>JAKROA010000004.1:3775505-5045307 GCA_023375655.1 Taenia crassiceps | reverse complement strand
TCGCCTGATTACCAAGCCATATAATTACTCTCCGGTGCTCAAATTCCTTTGCCTATTTCGGGAAAGGATTTGCCGTAGCTTGTCCAATCCTCTACAAAGCTAGCTCAATCACTCATCCAATCCCACCAAATGCCACATTATCTTATGGGCATGCCCCTGTAAGGAAGTACGTTTGGCCATGCATAGGGTGCTTCCGCTGCATAATTATGAACGCCAAATGCGTGTGTTATTTGCGCGTGAGTGACTCAAATTCGGTAGGCTGCGCGTGGAGGCAATTGTGCACACAAGATGATTCGTCAGCATGAATGAGCATGCCATGCCGTGTAAGCAATCGTGCGGTCGACTTCTTCGTACTACGCCAGGCTTTCGACAGGTATAAGGGGGTAAAATATGGTTATGCCACCTCAAAGTGCTTCATTTGCATTCAGAAATTGAGTGGTATTAATAGATCTTCTCAAATATATCCTTGAGACTAATGTCCAGTCGGTTTACAGTGTCGTCTCTACATCCAATCAAGATGGAGACGACGCTGGGTTTAAGGTGAAGTAGAAGGGGAACTGAGAAGGTCTCCGCGGGAAGTCGGTAGACGACGTGGAGGGTGGGCGGGGTTCTGGCGTGACCTACGCAGACGAACAATCGTCCGTCTGTCCTAGCAAAGACCACCAGTGGGGGTCGTTGCTGCTCCTGTAGGGTCACACTGGGTGTAGTGAGAAAAGCGGTGTGCGCTCTAACAGTTCGTTCCACAGCACTGCAGTCAGTGCTCCACACCACGCCGCCGTCAGCAGACGCAAGGGCGTGCAAGTGACCAGATTGGTTGGCCAGGAGCAGGAGTGGAGGGTAGTGAGGCAGGGGAACAGAGGGCGAGAAGAAGCCTCCTTGTGGTACGACGGTGGTCGTCCATAGCCGTTCTCCCCTAGATTCTGATAGGCAGTGCACCCCTCCGTCTGCTGTGGTCACAACGACGCGTCCAAGACCACTCAAAAGGGTTGGAGCACCGAATATTGGCCCCAGCTTGTCCACCGACCAGTCAGTGATGCCTACGGTTCGAAAGCAGTCGTCATAGCTGCTAGCACAACCTCTACGTTTAATACGCATGCACAATATTTACGGTAATGTTGTTATAAAAAAGTAGTAAAATAAACAAACCAATACAATCATTTCAGACAGGATCGTTATTTCGGAATGGATGAAATGTTAAAGAGCGTTAAATGCATTATTAACTAAGGCATACCCAGATTGACGGTGATTCGGTGAAGGCCACCACCGAGGGTTCCAACAAAAGCGAATTCCGATTTTCCATCCACGGTGATGGGAGCCACAATGGGCGATCGATCGAGATTTGCCACCCACACTATGTGACCTTTGCCATCGATTGCAAGGACACGCCGGCCATGCGAGCCGACAAGCAGTCGGGAGGGTCCAGACACCCGAGTTGGTGACGATTTCACAGCTCCGCCCATCTCCAGTGTCCACGCCAATATGCCATCTGCTGTTCTCAGCGCGTGCAAATGCCCATCGAGAGTACCAAATACAACTAGATCATCTATCAGACACGCCGTAGCCTCAACACGACTTCCGACTGTGTGAGACCAAACAATCTCCCCAGTTCTGAGACACAATCTCCTAAAAATTCCCGCATGACTCCCAACAAATATACTCTCCATTGTGACGTCTACTATGGGCGAGGCATCCACGCATTTCCCCAAAACTGCACTCCATATTAGCTCAGCTTTACAATCTGATCGTGGTTTTTTTCTCATGTCTGTGTCGGATACAAGCTCCTCCCCGGCATCCTCAATTTCTGTTGAGACAGATTCCTGTGCTAGTTGAATGAATTCTGCAAATGGCCTACTGAAGAGAGTGCTTAGAAGCTGTGCCTTCTTTTCTTTTAAAGACGGCCAATCGCTTGTGAGGCTTTCAATGAGATGCATTGCTTTCAAGGACGATCCACCAAGCTGTTGAAAAGTCAGCTGATAGTGCTCCTTTGTGTTCTCATCCATGGGTCCAATTGAGGAGAGGCAGGCAAGTCGTACGGATTTGTCAACCACCTTGCCGTTAGCATTCAAGTTAAGGAGAGAATTCGAGAGGACCAAATTGCACGATGAGATTGGGAAGGTTATCCGCTGAAGCAACCACCCTTTTATGTCATCAGCCTCTTTAGGAGAAAGAGCTCCACACAATTGAACGTGGGCTCTAAGTGGATGAACATTACAACGACAGTTGATCACGTGAAGACAACTCCCATTTAAACGATTGGTTAGCAGTTCCAATATTTCAGTCTCCAAGCTCTCCATATGACACTTACGCCCATGTACTTTGAACACCCGGTCCTTTCGTCCGAGAAACCACAACGGTGACTGACTGATTGGAGCTGCAATAGCAAAGTCACCAGTTGCCACCAGACCTGCATCTGGCATTTTTTGCAATGCTGCGAGCAACCTGACTACCGTAAAGGGCTTCTCGACGGTTGCATATCCGCCTCCCTTACGTGCAGTGTACACCTGACCAATACCTGTCTCCTTATTGATGTCCTTGAGGACGACCAATGAATGGGCCATCGCAACCCCGAGAGGTGTTGCACCCGCTCTTGGAGGCTCCTCTGACATAAGCGCATTGGCGTCAATGATACTGCTCCAGGCAGAGACCTCGGTCAATCCGTAAAGGAAGAAGAAGTTCCAGTACTTTGTCCACTTCGACAGTCGTGCTGTCGAGCAGGGCTCACCGCCAAGAAAAATCCACATATGTTTGAATCCCGCTGGTGATAACGGTAGACGACCGAAAACACTAGGAGTGCACTGCCAGATGTCTACGTTGGCGGATGAAATCACCTGTGCCAAAAATTTGCCCTCCATGCTGAAAAGAAGGGAAGCGGAAAGGAGAACAGCACGTCGATGGGTAGCCAGTCCGAGGTAAAATTGAATAATACATGCGTCAAAGGTGAGAGGCGCGGTAATAAAGACTCCCGAGGTATTCGTTGCAGGCGGGAGGCGAGCACACAGATCAACGACATTGGCCGATGCACACGAGTGGCTTGTGAGAACTAGCTTTGGTGAGCCAGTAGATCCCGATGTCGTGGTGCAGTAGGCAAGATCACCAATGGGCAGACGTTGAAGAACTCCAGCACTTCGGATGAAAATTTTGAAGGGGGAGGTCTGGACGCATTCGAAATCTTCATTCAGGACATCTAACTCGATTGAGAAGCAGATGACTGCACCAAACAGTTCAAGTATTTCAGGCGAACAGTTACGATCGGAAAGGGGTATAAAGGCTGAAGAGGAGAGGAGGACCCCATGAACTGCCACAATGGTGTAGACACTAGGAGACCACAGAATTCCCACCAGTGTCGGGGATAGAGGGTGTATGTACTCAGCCAACTGCGTCGCTAGGTGAAAGAAATCTGACCAGATTAAACTTGCTTCTCTTTGAACCGAGAGGAATTCTGAGTCATTCGCCCACATCTCAGCCACCACATCGTTGGGAAACCAATGAGGAGATATAAGAGAGTGGAGACTGCATGGCCAATTGGAGCACATACCTACAACTATTCACGAATCGAAACAGAACACACAAAAGCCATCAAGTTAAATCATAACTATAAATAAGTGCCATCTGTATGGACCAGGCGATTTGCGTCGACTCGAACTTGGAGTTTTATATCTGTAGCAAGTTTCTGCGAACTTTGAGACATTCACATCACACGCGAAATTTAAAAAATTTGGAAGAAAAACACAGTCTTTCTGCTGGGAGGTCGAAAATGTTTTCCACCCAACTAGTTATCTTTTATTGAAACACCTTCAATGCAGAAAAAAGACGCCAAAATACAAATTATGCAAACCTACACGTTACAGTTGTTGATCAAGTCAATAAAGATATGATCACGACGAGGATTTTACTGCCTTTTCCAAAGGGGATGATGGAAAACGAAGCCAGTCTATGTCAACAATGCCAGATGGGTAAAAGGGTATGACTTTAGGGCTCTTTCAGGGAGTCAGCATACTTGCAGATCACCTGTTCGCTTTCACACGAGATTAGAGACTTCGGGCGAATTTTACAGAGGCGTCTAATAGCTTCTTTGCCGCCGACTTTGTCATGATATGCAAGATACGCGGCTAAAATGGTACCTGTGCGCATTTGACCGAATTGACAGTGAACTCCACTCTTCTGCAATGAAAGAAGTACTTGAAATAGGCCAATGAAGCACATGTGATATATGGTGACGAAACCTACCTCACCATTGGCTTCAGCATCTGCGATGATGCTGATAATCTCACAAACCATTTCAAGATCGCCCGGCATAAATTCCTCGACTGGATAAAAGTAATGCTTAAGAGCTGGAAGAGAATAATGGGAAGGTAAGGCACTTGTTATTTAGTCAAAACGCCCCCCCCACTTAATCAGATCAAGGCAAAAATGCAGCATATAGAAATAAAATAACATAGAAGGTAACGAAATCTAAACAATGAAAATAACTCCAATGGCTTCCATTACTGGGGAAATCTGCCAGATGCCTAGGTTTTTCATCAGTTAATGTAATTAGGTTTGAAATATGCGCTTGATTAACAAGATACTCCAAGTTTTCTTTGGAATATGGAAATGCAAATCCTGCGACAGTATCAGAAACCCAAGAAAAGTTAGCGGGAGGAATGGACATCCTCCGAAAACACGCTCGGCCACAAGTGTAGAAGGCGATGGCAAAGGTAGGTTAGCTGACCAGTCATCAGCCAAGGTCAAGTAAGGTAAACTGGTATAGGCTTGTTACCACCAGCAAAGAGTGCTGAAAATCGAAAAGGTAAGAAGAGCAAATGAGAAAAAAGCGTGAGTTAAGGAGAATCAGTTTCTTCGCAGCACAATGAAGATTTAAAAAACCCAAATGACAATAAACTTGTCATGTCAGAATATAGACTTTTCAAGTGGCATACCTACTTTTGCAGTCAGATTTCCTACTGCAAAGCATTTTGCTAGTTGTAGATTATAATGAATATGCTAAAATCCGTTCCAAAGGGTCGAAATTGTAAGGATGGTGGAAGGGATAGTTGAAACGACCCATGTGCCCAGCTTACTCCTACATCAGCTAGCAGCTCTTTGTATGAAAAAAAATGCAATGCGTTTTGTGGGTTTTAATTACAAGGTGGACAGCACTTCTACTACTTAGCGCTTTGCGAAAATGACGAAATTTAATTATAGCCACTTTCCTTATAACGACACAAGACATCCACCATAAAACTAAATCTCCATTATTGGTTGGTTAAAATAAGCCTCCTAAAATGCATAAGCGCAAATCACCTCTGGAAATCACGTGCCATAAAATATCGAAAATCTCTGTCATTAACCAAGCGATCGAGTATTTTAGACCACTCAAGCATTTTATTAAGTAATGTGTAGAAAATTTGGACTAGAAATTTTCGCACAAGAAGCAGACAACGTGTGCATATCATGAGAGAGCCTTATGCGTACAAATGCGTTAGGGCGACAGGTAGACAAAAATGTGAACAGCTCAGGAACAAATGAGACAAGCTTTGTGCTGCATTGACTAGAAGATTAGCAACCCAGTATACAGCTCGTGCTTCCACTTTCTTGGAAAAAAAGCTGTTCAATTGATGGTCTAGAGATTCACCTCCGACGGTAATCAAGGATAAAGAAAAGCACATCGAATAGGTGCAAGCAATTAGTACCTACTTAGTCTTGCTTATTACTGTTGGTACAAGGTCACGTGTTCTTTTACATGACGTTCAGTCTGCACCATCTCCTTCTTGTAAAAAGTTCGTTTAGCGGCGGTTTGGTGAGCGGCCTCTGAACTGCATTCCCTCCTGGCGCACCTCACTTACAATGTCTGCACATCAACGGACATTGGGTCAGCACCTCCTGCTGGTGTTGACCCAGTCTGGCTAGTTTCTTGCTTTAACGTCTCCTCCTTCCCCCAAAATGTTGATGAGTGAACCTATTTAGAGCCGCGGATTAACCATTAGGTGGCTTCAAGTAAAATCATTACTTGCCAAGGGCTTCCTCTGCCACTGGGAGAGCCTCTTGAAAAGTGGCAAGATTGGGAATGTAAACGAAATTTTGGCTCAACTTAGGTGGTTAGTCAAAGAACAGATTAACAGCAAAGCAGAGTGTGAAGGTGCGAATCAAAGTAGCGAGTTTTTACTTGAAACTGACGTCAAACTCCCAGTTCATAGTTTACGCGAAGACCCATGTGCCCTAGTCACCACGGTATGGATACTAACCAGTGCCACGTCCATTTTGCAAATGCTGGAAATTTCTACCAGATTGCTCCAGACCTGAATACTAGTTGGTGAAGATTGTGAAAAGGACGCTGAAACTCAGGGAGGTAGTTTCGCTAACCGAGTCAAGGTACTCTTTGGCTTTAAGCGCTTGTTTGATTTAGAGCATGCTTAAGCGATTGCTGACACTAACTGTCGTTTTATGACATTGAACAGATTTCGTATGGTATTTTCCTCGTTATTAGTCTAATAAAACACAGGATGCACTTGAACCTAATTGCACGCAGAGCGTAAAATCGTTGATTTCTTGTAATACTTTGCTTTTTTTCCAAGGAAATTGTAGTTTTAAACCAGTTGGTTGGGAAGGTGGTTGCCTATTTTGCAATTTGAGGAAGGGGAGGGGAGAGGGAGATGCGCAAGTGGCATAGGTTTATGGGGAAATTAGAGTAAGCATGATCTTAGGGCACATGCAACATCGTTCGTACCACCGTGTTCACCGGACTCCGTGATTCGCTGTCTAGATGGCGTCGTTAGCCAAACAATTATCACCGTGTAGGCATGCGACTTTCACTACAACGATATGCAAATCTTTGTTAGTTTTTAAAAATGAATTGACTACTCTGCGTTTTGAACATTTGGGTGAAACATTTGGTTTATGTTTTGATCGTTTCACCTAGACTAGATTGACACATTGCGGTTGCATTTTTAGCTTGGGCTATGCCATTTGCGGTAGCCTTGCTCTGCGGTAGGCATGCTTATTCTGCCCAGTATTATCATGATTTTCTCCTTTTGAAGAGTTGAGGAGCTACAAGGGTTAGTCGTGATTGCCAATTCTCAAGTGTGAGGAAAAAAATTGGCGTTATCGATGGTCAGGCGGATCTGCAACATCTGGTAGAAGATTTACAAGTGCTGTCAACTTTAACCAGCTGTCTACTCTTGTGCTTGATATAATTCTATTAGTGTCGAAATTGACGATAGCCATAAAACTATCTGTAAAATTTGACTTGTAGCTATCTACGTTGTTTATGTAGAGGTTTCGAAGAAGTGAACTCGTATTAGCTTCTATGCCTTACTATTAATTTAATTGAACATGAAATGATATCTTGGAGAGCACTGAAGCAAGAACTGGCTAAGGAAAAACTACCTAGACTTTACTTTTTAACCCTTTTAAAGTCCATATTTCTTACTGAATAGTTTGAATCTGCGCCAGAATTCGTTAGGCCCTCGATGACACAAATTGCAGCACACATCCCTCAGTGTCCCCAACGTAGATTCCAGGCAGTTCGAAATCCCATATTTAGTAAAACTTTTAGGTAAAATCAGTATTACTGTGACAAAATATTGACACATTTGCTGATGTTCCATGAGTGGTTACATAACACCGCTGACATCATCATGCGAACCAACGCAAGAGTTAGGTTGAGGAAGCACTGAGAGGTAACTATCAAAAGAAGAAGAATGTAATGCTTTAAAGAGATATATGCTAAATCCGTCTTTTTGAATACTAATGACTTTCCTTTCTTACTTCAACTGAGTGGCCTAGAATCTGGGTCGTGACAGTAGCAATCAGACATTATGTATGTTAACAATGCATTTCAAAGCCTAATATAATGACTTTTTGCTAAAAAAGACTTACAATTCTTATATTTTTCAATGAACTTAACCGATAAAAGTCGCTATTAAAGTCTATTATTATTCAAGCAAATTAACAGAAAGGAATAAAATTTAATTAAATGTTTTAATTTTTCAAATGTAAAACCCTATACTTTAATATTGAACAAAATAATATGGTCTATTGCCAAATCAAGCAACTTTCAAGCTTTACCGCAATTAAAATTTATATCGATATAGCAACATAGCAAATTTTTTTTCAAAGTTTTAGGACAATAAAATTAAGTTTACGCAAATCTTTGCAACATTTTATCCTAAATGTTATGGTTTTACTTTACTCATATTTGCGTTCACATCTACTTGTTTAATTTGATCGCACTGCTTCTGCGCTAAATGGTTTTGGTCGCATCGCTTTAATCTCTGCTCAACACACCTATAGAAATGCTTGTGTGGTGGAGTGATTGCCCCTCTTTTTGTCACCGACTATTACGCTGTATCATGCCTTGGAAAGTTGCCTTGTTTAAAAGCTTTGTTGAGCTAAAATACTTGAATTGGAGACCAAACGCTTCTAACCGACCGCAGCTTCTTCCTTAATGCCACTTTGCTTCTCTTTGTATTTCAAGCCCTCGCTATTGACGACCTTGCTTAAGTTGTTCTTTGCACCGTTAGGAAAATTTGTTGCGGTAGACTCAGTTATGTTATTGTGAATGTTTACATACTTATCCTTACGTATCTCCGCTTCACTAGTAAGAGTACTGTCTACGTATCTTTAACGTGTTTGATAGTATTGGCAGTTCTATCAGCCCCCACCTTATTTGGAGTAAATGACGCGATTGATGTTGCTTGATTATGTGCTCATCATTTTAGTCGAGTTTGTAAATTTCACCGGAATTTAACGGATTTGCTCTAGGAATGGTGGGTTCTCATTGTTTTTGATGTTGTTCTAGGCTTTTCAATTTGGTTTCTTTAAAGGCCTGGAGCCTCAGCTTGGTTCCAGCTCAGGAACAAGTCACAATTTGGATAGACTGCGCCCCTCGCCGAAACAATACACATTGTCAGATGGTAACTGTATACTTTTCTCATTCTGAGCTCCCTAGCCTGGCGAGGAACACGCGACCTTTCAACACGACTCTATGAATATGTTGATAACAAGGGTGAGATTGTTTTCGCTAACTGCAATTTTTTGTAAAAATATGTATCTTTAATTCTTGCTTAATTTTTAATATGACCATTGTGACTTCTGATCTTATAGTAGATGCTAAGGTTTTCCCTCATTGTAAATGGCTCACTGGTGCATTTTCATGCCCATGCCATCCCTAGACAACACAGATATCCTGGGGTAGTGTTAATTGGTGACATTGGTTTCATCCATTAATTTACTTTGACAAAACAGCTACAAATAAGTTGTTCACCGTTTCCATTAAAGTGTAGGTCGATGGTTGTCTACATTACAAGGTAATTAAATCTCGTGCTTGCGCCGAGGCATGCCGCTAATCTATTGGGTTAGTTTGAAGAAGGCGCCGACGTCCTTTCCTCCTCGTCGTAACTCTCGAACGGTGGCTCACGCACTGCGATTACCTTTGACATACTCTCTAAGTGATGCAAGATAATAATCAACTTTATACCACTTTCAGGCTGAGAGTAAAGCAACCGCTTTATCGGACTAAATTTAGCCGTATCCCAGGCGCTACAAGATTCAAGTGAGATAGTCAGTTACGGGAAGTTTATTGTAACGACTTCACCTCTTATTTTTGAAGAATGGGAATTTGTTTTCTGTGAACGTTCGGAAGTAGCTTAGGGCGTGTGCTTTTCAATGCTTTTGGAAACATTTGCTTGAAACTATGACTCGTATTAAAGGAAGAGAAGGGACACATGCTCGACACGGTCATCTGCTATATCTCTACAACTATTTCAGCGTTTGACAAAGAACTGAAAAGCCCCTTAATTGAGGCATTTGGCGCTAGAGGTAAGCCATCCTAGAACAACCTCCTTTACTTCGTTGTCATTTCAAGGCATGGTTGCCCCAGTACTTGTTGCGTGCCGAATCCCCGATATGTCAAATTTTTGGAAACGATTACTGTCCTCAATCCTCCAAAAATCTCCGCTTCTGTGCATTTTTGTAATGGGTTCACGTGGAAATCATCACGATCAGGGCCATCACCGATATACACATGTCCGACTGTTTTTGGGATGATAGAGCGATTTGAATACGCAATTGAATGTCTCTGTACTGTACTTAAACCCTCGCGAATAACTTGCGGGCTGCATGCCCCCATCACCCCAAGCTGCTTCATCCAAACGCTACCACACTTACTGGAGATGTTCGAGACCAGTTGTGATACATGCACTAGCTATTCGTACTAGGTCACTCAACTGCGTGCAATACCACTGCCTTGAAACGGAGACGAGGGGTGACAATTTTCATGTGATGTACCGAAACGGCTCTTACATTCACTTCCACCGCGATTTGCTGCGCAATTTTAATTTATTCTGGAGTAAACTCTTCTCAAACGTCTGCTTTTCATTGCTTGAAGTCAATGGTGTTGAGGATTCTGTTACGGGGAGATTCAAAATGCCAAAACTTCCCTTATGCACTCGTTTGCCATCGTAGAGCTGCACGTCGTGGCAGTAGCTAGCACAACCCTTTAAGTGCGGACTCGCGATGGTTTGTGCCACCCTCCAGCTATAAGGATATACAAAGAGGACGCGGTGGAGGAATGTGTGAAGAAGTGGAATCTCTGCATTGATGGGGACCAACGAGTTTTGCGAGTACTCTCTTTGGGATGCGATGTGGTCGCCGGCATAGTAGAGGGCGGTTTCACAGTGTGGATGGGAACACGCCTTCTCCTCAATTTTCTCGTTGGCAGGGCTGTCGACTTCGCCGGCAAGCGAGTTCTAGATCTCGGCTGCGGAGCCGGCGTCCTAGGTATTCACGCTCTCCTTCATCACGCCGCATCAGTAACCTTTCAGGTTAGCCTTAAGTGTTGCATTTACCACCACCCTTAGTCGAAGAACCAACTGCCTTTCCCGTTCTACCTAAACAGGACTTCAACTACTGCGTAATGAAGGCGTGGACGGTTCCAAACGTAGAGTTGCAGTCAAAAGTCGAAGAACAGCAGGTTGACTTTTGGACAGGCGATTGGGAGGACCTGGCGGACGTCTGGTGCAAGCAGGGCAAACAATTCGACATGATCCTCACTGCAGAGACTATTTACCGCAGCGACTTATACCCAAAACTCCTCAAAGTGCTGGAGGCTGTCTCAGCGCCCAGTTGCTGTGTCTACTTGGTGGGTAAACTTGCCTACCACGGTAACGACGGGAGCTTGGAGGGTTTCTGCGATTTCGTCGACCGCACATCCACATTCACTTATAAGAAAGTCCAACTTGAGAACGCAAATACTTGCTACGGCTGTTTGGTAATGACCAAGATTAAAACAAAAGGACAATAACTTCCCACTCACGTGGCTTTGTATGTGCTTGGTTTTTTATTCCAATCGCATGCCTTTGACGCATTCCACATTTTCTAGTTACGTGACAAGCCTGGCCGCTATTCGCTCTTCCCAGTAGATCTTAATAAATAATAAAAAAACAGAGTATGTATTAAAATACGTAGAAAACAGAAATAGCAAAACTTCAATGCGTTATGATGTAAAGTCGGTGATGCAAACTCCCCGATCCTCATCCGTTTCAATGCCAACATCTTCCTGAAATGACAGAGTCAAAGGTACCATTTCAGTGGATTTTGCATGCAAAGCTTTGCAGAGCATACGCTCACCATGAGTTCCTTTCGGCTTTTGGGGTAACCCTCGGCAACAGCGTCGATGATATCCATAGCCTAAATGGTAAGAGAAATACTTGAGACCAAGGAATGGCTTATGAGATCTAGTATCACCCGCATCAGGTTAGCCCTACCATGCGTTTTCTTTTACGCCATTCCGTAACGGCGGCCCTCTGCCCTCTTTCCACCTGTTAAAATGGGATAAAAGGCGGCTAGTATTTCGTTAAAACCCCTAACCAGACATGCACTCATAAATACCAATGAGGTGGATTACAATTGAAGGTTAAAATACGAAAATCAGTCAGGCTGGCGGTGCTGTGTTACTAAAGGATAGCTTTGATACAAGACAGCCTGATTGCAGAAAACGGTGGTGAGAATTTACTAACTTGAGCGAATTCTTCGGGTGTGACTGGGACTTCCGACTCGTATTCAGCAATCAATTTCCTCATCTCCTCTATCTGAGAAAATGAGCTCTTCAAAAATCACATACTTTGGCCTCGACGATCACATTCTGGTTCCGTGCCTCCTGAAGGGACAAACTGGACTGCACTGACTTCAACTCTGAAGTTAAAAGTGCTCAGGGCTCAAATAACTGCCAAGCTTTCAACAGTGATATCAGAGTGATATCGGAGTTACCCGATTCGACCAATTTGATGTGATCTTTAAGTTGCTTAATCTTAGCCGTGAGGCTATTAATTTCCTCGTCCATCGCCTTCAACTCGGAGCCGTCAGGACGTGGCAGCTTGTCCTAGAAAAAAGGCGTCGTGACAATGGAAGTGACATTGAAGTCGTGGTTGAGAAATGCGACGATACGAACTTGTGAAACGACAAAGACTCTCTGCTTCCCATAGACCTTTTCAATCAGAGAGTCCTCCAGAACTAGTTCATCGACTGCTTTGGAAATGGCCTTCATTTGGGAATAGTATGAGAAAGTAGAACATGTAGCAAACCGTCTTCCCATGTGTTTTTTGCAATGCAGCAACAATGTCGTTAACACTGAAGGGACGATTTTCACGAGTCATATAGGTCAGCACATCGACTACGGGAAACTGGATGGGTGACAGAACGATCATACCTTTCGGATTCTTTGACATCGCTACAGCAACACGACTTGTCTAAATGATAGTATTTATGACAAATACAATGAGAAACATAGCTAGTGATCCGCAAACAAGTATTTTTTAATAAATTTTCATATAGTACCGAAAATTAGAAAGAAATGATATTAGAGGCACTTAGAGGGCGGGGAGCAGCGACCCGTCGCCAAGCTTAAAGATTTATGTGAAATAAAAAAAAACTAGAGAACAGAGCTCAATGCAACCAGGCGGGCTGTTACCAAGCAGGACAGATTATCGATTCATTAATCCTAACTCAAGTTAGCCAGTGGAATTTTCACGGACATTCGCCCGAAAAATAAGGGACATCATTTAAATTAAACGGAACCAACAATGACCCCAAAGTCAGTTTGATTGTAAACATAAAACAAACTCTCGAAGAGAACAGTAACTATACTGAAAAATGCGCGAAAAAATTCACTGATGAGCTTGCAATTTTAGGCTCCGGCTAGTACAAGCAATCATCTGATAAGAACGCAAGAGAACCCACGAAACCACCGCTCGCCGAAGGGCATCCACTGCTCTAACCAGCGCCATCAGACGATATTCTGATTTATTGACATATGAAAACAAGATTCGCATATTGTTTTTACCCAAACTAGGCTCTACTTAAATTAACATGTTTGCATTCATTATTAAAGAATGAATTATGTGCGGAATATATACTATGAAAACAATAACTTCTATAAAACAGATTAATTTCGTGTTGCATCTTGACATTGAGTCTAATGATGGGAGCATAGCAGCTCCTAAATAAAATTACACCTCTATGTTTATTTTGCGCAAATAAAATATTTGGACAAACTTATACTGCACTGGAAATATTTCAGACAGGCCACCCTTTTCACATCAAAATTTTGCTTGAAATTAGGTAGCTCAATCAATTTGGGATGCCGAACATAGCCATATATCACATCTTAAAGAATTCGGAGTGCCTTTGGTGAGTGTTTATTCCATTGTTCCTAAAATATACCCTATAGGTGATAGACGGGAGGGCAATTTTAAACCTGGTCGTGGACGAACAGGATCGCTTTCGGGAGTTTGAGACATCCTCGTTTTAACTGCTTTGATAACGCTAATACATCCTCCATATGCTTATAATAAAGATGCCTAAAAACACTGAACCTTCTCATAGCAGACAGGATAAAAGGGAAGAATTGCCTCCACCCGTCATTGACTCCTTATGCGTCTGTGGTTATCATCGGCTACGGGCAGGTTTCATCAAACCTAAAACCTCATATTTTGAGCACTCTATTTGGCAAATAGGCCACAGCAGCGCACCCTGTCATGCTAACTAGTATTTCATTCAATGTTTAACTCTCCTGGCTCCCGTTTCGACATTTTTAAATACTCTCAGCTGTTCTTGTTTAAATCTCTAAGACGCTGAGTTAGTAAGTCCAGTTATTTGTATCTATCGGAGTATTTGTGATATCTTACAATCGCTAGTTCCCCTGAGAATTTACCATGTGTCTCTGATGGAGAAAAGAGAATCCTGTCGCACTCCTCAGGGGTTTGTTTTGGTTACTTAGTATACAATATGCATGCTTTACATTTGGTCGCTTCAGACAATAAAGCGTCAGAGGATCAAGTGTTTTATTCATTTAATTCTTTTTCTGTTGATGCCATTTATGTGAGGAGAAGAGTGTGGTTCCCGATAATGAAGAAGAATTTGAATTCCACCTTGGTTTATGCTCAGATTCTAGGCATTATTACCGCCGATTTTCTTAACTCACTACATCTGATTTGGAATGAATTAAAGGCATTTCGATCCAATGGTGCGTAGGTAGTGAAATAGAGCAACGGCTTTATTTTTGGCTTTCCAAAATGTGGAATGCTCTGTCAAGTAGGGCTGGTGTGGCGCCATAGTTCTTGCCACTTACTTCCTCGTCAGCAGAACATTGTTAACAAAGCGACTGACGTATAAATTTGTCGAATTCATCCAGAAGTCGCATTCTGTCCCGAGGAGCAGGTTAGTTTTGACTATGCTGCTTGTTTTAACAAACTGTGCAAATCAGATATCCATCCAATACCTACTTCTGTCTTGTTGTCATCACCTATTTTAGCCCAATTTAACTTCGGTATAAAGTGCTGAAGATCTTTTTCACCTAGAATTGTAGCAGCAGTAGATTAACTTTGACGGAATAATAAAAGCAAAGTTATTATATTCATACGCGTATGACACTATGGCCCGTAGTAGACACAGTTTTAACAGCTTGAGCGCACTCTACGGACCGGGAGTAGAACCAGGCGGCAAAGCAAAGAAGGGAGGAGCCCTTTATTCTAATTTTCGTGGTCACTTGGACAAGCAATCCCAGTCCTATATGTCAGCCATGGTGACAGGAGCAGTGGTAATGCGAACGTCGTCTAGTAAACCAGGAAACTTTGGTGGCGCTCAGTAGTGGCGATGACGGTGATTTTAGCAACGGCGGTAGTAAGGGGGGAAGGGAGGCATAATTAAATAGGAAATGATTTTCCATTTTTGCTAGTATTTGACAGTCGAAATCTAGTGGTTTCGTCACTTATTAAGGACAAAATTCATATAGTCGTACTACTTACAGCGTCCACTTTCATGCAACTTAGCATTGTGCGTTTTCGCTTAGCTGATTAATAACCTCATTTCCATAAGGAATCGTTCAATTTGACTTTCGTTTCAATTATGCTTGCTGAAATGATTGCGTCGAAGTTGCATTTAATAAATTAGAAGGGAAACAGTATGAACAGATACGAGTAACTGGTTTCCTCCAGCATCCAACTTAATCTAGTTGACGTTTATCTGGCTTTTTTACAAAGAGCTATGCCTTAATGGCCGCAATATATAAAGAAATTTTACAATGGGCGTTGGAGTTGGCAGGTGAGTAAAGGGGATCTATGGATAGCTCACTTAGTCTCTATGCGACTCGAGAGGTCTAGTTTCACGTGACGGAGGGTTTGGTGCAACATTTTCCCCATGAAAAGGTTTTGGGTGTACATCATGCCAGCTAGGGTTTGACTTAACTAGCAAGCACTCAAACACACTGGCGCCGACACCGATTCTGCGTAATGTGTTTAAGGAACCAAACTTATTTGACTGCAATTTATTGCTTTGATGCTCTTCAACAACTTCCAGCAATGATTGCAAACATTTGCAATATTACCTTTCAGCACACTACCTATGACCACCACCACCACCACCACCATCATAATCATCACATCCGACGCTAAAATAACATTCGAATTGAGGGAGACAAAACATCGGTGTTTTGTTTCCGCTCTCTGGAGAGAAGCACTGTAAAATAATAATAACTAAGTATGGCGTCGGTTCTAGGGCGTCCCTATGCTCCTTACTGCAACGCCATTCGCACCAGACAGCAGGGCTTTTGAGGGCATAGCGCAAGCGCTCTCTAGCCTGTAGCAAATGCTGCAATTCATGAGATTGAATTAAGACTACTTCGAAGGTAACTGCTAAGTTGTTGCCGTCTAGATCCCTGGGAGAGTACCTTTCGTCTGTAAATGCATGCTATTGCATGGATTCTATGCCACTACGACAATGGAGAGGGAGTATTCCGTGGCTCTCAGGAGCTCTATGATCACGGTAACTGATGCTGATTGAATAGTTAAAACAGTGAAGACGCATAGGGAGCTGGCACGGAGCCATTTCATATCTCCACTGACTACCCTGTTTTAAAAATTTCCTATTGTGCAGTAAGCCACCTTCCCATCATCGCAGGTGGTTATGACAGGAAGGAGGCACTCCTGGCTGATTACAGGAGTCTCTTTTTCTGATTTCGCGAAAGATAGCTATGATGACATTTGGGCAAAATAAAAACAGCAAGTCTTTTATCGGTTCTGCTAGAGTTTGCTCTAGTTTCTATTTCTCCCCCAAAATCGCAAAACATTTCGTTCAGGTCATATGTGTATCATTGCTTCCTTGTTTAATCAAGTGTTTAATAGACTGAAGTGCTTTTAAAGTTGGCACAAGTGCCATAAAAAGACGCAGACCGATATTTCAAATTCGCAAACAATGGGTTACTATTATCTGTCGAAGAAACAATTTATTCGGTAGGCTTCAAACAATATTGCAATCGTGTAGTTGAGGTATAGACACAAAGTTCGTTTTGTGAATTACGTTGCATTGAGAAATGGAAAAGAGTTGTACTAAAGCCTCTTTGCGGTGCGATATCCAAAACAGATTTTGAGGTGGTAAAGCTCGTTCGGTTCTCCAGCAAAACAAATCTTAACTTCCTTAACACCACTTCAGTAGTTGAAGGCGCTAGTGAACCAACAGTGGTGAGCAACTGTTAAGAGACAGCACCCAAAACCTATGCTAATGTAGTCAATGATTCGGTTCCTCAAATAGTGTCTTTTCAAAGCCCACAATTTAGACGGCGATACGAAAACCATTCAGCAGTAAATTTGACGTTTTTTGACCGGAAAACTGCAAAAAAAATTACTTACTATAAAAAGCAATTAAAATGACCCAGTATCTTGACGAATGTTAGGCAGTTGGGCATTTTTTAAATATTAGCGGTCTCCTACACTAAACGCATCCGAGTTGACAATTGATAGATGTTGCACATCGACAGTGGTTTGACCACAAAACCATTTTTTGCCATTTTTGGCAAGACGCATCGGCGAATATACCCGCATTTGGAACTAACGATACCTTAAATTGTCTGAAGTTCTACGTCCTGATTCTACTTCCGAGAATGTTGGTCGTTTTTTGTCAAGGAGGTGCCTAAAATCGCTGCAAAGTTGCATAAAAGTTAGAGAGTACTAAACGGAAGAAAGAAAGAAAGGGAAAATAATAGGTGTGAATTAATGAAGCCCTCACATTCTCCTAAGCAACTCACGATACTTTTTGAATAAAGGCTATTTGTGAGTTTAATGCAGTGTCAACTGCCGTAAAAATGATTAGTACGTGCTTCAGCGAACATTGAAAGTAGGCTGCAGACAGCACTTTGCAAATATTACCGTAAAAAGCCGTAAAGATCAGCTTCTGTTTTTTAGACAAGAAAGTAGGAAAACCTTGCCATCATATTCCTCAATGTGATTGAAGCAATGTCATTGTCGGATGAAATGAGACAGAATGGCATCCAGTTTTGAAACAAGGATGGGACACTTTGTGCAGTTATTGCGCGCATAGTGCAAAATCGTGTCTAGTCATCTAAAATCTAGCAGGGAATGCATTATCCATATCTTCAAGCCTAATGCAAGGCTGCCATGCAATATTCACATCCATCTACAGGTGGAAAAAGTGACGACGACGGGAAACACAACATTAGGGCAGCCAACAAACTGAGGCCTATTAAAATGCGATTCGCTCTCAACGGACGCAAGAGTTGGAGGTGGAAATATCGCTGTTTTGTGGTAAAAGGCGACTAAAATTTATGCTTGTTAATCATACCTACTTTGAGGGCATTCAATAATTTCAGGAAATTAGTTATAAAATCGGACGGGGTAATTCAGAGCCCACAAAAGTAGCAATTAGGCGTGCACCTCATGTTTGCTGACCACCTGACCCAAAATCCGTCTAAAATTGGCGCGCTGCGAAGGTTCTTTGACAATTTCTGTGAGACTTTTCAATACATGCCAGTGGTACAAGGTGGTAATTTTTATGTTAAATACTGCATAAAAGCAAGCACTTTGAAGGGAGTAAGACTGGCTATTTTTATGCTCAGAGTGAAAGCCAAGATGCAGCAAAAGATATCCATTTATGCTATGGGGCATTGAAGTAATCTGATTAGGGTCTGATTTATACCTGGATTTTTCATCACAAAAAGTCATGGTGGCTTTGTATTGTTAAACAGAAAATAGGTGTTGCAATCTTGGAAAGCCACCAGTAGATGGACGACTAACGTCAGCGTATTTTCCGACAATATCAACAACATGCAGCAGTTATAGTATGAATGCAACTGACGCCTTGCCTGTCACACTGTATTTTGCAGTAGCAGCTTGGGCTTCTGTTTTGGCGTGCTTCGAAATCAAGTGGGAGCACCAGTTTAAGCTTTGCATCCACTATTCAGCGTGCGGTGTATCTGATGTCATGTTTCAGACGCTTTCGAGCGAACTTCCAAAAGCAGCTCAACAGTCAAGGGGTTAGCAATAATGGGATTTTACAAGAGAAGATTTGTATGCCTAAGAGATGTGAGATGTTTTAAGAGGCCGGCAGTTGGATAGGCTCTGAGAAATTGTAAATGGCAACATTCCGATAGCAGCTGCATTTAGTGTTCATCAAAGCCGACGCGATCTCTTCCACGAAATCGCCCGAATTTGAAAAGCGATTTTGAATTTTGAAATGCACGTTTGAGATTCGTGAAAGAATTGTCCAGCATTACCGACCGATACAGTGTAGCATATTCCTGTGAAGGTGACAGACAAGGGGTGTCCGCATTAAACCAAACGCTTACTGATAACCTGCTAGGATTGCTGCCGATTGGTTTGGCAATGCCAACACATATCTTGGTACGCATCAGTGCCTATGCAAGTGAAAAGTCGTGTGGTTTTTAATCTGGAGTGATTTTGCCGTCGTGCTGTGCACTTCACCTCGAAGCCCACGGAAGAGGTGGCTTTCAAGCAACAAGCTGGATAGGATTATGCAACAGGAAAAAAACTACCCAGCTAAGTTAAATCCTTGAAACTCCAAATACTATAATTAGCGAATAATGAATAGGCAAGTTGGTTCAGTTGAGAAACCGATTCGGATAAGGGAGGATGAGTTGAAATTAACCTCCAAGTTATAAAATGTCATTCGCTTCATTTGGTTGGGCAGTGAACAGGTTCTATGATCATCCTCTTGGTCTCTTACGCTGCAGTTTTTTGCTAAAAGAGAAATAAAAGAAAATAGACAATTGATCGGTTTCTTTAATGAAATGTTTAAGGCTCTCGCTTTCAAAATTAATGGCAAAAACTACATGCAGTCGATCACACCCATCTACTTTTGGGAAAAGTTTCCAGTGAAATTCTAATGCGTTCCATCTGGATAACTCGGCAATTGCTGTACTTTTATCAACGATCACTTCAGTGGTCTTTCGCGTCAATGTGTCCTGAAATGAAACGCTTGATTCCGTGCTGCGCGACGCCTTCAAAATATCTTGCAAAAATGGCGGAAAAATACGAAGACGTGATTAAATAAAGAGCCGACTTTTATAAATTTTAGAAACTAAGGCAAATAAAGTTCTCAATCTACGCGTTTCTGAAGTATAGTGAATAAACTTTGTAGCCTATCCCTGGTTTAACCGTTCAAAAGCAATGCAAGCAGAGTTACCATGTTTTCACTCCACCGAATACGATGCTTAGCGTCTGGGATACTTAATAAATTTATAGCTTCCTCCTTCATCCTTGAATAAGTATTTTTTAACGCAAAACTAAAGGAATTCAGCAGAGGAAGTGCACAACGTCTCTGGGTGTTACTTAAACCCTCTTGACCATGTGTTGTCAGCGTGCGTCCCTTTCTTGGTCGCACTTAGTCCATCTAATCCGATGTAAAAATTTACAGTTGGCACCCCTCGACTGTTCCAATTTCTTTATATTTCCAGCCGAATCCAAGCAGTTGCCTACAATAAGTAAGCCAAGGCGCCTCGCTCGTTTTTTCCTCCCAGTTATGTGCATTGTCCCATGAAGAATTGTGCTTAATGTCTAGAATTTGGCCATATCCTGTAGATTTTCAACTGATTAATGATAAATTTTGTCGCACAATAAGTGCATTACGAGCGTGCGAATTTTGCCTTCCCAAAGATCTGCCTGTTATTTGTGCCCTTTTTGCGCTCATGATAACCATACCACTTAGCAGAAGGCAAGGAAACATTGCTAACATAATTAACTAATGCAAACTTAGTTCGTCTTGCGCCTCACGCATCTGCGACTCGGCCAATTTGAAGTGACTACCAACTTGCCAGTTGTTGACCCACAAAAAATCATAAATATCCCTGCATTAATCGCAAATGTAGCAAGTTCTCAGTAATACCGTTAAAAATCAAGGGAAGCTAAGAAAATTCGACTTGAAATTATATGTGGCGGTCTCAAGAGTATGCGAATTGCATGTTTTATATTTAAGACACTTCAGACTTTTAATTTTAACTGAGTAACACCTAAATACTCTTTTGCTTCGGTTTGAAATAATCCTTTCAGAAGAATTGGTGTGGGACTTCCACTCCGAACAAGCAATCTCCCCAATGGTCCTAAATTTTACGAATTTTACTAATTCTGGCTGTTGGCTTGCTCAGCCCTTTCGCGGCAATGAATTTGCGTTTTCCCTAAATATGCCGTTTTAAAAAAATCATTCCTTTGCTGCCAGCAAAACGCGATTCCGCAAATACTTTAAGAAGATAAATTTAAAGCGCACAATTTCAACTTCCGCTAAGTAGGATTTTATAACGTAAAGATTTCAAGCTTCCCTTCATGAGACCGGCATTTTGCGCGGGGTACGGATGAACTTTTGAACATCTCATATTTTGTACTACACCCATTTTGTTCAGTGAGGGAATCCAGTTTTGTACTTAAGCGGTGGCAGAAACATTTCCGAGTCCAACGCTATGCACCAGACTCGTGTTTTTAAATTGCAGCATGTGATTACTAACCAAATCTCTGAAGTTGCGATTGCAGAATTGGAAGTATACGTGGGGCCCAGTCCTTTAGCAGGTGTCGATTATTTTAGCCAAATCAATTTTTATTTTTACTTTTCTCATCACCCTTATATTAGAATTCTAATGTAACATCCAGCTTTGCATAACATTTAGGCTTTAGTCATGCCGCTACCACTCGAGCTTCCGTTTATATTGTGCTGTGCTCATAAATGTGCTCTTATACCTTAGCCTTAGCCATGCCCCTAAATTTAAATGGGTTTTGTGGGTGCGAAACTTTATTTTGATTACCTCAAGACAGGAAAAAAGGGAACTCACCTCACAGAAAACAAAAAGGGGGGAGGGATGCGCTATTCCCTCCTTAGAAGACTCTGAATCAGTCCTAGGGGCAGAGGGAAGATGATGGTGGAGTTTTTCTCCGCGGAAATTGCATTGAGGGTTTGTAAATATCGTAAGTGGAGGGCCAGTGGTGAGTCCATCAGCACGTCCGCTGCCTCCTTCAGTGCTGCTGAGGAGCGCTTCTCGCCCTCCGCTGCTATCACCTATCAGTCAGATGCCGGTACACTCAGCTACTTACTCAAACAGTCATTATGTCAAGCGCCTCTCTACTTGTCGATTTTTAACCCGCCAGACCTATTCATTCACTTAGACAGCCGCTCCTCTCCCGAAAATTCACTTATGCTACAATAATAAATGTGGTCATGGATCCAGCTTTTTATGCCAATAATTAAAGGACGACTATTGTCTTGATCCTCTTCTGTAAATCAACCAAAATTTTGCTGTGCTGCCGGAGCAGTGTTGATCATATGAAACATTACTTCGCCATGATGTGTACAGGAGACAGTGCCTCGCAATTGAGTGTTTGCGGATTACCACCGACACAAGCGATAAGGAAATACGAATTTTTAGGTATTAATATTTGGTTGTGGATTGCTTCACACTCAAAAAAATAATAAATAACGTTGCACAATTTAAAATGTCTCCTGCAAATAAAGCAATTTTGTTGTGCAATTTTGTTTGCCTTGGAGCCTAAGTCAGAGCTACAAAATCCATTCCTTTTTTTTTCAAAAACCATTTAACAAAGAAAACACAAAGTGTTAAGTGAAACTGCGCAAGCAATGCACTGCGCTTCGCAGTCACAGTCTGTCCTTGGTACATTCTACGCTTTTTCCCAAGAAAGAAAGACGTGTGCATAAAAGCTAAACAAAAATAAATTTTCAAGCAACCACTTACAGGGAGAAAAATTGTTTTAATTTCGGAATGATCTGCTGAGTCGCGGGCACAGATAGTGACAGCCTATTTACAGTGCTGGTGATGGTTCATGCGACCCACCAAATGCGAAATTACTAGAATTTTTGCAGAAATTGTTGTTCCCTGTTGTTTTCAGTGAAAAGATTTTAATTTTATTAATCATGTTAAAGGGAGATTTTGCCACGTTTACTGAACTTATGTTCAAAAGCCTTATTCTTCAGACTCTTTTGGGCTTTGTGGGGATGAAATTGAATGCTTACCTAACTATCCCTTCATTTTACGCCAGCCTAAGCTTTGTGTTGACTTCCACTGAAACCCAATTAAATAGTGTTATAAATATTGTAGAACCTCCTACAGGACCCGTTTGAGAATCGACTCTTCAAATTGTTGTAGCAATGCAAATTATTGAGCATTCTGGAATGAGCGAATCAGTTCGTCAAAGACTTAAAGACTTAGCATTAACAATCAAAAACAAACGAAAAGATAATATTACGATTGTTTTTAGTTGCTTTATTGTGGTAGGTAAATTGGTAATAAGCAAAATCGGTATGAGAAAGCAGGGTTCGGGGTTTTGTGGTCAAAAAATTGGATTTTAATGGTCTAAAATGTGTAGGTGACTGTTTGCAAAAAAGTCGGCATACACCATGTTTGGCGCTTTGCCAAATGTGAGTTTTGCAGACAAAAGCATCTACTACCCTTTGACTTTATTTGGGCAGTTCTATTTAACACCAAAATGTACGCACATTTTAGTGTCGAACCAGACCCCTCGAAGCCCGGTTCTCTCACGTCGTAACAAATAATTGTGCGAGCTCTACCCACATCTCCCCATGCAGAGGTCTCCTGCGTGGCCAGCAAATACTTGTATTTTATTGAGCATGCTTCAGTTCTTATCTCATTTTTATTTGCACAAACATCTTCAGACCCTCGAGACTGCAGTAAAAGCCTGTTCATTAAAAGCTTTTTCGCATGTCTGTGAGCAGGAGTAGCGCACTTAAAAATTCTGCGACGCTTTCCAAATAGTAGAAATGTGAGCCTTTTTGGCTATAAAGGAAAATGTCCCACTTTTTCAGTTCTCTTTCATATTTCTATAAACCAAGCACCGATGCACGCCTGCATTGCTTCAAGCAACCGCCTGGGGCGGATGCATGGACAAACTTTGCAAAAAGCGTTCAAATGAGACTCATTGAATTAACCTTCCTTGAAAACAAGGCTTATTTCGAGCGACGTTACAAAGGGCAAAAATATGACGCCTGAATAAAATACAGTTGAATCTATTCCGTTGAATTTGTAAACGGCTCTAGGCTCAAAAAGTACTTTGCATAGAATCCACTACTTGGTTTAAAGATCTAGAAATTGCAACGCTTTAATGCTCTCCAAAAGCATTAAAAAGTGGTTTCTAACCTAATTCGCTAGAGACTTGTTCTGCATGAAGATTGAAGAACAGATTGCTGCATCTGCCTTTGAAGCAGACCAAACTGACAGCTTTTGAAGCAATTTTTATGAACCCCTTGCTTTTATAATATTCCATTCTGCTAACACACCATTTACAGCTCCATCACTCCCAAATGCTCTCCTTTGTAATAGTTTTTGCCTTAACTTGCTGACCATGATAATCGGAAATTGTGCCCTTCCTATTGACCTGTTGCCTTGCAACACAACTCTGACCGGCGGTGTATCACGGGAACCCAAGTAATCTACACACAACACAGCGGTCAATTGCTTCTAACCATGTCCCTCATTCCCAATGGGATTCAAACCGAAGCACTTTTCAGCATGGTTATTTGACGCTTGAAATAAAGGAAGACAGCCAATTGGCATGGCTGGAATGCGCGCCTAAAATAGCACAACAAAATTATTTCATTTGTCTGGAACCACCGACTACCGTTTTGTGGGAAGGCGGTTGAATGCTTTGCACTGTGACATGAACAACACCTTCCGTTCTATCAGAAATTGCAATTATTTTGCGACTTTAACCTATTTGTAAGTTTAAACACTTATTGGAGAATTGTTGTAATTGGATATATATTTTAAATTGGATGCAATTAGTGATTTTCCATGACTATCTTTGGTTCCATTTTCATTCTTTAGTCTTCCCCAAGCCACGTTGGCCGGATCCGCTTACAGTGCTCGCGAATGAAAAGCAATGTTCTCCAAAGATACTCAGTAGACTACCATCATTCCAATGTTGGAGAAGTCGCCATCGACTTCTCCACTGTGTTCACTCTTCTTTGATGGCATTAAGACAAGTATTGGCGGTGATTGTTTTCGATCAAAAAACTGAAATAAGCTCCAAACTTTATTTTAAATAATTGGTGATTCTAACCGTGGCACTTTAAGGTTTAGATTTTATTTGCTTTTCATGATATTAGCCATATGTGTTTTGATTTTCTTTAAGCATTAATATAGTCGGTTGGAAAATACATGTTTACGGCTCCTGAGGCACACCTCTTCAAAGAAATGAGCAATTAAGGCTTTGGACATGGGCTCTTGCCAAATCCGTTCAAAATGATTACTTGAACCTAAAAATATTTCACACATTTTCAGCAAGACATCCCTGGCTAGAATAATAAAAATATCCCGACTAAAGCCTTAAATATTTTATCTTCGTTGCTGGTCTCCTGCTTTGCGATCACCTGGTCAGGTAGACAGTGGAATGCATTATTGTAGTCATCTTGATTTAATCGAGGGATGCAAGAAAGTCAGCCTACCTTCGCCTGGGCTTCACGTGTGGCTTCGGCTTCGGCGGCCATTGTTCTCTGTAACTGCAACGGCAGTCGGACATCCTTCCTGAAGCGAACATCAGACCAAGGAAAGTAATACTTTTCACTATCTTCCACTATGGTTGTTGCTTGAGTATAATTAATCTGTCATGGCACTAGACTTGGTTGTGTTTTTTTCCCTTCTGGAACCCTGTAATCACCGAGACTAACTAAGAAAAATCACATCTTTGGGACATTTAAGCAGGAGTGTTAGCGAAACTCTTTTCGGACAATGCTTAAACCTGATTTCACAAATGTCTGTTTCATAAGTCGCACTTTAGGTGATCCTATACAAGCAATCGGTTAATGGTGAAGTAGAACAGCCTTTTGAGTATCTCAAGTGCCCCATACAGTTTGTGTACAAACAACTGCAATTAGACTGTCGGAAGCACTGTACTGTGTTTACGCACGAGGAAAATCTATTGTCTGCCTTCAAAGGTCCTTTGTGATTAAGTCGTTCTCAAAAGGATGGTACAAAACGTTCTTCAGACAGCGTTAAAAAATTAACCGGCCACTCACACTTCGACACGCTCTACTTTGACGCCCCATGGTTGTGTTGCATCGTCCAGCATCGTCTGCAATTAAGTGCAGCTAGGTAAGCAATCTCTAAAGCGCAAGACATAAGCAATTATTTGGTACCTTCCACATTTAAAGAGTGTGACTACAACCTTTCTACGCGGATAGTAATGAATGTTACATTCCATCCCCAGAAAAGTGAACCAAAATCCTCTGCATGATTTATTCCGACAGTTTTTATGACGATGTATCCTCGGGTTATTACCCAGATATGCATAAGAGCAGCTAATAGCGCAGGATTAAACCTCTCCACTCCCTTAGCAGTAGCAGGGACAAAGTAGGCCGACTACACAATTGGGATACCAAAGCATGCTTGAATTCTTTTAAGAATTAGCACAAGTTTTTCACTGTTAGATAAGGCGACTGCTGCGAATAGCACAATACATTTGCCTGTATGCCCATTTTCAGAATATGAAATTAAAGAAGGTTTCTATTCTCCCACTACTTGAAATTTATGCAGAAATTTTAGTTTTTGAATTTAATCTTGTGAGGCAAGAGGCCATTTGTTATTGAAAATACTCAAAGCCGCATAATAAAACTCCTGGAGTGTCACCTTCTGTTATGTTGCTTAGCCGTCTCCGGTGAGTGCTAAGTCAATATTCCTCCCTTTCTGCAATAGTTGTGAGTGCCCCACCGTTCACATAATGCAGCATATTCTTCTGACAAGGACTCGAACTTCTTCATGGTTTTGCTCTCGTGGCCATCACTAGAGCGTCTAAGTACTGACTATTATTAGCACTACTGTAACAGAAGGGACAGCATTCCACTTTGCATACCGACTTCTATGTCCACACTCGCTCATGTGTAATAGGATCCCTTTGGCAAATAAGGAAGATTAATTGATCTTGCATAAGCTATCGAACAGTTTAGAATTTTCTCAGCAGGCCCGTAGTCTAAAAGCAAAATACAGCCAATTTTAACCTTTTGTCTGGCATCATAGTAGCAATGGTTTTAAATAAAGCTTCTCTAAATCAGGAAGAAAACTCCCAAAATCACTACAAATTTACGTTTACAACGGAGGCGAAACTACTAAAAATGCTTGATAATGCGAACAAAAGGATGATGCGCGAATGGAGGAAGGAAGGAGAGGGGAGAGGTGTACCTGCATGGAAGTAGAGATGGACTCCCTTTCAGAGAGGATCTCCGAGAGGCTTCTAGTGCCGAGGACGTTGCGGAGGGTGGTGGCTGCAAGCAGACGCGTTGACCGATCTGCATCCTCCACGTTGGTCACAGCAACGATGGGGTTGTAGATGCGGTAATACACTACGGCGTCCACCGCCACTGTCACTGAGTCTTTTGTTAGCACCTGCAAAATTACGAGCATTATGAGTGTTAATACAGCGATTAATTCAGATTACTATCATCATGTCTCCTCTTGTCATTGGGATTTCTGACATTCAACACCTCCATGAAGATACCCCAAGACAGCTTACACAGTGTGTCAAAACGAAGTACGGTAGCGCTAAATATTGTTTGTTCTAAAGTGAAGAAAACTTATCCGCACTGAGACTCCATTTCATTTCACCACAATTTGTGAATAGAGAGCGAATGCGTCGCTTAGGTGGCGCAAAGTAGTTAATCAAGCAGTTAACTCGTGTCTGCAAAAACAGCGTGAGTTTTTTGTTAGCTGTTTAATAGGGCTAAAATCAACGGCAACAAAAGGTTCGGTCTTTCTTACCATTGAATTCATATTTATCAATCCACACAATGTATTAAACACGCCGGTTTCGAGTGTTTTAGACTTACCTCTTATGCCACAATCGTTTCTTCTGCATTGTATTAAACATAGGGGATAATGTCCACAGTATCTAGTGTTATATACTTTCATGAAGTGTGTGGCATCAATTGTGTTATTCCGACTTCTGCCCTCCAATGTCTGCAGAATCGTATTCATTGATACCACTTCTCTCAGACATCAGGAAACTGGCTCGTGCCCTTATGAGGACCGACAAATGGAAACGCTCCCTCAGCTATCCAAGTTAGACCTTAAAATCCCCTCCTCCACTATTCCACTGCCCTGTGCACTTTTCCTCGCTTTATGAAAACACCTTGAGAGACCAAAACACATTTACTCGGACCTCATTCTAACTGACTTGTGTGCTATTGACCGAATAATGCAAAGATCCGTTTTGATATCTTTTCTGATAATAAGAAGCTGAGAGGCGAAAGCATTTCTTTGCGGAATGGATTATGGTATCATACCAAAGTTTTTTGGGGGCACGAAGAGCATTACAAATAATAATAATACAAATGATACAGCTAAAAACTCTGAACTTAACGCAATTATATGGGATCTTATAAGAACAAGGGGTTGGGAAATGTGCGCCTCCCGAATCTTCTTATGCAAAACGCTGCATTGATTTCAAGCGGAAGAAAATTTAGTAGCCGATTAATTTTACATCCTCCAAGGTAACATAAAACACGATTAATGTTGCAGCATCAGGATTACGAATGGAGGAGGTTAAATGAGATCCAAGGCGCAAATAGATATAAGGGTAAATTAAGCATAGAGCATCTGTCTGGCTCGCGTAAAATTGTTGTCTCTCGGCTCTTATGACAAGGCTTTAACTGTCCCGTTTGAGCGATGTGTTAGTTTTCGAAAAGACATTGGCCTCAATTCGTCAATGTTAACAGTTTAAAGCGGTGCTAAGGGCTCCATAAATTGTCAGAAATACTTTTGCCTTGTTCTAGAACTTTGTGTCGTTTTAAATTTCTGAGTTAATTTATTCCAAACTAGTCTACTTTTAATGACTCATCATTCGTTGCACTTTTATTAATGTCGCAAAAAAATTAAAGTATTTTTATTTAACTACGAATTTGAAAAAGTTTTAGGTCACGATTCAATCCTGACAATTGCGGAACTCTGTGACAAAGGAGCGGCTTCCCGTCGTCGTGACTCACCAAACTCCTGGTCATCCCGACCAGCCCCTAGGTTACATCAGGCGTCTTCAGTACTTAAATCCTTCATTAAAATTGTTTATTTATCAGTCTGCCTTCTTAAACATGCTTAGCCCCTCAAATAAGACATACATAAATTCCTAATATCATAATTTTCTCTAAAATTACATTTTTCTTCTCAAATAAATTATGTTCCTGCCGACGCTTACAATATAAGTCAAGTGCTTTTGGCATTAAATGCTATGATACGAAAAAGAAAGTTTTGCGACCACTATGCATTTGTGTGGAAGGACCGAAACTAATCCGCACCGTGGAAGTGAAGGACGCAAACTACATTGAACTTGAATTTTCCTCTTGTTAGGTTCGTGGGTCCATATTGCTGCAGAACATTGCTTATATGCGGTTGGAAAGGGCAACGCCAACGTACCTCCTGCGGCGGGACATCGAAGGTGACAGTGCGGAGGTCAACCTTGCGCAGACTGTCCAGGCACGGTAGAACAAAGAAGAGACCGGGACCCTTAGCACCGTCGGGCCTGATTCGACCTAACCGGAAAATCACCGCGCGCTCGTACTCCGCAATCACCTGCACCCGCAAAAATAGGAAATGAGCTTAAGCCACTTCATCGCCCCCGCGATCCACCCAGGCCAATAAGTTGTCATCTCTCTTATTTACGCGTATCATTTCAGAATTTCTCAAGCCATAGCACCTAAAAGTCCCAAATCAAACACACAATACTCATTATTTGCGGGCTTAAGCTCTTTGAAAATAAGTTATATTTTGCATGTTTTGCTCTCACGTTTCCCTATTTTGGAAACGACAAAGTTATTTTTTAGTTTTTCATCGGACCATTAGCAGTCAGTAATCCGTAAGAATTGAAATAAACTTCTAAGGGCGATATATCGGTGCATTTGGATTCCCTCCCTCTAGTTCGGATTTGACATATTCTGAAAAGGCCATTCTCTGCTGTGACATTAAGTTCTCCAACTATGGACCTTCTGTAGTGAGTAGGACAAGTAGTTCGTATGTACTATATTTTTTTCCTTCATTACCTTTGCTGCATGACTTTGCTACGCTATGCCACACTTTCATTTTGTCGATTAGCTGGAAGTTGTCTTGGCAGTTTCCGTTCCATTCAACTCATCACCGCTTGGGTCGCGTGCGCGCAGACGGAACAGTGCCCATGGTACTTGAAACCAAAACCCAGTTTCAAATCGTCCCTAAGGTCTCTATATTTCAAAGTCCATCCGTTTTAACAATCCCTTTCCTTTCAGACTGCTTTGCGAATGCTACTTCTGTACGTCCATATCATTTAGGCTTGCCTCGAGGCATCATAATCACTCCGGTTATGCAATCCAGCTTCCACACAGTTGGTATGCGAAATGGATATGCTATTCATGATTGCAGACACCATTCCAATCCCTCACACCTTGCAACATCTTGGTAAGCAGACAATACTTTGAAACTTGTAAAAAAGGCATTAAATCCACATTTGCAGGTCACTTTGCAGAAATCGCGGCAACGAATTGCTTCGCACCTTTTTAAAAAGCAGTCGCAATGCCAACCTTCGTCAAGATTAATTGCAGACATCCCTAGTCACCGGTCAATACTACTGAACATTTTTATGAGACTTTAAACAACTGCAAAAGGAGTAAGTATAAGAAATTCAAGTGAAGATTTTTGTTGAAATTTCTGTTTGTTTATGGCGGCTGCAATTTTTCGAATTATCGTGTTGTTGATTGGGGAAGTGTAAAAGTATCGTTTCGTTGCCACCTGTCAAGTCAGTTGGATTCTAAAGTCATCCGTTCACTTTGCACTGCATTCACCCAAACCGAGTTTAGCTTATGCAGACACAGAAAAAGGCACTCACCTGCTCCAACCCTACTTTTGGGTGAATTTGATGAAATCAAATCCTTTTTACACAAACTCGCCATAAAACTTAAAAGCACTTGTTATTTCTAAGAAAATCACCCTCTAAATGGTAGTTTGGTTGCAATGAGATGAGTGACAAAAAACAAAACCGTTCTCCATCACCCAAAAGCGCCGAATATACTCCCTGTGTAGTGGAGTGCCACCCAGGGACATGTCATTCCAAGTGAAAAACTTTAATTCAAACCTTTTCAAATGCTAAAAAGGACTCTGTTTCGAGACTCCTTTACATCTAGAGGTCTTAGGAAAGCGACTTCATTAGAAATTCATGCTTTTCCTTAAAAAAATGAAGGAATTATTTGTCCCCGTTTAGCAGTTCCGCATTTCAATGTTGATTTTATGTGACTGGGGAATCGCTCATCGCGCTGGGAGATCGCGTTATTATTTTTAGGATGTATTTAGCATCACCTTTCAAAATAACTGGGATCTGTAAAGTAGTTTGATAAAATTATCCCGGCTATGTAAGCACTTTTGCGTTGCGAGGAGCTGTCCATTTGAGGAATGGACCGCTACACTGCTCTGGTCTTGTAGCTCTCACTGTCTCAAACGGAGTTAACGACGAAGTCCATTGTAATGCAGTGGTTTAAGTATAAGCATAAACTGGCCTCGGCATTGTTTGTCAGCACCATAAAAAGGCTCCTTCGCTATGAACAAGCTCCTCTTACGTTTTTCAGCAATCGAACCGTTCATGTTTGAGTATGTTTAAACCTTCTTGGACTGCTTTGAGTGACGGTGTTTTCGATAGTGCCCTTCAGCTTGCTCCATTTCATTGAAATGAGACGCTATAAAACAACTCCTAACTGGTGAACAAGTGTAACATTTGAATAGCTGACATTTTGCTCAGTTCGCTTCCGGTTTGGACAGTCTAGTGAAAAAATATTTCATGATTAGAATAAGTGCTTTTAAAAGAGGACGTTAGACAACAGAGGATGTCTTCAAAAAACATCCCGTAGGTTCCGGAAAAATATTTTTTAGCGAGGTAGGCGGAAGGTCTACAAGGAGTGGCTATGGATGCCGATGCTGTTTGAGCCGTAGATGTACATCTGTCGTCACGCAAATCTTGTGTCCTATTTTGAATTTCCTTTTGCACTCTGTCAACCCGTCCGAAATCGCCTTGCCATCAGAATCACGCCGAACTATATCTGGACAGCTTTTTATAACTTTGGGTTAGCATTCCACATGATGATGCCATTTTGCCCTAATTTTCCAACCGATGTGTTATAAAATTAATCATGATTCAAAGTAATTTTCTTAAAGTTTGATGTGAATTATAGGAGGAAAGTGTCTTTTCTAGCCTTCTTATTTCAAAATTTGTTTTCGGTACGTTGTACTTACAGCGCACTTATTTAAGAGTAGAGCAGAAAATGCAGTGGTCTCCACCTTAAACTCGCGTCTGCCAATCGTTTGCGTTACATTTCCTCCTCATGCGGACAACGCGCAACTTGTGCGTTCAGAAGTTTTTAAAGCGGGAAATCTGAGGCTTCTGTAGCACCGGAAAAGTAACCGCTTCTAAAGATGAGAAGAAGACTGGCAGTGATGTTCCCTCACTGTGACGGTGGTGGGCTGATAGTTGCGATCAAGGCATGTTCATACTGCCGAGCAACTTTGGCTGAGATTACGCACAATTCTGCTTTTAATAATTTAAAGAGCAGTCATAAATTCAGCAATTCACAGAATTCGCACAGTACAAAGGCAATAAAACATACTGCTGGCGTCTATTAAGTTAATTCTCTCGAAAAGGCCTTTCGTAGCACTTCTGTCTCTCCTCTTGGAGCTTATGCTCGAAATTTCCAGCTAAATCGCCACTCGTGGAGTCCATGAAGAATTGACCCTTACCTGAGCCACCTAAGGACGAGTATAAATTGCGTTTACGTAGTAACGCGTCCTACTTTGCACCGTCCTGCTCCCTCAGTCTAGTACAAACCACTTCACACAGGGACACAAATTGAAAGCACGTGGGTGCAATGCATCTGTTACAAGTGCATCCTTCTTCACCTAAATCTACATATTTTGATAGTACTTGTGGTAATCTCGAAGCAAAAACCAAACTCCCCCAACAATCATTTCCACGGAAGTTACAATTAGGCAAGTATCAGTAAAGTAAATTAAAAAGATTTGTTCCATAGTGAACAGTTATGCGAATTTCTCAAAACCTTCCTCACTAAGACATCAATTTTTCCCAAGCATTTTGCAGTATTCGAATGGTTTGATCTGCTCTAGATAAGTATTTGCCTTAACGGCCGTTTATGTTTTTAAAGGGTAGTCTTATTGGTCAGTATGATATTCTAATGGAAACACCGCGGAAATTTGAACGAAGTTTAAGATGACCTTTTGATGTCTGCTTAATGAGAAGTGAAAAAGTGATGAACAGCCTTCTAAAAAGTGCGGTGTCGGCTGGGACGCGTGACCTTTGGGCTTTTGAAATGGTATTAGGTAAAAAAATTGTGTAGTGCAGTAAAAAAAACCGTCCTGTCACCCACTCTAAGCGTCGAAAAGTGAAAAGAAGAAAAAGCTGTAGAGAGTACCACATTGAAGTGTGAATAATTCAGGTTGGACGTAGATGCGGGAAGGATGCCCATCTGTCTTGAGAGTTAGCAGAAGCTCACCTTTATGCAGAATGGCAGGGAGAAGGGGAAAGTGCACGCGACAAGGAGGTAAACCATGGCTGTTATGAGGCAACTGCAGCAACTTGTCCCCGTAGATTTCTGTCTTTCTAAAAGTAGGGAGTATCGAATAACTGTATTTCAATGGCCTCAAGAGACGTGCGCACACGCGGGACCTGTGAATCCACGAAACACAACCACATGCTTATTATACCAAAGAAATTAATTATGCATTGGTCTGAATTAAATGAAGCCACCAGCCCTGCTCTCACCCTCTCAGGATGAGGCATTAAAGAGTTAAAATGTCAAAATTTAACAAAAGACCTCCTTCGACAAGCGGTCGCGGTCAAGTCTAATAATTTGTATCTACTCATAAATTTTTGCACTGCCCCCTAAGCGTACCTTCATTTATCCTTTTTTGCCTTTTCGTGCTTGATGCCTGTAAACTAGGTGGGCAAGTTTAGAGTCGCTTGAATTATCATGGCAACACCTCAGTGGTACTAGAAATGAGTTTATTACGGAGTCCCCGAATTGCTTTTTTAGCCAAAGTCATTCATCAAAATCTAATGCGGCAAAGACTGCAAGTAATTCCTATTAAAATGCTAAAAACATGGCTAAATTAGTGAAGAATAAATGTAATTTTGATTCATGTCTTCTGATTTGACTCGGATTGCATCCTCACACGACGAATGCTAAACTGACCTACGCAAGTCTGACGTAACCCAAAACAAATTGGGACTAGGGTAGCTTATTCGCAAGATTTTATATCAGAAATGTATCAAGCCGCGCTTTAATAATTCACAAGGATTGTTTTTCTGGCGGCGCTGGTGAAAGGTGGGTTAAAGAGATTCCCATTAGCACCAGCACCACTGATTTAAGAGCTGATTTGCGTGACCAGTCAGATCTTTGCACGCCCTTCAGAGAAGTGGTCTCACAAAAATATGTGCATCTAAACTAGTCCTCATTTTTGTATTCATATAGTCAGAATCGTCAAAAAAGAGAAACTTGTCAAGATGATCTTGGAGGTAACAACTCTTTGTGAAAGGAGGGTTAAACAACAGTGTTCGGAAATGTTGAATCATGATAAACTCTCAAAACATGGGCCATATTAAATGGATTTGGTGCTTTTTAATCTGATTGCAGATAACAGCGTAGTTGTTTCAACCTCCAGGCTTATAGCAAAGATATCTTGGTTCTCAATAGACCACCCAGATTCGACTGTTAACCGAACTTTTTGAGCAGATGCGCAATTCCAATTCGTTTTCGGCAAACCAACATGATATTAACTACCAAACAAAAGTACAGAATCCTATCATCCCTTTCGATACTTTGTGCTCTGAGAGCAAAAACGGGAATGTGCGAGCACCAATTGCCTGCCTGGTGTCAAACTTTATTTGCGCGTGGATTTCAACGGGAGCTTTTTATGAAATATTTATTGGTGCAAAAGACAGCTGAAAATGCTTCAATTCGTCCACCGCTTTAGGCCTTAAAGAACTTCTTGCGTGATAAAAAATTTAAGACAAAATTTAATCTTTCCTAGGGTAAGGCAAAGCAAAATATTAATGGCCTCTATAGCTCAATTTTACTTTTAAGCGTGAACGGATGTGCCTTCGCTTGACTGGCTGCAAAGTGTAGAGCCATGGTAACTGTAAAGGGCTGGGTTTATTCGAGCTACTCTGTGGGTAACGGGGCTGGCAAAACACTTCTTTCGAGTCAATTCGCCATTCCTGCCACATTCTTTCCAGTCCAAAAAACCATCCCAAATTATGTAATCTCCCTAAAAACCCTTGATTCCGTTAAACTCAGCTTTAGGAGGCAGATTCACGCATCCTCTAAAGCATACATGAGATATATATGAAGGGTACTTTGCTATGACAGATTGAAACAAACAAGCCAAAGGTGTAAAATGCCATCAACGCAGTCTCGGAAAGTGATTCAGTGGAGGGGATCCCCACACCGCAGTAGGCGTTCTAACCCTTAGACGGCAGACCAAAGGCCATCAATCTTGCTATACCTTCGTACCATGCACAACCAACTTCAATATCGACTTTGTTAACTTAAAAACCTGAAACCAGAGCACCCATTGGGATTTTTAGAAACAAGCGCCCAACCTATCACTTTTATGTACTGTCTCACTTTATGCCATTGTACGGAAATCTCATTCCTCCAACTGAGAACAATGATAAACAGGCCACAACAGCTCAGTCGTCTTCACTTTGTAAAACAGAGGATGGAAATCGCGTAACGCAATCCCCATCGCCGTCATCACAGCGGTGTGCAGAGGCAAATCGCCTCGATCTGATATACTTTCATGATTTCACCTAACTACCCTCAATTTGGACATTTTGTCTAGCTCAGCTTTTCCTTACCGAGCTGATATTAGGCTTTGATATGTCCTTTTTGAATGCTCACCATCTAATGTTAACCAAGAGCCGAATCGGTCGGTTTGGGCGTGTTTCTATAGCCTAAAAATCTTTGCAACTGTATGCAATTAAAATTGGCCCCAAGTATTGCAAAGAAAATAGGAATTTTTTGGTTACAAAGTTGTTTGATTATGAATTCACCGTCTTTGTAGCAATTCAATAAAAAAATGGCCTTTTACCAAACTAGTCTTTGATTTAGCCAAAAAGTTTTTCACTTTTAAATCCACAAAACAGGCAAATATTCAGTGAAATGTTAATCGGAAATTTGTCTGGTTTGGCTAGACAGAGGAAAATATTTTAGGAAGGGAAAATTTTTTTCGCTTGTCAGTAAGTACTCACTCGCCCGAGAATATTATGTACTAATTTTACAGCTCAAAGCAAATCTGCATTCTCAAACCTAGGAATGTCGAAATAAACATATCCACTGAAAGGCTGTTCAAATTTTTCATGTTTTCCCCTGATGGAAAGGGAAATGAGGACTTTGGACAGATCAAACAGAACTCCCTCACATTTTGGTGCTCACAGCAGCGGCAATGTTTTCCGAAAATTATACACTTGTGACTGTTTGTTCGGCTCGCAAAATGTAAAATAACCCTCGTTTTGCCCATAAATAGCCGAAAAAATGATTTGGTCCCATGTTAGGTCTTTTTATTTCTTATAACATTCCTCTTATTAACAGGCCATTATAGCTAGGTCTGGGAAGCATCTTTGATTGTGAAAACCGAACCCTTAATGGCAGCGTAAATAACAGTTGCAAAATATCAGTCGCGGAAGGCTGAAGCAGAACCCCATTTGGGGAGAGCTGTGCCTCTTCTGGGCTGCAAAGAGAGAGATCGCCTTCTTGTTGGCTCACAACTAATTTATGGGTCATTCCAATCAAACAGTATAGGACTTTCTTTTTATGCTACCGGCAACAATTTTTATGCCTTTCGACTTTTGCAATCCTATACCATAGTCTTCCGTCTGCCTGCTTTGACCTGTTCTAAATTCAGTAAAAAAAGTCGAGGCACACGATGCCGACTCGGCTTCACCACTCATCCGATTGAGTGCATGCGACTGTATAAGAAGAATGCGCCTATATAAAAGTATTCCCAAAAAAAATTAGTTGCTCGTTTGCATTAGCATTACAGCGTAACACGTCAATAAAACCATGGGGAAAACACGAAGGCCTTGATGACTGGCTCCTCCCTTCTGCTTTTATGTTGTGTTCCACACTGTTCTGCGGTGCTACTCCATATAATGGCCCATATAAAGTGATAATATTCTTTCAACTAACCTTTCTCAACGACGCACACTATAAGTTTTCCAGAAGTGGGCTGTTTCCAGCGCAAAATCATGCATTTGTTCAGACATTGTTTTTACAAAGGACCTTAAAATTTTATTAGCAACAACAAATGGGTTTGGGGAATTTACAAAATGAAGTACATGATGTCCTCTACGCAAAGCAATTTTTACGAAATTAGTTTATTTCGCGAATAGGCAAGAGCGAATTTCTGGTCAGAGTAACAAAGTTCAAATGATAATAACATGAAAGTCGTCTCAAGAAGGAAAAAAATGGTTTGATTATGAGGAAATGAGGAGGAGTTTATTTTGGAGCAGCAGTGTATAAATTACAGTGCAGCCATTTTTGCGTGAGGGAAACTTCTTCACCAGACATGCGAACCAGAAACAAGCTTGTGGACTGCTGTGGATTGCAACCTACCGTACTCATTGTTCTCTCTACGCATGCGTCCACTCCATCGTGGAACTGGTGAGAATTTAAAGCTTCAAAAATGGGAGCGTCGCAGAAGTGGAATGACACATGGTTGGGTCATGTGGCGTCGAGTCGTTGCGAAATTCACTCAATGCAATTCAACGGTTAAAAATAAGCTTCTTCTGCTTTTATTTAGCCCACATCGGCGATTTCCCGTGATAGAGTTTAAAAATGGTCAAATCAAGAACAGATTTTCCCTATTTATTTAAACAAACACTAAACCTCAAAATGCAACTAAACAAAATGAGTTTAAGGTCCATTTCAAGCTTTCGGGCCGATTGGCATCAAAACCCAACTAACGTCTGCGCTCCAACTTGTCCACCACTGCTGTTGTTTGATATTCGAAAGCATTTTGCATAAACTCAAACCACACATTCCGTTTGCTAGGACATCTTCCCAATGTTATGATAGTGATTTCACCAGAATATCTATCCAGGAGTTGAACATTTACTTGACTAAAGCACCAACACATGCATTCTACATCCCCTAAAGGATTACTTCCCGACTGAAGTGACGATGGCAAATGGTATTAGTAGAATGCTTACCACTTAGTACACTTAAATTTTGGGGTTGTTTGGCCGCCTCTCAGGCACGTCTGTCTATTTAACCCTGTTTCTAGTCCGATGAGGTTTGAAATCATTGCACCATACGCTTCAAAGTGATGAGAATTTCAGTTGTTAACTAACACTACTGAGCGCTGTAATGCTGAAAACGGATATCCAGCATATCTGATAATTCACTTCTAACTGTAATGAATTATTACTTGGCGTATTATTAAAAGATCGGGCTCATGAGAAACAATTACTTGACCGAGCTCCTTCGCTAGAATGGAACGGTTAGAACTCTTGGGATAGGATTTTGTCCCATTTGGATTGCTAACCCTGGGACAAGTGCTACGAGTTATCATTCAGCAGTAAGTGGAGAATGCGTGCAATTAACTTCATCAACTTCGGGAATGCGTAACCCAGTGACATCCTCAATGCTTGGGTGCTTAGGGCAATCTTTGTTAATTTTCTTTAATTGTGCGTGTCAAGTGTTAATTTAGAAAAGTAGGCTCGCATTTGGTGCCGTCTAGTAGCTCTTAAGGTTGACAGTATTCGTGGGCAGCAAAAAATGGGCAAGTGTTCTACTGCATTCACAAAAACAAGTTCATTTGAAGTAAAACTAGAAGTGGCACTCATTTCCAATATTTTACAGATGAGTTTATTTAATGAGCGTTTAAGTGAGTGCCTAAGGACACTACTTCACTTGCATATACCAAAGCAGCTTGGCAGTCCTCCATGAACAATAGTTGTTTGTTCGCCCAAGACCTTTGAAGACGCGATACACGATCCCTAGCTTTCCATGAGAAAGCAGCAGCTTAACGTTAGTGGAAGGTTTTTGGGATTTAAAGGCAAATTTGGGTGTTTAGCATAGTAAATAAAAAAAATTGTCAGAAATTGTATCTGCGATTATGGAATTTCTAATATGCCGTAGTAATAAATATTTTAGTGCGATTTATAATCGTGTCGGTTTGCTTCTTGTTGCCCTCAAGAAAATCAGGGCGGTCACAGGTGTTAGTTGTAACAGAGCAATCAAAAGCCCACTCGAGGGCGTTTCAGGCTCATGAGCAGTTTTAACGGCGCATAAGTAAATCACTTTTGCCGCTCAAATTAATCCACAACAAAACGAACACTCTCAAGTACCCTGTTGGAAAAAGATCGGCAATTCGGCAACACTTCTTCATAGGCCGAATTGTAGATGTTTGCAATAAAGTACATCTTCAGTGCTTATTAATTTTTTTTCAGTGGAAACACGAACTTGGACATCTAAAAAGTGCATCGTAGTGTCAATAGGGTTTTGAATTTTGAAAATTGTCTAAGATTCTATTAAAAGAAAACAGGCAACGGATTCCTTAGTTTCGCTCCGAGACAGTGCGGAGTACTCCTGCTTTGGGTCGGTCTGGTGCGGTGGATAGTGTGCTTCGCTGCTCGAACCCCGTGTGCCCAATTTACGTGTCTAATGCTGTAGGAGCCTTAATAAAAGAAAACACGACCTGGGATTAAGTTGTAACAAAATTCAGATTCCGTTACAACTTTGGATGCGGTGAAGCCACGCCGGAAAGGAATGCATCCTCAGTGCGTGCGAGGCAAAAATATTCCTCAACTAAACTATTTCGAAATTTTCACGCAACTTATTACTAGGGTGAAGAGAACGAGACGCTTGAGGTGTGCTGTCACAGGTCAAAACTGTGCAGTGGCACGATACGGACGAGTGGAGACGTCGTTTGGCATCCAACAAAAGTCCTTATAAACGATAAATGGAGCAACGTGTGATCCTCAAAAGGAGTTATCGTAAGACTTCAGCTTAGGTAATAAAATGAATGGCAGCAGGCAATTCGAAGTGCCTATACCATAAAAAAGTGTAAACATGATCGAGATAGCGATTTATTTTGATTAATAGCACGGAAATGATTTTGGCTTAAAAGAATGTTTTAGCAAAACATTACGAGAACGTGTATTTTACTGAAATATGAAAGGGGCTAACTGTTCATGTGTAAGATTGTGTTCGTGCTCAGTGATTAGCCTAGGTAATTGCTAAACATTTGCTCTACATCTGTTGACGTGACCCTTGATACCATTCTTTTTACTATTAGCCTCAACCTACCAATCGGAAGTCCTATGACCTGCTTTTACTCATTAATTTCTGAATAAAGGGACTAGGATCTGCACCGATATAAGGAAAATCTTCAACTCGGCGGCAACTTTATTGTTTGGACTCTGTCTGATCTGACTTCTAATTTTGAACCGGAAAAGAACTTTCAGTAATCCAGTTTGGAGGGATGGCCTTTTTGGCAGTCCAATTGCATCTATTTAGTCAAGTCAAAAATGAGGCTGTGATATCTGCTAGTTGGGAATGACACAAGGTGGAGTGCTTACAGTGCATTTCAGGAAGATTTGAAAAGAATTCAGTCGTACAACCAATCAATGCATCCGATCAAAACAGGACTTGCATGCTTTTGTTCATTGCGAAAGTCACTTTGCTGCTGTCTAAGTTCCCACCACGGGCTAATCTCAAGTTGTCGGGCTGGATTCCGAATCCTCCTTTTGACCCACACCAGACGGGTGTTGTTTTTTCCTACGATAGCATAAGTCCTTTTTTCCTGATCTGGGATTCTAAAAACCTGGCGTTTTAAAAAAGGCGAATGTCATTCCCGACTAGCAGCTTTCAAGCGTGAATCAGTCCTCGCGACAACCATCAAAGCGGTGGACACGTGCGTCTGGCGCGTGCATCGGCAACACTGAACCTCGGACCGGTCAGTGGAGCCGCCTTCATATTTTGATGCCTTCAGGCTTGATCTGTACATCAACCCATGTCTGAAGAAGCTTGCTTATATACTGTGTTTATCGTGCAGGCACCAAATCTCACAGCACAATTCAAAGAAAATTCATAAACAATAATTCTTTTGCACTCGATCCTTTGCAACTTCTTGCAAGTTAAAAAGAGCCATTAAGTTAAATGTTGTTGCATTTAGCAAAAACGCATTTCTAGGCGCTCACGTAGTAGGTGGGTGGGGAATAACCTGCTTTCATGAGACTTTATGCCCTTTGGGTGCCACGCAAGGCACCGAGGTGAAGCTACTCCGCAAGTGAAGATTCTGCACGAAGTCGTCCACCAAGTACTGCTTGCAGTTCGCATTAGTTTCTCGTCAGTACGCTCGCAAAAATACTTGTACTGGGAAGTAGTGACACTTGGAAAAGGGTTACTTTCGCTGCAAAACTGCATATGCGACCCCCTTTCCGGGAAGGAAGAGGGCGATGAAAGGGAAGAGGCTGCCCTGCAGACAAGTGTGCTTATGATTGCCAACGTTCAGACAGCTAATTGTTTTTTCTCGCCAGCCTCCACTCTCACACATTGTTTGAAAATGGGTTTTGTAAATGTCACTTTCTCAAATTCCTCCACTTTGGAGCATTTCTAGCCAAGACAGTGTCATTTTTCTCCTTGCAAAATTTAAACTTAGCAGTTATTCTAAGCGACTTCATGCAGGCTAGGAAATTGTCGTTCGTTTCAGATCTTTGGTAGATCGCTTGCAGCATGCAGATGAAGTTGAGGCCCGTTTACCCCACGAGAAAAGTATCTATCACCTCCTCTTATTAAGTATACAAATTGTTTTAGAGGTGTAAAATTGCATTTACCACATTGTGTCTAATAAAAGTCGAGATATCGAAGGTGGAATTATCTAAGTTTTCTGGGAGAAGCATTGACGGAGAATGCAGGAAGTTCAGGTCGACAGCTCGCTACCTCATTGAGGGACACTGAATTATAGTGGCTGCAAAAATAGCGATTGCTAATTAACAATTACAACTGCTGATGCCTTTTTATTCACGAAGAAATTGTCTACCTTTCGTGCAGTCTCACTAACTGCTTGGAACAAAAGCAAATTAGTGTCAAAATTTGTTGGAGCTAGTTTCGTATAAGACAAAAAATGTCCTTGTTAAGTTATTTCCACTGAAAAGCGTTATCCAGGGCCACGCGTTTACCTCGAGCATCCTGCGATCTCACTGGCCGATAGACCCGAACCGAATGGTAATGCGAGTTGGAACCAACGCTAGGGGCGAGCAGACGGATATGGAGGATAGTCGCCAGCGTGGGCAGCCATGCAATGGCTGGCCAATATTTGACCATTTTCCCAATATAAGCGCCAACTTTCCTCAGACCTACTTGGGGAAGGCTGCTAATAAATAACTCGTTTATTGCGGTCTGGATCTGTTGGTGGATACCAAACCGTTTTCCATCATTCTTGTGTTCTGCGTTGTTGGCAATCTGATTCCCTTGCAGTTCCACAATAATAAATGTCTACCGATATCATACGCTGCCCTAGTAAAGCAGGATCCTTCAGAGCTGTTTACTCCTGTGGAATCACGCGACGCTCCATTTTGATGGACACAATGCCACATGGTCTCCCTCAGGAGCAATTTGATGTTCGTTGGCAAATTGCATGAAATTGGTGCTGTTTTAGCCTTCAGCCAGCCATCAGGGCATTTCTCGCCTCCATTGGCAGTGTGCAGAAGGGTAGGTTTCCAAAGGAGAAGACCGGACTAGTCGCGAATGTAAAACAGGATGCCTGAACTCTTTTTATAAATTATAGATGAACCCAGGCGGCCTTGAATGGGAAGGACACTTACTGTTCGTGAATTTTTTACACAAGCTGTTGAATAACCAGTTCCTTCCATTTAGAAGGAAATCAGTAAACAAATGTGGTGTAAAACGCAGAAGAAGTCGTCAATGAAAAAGGAGAGGAATTAGCGCTTCATATTGATAAATGAAGTGACACAAATCATGTAATGGTAATAAAAAGACAAGGAGTCTAATTGGGCGAAATTGCCTAGGCATCTACCAAAAGAACACCATTAATGGGGCTCAACAATCGGTGCATCTTTTCATGCAAGTGGATTCGCTACCGCCCTCTCCCCACTCGCCCTCCTCCTCCAACTTCCGCACTCAAATTTTTGTACTTTCCTATGTACAACCGGACTGTAAATATGCGTTAGCATTTTGATGAAAGTAGCCTAACCATTTCTACAAATAAATAATGCGTCGTCTATTGCCCTCTGGTCTCCTCTCACCGGATATGCGGTCAGATTTGTTTCACCTCACTCCTGTACAAAAATCTTACGTCTTAAACTGTTCGCATCTTAGTACTCTAGGTTCCATGCTTATTCTCCCTTCCTTTTTCGAAAAACGGCGACCTTTAACGCCAGTCGAATGTCCTTTAAAGTTTCTCTAAATAAAGATTTCTCAGTAAGTAACATTATTCCATAATGCCCACTGTTTGCCTTTTAAGTTGAGACTTCACAAGAATGTAATTCAAAAATATATTTAGTCCTATCTTAGTCTAAATAGCGATGCCAATTTTGAACCGAAAAATAATGCTGGTGACTTAATCTTGGATCACAAATCGGGGAATATTTCAATTATATGAAAATGATAGCAGCGGCTCCTTTAGGCTACTTGCCATAGTCACGATTTATAGCGCCTTTTTATTATTCAAACGCATCAAAAATATTTCAAAGCATTTATCCAATCAGATAAGATCCGGTTCTAAATTTTGAGCCGCTCAAAGGCACCATTTCATGTACCAAACCGCAAAAATCAAACGAATTTTTGCCATCCCACTTTAAAAAGGCAGAAGAAAGGAAAACGATTCTTGAAAGAGGAAGTGGAACTCCAAACCACTAATTCAGGGGGACGTATTTGTAAGCTTGTTTGAAAACAGGGCGACTTTGGGCCAACCTCCGGCAATTACAGCTTTTTCAATTGGGGGCGAGTCTTTGTTTTGTTACAAATAAGTTGCGGTTTTGGAACATTTATTCGTTTTTTAGTGCCTCGTCAGGTGTTTATCACCGACATAGGCCTGGGAGTATCCAAGAGGCGGCTTTAGATTTGTCTGATCCGGAAGTTGATGGTGTGTCACAAAACGCCTAATGCTGCTGGTAATCGTGGCGACAAAGGGCTGGGAGAAGGTAGGAGTGTCGCTGTTCTACACAACACTGGACGTTGGAACATGGAAACACAGACTTGCAGTGGTCCTACCGTGGGGCAATGCACAAATCTGCACCCATTTAACGCGTCTGGCCAACAGTTTTATTTGAAGGCAAAATGACCACGTAAACCAACTCAAGTCTACTACTGGGAAGTTTTTAGTGTGCTTCGCCAACGAAAGTTAACAATCTTTTAATGGGTGCAGCCAATGGTAGAACAGGATGCTTTTATCTATTTTCACTTTTCGTCATGCACTTCCATTTGTTGAATTTACTCAAGGAATAATCGTAAAAATTAGCAATTTTCGTCCACTCCCAGACCCATAAGTGCGACAGTTACTTTGATCAATGTGTAGTAGTGAAATGTAGGAATGCATGGCAAAAGTAAGACAATTTTTGGCGTAATTTTTAGCAGGCATCTGATAAAAATGGCATGGGTGTGTTTATGCGAACCACTATAATATTGCCTTAGCCGTTTAGCTTGGAGGTGGTGGTGAATTTCTACTATTTCATTCATGTTGTCAAAAAAATGTACAATTTATTAAATTGGTAAGCTCCCACGATAACTAATTGTCAGTAAGGATTTAAATGGTTGTTGTCAAATAATTTTTTTATCGAAATTTCTCATAGAGTTGCGACAAATCGATTAATAGGTATTTCATAAAAAAAACTTAGATCGGAAACCCATAGCCACGGTCTGTTAAGGAATTTTACATGGGCGTTATCCGAACATGAATGTTGTCCCCATTGACAGGTTTTTAATGAAGCATGTTGGCCTGAAATTAGAGGCGAACGAGCCCCTTTAAAAGTAGCATAATTATTGGGATGCATAGAAGGATAATGGTACTTTATAAGTCCTCAGGGCCAACATACCTTGAACAAATTTTAGCGTGGATGGATCAACCACGGAGTATTTTCTGACATCCTGTATTGAAATGAGGCTACGCCGAACTTCAGAATTGCTATCAGTTTTCGTCCGAAGACTGGACTTTTTCAACAGACCTCTCTTCGGAATGCCCTCCTCGGCCTGTGGGGGTGGAACGCGTAAAAACTTTCTACTTTGATCACCACTACCGGGCTGTCCAGCATGCCGTGATAAACGTTCCTTTGACATGGGTGACTGAGATCCAGAATCTCTCTGTCGATTATTCTGACGATAAAGTGGCTTTGCAGAAAGGTTGCTGGCTCTCCGCTGGGGTGTAAGCGAGTCCGCACGAACCTTTTGCGGTGATGATGAGGGTACCACTTGCGAGTATGGTTTCGTAATGGCAGGAAATACAAAGCATTCTTCGTCCTCATCCATCATTTGTGGACTGAGACTCTCCCGGTGAATGCAGAGTATAAGTGCTGCCTGGGAAAATTAACAACCTGACACCCCCTACCAGACATATTAACCAATCAGAAATCAGAATGGGTTTAGAGGGTTGTTTGCTCCAATTGTTCAGCCAAATAAATGTTTTCATCCAATGCTAGCCTAATTCTGAGGGGGGCATTTTCTTTCAGAGGCGAGTGGAGGTATAAAACCTTTAAGAGATTCTGAAAATCGGGAGACACCAATTAAATAGTTGATTTAATAAAGCGATCGTGTTAAATGCTTGAACTTTTGAATTTTTGTTACCGCATACTCATTGGTAAATGCGAGAAAAGAAAAGTAAAGAGCAGTGGATTTTGTACCAAACTGGTGCATTTATAGACCTAAAACCCTCGCACACCTGATAGCTCGAAGGACATAAGCCAAGTAGTTAAGTAAAATTTGTATATTTTTCTCCTAAAAATATTTTTAAAAGCTATTAATTACTGTTAAATTAATTTTGTAACGTTTTGTAATTATTTTTCGCACCTAATTGCCTTGTTTAGATAAATTACTTTCGATTGCGATCAATATCTTCGGGAGGGATATTTTGGCTTTGAGCTTGGTGTATATACTGTATATAGCTGTGAGTGTGTGTCTTTGCGAATTTGTGTGTAAATACATGCTTTTACCTATTGCTGGCGATATACCGTTCTAGCCTTTTCCTGAAGGGCTTAAAGGCCTTTGTACATATCCTGTAATTACTTGGAAGTGGTGCGTCTGTCAATGACTTCAAGCGAAGCGAAGGATCCGGCGTCTGATTTGCCCGTCGACCAAATGCTTATCGGCACTGCGCCACCTGGTTTCCAAACCGACGTCAATAATTTCATGCCAAACCGAGCACGAGTTGATACTTCATTCCCGACGCAGTGGGCCTCGTCGATAGTAAGTCTATGTTATTTTGCCGGGACCAAATTTTCGGCATACCTTTAAATTCGCATTTTTTATTGTTCAGGAGAATCAAGTCGGGGCCCAAAATTCTGATCGTGGTACTCCGCATCTACCGGATGGATTTGATCTAACCGATGATGATGGCACTGATTTAACGGCCGGTGGAACAGTCCATGGTATCCCTGACCATGGAGAGGCGGAGTCTGAAAATGATACCTCTCTGGCTAACCACTTTCAAGGTCTTTCTGTCTTTGAGGCCTCTCGAGCAAATCACATATGGGCTATCGGTGCAGAGCGCAGAGGCCAGGCATCTGTGGATGATTTTAATACTAGTTCTGGGGACGTCACAGGTGTTGGCATTAGTGCCATAAATTCCGCGACGCCTGTGCCGATCGGGGCCCTGACGACATCACTAGGAGATGTCGATGGTGTTGGGAAAAGCAAGATGGCTTCTGCCTCTGCGCCTGAATCCATGCCTGGCATCGACATCCAGTCTATTTGGGAATCAAAGGGCTATAATCGACGCTTGTGGATAAATGATCGTCTTTTCGATTCAGACGATCAAATAAAGGGAGGTGGGAATGAGGATAACCAACCACTAGATGAGGTTGCGGTCTCTGCAGCGAAACTCGATAACAATGGAGACGCGTGGGAATGGGATGATTCATTGCTTGGCGTAGGTTATGTCGTTATGTTTACTGGCTCTAGAACTCCTCCTGGCGAGGGCTTTATGGTGGCAGTGCCACGGAACCCAGACCATTCAATCAGGTTGCTGCGGGTGCAGTTCAGCAGCCTTTGCCCTCCTCGGGTTTTCCCAGCCTTTGGCAACCGAAGCCCAATGCCGGCAACTTTTCTTTGGCTCCACAGATGAACATAAGTGCCAGTTCGCATGAGGGGCCCAGTGACTTTTGCAGCAGTGAAAATGCCTTTGCAACTTCTAGTAATCCACTGCCTGGTGAAATCGGTGGAAGTGGTGTTGGTCTTTATGGCCACCTAGTAGGAAAGAAAGTTAGTACCAGTAGCGGAAGCAGTTTGTGCGGTATGCCCTCTGGCCAATCCTTTTTCCATTTTGATGGAAACAGCGGGAAGGTGATTTGCATGGCTCTCGGCTCTATTGTGTCCAGAAAAGTTTTTACGACTTCATCCTTTTTCAGCCTTCCTTTGGATGCACCAGTGCGCTGCCTCCTCAGATGCCGTCAGGAATGCCTCCAGTTGCGAGTCTGTCCGAAAATGCAACATCCAACATCCCTGTGGTTAGCTCTGGTAGCAACGAAGCATCTCCAGAGGTCGCTTCTGCGGTGCCACTAACTGCACAGCGTTCCGCTCCACCAACATCAATGCCCGTGCCAATGCCTCCTCCTCAGTTTGATCCCATGTCGATGGCCATGGCGATGTCAATGTTCATGCAGCCTCAGAATGCTCCTGCTCCACCATCGCATTCCAATTCTAGTGTTTCCCCACCTTCGAGTGAGTCATGTTCCTGGTTATTTTGCCGGGTTTTTGAAAGTGCCTGCCATCGGTGGTTTTTGGAATTAACCCGCACCATACTTAGTGTGGTAGCAATAGCTCGGCATAAAGGTTGGAATTGATTTCACGTTAGCATGATGGCCTACAATACGGCTGCCTCCAAGTCGGACGTCGGTATTTGCTACCATGTAATTTGCATTATTGTTCCCCAATTTTTAATGAGTTAGCGAATCATGTTAGATTCTATTCCTCCAACACCTTAGTAATTTTGTCAGAATACTGCTCTTGAGCTACAGTTCGTCAGAACCTAAAGGAGGCGCATTCTTCATTTGACATGAATTAAGGATTCTCTAACATCAGTAGGACTTTGACACGGAGAGAAAAAAACGTGAAGTGCTTCATCGTCTCACTCCTTGTTAAAACGGTTCAAAGTCATCCTCCGTTGTCCAATATTGTGCAATATTAATGCTTCCTGTACGGTGAAGAGGGCAGTTCTCTCTAGTTCCCCTTGCCAGCTATTTCCGCGTGGGCATCGCTTAATCGAATTAATTCACTCTTGTACTGCCCAATTTCAGATACTTGGAATCCTTTGGTCTTCAACATGTTCATGCAGCAACTTGCTCAGAACCCAGCGACGGCAGCCTTGGCCGCATCCATTACTCCACCACCCCTGCCCGCGCTTCCACTGCCGCCGCCTTCACAGGGCGTGCCTAACGCCGCATCGCAAGCGCAGTCTCAGGCACAACCAACACCCGATTTGACACCTGATCATGCCCGTCTTGTTGCCTATCTGATACTTCAGATGCAGAATCAACTGTTTTTCAATCAGCAGCAGCAGCAGCAGCAACCACCTCAGCAGCCTAACTCGCCTAACCAACAACAGCATTTTGCCCTTCAGGCTTTTCAAGCGGCCACAGTCGCCGGAATGAGAGGGGCTGGTGGTGCCGGACAAGTAGGTGCCACCTTGCCGGCACAGCAGGGTGCACTCACCCCCTATGGTTTGCCGCAAGTGTGTATTATTGCCTGCTGTGTCTTTCTGGAATCATCCTTTGATACCAGTGTAATTAGCCTCATCTTGGCTTACATAGATAGGCATTTTGCCGCCTACAGCGTCCCCACATCCGGGGGGGTCGCAACTGTTCCCACCAGGAGCGAACGTGTCGGCAACCTCAGGTAATCAGGCTGGTCCCTCGGCACCGCCTCCTCCGCCTCCACCAGGATTCGCTCGTGTTGTTAATACTGCGAAGAGCTTTAGCCCTACCGCCTCCGCTTACTCAGCTATTGAGGGTAGGCTCCGCCTCTAAATCGCTTTGGGTGAAGGCTGCAATCCCTTTTTGGGCCAATAATTCTTTAAATGCATCATGCGAGAGCATATTCTTGCGCTGACCTGATTTCAGTTCACCACTAACAGCGAGCTGTGTTCGACCTGAGTGAAGGTCAGGTGGTCCTTCTCGGTTAGATGAATCAGTCTTATGAAATATCCAGACAAAGCAATTCAGTGTAGCACCTACTGTTACTTTTGTAGATTTCGTGGTTTTTCCTTTTCTGACTAATACCTTCATTCAAAATAGTGACATTTGGGGTGCTTTTATTCCGCGTCGGGTCAATAGTTGGGGGATTTTTTCAGGTGGTCCCTCACAAGTGGCCAACAATGCTGGGGTTCCCGTTAGCAGAAGTCAGTTGTTGGAAGAATTCCGAAACTCGACGGCTCGTTTTCAGCACATCCAGCTGTCTGAGCTTCGCGACCACATCGTTGAGTTCGCTCGTGATCAGCACGGATCACGATTCATTCAGCAGAAATTGGAAACGGCTACCATTGAGGAAAAAAACATTGTCTTCTCTGAAATTCTTCCTCAAGCGGGCAAACTGATGGTCGATGTTTTTGGAAACTATGTCATACAGAAGTTCTTCGAATTCGGGACTGATAATCAAAAGGAGGTAGGATGTTTCCGTAGTCCAACTCATTCGTGTTTCATTCAGCTCCTTTCTCAGTGCCTACACGGCCACGTTGTGGAGTTTGCAGTGCAAATGTACGGCTGCCGGGTTATTCAGAAGGCTCTCGAATCGGTTCCACTGGAGTCCAAAATTCGTATCATTAGTGAACTTCGTCCCCATGTGATGCGTTGTGTGAAGGATCAAAACGGCAACCATGTGATTCAAAAATGCATTGAGTGTGTTCCCTCGGCTGAGCTGGATTTCATCATAACTACTTTTCGCAGCCAGGTAAGCGTGCGTCTCTAGTTCCTTCTTTCTCTCGGAAAGAAATGCGTGTTTTTTTGATGATTTGCTTCCATTTTTCTCATGGTGGTGAATGATACTTAGCTGATTCCACACACGTGGGTACTCAAGGTCCTTGGTTTCGTGTATTTTGACAAGTGCTTCCTGTTGTTTTTGGTTAAGTACTTGTTCCATGATGTTGACTTCTAACATGGTTATCACCGGTGGTGAATTCGTGGTGTTCACGTACAAACATACGGTTAGCTCCGTGTCGTCACTTTTGTTTGAACCCGTTGATTTCAGTCGCTGTGCGCCAATTTTTCGTTCTAATTCGATTGGTCTACCACGTAAAGGCATGTAGGTTTATGCACATCCATTTGCTCTGACAAGTGCCATTGCCACGTACCCGTGTGTTTACTTGTCAGACTGTGTACGTGTTGTAGGTACTCGTCATCCAAATTTTATAACTTATCGCACTTAATATTGACCATATCAACTAATGCTAGATTTAGTCATGCTTCTCTTCGTGAATATTAGGCCTGATCTGCTTTATATATCGTTTCACTTACTCTGCTGCTAGTCCACTGCTACACGGGCAGGATTGTTTATTGCATCCGAGAGACCATTTAACATCGTGGAGAATAGGCGAGGCTTAACCACAGCCGACTAAACTGTTTTGTTGTGGTTCTACGACTCATGCTTGTGTTTTAATTAGGAGTGCTGTTTGTGCCCGAGACTGACGACTTAGTAATGCAAATTAGGTGCACATCTCACAATTGTTCCACTCTACAGTTCTGCTCGTGTTCGCTTTGACAATCAGCGTATGTGGTAGTTTTTCTGCTTTTTAATTATTAAATTTCCTTAGCACAATTTTAGCAACCGCGGCGTTGTGCTTACTGCCTACCTACTCGACATTTCTTGATTCGGTCTATTTTGTCGAGATAGACTAGCCGTATCGATTGGTTCAATATTTTGCATTGATTTTGGTCTACATATAACGGTTCCCATTGTGTCCTCTGTGATTTATTGGTTAACCATCCTCGCTAGCGCAAATAATATAACTGTTCACGAATTTAATCGGTACATTTCTATTTTATTGGCAGAGCGTTTTTCGACCTCTGAACGGCCTTCATTGTCTTGCACTTGTGTTTGCTTCTTGACCTCTACCACTTTGGTGAAAGGCCGTCATTTGGAGTACCTTGGCTTGATTTAAAATTGCCTATATATTATTCTACAGCCTCGAACTCCGTGTTTTTCTTCTCCGATTTCTTTAGTTTTCATGAATTTGCTTCCTAGGTTTATACTCTGTCGTCACACCCATATGGTTGCCGAGTTATCCAACGCATTCTGGAACACTGCTCTACCGAACAAACTCGGGTAATTCTGGATGAGCTACATCAGAGTGTTGATAATCTGGTCAATGATCAGTACGGCAATTACGTTGTGCAGGTGAGTGTATTACGCGGTTGATATTGTGCTTTAACTCGTTACCGCTGTCAACTTTACTCCCTCCCGTTGGTCTTAAAAGTCTGAAGCTTGATCGCATGCCGAGCCTTGCGATGGTATTCATTGGCAAGCGTTTGTTTTCCCAGCATGTTCTGGAGCACGGTTCGCAGGAGGATAAGTCTCGAATAATCAACAGTCTGCGTGGACGTGTAGCCACTCTCTCGGAGCACAAATTCGCATCAAATGTTATGGAGAAGGCGATCGCCAACGCCACACCAGCTGAGCGCTCGGCCCTTATAAACGAGGTGCTGGTGTCTGCGGATGGCACAGATAGTGGACCTGGAGGTGTCCTAGTCGACATGATGAAGGACCAATTCGCTAACTACGTAGTTCAGCGCATGCTTGAGCTAGCCGATAAGCAGCAGCGAAACAGTCTTATAACTCGTATCCGCCCCCTTGTCGGCACGCTACGCAAATATAACTATGGGAAGCATATTATTACAAAGCTGGAAAAGTATGGAGCAGGTGGTAGTAATTGTAGCTCAAGTGGGAGTGGCAAAGTCGGCCTCATTTCTCCCGCCGGCACGTCAAACGACCACCTAAAGTCGGTGTAGAATGTTAGCATCACCCACTGTTTAAAAACCTGAATGCAGTTGTTCACATTGTTTCTTGCGTCTGGTGTGTTGGTGCGTTTTTGTATATCTGGGCCGGCATTGTCTCAATACCTCTCCTTCGCCATCACCACGCAAATAATATATACATATTGTAAAGTTCACCACGAGCATGTTAAGTAAACCCTACTATTCTGTATAGCTTGTGCGCGTGTCTTCATTATCGATGCTATGTGACCTAACTCAGAAGTCCTCATCCCCTCTCCTAAACACTTTCTTTTGTTGCCCTGAGTTCTGTTGATTTCTCTTCTCGCATGCACATACGTTTCGTTGCCCCCTGTTTATTCTACCTCCCATGACTCATTCACTTGCCAACGTTTGTAAAATACTGTCTAATACTTGGGTCTTGTGTGCTCTGATCTCTCCTCTACAAATCTGGCAAAGAGCACGAAGGATTGGGCTGACCGCCTGGTCCACGTGAGTCGTATGCCGCTCCCTCACCGGATGGGAGTTGCGAGCAGGCCTGGATGTAGTGTACATTTTCATTTGAATGTAGATATGAAGCAAAGTCTCTCTTTGCTTCTTTATCCCCCCACTATCTCAATATATAAGTGGTCCATCAAGTGAGTTGGCTTCTTTTTATCCATTTACTGGTGGCGGCTTTGCCTCGGGCTGGTTTTTGCGTAGGTTAAGAGGTGAGGCCTGAAATTGCATCGCGTGATCAGGTGGTGGGGGAAGTGTTCGAGGTTGTCGCGTGTCATTTGCGCTTACCGGAAGCGGATGGTTTTCGGCTTGCCGTGTGTGCTGATTGCTCTGCTGATTCACTTTGCCGTTTTCGACCTGGCGGTGGGTCTACCTTGGACTCATCTAGTCATCTCCATTGTACCCCGTAACCGACGTGAGATGAAAAAGTAACTTAAAACGGCTGTTTTGGGGGGACAGTATGTCTCGTGCCTTCTGATAACCGGTCCCAATGTTGAATCGGTTACTCTCGCAATGTTGTACCCCAACGTCGTTTGAAAACCAGCGGTGGGGTGCTCCGTGTAGCTCTGGTCGACTGTGTCACGTGCATGGGATGTGTCACCAATGCGCTCGTTAAGTGACTCATTTAGCGGGTTTGAGTCCAGTTAGTCATATGTTGCGGTCATGTCTTTCTTTTCCCATTGGCTAGCGTAAGGCGGAAGGATTGGGTCTAGTTTTGGTGAGTGCCAATTCGTCTCGGCTCTAACGAGCGTGCTTGCTCTTCAATTCGCCTTTTATGGGCAGTTACAGGGTCACGTGGACTGTGCAACTGCACACATCTCTTCGCTGCCATGCGCATGCTTGTAAACGCGATTGCACTGGCATGGGGAGCTCTCTCTGTGATATGCTGGCATACACGTTCGTGGCCTCACGAGTTTCCTTGGTTCGTGGGTTGTGCTCGTGCATTGGTCGTGGTTAGTATTTTCAATCGTGGCTTGCATCGTTACAAGCGCGTGTGGTGTGTGTGTGCGGGATTGCGCTGTTGGGTTGCTTGTGTTGAGGCTCTTGTCACTCTTGCTCACAAGGCGCTTTCAGGTTCTACTGGTAAAGGTTGTGTGTACAGGGCATTGTTGAGCGCCTGGTTGTATCGTAGGACGTGATACCAGGGTCACCAGTGGCCCTTAGGATGTAAAGTGGTGAGGTGTGGAATTGTCATTCTCTTTATTTTGCCATCTTTATCGATGGTTGTTTAGGCTACCAGCACAGCATGTTTCCATCAATAATTTACTCTAAATGTGGTGAACGCGCGTGACTAGCTGAAATTTTTTGCCCGTTGGTTGAATTGTTGGGGGATTTGGCCCCATCATCACATTGACTGCCGGTTCCATTAAGTACCGCTAGGCTTATCGCTTGCTAAAAATGGTTCGCAGTTATTGCAGCGGTTCTGTCGTGTAAGGGTGTGTACACATTGGCTACTGTGCGGAATTTGTCAGACGCAACTTTAGGCGTGGTCGCTCATTGGATGCCTGGTCTTCATTGTCGTTTGTAAGATGAGGTGGGTTTTTGCAAACCCCTCTGTCGTGTGCTAATGCAATTCTCAACTTGACAAGCGGGATCATGGATGCTTACGGCTACAGTTGCATCTCCGCGAGTTTTTACTCACTCCGTGCAATATGCTTGTGTTTTGCAGGAATATCATGGCACATATGCGGCCTTGGGAGTGTTTGTAAATTTTACTTGTAACATCATTCCACCAAATAGTTGCAGAAGTTGTGTTACGTCTTCCACACATTTATGCGAACAAATAGGGAGGGAGGAGCCGGGCTGAACAGGGCAGACGGCAAGACTACCATTTCAAACGAGTTCAGCACTTTATAACTGGAATATTGACAGAGAGATGGTCTTACGAGTGCATAGGCGGTAATAATATGAATTGTGGTGTGGCTGCAGTGCTCTTGGCTAGCTAAGGTGTGTGGTTTACATGGGCAGGTTCATTTTCCACAACGCCTAGCGGTAGGCGTTACCTTGAGGCGTGACATCGTACCCTTAAAAGTTCTCTTCGGAGGTGAGATCCGATGTCAGGACTCTCAGCTCAGGACAAAGCATGCTGAAACACGCTGATCACACTTTAGATGAAGAGTTTCTTCAGGATGCGTTTTCCTTTGCAAGGTAAGCAGCAGCATTTAGGTAACGCGTCGCTACTTTAATGGCTAACGGCTAGGAGGCAATTTTGAATGTTTATACCTACACCTCTCAGCCGCTGAGTGTTGTGATCTTGCACCTGAATTCGCAAATCATAACGCACCGTCTCCTTAGCATGATCTGAGGGCTGCAACGATCGTCACATAGCGGACGAGGCAAACCAACCTTCGGTTGTCGTTCTTTGTTCTGCTCCGATCGTTGACCCAAGTACCAGTCTAAGAGCAGGCTAATTATTTTCAACTGATACCTATTGCAAGTGGAGTGTGCGAGTAATTTTTGTTTCAAATTTACTGTGTTGATCCCAACATCCTACAAAACATACCAAAATGGTGCCCAAATTGGAAAATTCAAAATTGGGATTGTCTCTAAACTTCAATATTTAATACAGTTTTGACCACACTACTCATCTCCACCCTGTTGCAGTTCACAAATCACACTCAAATCAGGTAGTGGGATTATGCGGTTTGCAGGGTAGCGCAGTCACAACTGTCGCTGACCGATTGTGCCAGGCGCAGCTCCTCAAATACTACCTTACTATGGTGGACGATGCGAAGCTGTCCAGTTAATGCCCTTCTTCAGGAAGAATTACGTATGCTGAAGTATGCGTTTCAGGCGGAGACATCGTTTATGGATTCAAATGGAAATGGAAACTGCAAAATGCGCCCAATAAAATTTCACAGAATGAGGAGGCGAAAAGAGGTTGAAATGCCAGTTGTTGTAAATATCACCCACAGGATTAGCATTTGCAGTTTTTCTGTCAGCCCGACACAGGGCATGCAGACGTGCATGTGCACCAGTGTTCCCGTAATTGCACAAAACCACTTCCCGCCAAATGGGAACTTTTTTGCACTCTTGGGTGATGTCCTCCACCTACGAATAGGCAGCTTACTATTTACAGTGCCATTAAAGTGTTTTAGGTGAAAAGGCATTAAAACTACATTTTTATTGGATTTTTTATGGGATAAGAAGGAGGAGGAGGAAGAAATGATGCTCATGCATAGGGACATATAACTCCCACTCAATCGTGAAGAAGCATTATCTCCTCCTATTGATAATATTTTCTTCGATGTCCACTGAAATAAAGGCTTTTAGCTTTACAAAATTTATTGTTTTGGGGAATTAACTTTGTCGAATTTGTGGATTGCATAAACGATAACACTGACATTACACAGATGTTGAGTTAGTCCACAAGTTGGCCCTCGAATAGACTAATTAACTACTTGATCGTGGCTGCCTTGACACTGCAGTAGTCACTCGGACTTTCTTCCCTCTCCTCCTCTCCGCCGCCGGCCACATTTAGTGTTATTTGGTAAAAATCCTTCAGGACTAAGGGTCAGTTCGTATGACCTACTACCCCGAAACCAGGCCGAGGGCATGGATGCATGGCCACGTCAAACGCGGGCATTCGCTTGAAACCACTTACTTTAATAGTAGGTAATGCTCGTGATTTTCATGATATCTCAAAATACACCGGAAAAGTGTTAACTTTGGCCTATTCTTTCGTGAAAAAGTTTTTTTATTTGAAACTCAAATGGAGTTATTGTAAATTACTTCTGTCCTCTATTGTGCAGTGGATTTGGAATGCATTTGTGTAACTTTTGCAAGGAAAAAGCGGCTGGTGCTCTGACTCTCCTCACCTTGCATTGCATGTAAGGAGTGTGGTTGCCTTGTAGCTTAGCTATGACACTTTGTTGTTGAGTTCACGTATGGTAAGAATGCTAGAGGATACAAACGTATGCCATAACGCCTTTTCGAGCGCGTTGACGCTCTTATACTCTCACTTGGCTGTAGTCTTGAACTGGCACTGCACTTAAACCGAATAGCGAATGCCACATGCTGTAGAAAGGTCGTAAAAATGGGAATTGGTATTCAAAGTGGAAGCGATAAACCGTTCATTGTTATAACAGCCATACGACTGCAAGGACGAAGGCCTCTTGATCCTTCTTCAAAAAGGCTAGTCAAACCTGAGGCCAGGACTCTTAATTTTTATTCACAAGTCTTTTAAAGCAGCTTCATTATTAAATATTCCTTGCGGATACTTGCCTTCGTCAGCCCAGCAGTAAGTACGCTCAAGCACCAGATCAGCTTTAGCGGGTTATCAAATGCCATCACGGGTTTTTTGAGGGACCATAACTAACAACGGCACCAGTGAATCTGCAACTGTAGTGCTTTCCATCCAGCGTAGGCCTAGATTAGGTCAGTCATATTTTTGACCCAAGTAAGAAGGTCAAAAATGTGAAATTGCATAATTACGCTATAAGCCGTGTATTACTTGCTTTTGTACATGTCGGCATAGCTCTCAGCCTTGAAAGCTCTCAACACTAAACACGTTTGGAGGAGTAGGCGATAATAAAAGAGTGTGAACTATAAGGGGAGCTAAAATCAACACTTAGTTCGCAAATAGTCAGACCGAATTGCTTCCATGGTCTATGCTAATTTAAATTTATGCAAAGCCACTACGAAAGCACCACAGCTACATGCGCAAGGGCAGTTGGTTTCCTCTTGATGCATGTGCATGTCTAAGCCTGTATATTTTAACGACAAGGAAGAGGATCACAAAGCCCATTCTATTAAAACATTCCTACCATTGTACTATCGGTTTCCTTTGTTGCAGAAATAGCTTCAATGCTTTCCCTTTTTCCATTTTTAACCCAATGAATAGGGTGTGGTCTGCCGAGGGAGTTAAGGTCATCACAGGTCTGGCAACGACTAGCATTAAAACGCTCTCAGGGCACCCCCCAGTCTAAACGTATGCGCATAGCTACTACCGCATCAGCGTTGGTAATTGTTAGTCTGGCCTCTCCCATTTTATTTTCACTTGCATCCAATCCTCTGAGCTTTCCTAAAGGATACTACTGATGTCTTATGACAACCGCTACACCAACTTGTTGTTCGCTATCGATGTCAGAAAAAACAATCATCACATCCCGGGAGTTTTATTGTTCCAATACGACAGTGACACCTCAAATACCACAAAGTATTCTAAAAAAGCAATATTTTTTATCCCAAGGAATATTCCATGCCCAGCATATTGTTCAGAATTCAATCAACCTGCTTTGATGCAAATAACTCATAAAAAGGCGAAATAAAACTTGTCTCCTGTGTGCAACACTGGGTCTATGATGAGAATCCCACGTTCTATGCTGGCGGAGAATGTCCTTGTGTCTTCGCATTTGCACGTACCTGTTGCCATTATCAAAGATAGTGATAAATGGCTTCCAACAATCGCAACTGGGGGCAAATGAGGGTACGGCGACTGAGAAGCGGAATGATGTCTGTGCTCGGAGGGACAGATCGTCGTGCACAAAGTGGAAATGCGCAATTTAAAATGACGATGCATCACACGAAGAGGGGAACGGGAGGAGGAAGAGCTGGGGAACACGCCTCATTTGCATCCTTTTCCTCGCTCTGCCCATATGTGCGTTGTTAAAACAAAAACACAATGAGTTTTGTTTCCAAAAACCCTTACTCTCAACCTGACAAATATGTAACCTTTACAAGGAAACCGGATTTCATTAAAAGCATCTAAGGCAGATAAACCCGATCTAAATGCAGGTCATGATTTAATCGCCTTCCGAATGCTTGAGCTATCGGGATGACACAAATGCTCGTGGCACTCAGGCTTCAAGTCACCGTTGTGTAGGTAGGCCAAAGCTTATTTTGACGTGAAGCGTTCACACATTACAGACGTACCGGCAGAAAATGACATGGGTACACACGCACGCGGCTGGTCAATAGCCAGTCGCCGATTGGTATCCTGGTTTGTGCAATGCACGCACACGCGCGGGCACGCAAAGGTCAGTGTGTGAGCGCATGCACATGTGACCATTGCCTGCAAGAGCCACCACCACCACCACCAGAGGTTCGACTCACCCAAACGTGGGAAACTTAAACATCCAGTAAACTAGCTGTTATTCTAACTAACACTCCAACCTAGATTAATGCATTTCGAAAGGTGTTAATTAAAGGGCGATAAGATTACGATTTTTGATTTTTAATTGCAGAGGTAACTAAGTGACCACGCATGAAGTAACATCGTCCGTTTAGCTGCCATGTTGGAGGGTGGAAGCCGCCTAGACTTGTGTCTCTTTGTCAAAAAACATTTGCCACGATCAGAAGCTTCAGGCTATGAAACCGCCGTTATCATGATTATAATTTAAGTTTCTCTTCTTATGCATTTAATCCAGAGACTCAATTTTTGTCACTTCAAGCAGAGTTGCATGGCCAATGTAACACACGAAGGGTAAGTGAAACTAAGAGTTCATAATGATAAAATTAACGTATTCTTTAGCAACACTACCCATTACTGGAGCTATGTACAACAAACCATCCGCTCCAATTTGGCATTTGAATGGAGGCAACTACACCATCACCGCCGTGGAAAAAACATTCACTCTTCCACTGATTTTGAATTACACGCTCCTAAGGTTTTGCCAATAAAGGGTGTGACTAGCAAGTTAGTGACTGGGGATGGGGTTAAATCGCCAGAATCGCGGTTGCCCAACCTTTGAGAGGACATACCCAAATCAGCACATGACCCCTTACTTGCCTTCAAGAGGCCAACTGACACCAAATCCGGACGTCCACACATGATTGTTGGAAATTACCCAAGCAATACTTGCGGCTTATGAATCAAGGGCTGTCCACCCGCAAGTCCTGCGATGCACCACTTGTGCTTCCACGTGAAGCTAGACTACCAAAATTTTAATCAACATGGTTACACAATCCTGATTCTTGTTAGCGTTCTTAATGGAATGAGAACATGGAAGCACGCTAATCATCGCGACTCAGTATTTCAGCAAGAACTTTCTGCGAATTCTCAAGTAGTAAAACTAATTGCCCACTACAATGGCCATTCTATGAAAAGGAGGCTACTGAGGTTTTATTACTGTAACAAACTTTTGTGGAAATATTTATAAGAAGTAAAAATACATTTCCATAAATAAAAATTGGGAGGAGGGTCAGAGTTGGTGGGATGATTTCTTCGTGAGTAAGTGGTTGCGAAGCCTGAAGATTTCAGCCAGCCGGTCGACGAGCCTGGCATGCGAATGACCACGCCAGGGACCGCCCCTTGATTGGTCAATGCGGCGACGGAGACGAGCGTAGTAATTGTTCGCGGTCTGTGAGTCACCAAAGCGCAGCCAGAACACATCGGGATGTGTCTCCTCAAACTGAGCATACAAACGTAGGAACTGAATGCCCAAAACCCAACGTACCACTACTTTTAATGAGGTCGAGACCTCACTTTTGATAAAAGTAGAGCAAGAAAGCATCCAAGTGGAGGCTCGAAGGGCTAAAGATAAGAATTACAATTCAGGTCCCAGCCTAGGTACCAATTCGCTTAATCCAATCATGGCAACGCTGCACCCACCAATGTCCATTTAACTATGCCTTTGGTGCCTTTGCTTCGTTATTGAAGACACATCAAATCTACTCAGTGAACATGTACTGTCGGTCAAAAGGAAACATGCACGACCGCAGAATGTGCGTTTAACCAAATTTACACACTCTCGAAGATACTTCCGAGCTGCATATATGTGACAGTCCGATCAGCTTATCTGAGCCCGTTATCACATGTGTGGTATGCATTCCGCACCAGTTCATGATAAATGATTGTGTCGATTCATGTCGTAAACGGATTGACTGAGTTTGGGACGCTAAAACAGATGTGGGATGCTCTTGGTCGGATGAATAGTCATATTTTTAAGCAGTAGTTGCATTAGTCAAAGGAATTAATAGCAATTTTTGTGTGCCTCAGTGATGATTCATCAGCTGACACTACAATCCAGCAACACTTCGGCAAAGTTTAAGGGTGAAATCGGAATACCTTCGAATTTTACGAAACACGGTCCATAGTTTCGAATGACAGCTTGGTGAACCAATAAATCGCCTCCTTCGCCGGTTAGCTTTACTCAATGGGTTTCGGGGTCAGCAATTACCACGCATGCCGAGCGAAACATAACCACTCACTCAGCCCCACGCTGGTGGCAGTTGGGTTCGCACATTTCTCCCTCCGCCATTTCGGAAAGTGACCGTGCGAGCCCAACCTCGTGAAAGTCGCATCACCCATCGCCAAGTGCGTATGTTAGTTAGTCCAGTCGCAAAAATAACAGCGGTAAGCCTGAGGATATGCAGCGGAACAGATTTTTGCTGATTTGACAATCATTAGAACGCGTTCACGCTAACACACATGCGTGTTGTATCTGTGAGCCCGTGTTAGACTCTATTTTAAAACATCAAAACATGCGTGCACGTACCTGCTTGATATAGCGCATTTTGGTTTTGGGGTCCATGTTCTTATTATCGATAAAGTAGTTCAGCGCGTGAATGAGATGCCGCATGTTTCCCAGGGAAAGGACGTGCTCCAAATCAGGCGGTCCCTGAAAGGCGAGGAGATATTTGCATATATGTCAGAAAGGAGAGACGGGTTGATCAAATTTGTGGCAAAATTTTACGCGTAGGATAATCAACTTATGGAACCAAAGAATGAGGCAAAGTTTGGTAGAGAGGATAAAACTTAGACCCAAAACCCTCTCCACACTCCCAGACAGAATGGGATAAGTAAGCTCACTTGGACATGGAAATCAATGCTACGACCGGACGCCGCTCTTGTGCAAAGAGTGCTTCAAACAGTTTCACTTCGATCACAATAGATTGCCAGTCTAGAAGCAGAAGGCGTAATTGTCCTGCAAAAGGACAAATTGAGCTCTACAAGCTTCACTGCATCGCAATTAAATTTGCCCGCCGTGTTTTCAAAGCTTCAAAAGGCATGCTTTTCAGCTGACCTCACGAATCCCCAGGAAAAGGACGGGGTTAATCTTCTTGAGGCAAGCAAAGTGCACTTAAAGAGGCTAACTTAAGGGAGGGATTCACGATTTCTAATAAAAAATTTGCAAGACGCAATTACCGCAAGTTTATTAGACTGCCAAATTATGCACACAAACAGCTGAAACAAAGCAATGAATAATAATGTCGTGGTATAAAAAGCAAAATTTCGCAGAGTGCTTCTTGATAGGGTTACATGATTTTAGAGATATATGCTTTCACCTTATTTGGCATCATGTGATTTTTCAGTGATCTTCAAGAGATATATAAAAGTGCACTGCGGTGAGAAGAGTAAAATTTGGAGCAGTGAAAACTATAGCATTTATTTTATACCATGCCTGCCACTAAAATGCGCATTTCGGTGCTGTGATTCAAGGATGAAGTTATAATGATTGACTGCACTCTGCATTGCATTCTGAAATGTATAGGTTATCGAGGTAGATGAGTGTAACTTGAAGTATTCAAAGAAGATAAGAAAAAATACCCACTTTATGGCGAAAGGGATTTGTGCCAATGAAATACTGCGATGAGTGATTTACTAGACATAATGAGAAAGGGTAATTTTAAATGGAGAGCGAAAAGCCCCTCAAGATAATGCCTTGAAATACCAAGCCCAAACTCATGAGACGCACTTGCAACCAATAATCCAGTGACTCGACGCGTGTAACTTGGCGAGGCCCGAGTGTGATTTAGTGCATTGCACATCAGCTGCGATGTCGATCAAGTGAAAGAAAGAAGACAGAGAGGAGGGGGAAAGAGGCAAGTTAAGTGATAGTCTCTCACTTTTTGTTGATCCCACACGGCCGAGGAGGCAGTTTCTACGTCGATAGGACAACTGATGGGACTGACTTGTCCGCTGCCACCACCACCACCGCCACCAGCACCAACGGCACTCTCACCCTCTTCATGGTTGGCACTCACTGCAGAGGCAGCAGAGGGGCTGCAAACGATATCAAAGTTGAGACGTCGACCAACCGCTTTCACTATGCCCGACTGTGGATGATGGGGCTCCAAATCCTCCGGGAATCGATTATCCCACTGTGGGAAGGAGTAGAAAAGCGCACGCTCACGTCGAGGTACATAGTATTCACCCATCAATGCTACATACTAGGTACGACAAATAAGTTGTTGTTAAGAGGAACGAAGCGAGAAAGAAAAATGAGGATAATTTTGGCCTAAATGTTTGCTCCTTAATTGCGCAGAAGACTATCGATACATAAACAATCCCTATTTAAATAATTACAAGCAGTGAGTTTGATGTAGGAAAAAGAACTACCTCCCCAATTCCTAGATCCAGACAGGACGGCGGTTTAAGAAACTGGAGAGCCTGGGGAAAAGAGAGAATGTACTCCAGCAGACAATGACCGGAGGACTTGGCGAGATTGGTTGAGGAACCGAAAAATCTGGGTGCGAACCACTTGGCCAGCTGGAGTTTTAAGATAGGAATAGGCGTGAATCATTTACAACCTTCACTAAAATTTAGTGACATCGGTAATTAACGAATTTTTCTTTATCCTTGATTTTATACACTTCTCAAACACCACAGCTTTAGATCTATGATGGTAAACAACATAAGTTTGGTTAGCAAAACTCATAACTCCTCAGAAGTTTGGCTTGAAAAAGACAGCACTGAGCGACAAGCAAAACTTTGTCCGGAAGCAATTGAAGTATAGCTACAATATTTTACAGTACCATAGGTAAGCACAGAGATTTGATCCAGAAATAAATGCGCCAAGATGTCAAAAAAGCACCTGAGGCCAGAAAATGCGTTAGCATAGTTGGAACTGCAAATGCTCAAAATCGGAATCAAAAGGTAGTAGAAGAGATCTAGCTTCACTATTATGTATGAATGAAACGGGCATCAGCAAAACTCATATCGAATTCGAGTGGCCCAATGGAAGGCACTACATCCCCAATCTACTCTCCGCATAGATGCGGGTGCCAAAAAGCCTAAGAACCAGACACAGTGGCTCCTACTGTGCTAGGTTGCGCATAGTGTAGTGTCTTCTCAGGTATGATGTGGCGATCCACGTTGGCTGTAACCTCCTGCGCCTGCTCCACAAAAATTTGCAGTTGGAAGCGCAGTTCAGGAGGGAGAAGGAGGAGAGCCAGCTGGACGGCCACTGCGGCAGCCGGACCGTTGAAACAGTCGCAACAGACCGGTGGTGACGGAATAGAGGTGAAAAGGCCACCAGGGCTACAATGCACAATATGCTACTTATTTTGTTAAAGTAGCAATAGTATAATAAACTTATATGGATAAAACTCACAGGCCTTGAGAGACGTCTGGAATTTCAACGGTGAGTGGTACCATCTGTAACACAAGAGGCAAGTTGAAATCAAACGATAGCCAGGGCCATTTAGTAAGAACTTATGCAACGATGGAGTGGAGGCTACATTAACATTTAAGGAAGGGAATTAAGTTGCCGTTCTTGGAGTTGCTACGGGAAACTCAAAGCAAAATGGAACACCATTGTTTTTACTTCGTTCCCTTTCCTCATGTAGACAGCTCCTATCAAATGTGGCAAATTCGTGACGCTGGTAGCCAAAGCGTTATCATTATCATTGCCACAAGAGTTTAACACATGAACCACACCACCACAAATAAGTATCCAGCACCGCGTACCAATGGCGGCTAAGAGCTGAAAATCTTCATGAAAATTAAAGGCCACTGAATGCATCGCAGGCAGCAGATAAAAGAAAGTGCAGGAGTTTTAATAAATTTCAAACATTTTAAACTGACATCGTAAGCCCTGATAAGATGGCAAAAGCAAATGCGATCTTAGTGGCGGTCGTAGTTAGTTCTAAAATAAAACGCACACATTGGAATCTAATAAAGTACTTTGTTGCGCGTGACAGGATTCCTTTACTACTTATTATGTTTATCAATACCACATACCTTAGAGATGTTTGACTGTGGCTGCTCAAGTGGCGGTGACTGGTTACGGTTTTCTGAAAACCACCACAAAAGTGAACTGCACGAAACAACGAGAAAGGATCCTAAGAATATGCACACACACCCACCAACGAGCGACGAATCATGAGAAGTCGCAGCGGTGATCAGACATGATTCATCGATGAAGGGGATCGTAGCTTCCGCCGTTGGGAATTGGTCGTGATCCAAACCAACATACTCCTTTGACGCGTAGGGATCCCCCGATGGATGGGAGATGGTGAGATGCAGAAGACATGGGTGATTAAATCCACACAGAATGAAATCCACCAGACGCAGAAAATGATGCATCTTTATAGACTGCTGTGATTGCAGAATGAAAAATCCGGTCGATGCAGTGATGAGGAAGTCGTCCATGACCGACTCCTCCAACATTTGGACACGATCGACCTTTGCGGGCCCTGTAAAACAGAGGGAGGAATAAAGAGAGGATCGCAAAGGGAGTAAGGAGCACGTACAGTCGGCGAGAGCACGTAGATAGGCCAGCGCAGAAGATTTCACCACACGGCTGACGGGTATGCCCTCAACAAAGCCATTTTCATCAGTGTGGGTGAGATTGGCGTGAACCACTCGACCCCACTCCACCAGCCGCTCGCAACGTGGGCTCGACTGTGGCGTCTGAAACGAGGCCGACGGTAGATGTAAGAGAGCTGTCAGAAGTTCATCCAAGCTGATGCCAAGGAGACGTGCGATGCGTGAGAGGACAATGAGAGTAATACTTCTAGCGGTCTTGGTATCCAATGGCTCAACTCCTCCTACCACACTTTCAATATTAAAAGTGACGCTGCTGCCGCTGACACTGCAGTTGTAGCTGGCGTCACTGTGATCATGTGCAGTATTGAACATTTGGAGAGTTTCCAAGGAGTCAGTGCTTGAAACAGATGGTAGGCTCAACGAGGGAGAAGAGACAGAATGTGAGTCCAGAAAAGCGCGATTCGCTTCATACATGGCATCGTAGTGGCCTTGAGAGGAATATAGAATAGAAGCGATTGCGAGCAAGCAAAATTAGTCAGATAAACGCATGGAAAAAAGCAAGGGAACATCGAAGTAGCGAACGCACACTTAGATACCCATGTATATTCGTGTGCATGAAAAGGAGAGCATTGATTTAATTCGCAAATTAGCTGCTCGGTGGTAGGTCATCAACGTTGGGACAAGGCTCTATGGTGGAGCATTCGATGGTAGATTGGAAGTCTCCTTGTTCAATCTCAGGTGCACCACAATAGAGATTTGAATGACGCCTTCCCATGCATGCTTTTACCATTGTCTAGGAAGTGGGACTAGGTAGCTGTAGCATGTGATAACAATTATTTGACTTAGTGTGAAGAGCAAGGTGGGTTGGTGGATGGGCACTAGCGAATAGTTAAGTGACCGGCGTGGGATAGTAACCCGTTCGCAGAACACTCAACTGTGGATGGAAAGACCATTGATTCGATCTCAGATGACCCTTCCCATGCGGCTTTCGCAAACGGATCTCCGTACCTGTATACATTACCAACCAGTAAGACTATAGGATAAGGTTGGTGACCTAGGGCATGTATTAACATAGGGGAAAATTGTCACCCATATCCATTAGAGAACTTCGTTTTTGTTCAAGTTTATAGTCAGAAATTATTGAAACTGACGGAAAAATCAGCTTTGCGAGTATGGGAAACAGCTCTAGAGGCATACATTTTTGCAACGAATAAGGAACATCCCGATTATGTACAAAAAAATTCTCCTAATAACGACCACAGAACGCGTAAGCTCCATATTATTTTCCCCTAGACCGATCATTAGAGATTTAACAGCTTCGTCACCAGCCAAATTTGCTCCTCCACACTTCGAACTCACCAACGACGTGTAACGATCAAAAGAGCTAGGTTAAATAGAAATAGCATACCTCAAAAGAACATGAAGTGTGTTATACAAAAACAAACTAATTAGACACCAACGTAGGAATGTAAACAGCTCTTACACCTTTGGTAAGATTTCGGCACAAAAACGGCTTTTATGAAGATTAGCACAAATTTTTTTAACAATAAAGCAATCTGTGGCGAAAAATAGCCAAAACTTCAGACTACGAAAAAAAGGGCCATTGAAGTTCGGAGCAAATAAAGTTTAACCAAAACCAAGGAAAATGCAAAAGCCAACCCTGCCAACAAAAACGGCTTGAAGTTTAGACACATTTTAACTATACATATATGTGCGTGTGTAATGTAGATGTATGTATATGCATGCAAATAAGACACTACACAGCACATAAAGGAGAACCACCCACGCCTACCCAAGGACATATCGAATTTATATGATTGCTAACGCACTAAAGACGGTTATGGATGCATTTAAACTATTATCAGCTAATATAGTTAATTAACACCACGTACAGGTGGAGCGATTAGCATGCTTTACTAAGGTAATCAGTCAACTCTCATGTCTTTTATTAAATAGTTACTCTTTTCCACAAAGCGCGAATCATAACAACATGGTTTTGCAGTTCAACATGGATGGGGACATACGTATAATAATGCGGATGTTCTGCCCAGCAGATCATGCTCGACAGAAACGAACAGTGTGGCAGTGGATAGGATACTCTTTGGCAAACTTATCATACAACATTGGATAAACACGCGGAGCACCGACCCCGATTCAGCTCTGGTATAAAATATTTTCTGGCATTCGCTTGCAAGCTCGAAGTGATATTTAAAAGTGTATGGCAAGAACTGTCGGAATTTTTTTAGAAGAAGAAGTTTTATGATAACGTGAGGACGTTGGGTTCCCGCAAGCGCTTAGTGGTCCCGAACTCATTAGTATAAGCAGCTCCCCAATGGTTAGGTTAGCAATTAGGCAATGTGGGTGAAAAGAAGCTTTTGAATACCTCGAGTGAAAAGTCCGACGGCTCTTGTTTACCTCTAATTTGCTAGCTTTTATCAAATTAGCAGCAGTTACGGTGGCTTACAAAAATCTTTACTCAAAGTGATCGCTGCGCTGCCACCCATTGCCCTATGATTACTGCTGCGAAGAGTAGATATCGATATCTTGAGTTGTCCATTGCCTATTAGAAATACAAACCAAGCTATTCTGCCTATAATAGAGCTAATGAGGGCTCAAGAGGCCAAAACTGTTGCCCCATTTTTCTATACTCGGTAAAATTTTTCAGTGATCAAGGCTTTAATTTCGATAGTGGGCTTCTAAATCTCGACGACCAGAAGCCCATAAAGCAACGAACAAGTTTAGAGAATGATTGCACTCTGATCAGACTAATGACGGCTTTCACAATGTTGCATAGCCGGAGGACCGTCATTTACGCCTTGGACGTGCCCCTCCCCCCCTCGCACACAGAGCCATGGCCCACACATCAACTGGTTTTTTTTTCTGTTCAAGAAGCCTACAGATCGTAAGATGAGAACAACTTCCCATTCAGAATAAGAAAAATTTTGGCATTGTGCATGCATTCTCACTGCTGTCTTGAAAAGGGCATAATAAATATTACAATAAATGCAGTCCTACTAACGTCCACCAAGTTCCATTATCCTTAAAGCAAATATCAGTTCTGAGTAGTGAAGGTTCCCTCACCAACAAACTACTTCATCCACAACGCACAGCTTGTGCTCAGCTAATAACTGTTTAGCACAACTAGATGCAGACCTTCAGGGGCACACTATTGGTCGGATACGAAGACGAAGCATAATCACTAACACAGCAGAGAAAATCACTCGATGGTATCTTTAAAGGCGACCCACAAAGGTAGACTAGACTAGACTAGACTAGACTAGGGATAGGAAACCCCCGAAGCGAAGAGGAGCTCAGCTCCCCGTTTTCCGTAAACTTGTAATATTTTTCATTGACGCTAACTGCTAAATGTGTTCCACTGTAATCAGCCTATTCAGGCTTGGGAGGGTGAGATAAACGGAAAAGATATCACGCAAGATTCAGTGGAATCACTATTTAGATTTTCACGCGTACATCACTCAGCGTTCTCCGCATTAACTGAGCGCTACGAAAAACTTAGGCGACAGAACTCGAAATCAAGGAAGCACTTTGCAACCCTCTACATTGCTTTGCGTAAATACATTAACCATTCGTGTTTCATCCCTGCAAGTTTCATTAGCTTTCTTCGATGTTCGCAATTAATTTCGTCACTTTATTGACAAAAGTTACCACGTTCTGGCAAGAAAAAGAATACCAAGTTATAAATACGTGATTATGGCATTGCGTCTTACTGAAAAACTAAATCACACTGTTATCGCCCATATCTGCTGGAGTAAACCTTAGGCAAGGTAAATATTGTAAAATTTATGATGTGCTGGTCGGAGATACATGCTTTGCTACTCTTCGCGTTTAATCACCATTGTTACTTCTGTCGTTACTCAAACGTCCCAAATGACTTTGAGAATTAATGTTCAAGAAGGAATTTCTCAGCATTTCTTTTTTATTTTTCACTGCGCTATTGCCCGATAGATTCCCTTCGAAGGGAATGCGTGTGAGTTCATCCATCATATTATTCCAGCAGGGGCTTCCCATAACAACATACTTATCCCACTTAGGGATCTGCGTTAGTTGGCAACCGCGGAATGCATTATACTTGTGTTACCTTAAAACGTGGTTCGGTAAAAACTATGGGAATTAGAGGGGTGCCTGTTGGTAATTGTATATCCCTTCGCAAAGTTAATGGAGATTCTCATTTGAAAGCTTATTTTAATCATGTATAGAGGAAGGAGTTCGGCGGCAAGGGCCACGTTCGCTCTGAAAGGTGGAAAAAGACATTCAGTTACGTCCGTCGCAGTTATTGTAAGTGACAACATTATTTACGTCGAGTATTTTACCAACCACGTTATTCGTTATTCGGAAGAGAAAATGGTTAGGGGAATTTGAGCAAAGTTTTTTTTGTTTTTTAATGATAGATCTTTATTTAATTGTCACAGAACATAGTAGAACCACCAGGTTTTAAATATCTGTATGCATCTATTAGTAGTTGGAGGTAACGGCTCACTTTTACTCTGATAATGAAGTGCGTTTGAGATGTAGAAAAAAAGGCACGATTCGTAAATGAGTAAATGCCAACATTAGTTTCAACCACAATAAAGTGGTGATTAAGCAATACAGGATCCTGCATTTCGCCCGACTTTGGGGAGCTAGGTTAGCCAATTCTTACCGAAGGCTTGTTTAGCATGACCGGCAGTTGCTGTTAATTTCCACCGAATGTTCTAGGCACTCAACTTACAAATCGTACCGACGCAATGAAGCAAATGTCCACAAGTGCCTGGTACTTTCCTGAGCCTATTTGTTATTGCGCACTTTAAAGGTACTTCAAGTTTTGCAGTTTTGTGCATTTTCTCAGAGCAAGCAAATTATGTTGCGAAGCCAATACAAAATTGGTCAAACGACTTAAGATACCAAACCGAGCACTTAAGGAGGCAGGGCCATGGCTAATGAGCACGCATTGCATCCAGACAAATAGCGCGTTGGAGGCATCAGCTGTCACAATAGGAGGTTGGAATAAACCAAAGGGATTATGTAATCTACTAACAGTGCTTTGGCAATGTTCATATCATCCAAAATACAATGAATCAAATGATACAAGCGTCCAGATGAATTAACTGAGGGTGTGTCAAAGGAAAATACACCTGAAGGTTTGTCCCTCTCTCTCTCTCTCTCTCGGCCCTGCATAAAAGAAATAGCGCTTTGATGCAATGTCCTGCTGCAATTTTAAAAGTGGATTGTCGGTCACCAACACCAACAAAGCAGAGAGCACTGGATCTAATTCCTGCGACACTTTGGGCGTGGGGCTGATACGTGTCGGTCGTGAAATTCGGTGAAATTCTGGCCCTTCAGTAGCTTACACTTTCGGACCAAACTAATAAAGTGCTAAAAAATGATACTACAGTAACTAAAAATACCATAGCAGTAAGCAAATCATCACAAACCACACAAGTGTGGCTCAATGGAATCAAAAAGATGCTAAGACCATCTCCAATCCGCCAGCTATGTAGGTAGGTTTTATCATTGCTTACTGACCATTTGTTTAGGAAAAATGCACTATAATATTTCATTATTCTCCACTCTAACAGCTTCCATGTTGTCGAAATTACTGCTGAGATAACAAGAATTATGACTGTTAACCGTTTTGATGCAAAGTTGTGCGCATCAAATTAATCGTATTAATATTGAGAGGAAAAGATTAAAATTTGAAATGAGGCCATTGGCTCACCTGATGGGTAGGAAAGCCGGTCCGGTTTGTCGTTCCTCTCGATGTACTCCACCACCGACATCAGACCCTCAAAGTGAGACACCTCCGCAAAATACCAAATGTCCACTAAAGCACGACAGACACTAATTTTAATATAGTCTGAGTCCGTTTGTAATTTTTCCACGTGTCTACTTTGTTGAAATGCATTACACCCTAAGAACGGGATGCAACGATGCGTTATATCGAAGCATAACCTGTGTAGGAAATTTATAAGACGATATTTACTCAGAAAAATGCTTTCTATATTTAACAATTCCTTAAGAATGTTGGCATTGAAAGATCTCAATATAAACTACATAATGCTAATGGTGCGAAGTCGGGGACAAAGTGGCACTTGATTATACATACCCAATGGCGGAACTAGCTCGGGGTGGCCCCTGAGAAGGTCATCTAAGAGGGAGGCCATTCGCATCTGTGGCGAAGGGTAAAAAGGTCATGTTACACATTTGGCGCACGGTACCCTAATTTGGCGATTACAATCAGTGTGCATTTTCTTAGGCCAGCACGCTTCCATCATAAGCGGCGAAAATTTCCATGCATAAGTATGATCCAGATGTGGGCTATATTATCCAGCGCCTAAATATACTTCAGCATTGAAAATATATAAGAACCATAAAATTTGATCTCGGTAAAAGAAAACAGAGATTATTACTAAAAGGCTTTAAGAGGCATGGCCTCAATATGTGGCTTAATATTTCAAAATTATAGACCAAGATTCATGCACTCATAACTTTCATTAAAAAAACCCGAATCTGCTTGCAGTTCATTCCCTTAGTCAAAAAAATCAACACAAAGCAAACCACGCCGACTAGACGTTTGCAGGGCAAACAATCACAAAATGAAACAATTTGGGATAAAAATAACCTTGTAAATTTCTGGCACATATTCCTCCTGATCCTAAAATAAAGAAATCGATCGGGATTGTAGCTAAGTCATCGACACCCACTTAACCAGCACTAACAGGAACAAGGACTACAACGTAACTTCATTGCAGAACAAGCAAGATATGTGCTGAGTCGAGTTAGCTGATGTAGTAATTCAATGAGCCGAACCTCATCCTCATTAGGTTCGAAATGCGGAGGCGCCGCCAGAGGTTCAATTCCAAATATTTTTACTTCAAACGTGCGAAACAAGCGTGCTGGAATATTATGAAGGATACATAAAATCCTGCTTTGGATAATAGGTGCTGTTTCTGGATCTTTCACCATGAGTCGAATAATTTCTACATCAGATGGATTTTCGTAATCCTCGTCGTTTTCATCACTTGAAGAATAGCAACTCACAGACTTGTAGGTATTAAGAGTTTGTTTCAAAAGCATTTCAGATGCCGCGAGACCATGCATTACCCCAAGAAGGCATTGAATTGGTGCCTACACATTGTAAACTATTTATTATTTTACCTCTAAGATCATAACCATGAACTCGGGATAAACCAATAAAATTCCCGTAACGTCCAAGGGCGGCTTTTGCTGGGGAATCATATTTACAACAAAATCTTCGCGAATATAATTAATGGATCATACTTAACGGAACATCATTTGAAACTATATGAGGTCCAATTTTGCAAACTATCGTCATTGAATGGAATATCTCCTCCTATTTTCACCAATAAAATGAAACTTAATATTTTACGCGAATTGACGCAGCGTATGTACCCTCAAACTCATCATACAAGGTTTTTTGTGGTCTACCGTCCCCCATGGCGCAGGCAAATACAGACCACCTCTTGCTTAAATGTATTGGGGTGAGTTACTAGTAGCAACTTCGAGTAGTTTGGACGACCTTGATAAGTTAAAAATATGCATTTGCCTGGGATAATGTAAGAACGATTAAGTTAGTGCCATTTAAGACGAAAAGGATTATATAAAATAATGCTTTGTTTGCCACTAATGGGATTGTTAGATGATACCGAATGGAAAAGCCATGGTCTACGTAATTTTATTCCTTTGAATCTGCTTAAAGCACAAAATCGCTATTGCTGGCGATGCAACCAAATATGTTTCGTTGCCTAAGCAGTTAAGCATTTACATTCCTTAGGTGAAACAATACAATTGACTGCAATGCATTTTTTATTTATTTAGGCCACCTTTACAAAGACTTAAAATATATATTGTAATACTTCTATACAAAGGGATGACGCCTGGGAGTCCGCATATCCACCAAGTTCATCACCGACCAGATTTAGATTGTCCTCCTGCGTTTAAACAGCATAAGTATTGCAGCGATGTGTCCAGCAGAAAATAAAACGTTGCAAAAAATAGACAGCTGCTGTGAAAGTCGCTGGTCATTTAAATCTCGGCGCTGGTGACGAGACAATTTGCTTCCACCTTTATAACTTTGCTGAGAGGGTGGATCCCCAGACTATGGCTGTAGATTTACTCTATCTCTCCCGAATACTGAACGCTTCCTAAGGCAGTGGCGCCATGTGCCGTTCTATCCCTCCAGGTGTGTATTCTGCCCCAGTTCTACACCGTTATCCAACTTTGAAAAGCTATATTCGCTCATCAATACCGTAAAAGTTGTATTAAATCTGAATTTGAAAGCTTTTGAAGAAGAACCATCGCGAGTTAAACACCTATTGTTATAAAGGCATGCATGCAATTCTAGAAATTCTTGAATGAATAGCAAACATTGCTAATGATTTAACAAAACTTCAGAAGTGGGTGTAAAGTAGCTTGCTACACGGTATAAACGATGCCGTTACCTTAGGGTTTGCAATCGGTAAAGTTATTTTAAAAAGGTGGCTCGTTTAAAGAAACGCTAAGAAACATCGACCAATAATTTTAGAAACTATTATGCAGAACACTTTCATTTAGTCGAGAATTGTTCATGTATATAAGGCTAATTCAAGGTATATCAAACTTAACAATGTTCATCAAACTAACCCAGCCTATAATGGATAAAACCGTTCTAAAATCTGTTGCAGCTTTCTGAAGTACCTTATCTGCATTTCATCTACTTTTATCAAAGTAGTCTATATATATTACATGTTAACCCTTATTTACTCGCACTATTGCGGTTTTAGTTCAGTCTACGCTGTTTTTGGTTTTGTTTAACACAAGAGTAAATTATTTGTTCGTTTATATTAAGGTCCAATCTCGGGAGTGGAACATTTTTAAAAGCACTTGTTCATTTGAACTTTGTTGGATCTTGGATTTCCTCCAGACAGTCGTACTGACGCAAGTAAGCATGTGCTAGCGATTATATTTTAGTCAACAATATTATGCGGTGATCCTTAGTCTTGCCTTCTGCGTATTTGCATCTCATTCTATTCGCTCACACTAGTAAATTTTTTAATTTCGGTTCGAGTTCCTGTAGAGGCCTCTGCTCATCCTTTTTCTCTTATCCTTTTTGTGCTTTAAAACTAGGAAATTTTAATGGTTTTCTTGGAGGTAAGGGGTTACTGCATGGTCCAACACTAGGTGTCGGAAACCGCCTCTGCAGACATTTAATCTTTTACCATTTTCGGTTTCCTTGTCGTTTTATTCTTTTCATTAGTCCATTAGCTTTTTCGCAAATGTATGGAATATAGTGAATTTAATCATGGTTGCTTATTTGTAAAGGTGCATACTGGATCTTTCGCCCTCGATCTGTGCAATTGGTTCCTGGGCGCCCTTGTTTTCCTTTTTATTTGGCAATTTAAAGGTGTAGCTCAGATTAGTTAATGAATTTTGTTTGCGAATTTCAACTGTATATTTTTTATTTGTCGCCATCTCTACTCTCCGATGAGGCGTTTTTTTAGCATACTGTATGTGATTCCTACTCTGAGTGCAGTACAAGAGGTTTTATTTGATTGTTCAGTATTTTGCTTTGTGGGTCTGGATGTTCGTGTGTGGATTGAGATAAATTCAAGCTTTTATTGTTTACTTCGATCTAGATATGTTCATTTTGGCATTGACGGTGTTTGTTCTCTTATCGCAAAATTAGTGAGATATCTTATGCATAAATCTTAAAAACCCTTCTGTAGCTAACGCCTTGTTGCGTTAAGGTTTTTCCCATAGTGTACCACTTTTTGTCCACGGGTGCCCCTGGATTCTGTGTATTTGGACAATAATTGTCTGATTGACAGCCGGTTAAAATTATGATTATCATTCATACGTAAACACGTCTTCATATATGCACATAACTGTCTTAGTTGGCACACGCACACCCACTCACATACACACACAGAGAGAGACAATAACTCGAGAAACTACTTTGCATACCGTAATGGCCCAGTTGAAATACGCGTAATGCTGACTAATCAGTGTCGGACGAATTTGTGAGTTGCACGTACGCACCATCTTGCGTGTGCGCGCGCGCTCGTGTGCGTATGTGCGACCGGGCGAACGGGCTACTGCAGGCAAGCCTGGTAATGATGCTGAAAGCGTCGAGACGAAACACCTTTAGAGGTGAAGTATTTCAGTAACCAGTTTGCAGGTTTCTTTGCTAACACGACTAGGCATACTCCCACTACACCTCTTCTGCCCATGCACATTCATTTCAACCCTCATGATCATCGCCACAATTTAACTCAACTGTGGCTTGTCTTTTGTGTTTTATCTAATTCCATTACAAGACCATTATTTTTTTACTTTTTCTTTCTCATCACTATTTCGAACCGCCGGGTATTTTATCCAGTAACGTTTGGGAGAGTCCGTGGCTTTACTTTCTTATCGGGTTGCACGATTAGCATGTGAAGTAGTGCTGTCATACAGTGAGGCTGATCGGAGACAAACCTATTTTTTACGGGTATTGTCGTTGAGACATTTGACTATGCTCACATTGTCTTGAATATACTGCAATAAGACACCCGAGGTAGCAGGAATACTATGCTGTCTCTGTGGCGTCTTCAAACTAGGTGTGCGTGTGTGCACTTGAGCAATCGTATGCGATTCCATTACTTTGTTCTTTGCTCTCTGAACGCTTTAGGTTACTTTCTCTACTATCTAATGGGCTTCAATTCACGCAAATAAGCACATTTCCATCTTCTGTGAAGGCCATATTTCCGAGAGAAAGGTGAATAGGCATCTAATTCCTATTCTAATTGCAAATATGTCATTCTTTTAGAGTTAGGTGGTCATTTGGCAAAAATCTAGGTTTGGTTCTGGTATTTGGGTAGTTAATTAATTGGGACGGAGGTTTGAGTGACAAGCCGCCTCCTGCTCTACCAAATGATGTTTCAGTGCCAATGAGGAAAACCGTTTTAATGCCTCAGGAAACCCATTAATCCCGGAGTCCTCTCTGCCGTTACGCGCACTCGCACATGTTCGTATGTGCCAGTAAACTGAACAGCTGTTCTTGAGTCCCCGCGTATAAAAGTGGATTAACTTGCCTTTGGTGGTAGATCTTGCAGCTTCTGCTATTGCTACTTGTGGCTTATTGTTTCAGTGATTTGACTTTAAGATTGATTACCAGTGCTTAAGTCCATCATTTTACCAGATTCTTTGCAATAATCTCTTCTTTGACTACAGAGTCCATTGATTCAAATTTCCTCGTTTGAATGGCTCTTCACACGAGCACTCTTGGTGGACTTGGGCAAGTTGGCGGTCCACTGGAGACCGCGAGTGGTGCCAGTGGTGGCGGCGCAGGCGGAGGAGGTGGTCTCACGAGTGATCCCCCACAGGCGTCAACACTGACAACTGCGGCTCATCCTCCTGCCTTCATAAAGTACGCACCCACTGCCTACGTCCCTCCGGTGGGGGACCCCTACGCAAATGGCGGTAGCGGCGGTGGTGGCCTGGTTCCCTACACCGAGGAGAGCGCGGGCCAACCGCCTCCCGTCGCACCCACACCCAACATACAAATGCAACAATTTCCACCCCAGCCTCAATCTCAGCGTATTGTCCAGCCTCCAACCCTCATTGACACAGGTATGTCTGGTGTGTGTGCAACCGAAATGCACTCCTTGTCCGAGCAGACGATGGTGTTACCCACACTAGCATTTTTGCACGTCATGCGGTGTATGTATCAATCTTAGGTGCTTTGTTTAGTGAGCTATCTGCTGCGGAATGGTCTTGTCAATTCCTTTAAGCGCTTGACGAAATGCCTATTAAAGTCAGCCCCGACCCTTTGGCTATTTCACAAATAGTCAATCTTCCCAACTCCCGTCCCCATCGTTGGACGTTTAGGTTTCTAAGATTGTTATTCCTGGGTTTTTTCCCCCCTACAATATCAACACCTAAAAAGTGTGGTGCTGTTGGAATCATCTGGTGGTCATATTTGTCTTTTTCGTTATCTGTTCCTTGTTCGTTCCCGCCCAATCCTCGTTTAGCTTAAACTAGCTTAGAGAGGCCGTGAACATTATGTCACGACTGTCCTGGTCTCCACTACACCGTATGTTCATCGTGTTAGTCATACCAGCTGGCAAGGTTTAAGGTCACAGCCACCAAGTTAGTGAGGTTCGAGTGTGACATCAACTCACGTTGACCAAAGCCGTCAGAATCTATTTGGTATCCTCACCGCAACAGCGCTGCTACCATTTACGTGACTTCAGCTTTCTCAATCTGGCAGGTTTAGGGAGGCGCATTCGCAGACAGGTGCCTTTGATGTTTGCATCTAGAATTCTGTTTTTTATGGCGTCTGTTCCCGAGGCCACAATAAAAATGTCGCTGCGCGCCATCTCGACTCCCTCCAACGGGCGTGCTTATTGACACTTGTCTGCAGCAGTACGTGCAGTAGAGTTCCAGACAGGCCTCAGGTTTCTCTCGGAAACCTATTATGTTTTGGTGTATGCGTATTTTTCTAGCTTCGAAACAGTTTAATCTATGCGTCAGATTATTTGTCTACTTCTTTTTCACATAAATCTTACCATTTTCCCATTTACAACGCACGGTATTTTCATTGCCTTCAATGTTGACCTGTTTCTTTCGCCTTCCTCCTACATGTCGCCTAGTGCTTGTTTATTTCCGCATTGAATAAGCATTTTTGTTTTTGCTTTAACGTATTCACTTGTTATTTTTGTCATCCAATTAATTATGGTGATTTTGACGGGCTCAGAAGCGAAAGCACAACTACTAAACCTATAATCTCCTACGTAACTTATGGCATCTACTAAAAGTAACTGAATTCCAGCTCTTAACTTTTATTTAGGCTACTACATGCAACCATGTTGGGGTGCGTCTCCTCCAGGACCCACGGGTCCGCCTGGGACGATTATTGCTCAGGCGCAGGCGCCACCTTCGGTGCAGCAGCAGCAACAGCAACAACAACCGAATTTCGATGAAACTCTCATAAACAACGGGAGCGTTGTCGTAGTCTCCACCGCCTCATCCTCCTCTCCGCCTTGCTCCACTCCGGGAGGCTGCGCTGTCGTCAGTGGCCTAACAGTGGCTGGTGGCGGTGGCGGATGCGGAGATCGTAGGCTTATTACACCTCCTATGGGTCCACTACCTCCTCCTCCATCCACTACCCCCATGTCTGGCGGTCTCTACGGGCCCCGATTTGCTACTATGCCACTCTATCACCATAATCCTGGTGCCACGGCCTGTATTTCTCAACAATCCGTGAGTTGCCTCTTTAAGAACCCATCACACAATCTCGGCACCTGTAAGAAATAATGGTTTAATCTTTGAGGCTTCAAAACATTTTTGGTCGGTCGCCATATTTTGCGGTTGGTAATCGTTTATCATTATCCGATCATGCATGTTTTATGCATGGACTTGATTTTTGACGACCATTTCCATCCAATGGGATTCCTGTTCTTTGATGTGTCCCATGTAGGAAAATGGCGCCTTTCTGTTTTGTGTCAATTTTACTGTTGTCAAACGAAATGTCCCCAAGACATTATATTGACTAGGAATGCGATGTCATGCTCCGATCATGCATGATCGCCTGGATGGGCATCTTTAGGCGCCTGCTGTGCTCTACTAATCTCAATTCAGTAGAATGGACTGTTTATATTAATTGCGGCTCTATGCAATTCTGCTCTGGTCCCATGTTTTCTCGAGTTCCCAATCTGGTACCGTTGCGGCACCGTTGGTTTGTGATTGGGCTGAATGTACAGTGCTTACTGTTGGTTGGGGTGAATTACTCCTCGTCATCCTACCGCTTTGTTCCATCCCAAACGCGAAAAGGACTGCGCAACAAAATCACACAAAATATGCACGCGACCGAATGCAAAACATATGCCTCGCTCTCCTCTTGCCTTATGTTCACTGATGCAGTAAACATTACACACCCATGTGTGCATTTAGACTGTGCTTGTAAGGTAACTCCTACACACCGTAGGTTAGACCGGTTCGCCTAGAATTTTTACCTTTTCCCAACGTGGTTCACACAAAATCACTGTGCTCTATTCCAGTTGGGGCGATTCGTGGGTCATCCTCAAGCTTCTTGGTGTTTTTTTCCTGCGTTCAGTTTGTGGGGGAGTTGAGGAATGTAATGCCTCCTTTTTTTACGTGGGATTCCGTGACGGTGGCCGTAATGTTCATTGCGAGTTGTCCACGTTTGGGAATGTGTACAATCATCTATCAGTAGATGCGGCTGTATTTCTTGTTCACTTTGCTTTGCAAACACCCGACAGGAGTGGGTCATTACGGATGGAAGGTGATTTTTATCGCTCAGTGCTTTGTTTTTACACCTCAACCAGCGTCGATGTGTCGACTCGTGGAAGAGAAAGGAGCTCTGAAAGAGAACCGCTGCAAGAAGGGATGTAGATGTATAGGTTCGCAATCTAAGAGCAGTTGTAATAGATGCGAGCCTGTTCCTGTGTGCGTGCAAATGACGGTTTTACCTGACCACGAACGTAAGGCGCAAATTTGCTTTCTCCGCGTGTGCGTGCGCACTTCCATGTGTGAACGAGCGAGCGGGCAGCCATGCCTATGCGTCTTTCCAGAGGCGGGAAGGGTGATGGGGAGATGAGGCGAGCGTGAATATATGAAGCCAGGCTGGCGTGTGAGTGAGGGAGGAAAAGTGAGGCGGCAGCGTGTGTGCACATATGCGAAGTGATCGTCACTCGACATCCCACGAGTGACGTATGTCCTCGTGCACGCATTCGCGCGTATGTGGACGCCACTGTCATTGCCACTTCGGAGTGCACGCGTTACTTTCCTCTGACTCCAAATCATAACCAAGCGAAAATAATAGTTTCTGAGGCAACCGCCGTTGTGACAAACTCTAGATGATTGCTTGCTTCCAAAATCTTTCGTGTATTTAATGCTAATTATTTATTATTGCTACATTTTTATCAACCATCGTCATCGTCACTACGCTCGTCTGAACTTGTTGCGTCGTTCTGTGATAGTTTCGCCTTTTGATGTTGCCGCCAGGCTCATCCACTCCCATTCTCAGTCGCCACCACAAGGGGTCATCACCTCACTAATGATCCCTCCCACCAGGCCATGTGGTGGTACGCACCCTCCCCATGATTCCTTCTTTACTCCTGAAGGAGGTAGAAAGAGACTAGAGTGATTTCACGCCACTATCATCTCGTCGCATGCTTCCGATTTCGGTTTTTATATTACATGCAACCTGGGTGTGTTTACTGAAACTCGGTGTATAGCAATGAAAATAATGTCTTTTTCAAGGTCTAATTGCCCCTATGAGTGTTGTATGTTGACGCACTATTTTATTCGCCTTCGCCACACATACAAGTGCACGCTCGCTTGCACGGGCTGTCACGGTGTTCCAACTCGGCAAGCGTGCCGCGTGTCACCCATTCCGTGGGCTAGCATTTGCAGGAGGCCCTAGCGTAACGTGTGAAGTCATTGAGAACGCCTTTTACCTGTTTAATTGGGACATTTTTGTGAGTCCACCATTTGACAAGTTTTGCTGTCTTGCACTCTGCAACTGTTTCCGGTGGTGCGTATTCATTCAGGGATGTGCATGCATAGTTTTGGGAAGCTTATCCTTTGCTCAATGATAATCACCATAAATGGGTAAATAACTGGACGATTTAGTGCATCCCTTCATGCTTGTGCAATTTTAGTCTTCAGCAGTACTAGTAGTGTAACCACCTATCACACTCATGTCAAAGTATCATTTTCTATAAATCCGATTCGTGGGAATGTGCGAGAGAATTTTCTTTTTCGTGTTTGTGTGTGTTTTCAGGCGTGCGAAAATCTTCGCGCCTCTTCATCTCCCTCCGTGTTCTGAATGCTCACGCCTTATATATATGTGTGTGTGTGTGTGTGTGTGTGTGTGTGTGTGTGTGTAAGCGTCTTCACACATTTAATTAGGGACTGCCTAAATGAGATTTAATTGCTCATCGCAGTTGAGATGCTCTTTGTCATCTTACGATCCAAAGACTTCCTTTTTGCGTTGGCTCACTGAGCTTGGTGTTGGTCACCTTCACGTGCGAGAAGCGAGATCGTTAATGATCTGCACGAGAATCCGCCAACTCCCTCTCGTCAAAAACTCGGACAAAGACCGGACCTTGTGCACTTTGTGCGGATCTCAAAACCCTCGTCTTCGCTTCCCGCCTTACCCAAGTTTCCAAGCCTCCATGATTAAAATGAATGGATTTTCACTTTTTTTGTGCTTTTAACTTTTAAAAACATTGCTTAAAATGACTCGTTGCCAGAATGTCACTCATTCAGAAACGGCTTTTTCTCAGGGTGTACTAACATTTACACGTGTAATTAATGATATTCGTCCCTCAGCTGCACTTTCAAGAAGGTTGGAGTGTGGGGGCGTGTACTTCTATGTTCAAATGCACTTTTACTAGCTTACATTATCTGGAAGAGAACGTTCTGGGTACGTTTTATGACAAAAGGGTGACTCTTGTCGATAAATCTCAGGTCTCATGTGTACTTTCCGGCCATATATATTCTGCCTTTTGCAGTTTAAACACTTCTTTAAAAGGCATTTTAGACCCCTCAGTGTAAATGTGTCGCTCCTAGACCGCTTTCCGCGGGTAGGGGGTTTCTTAATCCGGTGGTGACACTGTTGTTTTCTGCGCACATCAGCCAATTCATGCGAACCCTGTTGGACCGTGATGGAACTAATGGTTGTGTATACCTTCTCTCACGGTGTGGTAGTGGAAACGGTCGGGTCACCCTTTTTGTAGCAATGCTTTCCACTACTGTTATCTTAGGAGTAGTTGGGTTTTTCAGTTGTTTCACTGTCTCCCCTCAAAATACATGAAAGAGTGCACTTTATCAGCTCTTCCACGCGCTGACATCTCGTATAAATACTACCTCCATCTAAATGCGGCAGTCTTTAGATCAGTTTGGTGATTCAATTCCGCATCTTGAGCATAATCTCAAGGCAGCTACGACCCTTTTCACGTAATCCGACCGTGCCTCTCGTTTTTCCCTATACCTTCCCCAGGAAAGAGTCCCTTTGCATACCCACCTTCGGTAATTTGACCGGCTATTGCGTAAATCATCCAAACTATTCCATCTTTGCAATAACCGGTGTACTTTTGTGTACGTATTTATCTGGAAACGTATGCATATCAGCATCTTCATCCTGCTTGTACAGCATTCCGCTTGTCATTATCCGTTGCCCCCTTCCATTCTCCTGATTTTCTTGCTACTAGTTGTGGTTTGTGGAGGATACAGATCTGATTCCCCTGCTCTCCCACCCTATCCACGTCTTGACATTTCCACACCTTCGCCCCACTATTGTGATCATTATGTAGTGAGAGTTAAAGTACTTCCTCATATCTACTTTTTTATGCTTCCAAGGAGTTTTTATCAAAGTCTTGCATATCTATACCACAATATTCTAGGCTTATTAGTTTGATATTTTGTTCGATTTCTTGTAGCGTCAATCAAGTAATCGTTACGCAGTCTCCATGATTTTTAGTTAAGGACATTTTCAATTTATTTTCCACATTTTTTGGGATCGGAGGCAGTGCGCCTAGTATTATTTCAGAGGGAAGAGAGGAAAACCCGTACCTTTTTTTTCCTTTCTTTGCACTATCCTGCCACTGTGCACACGAGGTTATTAACGAGTTTGGCAAATGGCCGAGATCTCTGCGTGTGTGTGTGCATCCGCTTGTGTGTGCACGTGAACCTCCTTTGTTTCAGGCGTTGCTGCCACTACCGCTGCCTCTGACATCGATGACGGGAAGGAACTGTTCGCTCATCTAATTTTATTATGGCTCCTTTAAAGGCGATTCCTTGCTCATGGCGCTTGGTACCTTTCAGTGCGCTTTTTAGGTCCTAGTTCTGTGGGAAAATAACCTCAATTGGCTCCGGTGAAGAGGCGTTAGAATCTTCTCACGCTTGAGTGCTTTGCTTTATGTGCCGGTTATAAGTACGCATGTGTATGTATGATAATTACGTCGTTTCTTCTCAAAAACTATTGCTGCTGCCTCCCTTTCATTCTTTCTAGGGTCATGGGCCTCAGTTACCCATTATCATTCACTCAAATCAACACCGAAGTCATCTTCACCTACTTAATATCTCTCTGTTGTTTCATGTATGTGATTTGTGAATAAGCGACTTATCTCCCTCTGTGCTGTAGTCAGCAGCGTACATGCCGATGCCACCGAACCACCATGACCCAACCTGCCTCAACCCCGGATTTGCTGGGGCTCCAACGATGAACGGCCAACGTCTCTACATGCCTTCGTCTCACAGCAGCGTTGGACTAGGACCTCGAATGCCTCCGGGCGGCGCACCGCTCCGAGCCGCACCGGCGTTGCCCTTTGGTTACTTCCCACTGGCTCCGCCTACACCTGAAGGCGTCACCGCTGCAATGTGCCCCACGGCCACTCCTAGTCCCTTTTCTGGTCCTCATGGACCTTCTCTTCTCCCCCCTGACCAGCAGAGCACCACTGGACGCAAGACTGAGCCCACTACTACTAAGAAGAAGCGTACTAAAACCACCAAGGTGCGTTGTTCCTCAACGTCCACTTCTTCTATGCTTATGGCCCATGTTTCACTATTTCCGCATTTACTGGGATTTTGTGAGGCAGATCTTTCGTGCTCATAGTGAACCTAGAGGAGGCATCATGGTTATTGGGTTTGGAATGAATTGTTTACCACCTCTTTCAGCTCCTGTAAGAGTTTTTGGACGCTGTGTAACGTCATCATATAGAATAGTTGGGTGACGTATGGTAGGGGGCTTAGGAATGCAGACTTGCAGTTATAACTCAAGTGGTTTATTGACGAAGAACTTCTGAAACATCAATGATAAAATATTATGTTCGAAATGCGAATAAGCTTGCTTTACTTCAAGTGTCCAAAGGGCTGCGTTTGGGGCACTTTTCATGTCCCGAAAATACGGTAACTAATGAATGACCTATTTTATTAGATTCTTGACCTTATCACGATATGATATTGTCGAATCAATAAGTGCACTTAGTTTGGATATCGCCATCTTATTTCAAATGATCTGCATCTCTCTGTCCCTCTACCACTTCCTTTTACCCGGGAATAACTGTGTTCTCATTGTTTTTTTCTGTGATAATGTATCCCGTGCTTGTATCAAAATCGGCTTGTTCCCTTATCATTACTTGTGCTAAATTTACGCATGCATTCTATTGTTAGAAATGCCTTGCTTTCTGTCCAGTAAGAGAAGTATAGCCACCTATTCCTCTGGCCTACTTTCGCCTGATATGTTTTCACCTGAGCGACCTTGTTCGCCATCGTTTCCTGTAGATGGCGGGTGTTCTCGTATTCCTACTTTCAGACGCTCTATATTCAGCGCCTTGACAACATTGATGTCCTTTTATCTCTGCACTCATTTACCTCACTCTGCCAATCGTCATTCCTTTCTCGACACTATCATTAAGATGCGAATTATTGCAAATTTTACTGAAATCACCCTCAAAGTCCGAATTACTTCTTGCAAAGGAATCACTTACGAACCTTGTGGTTAGCAGATTGTGCGACCAGTATTTTTGGAACGTTACTATGTTTCGCTTGACTATACTTTCCGCGGAAAAGTGGCTGATATTTTTTTACAAAGCTATCACTCCTTTTAATAATTTCTCCCTGCCCATCTTGACCACTAGTGGCATTGACCCCCTCGAGGTAACTTGTGGCTTTTATTATCGTCTTTTCCTAAAGCTGCTAACCCTCACGATGCAAAGAGCTAGGTTGATTTTTCTATGGCGATTATGATAGCAGATCCTGTTGATCCGTATACAGTGGGAACTGTGTTTGCAAAATATTTTCTCTGGCTATGTTGGTGCTTGGGAATTTAATTGAAGAAGAACATGGACCAGCTCCTATTAGCCTCTTAAAATCCTTCTTTTGGTAATGAAGCCGTAGGAACAACCGAAAATTTCATCCTTGCTGGTAAACAGGAGTCCATCCACTCTTATTTTCCTGGGCTGTGGGTGAGAAGAAGGAAAAAAAATTCTGACAGGCGATGCTACACGAAGTGATAACCTTTTTAGTGGAAAATTTGGCGTCATTATTTTGGTCGCAAAGATGATTTCAGTTGCAAATTTGCAGTCCTTTGATTTCAACTCAGAGCCGTCGTAAAAGTCAATGACGGAGTGGCGTCGTGGTAGAAATTTGTTTGGGTAAATGACAATTGTGACAAACACATGGTGACCTTACTAGCCGTGCGTATGCTGATGATTCAGCGGGTTATGGTGATACCGACACGTTAGCTTGGATTAAAAGTAGAGCTTCGGGTTGACTTGTCATACCGCACTCATCTTCATTCAATGTGAAGTCGACACAGCGTGCCTCCGTTCCTCTGAGAGTGAACTGAATCTGTGCTTCGCTGAACTAATACTTTACCTAAGGTACCGTTGCACTTTGTCTGACTAGTTGACAGTCAGAACATTCGCATTTTTTTGCTAAAGTCTCATTGATTGGTTGTTGTTGTGGTTGTTTTACGAGGTTCCTTCATAACCCCGACTTTGCTGTACAAATATAGTCTCGGACAGCAGCTGCGCGTGGAGGTAACGGACGAGGCACCGGTGTGGGCCCGAGCGTTAATCCACCACCCAAGGTGGTGACGGTGGGTCCGCCTACCGCAGCCGGCATCTCGGGCCCACCACCACCACCACAGATGATAGGCCCTGGTATGATGCTGCCAACAAGTGTCTCTGCGCCCTCGCAGCCCTCCATGTGGGCACCCCGACCTACGGGGCCAATAATGACCAACGGGTCTATGCTACCGATGGCTCCCCCACCGCCTCCTTCCGCTACGTCCACCCTCTCCGTCTCCTGTGCCCTTCCTCCCAAGGTCGTTGGTCTCTCTATGCCCCCACTCAACAGCGTTGTACATACACCACTTACGCCACACCAGCACCACCCCACGACGGGACCCGGAGCCACTGTCACTGCTGTCAATAGCATTGCTCCGCCACTTCCACAGTCCTGCCCCTCCACTGTCTACGCTTCACCCGTTCCGCACCCTCTTCCTCCTGAACAGACGGCTGGTGAGTTTACATCAGTCATGAACATTAAACAGTTGCCATCACTTCAGTGTGATCCTGCTGTAATTTCTCGTTCTAATATGATGCACACTTGTTCGGTTTAAGCCCACATTTTGCCAAAAAGTTCATCAAATGCCCACTTCTACATGAAGCAATTCTTATCAATGCAGCGCCCATGAGCTTCCAATTTCAGACGCTGCTTACTACGAATGCTATATTTAAATGACGTGTCTTTTATTCTCCCAATGCTTACAGAGCTAAGTTTAATAGCATCTGAATAAATTGTTTTTGATCGTACTCTTCCAACAGAACGGTTGGTGTGCCCTATCACCAACGGAACAGTGGTGCGCCCAATGGTGCTGCATTTAGACGAGGAGCAGACGCGGCAGTCACCGAACGCGCTTCAGGTCCGAACCTTTGAATTTGATGTCTCGAAGAACCACCTGGAGACGATAGTGGAACGCCCTGACTTGGACATTGTAGTGTGTAGCCATTTAGTGCATGAACCGCTGCAGGTGTGCCACTGGCCTGCAGAGGCGGTACACATCCGATTCAACGGCACCGTCTTCCAACTCGATCGCACTACCACCGCGGACGGGCAGCCTGCGCATAGGGTGTGTGGTGTTAAATCGCTCTGTCGACCCTCTCGCAACGTCATCGAAGTCTTTCTCTCGCCCTCTCGTCCCCCTTCTCACCACTTCCAGAATTACAGTCTCAAGGTGGGTTGCCTCTGCCGTTTTTTAGCAAGTTCTTTCGCTCCAAGATCTCATGCCAAGTTAAACAAAATTTAGAGGCCAATTTTTTTTATTTCGAATTGCTGTTTATGTATCACCGTGTAAATATCTCAGAATTCCCCAGTTATGCTAAGAATAGCCTAACAAATATTAAGGGTGTTAGAATTTTTATGGTCCACTAATACGACGGTGGGGTAAAGCCGCTATGACATTTCTATCGTGACTAATCCTCTGATTTTCATGTACTGGGCCGTTAGTTCCATTAATAGCTGTGTGGATATCTATTCCTTCATCCGCATAGTACTATTTTGGTCTTGGAGACAATCTCACATTAATGTCAAGTGCTCAGAGCTTCTTTGAGGTCCATATTAGCGCTGGAGCATTTCTATCGGTAAGTCTGTTTAGAGCTTTAGCCTACGGCTGTAACAATGTTCTTCCCTAGTGCCATGGAAAATCGTTTTCCAAGGACAAATTCTGTTGAGAATAGGAGTTACATAATGTTACGTCGGGTGAATGAAAGTCCATAGAGTCGCATCGGGATTTTCGACTTATTTTAACGACCATCAGGAGCATTCAGAGCCATTTTATTTATTTGCCATTATGCAAGTGCCATTGAATAGGCTGTTTTTCCCACTAATTCCTTTCAGTGAATTCTGGAAGGTAGTCGTCTAATCGTTCTCGATTATGCATTAAACAAATTGGAGATGTCATACCTTTACTTTCATTCGCTTCTAGGCTTATCGTCCAACTATCAACAATGCCAATGTCAATTTTCTTTATCGAAATGTCACGGAGACTTTGTAAACGCAGTTTTTAAGGTGCTCATCTTTCCCCTACTAAAAGAGTTTTCTTTTCGGAAAGACTCGGGGTTCGCAGACCTAATCGAGGAGATTCGCGACAAGGCTCTCATTGATCGTTTAAAACTGCCATTTGAAATCCACACGATGCTTGAGGCTTTAAATACTAACCAGGTGTTGCTTTCGCTGCTGTCTATCTGAAGCGATGTTTCTCTCATAAGGTGTTCCTCCTCTGGGTTTTTTGAACAGCTCAGAAGTGTACTTTGTTAAGGCATTGTTACCTACTTTCTTGGTAGCAACAATTGCCACTGCGCAATCAGAACAATAATTTAACTGCCCTGCTTAGCTCTGGGATATTGCCAGGGCAAAAAGATTTGCAGCTGAGAATGTAGACCAGGAGTTTGACGAGGTAGGAAGACAACAAGACTTTTCATGTTTATCTTTCAAAAAGTTCTGGCTGTCTGTTTAATGTGCCATCCGCCCTTGTGTAAAATCTCTGCTGGGTTTGTGGCGGACGTTTTATTAGCTCCATTCAAAACCGAGATCAGGACTTGCAATTACTTTGTTTTTCAAAAATCACATTCTCCTCTCAGTGATGAGCATGACGCAAGCATTTCATTCTCATTTCTGAGAAAGTCGCTGCCACTACCACCGGATTCTGTGAGGTCACACAGGCTCCAACCTGTTTTCTTCCTTTATGGTTTATATGTGCAAGTCATCGCTCACCTCTGACCAATTGTGCTCAGAATCTTAATCGCTTATCGGTTTGGTTATAAAATGCTACACAGATTTTGAAGTGCCTCCTAATCAGGTGTCTACTCCACCTGGGGCAGAGTTGGTGCGCGACATACATCTTAGGATGAGAAAGCCATTAGAATGAGTCAAGGGCAAAGCACTGTGTGTGTGTGTGTGTGTGTGTCAATGTGCTACGCTCTGTGTGTTGTAGGACATTGAAGTGAATGCGACACCCATTGTTGATGAGTCAACAATATAAGCACACTACTCACACATCCACTTGCCCACGCTAGAGAGAGAGAGAGAGAGGACAGGAGTGGCATTTTCCCAACTGCATGAGATTGACTTATTTCCACGCCTTGCCAGTCACCGCGAGGAGAGGCCACAACTGCCCCATTAAGAACACGTCCTATCAGATGCTGGTGTATTTTATCCGTGTCTGTACGCTGGGGGAGGAGGAGACTAAATGCCACACACGCGCGCACCCACGCCTACACCAAAGAGGCAGCATGCAAGAGCAGATGAGTAATTCTCTCAGCGCATACACGCTCTTGCCCCTCTCTGAGACGTCATTCATGCGCCTGTCCGTCTATCGAAAAGCTGTTTGTATGTGGTGTTGGTGCCCTCTTGTCTCCTTGCTCGCCTGTCTGTCTATCCATATTTGAGTTTTACACGCACACACACACTTCTCGAAGACCCCTTATCATCATATCTTGTGTATGCGTGAAATTGCAACGCTGTACCCAGCGCCTACTGCCGCCTGCGCGCACACGCTCGTGTATGCACTTGTTTTCGGCTTCCGCCACGCCGCACACACACACACACACACACACCCATTTGTCCCTCGCATCCTCCGCTTCAATTGGCAGCGAAAGTTGCGCATTCGCACGCACAGGCACTCGGTTTGATCGATGCTTTCTTTTTTGCACGTGCGCACTCGTTTGCCTGCTTGCTTGCCCGCCCGTCTGAAACGAGCAGGGCGGAGGAGTAGCACGTCACAGCGGAAGAGACCAGAAATGCCTCCTTGTGTATGTGTGTGTATGCATGCGCACGCGTGCGTGTGTGTATGCATGGCTGGCGAACTGGCTGGCTAATTGTTAGGGCTATGAAAGTCTTGGCTGAGCGTGCGCACAGGTGCGTGTCCCCTCGTTATGTTCTGATACGCCGTGACTGCTATGGCCACTGCTGCTGCTGCTGTTTCTGCTACCACTAATACTGCTACTGCTGCCATGCTTTCAGACAGACCAATCCGCCCCCTCTTTTCTCTCATTAGGGAGCAAATTCGGTCCCTTCTGACGAGCAATTCGCCTCCATCTGAAAATGTACACTTGTATATTTGCACAGAATGATTAATAGCACTACAGAGGTGCTGAGGATCATGACACTAGACGTAGACGGAATGTGAATGCGATGCAATAGGTTCGTGATACTGTGTGCGATTAAGGGAGCGACAGTTTTCTCTCCATTTTGACATTTAAGACGATTGTGCTGGTACAGTTGGGCGTTTTCAAGTTGTAAGGCAATCATTTGACCCTCAATCGGCGCGTCATTGTTTCATCAATAAGTACCATCCACCATAAATACTTTTCTCTTCTGTATCTGAACAGCAAGAATTATTGGAACGCATTTATCGGAAGTGGCAAACCACTCGATATTAAAAGTAGTCTTAATGTTCAGTGGCTATGGTTGTAGCTCTCAAGCGAATGCTTAATGCTGTGTTCTTCCAATTGAAGGACCATCGATTCGCGGTATTTATGGCACATATGCCGGCGGTGAGCATGGTGCTTGATGGACTGCTGCGGCGAGTGCCTGAGGAATCGCTTTCCCTCACCAAACTTCTCATTTCCTCATGGCGTAACCGACAGGCCAGTGGTGGCCAAGACCAGCACTCCACCTCTACCACTCCGTCACCGACAACCAACCAGTCAGTGGTGGCTGAAATCAGCCTCGTTTGCCCCATCTTCCGCTCTCGCATACAGATTCCCGGTCGTCTGGTGGGCTGCCATCACCTCGAAGTTTTTGACATGGAGGCCTATCTCCATCGGGAAGCAATTTGGTCACGTCTCCTCTGTCCCATCTGCAGGTAGGGCACACACGTCATCGCCATCATCAGTCTCTGGTGTGTTGTTGTCTTCACATCTGTTCCTTTTTCCCGTTTCAGTAACGGCAGCCCCGCGGGTTTGGACAATCTCTATATCGACTACTTTCTTCTAAACATAATCCAGTTGACACCTAAAACTGTCTCCACGGTGCAGGTGCGTTCGGACGGTTTCTGGCGCCTTTCACCGCCCCTAGTGTGGCAGCTACCGCCTGGCATTGACCAGTGGCAGCCCATCGTTGGTCCTCCAACACAAGCGTTTGCTTTCGCCCTTCAAATTGGTCCTACGATTCTCATGGCCCAGCCGTCGCAGCCGCACCTACCGCCATTTCAATCTCAGCAGCAGCGACCAGCCACTATTAACGGACTCGAAGCTGCGGGACAAACACCCGGAAGACGTTCCTGTGGCACTATGGCCTCTCCAAATACAACTGAAACACCAAATCCTTCGCTGGCATACTCAGGTTTGGAGTCGTCCTCCGGTTTGCAGAACCCCACAGTCAATTCCCACCATCAACCTCCTTCCAACCAGTGGAATGCAGGTGAGGTGTCCCTACTCAAGCATAACTACTCACATTCAATCAGTAGGCTGAGTTAACTGTCTATCTTCTCCCCATAGAAAACGCTGCTTTTACAAATTGTTCAGCTCAGGTAGTTAATTCGGCGTCGCCGAATCCTCTTTCATCGAAGTCAGCAACAGCAGCTGCGTTATCTGCAGAAACGGGTGTGGCTGCCTCGACGAACCCAGTACCTCAATCGACAAATTGCAGGAAGCGCGTTCTTAGCACGAGCAGTGCACAATGTGTTGCTGTCCTGCATCCGATAACGCAAACTGAGGGACAGGGGCTACCGAGTAGCATGCCAGACCTCCGAGTGCGATCGGAGGCTGTTAGCAGTCATGCATCGCTGCCCAAGTCACTACCAACGACTCCCATATTGTTGAAGCCCTCACCGCCTACTTCTATGTCCAAGACCGGTGGTAATAGTCTATGCAAACGCATTAGTGGCAGCAGCACCAATATTGGTGGTGGAGGGAGCGTTTGTGGAGGTGGAGTAAGTGATGGCGGTACTCAGCCCTCCACATCTCCTCCCATTCAGCCCCCACAAAAGCGCCCAAAAGTATCTCATCGTCAGCTCACTGACGAGGAGGTTCGGTGGGCCTTCGATGGTTTGTCAGACCTGAGCCAATTTGATGACCCAGAACTAATTCGCTTCATAAACTCTCTACCCTTATGAGTTTTTCTTCCCCTGCTCTCTTCCATGCCAACCCTATCGTATGTGTTGTTACATTCAGATGCATCCCTTTCCACCGTGAATTTATGCATTTCACCCGAAATTTCGTCAAAAACAATCTCTGTATCTTTTGTAACTAAACTTTCAGTACCTAGCTATTAGGAGTAGCAGTCTATTCCCTGTATATATTATGCATTCGTGTCTTTTGGTCTGTCTGTAAATTACTGTTACTTTCTCTGGGGCTTTCTATTTACAGAGACTTCACTATAAACGTGTAAAATATACGTTTTTGTGTTTTTTGCGGGACTTCGTTGTCAGATATATAAAGTCTACTGGTTGTTTTCCCTGCACGTAACAAGTTGGCGTCAGTGAATTGCTACAAGTGCTTGGATTCTTCTTTTGTTAATGTGGCGTAGAGCATTGTGTTTCTAAACCTGGAAAGATCAGCAGTTTTGCAACTTGGACACCCACAGGCGGAGGGGGTGACAACGTTAGTTGCTGTGCCGATGGAGGACTTCTTGCTGGAGTCTCGTATCCACAGTGCAGGTTTTGTCGTCTGGCGGTTGTTCGCACCTAGAATCTTGTGAAGTTGTCGTCCAGTAGAAGAGTAAGTTAGTGATCCAAAGCGTCTTACCTGAGAGATAGTTTCCCTTTTCATTTTCCGTGCAACGTATTCTCACAACTAAGATTATTGAGTAAGATGCATAGACGAAAATGACTTTATGGAGTTTGTCATGTCGCCGTTCAATTCTGCTGCCTTGTCATCACCCGGTTTACTACCTGTGGCATAAAGGTACCTAAATTTAGTGTAATGTTAATGTAGATATTCGTAGGTATTTCCTGAAGGATTTAAGTCTGTTACAATCAGGTCGTAAGTTTCTATTTGACATTACGCAGAGCTTGAAGTCAGCTGATTTTTGGGCAGTTCTTTCTTTGTGGGTCTCTAGGGCTTCACTAACCATCATTCTTCTGGCATTTTTAAATTCATTATTAAGCCGGTAACTTCGGGGTGACTGGGATGTGAGGGTCTTGGGGCATTGATGGCACTTGGACTTCATAGCAAATCGTGAGGCACCAAACGAGGCGCGCGTGGTTAAACGCACAATCTAAAAGAATTCAAACTTTCTCAGCGCTATGTTGGTGCTCATTCCGCCTTTTTCGAAAGATTGACCAAGCACGTTTAAGTAAATTCGTTGCAACGATCTGGCACATCTGCCATGCAATCTGCCTTCTGGTGAAAGATTGCTAATTAAAGTGGAAGCCTAGTGGTTACCTATCAAATTGTCTTGAACCGGCAGACACCCGCATTGTATTGCTCTCAATGCTATAAATCTAAGAGGTAGAGCTGCCCCAGTTTATACAGATCTGCAGGCTATGAGTAGAAGAATTGAAGGTAAGAATTTCACTAAATACACTGACAAGTTTAAAAGCCCTCGGATCTAAATAAATTCTGATTAAAAGTCTTACGATGTGGAACTTCACCAACAGGTCAAATCAGTGCCAATGAGGGTTGATATGCCTTTCGTATGTTTCTATAGTGCCATTCTTTCTCAAGCATCCCTTTCTATTACTTCGAGGATGCAAAGTAAATGCAGCTAAAATGGCCACTTATAGCCGGGATTAGTGCCACTAAGGGAGGGTAACTCTTCAGAAATTGTTTTTTCACCAAAGACTTGAATACCTGTGACAGAATTCTATTAACTTTACTCAGGAATATAATTAGAATGTGCGATTATAATGATGCATCAATAGGACTTACGCAAAAGTAGATTTGTGGTGTTATGTTTTATGCTTGCTCTTAATCCCACTCACTTGCACAAATGCAAGAGAAGGGCCATCAGCTTAAAAAAATTACAACAGCTGCTTTTTGTCCAAGCAATTCAACATTAGAATCCAGTGTTTCGTAAAACAGTGCCGTTACTGTGCCTCTTGGAAGTGGAACTCAACCATGAATGTATTTGACAGCATAAGACAAAGCATCCATTTTCGATGGGTACATTTCTGTGTTTTAATGCCCTGAAACGACGGAAATGTGTAGAGTAACTTTGTTTTAACGTTAACGTTCCTCATGTTACGACATTTTATCCTCGGCTATTAGATTGCTCCAGTTTTGGAGAGTTAGTTACTTTGATGGTGGGCTTTCAAACCCTTGTCCCTGCAAGACCTGAGGCTTAAACTGTGACCTAACTTAAAATGACTTTGCAGAACAACGAAAAGTACAGCAACTAGTTGAAATCTGTTTCAGAACAACTACTTCTGGTTGTCTTAGCACCACCACCAAAGTGAAATACTGGCATAGTTTATTAGTCAAGGCAAACAAAAAGTGCAAGCCTTACTTGTATTTTCCAGCTTCCAAGAGAGGACCGAAATTCGAATCGGAGCCAACCCTGGCATTCTGTCCAGTTTGCAACCAGAAGGTGGTTACACATGTCGAACTTGAGGCTGGAAAATTTGCTCAACTCTGGGCAATGGTACTTTGTCTGCTCGGGTGAGGCATGAGACTTGATGCAAACAAAGTTTACAGGTCGTTTTACGATCTATACTTAATTCATAAGGTTTTGGCTTACAGAGCTTCACTGTAACTGGTAGAGGAGAGGGAAGTAGGGGCATGCATTTGTTTGTTAAAAATTGAACCTTATCTGAGCTTTTGGATGCATGCTTTGCGGCGGTTGGTTGCCTTTTGCCCTTGAATATATTCCTGAGGAGAGCGTTGGTGTGCCTTTAAAATGATATGGAGAGCTTTTGGTGCATTCCAAAGCGACCTGGGTCCAGCACAAAAACTTCTGACTTCTTACATCGAATTATGCGACGTTTCCAGAGATTATGAAAGCACATAATTTTACAAAGTGGTAAACTTACAGAAGGTATAGCGTGCTTACTCCCTGATCAAAAAATACAATAGACTGGTAAATAAGGCGAATTAGCTGTTGCCTTCTACTAGCCAACAATTATCATTTCAGAGGATGCTTCGGGTGCTGCTTCATACCCTTCTACCTGAAGGGCTTCAGTGACGCCACGCACACCTGCCCCAGATGTGGCACGACACTAGGAGCGAGGGCAAGGAGCTGAGCGCGGTCTTTGACAGTTGGACTTGAGTTTTAGTTAATCCCTTTACCTCCCAAACCTTTCTACTCAATTCACATAGCCAGTAATAAAGATGTCTCGTGAGCTTGCCAAACAGCTAGCACTACCCGCTTCATGCAGCGTGTGATCCTCCTTCCGGTCGAAATTTGTTTTCACAATTAAACGGGTTTAAGAACAATCATGATTACTCATAGACAACCCAGTATTATTGAATAAGGAAGCCTTGAATCACGAAGTCATGGTGAGAGGAAGCAATGAAGAGATTAGGTTGCTACATTAGGATCAAGTGGCTATCGAATCGCCATACTTTGACCTGACAGCAAAACATATGAATACAAAATTTTGATATTTTTTAGCAAATGCTAACTTAAAAACAGACTTTTCTCCCACGCATTTTCTTTATTTTCCAAAAGAGCTGGGCTGGTACATGACCGAACAGGCCGTGTAAATTGCAAAAGCTCCTAACAGCACCGAAGGGTGACAGCACAAACAGAATTCTACACTCCCGTACATGCATATTGGTATGAAATAAGTCTTAAATTAAGCTCTGGAGATTCGGTAGAGGAATTTAACTGCGGTGTGTTCAAGTTGGAGTGATGTGCGATACGAGGAGGAGCAGTGGTTACTTCCCGTGAAGATGGAGGTCAAAAAAAGCATGCATGAAACGTGCATTCAAGTTCTTTACCAAAAGCTTCACCATTCATTCATCGATGCAGTACAAAACTTACTGCATAACTCTTAAAATAGGAATAGCAAATTCTAAATAAACCAGCAAATATGCAAACATGCACGAAAATTAGAAGTAACCTGAAGCGTTTTGATGTTTAACTTTAGGCTCTAAGTATGCACGCAGCTCAGCATTCATAAGCTGTCAATTTCTACTGCAGCATGACCTTGATTCAGGTCAGTATTGCCTAGTTTTCGTGTACGTTTTTTGCATGGAAGAATCCATGCAATCATGGTTTGCTTCGAATCTGGTGAGAACTCGGAACGCTGCATTACATCCGTGCAGTATACACTCTCATTGACGCATATCAAATACCTTTAGTCAATACACTGTCAAACCATTTGTATCTTTCTGCAGAGTTTTGATACTGGTTTAAATGTGGCCTTAGGTTTGAATGGTGTCAACCTTTCGTGGACCGTGAATCCGTCTTGGAGGCATGGCAGGAGGGCAGATACAATTCAAAAGGTCAGCCACTCTGGTTTTGGTAACAAAGTGCCAAACCCACAAGTCTTTGCCTTAATTTACCAATAAAGAATCACAGAATCTCTCAGTACAGCAAATTCTGTTAATTAAGCGTAGCAACTGATTAGGAGTTGGAAGTATGGATAAAATAACTTAATTGACTAAAAGCAACTGGGTTTGCTACTTCCTCAGGGAACTGGTAATCAACCGGATTGCAGTTATGCAATGCAGTGATCTAGTTCCTGATGGTATGTTTTAACTGTGAGGGCCCCTCAGTGTCTGTTGCTTGTACTTCTGGTCGTCAACATATCCTCCCTGCCACGCACACAGCCTGCTAGTTCGCAAACTTAATGACAGAGGACAAATAACCGCACTTCTATTGTTAATTGATAAACTTTACGGTTGTGAAAAGAGAAGCCTGTTACGAACAATTGAAGCATTGAAGATCTTTAACCGAAATATTAAAATAACAGTCTTTGTCAATTAACCTAATTCTGCGACTATTCACAGCTGCGATGACACCAAATTTGAACGCCTGGATGCTAATTACAAATGGAAATTGCTTCACCTCCACGTTTATACAAGGTGAATGAAATCCGGATAGTCGAATAGGTGACAGTGAAATGGGAGCGGTGTTAAAAAAGCATACAGCATGGTTCATAAATGAGATGAATGTCCGGAAATGTTAGGCGCACTAAGGTGCACTCCTAACATTATAATAAGGTCTCTTCCCACCCATACATAAATGTGGTAACCTCCATTCCTGACCTGTGACTGGTTTTCAAGGCACCGATTGCATTGTGTTGATTTACAAAGAAGATTAACTAAGAGAAGACACTGGGTGTGGGGTTCAATATTTTGTCCATCAGTAAGTTTGGCTGCTTGAACTCTTTAGTGCGTGAACGTAAGAGCAATATCAACCACTGGAGACAAAAAAGCCTACAGCTTGCTCCCCATCATGATTTCCGAGCAGAAAATTTCCTTCTCTGTTCAATTTCATTGGTTAATTGAAAAGGAATCTGAGACGCAGCAGAGAAGCGCAGAAGATACTACAGCTCAATGAATTCTTGTACTCTTTAAACAATCAGGACTTCAGGAAAAGCCTAAAATCGCATAATAAACTAGCTTGTCTTACAAATCTTTATTGGTTTTACCAGTGGGTAACCTTATTTTTACTCAAGCTGACAGCATAATATAACACGTCCTGTTGTTTGTCTGATCTAGGGTTCCTGTTGCAGCCATTTGGTTGATCTTGTTGCCATGTAAAATTAAGTACAAAATTAGTATTCATGTTAAAACAACGTTTGCTAAAAACGATTCCGTATATGTCAAAAAATCTGATCGTTTTGCAACTGGTCCAATTAAGTTTTAATAATTTATCGGAATTAAATATGTGGCATATCATTGCAGAACATGCCACAATAAATAACTATTACTGGGTTCGTTTAATTGTAGATACTGCTGGCATTTATCGCCCAATAATAACACTAATAAACGTACCCGCGACAATTGATACCAATGAGTTCTAAGGTGTGTTGCCGGTGTGCGTGATTTTTGTAGGAGGATATTCAAATTACAGCTGTCGATCAAGGAAGAATTAATAGCTTCGCCAAATGGAATGTAAAACTTAAGGAATATGAAGCAGAGGTTGAGAATAGAAAGGTATACTTTTGTGTTCATTAACTTTTCCTAGAAATTACTCCAAAACCTAGCTGATCTTGAAGACGAGCTGCTCGTATCAGAACCAGACTCTCATCCGTATCCTTTTTTTCTTATCATGTCGACTTTGTTACTTTGAGAATGCTTATTTGAGCTAGTTCATTTTGGCAGCGTCTATTTAAGTGCAGTTTCTTTACCACTTGTTGCTTGTGTCGTTTGTGGGCGCTTACGCTTGTTGAAAGATGCGAAGGAAGGATCCGTTCATAAATGTCAAAACACTCCGAGTGTGTTTTACGACTCTGATGTACAGGGCTACAGGTGGTATTTTCGAGTACCTACTACCATCACGTTCCCCACTCCCACAGTTATAGCTGTCTAGGTGTCGTGAGCAATTCATGCAGTATTTTCCCGCGAATTAGCTTTTGTTACGTGCTCTTCGCACTCGCAGTCCTTCTCCAACTTTGGTTCTTATTTCACGTTCATTTTGACGCAGTTATTTTATTTGTGGGTCTGCAATCCTCCTCCGATTATGATAGAGTTACCTTAACTCTGTAATGCATCCCGATTTGTCAGTTTCAAAATAGGTGAGTCCTTCTTCCATCTTTCGACTGAGGAGGCAAACGAAAAAGTTGGCGAACAAAAGGCGCAGCTGAAGGAGCGCCTCGTTACTCTCGAGTCGGAACTGAGTGACTGCAAGGCCTCCATGGCAACCTTAAAAAAGGAACTTTACGCGAAATTTGGCGATAACATAAACCTAGAGGACTGTTAACGGTTTTGAATACATTCTCTTCAACGTCTCTGTCTTTGTCTAGGTCTGGCGAGTGATGAGTCGCTTAGAGAGGGATCTCCCCGGTGTGTGAAGTTTTGTTAAGTCGCTAGTGGCTGCCTACGTGTGGAACTTCTCACAGTTGATCAGACTAGATAATTTTGGACCCAACGGTTTAAATGAAAAGAACTTTTTAAATCACATACACCTGCATTTATGCATTCGCATCAAGTATAAAAGTATGAACAAAGAGACAGAGTCGAGGGAAAGGGGTAATGTTTTGTGGAACTAGACATTGAGCAGCGTTGCTTTGCCTACTGTGTGTTTGTGCACGTGCTTTTCGATGCGCAATCGGCTGGGTCTGTGTGCAAGTAGGTGAGGGAGGGAGATGATAATAAGGTCACTTCTTGTCAGTTCTTGTCGTCTTCCCACCGTCAAAGGTAGTCGCACCGGCAGCGGAAGAGGCGGAGGATGTGTACTCCAGCTCTGTGTCGCCCGTAACACCTGAGGCTGGCGACACTGTCGTCTCCAGACTGCCAGTCTCGTTAACAATACGGTCTCCATCTCCACTCTGTTCCTCCGACTGGAATAAACCCGTAGCCTTGGTCTCCAAAACTGTGTCCCCTCCAGTGGTAGAGGAAGGAGACGAGAGGATGAGTGGCGGCGAGGGCGTTACGCTGAGGTCGTGGCCGCCCTCCTCAGGCACTGCCGACAGTGGTCCAACGTCTGTAGTATTTACCATATTCCGCGCAATCAACAGAGGTACCACCTTCGACGGTTCGAATCCCCTCATGGGTAGTTGTGCTTGCTGTGGCTGGCCCGGCGGTGGGTCCGTAGACTGCGTCGGTGGTGGTGTGGGCGGTTTGGTAATATCCAGTGGGGTTGGAGGAGATGGGCTAGAAGGCGCGTTTTTCCCAGAAGGGATGGTGTTCTGTATCCGTCCTTTAGGCGCTGGTGATTTCCCGCTTTTACCTCGTTTTCTTTTGGATTTTGTGTGCTTCTTCCAACTTTCGCCATTCCCATCACCAGAGCGCTCAAGGACACGCTTGTGAGCCATTTCAGCAGCCAAATAGCGGTACTTTGCGGTCTCCAGATTAACCAGCGTCTGACGGCGTTGCATCCCATCAGCCTCTGGCGGAGGAACTCCGTCATTAATCTGACGCTGGCTGCTGCTAGAGGGTCGGAGAGTGGACGGCCTCGACGACTGCAGTTGTTGGTGGCAGGTGGAGGTGTGGTGGCGTTGGTCGTTGGGTGAAAACACGGATGTGGTTTGGGTGGAGTGATCGTTGCGGAGCGCAGGATTCGCGTTGCTGACAGGACTAATGCGTGAGAGAAAGTAGTTGGGTCCCTCGTAGCTCTCTGACTCGGCGAGACGACAGCGCGAAGGGATGGCGCCCGGTGGTGCTTTGATGGATGATTTAGGGCCGGACACACTAACGCGCTTGAGGTTGGGCACGGAGAGCTTCTTCTGTGTACAGTGGATAGAGGATAGTTTGTGCACTGGTGGTGCAGCATAAAGCTGTGCAGAGAACAGCTCGACGTCGTGCATGCTTGTAGTGGAGGTGGAAATGGCACCAGAGTGGAAGAAGCTGGCACGGCGTGGCATCATGTACTCTATCTGCTGGAAAGACTGGGTGGAGAACTTGCGGTGGAGCATTTCGCTCAGTTGACGGTTGGACATGTGCACCGAGGCGAGGTTCTCGCGAGCGTGGAAGTGGTCTCCTTCCTCACATATCGCCAGGTTCGTGTGACTCAGGAGGTTTGAGAGGTAGATGGGGTTTTGGCGCCACAGGGCCTCGAATCGGCGTGTCTGGAGTAGCAGTGGAAGCACAAAGGAAATTGAGTTTTAAAAGTCACCTGAATTAATGAGACTCAACAGAAATAAAAGAATGACCGAAATATTTTTGAAAGTAGAGATAGGGGACAAACCTCATCCTCATAGAGCATAGTGAATGACTGAGAGAGACAGACGGTGCAATGGTAGCGGTAGAAGAGGAATACGGGCATGGTGATAGCAATGAGGACCCAGCCGTAAGCAATCTCGTCTCGCACGGTGATATTGTAAAGAACGTCTGCCTCCTTCAGCTGAAACGACTTTACCACCCAGCCCGCAAGGTTGATGCCCAGTAGTACCGCTATCATCTGTCGGCTCGGCTTAATGCGCTGCTGGAAGTCCTCTTCGCTGCACCGACGAAAACAGTCCTGGATAAGGTAGGTCTGTAGAATCACCTCCACCAGCTCTAACATGTTCAACGCCAGCCTGCCCATCAGCAAGTCCTTGTACACTAACTACACCAATGAAGCAGGAAAACAGTGTTGAGCCATGTACATGCAAAAAAAGCATGAATTACTCAAAAGCGGTCGGCGATGCTGTGAATTCGAAAACAAATGAGTTAAAGATGCGTTTCTTCAAAATTAAAGGAGCTGAGACTGTCCCTAACCTAGTGCTAGGTGATGCCACGATAATAAATGGGAAGAAAAGTTTGGAGACTCCCCTGAATCATCTGTTTAATAAAATAAATTTGACTTCTAGGAAAGCGTTTTCATTAAAATGGCTTACTGTAGCTTCCTCGGATTGGAATTTAACGTGAGGAAGCTCAGAGATTTCATCGCTGCCTTTAGAATTAGTGACCTTATTCCTTCCAAGTCGATTTGTATTTTCGACTCATTTGCCGTTTTGCGGGTTACTATGATTAATGCAGAAGTGCAACAGCAGGTCATAGAACATCAGATTCCAATAACCGTGCCCATACCCTTCACATTTTATGGCCTTTGGGTATGTGGTGCAATGGAAAGGTCAGTACTGAAATAAGAAAATTTAAATCACCAAGCACGACATTCGAAACCAGACAGGAACTACGTCTGCTTGGCTGCACTTAAGCAGTGCATAGCGGGGTTCTGTATGCCTGATCATACCAAAAATGGGCTGCAATCATTCGTTTAACACTCTTATTTTCAGGAACTAAAGCACGACAGGGTGGGCTTTAGCACTATTAATGTAACAGCGTATACCTTAAAATGAGAAAATTGCTTTGAACAGTACGTCAAGTACCGCACCTCACTGGAGCAGTGGAAAGGGATAACTGCGGATAAAAGAGACGAGCTGCTGAAAGGGCAGTAAGTAGGGAGAGAAGGAGTGGCGTACATCTTTGGTTACGCGATTAAAGAAACTGGCGAGGGCGACAGTTGCGACGAGGTAGTTGGCGGAGAAGAAGAAGGCAATGTAGAGAACAAACTCGTCAATAACACTTTGGCGTGAGGCGATGGTGAACTTGAGATGGCGAATCTTGAAGAATGAGGCGAGGGTGACGAAGATGCCCATGCAATTAAGGAACATCTCTTCGGCAAAGAGAACGGCGCACTTCCAGGGTGTGATATGCGAGGTCTTGGGTGCCACACCGGTGACTACCGTCAGTGCACTGATAGTCAGCACGATCAGCAGCGGTGCCCAATAGCCCGACTTGATGTTCATGCCGCAGTGCGCTATTCCTGCCTTAATCTTCAAGGGCACAAAAAAGCAAATGAGACAAGTAGGAGCGATCCCTTTCGCATTTCAACTTCTTATAAATAGGCCAATGATTATATATTTGTTGCCGACTTTTATTTTATTGATAGAAGAGATTTTTCATAAGGGAAATTCTCGATTTTCTAAGTTGGTGTCCGATAGATACATTAACTCTTTCTCACCTAATGTAATAAAGCCAGTTGAGTGGCAAAGATTTCACCTAACTGAGCCCAAAACCACATAAATAAGATTCAACTCAATTCGAATGTAAGAACAACTATCTGAGCTCCGTCTTAATGGCACCCATAGAAAGCATAATCCCTTGGTCTTTCCTGCAATGCTTCAGATAGGATTAACAGCTTATTTCATTTTAATTTGCTACCATAAACTTCGAGCGTCATGATATCATCGGAAACTCATATCATCTACTGAGATGTTTTTTATATTAGTTTGATTGTAAACACTTTATTGTGGCTCTATTTTGGGTTTACTGGTGCCATCGATAAACTCTTATGCAGGCTTTAAATGGGCTCTACCAAATTAGGGTTAACAATATCAAGAAGGAAGAGTGAGTTTAGAGAATTAAGCTCAAGCTTAATCGAGCCATTAAAGACATCCTTTTTGCCGGAATAGTTTATAAGTATAAATAGAACCATTTCCGGGCTCACACACCTCGCTGATCAAGTTAACCGTGATTTAAGGTCAACCAACCTCCGTGGGAAAAGAAAATGACTTAATCAAAATTAGGAATGCTCATATCTAATTAAATAAGGGAAAGTTATGCCATAAGTTTTTACTGTGTTGCAAAATTGTTATGACAAAATAGTGAAGTTGTAGGGCAAGCAAAAACAATGTTGCGTTGAGGAAAAATTTATCCGCAGAGTAGAGATATGGAAAAAAACTGCAAACAAATTGTTTTTAGCTAAATCGCCCCAGCTTTTAAATGGGATGAGCCTACTAACCAGCTGCAAGTTCTACTCATGTGATATTTGGATTTTGGAAGGGACACCTGTTACGCTCCAGACGTTACAATTACTGCTCATCAGGCAAATGACGAAATAGGTGTGTGCTTCAAGAAGCGACCACGTTAGTTAGTCTTCTGGTACCATGCTCAACGACCCACCTTCTTGACATTTCTGGCGATTGCACGTGAGAAAGAGCGACCAATGATGCGCCTTCGACCTTTGACGCCTTGAGAAGCTATCTCCAGATCGGAGACGTTTCCGGATTTGCTGCTCACCTCACTCGTCTCCCGTTCCCCTTCCCTTTCATCACCCAAACTGCCTCGCCCTCGATCACACACTCGATCAGTCTCATCTTCCTCCTCCTCTTCGTCCTCCTCCTCAGCATCATCTTCCTCTTCATCCTCCTCCAGTTCGATGTAGCTGGGCTGCCCAATGCGCACGGTGATCTCGTAGATAAGAGCGACTGAGAGAAGGCAGTACTCGGAGACTGCGGGCAGGAGGTAGAACGAGACCGAAGAGCCCGATGAGCTGCCCTGCCTGTGGTCGAGGTGCAGTGTCGTGCTCACCTTGTCCACCATCACGTCAGCCCACATGCAGAGGTTGGTGCTCAGCACGTGAATGAAACATGCTCCGAATATCTCATTATTATGCAGGATCACTATCTATTAAAGCGAAGACGTATTTGATTTAATGCCAACTCTGTCAAGAATGCGAGTTTTGAGCTTTTTGCGTAAAGTTAATTTGCCTTTTTCTCTAAACTTATATCTCTTGCAATTACGCGATTGCAAATACGTGTCGCCATACAATCACAATCCTCAATGTAGCCCAATCTCAGTCGTCAGTACTACCATTTTCTCCACCAATTCCTGGATTGCATCTAGCCCTTTAACTGTACACACATCGAGTTATGCTCTTAGTTCCAAGGCATTTTATGAAATGCCGGTACAACAATGGCATTATCGTAGTTGCATTTCATTGTGATTCGACGCCCAACTTTTAAGGAGGAACCAAGCGTACCGCATTTCCACTAACTCAATTTTTTCCCCGCTTAAGTTCTGCTTTGCAAATCAGCTTCCTTAAAACTGTAAACCTGAAGAACACTGAAAGCCATGTGCTCCATTTGAAGGGCTCGAAAACGAACGCAAAGTGTTATTTGCGAAATTTAAAGTAAAAAGGTCGACTACCTAATTTGGATGGGCCAAGCAAGAAATCGTTTACTAAATCAGATTTCTAAATGGTACGTAGCATTCACTTTTTGACATTTACATTAGGTGAAATGCGTAAAAAAGTCAATCGTACAAGATCTAGCAATAGAGTTGATGACATGAAAAATCAATGCACAGAAACTACACTGGCTTAAATGACCTTTTTCCAAAATCATTAAATATACACTTGCCCATGGTTCAAAGTGTGGTAGATTAACTAACTGGACGTTTAGGGTAATTGCCTCTTCGTTAGCCACTAGCTAATTTAAATTCCAGTCTCGATTCAAGTTTGAGCTGAGATGTAAATAAGCTCTGCCTTTAAAGAATCCCGCGAACATGATCCATTTAATCAACCTCGGATGATTCTTTCTTTGTAAGTGTAGAACCTTCATTACCAGCTACCCATTGCCATTGACTGTGTACGGTTAAAGCTGCTGAGGAAATTCACTTAAAGAAGGCGGCGGACCTAATGCACCCTTTAGGATGGATGGATGGATGTCTACTTTGAACTGATCTGAACATAAAACGTAACTTTATGGGCCGAGGACAGAATGCGACAATTTTGTTTTACTAAAATAAATCATCAAATTTTCTGTTTTGCAACAGACGCTAAAAGGAGATAAAGATTCACTATTTTTTAGTGTTATGCACTCCGAAAATATCGTTTTTGTTGCACATCGATTACACAGCAGTGAGGAGCTGTGGAGAGCTCGACATTTAGGGTGTTGTCAAGACTCTACTAGCAATAAACTCGACGTGAATGCGAACACGACCCGCCTTGGGGCAGTGCATATGGTCAGGGTAGAGGCAAAGCCAGCCGGGCTTACCTAGAATTCTCCCAGCAAGGTGGGAAATACTGCATCTCGGGACTGCGCTATTAGGAAGCCAACATTGATCTGTCCAGTAGTCGTGAAAATTTATAGACCTCGTATGGCGAATTTCCGACAATGCAAATAGCGGCCGGAAGGTGATGGTGAAGTGTGTTAGCCAGAGTGTCATTGTCAACAGAAATAATCAAGGAATAATACATCATCACTGAACCTGTAGCGTCTAACACTTACTTGGGAACCAATTCATTGATGACAGGCTTCAATCTATTTATTGGGTGGAGAAGTTCTATTCGGTTTTATGCCTTAGTAGGCAAACATCCAGCAGGAAGAATGCGCAAAAATGATTGTTTAAGACAAACCAAAACCAAAACTATTGGCTTCAGACTATTAATGGAGATTGTCTCAAGTGAAATTAACCTTAAAAGTTTATTTAGAACATGCTCAGTTGAATAATAAGTCACCATATAAGTAAAATTTATTCCGAGGTTAAAATCTTGAAGCCAACTACTTTAGTGCGGTAAGGGATAATTCTGAAAATATTTCAAATCTAACATAGGCGTGTTTGTTATGTAAATACGAAAGAAAAATGGGTACATATTTTGGAATAAGTTGTTAATACCAGACGCAATATTACTGCAAAAAATGAAATTTGTAGCAAAACAAGTTGTTGATCCTTGAAATTGCAATAGTGGAAGAAAAACTGAATCTAACACAGGAATGTGATCACTATACTCAGTTTAATTTGCATCTAAAGGATTCAAATTGAGGAATAATTTAGTGAGTTGGGAAAAGTTGTGATTAGACGATTTTAAAGAAATTGAATGAGATTTGAAATTGTAGTTGTGGTTGGGTGAGACATCCAAAAAGCATACTTTTGTATTGTGAGGTGATAGTCAAAAGGGTCAATTAGGTAAAGTGAATATTAACATGTGACTCTAAGCAAAGTCTACAAGCATTTCCGCCCAAGCAGCTGTAGATGCACACCAATACAAACATGGATTAAGACGAAGTGGGTTTACTTCTCCTCTTGCATTCATGTGACGATTTAGTACAGAACCAAGTGCAGAACGAAATTTTGATCATTCAGCGTTTGCGAGACTCATGCTGCCTTAGCTGCAGCTGCGAAATGAGAGGCGCACCAAATTAATAACGTCACCAATTTGAAAACCCTTAACCACTGTGATGATTTATCAATTTGCCTTGTGATGCAGGTGTAAAAAAGGATGGGAAAGGCCTACCCGGTGATTGATGAGGATGAACAGGGTCTGAGCGGTGAAGAAACTAATTTCAAAGGTGGATTTGAAGACCTCAGGCCAATGCATTGGTGGCTCCATTTGCATTTCGTGCAGCCGAATCGCGCTTTGTCCGATGCTCATTGCTGCGAAGACTGTGAAGAATTGGCAGAGAAATAAAAGAGATTACAAGCGGTCTTGACACTCTCTTAAGCTTTCTCCAATCGAGAAAGTGATTTCACTCTACATATACACACATTCTTGGTTTCGCCAACATGTATGACCGATTTCATTAGATGTAGGAGCAAGCTTTTGAGGCCGGCATCTATTGTGGAAAGAAGTACTGCGAATAAAAGCAATAATAACGAGGGTCAAAGTATCACTCTCAGGTGGGTTCTAGATGAATTGTTCTATTATTTCCCTAAACACGACTAATTTTTGCACTTTAAATGTCATTAGATGAATAACAGTTGCAGAAAAAAGAATAAAATGGCCTTGCAGAGAGCGGAAGTAGGCGTAATATCATGTTATTATGATTAAACCATTCCTTCCATCTCATAGGATTTCTTGTTGGCCAGGAAATTTTGCAACATTTCCCGATAATTTTACGTTGACCAATGTAGGCGTCCGTGTTAAAATTATCGTTTCAAGTTAGTCGGATGAAAGCGACCTTGTTTATAGCGACACTTATTAAAAAAGACCTTCAAGGGTTGAGAGTGCTATGGGATTTACATTAAAAGTTATTTTCTTACAGTTTTGGCAAAAAATAATGAAGCACAATCGGGAGGTCATGGTAACAGTTAACAGTAGCTTGTCCATTAGTTAGACCTAATTGCAGGCGAAGGCAAAACTAATTTACGGTATTTTACCTATTTCTCTTAAGAGCAATAAAACTTGCGACGGCAATAAATTAATTAGTCGTAATCTTAAAGAAGGGAAAATTCGTTTCTACATGATTTAGCATCCTATATTTTACTTGACTTCTTAGCTATGGAGCTCTCAAGATATCGTGAGTTTTTAGCAGCCATCAGCTTTAGCACCTAAACACAGCAAGGAGGAAAGGAAGCATTTCCTTTCAGTTCCCGCAAATGCATTCGTATTTAAATAAACAAAAGCATTTTAAATTCAATGACTCAAACAATGCGAATCAATTTTGAGAAAGATCAAATCTTCACTGGCTGATTAATCAACCTATTTTGGAACAAATTAGAGCGCTGGATGAGGGTACATCATAACCGCAAACAACTCCTTAATTTGTCAGGACTTAGCCAACTTTCCAGTCAATTTTACCTCCAATAGATCGTCAATCGTCAGTTGAAAAGCCTACGAACTCAACGGCACTCAGGAAAGTTAGAATAAGTCCTTCCAGTCTAAAGGACGTTCCAAATGAAGAGTTTTAAGGCCAAATTTGTCACGCGACTAGAATCTTGGGACCGAAAGAAGCTCTAATTTAAGATCCGTGATCTGATTTTAACTTCTATTAGAGGTAGTAGATGTGTGGAATTTTCTGCAATGTAGATAATTTAAAATTATGATCTAGCAATCCGCTGAGTGGTAACAATCAAGTGCATTTCTTCTGACGATAGTATCATGATGATGATGGGGTAAGCGGTTCAGGGGGCAAACTGCTATGCCCTATATCAAGGGTAGGAGAGAGATTGGAATGGTTTTTTTGAACATTGGTGCTAAAGGAAAAAGTCCGGCAACTTATTCTGCTAAAGGCCACCAACAACGATAGTAATAATAATAGCCATTGACCAGTTATTTGTTAATTTAAATAATACTTTAATATTTCGGCACGTATAGAATCTGACTTTTAATAATTCGACAGTAGAAATACTAATAAGATGAATCATTGTCTCTGTCGGTACTAAATATAAGAAAGTTCGACGAATGAAGGGGTATTTGAATGCAATGGGAGACTCAAAGTCGCATGCCTGGTCTTGTGCCAAAGTCACGCGCAGCTGTTCGATAAAAAAATTACAAATTCGAGGCAGCTTCACTAGTTCTATGTTTCCAAATTTCGACTAAAATATGCAGTAGCGATGGATATTTCAGGCGCTGCTGCAGGCCTGACAAAGGCCAAAATGACTCCAAACTCTTGTTAATAGGAGCTTCATCTTTGAGAAGGCATCCTACTTACTTCAGGCTTTCCGAGTTAATACAAATACACCAGCAAAAAAGCAATCAAGTGTATTTTAACAACCTGACCAAAATCTTCAGGTACTTAAATATAAGCTCTCAGTAAGCATGTCTAACTGTGGCAAATAACGTGAAAACGCGAAAAAACTAGTGGTGGGAATAGTTGAGTCGAACTAACGAGTATTTTGAAAAGAGTATCATTCTACAAAAACGCAGCTTAGTATATTCTAAAATTGTTGAAAAAGGATATTTAAAATAAGTGGATGTATAGTAGCTTTCTACACTATCCATTAGCAGCTGAAGAGAAGATAAATGAATGAGTTGAGCAGTCATTATAAGAACTTTCCTATAACTTCCTACTGTCTATTTAGCTTGAAGCCGATTGTGTATTTCCTAATTTTATCCAGAATATAGGATTGGTACTGGGGCACCCCGAAGGTACTGTTTTTAGGCAAAATAATGGATATTCGGAGTAGAATCATTATGGTTATCCATTTGTAGCATCTTTATAAGGTCCCTACTCGTTGTGTCCAAAAGTGCAAGTCGCCAAGCTTTCCATGCAGTCTGTAATAAAGCTATCCAGAAACTGATAAACTAACCTGATAAGACAATTTTATCTATCCTTTTCTTTGTTTTTTGTCCATCTCCACCCCAGACGCAAGCATCAAACCCAGATCGCTCAATCGTTTCTTACCATAATCACATTAACGCATTTCGCATTTACTGAATTATCTATCCATTCCGATTCTTGTAGGTATTCAACCAATTCAGCTACTTTATAAAGCTCACCAGCAGCCTTTAAACCATTTTCAAACCCTGGGTCTTACAATTATTAATTTTCGACGCTATTTAACACCACGGTTGCTAAAGCGCATCAACAACAATTTAAAGCTCGATGATGATCCCACAAAATTCAGCAGACATCAACCATAGTATTTAAAGCCAAGGCTCTCGTGAGTTGCACCCAACTGCTAACTTGCTTATACACAATCGTTAAGTGCTAGGAGCAGACGTACGTGCGAGACCGAGACGGAGGTAGAGATTGACTGGTTCACCGCAACGCGAGTACTTGACTATGAAGGAGACGGGTCCAGTGATGCGCTGAGCAGCCTCGAAGGTCTCACTGCGCTTCGCCGCGAAGTAAACTGTGGCGCCAAACATGACACACGCACTGGTGGCGTACAGTGCCCCCAAAAGCATGTCGTGCACCACTGCAGTGAGGCTATCCTGTTCATGCAAAACCACATTGTTAAAACCGTATCTATCTATACTTACTACTACTGCGACTATCCGACAGCTACTCAGCCATGGGTTACGACTTCATGGTACAATGGTAGGTTAATCTTCTATTCACTATGCCATGCGTTCAACCTGCCGAACTAGGCTCAAATGAGGCTGAGGAATACAACCATCAATGCCATTATTTTTTTGTTACGAGGCACCTGTGGAATGTTGATACGGGAAACAGAAATTAGTACCTCAGACTCGCAGCATGTCTTACAACGAGGTACCCTGTCTAATTCAGGTAGTTTTTGATAGTAACGTCTCCCTGTGGGCCAATACTACTCGTTTTTTCCCCAATTAACTTGAACTCTCAGTTCCACCTTATTTTGAAATAATCACAAAAAAAACCGGAACAAAACTTTGTGGTCCATTACACTTTGCGATCGGAGAAAAACTATCATCTTTTTACTCAAGTCACGGCGCGCAACGTCGCCATAACGGTAACAGAGGTCAATAAGGATTACTATCCTGAAAATATTAAACCCAACATGGAAGTAGCCGCTAACTCGAACAGCCAGTAATGTGGGGATTTGCTGAAAGTTGCACCGATATGGAAACTGTCCAAACGGCAAACCATGAAAAACCGATAGCATTAAACAAAATAAAAGAAATCACGATTATAAAACCAAATCACGTTAGCAGTCCATTAAGTTAATTGCCAATCTATGATTGCTAAACACTAGCAATTTTTTCCTCCATCGATAAGTGATTGAATGATTCACGGAAGGGCAGGACAGTGGTACTTAAAGTTTGCGCATTTTTTTAAACAAATTAGGCCAAATGCATTGAGCGAACTTTTGAGCATTAAAATTTCGACAAGTCAAATTAAGCGAGCTTCAATAAGACAAAAAGGACAATTACCACCATGAGTGGTACGCATGGAAGCCGAAAAAAGTAAAGGTTAAGTACGCAGTCATTGCAACGCAATAAGTACTAAGTAAATATTTACAACTTAACGGCTTCGTAATCAAAGTTCAAGTGTTTGCAAGTACCCTGTGCCGTCCAGCTCTGACACATCTGGTCTTGATGCTAAGATGTCTTAAACAATTTGACAAAGTCGGGTATTTTGAAACACATCATAGAGGGACCTGTGAAATTCCTGCAGCTTGAGGACATCCTCAAAATTCAGAGGTTCTGTTAACTTGAATCGGCTTGGCACCCAAAAATAAATTAACAAGTTTAAAACACCGAGACTATGCGACAGCATGATCGAGTAGTGTTATTGTTGTACGTAACGCTGCTTCAGAACCAGAAAGATTAATACTTCGGGAAAAACAACTTAAGCCTGATATGTACGGAGAAAAACAGGAAAGAGTGAGAGACGATGGCTTAGTTGGAGTGGGTAATTATTAAGGAGATGTTTGTCGGAACAAGAAAATTTTCCATCTTTGCATCGGTCATTCAATTAGTGCCACAGTAGCATTAGGAAACAGTAGTATCAAGAAATATATCTTGAAATGGAAAAGAATGAGTCAAATGCCATCAGATTATTTTAGTTGACACGCGCAGGCGGAACAATAGTTAGTCCTTTCGGCTAACTAAATGTACTTGAGTTAACGTTACTGTGTGTACTTTGAATGTCTGGCATGCTTCCGTATTATTCCCCGTGCATACCGAAATTAAAGAGAGGACTTAAAAACTCGTGTTGCGAATGCACGACAAAAGTGACTTCATGAGCTTGAAGCTGTTTATATAGCCTCACCATGTGACATCGAAGAAGACGTTATGCGCCCAATTTAAATGCTAATCTTCTAATAAAACAAATTAAATTGTTATCGTCACTGATAGTTTGGTTCAGAAACGAGTGAGTGTTCGGCCATTAGGCAAATTAAGCTTAACATACATTCGTGCATTTCACAATTTTCATAAAATTTCTTTATCTGACAAAATCAGTAAATGCTATTAACGTTACATAAACTGCCTATTTTAATCTTCGTAGTTCCTTGTTAAGTGGTATTGCTTTAACTTTGAAAGAATGGAGCCTATTTCAAAAACATTATTAATTCAGTATCCGTGTTTCTTTAGGTACTTAGTAAACTTCCAGACTCAAAAATAATTAGCGAAGTAAAGTCAGATTGAATGAATTGAGAATGGCGGGCCAAAATGGCTGCATTATTTGAATATTCCATTGCTCATGCGGCCGTAGAGCAAAATGTCTTAATCCCAATTCTTTCGGAGTGAGCGAGTCAAAGATACTGGTAAACTGCTGAGAAAACTTTGCATTCTTCAACTCACAAATTGAGCCATGAAGACTGGACGAGAAGGGGGCTAGCGATGGGTAAAACTGTGCCCATGAAGTCACAAATACCACGCCTGGAATCAGGTGCGGCTACTAAGGTATGAAAGGGCTCGTATTTGACACGTTGCATAAAAGTGGGTGTGTTGAGCTCACCGTCAAGAGGGGCAGTAACAAGACAAATAGCAGCCTGCATACCTCCTGTCCAGTAAAAGGTATACGATACATCCCCAGCGTCTTAAACTACCATTTGACCAGTGATTTTATTTATTATTACCAAGTCATCATCCTTGTGGAGGGCATTACCGCGTCCAAGCCACTCCGAATTCCGATCATCTTAGCTGTAACGAAGTGAATATCCCCTGGGCAGCAGAAGGAGCTGCAGTGACATGCTGGTTTAAACACTAATTTTTTAAAAACTCACACCTAACGTGAGTTTTAATTTGGGTCCATTTGCGATTTGCTAGATAGGGCATAGGAAAACTGTACACTTAATGGCTGTCGGTGTCCCTTATTTTTTACCGACGGCAAATTCGGCGTTACCTGTGTCAAAGCACCTGTTCCATTCCGGTTGTTCCGACTCTCAACTATGCTTTCAAAGAGTGGTTGTCTTCCCTCAATTTACATGCCTTTTGGTGGCAAAATGACTACTAGTGGTTGCTCCAAACTAAAGAGAGCGCGCTTGCCTACGTCAAAAACAACGTTCTCTGTACATAAGTCATGCGCCTGTTACGAAACTTTACTAATTCATCAATACACAAACGTTTTGTGTCAGCTAAACTTAATATTTTGCGATATGTTATCAGTCCTTTTTTAAAAGAAGTAAAAGAGCAAAAAAATTCCTTTTGCTCCTCAATCCCGATGCCCGCACTTGTTGCTGTTAGTTTATCTGCGTAAATAACGCAAGATGCCAGTGAGAAAATGAAAAGAGGGAAATGAATTACAGACTAATCAACATGATGAGCTTGCCAAAGCGAAACGAAACTTTTGGATACCACTCTCATAGTTAATATTTGAGACTATCAGCAATACTATTCATAGTCTTTCGGTTGAATTACTCTCAAGAGAAAATGAGTGGCGCTGTTACTTCTAAATATACTTCGTTTAATGCATTACCCACTACGTAACTAAAGGCTGCATAAACGATGTTTAGACAGATTGCAAAACTTCGTAATCAAATGATATCTGTAAAACCAAATCGCAAACTAGGCAAAACTAGTGCATGCATATCGACATCAGGCAAACCATAGAGGAGGCGCTTATACGTAATTAACGGTGCGAGAACACTTGTAGGCTTAACACTATTTAGTGTCACTTTAATCATTTATACGCTCCATAAGCTTAAGTGGGTTCTCCAAGCATCGATAGTGGAGAATGGGGAAGACAAGCTAATAAAAATCGTCCTAGCCACTGCCAGTTTGTCGATAATCCTACTCCTCTGTTTCTAACCCAATACGAATATATCCTGGCGCGGTAGTGAGCAGGCCATGCCTGTTCCTTAACCCAATGTCCTAAACATGGGTTGCCCACGGGGTATAGGCTTTGATTAGTTAGAGATAAAAAGGTTAAAAATCAAACAGCCCATTCTGTGAGCCAAAAAGAGGACATGAAGGAATTAATTTGCATACCTTCTTCTCATCCATCGCCTGAACAGCGACTGCAATGCTGGCTGAGGCCATGAGGGAGAGGTATAGAACGCAAAACGACTTCCGGTCATTTGTCCTAGGGGCAAAAACAGGAAAAAAAGGTAGAATGATAACTTACGCGTCAACGCTAACAATATGCGCTCTTGTGCTTTAGAATGCACCGTGTATTAACAATATCACCACTTTGTTTTGACGTTTTCAAAAGATTGTCGCATTCGCCTCATAAGGTACTATTTTTGACCCGGCCTGTTACCTGTGGATGACCCCTCCAATTAGTTATTGCAGCTGCCTAGCCTTGAAGATCAGGCCAATTGCATGAGTCAGTCACCCCTTTCAGCCCAAATCAACAAAGCAACTCATAACCTGGGAGATGAGTTCGTCATTTGGCCAAGTGCGATGACGACCGACGCTGAAAATTCCATTTATTTGTATATTCATTTTTTTACTTAGTTCCATTTTATGCATTTCCAACCATTATCTCATTTTTGAAACTCAAACTCAAACTGACCTTTTAAAAAATTATGACCTCGATACTTTCGATACCAGGGCAAGTTAAAACCAAATTCACGAAAAACCATCGTCTTAGGTCCTCCTCCCTCTTCCCTCCCCCAAACTGGCGGTGGGAGAGGGGAGGGAGTAATACCAAAACAAGCGACACACTGCCAATTACTTGGGGTGATTTAGTAGATGGTTTAAGGGCTAAGTTAACCCTTTAGACTCCGCAGTTTATGCTTTCATTCATCAGTACGGCCGGAGGGCCATGATCATAGCTTCCGGCCCCTCTCTAATTGAGCAGTATATCTCGGACCATATTGCTTCAGCTTACGATGACATCAAGGGAGATTCAAGGTGCTGAAAATTCACGTGTTGCCTTTTTATTACTTAAAATAATGGCATGCTAAAATTGAGGCATTAAAACCGGTGGCCTATTGTCCCAGAGTTGGTGTTCTCAACAAAGAAGCCTCGATTTTTTGAAGAAAGCACAGTACTAGACCCTGAGGGGAATTGTTTTGCATCTGTTAAATTGAAATAGATATTTGAAGAAACTACCAGTAAAAGATCCAAACTCCTGGTCCACCAATGCAGTCGGAGAAAAACAGACGAAAAATGTTTCTTTTGACCAGATAGTTGACAGCAGGGTTGGCAAAAAGTGCAGAAAGCTCTGCTGTCTGCCTAACCGCAAATGATTTGCTGCACGAGTCTGCTCAAATGACTGCGAAACGCGTGGAGCAAAAACATCACCATTCAGAAATCTTAAGGAGACAATCGGTAGTTCTAGACCCCTACCAAAAAACTATTACTGCTAGGAATTTTATAAGGCAATCCAAAGTAAGTGCTGTCGAACCCAATTCGGCAGTTGCATTGAGTGATTGAAAAAGGCGGTTACGAGGTGGAAACCAGTGATAACTAATTTTTCAGGCTCTACTTTTCAACAAACTGTGGCAAATTACTTTTCGCTTAGCAATTAGACGGTAAAATCGTTTCAAAATACATTCTTTTGGGCGATGAATAGACTGCTGTACAAATGAAGACATTTAATAGAACCTGTAATTTAGCTAGGTTCGTAGCTATGTCGCAAGAAAATGATACATTCTTCTAATAAACAAACTGCCTTTAAAATTTAGGGTCGAGATATTAAAACAAGGTACTATATGGAGTAAGAAGATTCTTCCCAAGCCACTTTTCAGACACTAGGAAAAGGCGGTCTGTGAAGGCGCTTTTTAAGTCAGGACCTTGGTTGATCGCAGTAAGATTGAAGCCTATCAACGATGAAAACTCATCCACCAATCATAATTGAACATATTTGAATTACTTGAGCATAAGGATTGAACTACTTGAACATGCTTTCCAAAAACTCTCGACCTTTGCACCTCCTTGTATGCCAGTTAAGATGGAGTTGTCCTTTAGACTTTGCACTAAGCTAAAGTATAGACATAGACCAGCTATTTGAAAAGACTAGAAATGTGTACTTCGGAAGTAGCCCTTGCAAATTCTGTTCCAGGCGCATGGATCACACCTGTTAGCCAAATTTATGTACAATGCAGGACAGATGTTAATACCAAAAATTGCTTTGCAAACTACTAAACGAATGTTTCAGGGCCTTGAACCTTCACTGACTACCGGAAGTTAACATGACTGTGTAAATTAATGGACATGATTTTCCGGACAAAACACACAGTGTCGTTGAAGCGTTTTACTTTACCGACATTGCTTTTTTCTCTCCTATCAAAAAGGTAGAACAGTAAACACAATTGTTGACGTTTGGCCCTGGAACGCAGTAACTTACCACTGCCGAACACTCCCCATCTCTAGAGATTCTCTGTTTTGTCATGAAAAAAAATTCTCCGTACATTGGTAGCTATCACTCTTACTAACCACGGGTCATTGCATTTCTTCGTCCACCTTCGTCCAAATGTGTAACCTACCCCTCCAAGTGGTACATTACATAACAATACGTCCACATTACAGAACTACTCATTTTTAATAAAACGTATGTTTAAAAGACGATTATGGAATCTAATCAAAAAACAGAAGTCAAATCACCCAATTAAGTATTCAGACCACACAGGTGAGGAGGAGAATCACAGCTATAAAGTATTATCAAAAGAAACGTGCTAAACACATGGGTGTTAAATAGAAAGGACACAATCAGCATACCGAGGGCTTCTGATCTTTCGCTCGTACTCATCGCTGAAAAAGAGGAGAGCAGAGATTAGCACACATTCAAACGGATGCCTCCTGAGCTCCCAATCGAAACATTCCGTCAAATAACAAACGAGTTTGGGCAGGAAGAATGCCTTGCCAGATAAGACTGTGCTCATGATGGAAAATTACTTTCAAAACAGCAACTGATGGCTAGGAGATACACGGATGCAGATAATGTGTGTATCTCAAGTCCTTCTCATGAAGAATTCGAGGATGACAACAATTAGCAAGTCTACTTCCCAAAACGGAAAGGCTGGAGAAGTGGAGGGAAATAGGAGTGAACTTGACAAGTGCGAGGTGAGCCAGTTGTACGTGCGCTTAACTACAGATTGAAAATAGTTGATGGATAATTGTATCAACATTTTTTCCTCCGGTCAAAGACAAAAAGCAGGAGAGCAAATAATCGCGTCTAATCGAATGGGTTCCCATTCCGTGTAAAAGTGTAAAATCATGAATTAACGGGGTATGCTGGAATACAACTGTGCAACGGACCAAGTGACATTAGTATAGATGCATGAGAATTCTACCTAACGATAGCTAATTGCTTTCCCAATTTCTATCATGCATTATGACAGATTAACAGCGCCCATACTTGTAACATCGAATTTAGGTGACAACGGCAAGGTTGCCTAAGTAATTCGCTTAAATTTCCGATGAATTTACAAGATAAATGAGACGTTTAGATTCAAAACTCGCATTACAAATTATGTCACCCATTTGTGAATAAAAATTGAGCCTAATATAAACCTATTTAACTCTGAGCGATCGTTCCACATCAGTTAAACTTCCAATAGGGAAGAAAAAAGCCTCTCATTGTGACAAATTACCAAGGTCATTAATCTGTGGGCAATCCACAATTTACTTCATAAAAAAGCAGGTCATCAAACCTCAGCAAGACCTAATATGCCAAATTAAATGGCGGTTGCAGCTATGGAGCTGGTATGGAAGATGCGTTGGTGTGTAAGAATGCATGCTATTACAAATTGGAAAATGTTTTACGGTTCACGAATCCACCAAAGGTCTTATCACAGGAAAGCGCTTCTGGAACGTCAACTTTTATGCAAACAGAACACTAATAACCCTTTCGAGTCACATGCGTTAGCATGACGGACGCGCGATTTATCACACATGCCATAAAATGCAATAAGTTTAAAAGATCAATTTAGGGACAAAAACTGTCAGTGTCTCCTCTAGATGGCGACGAGGGGCGCAGAACAAGTAACGTCAAAACGAATCCAATATGTTATTTGATTGTGCATGCAGATGAAAGCACCTAATGAAATTTCATACGCATATCCGCTACCGGAAATTCGAGCAAATTGCAACGAACAAGTAGTGTTATTTTAGTCTGCTAGTTTGAAAACGTAAAACATTTAGTATGCGCTCAGAGCAACTAAGGTGACAAGGGCAAACAAGTTTTCCTAGTGGGATTTAGGATAAACTCATAAAAAGATGCATAGTTGAAGCAAGGCTACCGCCTCAAGCGTGAAAATATTTTTGTCAAGGCCATGGAAGTCTGTTACACATGCTTGCCATATAATAGCATTAAACTAAATGGCCTGGGTAGACGATAAATCGATAACGCCCGGTTTTGTCACTTCTGCATCAGTTTATTGATTTTACCCAGGGGCGACAGCACCCTGCTGTGATGGGTCAGCAATCCGCCAATTCGCAAAGTAAGCGCTAATGCACCGAAAATGCGCATCTCATAGTGCTTCGAAATGTTGACGCCTGCTGTTAACAAAACACGCAAACAGGTGGTGCGCTGAAGCATAGCCTTACTGCCTTGTAATGACTTCAACCTCATTAAAATCACCACGGCCTCCATAGACTGGTTTGAAAAAAAACAGCACTTGGAAAGAAATTTGAAACCCTATTATGTGGAAAATTATCACTAAAAGAACAATGTTCACCATTCAAGCAGTCATTACATAAACACTTGGTATGAGACGAGGGATTATGAGATCTAAAGCATGGTTGGTTTGGGAAAATAAATGCAGATATATACCATTAGTCGCAAAAAACACCTTTATTGGGTTTGTAAACGCAACGAACATGGATGCCCTCAATTCCTGTATCAGTGAATTGGAAGGTCGCAAAGTCAGAGTACCAGCTTCACAAAAGGAAACTTAGTAAAGTAAACCAAAGAGGGCTCTCTACAACAAACATCCAGGGGCAACAGTAAAAATTCTTTTCCCGTAAAAGTATGTTCAATTCACAAGACATAATTTAAGAGCGGGTGTAGGGAAATAAAGCAGCCCCGCCTTTATTAGCTCTATTCATTCTTTAAGAAGGAATCTTGCATTTAACAGAAAGCATACCTCGGCATGAAATCATACAGAGTGGAAAGTGGAGCCGTGGTGGTACTATTTATGCCCCTTTCAAATAAGGATGCCCTGTGATAAATCAAACGTAAGAAGGATTCGTGGATAAAAACCAAGCTTTGGCCAAAGTATCTTTACCTTTGTAGGCACAAGGTAGTGCGATTTGCTTAAAGCATCCTCTTATTAACCCACCACAGCAAGGCTACTCTCACAAATTGGAAAAAAACAGTTATTTTGCTATTCAGGCTGACCTTACATAAAATGGGTGCTAAATCAGGACCAGTAACATTAAATAAAGTTGTAAGGACAGTGGTAGTGAATTAGGTGGAACAGGTATCAACATACAAAAGCAATGCTAAAAACGCAAACACAGAAGTTAGCTGTTTTGAAGCAATCAGGATGCTGACAAATGTATATATAGGCATAGATGGCTATTGGTAATGGGAGCATTGGCAGGTCACAGTTCAAAGCCTTGATAAGTGCTGCAACTCGCATGTGCATGGGGGAAACTGTTATCATAATTTCGCATCCAAGTGGCAGTGTATTGCCACCTGTAATGGGATCACACACTCCTATGCACAGCTTTAACTGCTTCAGAATCGTCAGAATGCATTTTAGCCCCATTCAGCTGAGTCATCATCTCACGACGAAAAACACTCTCCATCATAACATTACATTGGATACAATTTATTAACACACTGTAATATTGCCTAACACTTTTTATATAAATTAAACCTGAATTTTATACTGGAAAATATTTCTTTTCAAATTATAGGTCGTAAATGTACCCTTATTCGAGGTAAACCGGGTGGCCTGAAAAAGTCCAACGTTTTGTGCCACCATGAGACCTTTAAAGGCGGTTTTGGTTGTACCGATCACGCCAAGACAATGGTAAGCCACATCCGCAGAGGAAGTTTGTCTATCATGGAATTAGTGGAGTTAAATGGAGCATCTCGGCGTGAGATGCAGCTGACCCAGAGAAATTGCATTGTGCTGCATGCAACCCTCAAAGTTCACTGCTGTTAGGCAGGTCAACTTATTTGATGGATGGCGGTTTAGGTTATACACACGAATAGCGCATCACCGATGAAGGCACCGATAGAGAAAAAAACGCAAAATACCAACCTCCAGACCTTCTGATAGGCGTCAAACAACGAGTAAAATATCTTAATCCTATTGGTGTGAAAAGGCAAGAAATGTCGTATCATTTTTAATGGAAACTTGTAATGAGTCCATTTGGACTCAATGCGTTTTGCAGTTGGTTATTCTGTGAATCCGCCGATTTTGCAGCACAACTTTTGACTACAGAAAATAATAATACGTCTAGTCTCTATGGAATGCACTGTTTTACCATTACAGCGAGAAATTCTAAGTGCCATTGCTGAACGCAAAAAGGTGTATAAACATTTTCGTTGTTACGGATCAACGCTCATTATGGAAGAAGGGATGATGAGGACCTTTATAAACTAAATCACCCATTTGAGTGTTTATAATCTAAGAGGAAACAGCACCGGAGATATTTTGAAGAATTGCGAAATGGTGATTAATGATGTCCTGAATGAATAAAGGAAAGAATTCGAATAATGCATTAAATCACCTGAATGGGAAGGACTTATTGTTTGCTTCCGCCTAGTTTCTAAACCTGCCAATCATGCGACGGCAAAAACACGAAAAGTATGTCGGATTCAAAAAGGAAGGGAAAAACTCACCTCTAGCCTTGCAAGTGCACTTATAGATACTTAATGGTCTACAGCAAGACGTCAAATTAAGTTAAAAGTGAGCTTTTATTAGAAAATCATAAATCATCGTACCTCTGATGACCCACAGTACTGAAAGCTGTAACCATTTGAGCCGGCAATAATAGGATGGAGAAACTTACCAAAAAAGATACAAGTGCAAGGAAATAACCGTAGTCCCACGATTAGTTGGAAGTAATATGTCATAACATGGCTAACAAAACCTGAATTAGCACAGCGATCTTTGAGCATCTGAGAGAGCTCTGTCAGGACTCCTGAAGTCTTTAGCGGTCCAAATTAGTCTAAAAAATCCTTTCATCAATTTGAACAGTATAGCCTAATTTTAAGGCAGACTTGCATATAAACCCCACTCTTAATCTATCAAATGACGTTTTTAACAAAATTTTCCATCGATGTAACTATAGAGTTGCTGGGCTGATATACCAGGATAGGATGTATCAACGTAACAAAACACCATAGTGGCTTATCAAAAAAATGAACTGCTCTTGCTGCAGAATTTGTTTTGTTTACTCTATAAAATATTAGGAGTCCAAGAAGTATGGCGCAACATTTTAAAATAGTCCACTTTTTTCTCGGAAAATTGTTTCTTCTTATATGGAATCTGCATTAACAGCTTAAATAACAAACTTAGTACCAATAATTGCAAAAAGTATTCATCTGCCTTCTAATGTAACGCGACAAACAGGGAAAACACAAACCATGCTATTTGAGAAACACCAGAGTGTATCTTAGAATCTAGCAAAAGCAGTAACTTGGAAGAAGAGCAGGTACGACAGTCACTACTACAACAAACGCGGACAAAGGAAGCGTATTAGTCATTCGAATGAATCACGACGGCTTGCATACACACTCGTTCAACCGCGCTAACCTATTTCTACAATCAAAAAGCATGGGTAAAAGGCTCTCACTAAGCTTCGAGGGATCAATTTTTGCTCGTAATGTTTTAAAATGATACCAGTAATGAAAAGGGCTGCACCAGGGCCTATGATATTACCGGTTCTTCTTTGGGGCCATGGACATTGGCTTGTTGTTCTCTTCATCCATGATAGTTTAGTGTTGACACGGCAGGTAGATAAAGTAAATGGAAACGTCCAAATGTAAATCCGGATTAGGGAATGATGCAAGAATAGTACGACGACTTAATTGGCTGAGGTGCTTAAATTTGGGAACATTAGATGTTCGAGTCCTGGGCTTGAAAGGCACTAGATGATTGTGTCGTGATGATTGGCGGGTCCAGAGATTAGGTGCCACCAACCTCTCAGAGGCCTTGATTGGCATCAAGTAGACAACAAAGCAAGACAAATTACGTGGGCGGCACCGCACACGCACATTGAACAGTCGGTGTTAGGACCCCTGTGGCGATGGAGTCCACTGCTGCAATTGGTAGACTGATGTCTCTCTCTATCTTCTCATTCGTTGCCTTGCAGCCAATAGTAGGCCGAAGCTGTTAGCCTAGCCAATAATGCCCCAGCCATCCCGGATTGGTAAAACGTGCGGCTGGTGAATGTGCAATCCTATCCCTCCGAACGCTCGCTGCTGTCCCCATCTTAGCGATTAACCATTGGGTATTACTTTATGGGATAGTAATGTAGGCATAAAGTAGCTTATATTACGTAGAAGTTTAAGCGTGGCTGTTTTATTTGCCTCATTAATACAAAGGAGGGGTACTTTGTTACTAAGGCAATGTTATGTTAGTCTAACGCTTTTTATGTGGACAGCGGTAGATCGGTGTTTTACACATGAAACTATCGTGCTTTACGTCAACTGAAACCTATATAATGCAATTGTCATGTTTTCGAGAAATCGTAGTAATTAATTGGCTATTATGCGAATTAAAGTACAATGGAATGATCTCAAACTGGTGCTGGGGCACATTCAGAAAGATTGCCGTGAAGCAAAATTATGGCTCCCTTGAATCCCATCAATCAGGGTCGACCATGGGCAACATTTGAGTGTCTATAAAATTTTTACTCTATACAACCAATCTTATTTAGTTGTGAGGTGATTAATTCGGCCTAAAATGGGGCGTTTTGCGATGCGTGCTAGAGCTATTGAGTCATTGTCGGAGTGTTACGTGTCAGTTATGGCCACCTATAGTTATAGTTCGGTGCCAATGTCGTATTAATACGAGATTTCTGGTGTGTGGATTAGCCGCTAATACGGGGCTACCGAGCGGGGCAGTCACAACGCGTGCGATGCTTAGTAGGTTCCGTATATTAATTAACAATAAGAATGCTTCCTATACGGTAATTAGATAAAAAATGTCACATGAAGTTAATTAAATCCATCAAAATAATGCCTAAAATTTTGCTATCTCATGATGCAATCGCTGACCAGGGAGTAGAGCTTTTTTCACTGAAGGCATTTGATTGGAGAAGTTTCTCATTACGGAATATGTGATTTTGATGAAAGCCTTCTTTAATTGTTATTAATCGACCACTGTTTGTAATGCCATAGTTCCAAAAGCTCTGCAAGGATTGAACATGAATATAGTGGTGTCTAGGCGCCCAAAAATCAGCACTTAGGCCAATGTGAGCCATGGTTTTTAATTAAAGTTTGATTTAATAGGGTCAAAAATAGGTTATGTATAATAGATAGCTATCAGAAATATAAAATTTGCTGGAAAAGTCTAGTGGTAGGTGCACTTTTAAATGGCAATCCTTTTACCCCATTGCACATCTAACACAAGCGAAAAATCGGAGGCCTTCAAGGATGGCAAGGGTTGTGAAGTAAATCTACTGAATATTTTAAACCGCCAATGCATTAAAAGGGGCAGTTGGCAGTAAAGTACCTAAGACTTCTCAAAATTGGTGCTAACACGTCCGCACCTCGGGTCTCAGACGAGTGTTAACCACTGCAGCCCACAACTAGTCGTACTCCCTTTAAAATCTATGCAGCTTAAGATGCTATAAAGTGAGAATGTTCGTGGATCGCAAACACCCTTCGTCTGATTTATGGCTTTTGACTCAAGTTACCCGTTTCTAGCACGATTTATTGCGACCAGTTATCATGAGATGACAAGGAGCACATTTTGTGCATACGATCTGCTGACAGTGAGAAAAGTGAGGATGATGGATGAAAGTTTTGGTTGCCTTATCATGCAATTCGGAATAACAACTTGATGCCAAGTTTTCGGCCACGGTTATTCTTGCGAGTCAATAAGTCCAGATTTGACAGTACTTCAGCTCTACTGACAACCGAATTATGCACCACTGACGTACGAAAGTGGGAATGCGCATCAATTTTCCTTACGTCAAGCGTCTTTCCACTCACCAAGTATCAGTGATTCCAAAATAAGAAGAGAGGAATCAAACAAATCAAAAAAATAGGTAGGAAGGCGAGTCTTGGAAACCTGCCAATCTAAGAGCCGAGCAGCTGTTTGTTGTATGCTTTATCATAACTACTTCACTTGAATTATCAGTAGCAGTTCGTCTCATTTCCAATTGTTTCGAGTGGTTGAGTAGGACAGCTTCAGTTGCGGCTGCCTAGAAAGTTTTAAATCCTCACAAGGCTAAAGGAAATGGTCTGTGGCGCAACATTTTGCTTTCTTCAGTGACAATCACTTTTGCTTGCTTGAATCAGGTGAGTGCATTGGACTGCTCGCTGATCCAACGCATTAACCTTGGAAACGTATTTGCACCAAGGTGTGTTAATTTTTCCAGCACTTTAAAAGCACAATTTTTAATTAGGTTTCAACAATATTAGCCAGTTAATCACTTGTCCTGCTCGATGCGCGTGGTCTTTTGTGTTTTCGTGGCCGAGGATAACCTCGATGGCTTCAATAACAACGCACAGATCATTCATTCAGAAATGTCCTCCAAGATCCAAACACATTATCTTTATCAATTTGTGAGAAATCAAAGTTACGCAGAACCATCCATTACATTCCCCTCGCCTCTCGACCCCGATTTTTGAGTATTTCATTTGATTACCTTACGGAGGTATTTGACCTTTCCGACGCCCCTCCATGCTTATCACACGAATCTATTAATGGAAAGCCCAATTTACAGGCCAAAAGCAATCCAAATTAAGGTATTTCACGGAAGTATTCTGATTCCCAAGTGTTATTTTTATGCATATAGATAGAAGTTTTGGACAAGAATGCCTTAAAAGGGTGCGCAGAAGATAATAAAAAGCTTGCCGCCACCTAGCGATTCGTTCCCGAAAGTCGGGGATCAAGCCACTGTGGCTTGCTTACACGACACTCTGCTTCAGTCAGTGAGGCGCAAATCAATTTAGTGAAGACAACCTTATGGATCAAATTTCATGTTCACAAGATCAAAAAGTTCCATTAGTTTGGTATTTTTAGATATCTTTGTTGCGTTTGAACATTGATATAAGTCACGGCGATTTTATGGTGATTTTTCTGTCTGCCAAGGGTAAAGTCTGAATTCCGTTCGGTAAGACAGTAAAGTCCACTGCATGCGAATATCCCCGCATCCCATCCGAAAATAACCAAGCAAATGCTAAATAACTTCTCCATAGGACTCACCCAACACTACATCAACGCCGGCGACATCTCAGGGTATCCAAAGATTGCACAATTGGAATTAATAATGCTTAAAGTCGACTAAACGCACAGTTGGTGTCTCAAAGCAAAGAACGAAACAACCCTTTAAAGCGTCGATTCCATGGAGGCCCTGAGTGGGGAGGCGAGGTTGTTTGAAGATGACAGTATTTAGGAGTATAGAGCCAACTATCAGAGTTAAGCCGTTGTGTGATGCCAAATAAAAAAAACCAACGTAGTCTTGTAAATCCCTGCTTAGTACAAACCGAAGGCAAATTCAAATTTGTAGTAGAAAATCAAAATAAAAAAATCGAATGCAGAGTTGGTTTATTGGGAAGTCTTCCATACCGTGACTGCCCCTTCAAACCCCAAATCGGTGATTCTATGACGCATTAAATGCGTATTTGCACGTTTAAAGCAAAATGGGCTTGTGATTTACGAAAAAAAATAGTAAATTTCAAAGCCTTTACATAAACCAATATTCCATTTATTCAGTGGTTCGTTCAGAGCAGTGTGGATGGTGCGCTTTTTCAGGAGTCTGCGTTTCTGTTTATCTGGATACTGAATTTTGTAAAAAAAATCCGACTCCGTGGGGTGTTATTTGCATTTCTCTTTGGTGCATACTAACGACGGCGGTGTTTGCCCTGAATTCGTATTCGATGAGCTGAAGGCACAGTGGCACTCTGAAGCAAAAAAGAGTTTGTGTTTCCACAAATCGGTTAGATTGGACAACTTGAGGTAGCCTTTACTACTCCACGTCGTATCGACACAAACGACTTTCAAAAGGGCGTCTTGGAGAAAAAAAGGTGCATTTCTCCCGTTGCCTTGTGCTTGAGTTGATTCGATACACCAAGTGTTTGGTGTGCACGCCCCACTCAGATATTTACCCATCCAACAAGTGGCAAATGATCCTGAAGTAGAAGGATTTGTGGTTGCTGTGGGAGCGAAATAAAAAACCATGCTATTTTGTCACTCTAAAAGATTAATTTCTAGAGAAAATTGGCAGTTAGTGTGAAGTAAAGTGTAGAATTCCCACTTCATAACTGCGCAAGATGTATAGGCATTCTGGATTTTTTGCTTGCCTTCGTGTGAGCTGTAGCAATGCTTAAAATAGATAACTAATTGTTCTAACGCTTGCATTTCGTTATCATTCCGCCTTACTACTTCATGCTGAATGCGTCAAGGGGAAAATGAAATCGAGGTAGCTCCAACGCGGCTCATCCTGCATTGATGGAAGTGAGAAAGGCCTGTTCACTATGCATCAGTGATTAAAAACACTGCCGTGTCTCCAAACTGCAGAGGAAATCAGATCATAAGGACGGGATTCCGTACTTGCCTTTGAATTGGTTACTTTTTCGTCGGGCGCCAGGGATGAAAGGAAGTAGTGTGGGTAGTAATGTGAGGATGGTAGTGAAGAAATTGCGACCGCCCTCTGGATTTCCGCCATAAAGTGACGATAAGCGAGAGATTGTAGCTTCAATTTGACAAAGTAACCTGCAACTTATTGAGAATTTTGCTAGCTAAGAATCGCTATTATTAAAAAAAATCGTCTTTCCAAAAGTATAAGCTTCAGCTTGGCACTTTTTAATAAGAACCGCATTGGGCCACCAAATTTATTAGTGACACGAAGCATTGAATGCAAGTCCTCATATTGTAGAGTTACCGTCGATTCCTTGTTAGGAAGTCGGCACCCATAAAACTCATTTGACTTTGCCCAACACAACTATTACCACTTCAACCCTTAATGCAGACTCACCTGGAATGCCAGTCGTGGGCAAAATAAGTACTTCAGAGGTGGGGGCTCAAGAACTCAATCGGGGATACGGGCAAGCAAAGCATCCACAGCACATCCTTGTTGCAAGCCCTATTTCATGCATCTCTTCCCAAGCAAAAAAGAACTTGCGTTTATGAGGCAGTCGACCGTCCCATTTTAAATCATTAAAAAACAGTAGAGCTTTGTCAAAATAGATATCAATTTTAGGGCGAAAAGATGCTAAAGAAGATTGGAAAATACCGAATGTAGGTCGGGATTGTTGAATTACGACATCTCTGTGCATTGAGGACTGCAGTTGTGTTTGATGGAAAGCAATACTGCTCCTGTCTCACGATTAAAAGGCCCAAATTTGACAACTCGAAAACTGCACAAAAGTGTTTTGAACCCCAAAAGCTGGCATTGCAACGTTAACATGAGGGTGGATGTGCAAAAGGCATGAAATTTTTATAGTGACCAAGGTGTAGCCTCGTTCGCGATTATAAGCTGGAAAATTCCTCGCTTTATTGTGCAAATGTTTTTTGAAACCCACGTCTGGAATGATTTACAAACCCTTGTTGGAATTCACCAGCGGATTCCCCTTGTCGCATTTGTAATGAAGGCAGTCCAGCAAATTTCGCGTACGAAGGCGAGCGAGACGGCGATTGAGGGTTGTCTCAAAATGCAGCGATTTTAAAAGATTGAAGGCCTCCACTCATTTGGAGGGTGATGTGAAATACATCGCAAATGCCTTTTAGCGACCTCTAAGTTAGTTTATATGCTACCAGCTACTTACGGCTACCTGAATATTTAATAAAGCACCTCTGCATAACTTCAGCTTACTTCGCTTCTCAGAGGAAGGCCAAGGAAGCATAAATGGATGCTGGTGTGCCAACTGCGTTAAGTGAAATTGCATTTCTCTTGTGGTGGTCGAGAAAGCCTCCTCAAAGGCAATCAAAGGTGGAGGCGGGTTGGGAATGGTGGTGGTGGACGGAGGGTCACAAGCCTTGTGGCGAGTTCGGCCAGTTTCTGTGGTCTCGTGGGCCCACGTAGGGCACATTTCGGTGAGGCTTAGCAGTACGAAATGGTATTTCGGTTAGTTACTGCAAAGGTGAATGAAAAAAGTAGCTGCAAGGTAATCCAAGCGATTAATTAGTTTAATTTCCTCCCAACAAGTGTACAAATGAAAAAGTCAAACACATCACTAATTACTGCATACACTGGAGCTTGGTCTAATGAAGCCTCGAACACTGCAATTCCGCTTCTATCGAAAAATACAAGCAACGGTAAATGTCAACACGTGTTGCAGCAAACGAGATCATCAACTTATTTTTCACCATTAATTAAAATATTTCCATCTTTGCCTAGTCATTCAGCAGTAGCTTGAAATCATAAAAGAACATATTTAGTTTATGCTAAATCACCGAGGAAATCTATAGTGAATACTTTCGGCTTCCTTCGACAGTTGTGCGAAAAGTCCTTTACTAGTAAGGCCATTAACTTTTGTACGAGTTTGAAGAAGTCCTCATTTTCACTCTCCTTTCCCTCTAACAACACACTTCGATTCAAACCCATTTTAAGTAGGCATTGGTGTGAGGGATTCATCTAGATCTTTATGGATTTCTGTAGGCATAGGTCAGAAGCAGCAGTTATGCCTGCTCTTGTTCATCAGCATGTACCTAATTGTCAGGACTGATACATTTAAAGTAAGGTAAAAAATGATTTATTATATCCCAAAGTCTACATCTCGGTTTATTTGATCCGCCAAGCAATGCACAATTAACACAGTCTCAGTCAATGGATGGTGCAATCCAAAATTGGACACCAAAGTAATTTTTACGCAGTTATTTTCATCACCTTCAAACCCTCGTTCTCACTCTGTTTGCGAAGAGTTAAGTGTGCACATCATTCGGGGCGCTGCTTAAATCCTACTTAAACCTTGTGATTACTGATGAAATTGGGCGTTTGACCCCATCATATGATCATTAAATTTAGTCTGTTTGGTGATGTAGAGCATTCAGGGGATAGATCAAAGGTTTAATCCATCAGCAACTATTTGCGCAACTAAACTGTGCATTTGGAATTCCGCTATTGTAGATCCATGGGTTTTGCTTTTCATAAAAATAAGTGCCTTGCAGGTGGATGGGAACCGGGCTTGTAACGCCCATTTTACTTACTTGAGTAGCGATATTTGATACCTGTGTATGTTTGGTGAGAAGGACTTACAAATAAAAATGCAGGAATAAAGGAGAAATCTTAATATGTCAAGTGGGAAAGCAGAAAAAAGGACGACCACTCCAATTCCATTGTTCAAGTTTCAACCCTAGGCGTCCTCCTTAATCTTGACTGGGGCCAACTAATTTAATGTATTGCAGCTAGATCTGCCTGTTAAATCAATAAGTCTCTTAAAAGACTTATAGTTTATCAATAACGCACCCCATGCAGCCATTTGGGTGATCAATAAGTTTGCTTTCTCTCTGTGTGTGTAGAATCTACAAAACCAGTTCTACTAATAAACGTTAGTAAAATGTATCTACAAGTATCTTAAAGTTGGCGTTCGGAATTGGATCCTCACTTTTCACTGCATTCATAGTTATAGAAAATTTCTTCAAAGAGTTTAGCAATAGTTGATCTTATAATCTCTGCTAAAGCTCCGAATCTCACGGATTAGTCTTTGTTATCGGTCAAATTCAATATTCCTGACATTTTTAAAGCATTACTTAAACCGCATATGCTAGCCACCCTAACAGGCAGAGCTCCAGAGTCGTTCCTAGCGGTGATTATCATGATAGCCTAGCTTTGTGCTATACAAAGTAGCTTATTGCCAGTTTTACATGGCAAAAAAACTTGTAAGACATAAGATGTAACTAACGAACTTATAAAGAGCACAAATTTGGGTGTCATCGCCTAATTTTAATTTTTCCAACTCCGAATCATTCATAACACCTACTTGGTACTGAAAGGGCCTAGAATATCTGCCAAAAAGGTGAACTTCAGTTATGTCTAGTGTATCTTATCATCGGCCTTCATTGATTCACTGTCCCATGGCTCTCAAACCAAGGAAAAACGCAGTATTTGAGGTACCTCTTCTGTTTGTAGTACCTAGGCGTGGTGGTCACACTAATGAAGTGCTACAGTGCTTCACACTGTGTTTACTGTCGCAATGGGTGGGTTTTGTTTATGCAACTAGAACCATTCGAACCTTGTGCCAAGAAAATCGTAGCTACCGTGCTCACAAATCAGCAGTTAAACAAACTTCCTGATTGCAATTTGTTGATTGGATGTTTTTGAAGGGACAGTTACGACAATTAGTCACTAAGCGCTCAATTGGTGAGTGTTCATAAAAATTAGACTACTCACATTGAATATTTAATAAGGAACGAGGAACAAGGAGCAAAAGCTAATTTCATTCGGAACTATGAAAAAACTTAAATAAAAACCAGTTGCAGAAAAAAATACATAAGTTGGTGGATGGTGATATTATTCGGTTTAATATTTAGAGATAATTAGCTGGAAGACAACCGGTAAAAGGGGTTGATCTCTTAGATGCTGCCACAAATGAACACCGACATTTGAAGCCATGCGCTTCTCTTGATAGTCTGCTGCCGCTACTGCTGTAGTAAATGTTTTAATGCAATTCCCCTTCGACTGTCCTCTCCCTTTCCCTCATTTGAATTGCATATGAGGCTGATGCTACCGGGATGGTTGGTTAGCTGACTGGCTGGCCAGCTGGCCGGTCAGCAGGCAAGCTACCACTGGTGCTACTGTTACCACCGCCGCGAACGCTACTGCTCACTTTGCATAATCGGGAAATCTCTCCCCTCCTCATTCCACTCCCCCTCTTCCCTCCACCTCCACATATTCGCGCACACCCGCACACTCATCCTCCCCTTCCCCAACCATCTTCCGGAAGGGGATGAAAATGCTAATTCTCAACTGGAGGAAGAAAAGGAGTGCAAGTTGAAGAACACTTCACTTGAATTTTTAGTTGTGGAGCCTACTGATGCCTCCTCCCTCTCTCTCTCTCTCTCGCATTGGTGACACTACCTTACTTAAGGAGTTCGCTAAGTGACTCCTATTCTTCCTCATCGGACACCCGCCTGTTTTATATTAAGTCGTGATTTTATTTATTTCCATGACTATTCTTACAATCGTCGGTTTGAACGTTCCCATTCCATAAAAGTCCGCCCATTATTGACCTCCCAGCAATGATGCCTAAGGGAAATGGCATTTTTTTGTGACTTTTTGAAGTGGCAACGTCATAGAAGGATTCCTACTTATGCCTCTACCATCAACACTTTGTTCTCATAAAAAGCGAACTATTAACTTGCAGTTTTCCCAGTCTCTTGTGACAGCTCAAGCTCCATCTGAATTAGTTCGGATGCAAAGTAGGGGTAAGTTACTTTTTAAAAGCCAGTTTTTAATCATCGCTGGATATATACTGAGAGAGCTTCGCAACACTCCATTTGCTATACGGTGTCCGCTTTCATTTGTTCTTTTATGGAGCTTATATTATCCACAGAACTGTTCCGATGGCTGTTCCTCTAATTCCACCACAGATTGCAATGCAATGCAATTCAGCAGTGAAATTTTTTGTTCCTACTAACAATTTCAACAAACTTAAACAACTTCATAATTCACCTGCAAAGGTGCTACACATTTCTTGCGACCCTAAATGTTCATTCAAAAATTTATTGCTGCCTATCAAACATTTTTAAGACTTGGATGGGAGGAAGTCGCAATTAGTCAACTCGATATGGCCACCCTCCTACTAAGCCACCAGCAAGGTATGACTACCATTTTCTCCTTCAGAGCACGCTAGAAAGCATCTGATCACTTAAAAATTCTTCATAACGTTAGGCAGAAACTTTCTTTTAGTGAGTTTTGCTGAGTGAAAAAAGAACACCTCCAATAGATGGCCATCGGAAGTCACACTGTTTGGGATAACGGTATAATTTGAACAAACCAAATGTTCGTAGATATGTTGGAGATTAAAAAATTTCGTTGCCTGATATTTGCTTTCATCTAAATGCCTCAACACTCCAAACGTCAGCTTTGAATCGGATTTAATCTCCTTTTTAATCCGAGGAAACGTGTGATTGCGCCTTCTTAGATGTTATGAAGTCAATCTTTGTGTGCGTGTGTCGAAAAACAAAGTTCTTTTTAAAATACTTAAATGCCAAAGCAAATGAGGGTGCGCACGATCATAATATTCCGAAAATGGACGGAGTTATGGGGATCAAAACCACCGATATCTTTTAAAATTTTGTTTTGCTATGCGTAAACCCAAATACGATTGGTAACTTTTTTCAAACGACATTGAGTGAAAATTTTTGCTTTAACTTTGCGTTTATTTTATCCCATATGATAATTCAAGCAATATTTCAAATGATATAAAGATCCAGCGGCCAAGTAAATGTAACACAGTATTTTAGGTGCAAATATTGCCAGATTTGATAAAAAATACAGTTTGTAATCCGCCCAGGAATCTTTGCAATTCATTAAAATGACGTTTGTAGCTGTTCTGTGATATCTTGATTTGCCCCAATCCCTTTTTTCATGCACCTTGCATCCTGTAGCAATTTATATTCTACTTATTTAATTTTAGTAGCTTTGTAGATTAGTCTTTTTATGGGACACGGAAGACTGTTAACATGCTATCTTTAACATGAATTGCGTATATTTGGTCGAATAAGTATTTATTAGAATTTTCTACTTTTTAGTTTTTGGCAGAATCCGATGTCTGGGTTAGACACATTATAAGGTTTCTTTGAATAAGTCTTCCGAACACATTTGCATGAGTGGATACTTCCCTTTAGTCTCAAATTTTACAATACCAGCTCCTGAACTACTTTGTTGTTTGTGTATAAGTTTAACTGAGATGCTTTGCTCAACATTATTTTAGTAGCATCTGTCACCACACAAAATTAGTTTTAAAAGTCAAAGTAAATCTTATTAGACCAAGTTGCTATTACTTTACTTTTTATGACAGTTACAGCACTTTTTTAGAGGACAGATTATTGTTCTTTTACTTAACAAGACTTGCAGTCTTTATGAAAAGATTCTCCTAGAATGTGATTTAACCGCATTTAATTTGCTTTCTCCTATCATGCAGCTAAAATAGTGTTAACAGTAATCGCAATCGTTTGTCGAGTTGAGCAGAGTAAAATTGATGGCCTCTTGGGATATGTGAGGCTTAACTTATTTTATTAGTTTCCTCAACATCCACATAGAGCTTAGACAAAAGTCTTTTCCCTAAGGAGATGGATTCATCAATTACTCAGAGATTTATTTTTTAAAGCAGTCGCCATTTTTTATTTCAAGAAGAATGACCTAGTTCAGTTGGCATTTTTAATAGCATTAAAACTTAGACACTATGAATTTGTCAAAATTCTATTGTTTTATCTCTGCATTTGCTTGGTTGCAAATGCATTACTTCGCATATGGATGGTAAATTATTTCCACAAACTGGTGATGCAGCTGCAAAGTCAGGAATTTGAGTGCAATGAAATGGCAGCCATGAAACTTTAGGCATCCACCGCCCATGACCACGAGACCTTTGCCATTCCGCTTCTGGAGCATGTTTAATTTCGGACTTATTTCCGGATGCAGATTAATCCGCCTCACAGCTGTGTCAGTGCCCTCACTGCGCCTCGAGGGGGTTGCGAGAACCAGCCAATCAGTGGTCGCCGCTGGTAATGGTTTCTTGATCCTGGATTAGTCGTGTCTTATGGTTGGGAAAAGCTGAGCTCTTTCTCCGGGACACAGTCTTCTGCATATACTCAATTAAGACTCTCAAGTGGCTTGTGCATAAAAAGATACAAAGTTCACAGGGCTTAGCTTTGTTTGAGTGATTTACTTCTCGGGTTCCACCCAATCAGAGCATTTTATGCATGTCAGGTACAAAGTTGCCGCCGTATTTTAATCCCCATCCTGGTCCCTTTAGATCTTTGAATGATTAAAAGTCCATAAATAAGCTAATGAGAAGCATTATGACAAGCTTGGTTAACTTTGAGCGATGTATACAATATGTACTTAGGGAAGTCTGTTTTTAAAATTTAATAAAGCATCCTAATTTTAGAAGGTAGGATTTGACCACAGCCACCAAATATCTCTAGTCAAGACAAAACAGTGAGCGGTAAAACTAGGTCTTCTGCGCACTTATCTTTTTAGAATCTGGAAACGAGGGAGTTGCATAAAACAAACTCTGAAAAGGCGAAAACTCTAAAGAAAGGAAACTTCACCTCCATTTTGTCTAAGTCGGTTTTTTCAAAAATCTTAAATGCAATTACTAAAATTGCCGTTTTCGAATAAGGGACACTCATTAATTGGTAATTGTAATTCTCAAATCAAATTGCATATTTCTCGCCCTGACAGATAGAGATGTAAGTGCAGTAAGATTTTAGACGAATGATGGAAACTCATAGTGCTTACTGTATAGCAATTGTAATGGCACAAAATCCGAGCCCTCAGGGAGTGTCCCGTCCCCTCCTCACCTCCCCAACTGCAAACAAAAGCAATCCCCTCGATAAGCACTATTCTTTCCTCTATACTTCTACCAAACATCCTCAATGGTTTGGCAAGCTTAATCAAGAAGAAACCAACCTTTTAGGGCAATTCTACATTGCGCTGCTACAGATGGTTAAAGTAGTAATGTGAACTGCTTGATGCTTAAGTCTTCATTTGCGCAATCGGAAATAAAAAACACTTAACACTGTCTGTCACCTTATGGAGACGTGAGGTTAAATGTGCCTCGTTCTTGTTATTCGGCTTGGTAACAGCGCCCTTCACACAACTAGGCGGATAACCTTTCTCAGACGCTCATCGTCTTGCATAACTAATGAGACTGGTGTGAGGTGACGCCGCATTGTCCAGGCTGAGAAGTGGGGAGGCGGAGATGGAGGAGGGTGGGGGTGGCCAGGCCCAGAGGTCTGGTAGAAAGGCGCGTAAAGGAGTCGCTGGTCCCCAACACTTGCATGACCCAACTGGCCAGCGTCAGTTCTCCACCACTCCTAGCAGTGTGTGATGTCCAGTAACGGGTATGTGAGGTGTGGCCAACTTTGTCATCATCATGTATGATGTGAACGGTCATGGCCTCACACCGTCTTACTTAATTGATATCACCAAAGCCCTTACAAACCTAAAAGGAAAAACACCGCCTGTTTACTTTGTTCATTCTTTGCACTAACACCTGATTATTTAAGATGGCATAAAATAGTCATGGTTGGAACATTTCTCTAAAGATAAAACATTCGGCTGAAACGGGTGCATTAAAGGTGTTTAATTCAAAGAGCATTTGTACGTTTAAATGTGCGTAGATAGACTTGGATATAAAATTAAATAGTTGTTGGTGGGAAAAAATTAACATTCTATCTGTTAAGATGACTGGGGAGTTGTGAAGCGCTGTACTGCCACTGCGTGCAGATGTTTCAATGAGACGCTCCCATTCCTTTACCTCAAGGCAGATGTTAACCTACACACCTATCCACCCTTGATCGCGAGAGGCAAGATTGGATGGGTTAATTTACATTCTTGACTGAAGAATAAATACCGCTTTGCATCATCTATCGGATCAAAGGGAAAAACTTGCCATGTCCTCTGCACTGGACCCTTTCAATGTTTTTGCATGCAAACGTGCCTGTGGCGCTCTGCAGATCGCCAGTATTTTATTCGCACAGATTTTACGTTGACTTTAGTGCAACAGATAATTAAAGCGAGTACTTCCCTTTTCGACCATTAAACAATTAACTCGGTGATGATTAAACAGAACTTTGGAAAATGTAGCCAGAAGAAAAGCCTCTTACCCCATTGCAGCCACTTCACAAGATTCCGGAAAACAGTGCTGTAAAGTGTCTAATTAACAGGTTGTAATGTCATCCTTCTTTGATGGGTGTTTCGCTTTCGTTGTAGAGTCACACTCTTGTCAAGAACCATGACTACGCTTTATTGTGCATAATGAAACCAACTCCATTTTACATCCAGAAAAGAAGGCGTTGAATAGAGTCAGGCTTCTACACTAGGCGGGTGAAATGCTGTCATTCAAATGGAATTAAAATATGTACATCTCCACAATAGGGAGTATTTTCATTTACACCGAATTCTCCTACTTTTGCTAGTTGGACTGCTCACTCGAACATTAAAACAAGGCGAAATCTAATAAGATACTATGTAAGCGAATAAGATTATGCAGTAGTCGCGTCACCCTGCTGCAATGGAATGGCTATATAGTAAAGGTTTGTTAAATAAAGCCCAGTGATGGGTTTTTTTGTTAGAACGATGCATATTTATTGCGCTCGGCACTACTTTCTTGCTGTATTGAACCTGCACTTCACGGAGTTCGAGCAGTGTGTGGTTGCGCCACGTATCGTCCAGAAAAGTAGCAAACAATTCAAGTGGCTCTGGTGGGAAATCACTTAACTACGGATGCATCTCAGTCCGGAGGGAGTTCACTCTCCTCGTGACAATAAGGAGGCACTACGTGTCGCTGTTAAGCAGACGAATTTCCCATTCAAATGGTAAGAACTTGCCTAAAAGTAACGCCTAATTTGACGTTGATGGTGCAGCAATTGGAAGTTCTAGTGAAGTTTGAACAGGTGGGTTCCACTCACATAAATTAGCAGATGGCAGTGTGTCTTAAAGGCTGCCTATTTGCTCCTCACTTCTTTTGTGCACTAGAAAAGCATGACGATATTCGGTTGCCTGATTGACGTGTCCATGACGAGGAGTGGTTTATGCATTGCAAAGGCCCTTTACTCACTATCTTACACTTCCAGAGGATTGTGTGCTCATTTGATTACAGATTGTGTTGTTTATTTGCTGAGGGCCAAAAGATTGCGAATGGAATTCCCGTTTTTTTCCGAGAGGCAACGCAAGACACCACTCATTAATCCTAAAAACAGTCGTTCAAAGGTTTTAAACAGTTATAGCGTTAAGAGAGAAGTCCCAACTAGTCCTCATTTCTACTCTCCTTGTTCATTTTATTGCCATTAGGCAGTTCGTACAAAATAGGTGGAGGTTTGAAGTGAGATGGCGGTGGAGGTGACTCAATTACCCTCAAAACAAAAACCATCACACAAGTGCACTTCACAGGTATGTTTCATTCAATGAGGATGTCAGACCATTGTTTAAACAAAATACATGCACGACAAAGCTTTTGAAGATAATAAAAGTCTAGTATTAAGATAGTACTCTGAAGCTTTAAGCCACCCACCCTCTCTGAAAATGATAGTATCTTTTGCGATATGAATACAGTTTTATCAGCGCCTAAGGCAACAGTATTTAAGGAATGCCGGAGGCAAAAGGCTAAAACGCCTATTCGATGACCCTAAACCATCCGATTTTATCAAAAGTTCACAATCTATGACAAGAAAGCTAACAGTAGACTGTTCCACGCAGGAAAAGGACAAACACTGGGCACTGCGTTTAAACATCGTTCACGAACTTGTCCTCTAATTTCCCATGGTCATAGAAATTAGGTGTTAAGACCATCATCAAGGAACCTGTTGTTTCGCCAACTCAACCCTTCAGTTGTGTTTCCATTCCCAATTAATCTCTCTCAATAACCATGTCTGTGATGACTACTGATAGGCAGTTGTCACTACCATATTAATTGCCACTGGATTAGCATATTAGCAGCAATGCCTTTCATCACTGTCGCATCACTTAGAGGTTCTTTTGATTAACCCTTATTAATGGCACATCGATGGGCACTAAACTTCCCGCATTGGTAGCTGCACTCGACTGTTCAAACGCTCAAACTGCACATTCATGCCATCTTATGCCTACTGCTAGACACTGATATGCCACATTCAGGAAACTTTTGACTGGTGGTCTTAAAGGCATCCGGAGAGGTTTCTAATTGGTTAGTAGTTGGATATTTTCGTCAATCACTCATGTATATCGACTGCAAGTTGAGCCCACGACTTTTCACTCCATGTCAAGATTGAGTAGTAATGAAAATTCCTTGACATCATTGACACAAACATAAGGTGCTTAAAGGATGTTATGTCACCTCTCATCTCCTTTTAAGCGCATCTTTAGTTGAGCCATCACTTCCCGATTGGTATTTTAATCCCACCAAAATACTTAATGAATACCAATGGTTAAATCTATTTCCCTCTTGTATGTTAAGTGGTTCATTTCTTTATGGCACAAAATTCAAAGGGTCATGAGAAATTAGTTATTAACAATTAGTAAACCACACTGACTGAAAAGTGTTGCAGCATTGCTGGTGACAGTTGAGTGAGGGTAGGCTCCGGCCAAGGTTGCCGTGACCGATGGCGGAAGTGTTCTATTCCAGTTCCCCATTGGAAGTTCCTCCTCTATCTCTAAAATGTTAGAATGTGTAGTCTTTTATAGACAAAAAAAACAAATGTTTATGCAAAAATCGAACAAAGCTTGCAAAAAAATGAAAACCACCATTGTCAGATGCCCCCAATCCTCGATACGCTGAAGGATTGTTTATAAAGGCGTAAGAACTAGTAGCAGCCATATACCCTGGAGAAGTGGAACTCTTTATAACCACTCAGAGTGTAAACCATTAGCATTCTTTGCTATCGGTACCTTTTGAAATTTGATTTAAAATGCTTTATGAGCAATGAGGTTTAGTAAAGTTTTGCGAATTTCCTTGTGTTTAGTATCTACCCTACTGCCTGCATGGACGAATCTCATCGACATTTAGCCAATACACACGTACGAAGTCTTTGCACGAATCGAAGTGTAATAGGATCGAAAAACCCACCACTGCAAATTTTCATTATCTCCGTTGTTATAGTTTGTATTACGGTAAGCTCAGCAGTCACAACCTGCTGATAACCAGCACCACGTAAGGCAATTTTGAGGTGCCTCCCAAGAGAAATTGGTTTTAGTGACGAGGTGTGCAAAAGTTATCCGCCTCATGCAGAGCAACACAGGATACTGTGACTATTTACCTCCAAATGACATAATCGCACAGTCTGGCACTCCACTTGCCAACAAGTTTTGCATGTCATGTTGCGAAATGGGCCATCTCAAGCGTACACGCACCCACGAAGACACACACGAACATCAAATTAACAATTCAAATGAGCTCTCTTCTGCACACCGCGTGTGCTCTTGCATGTTTGTCACTCTGACCCGCTCTTGAGAGGCACATTCACAAAAAAGTGATCGCTCCCACTCTCTCTCTCACACTCACACACACACACACACACATCTTTGTCTCATTCCTAGGTACTGTGTAATGACGACAGAAAGTGCTTTTTCCTGCGCACAGTTTGTATGGTAAAGTTGTTCATTCGTTAAATGGGATCGCAAATGACTTGAGCATGCAGGCGATTGAAATGGCCCCGGAGATAAATGTCTAGTCAGCACTAAAAATCGACTCCACGCCAGCAAACGAAAGAAACCGGCCAAGTTTTGAGGGCTGAAAATGCAATCATCAGAGTTTTGTTCTCCAGTCTACGCACAATGCTGAATTAGATGTGATTTTTCCCTTGATCTTGTTCGCGAAAGAATTGCGCTGGTATATGTGATTTCCTTTTTATGTTCCCCCCCAAAAAAAATTATCGTAGCAGTTATAACTTTTGCTAAAATTTTCTGGTCGGTACAATTAATGGCTCTCAAAAATCAATTTTAAAGGTTTACAATAGTAACAACTTCAACATTAATAGTGCAATGAATACGTAACTTTTGCTACCTCGTATGGACGGTCAAATATGTTTAGGTTAATTGCGAGCTTTTGAGCTTTCATATCCTGTAAAACCATAATGAGGCTGCAATTTGACAGTTGTGATGAAGCCCTAACAGGCTTTTTTGTTTTTTCGAGAGATAAGTGCAGATCGAGTATTCATTCGTAACCAAACTCATGAGTGAATTTTCCTTAAAGTCGAAGGTTAGATTCTTAAACTCCGCTGATCAAGTTTACTTATAAAACTCAAATAATCTCGTAACTTTAACAATAGTTAGCTGTAATGCACTTGGACAAGTCAGGATAAAACTATACAGTGGTCAATATTTTACGTGCAAAGCCGTACGCTTAAAATATACGGGTTTAAAGCATCTCGTAAAACTGAACATCCAATCGCCTTTACCGGACATGCTCTCCATAAATAGAGTGTGAAGTCTTATTAAAACATGTAATTTGTCAACCCTTTTGCAGATTGTTCACTAGACACCTCACTTCCCTTTCTCGCCACTCTCACCCATCCGGACATTGTGTCCTTTCGACCCAAGTGGTGCAGTCGCCTTCAGATTTATGGTTATCCGCACTCTCGATCAAAGCGGGACACTAGGCACGACGGGGCAGGAGGGGGGAAGGAGGGTGGAGGCTACTTGTGGGGTCCCTTGCCCCATCTCCCACTGGAGTGATAACTACACAGAGCGAGGGGAGAGGGAAGCTGATTTGCAAATCAAATGAGTGTGACACGAGTGGGTATGTGTACGTGTGTTTGCGGTGTGCGGACACACGGGTAGAGTGATAACGCAAGTTGTCACGTTGACAAGCCACAGGTGGCTGTCTGCCTGCCCAACACCACCGAAGGGAAAAGAGAGAAGGAGGTGAGTGGAGCATGTCTTCGCCCTACCTATACCTCTTCCCCTATCTCCCCTCCCTCTATAGCCAGGTGCTGGCCGCGTGGTCGCGTGGTCTGGTGTCAAAACAGGCACTAGTGTCCATCAGGACCCAGTCCCGAAGGCTACTAACCAAACTCGCAAGTGAACTAGCAATACCATACCAAAACAATCTGCGACAATGACCTGAACTTAGAGACAGTTTTCCGGCTAACTTAGTTATGCTGGTATTTTGACAAAGCGAAGAGATTTCTTCCAATAACAGAACCGCAGCTCAAGGATTAACGTAAACAATTTTGTAGAATTGTACAAAATTAATCCTAAACTGTAATATCGAAAGAAGTGCAAAGTCCGAATAGTGAGCACAAATTTCACCTCCCAACTAGGTACTTAAATGTGGTGAAGCTTTGCAAGTTAACCTTTTAAAGTAGTTAGAGCAACATTATCCATTTATCCTTCCTTGCTTTGCTCATATTTTTACAAAATGTACCAAAGGTAATTTGACTAATTGTGTAGGCTAAAATCTCACTCAATATTGCAAAGTTTTGTCAATTTCTGATTGTAGAATAGCTCGTGAAGTGTTTTAGCGAAAAATCCTTAATTTTTCTACTCTGCAGCAAAAAAAACTCCTACCGCAATTAAATGTAGTGAAAATCCGTAGAGTGTAATTTCAAGTTAGCCACTTCTCTTCTCAGATTTGCCTATAGAGCGACCTTAAACATTTGCTCTCAGCATCCGTTTTATAGTTTTAATGAAGTGCAAACTGTTATTAGCACTCTATCAGCCTCGCCCCAAAAGTGTTTTTTTAAATTTTGTTTTAGCTTTAGACCGAAATCGCGTTCGTCTTTCTCAATCTTATAACAAAATGAAACATAACGTGCAGTTCACTCATAAAACTTGAGTGAAGCTGCCGGACAGTTCTGCAAAGGAGTAGGCAGTTCAGACGTTTCAATCGCTCCTGATAACTATCTAAGCGAGTGAGTCTTCCTCCGCTTCTGACAAACGGTGGTGCTTCTTTCGCATTTGATAATTTTCATTACTTCGCTCTTGCATAATTTAAGAGTACTCAGCGCTTCTATAAATTGAACTATCACTCATGTTGAAAGTATATTTAGCTGCAATTGACCTTGGATGGTAGATTTATAATTCATGGCCAGGTGCTTATAGCTTAATCGCCAATAAAAGTACACTAGAGTAAGAAATCTTGCCAAAATGCTCTTATCACGAACGCGTTTGCACCCTTAGAAATGGATTTATTTACTTTCCCAATAATTAGGCACGTTGATTTAAAGTAAGCCACCCAGAGTCAAGTTACATGGTTAAATCCCTCCCACTTATCCTGTCTCGGAGAGCGCACACGAGCATGAGCGGAAGAACAGTTTTGCCCCGCGTGGCCGCTTCGCAGTTGGCTGGTGAGTTCACGGGCGCGTACACGCAAAAAGCGCGCTTTTGATTGGCTGTGGCCTCCATGAAGCGCAAAGGGGACAGTGCGATTGCGTTGGCGCACCCCAGCGATAGGACGCACGTGCGCACACGCACAACCGCTGCTCGCACACACCCGCACCAAGATTAAGACAGCTTCGGGCAGTCGACCACAAAATGATATGCAGCGACGATCCTAATCAGCATCCGCGCCACCAAAGCACCATCGATTTTCCTCCCAATCAGTCACCTGACTCTCCAAAGCCCACTTCTCCCATCCCCGATGGTAGCAACAACAGCCATGAGGGGCGGAGACGCGGCCACAAAAAGGGTAACACCTTCTATCCCATCGAGGCTGGAGCTGAGGAGGTTGAAGAACAAAACATTGTATATCCCGTTAGTTCTATGGCTCTAGATCCGGCGCAACAGTTTGTGCCTTCCTGGCAGTTTGAACAACCTGGATTTTCCGTCTACGCTACAGGACATGAAGCACAGTATCCGGGACTCTTTCCACCACACCAAAATTTCCTCGGTGTAAATCATGTACTCCCTTGGAATCCGGAAGGTGATGAGGCCTGGAAGAGCACTTCTCCCTTTCCTCCTGAGGCCTACGCTCAATTCCCAACCACCGAGTATAACCCGTGCTGGTCAAGAGGCGTACAGGAAACACAGTCCCTGATCATTGAAGAGACCAAGCCTGATCTTTTGCTCTACTCTTTACCGCGTCCCGATAATGCCTATGAAACGTCCTTTAGAGGTTCAACTGAAGAATCTAATCATCACACATTCCAGGCTCCTGAAACGGAGGAATATGTAACGCAAGGTGATGAGATTAAGCCTCCGTATCCCTTTCCCATAAATGGACATTTGCCACTGCTGCATTTCCAGCCCGAAGATCACTCTACCGCTACGATTTCGACCTCCTCTTTGGAGTCTGATCTAAATGCCACCAATAATTCGGGTAGTGAGCCCGAGACTAAAATGAACCACCTCCTACGCACGGCTGGCATTGAATCACTTCCACTGTGTTTCAAAGAGGGAGAAATTTGGAATCCCTCCTCATATATTGCTCCACCTCTAGCACAGCACCAGCCACCACCGCCTCCACCTCCACCTCCTCCTGCAACTGTTGCAAATCCGCTGCTCTCCGAGCAGCTTTCGTCGGTGTTACCAAGCACGGAAACTGATATCGTAAAGTCGCCGAGTGAGGATGCAATTTCCACTGGATTTCCCCTCCTCCCACCTTTTTCGCTTCCAGCTGCCTACAGACTCATCCCACAAACTGACAATGCCGATTTTGATCTCTCTCAAGTTGGCACTGCATCGTCACCAAACTCAGGAGGTGAGAATCTCTCTCAACCTCAAGAAGAATTCCCCTCTTCCGACGATTTGGAACACTTTGCGAAGCTCTTCAAACAAAGGCGAATTAAAATGGGCTATACACAAGCAGATGTGGGTCTTGCTCTTGGCACACTCTATGGAAATGTCTTCAGCCAGACGACCATTTGTCGATTTGAAGCTCTGCAATTATCCTTTAAGAATATGTGTAAGTTGAAACCCCTGCTGCAGAAGTGGCTTCACGAGGCAGACTGTTGCACTAGCACAACAAGTAATTTCGACAAGGTAACCACTCAGGGGAGGAAGCGAAAAAAGCGCACAAGCATAGAAGTGGGAGTGAAAGGGGTACTGGAGGGTCACTTCATTAGACAACCCAAACCTGCGGCACAGGACATTACTAACCTAGCGGATACCCTCGGATTAGAAAAAGAAGTTGTAAGGGTGTGGTTCTGCAATCGACGTCAGAAACAGAAGCGTCTTAATCCAGCGGCCTTTGACAGTGGAGGCGACATAAGCGAGAACTCTCTGCGTGGTGGAGAGGGTGGATCAGGTTATAGCACCCCCCCCTTCTGTGGAGGTGGTGGTGGCGGAGCTGACGGGACGCATCAGATAATCAATTCGCCCTATCCCAACGGTGGGGGCTTCTTCCATGAGAACTCATCGACTCTCTATTTCGAAGGTGGATTTCCTCAACCGAATGCTGTAGAGGCTTGTGAATATCCTCCTCAGGTACCACCGTCCCAACCACCGTCACATTCCTCTTGTTTGGTGCTGACTACGCCTCCCGACTATCTCCTGCCTCATCTGCAGTCGGTGGATAAACCGACAGAGGTAGTGACGCCCTACCCTCCGGTCACATTGCCTGAGACAGCGATATACTCAGTTTAAGATAAGTTTTGGTTCCACTTTGTACAGACGCCTCTTTCACAGTCATCTTCGACCCACGCGAACTTGCGTAGGGGAAAAATACACAGTACACTTTGATTGGTTTCTTTGTCTCGCAAACAACCTGACCTCTCCCTCCTTGATCTATTTTACATATGTGAGACGTGATGCCTAATTTTCATAAGCCTATACCAGCGTCTTTTTTACGGTCCATGTTTTCTCAAAAAAACTGTTGAGTCTTAATTTCTCTCATTCTGTCTGTAAAAAAAGGAGCAAGGGTGTAAATGCTCATTTGAAGGTAATTAATCTCCGCGGCTGCAACAAATGATATTTTACTTTGATATGAGTTGCCGGATAGACTTGTGTGTAGCACGTTGAGGCCACTAAATATCAAGTGAAATAGAGTACCCGAGTCTGTTTCTAAAACATGCCTTTTTACACTCCATTCATTGTTCAATTGGTGTCCATTTGGATTACCTTCGTCACTAAACTTTGGGTATCAATGATAGAAACTAACAAAACTGACTTAAACTAACTTTTAATTTCTATAAGAACACCAATCCTGCACTATTTACTCAGTGTTGCTCAATGAATGCTTTAAATTTGTTCTACGATACTCTATTTTCACAAAAAAATATATGGAAACTGAAGAATGTATTGTTTTAAGGAAACGATCATCGTCATGTGACAACACTCCAAGCAGATTCTGGAAACAACGAGAAACACGAAGTTCTGAATGATCAAAATTTATGATTGTGATGAGTTAATTTAAGTACCACAGCTTCTCATGGTTCGGTTTGAATAAGACAGGGAGCCACGAATTTGCGTGAGTGCGTACCTGCGCACGTGGACACATCACAGGGAGTCGGAGTGAGACAAGGAAATTCATTAGCCTGAAAGCCCACTCAGACCATTGTTTGTTTATCCCCTCATAATCAGCAAATGCGCAGCCACTAGTTTGATTGATAGGGTCGTGGTGGCTGCGGTTGCTGGGTGCTACCCGTTTGGTCATTTTATATTGAGGGCGGTGAGTTCAGGTAAGTCGATATTGCCATCCCCGTGGTGGAGAGAGGGGATGGAAGGGAATAAAGAGAGCAGATGGGACTATTCAATTAGTGTGCTTGGCTTTAGGATGTAAGATAAGCAAAGAAGGAAGAGATGAATGACCGGACAACAATGAGTTCACGGTGTTATGGGCGCAGATGCTACAGCCGGCTCTGCATACTGTTGAAAAACATCAGAATAGAGCAAATAGCAATGAGGGATAGACAATTTCTTCTTTTAAGTTAATGGACTTAAACAGAGGTAATCCACTACTTCTGCATGAACAAATCTGATCCAGCGATTGTCCTTCACACTGAGTATGGGTAGACAAAGTAGGTAAAATTGCCTTTCACTCAGCGGACGATCTTGTCTTGGCGAAAATGTTGAAAATAATACAAGAGCTTACAAAAAAATTTGATAGTGTAGGTGGATGGAGCACTAAAAATGCCTCTGACATTAGTCTGAATACGGTCACCGAAATATCCCAAAACATTTCCAAAAATTCTTCAAAGTGCTGCGATCTGAAGGAATACGGCTTCTGTTATTGTCATCGAATCGTCAAGGCTTGGGCATTTTTACTCGTTTCCAACAAGTGCGGTCCTATGAATTTCATATATACATATACCAATTTGCAAAACTTTACCGTGGAAATTGATGAATTGTGACTGCAAAAATTTTTTAAACCAAAATCATAAATAGCTCAGTTACGATCAACAACCTGGAAGTTGCTTGAAGAGGTGGCACTGGAGTGGGAAACGCCCGATGACTGCTCTCATCGAGTTGCCCGATTCTGAGCAGTCCAATGACTTTGATGGCACCCTCAAGTGGTGTTGTAGATTTACTAGCTAGTAAGAAATGTAAGGCAATTGAAAATGACTTACTTGCCCTACTGGGTAGAAAAGAACAAGGGCGATCATGTAATCCCCTCAGACCATCCTTGCGATCCCATTCTGCCAGGCGAACTTATAAATCGAGATGCTCAGATGTCAGAGATGGCATTTGGTCGTCCAATCTGCATTTGCTTTGGTTGCCAAAACGATCAATTGAAGGTATTTTACGTAGTAGTAGTACTATGCGTTCTTGCAACTGTTTAGTACGAATAATTCTTTTATCCGTTGCCTCCGTTTGTAACCGCGTAATGTGAGTTACAAGTTTTGCCGAAATTAAAGCGCTTTTTCTATAAGGTGCTTTGACTCAACGGCTCTGCGAATAACATTTGGCCGTTCAGTCCATAGTTGGAGGAGGTATCGTTAAAAGCCTTAGATACTCCTCGATTCCAGGGAGATTGAACCTCTAGGGTGAGTTTTTTAGTGAATAATCCGCTGGAACCTTTCAACCATACGAGCAAGTCTAAGTGACTAAGATTCGACCTACCAGAGAGTTAACATTTTTTAGGATATTAAAAAGTGCTTAATTTGATTGCATTTAGAGGCGCAGAATCGGCGTTAGAAACGGCCGACTTGAGTGGAATAGTAGATAGGGCGAGGGTGGAGCATATTTCCTATAGCTGAAAACGTTTCTTAAGTGGCGACGTAGATACTTGTAGTTGCTAACGCAGTTTGAGTTTCCCTTGCAATGTTTGGATGTGGATGTGTTGAGAGCTCTTTGCGGGAGTGTGCGAATGCTCCCCATCTCAGAGACCAAATAATTGGCCGTGGTGGCTTCGCTCAACCCGCGACCGCCTGAAATGTCCATCGAGCCAGTTACGCAATGCACCTTTGTCTCCTCAAGCGGTCTCATTCCCTTTCACAAAAAAACGAACAAAATTCACTTTGAACTTATTCTGCCAAATTAAGTATGACCATTGAAGGGTGATGAAATGCATTTGACATTTGTAAGTCTTCATTTTTTGCATGTTCGGTATCGCTTGAATTGGATAAGATTACTAAACTAGAAAAAAACCAAATGATAGAATGCATTTCAACACCTTATACCGAAACCAGAAGGTTATTTACCAACAGTATGCAGTTTAATGATCTGCACTTTATTTGAAATTAAAACATTTTTAACGGTCCAGGTTCGCGACGAAGAACTGGATAGTCTGAGACCATTCAGTGCGGAAGCTGGCATAGTGATAGATCAATTTAGGTCAATAGGAATGTAATAACATACACAGAACCTATCTTAGTTACCATTTTTTTGTCTTTTCATGTCAAGAATTGAATTAAGCAACAGATTAGTCTCTGGGGGCATTGAGATAAGTATGATAGTGAGCAGTAGGGGAAAGTATGGTGTGGGCTCGTGTTGGAAACCTCACGGCGGTGCATCCCACCGTGTGGGATAGAATTTGTTCAAGTAATCGACGTCCCCTTAAGACGATTGTGAGGTGAGAAATAACACCCGTACTCTCATGCGCGTGGGCGAGCGTGAAGAGCGATGGGCAAGGTAATATCACCTTCGTTTTGTCATGCTACTCGAATGCCTGCGGTTAGTCATTCAGCTGCCCCTCCGTCTCCCCTCCCCCCTCCATCCCACCTCACGGACCTCCACCTTCTCCACTCACCTGATGATTTTAATGGGGGAAGAAGACACGCGCACTCCCATCCCCAATCCCGCCCCTCACTCCTCCCACTTCTGCCGCCTCCACCCCACCGCTCTCGAGGGCTCCTACAACGCAGGTATGTGTACTTGTATAGGCCCGTTTTCTGGATTAGCCCGAGCTGATATGGCTGCAGGTGACGGGTCCCCGCAACGCGACATAAAAGTCCAAGCCCCAGTATCACACAGCTCTCGTTCCGAAAATACCACGACTGTTCCTTATGCAGTTGTTGGCATAAATCTTAAAGATATACCCTGAAAACCTACTAAGTCTTAAAATAATGGGTTTTTATGTTGTAGTAACTGATCCGTGCTTGATCCAAATATCTTAAAAGAATACAGACATTTTACTACCAATCAAATCCTCTTTCAGGCTCGATATACATATGATAAAGGCACAAACTGAACATTGAGAGACCTTTAATGCCATTTTTAATGGGAACTTAAATGTTTTGTTTATTTTAAGCAGTCAAATAACAATGAAAAGTGGGCGAAAACAGTTTGCTTAGCCGAAGTTACCACCTGCCGCGTCCTATTCGATTTTGAACAAGTCACTAAGCGCTTGATCATCCACACTTGGCCAAACTCAAGCAGCACAAGTTTGCCCAATCGCCTCAGTGACTGTGGGTGCTAAAGACAAGCACACAAATTTAGCGATTAGAGTGACGACAAAAAGTAGTGACTTTGTTTCCTCGCCTGTATACACAGCTTACATGTCCCACTGGAATTGCCCCTCCAACACTGTATCAGGTTACGCAAAGAACAGCCGTCGAAATGGCTTTGGTCCAGTTGCGACTTAAACATAGCCGAAGAGAGATGAATGTCTCACATTTCGCAGGCCACTTTGTCCGGATTCACTTTAGTGGTCACGTATAACCTATGTGCGTTATGGTTTCTTTTTTTACTGACAAAGTGGCGTCTAAACTACGAGGCGAAACATCATTGCGCTCAAAGAGGCGCGTAAAATGTAGAAGCCTGAAATAATTTTGGCATGATAGCATGGAAGATGCCAGGGCTGAGTAGATGGCGTCATGACCAATAATGCGGCTGACTAGAAAGTTACCACCGCTTGGGGTAAAATACACCCCAAAATAGTCAGTCAAATCTCGGCCACAGGATTCTCGATCTCACACACAGTCCTTGAGAAAATTTCATAAAGTCTCCCCAAAACGCAACATAAAAAGGTGCCCTGAAACCGATTAAATGAGGCACCAATGTGATGGGATGTGAAGGTGGCACAGCTGCTCATTTAATTTTCTTCTCCCACTGGCTGGGCACAGAATGTGAGAGAGGACGAGGACCATTTAATGGTGGAAAGGTTCTTTCGCGCGAAACAGGAAGGAGGTAAAGGCTCACTATGCAAGAAGCAGCAGATGCGTTGACGGGACAGCTTAACGCTTGAGTGCCCTCGGGGTTTAATTAAGTCGCCAGTCAACGCGACCGGAAAGGGGAGCGCCCAATCTCCAATTCGGCCTTTCTTCTTCCTTGGTCTCAACTAACAACAACGCCTAGAATTCCGTGTCAAAAGATTTTGCTAATAATAAGAGGAGAGATTGCTAGTTAACTGCAGTATTAAGATGCTCCACAAAGTGATTAGCATGATAAAAATGGTTAAAAGAATAGAAATTAGGCATAACTGAAGTCGGTATTTCTAATATTCACAAGGGAATAGAAGTGTGTGACCAGTGACCGAAGGAAAACTTCACTGTAGGGACAGCAGACGGGAAATATGCTAATATGCATTTATTGTAACTTGTCAATCCCTATAATCCTTCCCAAAAGTAAGGCGAGCCAAATATAAGTGACGTTTAAATATTACTGCCTTTACTTTGTGGCTTGTCAATTCTTCTTAACGCAAACTGGGCATTTTTAATAAATACGGCACAAAGGGTGTAAAGAAAAGCAGTTTGTATACTAGGGGCTCAAAAATCTGACAGATTCGACAGAACTTTATTCCTCAAGCTGACCACGAGTACAAGGGAAATAATGTATCCTAAATGGGAAGAAAAATTTGAACCAAAAGAAGTCCAAGAGGAGACTGAATACACATTAGAGAGCAAGATAAAGGCGTAGTAAAGAGGTGGTTGATGAGGCAGTGCTAACAATGCTGGTGGGGTAAGCATCGAGGATGAGGGCGAAGTGCGGAAGCGTGAGTATTCAGATCCGTCTGTGCATGTAGGCTGGGCATATTCATGATTCAGGCCTTTTGGGGTCGCACAAAAAGGCTTTGTGGAGGCCGTAAACGTGTGGCGATGTCGGGGTTTGAAAGGCCAATAGATGAGCATCGACACCAGGCACAATCATTCCCCTTCTACACTGCATGGTTCCTGACTTACGCTTAAAAGGAAGGTTCTTTTAACGTGGGAACTGTTATCTGCTTTTATCCCCTTTTCTGCCATTTCTTCCTTAATCGAATATGACTAGGTGTGCATTACTCGTCAAAAAGGGGAAATTTCCTCTTTTGCTTGTGGGTTTTTGTGCAAGATTACCTTGAGAATTTTACATATTGTGAACTTGTCAGGAGATATACAGGAATGAGTCCTTTAAGTGCTGCTCAGCGATTGATATCAGGAAGAGTGGGAATGGAACGTGATGAACAAAGGCTGGTTTTAAGCTATTTTACTCTCTTTTTGGCGAAAGATAAGATCACACACTTGAGGGTAGCCTCAGTTCTCCAGAAGATCGTCATCGTCGCCACCACCATCACCAAATCGGTCGGTTCCTCCACTGTCAATTAATTCCAATCAACTTAGTTAATGCCATTCCATGAAAGATCATTTTAAACCTTACATGATGGGATGCTGTCGTCGTGAGAGCCTTGACGTATGAGGCCTACCGAGACCGTTGGAGGACACACCGCAAACCCTCGGAGTGGTGAAGCGAACGGGAACGATTGAACTAGTCAAATCGATTCAAGACTCAATCTGAAGCGTTCAAAACCCTTTACAAAGAAATATTTTTTTAATACAGTGTCCGAGACTCAAAAACCTACCTTCAAAGCCTTTTCCAAACAAAAAGTCAAATGTTTTTCATATGTCAAAACTTTCAGACGGACATAAACTAGAGTATTTGTTGAATTTTAAATGTAAAAGAAGAACTAATGTCAAATCTTCGTTTAGTAATTTGATAAGCTTTTCCTAGTTCTGTCTTATTGTTAAGCCACTCAATTAAGTTCCGTTTTCCATCTCTACCATCACTTGCACTATCGTCAGTCCTTCCACTCCTTCAAGACGAATATCGCTTGCATACTTCTGGTAGAGGGGTACAGTAATCTCCCATCAGTATTTGGGTGACATCTTGATATAGGATATTACTTTTTGATTCGATGTGTGGTGACTTCTCATTTCCTCGCCTAAATCGAACTATCAAAGCTCTCATCGAACGCCCATGACTATTCTTTCATCGTACAAAATATGTCCTATAAGCGCCATTGCCAAGTCTTACACGGCTAATGTACTCTTTTGGCATTTGAGTTGATTTTCTTGGTCTTCCTTCCCACAAGTGACGCATGTAAGCGACCTGCATCCTGTTGGCAAACTCCCGAATAACGCCACATGTTTCGAAGTCCTATAATCCTGCGTTCAATTTGTGAACCTTTAGGTATCATAATTTTGCTAAGCTGGCAATTGACTCAAAGTGTAGGAAATACCGTTTTCTGTGTGAGTGACTGGTACATGGTTTATATGCATCTCATCGATTTGATTCATACCTACTTCCTCCTAGTAATAAGAATTAAGACTCTGAATCCACTGGGCCATAACAGCATCCAAGTAAAGAGGAAGGGAGCTAAGCAACCCTCAACATAATACGCGCAATTGCCGTCGAAGCTGTTTCCATTCTGGCACTATGGTGCACAATTCGCTTTAGTATAACACACAACACAATTTGGCCGCAAGAGAAGTCGTCACAGAATCAATATTAAAGGCATTGTTAAGTTGTTTTCCTGAGAATATACATAAAAAACTTATCCACTTTGCAAGTCAAGGTTTTAATGGATAAATGCCAACAAAATTATAAACAAATCCAAATTTACATTATGTTCAGTTACCAGAAGAGTCATGTAGCATCCTGACACTTCTCAAAAGGATTAGAGCTACTGGCATGGCCGGAAAGCCAACTCATCCGACGGCTAATTAAGTTGGACTCTCATCCAGACCGCGAGTTAAACAACAAGCTCATTATATGACCCCTCACTTCTCTTGAGCGTCATCCTCAGCGTTCCCCTTCGTCAGCACGTGCGACCACCCATGATTAGTAGCGTCGCTAAGGTAAAGTTCCGTTACTTCACGTTTAACCCCGACATGCAGTTATTTGCAAGATTGACGGTGGTGGAGTCCGTAAAATTACGCTTGGGAGAAAAATTAAAGTATGTGGTGGTTGAATAAAATGGTTTTTTTTGGTAAACTGGTTCTTGAGGCCTGATCTTGGTAATGTAGTTCACCAACAATGGCTAAAGCCCCGTGGCTCTTCTGTATACTGGCAGTAATCAATTCTCCCATTACAATATAGTTCGCCTATTTGTGACTCTACGCCATTATGCAATGGACATCATTAGAGTGTCTCTGAAGAAACGTTACACACTGATTGTTGTGGTTGAGGAATTACTTAGATGACAAGCTATTGGACCCTCACAAGGTGAGCTAGATCCCATAGCCTGCTGTGTATGCAAACTAATGTCGAAAATTTTTCCTTTTGCCTTTAAGGAAGTATCGAGGCGACGCGGAAATGGACACTTATTTCTGGCTTGCAACATTATCAGTGAGAATAACGCCATAAATACTGTAATACTTCGCTTTTTTGACCTGGGCGGCCATGTTGGCCTGTTCGGCTAGAGCTGGCCTTTGGGCCATGACAGCTGTGCCTTTCCTTGTTGGTTGAATATACATGTTCTTCCTTATTGTTATGCCTTCTTTTGTCTTCAAGGAAGTCTCGGGAGGCTGAAAATATAGTTATTAAAATGACTAAACTGCTGAAAGAATATTTTGCTAAAAATTTGCACATACCACCCTCATTTTTAAGTACATAGAACTTACTAATAAGTTGACCACACATTAATACTTTAATATCGCACCTTGATAAGGCATACATAAGTTAAAATAGAAAAACTCTTGTAAAATTGAAAGTAAGACAATTGAATATTGTTATTTTTCATTTTTTTAAGAATACACGTCCCGATGTTTGAATATATTGGGGTTTGCAGACAATCATGGTGGTGGATGTTTTGACTTTAAGAGGGTTGTTTAAGTGCTGGGTGGCTTGCGTTAATATGGTGGTGGGGTCTCTTCTAGTTAGCTTTTCTGGATTTATTGTGTAGTCGAAAAATTGCTCCGATTTTTCAAGTCCATCCTTGCTAACTCCCTTCTTACTCATCGTCCAAGTTCATTGCCTACGGCTTGTTATTTATCCAGGAACAAATCTCAAGAATTATTGACGTTCTGTGCATTTTCCTTTGCTTTGTTTGTGTTTTGGAGGTAGTCGCGCAAACATCATCTCACTTTTCATCATTCGGAGCGACTACGCTCTTGATTTATTTCATTAAAATGTATAGTACCGTTTAGAACTGAGTACTTCCCTCAAGCTGCCTTGTCTGCCCCAAGAAAATAATATTCCAATATTTTTGGCCTCGTTTTTGTTCATATATTTGAACACACCCAAAGAATAATGTTTACTTGGTTTTAGAAATGACAGGAATTGTGACGAAGTTGCCTAATATTGTGTCCATATTCAATGAGTGCCAGGAAACCTCGTTGTCTCATGATCGTCTGTTAGCCTCTCTGATGGATTTGTATACAAGGGCAAGTTGTTTTAACCTTGGGTTCGTGAATCATTGGGCCCTTCCCTTGATCCTTAAGGTCTGCTTGTGTGTTATTTGCCAATAAATTGAGAGATAGGCTCGAGTTACCGCGGGTACTGCTACGTTTCTTCAAGTTTTCACTTCATTTGTTTTGGGCATATGCTCTCATGAGTTCTTGATTTTCTGATATTCATGCAGATGCCGTTCTCCCATTTCGCCGAGGACTTCTTTGAGCTCTGCCGTCACTCACTGGTCAGCGCGGAACGCAATGTCTTTAGAGAACGTACCGTTGATTTCATCGTTCGTGCTGTTGTCCATATCAGTGCTAATGCTGCTGAACGCGAGGATGGGAATCCACGGAATCTACTGCTTGTCAAGATGTTCCTCTTTTGCGCTAAGGTACGTCCTATGCCCCTAAATTTGATGTTTTGGTTGCAATCTGCTATTTTCGATTGATCCCCTGTCACACCTAGCATAATAATATTCCGCTTACAAGACGTGCCTGCCGCAAGCGGGTTCCATTTGGTGCAATTTATACCGGTGTTTTACGCCCCCAAGATCTGTTCGTTTTCTGCATGCGCTAGAGTATGTATGAGCTTACTGAAATGTATGTGTAGAACCTAACATCTGCTCGCTTAGGCAATCTGCTTTTCGAGAACCAAGCTAAAATCCTTGAAATTGAATCTAGCTCTAGCTCTTATTATCACCCATGTGCTATTTCAAACTATTGTGCCATTTGAGGCGTTATTGCTGTGTTCAATAACCCTGTGTATGGTTTTTCTTGGATTTCCCGTTGGGTTGACGTAGCATTCTTTCCCATTCTCTGCAGTATCACGAATGCGTTAAGCATGCACCGCGTTTCCGGTGCACTCAGCTGATTCATAAACTACTTGAAGCCATGGGCTCTGAGGCTTGTCTGCCGGTAGAGTTGTTCGACATCGTTCAGCGCGTTCTTCTCCGTCGGTCAACAGATGTAAAGGTGACGAATTTACATTCATTTTCAATACGCCCTCTGAAGGCATATTTTGGTGGGGAACCTACTGTATTTTTCCGTCTATCGATATTTGCTTATACTGGGCAGCGTAATGGCATCTTATGATCGGAATTTTGTTGATAGGAGTCACATTCTCTTAATTTAAATTCCGTCATCCTTTTTATAGCTTCGCTTAACGTCTGGTAGGTTCGCATGACTCAGTGGTATTTTAAATGACGTGGATTGGCCCTTTGGAGGAGAGTTGTTAAAACCTTTTTGTATTGGTAAACCACTAATGGGCAAAGGTTTGCCTCGTAAATATACATCAGGCGTGCTATTAAAGAATCATTTTAGAGCGAAAACTGGATGTTTTTATGGTTACAGGAAACAGATTAATACTTGTAAGAGGCCTTGACGGGCCAATGAAATTTGTGATTTGATCGAAATGAAAGAAGATAGATGAAGTTTTGGTTTTTAACACTTCCAGCAGTCTTCAGCTCCACCAATGCCGTTCGCGCGGATGCTCTAAGTAATTTTACACAAGTTCGTTTTATTGGCTGCATTTGGCTCTAGGCTGGCCTAGGTGGCTTATCGATTCGATTTACTGAACGGATTTTCGAAAATCATGAAAAAATCATTTACCATTCGTCATTCGCGGTTAGCCTTAAGTGCATCAACTTAAAACGGATGTACGACAACGGCATCATGAATCACGGTCACTCATTCTATTTTTGGAGTGTGCGCATTCATGCTTTCTCTGCGCACAGCCCATGATCCGCGTGCAGGCAGCTCTGGGTTTAGCACGTCTTCAGAATCCAACGGACCGTAAGTGCCCAGTTATTGAGCAGCTGCTGTGGCTTTCGCGCCATGACACTTCACCGGACGTTCGTCGTGCCGCCCTCGCCGCCATCGTACTCACCACTTTCACCCTACCTGTCGTCGTGGAACGCTGTCGAGATGTCTCTGATGCCGTTCGCAAAACTGCCTATAACATCCTCGCACAACGCTCTGTGGTGCGACCCCTCTCTATTGCTAAACGTATTGTTATTCTGCAGGACGGTCTTACAGATACCTCGTGTGAGTTTAGTCTATGCTAAAGCATAGATTTGAGGATCTTTCGTTACCGTCCTTGATTCCTTTCGGTCTCCTAGCCGATGTTCGAAAAGCGGCGGAGGCAGTAGTGATAGCGTGGTTCAACTTCCTAGACCAAGATCCGATTCTCTTGCTGCGAAGGCTGGATACTGAGGGTGTGCCTAAGACCAGTAAACTCTGTCTCGATCATCTGTTGCCGAATTTAGAGGAGGACACTTTGGTGACTGTCATAACCAAGTGGGCGACTGATTATTTGGACGAAAAGTAAGCGATGGATTGCATTGGACTTCACAGTTCCTCGAATGTGTGTATGGATTAGGATCATTTGTCTCGTAAACAACTTATTTGTCTTTTCGACTTTGATGTAACAGAGATTTTGCTGGCAAGGGGCAGATGATCTGTTATCCCTTGCTTTCCATTCACTTAGGCACATCCCCAAAACTGATAGATGTTCCGTGGAATGTGTCTTCTTTTGGCGCGTGATAATCGAGTATCTATTGAAAAGACAGAACGCCGATGACGAAATTGGCAATACGAACAATCAGGTTGAGGAAGGCGGTCAAATCTCCCACACCACTAGCTCTTCCTTGCCCGGTCAATTCGCAGTCCTCCTCGAGCGCATAACGCCCTCGGTTTCGGATTACGTTAACTTCATCATTTAGTAAGTCTACAATTTTTGATTATTGGGTGGTTGGGAGTGAATTCTCGGGTTTCATCATGTAATAATAGGTTAACGATCTGGGGGTACCTCATCTCTTGGAATAACTGTTGTAGAATTACCTTTGAAAGTGAGATCTGTCGTTGAATTCCAATCACATGATTCAACAGGTTCTGTTTTGTCGAGTATTTAGGAATTTACAGTATTTGGATGAAAAATCGAAGTATTCCAAAGCGGAATATTTGCCAGACGTGATGACCGCATTATTTCAGCATTGCTCATCTGATTTCACGACACCTGGTCATCTAATTGCAGCTGACACCAGCTAATGGAGAGGCCATCATGATTGATTGTATTTGGGAGACGAAATCATCTTACAAGCCAAAGGACTAGATTGGACTTAGAATTTTTACCACTATCATTAAATAACCTTCAGAGTGCACGTCATTCTGCCACCTCTCTACTTTCTGGTCGTCAAAGCATTTACGTTTAAATGTTGAATTGTCTTTGTCATTACTTTATTACCGCGTAGGTTTCTTGGAATTGGATAGTGGAATGAATTTTTTGAAGTTAAAATCAAACCTATATTTACTGGCGTTTTTCCTCGCTTCTGTTAGTCCATACGCTTCTGTGCCGATTCTTATTCTGTCAATAAGTGGCATAAAGCTTATCCTCTTCTGACTAGTCGTGTGGATAGTCTCCTGGTTTTACTACGAGCAGACGTCGACTACAACGAGAATGTTATGGAGGCGGAGAGTGTGTTGGAGCACGTTCTGCTGTTGTGCGAGTCTTTGGACCTCTCTGACGAATTTGGACGGCGACGGCTTTTTGATGTTGTTCGTGGCTGGCTGGTGTGCCCACAGGTACCTGCTAGCCTCACAAAATTCCTGCTACAAATCTACTTCAATCTTGAGCCAAATGTGGTGAGTTTATTATTCTCCGCCATTGCCATGCTTTTTTCTTGAGCACTCGATTGGTTTATGGTGTCTGGGTTTGCTGAAGGGATTTTATTTTTATCGTCATCATCATTAGCTACATTTCATTCCAGTTTCACGAATGCATCATAGTAGCTAAACACGTTCAGAGTAGTCTGGCCCCGAGTGCATTAAATAAAAAAATACACCTCAGTATGTACACACGGACTTTTTTAAGTGCATTTCTGGTCCGCAGCTGTTTTTCTACCTATTCTTGATAATTAGAAGTTCGTAGTCATCGAGAGGCGACTTTCAGATTTGATTGGGTACTTTCTGCAGCAAAACCGGGTGCTGAAGGTCGCAGAGATGACGTCCGAGCTGTTGGAATCTGCCGAGGAGGCGGCAAAGAAGCAGACTTATAGCGTTCAACCCATCACATCGGCAGCCGTCGGTACGAACAACAATCAAGGCGATACGCCATCTCGGGCACTGAGCGATGGGAAATCACCAGCTCAGCCTTCACACCAACCCCAGACCAAGCCTTTGAATAAGACTCGTGAGACCTACCTCCGTATAAAGGCGAGGCAAAGTGACTTGCTTTCACTGGTTTAATGGAATCAAAAAGCAGAGCTATCTATTCCCTTTTTGTAGGTGGCTGAACTGAAGGTGAAGTTGAATGAGCTGAACGAGTCACTGAGCGAATGCATTCGAGTAAAGGATTTCGAGCGTGCCACCTTCCTTCGTGATGAATGCGCCAGGCTGGAGGGCGAACGCTCCGCTTTGCTTCATGAACTCACTGGGATCAACTTGCCCGTCTGGTAAGCCTCCTGGTTATTTTGGACTTCGTTGTTAGGAAGATGAAACTTGGTCACAATTACGGTCACCGAGGGTTGCAAAAATTCTAACATGTACACTGCCCTGACACGTTCATCACAAACTTGGACAAAATTCACTATGAGTTCTGAGGGGGTTTGAAAACTAAATCCCTTGATTATTTTTAAAATTGCAATGTGGTGACGAATTTGCTTTCTATGAATAGGTTTGAGTATCTACTGTCATTTAAACATTTTTAAACGTTGAAAACAGACACCACTTTTTAATGTTAATTCGTAACTGCACGTTTTCTTCTAGCTGTTTCAGTAATCATGCACGGTTGTTTACATAACCTAGAGGTGTCAATTTTCGAACGGCTGCATTATGAGTTCTTTCGTCCGAAATTAAGACGCTAGTATTAGTGTTTGTGTATTGGACAGGTCCATCGTGTACACGAAAAGCGCTAATTGATTAAGTTTTTCATTCGTTGCCGTTACCAGAATAGCTTGGCTTACATACGTTGAATGCAGGACGCTTCTGTACGTCAGTATTTGAAGGTACTTCGGTTTTTATAGCAGTTCACACGATGACGATTGGCATACCTCGGCTTAGATTCATAAATTTGATGCGATTCCGTTTGCAGTAAATGTTAAAATTGTCTATAAGCCACACCCTTGTTGCCTTGGGTTCCACAAAGGGATGTATTAGGAAATGGAAACCTAGGTTACGACATGGGTGCGTAGCTTCGTGCCAAACGAGGTCATGGGTGATAACATTTTGCCACAATGGATCAAGAAGAAGAATAGTCGGTGTAGGGCTTTCTAGAAACTGTAATGCTTTAGTATTTAAGGTATTCCTTTGTAAATTCTTTAATTTTTGTTGTGCTTACGCGTTGTTTTTGGTATTTATGTCTCAAACTAGTTAATTAAATCCTAATGCCATTTTCTGATTTTTCTTCTTCAGTACACCGGATATCAACAGCCGTCCAGTTCTCTCTGCCTCCTCGATCCACGTCTCTAGCACCATGAAGGCAGAGGCAGTCACGGAGGAGGTGGTGGAGATAGTCGACTCTGAGGAGGAGGAAGAGGAAGAAGAGAACGACGAATCGGATCCAAAAGTTACTTTAGTGCGTCGGCAGATCAAGTATCTCTCGCGGCTCTCCGCAGACGTGGTGCTAAAGGCAAATAAAATTGTCGTTGTTACGATTCAAAAGTCTCCCTCTCTCTGGTCCCTTCCACCCTCGCTTCGGTCATTACTTTACAATTTGGTGAGTCTGTTTGTTTGTTTGATTTAAGTTTCCCTTTCTAATCTATATCAATCTCTCCATCCGTTAGATTCTACCCAGTGTCCAACACGCAGATTTGGCCATCCGTAATCAGGCTATTTTAGCGCTAGGTCTCTGCTGCACTCTTGATTTGGCCCTCACCAAGTCATATCTCTCGCTCTTCTATGAAGTATGTATAAATGTAAAGGTAGCTCGAAGATTATTGTTTTACGTTCATCACTTTGTTGCTGTTCGATTCTGTTTAAGGCTGTTAAACTTGACCATGCCACAGTACGCGTGACAGCTATCAATTGCATTATCGATGCCTTCGTGATTTTTGGTCTTCATCCTTTCCTGGAAGTGGCGGAGAAATTTGATGAGGTCGATTTGGACATCGGTGGGTTGGTTTTGGTGTATTACCCTGTTGGGCAGTTATAGTTCAATGGTCAAAAGGTATCAGTACTTCTAATTGAAGTACGTTTCTGTTTAAAACTTCTCCCTATTGTATTGCGGTTCTTTCACTTCATGCGTATCACTTTACCCAAGTTCATGTGATTAGCCGCAATAATGTTGGGTCATTTAGTATTCATTTTGTTTTTTGAAAAGTGCTCGGGTATCTGACGCAACCTGCGCGTGCACAGGGTCACGTTGTTGTTACACTTTCTAAGTTAATATTAAACCGACATTAGCTTGATCTGGTGGCTAGAAATAGCTCCATTCATTGCTAAGATCGAATGAAATACTCATTAATGGTGGCAGAATATCATTTTATGTTTGAATTCAGCAGGTCAATAACAGGCTCCTTTGAAAGTGAACAGCAGCAATAGCAGATCATCAAAGGATGATTTAGTTTTATTGTGACGAATTTAACCTGTATGTTCATGACCCTTATTTGAGTAAGCGGTTGGTTATATCTCCCCTAAAATAACATAAATGTGTCAACTCCTTTCTGATCGCGCATTAACGTTCGACTTTTCTGAGAAAGCTCCGCTTGTCTTCTAGGTGACCTTGTTTTACTGAAGAGTGGACGTTCCATCTCCGGTGCCGTCAACACTACTGCTTCCGAAACTGTCAGTCTTGCTCTTCGCTTATTGGCACCTATGGTGGAACTCATTGACAGTGACGTAAGTCTTCCCTATTTCTAAAATAATCTCCTAGCCCTATACATGTGATAGAAAGACCGAAAGTAAGCCTATTGGTAAACATAAATTGACCGCGTCTTCCCCTGCCTAAACTACTTTTGCGTGTTTAGTTGAGTACTCTGGATCCTGAATCAAAGGTATGTATGCCAACTTCGGAGGGGTTCGCCAAATGGTTGTTTGTGACTTTCAATTTTATTTGTTCTTGCTACGTTAAAAGCTGACAAAGTGATGACCGCCTCTCTTAGGTTATCCGCTGCAGATAAGTCTATTCGGTCGTGTTATGCCTGTTTTATACTCTTTCACCGTTGCACTTTTTGCGTTTCCCAGCCATAAAGTACACAATTTTTGACAATTTAATGATCCGAGTTGCGCTGCGTGCGTCACAACCTGCATTTTTAACTTTTAAATTTAAGAATATAGTGCTCCCCCAATGGATTCATGATTGTGGGCGGCTCATGCAGGTGTCCTTCTCTCGTGGGTGTAGTGTAAACATTTTTTGAGCTCCATGGAACACCTGTGATGATTATGACCTTTTTCGACGGTGCACCACTCATCTTATACTTCCAGATCGGGAAAGAACGTCATTATTTTAAATACCATATGGTTTTGGTAAATATCAACTTCCAACACAATGAAACCGACTCGAGTCATTTTTTGCCATCATTGTTCGTAATTAACAGCGACTTTTCATAGGTACTGCATTCATAATTTGTGCAAGGGTCTGCTTTAGGGTTTTTATGTCCAAAATCTCATGCAGCAACGTGGAAGTTGGAGTTATGTTATTTTTTTCCATTTTAAAGGGTGTTTACCGTTTTTGGGTCGTTTGACTCCTTTCTGAAATTTTTATTAATACTTGTGCTTGAGCAATTTTCAGAATATGGAATTGTCCCGTAATGCCTTAAATTTGTTTACAGTTTCCTTTTATGTGTCGTCTCTTAAATCTTGCTCACTTGACATGCTTCTTAATATCATCCATCAGTACTATGGTGACCAACAAAATGACTGTCACTTGATGGAGAGCCTAACTCGAGTTTGGTAAAGCTGCGTCCAAGCTCTGCGCTCTTGTAGTAAATCTACCACCATTATGCCAGATTATTCCAAGCTAATCGAGTGGCCGGTTTTAGCAATACATCAAAGAAGTCGTCGTAGTTGTTTTGCTATTAATAAAGTTTGGAGTTGTTTCTAGAACAAAGTTACCACAAGGTTTGCAAACGCTAAGATCCAAAAATGTATGGAAGGAACGACCTTCCTTTGTTTTGAGCCAGGAGAATGCTTTCATATTATGCTTCTATTACACCATTAGTCTCTAAGGTAGCAGTTTTAACTCTCCAATTTTGACTAAAATACTTTTTCGGCGTTGTCACGACCATGTGGATGCAACGATCGAGCGGCCTTTTCTCTATCAACTTTTTGTATCAACCACATGCTTGCCTGTCCCTGTCGAAAGTGGTGATTTTTTAGCATATAAACCACAATTTTTTGGTCAGAAGGCTCAAACTTAACCAGAAGGAGGAATCGTGAACTGTGACAAAAAGCGTTTTATTTCTTCTTTTAACCATAATCACCTGTCAAAGTCCACTCACGGTGAAGACCTCTTCCATCCGCTTCGCTTGCAGTTTTGCAGAGACTTCTCCAATTCCTCTTTTGTTCACTTCCTCGCAAACTCTCTAGGATGCGGATTTGCGAACAGTAGCGGGTGTGGGTGTAGCGAAGCTCTTCATCTTCGGCCGTCTATTGTCAGGTCGACTGATCTCACGCCTACTGCTGCTCTGGTTCAACCCACAGACTGCGGAGTTGCCCACGTTGAGCCAGTCACTGGGAGTCTTCTTCACCGACTTCGCTTGCTCCAGCCCTGAGCGGCAGGCCTGTGTAGCCGACGCGGTCCTGCCCACACTGTCTATCCTCGTGGCGGCTCCGGCCACATCAGCTCTCTCCGAAATTGACCCTGGCCTTGTTGTTGATCTTCTTGCTCGACTTACCGACGCCTCCTGCCTCTTCCCCAAGGTCGCTGATGGCGGTGAGGATTATAAAAGTACCGTGAGTTTTGTTTACCTCACTCATAAGTACAGTTTTAGAAAGTTCACAGGCCTCCGGATGCGGTCTGATGCCTGAAGGGCAATGCAAGGTTTTGCCAATATGCCATGCTACTTAGTAATTTTGTTTGTGGCAGAGCATTGTCTTATTCTATTAAGTTTTCCATCTAGGACTTTTTTACTATTTTTGTCTTTAGGATGATACTCCTATGATTGTATGATAAATCAAAGTTATGTGTCGTATTCGGATGGTGTCCAATCTCCCAGAGGTTGCGTGCTATCTGACAATAGCATTACCCGCGATCAAAGTTCTCTTAGTAGTAACGCTCAGTCTAAATACTATCACGGCTGTATGTATACGCATTGCTGCGAACAATATTTTCTTGGTGGTCTCGAGAAAGTTAACACTACCATCACCGGTAACACTTGCAGGATAACCCATGTCACGACGACTTGGCCATGCGCCTCAGTAATCGCGTCCTGAACGTCCCCCAATCTGCAGAAGCTCGTCTTTACATTCGAGTACTCAGTCAGCTTCGACTCTCGCTGCACAAGGCTCAGTTATACAAAGATCTCCTTCGCATGACAGATCTCATGTTCAAAGTAATCTTCCGTCTCATTTCTTACTTGCTATTGCCTTTTCACCTATTGATTGATTTACTCATTAAAAAAGCGGCTGGAAAATCTGGTGGGTTTGATTGTTTTAATAGTTATTGGTTCTGTATTCAATACCTATATTTTGTTTGCTAATCAGGGCATCGTTTCTCACCATTTGTTCATTACTCTCTCTACCTTCCCGCAGAAAGTTGAGCGTAGTGCGTTCCTGAGTCTCCATCGCTTTAGGAAAAATATTCAGGCAAGCATAACTGCGTCGGGTCTGACGATGGATGACTTCTTGTTGGAGGGTTCGGACGTCGAGGCGCAGGTGTCTGGTTCGTCTCTTTCACCTCACTCCGAGGGTCGTCCGACCGTCCTGGATTCCCCCGAGTCTTTTAAATTAAAATTGAGGGAAAGCGAGGGTCTCCCTCAGAGGACTTCGGTCGCGCAAAGAGAGGAGCTGAGCGGCACGGTGGCCAGTCTGTCCTTCCATGGTAAGGACCCGGTGAGTTAGGTTGAAATAGTCAGGCAGCAGCTCAGGAAGGATTTGTTTTGTCCCATCCACTGTGAATTGTCTGGTTGACTCGGAGTGGAAGGTATTGCGTTTATTCGCCAATGTCTTTCGCCTTGGGACGAATGAAATTGGATTGTTAAAGATGGTACAACGTTTTGCTTTGGATGTGTCTATATGCCGTACCGAAACAGAATTGAGCTTTGATGAGCTGACCTCTCATGGTTTTTGGAAACCAATAAGAAAGTCAGTGTTATTTGCATATCTCAATCGTATAGGTCCCTCATTGAAATCAAAACTTCTTGTGTTCTCTGACGATGAGAACAGCGAGGAAGACGGGGGGGATGGTGAAGCAATTGGAGTTTCAGAGACAGAAGGAGAGGACAATGACGAAGCTGGGATGGTCCAGACTCGCCAGACCAGCTCGAAGCGGCCCACGAGCTCACGGATACGCGTTTGTAAGACGCCTTCCATTACTACCACGGCCCGCAATGTTCGCACCGCATCAAAGGTTAGCCCCGTATCCTTTTCTGATTTTTTTGCTCACAATAATATCTGCTTCATAAAGTGTACCAGATAGCAGAGGGTTGCATAAATTCATGCTGATTGGTTAGTCCATTTCCTGCCTTTGTATGAGTTTAAGCGTATTCCTTTTGCATTTGATGTAGGCAAGGTTCACAGATAGGGAGGCGATGCCTCCGCCCTCTCCCAGCGTGGCAAAAAGCAACGTCCGTAAGAAGTCGGAGGCACTTCGCTCAAATGTGCGTCGATCTTCCGCTTGTTCGTCGACGAGGAAAAAGTGAAAAGCAGTTACTTATGATTTGGACACCATTTGCGTCTTCCTATCCTTCACCATCACTGCTGTGGTGTTTTATCCTTTTTGTTATATATATACATAAATTTATACCGTAACCTCTTTCATCTTTGCATTTTTGACCTCGCATAATTCGAAAAAAATGGTCGCGATATATGAAAATAGTGATGATGGCGTTTTCTTTGTTGACGGCAATTTTTTGATGACAGTCGACAGTATAGGAACCTGAGGGGTGAGAAAACAAAATATTGTCAATGTGCTTGTCGTCAGCGTAACATATATGTGATAGTGATACTTCCAGAGCCTGACGTAAATGTGGGCATATCGTCTAATTGGGACGGCAAAGCGTGTGGCTTCCAGCGGGCGAGGTGCGCTGGGTCTGTGACCACTGATTCAAAGGAGGTGGGGCAGACGTTCCAGTCTTCGAGGGCGTTTAATGTAGTGGAGGCAGTGTCATGGTGGTGAAGTGGCACTGCTATGCGTTGAGTAAAGGTCCAATCGGAAGGATGCGGGATTCATATGCTTGAAAAGGCTAAGCGAAATTTCATCACGAACAGGACACGCGCGAGAGAATAGCCTTCGAGATTCCTTGCTGGGTGCTGGAAGGGACGTGAGACCTGAATCGGTTTTGCTGTTCGGCGTTGTGCCTGTCTGTGCTGGATCTTGAACTGGGCGTATGCGAGTTGAGTGGGAAAACTGCTTTAATGAGTGACCCTGCGTGTCTGATATCATCAGCACCGCCAAATTTTTGCGGTGCAATCGTGCTGTACATTTACGAAGTTAGGTTCTAGAACTCGCTGCAGGTCGATAGGACTCCTAAATGTGTGGTGTAGATTACTAAAACTCGAAAACAAATGCGCACTTTTTGGGGCGCAGAACCCAAAACCTAACCCGATTCATTTTTTCCAAAGCAATTTAGTTGCGTTTTAAATTTAGCCAAATATGTTACCCTTAAAAAATAAAGGGTTGATGCAGAAGTGAAGTGCAGCATTGGCAGTCTGTTAATTCATTCAGTGACTGCTAGACTCCTTGGCACTCACACTGAAGTCAGACCAAGTAACGAATGGAACCGTGAGCGCCATGACTGGTGCCACCTTACCATTGTGGGGAAGGTGGACGGGGTAGGCTTAATGCGTCAGGGAAGTTCAAGAAATGTGTCCCATACGCTGACCTCTTATGAGATAGCATTTCAAAGCAATCTTTAGGATCTGCGTCATCCTATACATAATTGTGGAGTAATTTGATGATGGTCAAGAGAAGAGCTTGCCTACGTCTGTTAGGAGTGCGATGTTTACGCTTGCTTTTAAGCACTTAAGGCAAAAATGCCTTAAAATGCGGACAGTGCATTTCCAAAGTACGTAGGAGGGTTCCGCAAATACCGCAAGTCCAATAAGGTCACGCATTGCCTTCATGGAAGGCTTGAGGCGCATACACGGAGGAGGTACCACAAATAATGTGAAATACTTTCACTGATTGCAAGTGTTTTAGTAATGCTAGAGAATTCAGCTATTTCAAAAGAAAGACAGATCCCTAGACCAGTGGCAATATCAATGCTGCTTTAACTCTGTCTCCTAGGCGAGAAGCAGGAGAGCAATGCAATGAGGAGCTCAGCATCCCTTCCTTCCTAAATCTGCACTAACTTTCATAGACCATTTCTAGTGAAGTGTTCCAGTTTTAATCAGCCTGATCGGTTTAGGTGTAATCAACCAAATTAAACAATTAAACTAATAATTAAAAACGAAACACCATTAACCCCTCTTCATCTCAATTTCACAAAAACCACTCAACTCACTTGTGGGCGCAGTGATGGAATATTTTTTAACTGTCCATCCGTGTAGACGGATGGACAATTTGGCCTCCTTGATGTGCACCTCCTCCCTGTCGAGGCATGGCTTCAGGGCCATTCGACTAGCCGTCCAGCTTTTTTGTGCCAGGAATATACGCTACTTTGGCTTATTGTACATTAGGCCTTTAGGTATGACTCAGTGCCATAAGCCCAAACCATCCTGATACATGCGCTGTCTCAATGTCATTGAAGAAGGGCATCTGTTGCGAATAAAAAAATCTGCAAAGGCTTTTAACAGAAGGCAGTTATCACAGTCTTGTGTTCTATAAGAAAGCTCAGAAACCGAGGAAACAACATTAGACTCAAATACTTTAGAAAAGGTCGTCATGGAGGTGTCTAAGATACCTTCATAAGCATGTAAATTGCATGACCGCGCATCACACTTGCCACTTGGGTAAATAGGCTGGAAGATGAATGGCCAGCACTGAAATGACGTCAAATAAGCAAGGATGACTGAGTGCCGGGCACTAGCCTCAGGGAACTGTTTCAATCCTAGCCGCTTATTCGATGCCTCGGCTCTTAGCTCGACCTCCCCACGACTACCGATAGGCACACCAAGTACCCTGGTTGTAGAGTACAACCCGGTCCTAAACTGCATCAAGTTTGTGGATGTCCTCTTCTCCAATGCTGTCTACGGGCAGAATAAAGCTTCGACTAGAGCAGAGTTGTCGAGCAGCATGGATGACATTGGAATCAAATGCTCTCTCCTCTGCAAGGAAACTCAACGACCAACGTTGCTGTTTCACGAGTGGTATTTCAAACACCCACCGAGTTGTGGCAGCCAATTTGGGAGGTTGGTTAGAGGCAATGCAAGAGATGACACCCAAATGAGGTGAGGTGTGGTGTGGTGTGGTGTGGTGTGGTGTGGTGTGGTGTGGTGTGGTGTGGTGTGGTGTGGTGTGGTGTGGTGTGGTGTGGTGTGGTGTGGTGTGGTGATGTGGTGATCCGGCAGTCACTAGCCGCGCGTCTAAGATCACGAGCGTTGCAGTCTCTACCATATAGTGTGACTAACAGGTCATGCTGGTAGCCTCGCAATCCTTCTACGCTCCATGTATGCATTCATTCTTGCATACTACTTATGGCATTTTGCGTAATACTACTTTTGGCGATGACTCGAGCAGTGGCAGTGCGGTTGCACAGAGAGTGAATGATGAGTGGTTTTTTACATGGACTCCGGCAAACATTAGCAACGCCAACATTCGTCAATATTGCTTTGTGCTTTGTATGACGGCTAACTACCGTAGTTGACAATGCCTGTGGGCATTGAGTTTTAAATCAAATACGCTTCTCATCATCAGCGCTGTTTCATTAATGCGTGGTCGGAATTTTTGACTGATTCCAGCTGTATCGCGCCTCCATAAATGCTCTCCCCTTTACAAGTCACAATGACTGTTTGGCTCGGTGTGAAAATGCACTCCGTCCTTCGCCTTCCACCAATATCACCATGTAAAAGATGCTCTATGAACGACGGGTGTGCCGTAAAGTGATCAAGAAATAATAAAAAGCTTTTATTTTTAGAGTTACCTTGCATGTTACAAACATAGACTCACTTGTTACATGGTATAGATAGGGATGCCGCATTTTTAGGATTAACATGGAGCTCAATGCAACGCGAAAGGTTCAGACACAGGAGGTCGGGGCTTTGGGATGTGCGGTAATCGAGCTGCTCACATCCTTTCTACTTCATGTCGATGAATTCATTTGTGAACTATCTACCGATGATAAAATTGTTTCATGCAGGACACATCATACGTTCATCTGCATGTGGAGATCATCAACAATTGGCAAAGCTTGTATTCCACAGTATAATGGGAGTTTCCGCATTATTTCCAGTGCCTCAATAATTTTTGAACAACTTTGGCTGCCGGTACCATGGGCTTTGGTTGTACTTTCCAGAGGAGCTACGTAAGGTTAAGATGGGACTCACATGACCAAATGAGGATTTTAAATTATGCCTATGTTCTACCTCAAGGAATTACCATGGTTGGAGTCCACATAACCACCTAATTGAACATAATAAAGACGAAAGAGGGTAATGGAATTTTGTAAGATATTACTTACTTTACTTTCCTGTATTTGATTACTAGTAACGCAAGAAACAATGAGACCGCCTCCACTTGGTTACACAAGCCAGAGTCATTTGGCCTCCAAAGCTTCAAAATTGCATGGGCGCAAGTCACACTTAATCTTCCGTTGCCTGATACAGGTTAATTATTTAAGCTGGCTTGATCATTGTCCACCACTATATCGAATAGCCCTTACTGGCTTGTCCTGAGAAGTACATTGTGCGCGATACCCGCGATTTTATCATGCCATTTATGACAAAATCACTATGTCCAATGATGTGGCCAAGAAGGCACGAAATGAGATGGGATGAGGAGGGACATACAAACAAAATATAGGCTGCAATCAGACTTGATGGCGTGTATATGCAGTCCAGCGACTTGGAGGTCAGGTGACGGAAGTTTGTGTGAAGGCGATGAAAACGGTCAACCATCTAGTCCACCAGAAGTGCTCTTGGGTCGGAAGCCTCAATAGCGGTTCTCTCAGGAACCGGCTGTGGCGCTGTGCTGGCACTTCATGCCTATCGGATCTGGTCAACGGGTCAGTTAAGTTCATTATCTCTCAACGCATCTTTTAACTATGCCCACTACGCCAAAGTAGAAGCTTGCGTGTTCATTTACCTACACGTGAAACCGTGAATAGCCCACTGCTTCACTTCAAATGATATCAACGTTCCCTTGTTCTTAAAACGGATTCTTAAGAGAAATTAAGAATCTTAGTTTTACCATTTCTTTTGTTTTTCACACACTACTAATTATTTGTAATTTCCGGACTAATGCAATCAGCAGATCACATGAGCTTTTGATTCAGTTTGCGTAGTGGCTTGGCAATTTTTCATCGCCTTTTTTAGCCATTATTATGACAACGCTCACCAACTTTCATGCTGCCTTCACTCTATCTAAATGTGTTGGTATGGCTTCATAACTCATAAAATTGATACAATGCACAGTCATTCAACAGAAGGTAAACATGCTTTTTATATTCGTTACACCTGTTTTTGCATCCCCAGTTACCCACGACCTCACGGAGCCAGTAAGAAAATCACCTGAGTGTGTATTGTTATTCTTGGGAAATCCACACTCCGCTTTGGTGTGATGGTTTGGCTCAATCGGTGACAATGTGGTGATTATCACTCCGCCCCACTTACCCTTTGGACGTATCCACGCGTACCGATGGTTCGGAAGAGGTCAAAACACTTCAACAGCTAGCCGACCCAAGTCTAGTCATCCATACGTATGTAAACAAGCGCAAATTACCGCATGTAAATGCAGCTGCCCAACACAGCACAAACTCTGGATGGATCACGTCTGCCTCCCTTCTCTGGTCGTCCACTGTAAAGCTAAACTGCTGCCCTAGGTTTTGCTGTTATAAACTACACACTGAAGCTCAAGTTGAGATAACAAGTGCTCGTGGATAAAGTGTCTCAGTGCTGCTAAATAAAAAGGATTTGGTTAGACTGCTTTACAAAGTTTGTTTCCAAGGTCATCGCGTCAAAATAATTATATTATCAGTTGATCCAAGAGCGAAGATGGCTGCTGAAGGAAATAATGCTCCTTCTCCAATCGTACAGAAAAGTATAAAAGTTAACTGTATACCAGACTTCAATTAAATTTTGAAGATTAACCCATAGAATCACATGATTTGGGGCCCTCTCTAATTTGCTGCTAAATGCGCTGGATTACGCGACCATTCACATTGTCTCCTTTCGTCGAATACCCGTCATCATACCATATTTATCCTCCGTTGCATCCTCTCCCACCCTACTGGTGATACGACCACTAAAATGTGAATTTTTCGGAAAAGTAGGCCAAATCATAAACTCATAAAATTAGGTGCAGGCTAAATAAACCCCACGAACTCCTTTTCGAGATGTAAATGGTAGCTCTTCTTCTTCAAGTTGCTAGTTTGATATAGTGCCCAAATCGGTAACCATTACGACCTACAACAAACTAGAGTTATGCAAACACAATATGTTGTGGTAAAACTTGGCTAGGTGATGCGTATTCTGGGGATCCCGATAGCCGGGTCTACATAGCTATATATCATGACTATCGCGCCCCTCCACGATTTGAGCTAAAATGTGGTTACGACTTTCTGTGCTGTTAGTCTATGAATGGAAAGCCATTAGCAAGGCTTGACAACCTAGGACTCTGTAAAACCCTTGACTACTCTTGGATGAAAACTTTCGGCTGCTCAAATTTCGTAAAACTATGGATGTTATGACCAAGTGTAAATTTTAATAAAGCAATATCTACGTCAAGTACGAAGTATTATTTACCAGTCATAACAACCCGGCTGTGCATAAACTAATGAAATAGCTTTAAAACGTCCGAGTCATAAAATTAAAGTCACTAGTTTGTTTTAACTTTCTAATGAAATTCCGCTTCGGACAATTTAAATTGGCTTTGCCCCGTTTCCTTTTTGTGTACGCTAGGAATGTCTGCTGGAGGAGGATATAATTACTCATATATTTTTAAGTACATAATTGTCGGTGAAATGGGCGTTGGTAAAAGCTGTCTTATGCATCAGTTCACAGAGAAGAAGTGTAAGCTTCAGTGAATCAAATAATTATTCGATTTAGTCTTTCCTGATTGTCCCCATACAATTGGTGTCGAATTTGGAACTCGCATAATTGAGGTGAACGAGCAAAAAGTAAAACTTCAGATATGGGATACTGCGGGACAGGAGCGGTTTCGATCCGTAACGAGATCGTATTATCGTGGGGCTGCGGGTACTCTCTTAGTCTACGACATAACTCGTCGATCAACATTCCAACGCATTCAAAATTGGCTCAGTGACGCTCGAAGATTGACTTCGGCCAATACCGTAATGATGATGATAGGAAACAAGTCTGATTTGGAGGAACAGCGTGATGTATCATATGAGGATGCGAAGGCATTAGCGGACGAAAATAATCTGATGTTTCTGGAATGCAGCGCCAAGTCGTAAGCAGTTGTGTACTTTTTACACTTGTTCACATACGAGATGTGTTCTGGTCTTATTAGTCGTTTTTTAACTCGATATTTATCCTGGATTCATACTAAAACCATGTAAATTTTGGGTCTTTCAAGCGCAAGTATAATGTCTGAGTTTGTCTCTACTTATTGCAGCTCAAGTGTGCAGCTTATATTATTATTATTATTATTATTATTATTATTATGCGAACATACCTGGCATTGCTACTAACTGGGACTAGTTCTAGTTGCCTTTAAAATGTTTTCGCCTCGCGTATTTTGTAAATTTATCCGTCCTTGTTTTTTGTCTTCCTGTCTAGCTTGTTTACGATCGCACCGCTGTATTAAATGCGTGTTAATTCATTTATGCATAGTATCAATCACCACCCATTTTCAGTTAAATCCGTGTAAGTTTCATTGAATCCTATTTGCATTTCCGGATAAATTAATTAGGCATTGTTTTCTACATTTTGAAACCTAAATTCCTCGAAAATGATACGCAACAGTCAATACATAGTTCAGTCAGTCTGGTGGTGGCAATCGGTCATTTTCTGGATTCTACTTTGCTTCATTTGGATGGCTATTCGATGACATACTTTTCCCATTTGCGTTCTATGAATTGCCATGCTGTTTCATCGATTTTGCTTTTCTATTAATCACCTGGAAGGCGAATTACCATTGACTCTCCTAGTTTCTCTACATTACTCCAATTTCACAATCCTACTGATCGTGCGCAGAGGTATAAAAATCAATGCTGTCATGGCATTGCAATATCAGTTCACTGTTCATCGCCGTCGTCACTGTAGCATCTTGTCACCGTGTCATTTATTCCCTTTCAACTCCTAGTGGTGAAAACGTTGAAGCCGCGTTCTTGGAAACCGCAAGGAAAATCTACCAAAATGTTCAAGAAGGAAGGTAAGTGCATTATTCATGTTTCTGATGTCAATTTGAAGCAGCTTTTTCTGTTACCGATATTAGTTTAAGTTATTTGAGACAAATATATGGGCCTGTTTACATCTACTGTTTTGCTTGGGACAAAAAATGTTTAATTCACAAATAATTAACCTTTTTTTCTCTGTTGGCATTATGGGACGACGGTTTTAGCATACCTTTTCATTCCAGACGTATTTTGCTTGATTTTATTTTTCCAATCTCCATTGAATCTGACACACTAGCTTCATCCACTGAGTCCTCTTTAAATACCGTTGCTCCCTTCACAATAAAATGCATTTTTGGGTACGTTTAAATTTAGAGGTGCTGCGCTAAGTTGCAAGCTTATCCACAGATTATTATAACGTATATTCCCACTCGCTTCCTAATTCCAGCAATGTTTGTGCGAGAGGATGACCTCATCCTGGTGCCTCTGACCCTCTTGTGGAACTGCTCCCGCCCCTGTGCTCATCATCATTGTATCCGCTTAATTACTTGAGCATAGAGCTTTTACACAAATATGAATGATTTCACTCACTCTACTGCCTTGTTTCCCTAGATCTTATGCACAATATTAGTAAGGTTTAAATTTTCTACGCCGGCAAGGAATGCCGTTCGGGGAAACATGAGGGTTAAATGGTCATATAAATGGGAACTGTTTGCATGCGTGTTTCCTCGCTTAATTTCGTGTTTGTTTTATTATTTCTTAGAGGCATTGGCTTAATTTGGGAGCATGAACTGAAGCTTGCCTTTTTGCAAGCCACACAAGTGAATGTTAAGATACTTCCTCTTAAAGTGTATGTGTCACACTGGAAGCATTTATTTTAGTTGCGCTTAACGGGTGAACCAGCAGTTTGAGGCTCGAAGGCTTCCATTAATTTACCCGGGTCACAATTTCTTTTTCTGTCTTGATACGGCACCTTTCAGTGCATTTTCTATTAGGTCAGAATTTGTCGCCTATTTTATGAAGTTGCACGTTTTCTTGTTTTTCTATCTTTTGAAATTTGGCAAGTGCGAATGCGGCGAATGCATTTCCAGAAATTGCTCGATATGTTTATTGTCCGCATTTAAAATTGATAAGCCTTCACTTTACTCCAATCGATGATGCTTCACCTAATTTTTATCAGAACTGGCTTTGGAGACTGTATTGAGAGAGTATGTGGTGATGAACGCAGGGCTTTGAGCAACTTTTTGAGAAGTGATTTCGGCACATTTCTATAGGTAAAAACGATAAACTTCCTTTTGTGCACTGTAATCTCACACTACCTTTCCATGCATTAGCGGTGGTTGCGGTGTCTTTTCTTTGCTCAAGTTGCAGTGCAGGCCAAGAGCACACAGGGTTTTTGCATCGCAGTCCGCTGTTTGCTGTGCCTGTTCTGCAGCCAAATTCTGACCTGCTTTCACTCGAGAGAGTTAGCCACTCTTGAGCAGTTGCATTTCTTACATTCCCGTGCACAGGCGCGCACACGTGCTTGCTTTGTGTGGCATCTCTCAATTGGGGCTTGGCGGTGGTACCAGCTAGCTAGCTAGATGCATTAATTAGTCCACTTAAAGTGTATACATGTGGACTTATGGAATATGACTTTATGAAAATGATTCACCGCTATAGTGCGCCTTAATCGATATGTAACTTGGTCAAGTGAATACCCTACCTCTGCCTCAGATAACATCTTTTTTGGTTGGGTTGGTTTTCGCTTCAGTGGACGTGGTACTTTCAATCCAGACCATAGAAACAGCCTCATTTCATCGGCACTTTCAATGAGGCCAAATTTTATCATGCCATTTTAACATACGAATTTCATTCTAGACAGACAAAAAAAACAACTGAGAATTTTAACGAGATTACGAGTTTCGCACGACGCATCAACTCGATTGTCGGGAGCATTCCATTGTGGTAGTTCCCATCTTGAGTGGGCCTTGCAGCTGACCTATGCGGAGATCGGGCATCAGGAACTGAGATGTGGAAGCTAATCAATTTTTTGAAGACCTCAATGAGTCAATAATGTTTCGCGATATCAGCGCTGTTTAAGAACCACAGCAGCTTGATTTTGAAGCCTTTGGTCACGCAAGTCTGCGGTATTTAGTCTTTTCTACGTAATACAGTTCGCTTATTTTCGGTACCCCTCTGTGCTCATAACTGCTGTTGGACATGTATGCAAGTTACCGGCTGTTTGATCCAAAAACTTTTTGGCAGGATGAACTTTGACTTAATGGCGCACTTTCTTTTAATTGCTCGACCTGATTCGCCTTCGCATTATCTCTACTACTTGATGCTATTCATTTGAGACCTAATGAGTCGGATAGATCTAAACCCCCTGTGCATTTCTCCCTTTCTAGTGTCTGGCTTTGATCATCTTGTCGTTGATTTCCGTTTTCAAAGCGCGGTAAATCTTGAAAGCATTCTGGTTAAAAGTAGAGGTATTTGATCTAGAGTTTTTGCCTCCAGGTTGTACACTTCCCTCTATTCCTACGAGCGTCTGATGCTTCTTGCCCGCAAACCTAATTAGTGCTCTGAGGATTCCACCAGACATTAAATAAGGATTTTGTGGAAATAAATACTTTTTTAGGATAATGTTCTGTGCCAAATTAAATCGTTTTAAGCAAAACGCTGCTGAATATGCGTGGTTAGACTTCACAGTGCCCCCGATTGTGCTCTTGCATGAGTAATTTTGTTCTTCATTGGGCGCTCAGAGTGTGGTGAGGCAAAGAAAGCGTCAAACTGAGGAAAGCATTGTGAGAGTTAGTAAGGGCAACAAAACCGGCTTGCTGATTAGGTAGTTTACTTGCTGTTTATTTATTCGAAATGATCACTTAAATTGAGTAGTGTGTGTGTAGCTTGACTTATCCACATGGGAATGCGGTCTTTCTATTTCCCATATATGTCCAAGATCTGGCGAATAGCGGAAGGATTTCATCGTTTTGCTTCAAGATCTCTACTTTGAAAATATATTCAAGAGAAAGAATATGAATAAATTTTAGGTTGTTTTTTACATAGTATTTCTGGTAGTTATTCTAGAAGAGAATGTGCTATTTTGGGTTTGCAAAATGTCACTGTCTTTCCTACACCATTCTCACTCGTTACCTCCACCTTTTTATTTCTTTCATATTTAAACCCTTAATTTTCTATCTGAAATCGCTTTGATGTAAACTTCATTGAGGATTTTGATTTAAAAAAAATAGGTTTTGGGTGTAACTTCGGGCGGTAGAAGATGCGTTTAATAAATTTCACGATTGTTGGTAAACACAATTTCGGTTGGATTCTTGAGTCATTTTAAAGGTACTTTTCCTTTGCTTATTCGGACAAGTCCATTATCATGCAAGGCATGTAGCCATCATTCCCATGGTAAAGTTTGAGGCAACTGCATTTCTTTTTTGTATCTGTGACCACAAGCTCACATTGTCGAGTTACCTTTAAGGCAATGGGAATGTTCTTTGAGGACTCTTGATTAATGTTGATCCCCTTCTCCTGGTGCAGGTAGGTAAAAGCGTACTTTTCTCATTGCTTCGACTGCGCCATTCTCTTCGTTTAGTTTGCTTCCGATCTCTTTATTCCTAGTCCATTGGAACATGGGAACTCAATTTTCCCTCCCATTAGAAAAAGGATTGGTGAATATTGTCACTTTGCAATACTGTTTTTTCTGGTTGTTACAAATGCAACTACTTTCGCTTGTAATTTACTTGGACATCCTAAATGGGTAGTTTAAACCCAACACCAGGAGACACGAACCGGAAGAATAGGATTTTTAGTTAATGTCAGTGTGGTGGGGTCGATGAGCTGAAAAGGTTAAACATGGTACTGATCCGATTTGAATGCAGGTATGTGGTAGATAGTGTATGATTTGTAAAGACAAAACAGTACTTCCGGCATTACTTACAAGCTAATGCGATGCTTATCACAATCTGCTCCTATCGCTAGTGTAAACCTTAACAGTGCGGAAGGTGGTGTGTTGAACAAAAACGCCTTCCAGGTGGGCTCTTCGGCCCAGTCGACAATGGGGACCGGGGGAAACGCGCCTGCGACTGGTGGCTCCGACGGTTGCTCCTGCTGACCGTATTCTTTCCCCTCAGCTCTCTCTAGACTCGTCTCCCTATACATAGCCCACACCCCTTCCTATACTCAGCGTGTCACCCAATACCGTGATAGTTTCACCGACATCTGTCCTTCCCTCCCCTCTTCCTTCTTATTATTCTACTTTCATGCTTGCGATCATGCTATCTCTTTTTCCTTCCGACGAACGAAGGTATGCTAATCTTACATGTGGTGTGTGTGTGTGTGTGTGTGTGTGTACGTGTAATAATCGGTGGTTGCGAAGATGCACTTCCAGTGTGAGAGACTGATCCTCAATTGACTTTCATACGAAATTCTAATTAAGCCAAGCTTCTACTGGGAGTTTGTGTCAAAGGATTCAGAGCTCCAGCAAGCTTGCTCAGATTAGGGCCTTAGGGTGCTGAACAAAAGTGGCGGCGCTTTCTTGGCCTTTATGATCGTGAGCATTGGATTCTATTTATTGATACGCGGCCATGGTGTTTGAATAGGTTTTGCAAATCAACAGTACCATTCTGGTTCATTTTGGGAGCTGTTAGAAAATAGTAGCGATTAGAATGGTTAAGGACGATGCTGAGGAGTTGGCACAGCAAACTTCGGTGTGTGAGCATCACAGTGTGAGATACTAGGCTCTTTCACAAGTGTTCTGAGCACGCCGCGATAGGGCGAGGCGTCTCTGTGTTGGTATTCTCACCTAGAGCAAAGTTTGCCTCAAATTCGCTGGCTTCACGACGGCCCTTAACTGGAGGAATAAGTGAGGGTTAAAGTCCAGAATGTGTATAACGTATTTTTCTTGTCATATAGGGTAGGACTACAAATAGTAACGATGCACGGAAAAGAACCACCGGAGAGTAGCAAACAGATCTTTCTCTCCTCAACTCAGTCCTCATATGTAGAATTTTTGGAGATGCTAAGGTTACTCGCCACCAATTTACCTCATTACAGCAGTCGAGTGGTGGAAGCCGCCTTTGCTGGGATTCCTAAACTACATCTGGGCATGAGTCGGACGGCCGTGTCAGGCACAGCGTCGTTATGGGAGCCATGCCGTGAAGCTATGGTTTCCAAGTCGCCTAAGGGAGAGTACACTGAGCCAGAAAGGAAACCTAGCGACCAAAATTCTCAAAATGTTGCAGTGACGAGGTCGTGCCCGTGAATAGCTCAAAGGGCATGTGGTGACCCCACCTTCACATCCCTGATCTTTCAACCAACCTGCAATCTGCTCCTTGCCCTTTACAGCCAGTTAGAAAGTGGTATAAAAATCTTTTTACCGAGCATTATTTAGTAGCAGAATCGCCGTAATTTAGCAAGTGCCGGTTAACATAACCTAGAAACATCGATTGTGCATGGCTCTGCACTAACTTAGTTTTGGCCGAAGGAGTTGAGATTGAACACAGCAGATCAACACTGTTTCTTGTACTCACGTCTTCTCAGTAGCGTTACTCCCCTCATCTGTTACACCCACCTACTCAGTTCTTGATGGGCCTCAGGGCAAGTTAGGTGCATTGTTTTGGATCTTGACAGCTGCAGCGTAAGCAACAATTTACCCTTCTTATAACATTCCTACAAATTGACCCTGGATGGTTACCTTTATCAGTTTCTTTGGTGTTCTTTTTTGTGAGGCTGAGCCTTTGTTCTTCCCCCCGCGTTTTTGCCAGGGCCATCACTGCCCAATCTGGGATAAATCAGACGCATGATCGACGACCCTTTTTGGAGTGCTTCACATACACAGCCACAAAAATTATTAAATGGGCAAAGCTACGTCAATTGTAGGTTTGCAGTATTTTCATCTCCACTTTACCACAATTTGATTCCCCAAAAGGCTGATCTTAATTTTAGCTTCATTGCTCTTTGGATTTTATTTAACGGATCTTCTGTATCCTCCGTGGAAATTGTTGGAATACGGAATAATTTATTAATTGATTAGGTGCGCGTCTGGATCGCATATTAATAATTCGTAAATAACCAAGATGTGCTCCTGCTTTGACACTATTTAATAAATTCGTCTTTTGAATTCCAGCTCCTTCAGAGACAGTTTTCGTAAAGGATTCAAGTACTCATAGGTGCTCAAATCCCCCTCTGTAGGGCTATGGAGTGGTAGGGAAAAATCATGATCTTCCATCCTCCAGTCTTTGAGGCGCGCTGTTGGCGACTTTTCGGCAATTTGCCACTGGAGATTGTGACTTTTCTTCCGCCTGACCATTCTCGCTCCATCCGCCGTTCGGTTGCTTTCAGTAAGCATTTTGTCCAGGAGGCTGAGACCATCACCGATTGTAGGCACAGTTGACTTCTCCTCTGGAATCAAAACGACAAGAAATTACCAGACAGTCCTGATCCTACGCTATAGAATTACGTGGAACTGTCCTTTTTATGGTTTTTTTGGGATTTTAAGCTCGTTTACCTTTGACTCGAAATCCACGAAAATCTCAAGATGCGCTAGTAGCTGGCATACCACTCATAACCTATGCAGTAGACATGACTTTTGGCGTTCTCCGTCTATTTATCGGAGAAGGGTCAACCAGCAGAGCCCATGTGCTTCCATGCTTAACCGAGTTGGCCAGTTCAACTGTTATTCAAAAAAATAACCGCTCACAAACAGAGAAAAGCCCTGCCAACCATAGTTTCGGAACTCAACTAATTAGTCTGAAACCGTCTGTCATAGCCTACTAAAGGGCACATTTAAAGTGCTTAGTAATGCCGGGCTGAGGTAAAATCGAGAAGCCCTATGTATGCGATGCCTATGTGTATAAGACATATCCACGAATGAGTGTTCGGAGCTTTTTAGTAAAGAATAAGGCAACTAACACTCTACATGAGACAGATTTGCCCTTTTGGTGCGAGCAACACTTGCGGCCATAGGCGTACTGTCGACTAAACGAGGCTAAAAGTCAAGATTATTAACTCCACTTACCTTTTTCCTGCATTTGCTTGAGTTGTGCCTGCCTAATTTCCTTTTCCATGTTTTGACTCGCCTCTCTCAACTGCCTCTGTTTAGCCTCATTTGCTGCCATTATGTCTCCAGCCATCCGCTCCATAGCCCGTTCCCTTCTTTTCTCTTCCAGTTGTTTTTCAATTTCCAACCGTTTTGCATACTCAAAGAAAGCCAACGCTCTTCGTTTGGCAGCCGCCTTCGTAAAAATGCATCGTTAGCTATTCGTTCGAATGAAAGATTCCGTTGATAGTAAAAATAACAAACTTTCCCCACTAGCATTTCCAATAGCCCAGCATACACATTGTCCGGGAGTCATTTCTTTCATTAGAGAGGACTAGATATCCTGCCAATAGTTGGTTTGCATGACATTTGAACGCTTAAATACTCCTGCATATTTGTTGGCCTAGACATGGATCCACATAACCCAATGCTTAAATAAGGTAAAGCAGTAGTTTTGCAGTAATTCGTAAGACAATTTAATCACAACCGATAACCATAACCGCTACTCTCCTTATCACTTCCACATGAGAGCATTTCAGTTGACCAGTAAATATGGGAAAGCCATTGTTTCAGCTTTGTACATTTCAAGCTCACATAATCTGACCACTAACTTTATCATGAAGCGATTTTTCCTCTATTGCTGAGGCCTGTTGAATGGCATTGGAGGTCAGCCAAGCTGAAGTTCTTGCGTCCTCCACTCGCCTCCTCTCAAATTCTTGATTCTTTTCTTTAATATGCTGCTCTAACAAACTTCGCAGCATCATCTTCCTTTCATAAGCTGCTTTAACAGCCTCAGCTTTCTCATGGAGATGAATCTCTTCACGCTCTCTCTGAAACACAATTCACGACATTTGGACATTTTTTGATTACGCGATTAATGAATGCACAAACATCTAAGAATTTCCAAATTTTTAGGATTAAAAAACTAGTAATGCCCCAATTGTGACCTGTTTTAGACAATGGTAACTTCAAATGGCGAGGAGAGTTGGGGTAAAAATGAGGCCAATGTAAATACACGGCCCGCCATTGCGTTTATTATTCGGAATATTAGGAACTTTTTCACTGTTATATGCTCTCTTCACTTCAAATAGTTCTATCGCTTACCATTTCTTCTGCCTCCCTCTTCTTTTGTTTTACGATTTCTGATAGCTTTACTTCTTTGGCTAACATTGCATCCCGTAACTCTTTGTTCAGATCTCTACATATGGAGGAAAGAAAATGACATGAACCCACCTCTTAGGCTTGGTATTGTCATTTCCACAATCGAAGCCTACCGGCAACGAAACCATTTTCGGCATAGCCTCTTCTTTCCTATTCTCATGGGCCTCTATCCGCTTGTTCAATTCAATCTGCGCATTGAGATCCTGAGCGTAAAGCTTATCCAGCATTAGTCTATAGTTATTCCTATTCATCGTTGTTTGTTTCCTAAAGCGATGAAGCACAGTTGTCAAACTTAGAGGACTCTTACTGGTTAGTTGTCAATGCTCAGTGAGGAATCAAAAAGTGAGATGCGTTTGAGGATCGCTACTAGCCAAACTAATGGTGATGTTGACGTTCGAACTTAGTGACAAATAATACACGATTCGGGTGAAATAGGCAAGTTATTCATCCAAGAGAGTAAGGTAAAAGGTTGAGAACTTTGGTGGACATCTAAAAACTCAAGTATCTAAGCAAAATTCGACTAGACGTGCACAGGATGAATACTGGTTTTGATCAATACAGAAAATTGTATTTTCCAAAAATCCATTTCCTGAATCCTCCTACTCAGCTCCAATGTCCACCCAGAGCCCCAGCTAGTGGCTCTAAGGAACGCCTGTGTACGAGAGTAAAATGTATCTTATTGAATTAGAGACGCTGAATGACGAATAACAATAGATATGGATACCACCAAGAGTCGTGCGCCATTGCCTATCCAATTCCATGTGATCTAATGGTTCACAATGTATTAAATTACCCAATCTCATCTTTATAACATCATAGTGGTAATTCTAATCAAGCGCTAACAACGGGAAATTTATTTGCTGAAGCCGAGAAAAATGCTTACGAGGACTAGGTAAAAGGCTGTGCTTCAGTATCTATTTACTCTACACTCAAATCTATGCGCTAACAATTGGACCAACGTCACTTCTAGTCAATAAATCCCAACGTCCTTGTATTGCCAAAGTTTGAAGAACACTTAGGGATGCGGTGCAACTGCAGAACATGCCAATCAGCCTATACCAACCTGTAAATTTGGCATAACTTACGGGGGAATGCCTTGACTAGCACATGCCCTATTATTATATGCTTAATTCGTTTAGAATGAAATGAGAGTAATTTGCTTAACTCGATAAAACTGGAAGTAATTTACTAAAAATTACCTATATCCAGCTTCCGCTAATTCTTTGCATTCGATTTCCTTAAGTCTCCGTACTTCTTCAAGTTCCTCTTTTAGCTGCTCGCGACGAAGTTTCTGATCATCTTTAAATTTAAGGGAGATTTGATCGAGAAGTGCAGATTCCCTGCGAAAAAGTTCGCGCATTTTTTGCCTAAAACTTGAGCTTCAAGCCACAACGCTTACCTCCGATTCTTCAGGTTACTTTCGTAGTCCGCCTTTGCTTTGTCATATCTCAAAGTGTATAAACACTTGTACATATTCTTATCAAAACTACAGAAAACAGGTAATCTCATGAAAGATATGTAAATTTGTGGGATTGCCATAATCCAATCCAATTTCTATAAACTCTTGCCCTCAAAACCTACACAACCCTTGATTCCTAACTACTAATGTAACAACGTTCTGTAGCCCACCCGGATTATTACACCAGTCATCCAACTATGGTTCACATGCATGCTTATTATTAATTTGCTCATATTTATCCCAACTCAGGTCGCCGCCTCCCATCATTTGGAGGTTTTGATTTCGATGTGCTCCAACTTAGTGATTTAATGTTTCATTCAATAGTGCGCTTAACCACTTGGGTAATTTGGTCTTCAAAGAATGTACTTCCTCTCTACGTTGCAGCCCTCAGGATTTGCCAGAGGTCTACTGGCATTACTTCTGTGCGTTATTGATATATGCTACCCAAGGATACTTTGGCTTTTTACGATAGTACTGGAAAATTCGAGCACTTCATCCGAAAAACACATCTAGGATTACAAAAGGTTTCACACAATACAGTTTTTCTTTTAAATATTAGTAAGTCAATAATTGGAAAATGGTAGAGGTACTTATACTTCTTACTGATATGGAAAGTAAGGCAGTTCCGATTTACCTGGATGGAACGTAGCTCAAAGCATTCATTGTAATTGGTTTAGAGTAATGTGCAAGAACTACAATAAAGAAAAGATTTTGAAAAAGGCGAGACAATCCTTCACTTTTTGGAATTTGTAGTTGTTCTTAAGTAATGTAGTCAACATTGGTAAAAAGACATGTGAATGCTCAAATAATGCATGCGATGCTATAACATCAAACAAGTTGGTAAATCGCCAAAAACTTGTGAGACACCAAGTTCAGTGTGAATGATCCAAGAAACGTGGAAATGACTCATTCTACCAGAGGGTTCATAGTGATTTTACTTGCGTAGGATGCACCTCGAGTGAGCCTTATAGAACTATTTGATCTACAAAGCCATAAGTGCAAGCCGTATTGGGAATGATTCAACACGGCCATGGGGTACAACCTCCAATAAACACTTACTCAGAGATAGACATCGAAATATGGCTCGATGGTAGTTGATCTACTTAGGTGAGGTATTTTTACCACCAAACGAAATGTAAGTAAGTTCATAAGACACTCATAATTGAAATGACTCGTGCAAGACATTTTGCAAAGCGTGTCGAAAATTGGAGCAAACTTATCGGATAAGTACCGGTGGGGCATTCCTCTCATATGCTACACATATTGGCACAGCTAGATATAAAAGAGCTATAAGCGCGATAAAACCGAACGAACGAAAAGTTTGTCCTTGAGGCATCACTATCTTGTCCAAATATCGTCAGTTTATTTAAAACACCAAATAATTCTGTGTCTTCCGTAGCTCGATTTTACGTTATGATTTTATGCATTTATACCTTAGCAGACTAGATCATACAAATGTAAGAGTGACTGTTTCTATTGTGAAGCCAGCCAATTTTCACCGCTGTGTTTCTAAAGTCATTAAGATAATAGCCAAATTAACATTAAGATTGGAACACAACAGCCGAATAGAAATGTTATTACTACCAACAGATTTCGCGTTTTCTATTTGCATCATACTATCATGCAGAGCGTACTTTTCCAGATTTGCATTCGATTAGACATTTGACTAAGTTGCTTTTTATGTGGGGCAAAAATAAAAGTGCCATTGTCAATTTTGTCTGTTTTAATCTCGTTCCGCTGAATAAGTTCCCGCGTAAACGCCAACCATAGATATCTTATAACAGGCAAGGAAAAATTAACTTCGTTTTTTAGCAACTTTTATGACCTAAGTTTGTTTTATTTACACACTTCTTCTATGACCTTTCATATCATTTCATCCCCAAAGTTGTCTGACAATAATAACCCTAACGGTCATCACAGGATGCGGGTTGTGGCGCTTATTAGTGGAGGAAAAGATAGCATATTTTCCATTTTGGAAAGTATCTCCCAGAACCATGAGGTGGTCGCTTTGGTGAATATGCAACCTCCATGTGCTGAAAAAGAGTAACCTAATTGGTTATAGTGTTATTTTCATAAGTACTGTAGAGGTCGATAGTTATATGTTCCAAACCGTTGGCGCTGAGGGTGTTCGCTATCTCGCTGAAGCTTTAAACGTACCTCTCTACCAATCGAAGATCAAGAACGCTGCAGCGTGCCATTCTCTAACTTATGACATATCGTCTAATGACGAAGTAAATGGTGTAAATCAGCCTATCTTACATCCAGGTTGAGGATCTCTTCGACCTTCTATCACTAGTTCACAGAAACCATGAAGACGTCAAAGGTTTGGTTTCTGGGGCAATTTTATCGAATTATCAACGCGAGCGTGTTGAAAGTGTCTGTGAGCGACTTTCATGGGTTTCACTAGCGTACCTCTGGCAAAGAGACCAAAAAGAGCTTTTGCTTGATATGATCAGCGCTGGAGTGATGGCGAGGATTGTTAAGGTGTGTGCGGCACTCCCTCTTAATATGCGTAGATAGCCTCTTTTGGATTAGATGTGAAACGCGATTTGGGCTGTTGGATCTCTGACTTCGCTCCGCGTGCATTTTGCCTCGCTGATGATTTGGACTGCGCGCTGAATCCCTGTGGCGAGGGTGGAGAGTATGAGACCTTCACTTTTGACTGCCCACTTTTTACTAAACGAATTGTTCCACTTGGGGAGCCAAGAGTTATCGTTCATTCCAGTGATCCCTTCTCAACCGTAGCCTATCTTCGATACGCGGGTTTTCGGTTAGAGGTAAAGGCTGATATCCAAATTATCAGTTTGCGTATAGAACAAGGATTTGACTGATATTTCTTCCTCTAGGGAAGCCTTGCTGAACATTGCTAAGGATGTTATTGTCGGGGATGTTGTTATGCATAGACGTCCCTTTGTTTCCACTGAGGATAGACTGGCAGATCTCAGCAATGCTGTGCCTTTGGAAATTTCTCGAGACGTGTCAAATATGGCAGGACGGAACTGCTCGTTTTGCAATCAATCCCAGCTAACTTCCGTTAACGGCACGCCTGGAATTCTTAGTATGCCTGGTGGGCTTCTTTCAACACCTACGTGCATAGGAGCGGATCGCTCTATGGTCGAAAAAGATTTGCACTTACGTCTTAAAAGGGCGACTCAAAATGCGTTTTCTAAATTGGAGTTGCTCCTAAGTAAGTTTAATATTACTGAATCCCACCACTTTGTCTAGATGGATTTGGTTTGAGCCTTGACCATGTAATTCATTGCCACCTGACCACAAGTGCTGAACTCTCGGACCCAAGTGTTCTTGATTCGATAGATAGTTTACTCAGGCAGATTTTCGGCAATTCTTCTGCAAGACGTCGCGTCGGAAGCGTACCTCCCAGTCTAGTCTGTCTTTCATCTCCGTGGCCGCTTAATGCCCTTAACCGTTTTCTTGACTTTGAGGTATGAGAATTTCAGTTGTTCTATGCAGCTTATTTGGCCTAGCATATACTGAACGATTATTTCTAATCTATAGCCTACCTACATTCCCCTACCAGGCTCAAATTGTTAATTCTTATCTATGTCTCACTCCTCTAATTCACTGCGTTTTTGGCAAAATTGTTTTACCAGAATCAAGGCTGATTTTTTGAATGAGACTTTATGTTGGTCCTTTGCGCAAATTTTAAGTCACCTGAGTTAAATGAGTCGCAGTAGCGGTGGTAAGGGAATACAAACTATAGTTTGCTCCTTTTTAAAGAATTTTAAAGTTTTAGGTACCCAAACAGTTACTGATTTTGCATAGATTGTAATAGACAACCGAGTCTTCTTCGTATTTTTATATTTTACTGCCATCACGCTACTCATGATTACAGGATAATAATTTTGGAGAGTTTAAGCTGTAGAGGCTCGCAACCTGAAGATCAGATTACAAATCCAGATTGCTTGCTTAAACTATGCCATTGTCAGCAAGCGAGTATTTTAACTGAATGTGTACTAAGATATTTTTTGATCTGACACTCCTATGCGTCTGCTATTTTGTTGAACTTCAGCCACCCAAGTTGTTTTAAAGCAACGCAACAAAAGCATTTTGAAAATGCGGAAATATCTCTTGAATTGTCTCGCACAACTTGACTGATCAAATACACTGTTTCGTCAATTTCCCCTCTATCGAACTTCATCTAGCTTTGTTGTCCATTTTAAGCTAGCTTCATTTCTAAGAACGCGGTTCACCTATTAGAGAACATTTATGAAACTTAAGAAACGGTAGCCGATTTATTGAAAGGTCAGTAACTTAAATGTGCTTCCGTTGACCATCCGGTGGTATAGGTTTACTCTATCAGTTTCTGTGAATGCGAGTGTTGGGAGCACAACGTATCGTGATAGAAACCACAGGAGGCCAAGTGAGGGTTAGTTTAACTCACCAGTCTATCTAAATACAATTCTCACGCACACTACTGATTCGGAAATATAACTTTCTCTTTCCAGGTAGATAAAGATGAAATAGTTGTTGTGGCGGTATCCACCATCGTTGTTGCCGTCGGAATGGAACATACTACAGATGTGGAGGCAATGCGGGTTCGCTCACTCTCTCACTGGGCGCCGGCTGTTACTGGGTTCCATAGCCAGGCGATTCGGTTCGCCTCCGAGTGCCTCTATTCTAGCCAAATTGGACTGCTGCCTGAGACGCTGGAGCTCCCGTCACCGTCCGCTTCCACTGCACTCCAGTCTGAAAGCTTGCAGCCTCATATCGAACAGCAGTGCTGGCTTGCTCTGAGGCATGTGCACAGGGTTATGAAGGTGTGTGTCGAGTATATATCCACTCAGTTGCACTCACTTTGCATTAACCTTTTTTGAAACATCCTGCATTCGATGTTGCCCTTCACCAATCCTCTAAGTAATCGAATGTCTGCTCATATTTCTAACAGATTTCTACTCAGGTTTCTTTCGCTCTTCACTTGGAATCGTTCAGTAAATGTCATGCAGCTAAATACCTCTACAATAACCCAGTGCAGCCTGTTTTCCTTTTGTCTCCATGATTACCGAAAGTTAGTTGCATAGTTGGGAAAAGCATGCTTTATTAGTGTAAGTTGAGCGAAAAGCTTTGTAAAGTTGGCTCACTTAAGCGCGTGCTTAGCCAATTCGCACTGGACCGCTTGCCATAGAGTTAACGAGCTTCTGGGTTGAGGCGCATTTGCCCCAATTTCCTCCCCAACTGGTTGGGATGAGTTGGCCGAAACAGCCGGATGGAGTCATGCAAGGCCCACAGTTTCCACCGCCCTGCATCTGGTTACACCCAAAGTTTCTGCCAAACACAAATGAAACCGTTCATTACGGCTCACTCTGCACTAGTCATCCATTTTACCCGATGCTGCTTTTGCTTCTTTTTGTTTAATATAAAACTAACCCTGGGTCAATCATGGTTTTTGAATTGGTACGCTTTTACCTAGTTGAACTCTCAATTATTTCTTAACATGATTGTCTTGTAATGCTAGACTATTTTAATCAGATTTGTGTGTCTAAAGCCATAGCTTATAAGCTAACCCTGAAAGTACTGATACGATGGTGTGTGAACTCACCCAAGGTTGCTGACGCTACCAGGTTTTCTCCCTTGGCTAACGTTGTGGAAGGCCTGACCGAATGCACTGAAGATGTTGTTCACACCTCCGTTCCTATGAAGCATTTTCGATGGGCGAGTGTTTGCTATGTTTCTTACATTCTATGGGAGTACTTATACTCCTTTTACTGCGTAGTCACCTGGCAAGTCGCAACAATAACATCGACAGCAGTTACCCCTGAACCAAAAATGCGCATGATTTACCTGCGTAATTGTCAGATGGTTTTTCAGGAAGAGTAAATGGTGCATCATCTAGGTGCCATTAATTTCCTTATACCCACGGACAGTCGCCTTAATCTAATGCGCATGCTTCGCGGTCCTTTGAACTCAATGTGATTATATTAGAGGCCCTGGTGATAGATGTCAAATTTCCTAGATCCACCGGCTTAAGTGCACTGCTTCGTCGAATCTTCCTTTTCAAGACTGAAATAAGGGATGTTGTAGCTCACTATGTTATCCGGCAAATTTGACTAGTGTTCGGACTTCGGCCCATTGCTGAGTCGCTAGATATAAGACACTTAAATCCTGCGACAGTAATGGCGTTAAATGGCTAACTTTGTAACGTCTTTTTTTGTTAGCGCCATTGAAACCACACATTTCTCTTTCACTACAACATTTAAACAAACCATTTTGTGCTTAAATAGTAACTAGATGTGTGCTATGGTTCTGGAACGTGAAACAGGTCCACTTCTATCGTACTGCTGAAGTAGATAAGGGCTTAGAATTAAATATCTTATTATCATCCTCACAGTGAAATGAAACACACTTTGCCTCAGTGATTTTTTTTCAACTAAGGTTACCTATTTTGGTGCTCTCGCGCACACTCATCTGCTTTTTTCCCATTATCATCTAGCCTAATAACTGATTAAGTTTGGCTATTATGGTGTGCATTCAGTTGGATTTTTTTTGAAGTATCTTTTCTGAAAGCTTAGCACAAAGTTATTCTCATTTACAAAATTTGCCAGCACAGTTGGTGCTTTTGCATAGATTTGCGATGATTTGCGCGCCATCCGGCAGTGTGCGAGGGCAGAAATATGCGCCGATTTGGGGTTAGGCCTCCATTAGTGAAGTACGGAATACACCACCACCTAGATGCTAAGGCTTTGATGGGGAGTGATGGTGTCTTGCTGCAATGTGGTCAGTTGATATTTTTTATGATTCCATCTGTTAAGCATAGGTTTGTTATTTTCCCGAAATTGCACTCGGAAATGAATTTTCTTGTAGTCCTGTATTACATTTTGATGAGTAATTGTGGTTTTTAGACGAAGAATAGTGGATTGAAATGAAATTTCGAGAATGACCGTTACTAAATTTGCTCTTGATTTTTGTGCTGTCGGAAGCGTGTTATCCCAGATGATTGCTATATTTTCCTACGCCAATATAAGCACCGTCATCTTTACCACCGATTCACTTGCGTACGTTTAGACTGTGGCAAAAGCGAATAAGAGAGGAATGAACCAAAACGGGGCTCTATAACTCGAAAATTATTGATGTTGGTATTTTGCATTGGAAACACTGAATCAGAAGTAGGTGAGTAACTAGCTTGTTAAACATTCCTCCAATGCTTGCAGGTGATGGAGCCAGGTGGCTGGCGAGCTCTTTTCTACTCTGTGGTCTACGCCACTAGCGTCGATGTCCTGCAGAGGGTGCGGGATAACTTCCATGCGACGGTTTGCAGCTCCATCACGACAGCAGATAGACGGGTCTGGTGTGCATGTGACACACGGGTGACTTGGGCGGTGGTGAATGCTCTACCGAAGGGTGCGGTGGTGCAATGGCAGTTTGCTACTTCTCGACGCCTTCTCCACCACCGTGTAATAGTGCCTGTGGTTAATACGGACGAAATTCCTCCCGCTAGCGATCCGCGTTGTTGTCGTTTTGTGCTTTTCAAGTGTGGCGTTGTTGTTCCACCTCACTTGGAGCTGCCCATTGTACCTGTAGTGCGATTTTTGGATGAGTCGGTGAACTACGTATGTGTTAATCTGTGCTGTGAATAAGCATGACCACCTTTTTTATTTCAGGAAATTTTTATATTCCATAAAAACTAGCTACACCTCCTTTCAAGCTACAATATTGCGGGAGGGTATTCTTATACATCTGCGGATTGTTTTTTATCAACAGACAAAACTACATGTAGTTGTTGAGAGGAAGTGTTCGATCGGTCCTTTTATTGCCTCTTGGCTTTGTGTGAGCGTGGGCTGTTCGATTTAAAAACGAAGATTTGATCATTAGGGGCTTTGGGCATTCATCAGGCACTGGGAATTTTTAATGTTGTCGGTGGGATTATTTGGTATTATCCTAAAGGTTCTTTTCTGTTGCCATTTCGTGCGGAAGTGAAGTACGCCTTTGATTTCATTGAGTTTCATGTCAGTGAAGGATGTTAGGATCTTCTAAAAAGAGGCTCGTGAAGCTATTTATTAAATGTGACAAATATAGTTCGTCAGATCGGAAAGGTATAGTACTGGTAGTCATCCGTGACCTGGCGCTAGGGGGTAATTTTCACTAACGGGATGGATGTCCCGCTATGATTTAAAGGTAGTGGAGTTTATGATACGAGGAAGTACTATAGATTCTTCCTATAAATACTTGACGAGTCTGTTGTGAAATTTCATCTGTCGGTGTGCTATGTAGGCATTGTTGAATGGACAGTGTAGCGATCCCACACGCTTAACTCTCCCACTCACTTAATGCCATGGTAAGACTTGGGGTTCTACATTTGCTCCAGCGTAATGCTAACCTGTTCCAAAAGAGGAAGTATAACTAGCAATTAAACGAATCACGTGTTCGCCTGATCAGACTTAAGAACTGCCAAAAGAAGTTAGAAATGGAGCTACCCAAAGCTCCTGTATCGCAGCGTTAAATACATGAACAAGTGGCACCCCAATTCCCCACTAACTTAATGGAACTTAAGTGTGTGGTTAGGTAAGTAGGTGGGTAAAGGGAGAACGATGAAGGTAGGATTGGAAAAGAATGACCAATGATTAACACTGAAATGACGTCAAATAAGCAAGGATGACTGAGTGCCGGGCACTAGCCTCAGGGAACTGTTTCAATCCTAGCCGCTTATTCGATGCCTCGGCTCTTAGCTCGACCTCCCCACGACTACCGATAGGCACACCAAGTACCCTGGTTGTAGAGTACAACCCGGTCCTAAACTGCATCAAGTTTGTGGATGTCCTCTTCTCCAATGCTGTCTACGGGCAGAATAAAGCTTCGACTAGAGCAGAGTTGTCGAGCAGCATGGATGACATTGGAATCAAATGCTCTCTCCTCTGCAAGGAAACTCAACGACCAACGTTGCTGTTTCACGAGTGGTATTTCAAACACCCACCGAGTTGTGGCAGCCAATTTGGGAGGTTGGTTAGAGGCAATGCAAGAGATGACACCCAAATGAGGTGAGGTGTGGTGTGGTGTGGTGTGGTGTGGTGTGGTGTGGTGATGTGGTGATCCGGCAGTCACTAGCCGCGCGTCTAAGATCACGAGCGTTGCAGTCTCTACCATATAGTGTGACTAACAGGTCATGCTGGTAGCCTCGCAATCCTTCTACGCTCCATGTATGCATTCATTCTTCCATACTAGTTTAACCAATTGTGGAGCATTAAAGTAATGCACCAACTTTTTTGTTCAAATTTTGGTTGTAAAAATGAGCCAATTAGACCTCCGCTATGCCGATTGGTCTCCAGGTGAAGTCAGTAGCTTTAAGCTCAGCTGCAAGTCGAGAAAACAAATTTTCCACGAGGACTAGGTTTTTTTGCCATCGTGATGTATTGAGGTACTACACATCAGTGTCGACCCAGACACTATTTGAACATCCTAATGTAAAGCCGTGGTTAGTTTGGGCAACTGTCTAACATGCCAATTTATTGCAATCAAATCATACGTTTAACAATGATGGTGCCAAATAAATGACGCGAAGCGTGTTACACTTCTGTTGTTTGGCTGACTCGGTTTTGGCAATGGCCCAACTGGAACGGATGAGCTGGTCTTCGGCCATGCTGGTAGCCCCAATCCTTTCTACACACCGAAGATGTGTATATCCTACCCCAGTACAATGCCTTTTTTGTCTTTAGGGAAGTCTTAGGATTCTAGACATGGTTGCTTTACCCCTCAATTGATGTCTGCATTGTGAAGTCAAATTATTGACAGACATTTGTTTTGGAGCTTATTCTGTTGCCTCAAGACATCTCTGGATACAAAAGGAGACATTATATATATATATATATATATATATATATGTATATATGAATTTGACGAACAGAAATTATGAGAACTACTGGTGTGGCTCAGAGGCTAGTCCACATTTAGAAGGCAAAATTGCCAATCATGCCTGGCCTTTACCGAATCTGAGAGTCAAATAAACAGCAAACATATTACCTACCTCCTCTCTTATTTACAGTGTCGTATCCAGCGCTGTCCTTCGTCAGCCGTCAGTGTAAGCCATAGCGACGTACTTAAGGTAAAAGGGAGGGCCCACGAGCCGACCACGCCAGTGAACTAAATTTCTATGCAACTAAGGGGACACTTGATTAAATCGACACTGCCATTCGTAGTACTTCAAATGGACGCAAGTTTCGACAGTTCGAGAACTGTACTCAGGAATGAGGGTTTCCGCCGAATATCACACATGCGTAAGGCACCAACCAAAAAATGAATTTGCGAAGGGTAGTACGGGATTTAGCACAATGCCATGGATATATTATTTCGTTTATTTTCGCATTGTCGGCGACTTTGTATAAGTATGGTAGGGAAGCTCTGTCAAGAAGTTTTCATGATGGTTTACGGATAGTGTTGCTTCCGTTGTTAATAGCTTTCATGCATAATACGGACAGAGTAGTATCTAAAGGAGAATGTCATTTTTTAGCCCTTCTGCTATGGGATGTCACCGATTCTCTAAATCACGATATGTGTACTTCTGTCCGCTGGGAAGTAGGCATCAGGATTGGCGCCCCTTACGGGAAGGTTTGCTCTTGAATTCCATCAATTTGATTTTTTGAGACAATCCTGATTATAAAATAAGGCTAAAGGAAGGGATTCTTTTGCTACCATAGCGCCGAGGACAGCCCACTCAGCTGATTTAAGTTCATTACTAAAATTGAGAGGTGAACAGCGAGCGCATTAAACTTCAAAAGGACGTTTAGTGGAGTCCACTGGTATTCCGAGAAGTCTGTATTGACGGATAATTCCTCCACTCGAAAAATTTGTCTACGCCTAACTGACTGTTTAAAGGAATACCTGTTATGTTTTTCTAACACTTTACCTGCATTTTTTAACGCGTCTGTGATTATCTATTGGATGTTTTAATTTGTTTTGTGCTGGCGTCGCATTTTAAAATTTACTGGTTGTGGCTTTGAGGGGTGTGCTCATCACTGCTTGTTTGGCTTTACATATCTTCCAAACTTTTTACTTCAAAAAGGTTTGGAAAACTTTGTTTTACGCTTAGTTGAAACGGTTTTGGCAGGCATTATCTAATTTGGCAAATTTTAGGAAGCTTGTATTGTGTCGGTCTTCATTATTATCGCAAGCAATCTTTTCAGCAGTTGTTGCTGTTAACTTGCAAATGCTTTTTAAAAGAGTTGTTTTGATTGCAAGATTTTGCTGGCTTGTTTTTCGCGAAACCAATTTTTAACAACCATCACTCAGGCTTGATCGGCACAATGGTCCCTCGGAGTTCGCGTGGATTTGGGTTTTTTTTACCCACAGCATTGATTCGTATGACTGGATCTACTACTCAGAAGCACTCACGTTTCAAGTCTGCGAATTTCTTACAATCGCTTAATAAACCTAACACCTTTCTCACGAAGACAGATGGCGGGTTTAATAGCCCTGATCCTTCCCGATACTGCCAGGATTTGGGAGTTAAGAACTCTGTAGCTGTTCTGGAGGACTGGATTAAGAATCTGGATATCGATCGGCACTATCCTCGTTTGCCTGATGCCTGTAACCTGGCAGCTCTTGTTCCCCAGTGAGTCGCAGGCAATGTTGTTTTCAGAAACCAACCACATTAACTGTTCAGCTTGTCTACTTTCTATAGTTTGAGTCATTGACATGTATTTAAAGCATGATTGTGCTTATGTTCGTTACAGCGCATTCTACTTTGCGGTGATTTTACCTATTGTGGGTGGTGTTAGAATTATGCCATTTTGCGCTCATTTGTCTATGGTTTAATTGGCGTTCCAAGAAATTGTATTTTTAAGTAGTGATGGAACAGAAGGAATGAAAGTGATCACATTTATGCCCTCGAGAAGTGTATTAGTTTTGATCCTTGCGTTGGTCAGCAAATTATAAACAAACCTAGTGGAAATATGAACAATTGGGTGCGACATACGGGATAGAATCGAATACCATCCTACCAAGCCTTCGCTCTCATGGAATGTTTGAGTTCACGTAAGTGTTTTATATTTCCGTCTTAATTCTAGCAATGAATGTCTTCGGAAGCTGGTTGAGCTCGGTGCAGATCTTTCCCGAATGGAGTTGGAACCGGGGGTAGCCAATCTTCTTGTCAAGACTGATTTCAACGTCACCATCGCTCCAAAACTTTGGCATCTCAGCAGTTTTGGATTTGAGCTTCCCCAGTTGTCTCGTATTATGACTCGTGTCCCCAAATCAATAATTAAAGTGTGTTTCCATTTCGGTGACAAATTTCCATTCTTATGCTGGGTTGGTAATTTACCGATCTCATTTCCGAAGCATCACGGGACCTTTTGTTTTATCCCAGTTACCGGTTGAAGAGGTTGAATCTCGGTTGAAGTATTTCACAGATCGTGGATTCAGCTCAGGTGATGTTATTCGCATGGTGACTGACCAGCCAACGATACTGGCTCTAACAAGCTGCGAAGTGGACAGACAATTGGGAACGCTTATGAATGTATTTGTCTTTAAAGGTAATATCTAGCTTTAATGCTCATCATAAATGCATTTGTGGTTACGACTACCCTGTTGTAATGCTACATCCTAGATAATTCGTAGTGTCTACTTTGCTGATCCGTTTGATCCGAAGAATGATTTTTCTCTATAGCTCACGAAATTCGACACGTTGCAAGCGAAGCACCTAAATGTATTGTACAGCCGGCAAAATCCACAAAAGTAAGTCCCATCCTTTTACTTCGGAGGCCTCAATTAACTCTCGAAACAATTATTTTGCGCCAAATTTTTGTTTCCCATGCATATCCACGTAGATTTTTGACTCTCAACTACACTTCTACAGGATTCATCATTTCAATTTAAGTTCTTTCGCAACCTTTCGCTTTTACTTATAACGAAATCGGGTGCTGCCTAGAAGGCTTTGTAAGCATAATTATGCTCTCGGGATATGTAAATTTAATTTAACTGTTTGTCTCCTGCTTTACAAGATGTGTGTACTTGTTTCGTAGCATTGTAAGTTGTATATCTACAAATTGGTGTTAACGCTTTTGTTCTTTCATAAACATGGTTTATTCATTGTAGGATATTTTTGTCGTTCTTACGAAAATGATGGGCTTTTCGGTGGCCTCCGCCCGTCAAATGGTAATTGCATTCCCGCGAATAATCCTATCAAGTAAGCTTTGGTTACTTTGCTTAACTGATGTTCCGATACGGTGCACTATCTGCGCGTCACACAATGCCTTAAAGTCCCATTAGCATGCATCTTAGGCTGAATATTAAAATGGAGTTTGTTCATTTATCCTACTGAAATCGAAAATATACATTATTTTCTCAATTAACAATGCGCCTTGTGCTTTGGTTTTATGCTTGTGTCGAGGCAAACTTCTCACCAAGCAGTTAATAAGTTTTATATTCATTGTTTATGGATCAGCTTCGAACCAGAGGCAGCGTAGTCTTTAAATGCTTTTTATGCTCCTTTCTATCGCTGAGGAACACACAAGTGTACTCGTAGCCGAAACCTTCGATTGCCATCTGTTTTCCGTCCGCATCCAGGTAACCGTGTCCTATCTACCAATGCTTTCCACCTGCACCGACGTCTCCAGCTTTCCTTCGACCAGATCGCTCTATTTCCTCGCGCACTCAGTGCACCACCGCGGATCCTCGCAGAGCGCACTAACTTCCTCAAGCTCTGTCACCTTTTTCAACCAGACGGAACTAAGTGGGTTACCCTTCTCTCTCATTCACGACAATATTCCCATCACCTATTTTTCCTCAGGCAGTTTTAAGGCATGGTCACATACATATGGAGTAAATCTCCCAATTCCTTGATCCTTATTACGGGTCCTCTACCAAAACATCATATTCTCCATTATTTATCCCAATTTCCTGACACGATTGCAGGCCAGTGAAGTTTTGGTATTATAGTCCCTTCCCTCACTTGTTTTTGAAGATTAAAAAGCGTGACTCGTTGTGACTATTCTTCTGCCCCTGTTGGCTTCCTCATGTCACGAGTGGGTGAATTAGCATCGAAATCATCTAAATTTGCTTTGCATGGAAGCCTCCGTTTCGATCGATTTTGGATCATTTTTTTTCTCACAGGCCGCTCTATACACCGTTGAATGAGATCGTCGAAGGCACCGATGAGGAATTCTGCTTGCGATTCGCCAAAGGCAAGGAAAAACTTTTCAATGATTATCTGCGAACGATATAATTATTATTGTTCTCCGGTGTACATAGTAAATGCTTGTTATTCAGAACCATTCTTGAATGACTTTTCCATTCACCCGGGCCTTTGTACGCAGTATTGTCGTATATACGCTGGGAGCATGTCGACAGCAGGAACTCGTATCTGCCACGAGTTGCAGCGCTTTTATTCCCTAGCTCACTCGTTCAGTGACGCGGCCAATTAACCTCCACAGTTCGGGTTTTAATCGAACGGTGGTCTTCTGGCCGCGAATGCAAGTTTTCGATTGTCGTATACTTCTGCGATAGATCTAATTTTGTGTGGCCCTCTTAGGCCTCAAGGAGGGTTCGAGACCATTAGTGGGCACCCATTGGAGCTATACGAATTTCGGCTGATTCCCAGTGGTTAAATATGGCAACTTGAATGGGGACCGGAGGTCACGAAGCGTCAAAGGTCAGCGTTTCCATTGATTGGCTGGAAAGTAGGGCTGCCAGGACGTTAGACCCTTGTAATTTTTGGTGATATTTATTGTGTTATAATGATAGAAGTTGTCGGATGGGAACTCTACAGAAGGTATGAAATAGGATAAAATGTCATTTATTACGGTTTTAAAAACGTTATGAACAAAACATACGAATTTATTAAAAAACAGTTCAAAAATTTTGCTGCGGTGATTTGACTTTTATATAGAATCAATTAAGGTGATTTGATGAAGCGCCTGTTTGAAGCCACCAGCATTTTGTTGCTTGTAGTTTGTATGTTTGGTGTTGGTGGCGATGCATGTGCGCGCTTGTTACATCTTATTATCATGTCGATCTCTATCGTCGAAAGATAGAAGTAATAAAAGCCTTCAACCTGTCTGAAAGTTTAGCATTGTATAACTTCTTGCGCATCGCCCCCTCCTATCTGACTCTGGATTCCCGTCTGTCCAGCGGCTCGAGACCTCTTGACCCCAAAGGTGCGTTTTTTATGTCCTCCAAGTGATTCTTGCAGTTATTCCAAAGATTAGAACGCCACTTAAATATGACGATTCGGTTAAATCAATCAAGTATTTGACACCGCTGAGAGCCGTTAGCGAGTACATGCTTTCCACAGCGTTAGTTATGTTTAACGGTTATCATTTTCCTTCAGAGATTTAGACAAACTTCCCAGGTATTATAGTCGCAGTCCTTATTCAAACGAAGTGCGAACACAAGTATTCCTCCGATCCGATGTTGAAAAATTGTGAGATTGGTGTCTGTTTGATGCTTATTTGCTAGGGCGCTGGAAAAGCATGGTGGACAGGAGGCTTTCGAAAAACGTCGAAAGTTGGTAAAGGACCTTGAACGGAAGGCAACAATAGGTAGATGCTTCTTTTTGTGGTAAAATAGGGGCTGTAGAAAGATTCGCCCGCAGAAGACTGAACAAGGATGCGACTCAATCTTGCAAATCAGAATCCGGCACTCATGGCGTAAGTTGTCTTAGTTCTGTTTGCTGCTCCATTATCAGCACCGTTTACTTTAAGTCTCGCCGTAGTACGAAGGTGACGGAGTTAAGTGCTGGCCAGTTACCGCTATGCCTACTATAATTGCTTGTCTTATCATTTCAGCTTCTTACTTTTCCATCACTGATCACCTACGTAACAAAATCCGGTTTATTCGCCACTAGTTTTTCCAAACGCTTTTTGTAGCCTAGCCTGGTAATAAACAAATCCTGGCGAGCCGGTCCTGGGAAGGTCGTCATGATGGCCATAATTGTGTGGGTTTATTCTCTTAATCGTATTATGGCTTCATATTTTTTCTGGTGCATTTATTTACATTTTATGAAAACAACTTCCATTAAGGCCATTGATGGTGAATATGATCCTTCCTCTTAATGTAGAAATGGTCTCAACGTTGTAGCCAAGGGGCTGGCATGGTGGTACACTGGCTCAAAGAGCATGTTCTCCGAAATGATGCATTCAGTAGCCGACACACTTAATCAGGTTAGTGCATATATTCTGTATAAAAATTAATTTTATTTCTCAGTTCGTCTAAAATAATGCATTTCCAATTGGTTAGTGGAGTGCGTGGATTCCTAGGTTAGTCATTTGATATGGGAGGTAATTACACCTTTTTTGGAAAAGAAAACTGAGATTTTTGTGTTTATTGATGATGAAAAAGGGACAAATATAGCTGCGAAATATTAGATTATTTGGTAGTCCTACTCCTTGGAAACTTTGAGGTTTACTTATTGTATAACTAGTCCTCCATTTTAATTGCAGCTAACCCATGGTGTTTTCAGAGCATTCCGTGCATTTTTTTTACTATTCGTGTTTTCAGTACGTGTCCATGTAGTCAGTGTATGTTTCTGTCTATTCTGCTCTATGTTCTTTATAGGTTGTTCTTGCGTACGGTCTTCGTTCTTCCCTCCAGCAGCCCGATGTAGATCATCCGTAAGCAGTTCCTGTTTGTTTTACTCAAGATACTTTTCCGTTGTCTTTACTACGGTACTATGGAGGTCAGTGCTGACTTAGGCGACGCCTGGTCCATGCACACTCGAGAGCGTGCATTTATGAAAACACAAGAAGCATTACTCGTTGATTGTGGGAGTGTCTGACAAATTTGCGTGCATGCATTTAACGTTCACGTTGTATTCGCATGCTCACTCTTTCGGCTCATAAATAACCGAATCAGAACAGTCTGACTGGAGACTATCCTAGCAGTTCACTTTCTCTTACGTTTTTTTGTAGCTACGGTTACTCGCGGATGCGGTGCATCTCCTCTCTAATAAGTGGAGTGGGGATATTTTTTCTCGGTTCGGGTTTCACTTTTTACCACGCCTTGCAGGGCATAGTGATGCCACTGGGGCTGGAGTATCCATCAATGTATGGCGCGATTGGGGTAGCGATGGGCTCTCTCGTAACGGAAGGCTCGACTCTCTTAGTGGCCTACAAGGAAGTGAGGCAGAAGACAAAGGAAAACGGATTTGAGTCGATCCAAGCCTATCTCCTCTCCGGCACTGCTGATCCGAGTACTGCCGTGGTTCTCCTTGAGGACTCAGCCGCCGTCCTAGGCGTCCTCGTCGCCGGTGCTGCTCTCTCCGCTTCAGTCCTCACCAACACTGCCTGGCCCGACACCCTCGGGGGCATCGTCATCAGCGGCATCTTGGCTGTCGTTGCTGGTTTCATCATTCGCACCAACGCTGACATCCTTCTTGGCAAGTAAGTTCATTTCACTACGCACGCTAAATAGGCACGAAGTTCTTCGATTTCCCGGTGGACGGGGCCGCGACGACCGTGACGAGAAGTGAATATTGCATTTCCAAGTTATTTAAACGAAGGAACATGTCACTGGTTATCTACAAATAACCCACCTACCATTGCATACTTTTTTGTGCAGGCGCTGCTTCGGCCATGCGCCTGTGCTTACAGTGTTTTTTTGTGTGTGGTGGACTGCGGGCTCGATTGCTCACTATGGCTCTCTTTCTGAAAACCAATCACCAACTGGAGCTAGGAATCTGTCTATTGGGTATGAAAATGGGAAGAAAACCTGACTGTTTCTCTCCAAGGCCTAGTACTACCGGGAAACTTGCCATTGCGAGGAGTCGCACTTTGAGAAGGGGAGGGAAAGCGATGCCACCCCATCCTTATCAGTATTCTTTTATTTCTTCATGCTCTAACTATAATCTTTTCCCCCTGTTAAACAATTACGAGGTAGATATTTGGAGAACTCAAGTACGACGAAACAGTGCTGTCGGGATTGAACTTTTGCCTTTGCGGTGGCCCGTATGACAACAAGTGCCTAATTCGGAGGTATGCGTCTTGGTGAAAGAAAATGAATTTGTGGGTCGTAATGGTAATTCATTCCAATGAGCTATTTTAGGAAGCCTCCTGTAGTTATTTAAGCTCTTCTACAACGCGTCAACTATCTTGGTTACATTGCATCGGTGCTCTCCCAGTAGCGGGGTCCTATTTTGCCAATCTACCCGTGTCTACTGTAATGTACCTGCTTTAAATTCAACCCTGCGGTTGTTGTGATTCCTGTTCCCCACAGCATGCATGCACCGAAGCACCGGTCTTTATTATTTCACCTGTACCTCAACGAATTTTCGCTATCATGCCGCGTTACACCCGCTCATTGGCGTAATTACATTCACTGGGTAGCCTAGTTAGTGACCACTTGTTTGCGAAATCGGTGTCCTGTTTTCATCCGCTGATTGAATTGCACCGATTTGTAGTCCCTTATCTTCACATCGTTCTGAGTCAGCCTTTGCGGTGATGTGGAAGATCCTACTATTGTCCGAAAGTTGACTTGCGGATTTGCTGTCCAGTACAAATTTACTATATTTAATAAATATTTGAATCTCATTACCAATTGTTTACCCTACTCTAACCGTCACCTGCCATAATTTCCTATTAACGGTCGGTGGAGGAGCCATGTCTTTCTATAGAGCTTTCTACTTATAAGCATAAAGTAGGCGTTTACTTATCTTTCTCCAGATCCATATCTCTGGAGAGGCAGGAGAAGATAATGCGCTTCATTGACAATGCAAAGATCATTCGAGGCACCTACGATACCAAAGCAATGCTGATGGGTGGTGACAACGCCGTCCGACTAAAGGTTGAGGTTGACATTGACGGTCGAGAGTTGACTCGTAGATACCTAGAAACCATGCCACTGAGCACACTTCTGGCGGTGAGTACAATTGGTAGTTTTATTGCTTTTTTATGGTAGTCATTGGGGTCTTATCTCGCCCAGACGGTGTATGGATTTGTGATAAATGTTAAATACCTGGGCAACAAAAATCACTGACAATTAAGGTCTGCCTTTCCTTCGTGAAATAGTTGGACATACATCCTTAAATATTGGGTATTTTTATTTAGTAATCTTGTGTAAGTACTATTGCTCGGGGAAAGCAGACAAGCACGGTGCCCTTTGCCACCTTACTTGAATCGACTTTCTCAGCTGAGTAGAAGGAAATAGTGATTTTTTGTGGCTTAATTTGTCTATCAGGAAATTCAAGCCATTAGAACAGAGGAGCAGATGATTCATTTCATGCTGGACCATGGAGATCAACTGGTGAATACCCTAGGTGCCGAGGTAAACCAAATTGAAGATAGTCTGAAGGTACGATCTCTATTTATTCCTTGCGTGTCGCTTTATTGCCCGTTTTACGACCATTCTGGACTTTTAGCTGATCAATTCATCCATTTTTATTGTAAAATAAACTCGGATTCATGTTCGTTGCATTAATTTTTCATTGTTTTGTGTCTGCTATTTGAGGATCAGCTTGCAATTCCACCGGGCGTTTCTGCTCCACTTTTTTTATCTCAATCAGTCGATGTAACTCTAGTTAGTATAAACCCATAATTAACTGCTGCCTAGTTTTATTAAATGCGTATTTAAACGAGGGAACGTTTGTGTCCTCTGTTTATTGTACCTGACACGTGCATGACACATTGAAAAGTCGTGGGTTCCCAAGTTAAGCTGTTTCTTCTAATGTTTATCCATGTGTTCAAAACTCAGCGCCACATGCCTCTTATTGATTTGCTTACACATGTCAATTTCTCCATCAAATAAATTAGGCTGCAAATCCTGACAAACGGGCGATCTACGTCAGTAAAAATGGATATGTGGCAGTCAGGGTTCGCCCTCATCCTCTGCAAACGCGAGATTTCATTGTGGTAGCAGTCAATATAGTGTCATCCTAAGGAGTATAGCCAATCTGAGCCTACCAAACTGCGTTATGCGAAACGCTTTTTCTAAAGCTATGAGCAATGGACTCTATGCAGGGGAGTTTTTACTCCCTTCCGCATCTTTGCCTTTTAAGGGGGTGTTAAATAAAGGGTCCTCTTCTTTAAACGTGTCTAATTTAAAGTTCCTTATAATTTCCGATGTTCACGTGTTAAGGTGGCTTTTCAGGTATTGCGGTTAAACTTACTTGGGTCATGGCCCATGCAGTGAAGCTATCAATTGAAAATGTGAAATATTGCTTTTTGGTGCTTTTAAGTAATGAGTTTCGTATTGTTGTTGGCGTTTCTTAATAGCTTTGGCGAACAGCTAACGAAATTTGACCTCGAGTTGTGTTAATTGGCTATTCGCCTGCAAACACCCGTATTATGAACATTGGCATGGTAGATAAGCTGACCAGCGTCGACCCATGGCTGGAGTTGAATAGGTTTGGTTTTTACCATGTGTTTCACAAAAATGAAGCCGTTTTATTGATGTGCAGTGTAGTTGCTTTAACATTCCCACGTAAACGTTGAAGACAGCACTCTATGCATTCTGTAATGCTTTTGTACTCATTGCTTGCATCTCCGACCAGCCAATATCTGCGTGAAGAGTGTACCTTGTAACATTAATGTTTATTTTTCCTAAATTACCATTATGAGATTATTGCTGAACACTAAATGTCATACCTGCTGTTTCGTCACACGTTGATTCCTCCTTTTCTCTTCCCTTGCAGAAAGAATTTCCCGACATAAAGCACATTGATATTGAAATCAACTGAGGCTGGAAGAGCCGATCTGCTGCAATCATTAAAATGAACGTGCCGCAAGCGAACTTAAGATTTACGGCTTAACCTGCACTCCGTGTACACTCCGCCGTGTATGCCTCTGCGGCTTATTTTCCCTTCCTGTTCTACGTGCACACACACAGTTATGTCACTGTTTTGCCCAGTCTCCATCCCAGATCGAGCGCGTGCTTGAAGATGCGTTTTTTTCCGATGGTTGCTTCATGGTGTATTTTTATATCTGTAATATTCCTGTCTAAGCAGGTATTTTCTCTTTTACCGAATGTTTCGACTTAAACATGTTTATACCTTGGAGGAGTCTAGGGAGTAACCTATAGCATAGTAGCGTGGGATAATTTTGAGTATACCACTGACTTTGCGAGGGGACCTATGCTTGACTTAATGGCTATATGTCCCCAAAGTATTTCGATTGCGCCAGTCTCATTCCAATTCTCGGACCGATCGAGGTCCTTTTCTTTGGCTGTGGGCATTCATACTTACAATCAAGGTGCTTCTACTGAGCTTATAAACTACGGATTTATACTAAGACCGTATTTTGAAGGCTTTTGCATGGCAATTTTTAGAGCTGTGTCGGATACAAATTGGCTCCTATCGCAATCTAGATGTGCGTTTTATAATTCCCCAAGTGTGTCATTTAGCGTATCGCCTACTGTACCAGGTTATTATCCGAAATAATTAACTTGATATTGTTTCATAGCCAGAGTCACAGCACCGTGACGCAATAATTGGGTTTATTATGATCTCCCGGATGCTCATGGTTCCTGTGGGCAAAGGTGACGTAAAAGGGAGATCGTGACATCGGTGCGGTATCCGAGTTGGCTCGGCATGTAGTTACACTGGATGTTGCTGTGCCATGGTGAAAAGCGATGTTTGCCCGCACTGCTTCTGTCGTTAATCGAAACAATTTCATCCCAACACAATGAGGGCGCGACGGCATCTCGTGTTTGAGTTTGTTAATGTCGCTGTGAATGCGTGTCCTTACATTTTGGTACGTTTGTTTTTATGCCACACCACTACCACGCACATTGCTTACCTCCCAAGTCATTCCTACTAGTCAATGGGAACGGAAAAGTAATGAATTGCTTATCAACTTTCCTGGAGTCCTATGTGGCCCATTAAAACGTGGAGCCATGAAGGCAACGCGTTTTTAAGCAAACAGGAAATTTCTGTTTTCCTTTTAAAGCAAGCAATGGTTTGCCCTTCGGAGGAATTTCTCTAGTAGGTAAGCGCTGAGTTCACTTGTGCGTCCCACCATCAACCCGGCCGCTAAATGTGGCAGAAGTTTGATGCGATACCAGCCCATTACCACAATGGAGGCGAATTCGCCCTTTTTCTGATTGAGTTCAGCCGCCCGAGTGCCCACTTTTGATTCGCTCATTCAAACACGCCCCGCATCTTTTAATCCTTCATTGTTATTTTACATGTGCTCTCTATTTTCAACTATTTTGAATAGCAAAGCATCTAATGCCTGCTTTTTCATTCACTATGTGCTCGTTTAACATCCTCCTTACAATGAATTAATTGAACATGGGAATAACTATTGTTTTTGACTACATTTACATTAAAATTATGCAATCCATCCCGTTTGTAGAGGTTTGCAACGTGTTTGCTCTCCGATTATCCATTGGTCGCTTATTTATTTAAATAAATATTTTGTGGTGACTAATCCTGTTTTTTATTTAATACGATATCACAAGAATTGCTAGACATGGCTATCTATTGCAGCGAATTTTGGTCTTTCGGGCATATTGAGATTCCTAAAACAGTGCATATTTGCTTTAGGAAATAATTGTATCAGTCTTACTTCACTTTGAATATTTTAAAAGCATACTTTACTGACTCAATGGTGACTTTCAGCATTGAAATCGATGGTGGTGGACTATGCTAAGTACAGTTATTTGGTCCAGGGATATGCAGTCTTGGGTGGCTCGCTTATGGTCTCACAAAATTGTTAAAATTTGGAAAGAGGTGAAAATTTGCAAAAAAATCTGAAACGCGCATTTGCTTGACCAATGTACTCGTCCCCGCCTGTCCAACTTCTTCCTCCAATGAGAACGCGTCTGCCTATCGACCGGCCTATCAGCTCTCGCAGACTGCTCACGCCCGCGAATCGAAGGGCGAGTCTGCAAAGCAGCAATAGCTTCAGCACCACTCTCCATACGCTCAAATGGGTCGTACCGAGGGTACACCAGCGGACAGCCTCTCCATGGAGAGGTCGCAACAGCAGCATCAGCACCATCACACCTCATCTCACAAAACATTTTCGCGACTGCGCAAGAAGTATTGCTCTGGCACCTGCCTCAAGTTCGTCTACCTAGCCTGTGCGACACTGGTGTCAGCTAGTGTCATTATTGAATGCATTCTTGCGCATCTCGTCATCACCCCGTACATCTCCGAGTCGGTCTTTGAGTCGGGCGTCTGCTTCCTTTACTACACTGCTACCGGCAAGCGAGTGAAGTGTGAGAACAAGTGCTCCAAGGACCGCTCTGCCTTTCCCTGTGCAAACGTCCAAGTCATCTACATCCCAGCTCCCCGGGTCCAGGAGGATCACATTCCTGCGGTTATCAGAGCAATTCGGTATCGGAATCCCGCCGTCAGGCAATACCTCGAGGTAAGGGAAGCTCGACTGCTCCACCTCTACGACTACTTCAGCACCTACGCTGCTTACAAGGCTGACAAAGTAAGTCTGTCGATCAACTGATGCCACCCTCTTATGAAAACCTTATTGTGGAATTTTTTGGATCCAATCTAGAGTTCACGTAAAACAATGTCAAGAGCCACTTTTAGGTTTATGTTATACTTGTATTCCTTACTACTTGGGACTGAATCTCAAAGACGGTCTTCATTCCTGCGGTGGGAAGAAGACGACAAAGGAGTTGTGCCTCTACATGAAAACTGCCTATAAAATTAATATTTGTTCATTGGAGGAAAGTCATCGTGTGTACCTTTTCTCAAAAGTTATTTTTTTCCTTTTTAATCCCAGTACTTCTCATTAGTGTAAAAGCAATCCGGATTGAGTTATACCTTTGGGTTACTCTCTGGTTTAATGGACTCAAGTAACTCGTACTGGGCAAAATTGCCAAGCAGCATTACATTTCCAAGCATACAAAGTTTCTGTGCATCCTACCATGGGCACTAATTTTAAAGATCTTTTATTCCAAAACTAGCCCAGGGTCACCTTTCTTGCTCAATGCAGTGCACACATTGGTCTGTCGAAATAAACCTGCCACATCATTACCTTGATCCAAGGCTAATCATTTGGGATTTGAGTCGAAACGACGACAGGGGGAATGTTACCCATTCATTGTTTACAGATATTTAACGTTGGCGACCAGGAAGGTGCATCGGGCTTTCCCCTTTGGCAATATAATTACCAAAGTCCAAAGGTTGGTGTACAAAATTGTGACCTCTTGAATCTTGAAAAAACGGACTTTGGGAGTAATTTAAGAGGCTTCAAGCAGTTATTTTTATATCTGAATGAACTTTCCACCGCTGTCAGTTTACTTCAGATTTTATGCACAGATCGTTGTCCTCGCACCACTGATTGGTGCATCCTGCATGATCGAAAGGCGCTATCACGGTTTGGGAAATAGTAGTCTCACCTGAAAGCAGAGGATACTAGAGATAACGACGCATGTTGCCACTGGTGGAGAAACCCTCAATAACATTTTTCATCCGAAGAAAGTGCCAAGTGTCACGCGTTAAATTTTGCGCGTTCCGTGTTACCGCCCTTCCATTCTTTCACCCTCACCCTCTCCCTTCCCCATCAAGTGAAGTCGCCTTTATCATCTAATCCACTGGCATTATTTTTAAAATAACTTTTGTGGCCACTGCCACATAAAATTTGCTCAATTTAAATGATGTGAATCCCGTTATTTAGAATAGCACTGCCTGAAGCAAAGCTCGATTGCAATTTGAGTGTACTCGCCGTGGACAACTAAAAGATTTTGAAAGTGAATGTGAGTTCAGTTTGTGTTTCGGGTTTTGATACTAAGTACGCATTTGTATCAGTGAAACAGAAATCGCTGTCACAACAGCAACTTGTGCTGTCTGAATAAGTACGCTAGCATGAATGAGCATATTCGTATGGAGGAGGCATGAGTATTTGGATGGTGATTCCGCAATACACTCGTTGCCTTGCTATAAACTCAACCATCATTCCCACCTGCAAGTAAGTTGTTCACCGATGATACTTGTATGAAAGATATGCATACTTCTCTGCAAACAGGAATTCAAGCTACTGCCTGAATTTCAAATCTGTAAATAAGACGTTGAAGGGCTTAAATCATGGCTGTAATTATACAGTCATAACGATTCGTCGCCTCACTCTTCCGGACTAATAAGTCCGGAAGATGTGAATCGATCGCTGTCGAAGATGTGGCCACAGACCGCATGGACATTAATTTCCATCTTATTTAAATCTTCGATCAGTTTTTGGAGAGCTTGGAAGCTTGATGTTAGACGTGCGCAGAGGAGCTTTGATTCTGGGCCAAATATCTGTCCCATTGGCGTGAGTTAATCCTAAGTTGAATATTAGCAGCTTTGCATTGCACTGATTGCGTATTTATCCGCCTTGTCTTCCTATCTCATCAGGACTGGTTTGAGTGATATGAGAACATGGACAAATTGGTGTGGGAGCGAATCCCGTTGAGATTTAAATCCATTTTTTCCTTAGATGCATATTTAAGAGCGTATTTATCTCAACTTTATATTCATGTAAAAGTGTGGCATTGAAAATAACTCTGCACGCATGCATTAAAATACGCTCAGATTTTGACTTCAAGTTTTGGTTACGGAAGTGAGGGTCTTCTAACACTACAGTGTTCCACAAGTCCCTGCAACCGTCGAGAAGCTGACAACGCGGAGACTGTGGACCAATACCTGCGTGAGCTCCACGCAATTGGGTTGATGCCCTGCTACGCGCTTCCCATGCGGATAGAGTTCTCCTTAAAGGAAATGCAACATTGGCGGCGTCGTTTGAACTCATTGACGATGACGATGGATACTACAGGGGCACTGGAATCTGGGGCTGAGAAAGAGTCTGAGATGGATGCTGGTATGAATAACTTTCACCTTCTGCCAGCTGCAAGCGAACCCACTTTTCTCCCCTTGCTGACCATCGAGTGGCTGCGAGAGGGTGCTAACCTCTCGGAGGCCGAGGCGGCCGTCTCGCGTCGATTCCTTCATCTGCCGCCACCAACGCAGGGCGAGCTAAGTGCTGCAGCGCTGATGCACCGCCTCTACCCTGACACCCTCCTCTTTCACTCCCTGTTCTGGCCCCTTGCCATCATCCTTTGCGGCCTTCTTCTCATTGCTCTCGCCTATGCTGTCGATGGTTGCAAGGTCTGGCGCACAGACATGACTGTCATAGCCTGACACCCCCTCCATACTCCTTCCCATTACAGATTCCGCGTGTGTATATAAAGCATTGACCAAAAAAATAAATAAAAACGACTATTTGGTGCATTTTTTTTCATTTATTGCACCCAGCAGACAGGAAGTTTACAAATGAGTCTTTTTCGTTGGACTAGGTTTTTTCCAAGCCTATTATTTTATTTCAATTCTCTCCGACTCTTCACCCTCCGAGTTTCCGGTTTCAATGGCACTTTTATAGCATCCAGGTTATATAATTTCCACTGACAGCCCATCAAACCTTTAGTGTATCTGATGTAACTTCTTATCCAAAACGTTGAGTTATGTGGGATTTAATTATTTTAAATTGGATTTTCCATCGACTATTACGGGAAGGGGACACATTTTGAAGCGTCCAATAAATAAAATAACAAGTTGGAATGTACCAGTTACAGCTGAAATGATGAGAAGCAATGTTTCATACCAATGCACTTTTGTGCTAAACTCCCGGTAAGCTAAGCCCAACTTCCTATCCTAAAAAGTGAAAATCCATGCCACTTTCAAAGGCGTATTTTACCAACTCGGGTAGGATCCATCGGTCCACTGCAATGCGATCGTCAGTAGGGTAAACCAATTACATCAAATAAGCCAAATGCTTATAACCGTATGCGAAAAGCATAGTATTTGATGCCGACAAAATGATGCTTCACTCCACCGAAGGAACATTATTAACTCGAATAGTATTTTTAATGATGGTATGTTAAACTCCACTAGGGTACAACTTAGAGCAATCTACGTTTATCCTTCCCTCACCGATCTTCATGCCCTTCGAGCGAAAACGCTGAGTAGATTTGAAAGCGCTGAACGAGATGCTGAATTCCTCTCTGCCTCATATAATTCTAAATGCTCATCTCCCATGAAGTTCAATTGTTCTCCCGCATTTTGTCACCAAAGCACCCTTATTGTAACAAAAGTAGTGCACGTAGCATGTATGACCCAGTAAGTTTGCTCTAATTTTGGCGAAAAGCCTAGTGTAGGCATACCGGGAAGGGAGAAAAACGAAATGTTCACGCACATAAACGCGTTATAACACTTTGTTTGTTTGACCGCCAGACTTGAGTAGCCATATTGCCATAGCTGGATGGGCAACCCCGACTCCTCCTTGTTTGCTAAAATGTACATATATTCTGTTCTAGTTTCATGTCTTCTTTCGCCTTCAAGGAATTCTCGTGACACTACAGTTACAACACAACTTGCTTGTTTGCCCTTTTAAAACGGTCTTGCTTGGCAATAAACAAATTTAAGGCACCCGTTGTGGTCAGAATTGTGCACGCCAACATTGCCTTCTGAATGTGTCCAGCAAATTCAAGTGTTGTTCCATGGAGAAAAATATTGGAATTTTGTTAACACAAACGTTTCATGTTCTTTGCACGTGTTTTGTTTTACTAAACCTTTCCAGTCACAGTTAAGGTGATGTTAGCAACGATAACTTTGCAAAATGGTTACGTGATTATCGTTTCTAAGTTTTATTAGGCTAAAGCCACAACAATTAAGGTTGCAATTGCAAATTGGGAGGCAAGAACAAATCAGAAAGCGAGTGAAGCAACGGAAGTTAAACTCTATGCTCAATTTCCGCCGATAGAAAAAATGGATGCAGGACTATCTGTGCTGGCCAAATGCGAGTAGTTCATTAAATTCGCTTTACAGAGCCTTTAGACGATTATCACTTTCATCAAACGCTATTGAAAAGATTTCTAACCTGCATTTTCTTAGTAAGGATAGAATTTACACACTTGATGGCCACCAGAGCACCTCCGTATACTCTCTCTGGCTAGAAATAATATAAAAAATATATCCGGGTTGGAACCACTCGGGGAGACCCTTGAGGAACTGTGGATATCTTACAATCTAATTGAGAAGCTTAAAGGCCTTAATTCCCTGAAAAAGTTACGTGTGCTCTACATATCGAACAACAAGATCAAAGATTGGGTAGAACTGCTCAAGCTAAACGAACTCCCATCCCTTGCTGATCTTGTCTTTGTCGGTAGCTAAAATTGCGCATTCTAGATATTCATAGGAAACCCACTGGAGGAACACAATCAAGAGACGTTTAGGGACGAGGTTATGAAGAAGCTACCTAAGTTAAAGAAATTAGACGGTAAGTACCGGTAACCATTTGTATAGCGTTGAGTTGACACATCTGAGCTTTAACACCCTTTTACTTAAACCAACTGATCATCGCCTTGACCTCTTGAATACTCCATTAGCATATGTTCGTAAGCTACCCTGTACGAACTGTAAAAAACTGCGCAATGAAAATACATACACTATCACCCTAAACCCGTGAAACCAAAAAATACTAATAAAAATGACATTGTCAACCGCTTAGAAAAAGTAGGCCACATTTTCCCAGAAAATACCCAAGCCTACAAGTTCATGAACTCGAAACGGTTATCTGTAACGATTAGCTGCAAACGACTGATGGGTTAAATTGCTTCTGATTTCAGGCATACCTTTCGTACGAGATGACGCCGATGAGGAGAGTTGAGGATGCTATTCCGCTAGTACAATACATTGGTAAATAAAATATATTTTACATATATTGTGAACATCATTCCAGGGCACTGTATGGAAAAGCGAACTAGAAACGATCCATGGAAGTCCAGGTGGAAAGCTACCTATTTAGCTTCTTCTCGGCTTCCTCAATAATCTGGTCTAGGAATAAGTCGTACTTCTTTTCTTCATCTTTGCGATTTTGAGACAGCGATGCTGGCACGGATCCACTCGTAAGAAGTTGACCTAAGTCGGAATAGAGCTCTTTGGGGTATATTGCGTCCGTAAACTCACGTTTGGATTCAGAAATAATGTCTTCAATCGTGAAAGGCTCAAATGTTGCTTCTGTGGGCTGCTGGTCAATTTTGACGTCATCGCTCAGCAACTCGTCGATGACGCCAGATACTTCAAATGGGGATGGGTTTGGTTTGTTAAAACTGTTGAAACTCAGACACCATGAGCGCACGTCATCCGCATGACTTCGGTGTAGTTCTTCAGCCATATGCTCGGAAAAATACCAAGACTCACTGAATATGTCACCGCGCGAGGTCAACATTAGACCACGAATTCCAACTGGCTTGATACCACTTTGATCTCGAAGCACACAGGCAGTTAAACCCACCAAGCCTGTGATGAACCGCCCACTGTAAAAACGCGAACTCAAAATACCACTAGGGAGGTTGTTGAGGGGACAGTCCAAAATGTCAGTGAGGGTTCCGTTTGTCATGCAGGGCCCAACTGCAGTGGGTGGTAGACCAATATCCCTGTTGAAATTGATCCCCATAATGGAAAGTTCCCCAGGCAACTGCGAAGCTGTGACGAGTGCCGCCTGTAAACCAAATAGGAGCTCACATGAAAATTATTTACCGAAAAGTCAAGGACTTTGATACCAGATCGAAAGCACTACCTCTGCGGGAAAATCACTAAATTGACCATCTACATCGCAGATTTGTGCATATGTTAAAGGACCTCTTAGGGCATGAGACCAGTGTAGGACCGGATGTCCAGGCATTCGCTTGTCCAGGACCAAGCCGCTGTAGTCAGTAGCAAGGAGGGCGTAGGTATCCCCATACCAATGGGGTTGAACATGGAAAATGCTCTCGTAGGGATTGAACGATCGACCCTTGTCCAAGTCGACCATTTTTGTGGTCATGTTGAACAACTCCTGAGCCACGTGCACGCCCGAGATACGTGTGTCAAGACAAAGAAGTCGTTTTGGTGTTGTGAGGCAAAGCAGACCTGGAGCATCTGCAAACCCTACACGTACCCACATGGAAGCATGACTCAGTCGAAAATCAAGCTCCGCACGATGAAGCAACTGCTCTGGTGACAAAAAACTTTCTCCCTGCTTTCTCTGAACTTGCTGACAGTAGTCAAGGAGACTCCGGTAGACGAAGGAGTCGGCATATGCTTGTTTTGCCGACTCAAACTTCGCGTAACATTTGTCAACGAAGTCCAAACTTGAGGCTGCTACAGAGTCAGCCAGCACATCAGCTAAGCATTCACCTAGAAACGACAAAAAATCAATTGAACGAGAGACTGAATGTCGCGCAGAGGGAATAGAGAAGTGAAATGACCTTCTCCGCTAAGTGGGATTCGACCGCACCACAAACGTCGATTTAATCTGGCATCGAAGAGTTCCACAACAGCCAAGTGCGCATCCGAAAAAGCTATTGGATCATATGCGCGGCCAGCAAGAGCCCAGCTGAGTGAGTTCACACTCGATCTATCCGAATGGACGCGCCAGGGACATATAGCCACTGAAATAGGTTTATAGTAGTCAGTCCTTGAGTTAAATGGAATGTTTTCACGCTCTGCCACGGTCAAACCCCCCGAGTCCGAAATCCCGAGCCTCGTCCTATTCGTGAATATCTGACCGCACGTGTCCCGAGCGATCAAATAGAGGGATGAATCATCTAACTGAAAAAAGCATAATTTTTATGTTTTTCCATTTCGATGCGAAGATTCACTTCATCTTTACTATTACGCATATCGCAATGTTCCCAAGCTTGCGCGTTGTGAGTGGAAAACTCAGATATCTTTGCTGAAGAAAAGGAACGGTTGGGGGAACTAAACATTACTACTATCGTCCCGAATACAACATGTAACTACCTGCATTAGTCAACAAGATTTTAAATGACTCACTTGAATTGCGTCGATCTCACATATGGAAGACCCCACAAATTCATCAGGCAATTGAAAAGATGCAAATTGACGTGATGAGAGGGGAAATGAGTCGGTATTAGAGAAAGAAGCGAGGAATATCTTTGGAGTGGGTGCGGTCTGAGCATGGAGCGAAATAGGTGGAGCCCATAGCATCAGAGAGTTTTTATTCCCAATTACACGAAGACACCCACTACCAAGAAAATCTGGATTCACTCGCCTCGCCGACAGAGCAATAAGAAAAGGATCGAGCGCACAAGAAAGATGAGGTAAAAGTGAGGACCCCGATTTTGTTTCTGAGCTTGCCTCTTGGTCCAAACCGAGATATTTTGAAACAGCTTCAGCCTCAGCCTCATCGAAGGGAATTCTAAACGTAGACCAAAGAGCTGCAGTCAAAGGAAGCTGCTTTTTAAGTCGCTGCCGTCGTAATCTCTTGTTTGAAAATAACTCCTTAATCTCTGATGCATCATCAGTCAGGTCTTGGACAGTTTTCACGGCCTCCTCCAATGCACTGCGTAATACTTCAGAATGACAGCCCGAAGAAAGAGCGTCCGATGTGAATTTCTCGATGAATTTCAGGAACTTTAGCGTATTATTCTTCCTTGAATCGGATAAGCTGGATGTACCCCGAATTAGAATTGTCACAAATTTGATACAAAGGAATACTGCACAGGCTTGTTCGCCAAAAACAGGATCATCGAGGAGCTGTGTAATACCGAAGTCCTTGAAAATGACTTTAGAAAAAAATGGTGAATAGTTAATCTTTCTCTCGTCCAGATGGTAGTGAACGGGCAAGACGGGTTCGGGGCATCCAACACGATATAAGGATCCGGCTAAATCACAAGAGCATTGAGGATGTACCTGAACGCCAAAAAATAAACCACACTGATATCAGCATACCAAAACCTGAACAACAAATTAGCAGGGCCTGAGGTCTCCCCGATTATGAATGGTTGCAATAATTGTGAGCAAATTTCTTCCTCTAAATGTACCTTAAAGTACGACCTCAAAAAATATTTTGGTTCAGTACCCAGAATTATGCTACGCAGTTAATGCAGTAATAACGCACGAACTGGTAAGTCTAATTATATCTTGAACCGAAGGATGCATATTTCCTGAGTATCCAGCACACAAAGATCGGCAACCGAACCTCAAAAACAAAACCGGAAAAACTACACCAAAACAACGCATATTAGCAAAAGAAATTAAAAGCGTACATGAACCGCATCATCTGACAAGGATAGCTGGCAAGAACCCACGCGACCCCAGTCGGCAGTCATAGATCTACCGTTCCCATTTGGTATCCTTTTACTCGGAAAAGAGGTACGATAACTAGCTTTGTGGGTGTGTATGTCCCACCAGTCTGGGAAGAATCCGCGCGGAAAATCAGCGCACATGAGAAGAAACCCACCCAATCAAGTTATCCGATTTCTGGAGCATAAAAGAGCCGAATTGATTTTAACAAACCACTCCCGTTAAAATGCTGTTAGTTAAGATTAGTTTCACAGAGTAAGCTTGTCGTGGCCTGTATCAGCTAAATTTTTTCAACTAAAATTTTTGTATTGTGTAACTATTTTAGCGTTTCATGTACACAAAGAACTATTTTCTTGTCATTTATCATTAATAGAATTATTGCCAACGCAAATGCACCAGACGTCTAAATCCTACTAATATACAGCAGTTTTTATAATGGTTGGCGTTATTTTGCTGTTGTTGCGATAGATAATTGCAAAATGGGAAGTATGCTATTGGCATGAGGGAGTGCTGGAAGCTAAAACTCTAACTTCTTGTCTATGTCAAAACCCAATACTTAATGCATACAGCTATGCAGCGAACAAGTCAAATATTTTCAACGCAACTTTTCTGCTTTGGCCGTCTCAAAGTCATCAACTTCTTAAATTCCACCTACGAGAAAGAGCACGGTTTTGTTTTGGTTAACCTTGCCTATTCATCCTGGAGAAATTTATCCTCCGTGACTATTCTAAGTACGAGAAAGTGTATCATTCTTGGGCATCGTTATTGTCCTGGACCAGACGGTGAATCAGCAGCATTTCAATAGTGGGTTGTGAGATGGACTGTGTCGACGCCAGGAGTATTGACCTTCTTTTTGAAGACGAGATTAGAGTTACAATCCTGCCTCCCACCTAAAAGGGACGTTTAAGGAAAATTGAGTACAGCATTTTGCTATCGAAACCTAGTCCCTTTATTAACCGCTGTATTATGAAGGGGATTCGCTTCCTTTGCACTGTTTGAGGTCGAAAGACCTTTTAAGATGTGTTGACTGCACATGAAACTAACCATTTAATAAGTCAGTTACTTAAAGTGGCTCTGAAGAACCGATTCTTGCATCCGTTTCTTCCTGCCACTTTTTTTTCATTTCAACGCCACCTAGAAGTCCAACTAGGTTTTATTCAAGGCCTGTACACTGGGTGTATTTAGGTCCTTTATTTGTGTTGCTTTCCGCCTTCTTGCGCAACATAAAAGTGGGCAGTTATAAAACGTGAAGGTCTATTCAATTAACTTTGTGCATTATATCCCCATCTATTCCGTCACCAGTCATCCCGCTAACACTTAATGGTTTAGTAGTGGTCCTTTTGAATAAAATCTGGTTTCCAATGCCACCAAAGTTGTTCTCTAGGTCTCATCTGAAATCATAATAGGCCCTACAAAAGTGGAAGATCTGTTACTAGTACACTGCGATGCCATCAAAGGTTGGGTGAAGGATGCCTTGAGGTTAATTTTCGCATACATGGCATATTGCTACAATTAATCCTTTATTATCGTTAAGACAAGCAATAAGCGCAGTTGGTTATCACCTTCCCATCAAAGTTTTCACCATTCCAGTGTTGCAGTGAGTATCTTATTTAACTCATTTACTTAAGAGGAAAAGTTTGTTTATGATTGAGCAAACTCTTCCCTTTCCATGTGGTAAGCACGCTATAATGCTTCATTTTATGGATCAAATAGCAGTACAAATTTTTTAGTGAATCCGCTTTGACCTACCTCAACTTTGCGTGAAAATGAGTTATCGAACTCCTTTCATATTTTTAAACAATTTTAAGTAGCTTATGTAAATTGCGCTGATGGGAGAGAGATTAAGCGATGCCTTAGGTGTGACCGTGATCCACACTCGCCATAATCATGCACTGGTTCGTTTAGGTGGGGGAAGCCGTTATTGTTCTATGGCCAACACATGCGAGACATAAACAGGTATGATTTTAAGCTGTACAAGCGAAGAGTAGGTATGGGTAACAGACAGGAGGCACGAATGATAGCCGTGCTCGCATTGTGCGACCCAATCAAACGTTCCAAAAAATGACTTCATCGGCATTTGTGTTGTTTATGTTTTTCACTCTCGATCAGCCGCAGTGCTGATTCCGTGTCTACCGGCCGTAGTTAAAAGGCGCTTAGTTGGAAGGCCTTTAACTTCTCATTATCACTTTGTTTGCTTTAATGACAGTCTTGCTGTCAGACCAGTTAGGCTCTTCCTAGACAGGTGAGTTTAGCCAACTAAGATGCGTCCCACGAGGTGACATGGGATTTGATGGTTAAACAACCAAAACAGTTTCCCATTTCAAAGTACTTTAATATTGCAAACATACTATTTGATTATGTTCAGGATGCATGACCGAGTGACTGGGCTCAAGTTAAAAATGGGTGCTTTCTTATGAGCAACATTTAAAGTGATGGGTAATAGTAAGGATTTCGAAAATCAGTGATTGTTTTTAAGAATAATTTTATCCTGGTGTTTACTACTGAAACCCTTCCAAGTGCATTGGTATATTGTGCAAACCTTAAAACTGTAAAAAAACAAACCCGATTACCAACAGGTCAGCGAAAGCATATCACACCCTTAGCGCATAAAACTTTTCCGATTTGCTGTGGGCAATGTTTTTACAGCTTTTGTAATACACATATTTCTTTAGATGTACCTTTTTATTGTGGAGGTGAGAATACGGTTCGAACTTCGAGCTTGACAAGTTTGACAAGATATCCACTCTTAGTTAGCCTTTAATCCGAGCTAGTAAACATGCCACAGGATAATCAGCCTGTTCGTGTCAAGAGTAGTTGTAGAGAAGAGGAGGTGAGCGAGGGTAGTGGAAGGTTATTAGTGAGAGTAGAGTTAACATTGGGCCTTAAAATTCCGTGTGAGGAAAAGAGGCGATTTTTTGATCAGAACAATTAGACATGGGAATGAAAAAGTTTCAAATAAAAAACTGATTTATTTTCTTCATGTCCTTTCGTCGGTTTGCTTTGATGTGTTTGAAATGGGTTCTTCGACCTGTCTTTCTTACCTGAAAATAAGAAACGCGTAAGGAGCAGCTCGGCAATGGACAAATTTTAAAATTTGCTCTGTGTTCGCGAGAAGCTATCATTGAAGTTAGCAGATGCTATTTAGAGATTACTGTGAAACCCTCACCTTATTCTTTGAGAAAAAGGTTTTTTGCATGTGTAGTAGATAATTGCCATTTGTATTTATACATTCACAATTAGTTCCTTCTATAGCACTGCTCATAGCATCGCTTTAAAATAATGTCTTCTCAAAGGTCAATGGTTGGCGCCTCGACAACTTTCTCGAAGAGTGCAGTGTACTTTTGTAGCGCCTGAGTTGGCCATGAAGCGTGTATTTAGGAAGAATCTCCACTGACATTTTTAAGCAACTGGCAAATTAAGATGTCGGGTAAACTGATAACTTGGGATTTTCGGAGCTCTTGATCAAAATATTGTTATGTTTTCAAAGTAGTGAATTCAAAGTCAACAAACGCTCCCTATGTTGGCGTATCAGTGAGTGCATTTTGCTGCTTTTTTGTCGCAGAGTATACCATTCACTTGCGAACAAGCGGTTGGGATAAATTTAGAATTTCGCGTTCCGGCCTTAGAAAGGCAGATGGCCTTGACTGATTGGAATTAAGCACCTCGGAAACAGTGGATGAATGTATCTACGAGATTCACCTTAAAATATATGATTAAGGTAGTTTTGGGACCTGTGAAAAATGAGCGAATGGCTTCACACATTCCATCCTGGTATGAAAAGTTGCACGGAGCGTTTAGTCTTGGAATGATGCACACTATTTTCAGGTGGTCCCACTTGAATTTTTTTCTCATCAAGAGGCACATGGATTTGGCTTGACATCATCATTAAAGAAAGCATTATGCTCTACTTCAATTTGCGCGAAGGTGTTTACGTAAGCTTACAGGTGGCTTTTTTTTCTTTAGAAATACTAGCAGCTTGAGATTTGAGCAATCAATTAACTTAGCTAGTGGTGTAGCCTTTATGGCAAATTGAATGTAAAGCGAACCCTTAAAAAACAGTTTTACTTACTCGGGATTCTATGCAAAATGAAGCTGCTTGATGGTTATGCTAAACCGTCTGATTCACCACGACCGGAGAGTAGCCAACTGGAATCACGATGTTGGTAACATTTTCGACGGCATTCAAAACTAATGGCAATCACGTGCCTCGAAACTCGGCTCAGGGCTTAATGCTTTCTAAGCGACTGTATCGACTGCTGTCTTGAAGGTTTTTGGGTGAGGATGTGCATATCAGTCTTCCCCTATTTGAGCACAGGCTCAAACCACGTTACCATTTCGTGTACCATCGTGGCATCCGAAGGTATCACTCACTTGGGTGAATCTGGCTCCATATTCTGAACGGGTCACTTACATTTGCCGTGCTAAATGGGATTAGGTGTGAAAGAAGTCTATCCTGTAAAATTGCTTTATTTGTGGACTCGATCTTAAAATCACATAGCGGTTGTTGGTATTAAAACATGCAGGAAGGATTTGACACAAACTGACCTAATTGTGCAGATGCCATCCATAATGAACAATCCAAACACAGTCTTTTTATCCATTCCTCTAAAATTGCATTTCCTTCATTATTTTCCGTGAGAAAAGATGATGTAGTCTGTAAAACTTATGCGAACCACAACACAATTACATTTCATTTACAGTCGTCCATTTTGGCTGAGCTATGTATCAGCTTGAAATCTTTCTCTTTAGACGGGAGTTTCGGTTAACCTGTTGATCGAAAAGTGGTTTGAAAGTTTAGATGAACCGCAAACGACTTAAACTTACTGATACTATGCCAAATCATCGTCTTCACCACTGTTCGGTTCGCCTTTGGTTTCCAAGATGGATGGCTCTATCCTCCATGATCTTCGATGGCGTGTGTACTAAAGACGAATGCGTAAAATGTTTAGGTGTTGCGCAAATGCACCCTCAATGGATCGTCATAGTCGTTTCCGGACATGAAACATTTCGGGTCCCAACAATGTGTGAATTTTAAATCGGTCCTTATGGTTAAACAACAGTGCACAGCTATTGCTAAGTCTCATGAAACAATGTGAACAAAAATGTGTAAACATTTGTTCCCCCATCAATTCAAATTAGCTAATCTTATTCGTAAAATACTTTTTGCTCTTCTCAACTTTTAGCCATTCATTCATCCAACTCCCTTTGGGTCTTTCGATGAAAAAGCCCAAATTTCCCCTCGAAGGACGGAGCGTATCTTACTAGTGGGTCAAGTGTGGCATCTACCCTGAATCCCTTGAGCACTTTAAGTGCTAATAACAGTTACCCGTGAAAATTGGCCCTTAATATAGCTTGATTTGGTAACAAAGGATTTTGCTGGTAAGGACCCATTGGTGACATTTGAGGTCATGCAAATAGTACTGCACCATTATCTCGCTTAAAGGCCAGGTTTAATCTTGACCGTGTTGAAAGTTCCGCCCAATGCCAAGTCTCACCAAGGCCTCCAGCTCCTTATTTTTCAATGCTTTGCGTCTAGGTGACGCAACCAGTAATTCCACCATCTGGGAGAAGAACATTAACATTGCTTCAATTCACCATTTGCAGGCCCTCGGCCAACTTTACACAGAGTTGATTTAACACCAAAAATAATACAGTCATCAATACTATTACTGTGGGTAAAAATATCACCCTGTCTTTGTATTGGTGTACTGAAACTAACAACATTTCAAGTGTTTACCGGACTATGGTTTATTTTCACAGGCCATATACAGAATATAAAACGTGATAAATGTATTTTAAACCACTCCTTCATCAAATTCATACTGACTCAAAATCCAAAGCTGCAGGAGCTAGCCTCTCGTTAAATGCGTTGCTCAGAACTTTCAGAATGGATAGTATGCGGTGGCAGAGCGTATCGTCCAGAAATAGTTCTGTCAAGTCGAGTAGCTCTGGTGAAAAGACACCCAATTATGAGTGCACCCCATTTTGGATGGAAGGCTCTCTCACTCTCTCTCCCTCTCTCTAAGATGATAACAAGGAAATGTCTTTATCAACCAGACAAATCCCGGACGTAATGCTAGTTCCAACGTCGATGGTGCAGCGACTGGTTGGCACCTACATCAACCGGGAAGTTGAAGCTTTGAGGGAGGCTAAACAAGTGGATTTCGCTTGCAGGAGTTAGCAGGTGGCAGCATGTTCGAAAGACTGCCGATTTGTTCCCACCTCCTCCACGTACGCTAAAAAGGCACGAAGTTCTTCGATTTCCCGGTGGACGGGGCCGCGACGACCGTGACGAGAAGTGAATATTGCATTTCCAAGTTATTTAAACGAAGGAACATGTCACTGGTTATCTACAAATAACCCACCTACCATTGCATACTTTTTGTGCAGGCGCTGCTTCGGCCATGCGCCTGTGCTTACAGTGTTTTTTTGTGTGTGGTGGACTGCGGGCTCGATTGCTCACTATGGCTCTCTTTCTGAAAACCAATCACCAACTGGAGCTAGGAATCTGTCTATTGGGTATGAAAATGGGAAGAAAACATCTCTCCCAAGAAACAATCAGAATTGGTGTTCATATAGGGGGGAGCGCAAGACCTCGTACCACGGGAAAACTTGCCATTGCGAGGAGTTGTACATGTGAAATAGAAAATTAAAATACGGGACCAATGTGAGAAAAATGGTAGCTAGAACTAGATTTTACGCTTTTAGAGATGGAATGTTGAAAAAAGTGGGATTTTCGCAAGCATGTGTTGCGTTAAGAAAAGAGAAGAAAAATGTCTTTTTACTGATTATTATTTCGTGGGAAAAAATTATATCTCATAAAATGGCTTCCCACAAACTCGCACAAATTCGTTTACTTACTTAATGACTACGGAGAATCAAGTTGGACTCCGATGCGCTACTGGCATCAGCGTCCTGAGTTTTATTGATAGCATTTTATCTACTTGAGCGCATGAAATTATCCACTTGTAGAGACCAAAAATAAACCTACTTTTAACTGCTCCGAGGACACGTTAAATTAGAAGCCTCCAAGCTCTGAGCTCGACACATAACGGACGCAGGGCTGGAAGTCCCTGTAATCACTTAATTTAGTACCAGAAGTGGTAAACCCAAGTCAAAAAATGTGCATCCAAAATGCACCATACCTCGTCATGGCTGCCCCGCAACGTTTTGTGAAACTGTTCAATGTATTTTTGAAGGGCTTCTTCATCCACGTCTACCGAAGATGCCGAACCCTCCACAAGGTGTTTTAGTTCAACCATCCGACGTTTTCGGGCGAATTGCAACCTTTTGGCCTCCTCGCGCAGCAGCTGTCCCAGCTTCTTCAACAGTTGAGCCTGCTGTATCGCCTCCTCTTGTAGGTCATGGCGCTGGGCAATTGCTGCCAGAAGGGAATACAACTCTATCGGCTCTCTGAATTTATTTGCCTTTGAGTTCACTATCTCTTCATAGATCTGCTCCGTCTCCCTTGACCCTTCCTCGTTCTCATCTGGCAGGAGTCTTGTCTGTCCAGTGATAAGAAGGGTCAAGATAATAAAACCCGTCAGCATTTCACACAAAAGCAGCGTGATACCAGAAGGACAAACGGCTGGACACCTGGACTGTAGAGAAGGAGTCCATTAGAGTAATTGCTTGCCTTCGCATTTCCCACATCCAATAGGGCGATCTGTCTGCCGACCAATCAAATCCATTAGCATTTTACACAATCGAACGTAAATTAAGGAGCAAAAACGGGCATAACGCGGATTAAAGTTGTCAGCGTCTTTTAACCAGTCAAAAATTGAATTTGCCTGAGCGTCTCATTCATGTTTTAAATGCAATAAGGAATCAGAGGTGTGTGTCAAAGTAGGGCAGCAACCTGAAATAGGCATACATTGTTATTTATTTCACCCCTATGTGCGGGCTGCGCTACTAAACTGGTCTTACCCCTATTTTTTCCAGCATTCTCTCCAGAGAATGGAATTCACATTAAAGGAATTATCTCGTAACAATGAAATGAGCTAAGGATTTGTTGTGAAATAAGTTTTTCACCGCATTTATCCCCTTTATTTACCGGCTACAATTCCTACTTTGTTATCAAATTTTATTTAATGAACATGAGTATCTCTTTGAATAATCCCAAAATGTTTATTATATTTTGCAAAGCAAATGGTTCACCTCCAACTAAAAATGGTGTGTATAGCACCGAAGTAATTTCCCATGCCTTAAGGCGGAGTCGTGATTCTTGTATTCTGGTGGCCTATATTCACTGAAATCCCAGAGCCTTAATAAATCACAACCGAATAGGAAATTGGAATTCTCAACAATTAATAAATCATCTGGATAAATTTGGTGTCTTTTACTTGTTTTAAACAAGTATTGACGTATTTCAATTAAATTTAAACAACTTTCGCCCTTGCTACACAGTTACTCGTGAATACCCAGACGACAGTCTCACCTCGTGACTTTGTTCCACTAACTTTCACCTCAGGATTTAACTTTATTTGCAGGAAAGCTTAAGTGTCACTCGCAGTCTAAACCGTCGACCCCACAAAATAGTTATTGGAGCATCTACTCACAGCCTTTCTCGTGCTACATTAATTACGGACGTGCGTCCGTCCTCTTCTTCGGGCTGTGCGGGTTTATTCGCCATGCATTTTACTCACAATTGGCGTAAACAACCGTTAAAGCACCACATAGTTTTATTTTTTAAAATACTGATCCTCGCTTTACGTGAATCCACTGATTTTTAAACCAGTTAACAATTATGGGAAAATGGAACATTGAGCTTATTTGCCTTGGCCAAACTTGTTTCCCTTTACCGAAATCGACGCACCAACTCGGTTGATATATCACTGCGTATGTTTAGACTGCAAAGATGGATGACAGCTATCTCAAACCGGAGGGGAGGACGTGCAAACGGCCTCAATACCCTAGAGAATGTGTTCGAATACAAGCTGTTGATTATTTACTATGAAATATCCTAGAAGATAGGAAGTTTACGTTAGGGGACCAGGGCCCTAGTTTGACAGTGGTAAATTAAGATTGCAATTGCGTAAAAAACTTGCAGCATTATTTAACCGGTCGTTCTTGCACTGCCGTTTTCAAAATAATATGTACTCATTTTAAGCATCGATTTGTATGTCCTGCATCTCAATTTAATATTGGAGAACACATTGTGTCTGCTTTGGGGTGAGAATCTAAGCATACCACTTTGCACTCGTTGCCATAATACATGGAAGCTTCTACTTAGGTAAAAAATGAATGTGCCTGCATATTGCTGCCTTGGATTTAAAAAATTAACATTTTATACAATCTCACTTTTGAGAGTTAATAACGCGTTCAAAAGTGATGCACTTACTAACATTTCCGCAGTCCTTGATGGCTACATACCAATAGGAATAAAATTTTAAAAAAATTTGATAACTACATCTTAATCAGTGGTTAAATAAAAAGCAACTCACTGGAATTTAGTAAATCAGGGGCGCAACTCCCATCTTATGGAGTCGAAAAAACGTAATTGCAAATAGCTCTCATGGAGCCACGTAATTCGCGCAATCACCGGTAGCATGCAAGCGGCGTCCACTTCGCAGTCACTCTCGGGCGGCTCACAACATGCCTGCACGCTTGCCCCAAAATTATTGCACCCTTCATCATGTTACATAGCAATGCAAACACCGATTTAATTTTTCAGTTCAACAAATTAAAATGTTTGCCGGAAGTAACATTCCACTTGTGTAGAGATATTCGCAACTAGCCTCAGCTGCAAATTTCATAATGTTGAGCATTCCTGCTATTCCTTTCCTATTTATGCGCTTCGAATTTGTCTCAAATGGGACCACAAATTGTACTTTTTACACCAATTTTGTCTACTCGATATGGTCCCACAGTATGTGACTGGTAGTTTCACCCACGACTTCATGACTTTCGTGTATTCAATTTCAGTAAATATACTTTCACATTTACCAGCGAAAATTTTGTGTGGACTTGGACGACTGTTCGTGAATTGTCGATCTGGAATAATTGCATAAGGATCTTTCTGGTAGGAAGTTTGTGGTTACATTATTAAATCCAAAGACTGTGCTGGAAGACATTGGATCTGAAAAAATGCAGAACCTTCTCAGCCAGGTGAATAAAGGTGGGGTATCGTAAAGTGATTGAAGCAATTTCGATTTATCAAGTGAGAAATATTTTTAGATGATAGCAAGAGCCATGCCTGGTAAAACAATTCCATCCTGATGTCAGAATGGCACGTTTAATGGAAGTATCGCCCCGTAACTTCAGTTGAGGACTTCCGACGGCTGCTTCAGTCCAGAGCATGATACGGCGATCGCTCTCTCCTAGGTCAAAAGGACAGCATAGTGGAATTCATTAAGGCAATTTTTTATAAAGTTTTTTTCTATTTTGCTGTCCACCTTACCTTAACACTGATGTGTATCCATCTCATCATGCTAACAAGAATCGAAAACATTATTTCGCGTCTATTTTTATCGCAATTTGTGAAACCGACCGACATATTATCGCCTATATCCCTTTCAGCCTCATTGCACTTACTTATTGCCGCAATTCAAATGAGCGTATACCTTATTTTAAACGTGTGGAATTTGGCCAGTTGGGACTTCGCCGAAGACAAAAGAAGAACATAACACTTGGACACAAGAGATTGCAGCCGCTAGCACAGCTCAGAGGCCAGCTCATCTAGCCAGGGCGAAGTGGCCAGCCAAGTGTCCGGAACCGAAAACTGCAAGCTAAACAAACAGCAAACTTAGCGGCTCAATCTTGGGAGGTTTATAGGCACCGTTTTTTGGCATCAAAATAAAGAAAAATTGACGCTCACGAGAATGATATCTAGCTAATTTCATTTGCTATGTCAGCTGTGAAACTAGAAATACGCTATTTTAAAGGTGTTTATTAACTCAAATAAATGGTAGTCTTCTAAGGTACTACTTTGGTATCGTTCGCTATCAGTTAGGTCTGAAATTTATGCAGGATTTTCCAGACGATTTTTTGGACTTCAAAAAAGCTAACGGCGATGTGTAATTTACTCTGGAAAAAAAATCGTTCGTGTTTTTGTGAATAAAGGGTTGCAACCAATTTGCTCATTCGTGATAAGTCCTTTGTGCTTGTCGCAAACTCATTAATTATGGGAATACCATTTAATTAAAATCCTGTTGTTTCATCTGAGGAAATAATGAAAAGCTAGACTGTGGTGGTTTCATCTGAAATTTGCACAGGGCAGGTATAACTTGTTAACAAAGTACTGGCAGTCTGTTTCAACCGCCTAACTTAGCAGGCGAAATAATTGTTTGGTTTACATCTCCAAGAGGAGGGAACCAGTGCAGTCGAAAAGTGGTGTGCATGAAAATTCAACTTCAATAAACGAAATCAAGTTTAATTGACTGCAATTCATTAAAAGAATAAGTTTTGCCCTGTATGCTTCGTACTACAGACTGATTTGTGAATTCCATAGCTTCTCCAAGTACTCTGTGCACTTCATAGAAATGTTTTGTTTCTTGCGCACGGCTACTCTCCGCTCTGGTTGAACTAGTCTTATCCGAAAATCTAGTTGACTACTTAATTTTCAAAAGCAAAGTATCACCATTGAGAACTTGAACTCAGTTGGAAATTCTCCCTTTTAATTCCCAGAAAAGTAGCGCGGACTCTGGATGAGTAATACTTAGTCCATTTTTAATTTACTACCCAAAATTCTAGTGGAACTTTCATGCATTGCTCGGGTTCTTTTAGCAATTGTTAAGCATATCAAGGAAACGTCCGTTTTACCACCCATGTTTCTACTTGAAGTCTGCATCTGATCCGCATTTTCTTAAGTGACCACGCGCCTCACTGGCATAGTGGAGAGTGGTTTTGGCACAGAGTTTGGGAAATTCATTTCCCTTTCCATCGAATAAATTTCTCCGTCATATGTTTTCTAGGCACTTAGAAAATACTACCCTCTTAACTATAGTCTGCTGGGATATATATTTCTGCTCCTACGATGTGAACAAGCCTATTACTTACGGATTCTTGCATTTTAGCACATCGTCTGTACTCACTTTAATTCAATTCTCTTCTGATGGATTTGTCCGTATTATCAATGCCATCATCACTCCTATCATTCCCACTACTGGCATTAATATCCCATGGCATTCGTGAAATAATGCACTTCCGCTGGTTTAGGCCTTTTGTATGCTTTGTAATCACTAATAATTCGCGGCTGTGCCTCGCTTTGTAGCTTTCATAAAAGTATAACAGCAGTCCAATCCACAAAGAAGCATCTGTGGAAAATGTACACTTGGTGTTTTCGAACTATTCCTTGTGAAATAAAGCACAATCGCTTCGTTCTATCTTGCCTTAGTGCTATCTCATTCCAGCCTTTTTTGAATTTGATAAACGCATACAGAAACTAAAAATTGAAAATTGAGATATCTCTAATCTCTTCGAAGTGAGAAGTGAACCAACACACGTAACTTGAGCTCTCATTGAGTTGGTGATACATTGCCGTCTCCATTGCCATTATTCCATTATCACTGTTTCTAGTCGGTGTCATTTGTCGCTATACTCCACAGCTGTTCACCACTTATAAAGATCGGATCCGATTTATGGACGCCAGGAACCTCGAGCAGCATGTCATCACTCCTGGATTTAGTTGAGCCAAAAACTTAATCGGAAAATACCAACTTCACTCTACATCGTCTTTGAAACATTTAAACAGTCCGCGTTCAAGACAAATGGTTTCACTCAGGCAAAGGATTTAGCATATTTAATATAAATATCTAAATTCTATCAATGAGTATGGAAGCCACATTTTCCTGCCTTCTTAACAAACCTCGAAGTTGGCAGTGAGAAGTATGTGACGAATTCGTCTTCAATTTGATACCATTTAATGAACTGCAATGAATCTTTGAAGGCAGTCTATTTCTGCACACTTGTCTGGGAAAATAAAAAGTTGTCATTCTTTGAAAAAAAATATAATTCAATGCAATTAATACCGGTAACAGCGGGGCAGAAGACTGCTTAAGACGTTAATCACTTTATGAAGACATGAGCTTGCAACTCGATTTGGCTACAATATGGAGTACTTTTCGAAAGGAATACAATTCGATCCAGCTACAGCTATATTGTTCCACTTGGTTATCGGCAAATTGGACCTTTAAACGTGGCCAAAGTCCAGATGTGGTTGCGTTACAAATTACTCGTGAGAGCGCATGATCTTGCTACACCCGTCGCGCTGAGGAGCTGATACCAGGACATCCAGACCCTGAGAGACTATAGACTGCCACGCGCTCGAAGTGCTCGTTCTGCCTAAGTGAAAGATTACATCTAGTTCGCAACGACTGACAACTCTTCAATTGGTTATACTCAACAGGTTTAAAACTTAACCACACAGTGAGATACTCAAAAATGTCTTTGCAATCATGAACTCCCTTTAATGTTTCATTTCCATGGTATTCATTGGACCGTGCTCATATCTAAGGAGACGGAAGATAAAATGCCTTAACACCTTCGCCGAATTACAGTGACTCTGACACCTCGACTTTTCCCTGAATGAGCCTCTCAGGTTACTAGTATTTCTACAGCCCTCCTCTTCCGTGAAAATGTTTCCGGCATTATCGTTAACAAGCCATAATTGAAGTGAAATAGAAATAAGAGAGCACCAACGAAATTCATTGTGTTACACGATTTGTTATTTTAAAGTGAAAATAATCGAAACTGCCTGTCAGATTATTGAGCAATAATAGACCGAAAATACAAATTTAGCGTTGCTGTTGAGATGTGACTTCAAATTGATTTCTTCAGTCTCATTCAAACTGTTCCTTCGTATCGGCCAACTCCATCTTTAGTCTGTCAATTTCATCTATATCCTCAGGAAATTCGGGATCAATCCAGGGATCGTTGCCGAAATCCTTCTTATCGGCGTACTTGGTCACCCACGTGTGCCAAAGGAGACGAATCACTTCACCTGTGATGACATCGCCCGCGTTCATGTTAAGCATTTGGACAATAAAAACACCATCCATGCGGAGAAACTCGCGGATGAAGCGCTCCACAGTGTCCGGCCTGCTAGGATCTAGGACCTCGGAGGGTGTTGGGCTGCTATCACCATTCTTCTCTGGTTCTAGCATCAGAGTTTTCAGCTTGAGGTATCTGCGGATAACGCTCGTCTGCCGCCGTCTGATGGCCAGACGAAGAAACCAATTAATAAGGCTCACACCCGTTGTTATGGCGACGGCGAGAGTCCAGAACCAAAGGAAAACGTAGAGCTTCTCGTTGAGCATATTAATGGCCAGAGCACACATGCCCATATAGCGATTGGTCTTCTGACCCAAATGACGAATGGTGATGCTGCAGAAAGCAACTCGGGGAAAGTAGAGAGACTCCTCCCACTTCACTCCCGACACCAAAGAGTTGGCCAAGGTTAGCCCAAAGCCCACCATATCCTCGTCATAACCAAGGAAGTGCTTCATTAAGTAGAGTTGTCCGATTGCATTTGTAAGGTACAGAATCTTGATGCAGAGGTACGAGAATACTGTCCAGGTTCCTATAGCCCCATTGAAATAATCGTGAATCTGCTGAAATATCCACCTTTTAGGTGGCATTAAAAGTAGATCGCTTAATCTATTTGTATAAATTTTGAATGCGTCGATCATTCCGAAACTAAGCGGGGAACTATTGCTTGATTAGCACGCAAAGTATAACTTCTCAATATGATAGTTTTTAAATATGGGCTACCTTTGCTATGTCTTGATAATGCTTCATAGTCTAAATCTCCTTTCGACTTTTTGCTGGGAAAGCCGATGATGTGAACACACTGTCTTGATGAAAATGATCGTTAAATAAAAAGTCCTATTCGAGCTTCTTTCACTCATTGAAGATTAATAAGGATAAAATAGGAGGGCTGATGATCATACCCATTCTCTTGCTGACCAGGAAGATGCCGCAGATTGCGTGGAGTCGGCGTTTAAAAGCTGCTCGTTTGCCCCGACGAATATCACGATGCGCAAACAGGAGGAGCTCCAATCGCTTGGCTACATTAGCAACCATCTTCTCCCGATTCTCAGGTGACGAAGTCTTGAGAGCGTCCATCGCCTTTACAACGATGGCAGTGAGGTCTGCTCCAAGACGGTTAAACGTGACATTTCGCCAAGCAACGTGTGGTAGGTAGAACATTATAGTCTGAAGACCCAGAATGAAGGGCACCCACTGGTAGTATGCTGAAATTAAAAACAATGCAATGGGCAAAAAGTTTCGCCCCTTTCCATGTTCTCGCTCACTTCTTTGTAAGTAGACTCTTGTGGATGCGTATCTGTAGTAAAATTGACGTACTTACTTATTTTCCGCTCCTTCTCCAACTCAATCCACGCGGTGTCGTCCTCAGGGATGGTCTCGTTGGCGCGAATCGGTGTGGTGCCATGTATCCAACAATAGGAGTTGAAATAGGAGTCAAAATCAGAACCCGATGGGACAGTGGGCACGTGGCAGGCCAGTGGCTGGAGAACGTAGGTTTTTGCAGATACTATGGCTGTACACAGCAGGAAAATGATAGTGCTGTACAGGTAGCTCATTCGATCCGCCCAATCCTGAATACCTATAAGCGTAGCCGCCTGGTACTTCTGGTAAAAATTCATAAAATCTGACCCCAACTGAGACATTGCGATTCAGACTTCAATCCTATAAAAAAAAGATGAAAACGTCTAGAGCGACAAGCTTGAACACTGGATTGTTTAAAGGATTGCACTACCATTGGTTGACCGAAGAGATATTACATAGCAATGACTCCATTATTTGAAATGCTTTATCGCTAATTTTAAGCCTGTAAAGTAGGCGGTTCACATTTTTGCAAGATTCAATCAGAAAAATTTGATGTTAAGAATAATTGTTGCTGTGAGCAGTTTCATCAATGTTGATCCTGTTTGAGCACAGTCATTCCGAAAAGGTGACGGGTAATGAATAAACGCACATTTATTCGTCTCCAGAAGAATATACAAATCGTTAATTGGAAATTTGAGTACTGCCGGAAATCAGACCAGATGCTGCAGGAAGGGGAAGGTGGGTGCATGAGTTTAAAGTCTTATGAGAAATCATTATATCCAAATTACTTCGTCAAAGGCTGCATTTGCAAGAGTTATTGTTCTTGAGCATGGTGTAGGTTTTTCGGGTGTGTTTTCGTTGGTCGACTAGCAATCTAGACAGCCGACGCCTTCTTCTCATAGGGGGCTCTGCGTTGCGTTGTCTCTCCACCCTCTTCGAGTTGCCTTCTTTGAGCAACAATATCGCGCGCAATGTCATTAAGCATAGCCCTGTTCTTATACTTAGTCTTGTAGATGTCCCACATCTCCACAACAACATCGGCGGTCACGACATCGCCGGCATTCATGGATATCATGCGCAACAGGAAGACGCCGTCGTGACGCAAGAAGTCGGAAATGAAATTGCGCAAAATTTCCTTATGCTCTGCAGTGTATATATCCTGAAGGCGAAGGAACTTCTTAATGAAATGAATCTTGCTCTTCTCACGACCCAACCGCAGGATCCATAGCGGAATTGAAATGGCTGTGCAGACCGCTACGATGGCCGTCCAGAACCACAAGAAAATATAAAGTTTTTCGTTTAGCATGTTCACGGGGAGCACACATTGGGCCACGTATCGATTGGTCGTGCCGAGGTGACGAACATGCTCTAGGTAGCAGAAGGAGACGCGGGGGAAAATTCTGGTCTCATCCCAGTCTCGACCATTCACCATGTACCTAGCGACCTCGTAACCAAAATTACTCATTGATTTGTTAAATCCAAGGAAGGTCTGCATTAGATAGAGCTGGCCGATTGCATTTGCAAGATAGATACACTTTATGAAGAGATAGGTGAAAATAAGCCAAGTCCCCAAACGCTTGCTGGCAATAAACATTCCGCAAAATTTGAAGGCCTTTCGGCGTGCATCGGCGACTTTCCCACAACGGTAGTCACGGTGCTGGAACAGCATCTCTGCCATTGTTCCAGCAACGTGTTTTACAAGCATCTTACGGTCATTCTCGATGGTGTTGCTCGCTTTGTTCGCCACGGCAATGAGGTTCTCCAAATCCGTCCCTGTGCGGTTGTAGCAGATGATCTGCCAAACGACTCGCGGAACGTAGAAAAGGATACACTGCAGACCAAGCATGAAGGGTACCCACTGGTAGTAGTCTAGATGTTGCACAGAAGAATACCTTCATTAGAAGCGTTAAGGTTTGTTCGGCTTTTATAATCCGAGGGAAAGGGTAATTGAAGCCTAATTTGAACAAATTACATCCAGACAAGTTGAAAGAGTCCAAATTCAACCCCATGGATTTCAGGCTTCTGCTTGATTAACCAACCCCATTTTACACTTAATTACCCCAGGGTATCGAGAAAAATAACCTGAAATCATAAGTTGACAGTCGCCTGGATAATTTTTAGCCATTCAACCTACTAATTCTCATATTTTCGTCGGCATCGTGCCACTCGGAGTAGTTTTGAGGAATGTGTTCTCCCTCCAAAATGGGAATCGTTCCGTGTACCCAGCAAAAGTTTTGCAGGAATTTCTCAAAGTCCTTGCCAGAAGGCACTGTAGGTATGTAGCACGCGATGCTAGCAAGCAGATATTGCTTGACCGCGATTATTGTTGTGCAAAGGAGCAGGATCAGAACGGAATACATGAAGTTCATTTTGTCCGCAAAATCCTCCAATCCAAGGAAATCAGAGACATGAAGCTTTGTGAGATAGTCAATGAATTCTATCCCAACCATTTTCGGGTCGGTGGATTAACGATCAGCTGCAAGGAGAAAAAGGAAAGCCTTTCATTTTTTTCTCACTCCCGATTACATGATTAGGGGGAGGGGCGCATTGGCTCTTTGTGTGAAAGGGTTAACATAAACATTTAACGTGTAAACAGTTTAACAAACCTAGTAGCAACCGACAGCCTCTAGACGGATCTTACACTTGATCTCGCATTCGCAAATACACATTGTCAGAGTTATTCCAGTTATTTGTCAAAAGAGGTGAATGAAGAAAAGGCTGACGGAGTGGCGTCGTTTTCGCGTACATCGGTAAGACTGTCCATTCAGTCAGTTGGAAAGACAGCGACCCAAGGCTCGACCACAAGAACTTGGAGTTTAGTCAGCATGTCTCAAAAAGCCCTATGTCCACAATCTAGGGCACTGCAGCATTAAAATTCATCTTTCAACCATGCAAAATGTCTTCGTCAGTTCACGCACAGACGCATGGCCTGAAAGTAGCGGTGGTGAACTAAGCCTACGCTACTCTCGGTCAATGTCAAGTTTGATGTGGGGAATGTGAAGAGGTTCAAGTTAAACTAGTTTCCCACAGACCGAAGTACTTGTTGGAAATATTTTTTGCTAAATTGATGTCAGCTCACTCAGACGGAAATCTCGTTATCTTTGCCTCTGTCACAAAAACCGTTTCAATCATCCGTGTCAAGCATAACACTTCATTATGGAAAAGAAATAAGATAGCGTGTTCAAATATTTGAGAGTGGTAGATCTCGAATACAATCTGCAAATCCGTCTGACCACTGGGTACTAGGCACCCATATTTTGCGACAGTAGCTCGAAGCTCATTAACCGGTCCAGTTAATTGATTGGTGCATACCTTAATAACAAACAGGAGCCACAATATCCCCTATTGTAATAGGTGATACAAGTAAGCAGATTTCGAGATTATTCAAGCAAGTGTTTCAGGCAAACAATGTTACCTCCGATTTCGGCTAACATTACCAGATTCCTAACGGTCGAATGACGACGCCCAAACCCTTATTATAAACTTCCTTTTCCAAGTGTTTACAAAGCTAGTGACTTGTATAGTTCCAACCCATGACCAAATGGGTGGTACGATCATGCCTCCAAGATTGGGTTAAGACACACGCCCATAAAAACTTAACAGGAAAAATTTTCCAACGCTCCATTGTTACTTTAGGGACTACCGGTACAGTGTACTCCATAGTATCGTAGGATCTTTGCTCCTAACTATGTCCCGCATCCATCGTAATTGGTGTGTGTATTCTAAGAGTCCAATGCTATTTTAACTGGACACCTTAGTCACGCTAAAAGCAAATCGAGCAGTTAACAAAGAACGACATTGAAGCCGGAAAGAGGGTGGAACCACTCAGAACAACCAGTCAGACCGAAATTTTGGACATAACACCAACAGCTGCGCAGAGGTCCTAGTACCCTGAAAACATACAAACCAACCGAGCTGTCATATCACCTCAGGGAATTAATTAATACAAACGCCGCGCACACGACAGGTTACTGTCCAACGCGGACACGCTCTGGGGTAGGACCTCCGGACACAAGATGTCGATATTGTCCAAAAATGACGAGAGTAGACGGCTAGACAGTGTTTGAAGATCACCCGCATCAATGTGCATTTAGACCTCCTATTGTCACCCTTCATACAAAGACCCGAGACATCCAAACGAAATTAGTTCACGTTTCAAAGTTGGAACACCAACGAACGCCAATTGCCATGAAAGTCAACTAGTTCCCTAAATTTTTTTGCAAAACCTCACAAAATGAATCGAGGTGGTGTTTACCAAATCCTCTGGCTATTAAAGCTGCCTTCCAGAGTGTTGTCCACGTAGCTTTAAAATTTTGCATCTTTCAAACTGGATACGTAAACATTCATCTTGCACTTTGCACTAAGTTCACGTACTCAGTGACCTGAACTATCGCTACAGCAGGCAGAAGCTGTGGAAAAAATCAATCACCAAAGCCACTTTCTCTTTCGGCTACCAAAGTAGGTGAAATCCATCGACTAGTTTTCTAATTTTCAAGAGATTTGTTTCCCGCAAACAGTAACATAAGTAAAGGACAAAAAGACAATGCTATGGACCTACGTTACGCGGTGGATACAATAACCCGGATTGGGCGAACACCGTTGAGCTACCTCCGTACTAAAAACCCACTCCTTCAGGTTGGTATATGCAATTTTATTAGCGGCCCACTGGTCGAGACTACTCTCCGGCGATTGGTTCGTAGGGAACCGCGCAAACCGATTGGTTGGTTATACCGATACCTCCAGTCACAAGTCTAAGTTCGCTTGAGAGAGCCTGACCCTCTGATGGTTAGTATTCCTTTGAAAAGGGGTAGCGTTTATACCAACTTTCATAGCGTGCGCATTTGGCAGTAAATAAAAAGCAAAGGTTAACCCTAATCATGTTCCAATACGATTGCAGTCACCAGCGCCACTTTGACGAAGCATTTTTGGATACTTGCGCTGCCAAATAGAAAACAACTCAGCGATGATTACAGCATCATCCTTCCCTCCCCCAGTTGTGTTCATTATGTGACATTAGGTCCATTAACCAAATTAGCCGCCACGGAAGATATTTAAGAACTATTCCAGTACCATAACCATTTCTTGCTGCTAGAGTTGACAATAATTTTAGAGCCATTCACGGACCCCGTTGAACTTTCAATCAGAAAGAGCCAGTTCTGACACGTATAAGTGCGACAAGCATCTGCGAGTACGCCCGCCAGATGGAGTGGTGGTTCCATCTCCGCAAATTTGTACTACTTTGAATGTCCTGATTCTATCGTGGCTAAGACATCCTTACGGAATGCTGATAAATCACGAGAAAATCAACAGGACTGCTATCTATAGTGTTTCAAGAACATTCCCGAAGGCTCTGAGAATTTAAAACACGAGGCTCTTTATTGGGTAGTTTTGTCTGGTAACTGCGCGTGGCACTGCTCCTTAGTCGATCATAATTCCACCACATTCACAAGTCGTGCATCTTGGTTGGCTGAAGATTTTCGACTTCGCTGGTTTCTTGTTTTTGGATTAGTGTTTATGGATACTCCTATCCTACTTCAAAGTTCATTTATGAATTCAATTCGCTATCCCCTGCTCAGTCGGCATCCTGATGAAAACAATGACCGAAATAGCTTTGGTAGCCTCTACTATTTGGGTGCCACTAAGATATGTTGAACGCTGTCGCGTCCACGTCAAGAATCCAGTTCAGACATTCCAAAATGGGGGACAATATGTGAGCCGCATTGACCTTGCAAATGCCTTCTACCCTCTCTCAATCCTATCCTATGAGTCTAGACACTGCCCACAAAATCACCTGCGGGACACAAGTCTAATATACTTTCTCCCCACTGCCGCAATTCATATGAGCAGTGGAACACGCTCTATGGATCGCTGGAAGTGCGAAACGCATGCCCGCCTGTGTCAGATTTCGCCTGTAACCCCAAACGGTCAACCTCGACTTAAGTCTAACCCAGAGCGTTTTGGTGGTTTCTTTGATGCTCTACGTAGCACCAATCAGCTGTGGAGCAGCCTTTTACCATAGCAACCAACTTTCTGAGAGACCGCTTAAACTTAGACTAGTGATGAAGATAAAACTTTCCCCTAAGAGGACGTTTTGTGTAGCATCCTTTATATCGAATCGACACGACGTCACTTTTAACGAGGCGTGTTTTACACTGTTCCTCTTTAGTCATCGCTCTGGTAAATAGTAGTTTCGGTGGGTGAGCATGCAGTTTATCTGAAAAGACATGCTGTTATTGGTTGTTTAAAAACAAATTGTGGTTAGCATCTACCTATTGACAGTGCAACTTGTTGGCGAGCATTTAGACAAATGAACAACCTGTTTGTCATTTCGAGTTTTTCCTAGTTGTGCTTTGGGATTTCCCCAAATCCATTCACCGTACTGTTGCTCCATGGAAAACTCCGAGCGTACTGTGCACACCATCAATCCAAGCTTTTTTTATATTTTTTATCCAAATGAATTCAAACGTTGGGCTTCTATGGGGTAAGTGAGAATTTCCGCTGAGCCATAACTGTGCAATTGTTCACTCTTTCCGAAATAACTTTTATCTACAAAAAAGTTATCGAAAATGCACAAATTATAGTTCATACGGTAGCATGGAATCCACAAATACGTTGTGCTGACCAAAGCTCATCAGAAGTTATTTATCTCAATCATACGACGGTGATATAATGCCCCTACGTTTTTCTGGAAATAAGTCTGTGAAGTTAGTTGCTGCTGCTATCAAATCAATAAATGGTGAATGGATTACTACCGCATTTCCGTATAGTAATAACTGGGTATTCGGTACATCGGAATTGCCGCTGCACATACCAGTGTACCTAATGGCAAGTGGTAACCCGTCGAAATACTTTGTGACGACACGAAACAATCGCTCTCAATTTACCTGCGATAGTTAATGTAAACAGTCTAGGCATTGTAGATCAACTAACGTGACCCTAATTTTTTTCAGTCAGGTACCTTGACGTCCACACTAGAAGCCATTCCACTCAGATGGAAACCAAACCAGTGGGTAATGGATAGAGGACAAGAAACTAACCTTAGAGAGGAATGTGATGAGCAAAGCTCGCAAAAAACCCGGGCATATAGGCTCTAATCTCGCCCACACTATCACAGCAAAGCCACTTGCTTGTGTGTCGGGGTTGAAGTTCAAAATTCACCTATCTAGTCTTTACGATCAGTTAGTTATCACTAAAAACTATTTGACATATCTGAGTAGGTTCATTCCGATTCGACCATGAAAAAGTTGTTTTCCTCTTTTTTAGCCTGTTGTTTAACCGCTCTACAATCAAACAGGTAGGTAAAAGTCTAAACTTTGAAGTTGGTCCGTTGAATTGCGTGCCTCAAAATCACATTACTACGCTTCAAAAGTACATCCAATTTAAGAAAGGAACTTTCTTTTTTTACTTCCCGCCTTACCGTAAAGCTGTAGAATGCAACACACACTGAACGATAAAAATGCATTGGGAATACCTAACACCTATAAATTTATTGGTGTACCACCCATGCAAGTGATAATATATTTATGTACCTTTAAGCACACATTCTAGGCGAGTAGCGGGATCTCAACTCAAATCACATGCCCAAGGAACAGGTGGATCCCAATGACGTTGACAGCGATCATTCCACAACCCCTATGAAGGCAGATATGCTTCATAAAGGTAAACCTTTTCCCGCTAAGGCATAGTCGCGAGGAATGTGTTGGGAATGAAGGGATAGTCGTAGGCGAGACTACTGCTTAACCATGATGCTGCCGTAATTCGGTCGCTCAACCATTGAGGAAAACCCAGCTATGAAGTCACAAACTGTATTTAATTAAAGTGTAGTAAAAAGAACAACGAACAGGCATACGTAACTAAAGTAGGACCAATTGAAGCTCTAATTTAATCCAATTTAGAACAATTCTACTTGTGCTAAGCCCTAAATACTTCCTAAAAATGTTAGAGCTATCGAGAAGGGGCTGAAGTTGTCGTTGTACATACCACAAATAAATTCGTTCCGTTCTTGTCACATTTTATTGCTTAACAAAAAATTTTTATTTTTAAAGGGTGTGGTGTTCTAAACACATTCACCAAAGTTGATTTTTTCTTAAAATTGGGGGGCTTTTAACCTTGGACAGATTTATTCCATTTATACTCCGGGTTCTGTTGTCGCATTCCGCCGGTCTGCGTCGACCGCCCGCATAGCGCTTCGTGATCGATATTTCAGAATGTCAGAAGTGATTAAACACTTCTGTGAGCTAACAGGTGCGTTGATTATTTAGCCTTATGTATTTTTTAAGGCTGTGATGCTTACACTGCTAAGTCTTTCTTGGATGCTAATGATGGGAATTTGCAGATGGCTGTAGATCTTTTTTATGCGACTAACACACCATCTCCATCTGAGCCTCCCGCATCGCAGCTTGCGGTCGTCCATGAAGGTACGTCGTATGTTATCTTTAGTGACTCATGGTTTTCATTCTTATCAATGAGTTGTGTAATTTCGAGGGTCCTCAACTCATGGGTGGATAGTACGGGTTTATGTGAATAGAACGGTCCGATATTTTACATTAGTTCAGTTTCATATACATTATACTGTGTTCCCTTATCATGGACTCGTGTCGTTGGCGTGATCGGATAGCTGCTAAGATTCCTGGCCTCGCTGGTGTAAACAACAATGCACCGTCTACGTCGTCGAGCAACCTCGTAAGTTCTTTTTTAGGCTTGTCCTCGTCGAATTTAGCTGATTTTGCAGACCCACTTGATGCATCCCTATGTTACTACAATTCAGAATACCGAGGATTATTCACCATCAGGGAATCTGCCATCACTTGACAAGAAACGGACTACGTTGGATCAATTATTTGCACCTCCACATGAGCTCATGTTTAGTGGTACTTTGCGACAAGTGCGTAGGTCGTTTTACCTTAAAGTTTTAAAGCAGTCATTTTTGTGATATTAGCACAGTTTTTATTTTTATCCTATCTACTTGAATATTCGTTGTGTATTTGAACTGAACATGCAGTCTTATTTTACACCAGCCCGGTTATTTTGGACGCTTCCTCGAAACCCTCCTTGTCTCTATTTCAGTCACTTCTTGTTTTAGCTGTGTTCCACCATTCTTCGACCTAAAAGTCATTTATTTGTGCTAATGCTCCTGATCTCTTTATTTATTGGATTTGACTTCTAAAAGATTGCATTATAGGTACTACGGTATTATGTCACTTTCGAACTACTAAGTGCATATCGCTTGTCTCAGTATCCAGTTTTAAGTTAAACGTTTTGTGACCTGCGAATTATTTATTTCTGGTGCTTTACCCAAGTTTCTTGCAGGGGAAGCCAAACTAAAGGGAGGGGGTCTTGTCAAAAATTGTTTTGGCAACGCGCAACCATTAGTCATTTGCCATTGGCACAGATTAACCCTGCCGCACAACCAAGAATTTTAAATGACCGACTTACCGCTTCCATGGGGACGCTTTTTACTCAAAAACCTCATTCAAGTCATCCTCTCTTAATTGTTAGGGCCAAAGGAAATGAAAAAAACTTTGCCCCTCGCCTGCCATCTACTCTTTCTCTTACCCGTCCCCATTCTTAAAGGCGATCTTGTTTGATGGATAGGGGGTCATTTTCTGCTTTTCTTCTTGGACAGCAGGAATTCGCAAGCAAGAGGAACTTGCAGTGATAGTGGCTGCAGCAGTTGTGCCGTCATGTCTCGCTGCCATTTGGATTTTTTAATAAACACGGCTCCGGATAGGTTAAGAACCGATCTTTAGTAGGCCTTTATTTTGGTTCAATCACCAACTGCGTTGCGTCGAGTTTTTGCTGAGATTTTTATTCCTTTAGCGCGCATGTAATCGGTGATCTGGGCTCAGCTTATGCAGTACTTAATCACCATCCTTGGACTTGGTTTGTATCGTTTACATACTCGTTCGAATCGTGTCAATCCAAATCCTTTCATCAATGCCCATCTCAGTCAGTTTTTAGGCACTGATCGCTATCTCAGATACTAGATGTGCGGCTTATTCAGAAACGCGGGACTTGCATATTTCTGTATTCCATTTTTGGCCTTAGAACGTGTTTCGTGAATTAATTTCATCTATCATTTATCACAACGATATTCTTTTGCGGAGTTTCCCGCTACTCTTTCCATCTTTCAGTTATGAGCCAGAAGTTTATTCACTCTTGAAAGCTAGAGCTTTTGGTTGATTGATTTGGTTGATTTTACATTACAGGCTATGGGAGTGGCACGCTTCCGACAGAAATGGATTTTGGTTAGTCTTTACGACGATTCGTGCTTTGATTGTCGTCTGCTCAACCGGGACGTGTGGAAGGACTACCGCATTATTAACCTCATCAGAAAGCACGTGGTTTTTATCCAGGTATAATTAATGTTTCGTTGCGTTTGCATTATCGTCACATCAGTCTAAATCATCGCAGTGACTCGCTGACCAGATCTTGTCTATCATCGCATCCGTAACTATCATTACTCATCCTGGCAACACGTCCCGTATCTGGCGTACTTACCCTGACGCTTGGGGAATGTTCGTGTTTTGGCGACCTTGGCGCGAGACTTGAATGAAGAAATTCTTTCATCCAATTTATTCTCAAATATTATTGGTATTTTGCTGTCACGTCTGACATTAGCTGCAGATGGTATCATCTGGACTTGCGCGTTGGTGTGTCATACACTTCAGAATGAATAGACTCTGAGATGTTTCTTTGATCCGACGACTTTTTCGTTTTGGCGTTGATTTCGCATTTTTGGAGATGTTTTTTCTACAATTGGGCTTTTTACGCAGTCATAATCTCGCATTGTATTGGAAATAGCTGAATTAGCTTACCAACCGTTCTTCGTTGGTGGGGCACTTTTGCGCTTGCTGATATTTACCAAATATACATAAGCCCGATGTGTTTCTCAGCTCTTCTCTAGCGATGCATCTTGCTCGGCATCCATTTCTGCTTCGAACTTAGTTATTATCATTCGGGGAAGCCTCCCTTCCTTTGAAATGCTAATATTGTTGCTCATTTAGAGACAAAATTTAAAGCCCGTGATTCTTATGGAACTGCTCTTCAAACCTTAAAATAACCTGGAGTTTGTTTTTTTTATTTCAGTTCAACATTAAATCCCCTGATGGGATGCTGTATCGAAATCGTTTCACCTGCATAGATTCAGCAACTCACATTGCGTTTCTGAATCCATATACCGGGGAACAGAAGATCTTCTGGAATCATCTTAAAGTTCCCCGTGAGATATTGAGCGTTCGTAAGTTTTCATGCTCTGTTCCTTATCTAAACCGCGTCTTATGGTACCGATGTCTGAGTATGGCATGAAGAAATTTATTGGAGTTCCACATTTAATCAATACGCTCACGACTATTCTCCCAGTGCATAGGATCTAGGTAACTAGTTTGCTATTTTCAACATCTTGATGCCTTCCAGTGGTTTTATGAACTTCGGCAAATTTAGAAACCAAAAGCCAGCATAATTTCTTATTACTTATGCATTTAAAAGAAGTAGCTGGCACATTGCTGCACCAATCAAGTTGACACATAAAAGGTCAACAAACCCTTCTTACTCTTGTATCATCGTTTATATCTCAGCTATCAGTAACAGATGTTTGGGATTATGCACCCGACTTCATTAACCATGTAGACATGCTTGCATCAAGGTGTTTCTACACCTTGTTCGGAAGTGGGCGGCACCAAGCCGCGCCAAGCATTTGTATTTGGTCTGCGCGTGTTTGTGTACGCACATATAATGCTTTCTACCTACAGTATCGAAGTTCCTATTGACCCATCCAACTCCTTTGGGTTCCGGCAATGATACTTCAAAGACCGGATCTCATTGCCTGTCTTCTCCAGATGAAACGGAACTATTAGACCTCTCTGAACTGGAATCGGATTATTTTCCCTTGAAAATGCATTTCCTCAAAGCTGCTAATGGCGTCTCCGCTTCACCTTCGGTAAAATTTCCCGTTTTTTTCACTCGAAAGGGTCTTTATTTCCGTGGTTATCTTAAACGGCGCCTTTTTGGAAATTTGTCACAGCTCTCGTTTAAATTGACATTTCATGGTACTTCGTTAGTTTTCCTTTCAACGGTACAATTGACTTCCCTTACGTATTGCACAAAGAAGAAAATTACCCACTTCTCTTCCGAAGCTGCCCATCGTAATGGGAGTGAGGAATGAAGAATGAAGAAGCAGTGCATTTCACCGAAGGCAGAGTTGAAAAAACCGTCAAATTTTGCTGGTTGCTGTGCCTGCATGTCTTTTTGGTTATTTCATTGGCTAACTCTGTGGGCCAATCAGATGTGCATCACTTGGTTTGTGCGCTGTATGCGTGCTTTGTTTTTTCCTTCGTCTCTCCTCTCGCTCCCGCTCCCTTGGTGCGCTCCTTCCTAGCCCAACTTCAGCTTCAGCGGCTCCTCTGTTAAAAGGTTAAAGTGCATATGCGACGGCGAATGTGTGTGTATGCTTCTACACGTCCTACTTAGGGTTGCTTTCCTGTTTTATTCACTTCGATTTTTATATGTTCACGTCTGCTTCATCTAGATTGGCTTTAAGTTGCGCTCCGCGTTCCAAATAAAAAAGTAATAACTAAAAAACAAAGCAAATACGATTAAAACAGATCTTTGAGTCTGCCACAAAAATAGGAGGTCTTGATTTTTTGTAGGTAATGTTTTTTGGGTGCCAGGTGCTAAAGGTATGGAAAGATTGATTGTTCTGCCTTTGGTACCTAGACCTATAGAAGATAAGGCTTAGCTGGTTCCCTTCTAAAATTAGCTCCATCCCGTTAAGCTGTCAACACTGGTAACTGCTCTTTAAAGCGCTGCATTTATTTTGGCATCTTGGGTTATCTTACACAAAGATAGCGCTCCAGTGCAGTATGATTGTGATTACATTCCAATGTCATTGCCTTACCTTACGTATGCACCTCGCTCAGGTCGTTGTTAACCTGGTATCAATTCCCTTCTTTTTTGTGAACTTTAGCCTTCACCATCCGTGCGTGGCTCTGCTACTGACACTCCGTCGGAGGCATCTACAGCCGCCTTATGTACCTCGTCTGGTTTCACAAATACGGCGAAACATTCTTTCTCCTTGAAGCGCAGAAGCGTCGATGCGGTGTGTTGTCTTGTTTACTCATGATTCTTAATATTTAATGTGAGGATAGACGTCAGACGCTCTGTATTTACAAGTTTCCAAATAAGTTCGTGCTGCTGTTTTGGAAAATAAATGAATGCTAAACTCTGAAAATATTTAACTCGTTAGGATAATCATCACTACATTTTATAATTTACTATCTTCGAAGCAAGACATACTTACGAATTTCGCTTTTGTCAAACGATTGCTCTTAGAACCATTGAACACTGTCCCATTCACCACTCTATCCTGTTTTGAATCTTCAACTGTTCGTTTCGCATGTGGTAACCTTACATCAGGAAAAGTCGTCAATTATCAATTGGAGAAATTTGGGGTCAATATGGGGATGAGGATGATAACCTACAAAGTACAAATCCCACGGGTGTTTTGGGGTGGTATGGGGTCCCGCGCTATCTTGTATGAATTCAATTTGGTCTTTCAATCAATTGACTACTTTTGATTGTTTTTGAGCAGAGTTTTTCTGCTTTTTGGAGTTATGTCAGATGGGGTAGATAAACTTGAAACTATAATTGTTGTCTAGTTTTCAGGAGGGTCGTGACGAACGATCGTATCCGCAGTTTACTACACAAAAAGTCGACATTACAAGAACATGGATGATTCGGCGCCTACTTACCGAGCTAAGTCCGTTTCACAAGCCAGACTTAGCCTGAGTTACATCCATTAGGTTCAAGCGGTTTTATAAAGTGAGGATTTTTAATGAGAGTAGTGTGAGGTACAGTAAAAGTGTATTGTTGATGGGCTGACGTTCTTGTGTTCCGTGGTATGCAAGGGAAATCGCCATTTACATGATTTTGTCTAGCTCTACCAAATTTTGCATGAACTTTTTGATCACCTAATCGTAGGCTATGTAATGGATGATACTCAGATGCAAAATATATTCTATTAATCCTCTATAATCTAGCCTGTTGCCGATTGCAACCGAGGATCACTCAACATTATTCGAATCCCTTTGCTTCATTGATGAATATCATGGTTTGGTTTATTTTTTTAAAGTCCTCCGAGGCTGGTCCATCGAAACGTTTGTTGATAGAGGACGATGCCGATTCCCTGCCTTTTGTCGACCTTGCTTTGGAAGAGGACGATGAGGAGGGTGCTGCAATTCTTTACGAGGAGGTCGACTCTCCAATTATGGAAGAAGGGAAGCCTGTGACAACATTAAAGGCGTTGCCCCCGGTGACTGATCCTACGAACGCCTTTCGAGTGGCCCTGCGTTTCCCTTGTGGTCAGCGAACTGTACTGACTCTGGAACCCAGTCTTCGTTTAGAAGTGCGTTTCTTCCATTAATCGAGTTGGTAAACTGTCAATGATGGGAAGACTTCTCCTGTGAGGTAGCCAATGCCCCGCCAAAACGCTGCATTCTTTAGCTTGAGATGCTAGACCGTCAAGCAGTACTTGAATCTTATTTGACTTGAATAACATCGCTTTCGAGAATCCTGTTGAACTGAGACAGTATGATTTTTGCTTCATTGGTATCATATTTTCAATTTTAGTCGCTCTTCACCTATCTCAAGTCGGAAGGGTATCATTCTTCCAAATTCGAGTTAATTCGAGTGTATCCGCGTCTTCGTTTAAACGACCTACCTCCCATGAGTCGCATCGATGAGATCGGACTGGCAAAATCCGATTCCCTATTCTTGCAGGACATTTAAGCTAGACCTTATTCCCTTTTGTGGCATTTTCCTTTATGTGTTCTGTGTCAAATACCTCTTGGAGTCCTAACGTGTACATTGGTCCTGACGTATTACAATAAATACCTATCTCATTTATACGTTAAATTTCTCCTCTTTCTGGCATGAAGATCGCATGGCTTGGTTGCTAGTTCTCGATGTGGAGTCATGTTTTTCCTTGAATTCTTCCTCGTTTCTCCTTTGGAATTTTTCATTTTTCACATACACGAGTAGTTCCGCCAAATGTCTTTTCATTGGGTGGTCGATCTGGTTTAAATATATTGGGACCTCTATTCAGCAATCATAATAGTTGTATTTTTAGTTTCATTTTAAATTCTAGTAAAAGTTAGTTCTGATCCTTGTGGACTCAGACTGAGGGTTGTTGATCGGTGATCCAAACGGTATGGACGTATATCCTCGGGCTTGCGGTATCTTTTTTCTGTCTGAGCGTCCATGCGCCAAATTACCTTGCTCTTTTGTTCAGGTGTGGGTTATGTCCACGTCAACGACTCAGGGTTTCGTGAAGACGGTGATGGTGATGATGGAGAGTGTGGTAACCGGCCATCGGATGATCGGTTTCCGCCCGCGTCAGATGACCACGAAGAAGGAGATGATCGCCTTCGATCCCCTTGTTCAGCGCTACGTCCTCTATCGTGAATTGAAGAAGATTCGCAGTCTTCACAAAGCTGGCACTCGAGACTAGTTTATTCCACATGGCTCTGCCTGTACATACCGCTACTGATTTATATCGATACATAGACAGCCAATGCGATTAAATTTTCTGCCTTTTACGCATGACGGCGATGCATCACTGCCACCTCTGTGTTCGCTCATCGTCACAGCTGATATCACCATCACCATCATCATCATCATGCATGTTACCACACCCTAAATGTTGTCATTGGAACGCGTTCAGTAAATCAGGAAACAACTGTGAATATGCGTTGAAGTCACTTAGAAGTGAGTTTCCAATAGTCACTGCTGCATCAATAATTTGCATAGTATAATGGGCTGATTTGCGAAAGTCCCGCCATTGTTGCGTGCGTCGCATTTTTCACAGCAGTGTGAAATCATGGAAAGATGCTTTGGACCAAGAAAACGGTGGGATCCCAGATTTTCGGTGCCTTACCATGTCTTGTAGCCTCGATCCATCTCAAGCAGCGGAATGTTGTTTGGCCAGATTACCAAACGGGCACAGGTCGATACGCTAGCCAGTGATCGCGGTAGGATGCGTCTAGGTCTTGAGGCGCGCACGTTAGTCAGGAGGATGAACGTGATTGACGCGTCCGATTGCAATAACCGCCTAACCACGTATTTTCATGGTCGTTCAGGAGCATTTGCTAGCCCGCTCACATCACAGTTGTTGGCTTTGAGCATAGCACATGAAGCGCTTGATTTCCCCGGTTTTGGTTATCCCTACTGTGGTGTTACTGCCAGTGAGTGTATTAATCTTCATTGAATCCCAAACTCTTGGAGAAAACTTTCACCGATATCAAAGTGAATCTGTAAAAATTACGGTTCAGAAATGTGCGCATTGTCTCTAGCAGGTCATGTGAGTCCAAGTTGCCATTTCGAGACTTAACGAATTATGGCGTTGGTGAGTCGCTATCTTGTAATGACTAGCTTTGAAGAGACAGGATTGCTAATCCGGTAAAGTAAGAGGCACCTGGATGTGTAGGTAGTCATTTTAGTCCCTCATCTCGTCGTCGCGCACATCGGTAGGCAAGTAATCTAATGTTATGAACAATGTAGCTTCAAAAATAATCCTGTATTGGGATTGGTCATGTGAGTCCCACTTCACCGAGAAGTGAACAACCGCCTAATGGGATGGTCGCCGAATCAGTACTGCCCTTCAATTACTTTTGGCGATTTCATTTTTCTACTATTGGTGTTTCTGTGCATGAGCAACTTTTCGAAAAGTTTCGAAAGCAAAGCTTAGACTGTGAAAAGTTCTACAAGAGCATACAGGTTTCTACTACTATTAACTCCCCATTTAAACACGTAAATCCCGGTGTTCTAACAGTCAGCTTATTCATACCCTGGTATGCTCGATTTAGACTGAAGCTTTCCATCGTAGCTACAACAGTTTCAAAGTCTAAAAGTCATATTTTATTCGGTTTTGTGAGGATCTGCTACAAAGAACCTAGAGATTTTCGACATGCTTTTGAAGGGCCTACTTGGCGCAGGATTTTCCATCTCTTCTATTGGATTGAAGCTGACGTTGGATTGGTGTACCTTAACACCTTCCTTAGAATCAGGGAGCAGACTCGTGTAGCCAAATTGCATGCTTCAGTCATACCCAAGTTAAGTTCTCACCTGGCTATGGCCTACCATGATGTTTAAAACCTGACCAAATTCCACCGAATTACTGTTTCAATAGACGTAAAAAAACCTGTTTTGGTCGGTGCTGTTTCGTAAATGTGAAGTTTCGTATCGCGCCAGCTTCTGTCTTCGAAATGCTTCTGATTTAGATAAATCTATTTGTCTGATCTGCATAAATACTGGAGACATTACTTCAAGAAGTGAATAAAAGTGAAGATATGTGGAATGGAGGCTTTATAACAAGAAATGTTTTTTAGCTAAAAACGTGAAAGAAACGAATCCATCTGTTATGGAATAAATTACCGACCTGTGGCTATGGAACATTTAATACCCACAAAGGTGAAGGCGCTTGTTTTCACGTTTACTGTTCCGTGCATTTTTCGAAGCTAGTAGGCAATTAAATACTGATTTTCGGCAATTACGCGATTATTCTTTGAAGTTTCGATCTCATTAGTGCTTCAGAATTGGCTCTCCTACCTTCAAATAATTAGGCGAAATACCGTTTAAAATGCCGTCACAACAACAAATAGCACGCTTCAAAGCTGTCTGAATTCAAACCAGTCGTTATTGGGGCTCGCTTGGGAAACCTTACTATGTGCTCACTTGTTACGCATCCCTGTCAGACAAAGTATCCACTGCTTGCCCCTTAAACGCAAACCTCTCTGACCTTTTAATAAAAGCACAACCCTGCTGTTTAAATGACACACAACTGTACTTTTGCTGAAACAGCTGCCCGCACTCGTTAATGCAAGAGTTGGGGTATTTTGTTGACATTTGCTACTACTCCCAAGCCTCGATAAACAAATATCTTTAATATGGTCCCTTAATGCATTAGCAGAAGCATTGTCATATGGTAAGCGGGAGAATTAAACCTGAATGGTATTGCGTTGAAAATGTTTAAATAAAAGATTTTTAGCTACTCGGCTTCTTAATGACGTCTGGTTTTTAAAATCCTATTCATTCCTCTTCTTGATGAAGCTAACCTGCTAGCGTTGAGGCACTGTGAATAAAGCTATTCTTGGTGAATTTCGATGCATGAAGACAATTAGGTTGCAATTATCCGCCTCGCGTCTCTTCAATAACTGAAACATTAGAAACAGATTAATGTTCTTACCCGTGGACCGACTTGAAGACTTCCAAAAATTGGTATATTGCATTTAGGGTTGCTTTCAAAGTTGCCAGTTAGTGTATGATTCATTCTTGGGGGACGTTACATTTTTTTATCAAAAATAGTACAGATTTTGGGAAAATACTTTCTTACATGCATGGAGACTTGCCACTGAAATGCCATCTTGATCCCGTATTTTAGAAGAGATCATAATTGGCCGTTTAGTAGAACGACATACAGGCTGAGTGAAAAAAATGCTGCACTCTAATGACGCCCGTTGGCCCAGTGTTTTTAAAGAAAAAAATCCCGTTAGTTTTCCAATTGGGCAACTCCATATCGCCGCGCTGCGCATTGCCAATTTTTCATTGGCTTTGGCGGACCAATGGGAATCCTGCCCACGCCCCCCTAAACCTTCACGTACCCTTTTAGACGGACTGGAAGCAGACGGTACACCGACACAGCACATAGTGTGGCGCGCGCAGGCATGGCAACCGTCTCCACAGTACCAGCCGACCTCGTCTCCGCCGCGGCTGCCTCCAACGCAAGCGCTCCCGACCTGCTACACTATGACTCCATCCTCGCAGACGCCTGCGCCTTCAACCGACGACTCCGCAAGGGCAGAGTGGACAGGCCCAACTTCTTCGATACCGCGACGCAGATAGCTCAGCGTCCAGCACCCTGGTTACACCGCTCCGTGCAAGCTCGTATCAAAAGTAGGCCAATCTCTCAACTCTCATCTCAAATTTCTACTCCTTCGTTCATACGGCTCATCAGTGCCAAAATATCGTTCCACTTAAATGAAGGCAGCTATCATTCAGGCCAAAAAACACTGATAATAAGCCAACTGAATGGACTTTGTGCTAATTCACGTTACACTTGGGAAAAAAATCGGAAACACTTGTCTCCTTTTTCCATGATCCCTACCGATCTCCCGCCCATCTTCCTGCATAAAGTGCTGCCGTTTCGTAGAATATGCATTTAGACTATTGAGAAATACGTAATTTGATCAGTCAGTACATGCAAGCCGTGGAAGCAGAATACTGCTTTGTGCGAGCCAATTCGAGTGGTCTGTCTGGTTACTTAGTCACAGAGCATCTCGGATCCTCTGCGAATAGGATTTGAGAGAAGCGTAACACTGAGTAAATTTCCAGGTTCTCCTATCTGGGCTGCATAACCGAATCATCGGAAGCCAAACGTATTCAGGGCCACAGGTTGTTTATCAATTAATGATTATCAAATTGAGTGGCATTTTCATGGGTTAAGGGAGAGCGCTTTCAATGATAGGCGAATTGGTGCTCTCTAAATCAATCACAGGTATCAATTAAAGGTAGCCAATTATCGTCATGCTGTTTGGTTTTGGCAGGCATTACTATCCTGTAGAGGAGGTGTACTATGTATTGACGGTTGATGATGCATAGTGGTAAGTTTCACGTAGGATCTAAGGGCAAGAGTTTAAATACAAAAGGATTTTGTAAGTCGAATTCAATTCAGATGGAAGGATTGGCTTAGCTTTCTAATGTTTCAAACTATTGCAAGACTTTGCAGGCACACCATCAAAATATACCCTTAATGAAAAGTCTCCGCCGGTAATTGACCGCTGACAAGTTAATCATATGCATTAAAAGGCACTCTCTTAGACAGGTGTCTGGCTATTTTGTATCAGCAACCTGAATGTCAAGTTGCTAAACAAGTAACTTAAATGGCCTTGAATTTATCTATCGAGTAGAATATCAGTAAGCAAATTGTATGTGAGTAGGCACGACATGAAGTGCGGAACCTTCCTAAAAGCCTAAGGTTAAGACCACCGGTGCCTTTTCTCATACACAAGAGCAATTGTGTTGGCTTCTAACCGGTAGCTTCATCAAGGGCCATACAACAAAACGGGCCTCACATATTCGTCAGGCAGGAACGCTGCGGGTGTGTGGCCTAGCGACACTGTTCCAACATCGAAAAACGTCCCACCAAGTCAGTCAAAACCCACGCGAAGACGCATCACCCGACTTCGCTGTTGTTGACGCGGTAACCAATTGGAGGACTTGATGATGACTCACCTGGTTTGTGTTGAACGAAAACATTACAGATCACAACTGTAATGAGGGGATGAATTGAACTCTTGTGTTGGTGGAAAAAGCTCTCGTTTAACCTGCATCAATGTCTAATCGACGACCTGTCGTCAAATCGATCAGCGGATTTAATCTTTCTCTTTCGCGGATGAGGTTCTACAGTCTTGGGCTTTAACTTTAGCTTCTGACGAGTTGTAAGGCGAGTATTTCGATTATTTTGGTAGTTAGGAGTCTTGCTGTGCATAAAATGTGGTGATTGGTTTATCCAATTCAAGAATAACATTTTAAACAAGGCAAAACAGGTTAGAAAGGACGGAAAACCATGAAACACTTGACTGAATGACCTGAAATGCAAGTTCTCAACTCACGTGATGGCGGAAGCACTTTTGAGCTGCTTCCACAATTCTACCGCAACACTAATGAAGGTGAGGCTTTGATAAGTCGTGTAACTTTTCGCACCCATTGCGCATAATTTTACCGAAGCTTCAGTTTTGCATTGGTCACAAACAAATTCATGGATGTGACACTAAGAAATATCTTAGAAAAGATTTTCAAAAGTGAAATTGTCTCACATTCTTAGCTTGATCATTTTTATTTTTCCTCATATATTAATTGCTTGTTCTTACATCACTGAGTAGACTGACTAATAATTAGACCAAAGTTGTTCCAAGCAAGATACCAACATCCCCTGTTTAGTCTCCTATTGGTAGACGATGGCATGAGCAACGCCTTTTATTTTGATGGTGACATTCTTTTGCACAGGAGGTGACAAGTGGAACCAAAGGCGGAGCACTTATTACAATGTACAGGTTATCAATCATCAGAAGGCAACACCACTACTTCAACTAATTATGTGTATATTAAGAGTTTATTTATCACTTCCCAGTGCACGGCTTACGAATATTCCCTCCCCAACGTCCGATATAACTTTCACTCCAAATTGCATTTGGTTGTGCAAGGAGGACTTTACCTCCACCATGCGCCTAAACCATAATAAGCTGTTATTCCCAACATTATCGCCAGCGAAGTAATCTTCGGTACACTAATTGCTGCAACTGAGAGCAAACCATGTATCTTCCCACCACATGTAGGCGACCAAATCAGGTTACAATTTATTTGTTCCTCGGATTTACATGCAATAATTTTTGCATACATTTGATCATTACATCAAGCCTAAGGACATGAACGGTAGGTTAACTGGATTTGACTTTGGCGTGCTCACGTGCTTCACGACGCGTTGTTCATGCAAAATTCAGGCCCCCAAGCAGCATAACTAGCATAACGGTCATGGGAAGTGACCTCTTCGATTTGAACTTGGCCAGTGGGTTACAAGGTCATTAAAGTGGTAGTCGATAAGGCAAACCTTTTATGATGTACAGAATCATCAGCTGTCGAGACTGTGAAACCTGAAGTGCATTAGGGGCCCCAGAATCGATAGAAGTTCTGAATAGCAGAAAAGGAGCGCCACCGCATGCCCAGTGGAGTTAACTTTTAATAATAGCAACGAAACGTATACGGAGGTGCAGCATTGTTACGGTTGTGAGGGCAAGGAGAGGGCTATTTAGGATGCGTTGAAGTGCAAAAAAGGGGCACACGATTTTGCGAGTGGTGGTCATATCGATTAACACGCATTGCATACTTTGACGAATCGTCCAACGTGGCCTTGAATTTTTTGCCTCAGAGTTGATGGCGACTGATTGGTTGATTGCGCTTCAAGCCGTAGTCGTAGCGCACGCCCCATTTGTCGGCTTAGTCAGCCGGTTGAGGGAGGAAGGGAGGCAGGGTGGGCGGAAGGCAGGGCGGGTGGGGGCCAGGGGGCGGCTGGACGGTCGGCCGGACGGACGGACGGGCAGGCAGGCGGGCGGGCGGGCGAGCGGACACGGAGGGATTATTTGTCGACCGTTTGGGCATGCAGTCGGCAGAAAGGTAAAAATGTACCGACAAGTTATTTCCTAAGTAATGAAGCTTCGAGAAGCAGCATATTTTTCCAAATATAAAGTAAGTTAATTTAGTACAGTTTTACTTTACGGTTACGTGAGCATACATTCCCATTCTTAGTTAACAATACTTCTTCCCACCTGTAAAGCCTTAAATCAGACAATGATTGTGCTCAACCTTTTCAACTTGTTCGTGAGTTAATCAAAATGAGGTGATACTGCCAAAATATCAACCCGCTCCATTTTTGCCTTATTGCCTTAGGTTTATCCGTATCGAGACCCCACTTCCTTGTAACATATCGGCGACATAGGTGGCGACTGCAACCTGGCCTGAAACGAAGATTCACCGAAAGTCTCGAGACCTCTCGACTTCTTTTCATGTTCCAAACGATCCCATTCCCAAGCTCTAATGTGGGGGTAGATTCATCCAACGGTAAATGATGTTGAGATTGCATCTCTTATATCTGTTCCAATTATAACATTTCATACCTAGCCAGGTATACTTGTTTCTAATATCTATTATAATCATTGAGGCACTTGTATGCATCAGGTTCATATTTCAAACTTGAACTTGTTCGCTGCTGTATTAAATACTCTAAGGAAAAAATAATTTCGCGTTTCCCCTTTTCTCACGGAAAACTTTTGCCTAAATTAGTAATTGATCAAGTAGCATATTAGCAAACGAATCTTGAAGGGTTAGAATAAGTATTTCAAGAAGTAATAGTCTCTATTTAAACTAAGCTTTTACTTACCGGAGGCTAAATAGAGCCACTGACGACGATGAAGGGTTGCGGAGTTGCTCCAAAGATCGCGTGCACCTTCGCGCCGAGCCGTTCCGCACGTCAGTTAAATTTAATTACTCCACCCACGGAAGCAAGCGCCTTTTTTGCCCAGACAATTTCTCAAAAAAATATACCCACGGGATTATGAAGACAACCGCGTCATGTAATCACGGAATTATATGGCATCGAGTAGCCACTCTAGACCTGTACGACAGAGTTAGGTCTCGCTAATATTATCCATTCATTATGTGAGGACTGTCGTACTTGAGGCGAGGTTTTGCATGGCAGTGCTAGGATGCGTAACATAGCCAATGAATGTAGCTTAGAATCCATCGCAGAATCAGCGGTTTGTGCAATAAAACAATTTGACTTTAGTTCCCCTATCCATTCGCACTTCAAACAGCAACTGGGGGACAGGCCGGGCTATTGAGTGTTGGTTTGTTCTCACGTACCTAAAGGCAGGCGCATAATAACAATTCGTTATTATTTGCATTTTAATAGGATGAATAGACTTCGTACACATTCTTGTTATAGTCGTCATTCCGTTATTGGTATATTTAAAAGACTTATTCTATTTTTGGGCCCTTTTTCTTCAAAGTGCACAATATAAACTGCAGTAATAACAAGGAAAGGACAAAGCATTCTGTCAGAAGGTTTGTATATTTTGACAACTTTTGGGTAATTTAGACTGTTTGCTGCCTGACATGAATGATCATTGACGCAAACACCAAGGCAACTTTTCAATACCCTATTTCAGATTTATCAAAATACTAGGTCATAACTTTATCACAGAAGAGAAACAAAAGCATACTGTTAACCTGTGTTTTGAATAATTTTGAAAAGACGAATCAAGTCATTGCATTCTCGCGGAGAACTATACGAATACAGGAGTAATAAAGTTACTTATTGCTAGGAATTAAGTTTCCTAGCAATAAGTAACGTGGAATGTTGAGTGGTTTTAGGTGTTGAATCCCTTTAGAAATTCTCAACTAACTCACAGTAGGTACTTTCAAACAAACTAGCTAATCTAACGATTTCATCCATTGTCGGAGTGCAACGCGACTCTTACATTTCCGCCTGAATTGTTGTTTCGGAACAGTGATCGAACCGTCTCCTTAAATAATAAATAAAGTAAAAAGTACACTTAGTCTAGATTATAAAAGCAAAAGACGTATCTGAAAATGTCTCATTTACCAAAATTAATTTTCTGATAGCCCGAGGCTCCGTCTCACGAGTCCAGGCGCCCGTTAACGACTTAGCCAAACAGCAGCCACCACAGACATCTTTGGGCATCTCCACAACCGATCCGGAGGCCTCCTTAACCGGCTCCGTCTCCGGTGAGGGCTCCTGTCAATCCTCGGCGACTCAGAACTCAGCCAACAACTCGACAACAGCCTCAAATGGAGGTGACAGGAGGATATCGACTGGGGAGATACAACAATCCCAAACATCACCCTCTCTCGAGGACTTTAGCGGGCAACGCTACGACAGCTACGGAGGACGGTATACAGAAGATGACGATCCAGAACGCTCCAAGCTAAAGTTTCGCCGACGAATTATGGGGATGGGTGAAAAATCCAGTGTGGTTCGACGCTACCACAGACGTCCTGGTGTGGGGGTATGTGGTCGGGTGAGTGGTGGGCGAGGTCCTCCCACTAGAACCAGCTTTGCGTTTTGCACGGTTTTTAACTATTAACGCTTCTTGGCACATTACTTTGCTCTCCTTCATATAATTTGAGATTAGGAAAGATAATGGCATAAATAGAAAGTTTTTGGTCCTTGGAGCTGTTTTCATCACTGTTGTCAAATAGTACTAATGGATGCAATCGCTATAGCTATTTTATTAATAACGAACTGAACGGAATTTATGAAATGCAGTACAATGAAACTTGAGACATGTAGCTAACTCTAATGGAGCAAAAAAATTCCCTACTTACACAGTGACTTCAGTCATCAATTGAGACAGGCTAGTGGGCACAGGTTTTCACTGGTAGCCCTCGTTTCCAAAGTTCTGCGTCTACCCTTTAATTCTAGGCGTAGAATATTTGGTACCTGATGAAAAATTTGAAGGCAAGGACTAAGATTGACCAACGGACGATATATTACTTTAGTAAGCACATATCACCTGAATAAGAATACATTTGCCACCTAAGGGACTATTATCCTATTTTCCTATCGATATTGGTGAGTATACCTTTTGAGGCAATATAATATGGTCTTACTGCTCACCGCGTTCTTCAGTGAAATAGCGTATTTTGATACCCTAATTGAAATAAAAGGCCAAATAACATCAATGCGTACTTTCTGTATATTTCAGAACTGTAGCATTTTGCGTTCTTTATTTGCACAAATCGCCCATGCCTCTGCCCATTGGTAAGACGAGATCACGAATGTTTTTGTTAAGAGAGGAATCGTACTAAATTTGTTGAAATGACTGTTTGAAATGTTCCACGTGCGAGATTGGAATAAGTCTAGTCTGTGGTAAGTGAATAAATCACGGCAGTTTGTCCACCAATTTCGCTGTCGAAAATCTCATAGATTTGATAATAATGGGTTTGCCAGGGCAATTAATTACAACGTAATAGGTTGTTCACGGCTAAAAGTAGGTAAAAAGTAACACTAAAATTATATAATTATGCGAATTAACAAATGGTAATGTTAAAGGACGTATTTACTTTTTTTGCTGGATTGTTTACGTTTGTTTTTTTAATGCGGCACAAAATGTCAAACGAAGCCCTTTGAACAGAGAGCTAGATGCGCAGTTGCCTGCTCCGGCCGTCCAAATGTATTTTCCGCATCCATAAAAAGAGACCTAAAACAAACTATTAGAAATGCCCAAAGCCTACAGGCTATCAATTTAGAATTGTGCAAACACGCGCACAACAGATGACATTTCTGTAGCGTACCTTATCATTTCACTGTAGGTTAAAAAGCCGTCTCTCACAAATTCGTGAAGCTGGCAGTTTGGAGAGCAGGCTGAATCGTAAATTGGCGCAGACCATGCAAAGTAGCATTTTAATAAAGCTCTCAGGCCACATCATTGTGCCGTCTGTCACACAATCTACTGCCTGTGGCCACTAATAGAGTTAAGCTATTTAGCAAATTTAAAATGGATGGATTTTAAATTGACTGCCGATTTTTGGAATGGGCGACATTTCGTGCGTCAAGTGTTTACCGACGCTGCCACGGAAAACACAAGTGCAGCAGACGCGTGCGCCTACGAAGGGCAATAAATCTTCCGTCAAAACTTCATAAATTCCAGGAGAATAGGCACTATGCGGAAGTATACTCTAAAAGAAAATAACCAAGAGTTGTTTCCTGGGTCATCATCAAATACGAAACATGTAATTCAATTGGCTTTGTTGGAGGTATTTTCTCTTTATTTAAACAGGGAACAAACTTGTATAATGTGTTGGTGGGATCATTTAGTGCATCAACATCAAGGCTAATTTCCTCTGTTTTTGCTTATCATGCCTATCTTGCTTTGTTTTTTGTCAATCTCTTCTTACTTCCATTGGGCCATTGCGAGGATCTATTTGTGCATTCAAAAACACTTGTGATGGGTGATTTGTTGGTGGAACCAGCCATGAATATGAAAGCGTTTGCATTAATTCGACATTGCTATTTTACTATGAATACAAAACTGCGTGTTAGGGGGGAATATTAAATTTGTGGATATTGTTGGTGCTCTGCGGACTTCAAATTTATAAATAGCAATATATGTTCCACTCAATACAGGGTGTGAATCCACCTCCAAGACTCTTCCTGCCCAAAAAAGGTTTTTACTTATTTTGGATCTGTCGAACTTGCTTAATAGAAATGGAAAGGAGGCAATTCTTTGGTGAAATATGCTTGCAGACGTTGTTAAATTGAGTACTGTGCAAATGTTTGCGGGCATTCTATCCACAAACTTAAGGAGTCTGTGGTTTTGGGTGACTACCAAATCCTCCTGTTTCCAAGCCAAATTCTGATACTGCCTATCGTTGTGTACGCCTTTGAAGGACATAGTACTATTGGAAGTCGCTTAAAGATACACCAGATAATTTTGCGAATTCTATCAGAACAAAACGCTTCGCTTTTCTTAGCCGAAAGCGTTGTCGTTAACAGTCGCAATTTATTCCTATTCTCAAAATTGTCCCATAATAGCTGAATAGCTATTGGTATATCCGATGGCTTTGGCTACAAATCCAGTCACGTCTGGTCTTGTCCATTAGGATATAACCTGCAGAGCTCAGAATCCATCGCATGCTGTCAGAAAGCTGCTGGTCATGTGAAGCGTATGCCATTCTACTGATATTAAGTAGCAAAAGTTACCCATAAAGAGTATACTGGGTGTAGGAGGGCAGCGTTAACCCTACGCTTGTAATTTTAGCCACGCGGAAGGAGGGGTATTCCAGGGCGGCACGACAGTAGTGGCCGATGGACGTCGCTCGACGGTTCAAGCAACAGTCTGCAAGGCTTTGATGCTGGATATGATGAAGATAGTCCAGGTGCGCAATTGGCCTCATTTAACGTTTTTAATTCCCAAAGCAGACAAAAACCAGCCTCAAGCGCAGCCAAACTATTGAAGGGAAAGTGGTCGCTTTCCGGTTGCTCAACTAAATCCATATACTCATTACAATGGCTATCTTAGTCTCGGAAGTAGCTTTTGGTAATTTAAGGGGATGTGTTTATTAGACTGTGTTTGCACTTGGATATACAAAAGGTGAATCCAGTACGTAGTTTTCCTATACTCATTACACCGTTGGGGGCAATAGAGGTTACAATGAAGTTATCAACTCGAGTATCGACACAATAGCTCATTTATTAGTGCTACGCAAAAAGGATAGTTAACAGGTGGATTAGTTTTGTCACAAAGTACTATACATAATGAACATGGACTGAGTTATTCAGGTTCTACAAGAGGCGCAAATCTGGCACAATGGAGGCATTTCCTCACTACGGTGAGGCAGCGGCAATCAACCCATTCTTAGAAACTTCACTTCGAGATCTTTAATGCTGAATGGTGAGATAGTTAATATCGGCTTGCTGGCCATCAGAACAGCCTTTTAATGGTGAGACAGTGCAGTAATATGTGTTTGGGAGAAAATTTGCAGGTTGTGACGTTTGGGCATTGCCATGATTACCCGAATACTACGATTTTGCCGTAAAAATAAGTTTCATATACTTTACGGACTACCTTGTCAAAAATTCACTCGACTCGTGCAATCCAGAGTCATCTCAGGTGGTAGTGGCTCTCCTGTGCTAAGGACACACAGTTCTCAGCAGATGCGAATTCTACTTATGCAATAAAGCAACTTTTGCTAATGACAATTTATTAAACTCTTGATTACATTAAGACAGGATTTAATCCCTTATCTAAGTGACATACTTGGTGCCAAGGTGTCATCAGACTGTGAGAGTCTAAAATAAAGAAAGTGATGAATCTCAAAATAGGAAAAAATCGTAGGTTATCGTTTAATCTCATGTAGATTACGTGCAGATACTCTGTTTGGAAGCTTGCGTAAATTTATCATGTGAGGACACTACTAGTAGACTGGATGAAATCTCGTAGCTGCCAAATTTCATAAAACCGCTTTGTCGAAGCCGAACAATTTACTTGGGTATTCACTGCCCAGAATTGGTGAATCAGGGCGTTGTGTATCAGGGTAACACGAGACCACACACGGATTTGGTCACTCGTCAAACTGATAGGCATGGGTGGGATGGTTTACTGCAACCACCCAACGCTCATCGACCAAGTAACCGCATCACACTTTTACCAAAAATGTGCTAGATGCTAAACTCATTGGATTGGTTCCAATACTGTATATAAGTTTGGTAGCTTTGGTAGTTTTGGTAGCTTTGCCACGGAAATATTAAAGTAATTTCAGAATGTTTGCTAATTTTTGTGACCTATCCATTTTCATTCATATCGATCATTTTAAAAGTCCTAAATTTTGTTGGATAATGCGAGGCTCGGCGACCGACCTCAATTTGTGCGACTAATTCAAAAAAGACATCACAATCGTCGTAAGTTAAGTCACCCTACGCTAACCAGCTTCGCACCATTGTCAGTTATAAACAATTTAGTTTCATTACATGCGTTTCTGATGGCAAAGAAATTACTATTCTACATCATGCTGATAACGATAATACAGTTGGGAACGATGGTGAACTGTTTAAATTAAGGTTTACTAAATAAGTGCGACTGATGCTTTCAAGTTGTGGGAAAATTTACCTTTGGACCCCATTTCCTCTTTTGCCGGTAGGTTTTCCTCCTACCCATAAATAGGACCTAATCCAATTTGTTCCCAAGTTTGGTGCATTAAAAATCGTTATGTAAGCTCACAGTTCGTGCGATGTGCTCTGTCGTCGTAGAGCAATAAGGGAATGCAAACCTTATGAGTGATTTCCAAACGTTCTTGATAGGCATCATTGAATGCTTTTTACAATGGATTTATTCGGTTAAACTGCATTTAAAATGTTCAGCAAAGTCGACGCTCCGATAAATAGTGCGCATAAATTCTTAGGTTGCGGATAGAAATCCCTCATTAATTACTAAAGACAATGCAAAGCGGCTGGCTTGGCATTTACCAAATCAATAATGCTAGCGTTCACAACAATTAGTTATCAGACCCATCACGCGTAGAGAGGGTGTGTTGAACTAGTATGTATTTTGATTATGGCGACTTGGGAATAACGCAAAGTTATGACAAAACATCTTAGATGTTTATGGCTCGCTTATCGTTCTAGTAAATTTTACTTCAAATGATTCAAGACTTATTTTAAGACTATAGGAATATCATGTTTTTAAAAGCTAAACACAAGTTTTACCTCTCAAGGGTCCTTTTCATATATCCAGACGCCTACACACCACCTGACGAAGCCATCTACCGGAGCAATGCAAATCTATCGGCGGGTGGGCCCAGCGATGGTCTCCCTACTAAACTCTCTCATCCTCATCCAGGTTTCTTTGAGACCCCGGAGTTTCTTGAAACGACTCCTGTTTCCCGATCAGAGACGCCGATCACTTCACAGCACCATCACCACCACCCGTCCACGCCAGTATCGCCGACTCCCGCGCCTACGTCGGTGCAAACAACGGCAACGACGTCGATAATGATGATGCCTCAGTGCCATCCGCAGCAGTCCCTTATATGCAGTGGTATGGATAAGAGAATGCCTTCTGAGGTGATCCACGACCCAAGCAATCTCGAATGGCGAAATGCTGTTCAAAGGCATCCCCATGTTAATGGCCCTGACAGCGTGAACAGTATGTTTATAGCAAGCATGAGATAGTATTTTATGTCATGATTGGGGTCACCATCAAGGTGTTCTTGATATTAAGACTCAGTGCTACCAGACGTGTCACAGGCTGGGGCACCACCATCACTGCCACCGTTGCCGCCTGGACGACAGACGATGTCCACTCAACAGCCACACAATAATTCGGCCTATCAGCAGCATCACTCATCACCACTTCCAGCACCCCTGCATCACCATCAGCAGCAACCTCCACCACCTCCACCACCCCCAATGCAATCAAACGCACCACCACCATTACCACAGCCACCACCTCCCCCACCGCCACCACCGCAGTCGTTGCAGTCATCGAATTCAGCATCAGGCCCACCTGACATGAACGCAAACCAAGGAGGTGGAGGTAGTGGTGGCGGAGGAAATGCCCATGTTCCCTTGGGCACCCCACCTCCACCTGGTGGAAGTAGCGGACCTTCGGAACCGACCACCGTGGTGACCTTCTTTGTCTGCGAGGTCTGTGCTTCCCGATATCGTTCGACCGCAGGCTTGCGGTACCACTACCATAGTCAACATGCGGGGTACACACCGAGGAATCCAATTTCGGCTTCTGCTTCGAGGATAAGCATACCCACTTCAGAGTATAACAGATTCGCTCCGAATACGGGACCGCGGGGAGGACGCAATGGGAGAAACAAGCGTAGCAGAAGTAGGTTGTAGACACCAGAAGTGCTCTATTACCATTGTGAGGGAAGGGCAAGTAGTGGTGCTCAAAGTTTAATCAGCCTTATCGACCCATTTTGTCCTTTAAAACTTTTGGTTGATACGTGAAACTAACTTTCCACGGTAACAGCATTCGTTAAACAAATTGAGATCATCAGTGGGAGTGACCGATAGTTTCCTTTATCCCTACCTTGACTACATTGTTAGCGATGGGGAAGTTGTAGTACCTGATCTCCTTGGGTTTAACAAAATAAAAGAAACAAGGAGAAAGTGTTATCGTTAATTAAACCGACGGTTTTAAATGCATGGAATATTTACTACAGGATACATAAATATGCAGCTTCTATTTGATTTGAATTGCAAAGGCAATTACCCGAGCTACCGCAGCGGAGGAGCGAACAAGGGGCGGGGGTTGTCGGCGGCAAATCAGCAGATTGTGAATCAGCGAAATGCAGCTCAGACGTCGGGAGATGGGAGCGAGTCCGACCCCTATCACATGCCTTCCGCCAACACCCCTGAGGAGCCGCACCCTCGCAGCGTCTACTCCAGCAGTAAGTAGCCAGGTCCAATGCACCCTTTCAACCGTCTTAAACCCTATTTTTGAAACCAAAATCAAGTATTTTGTGTGCACCTGGCTTTTGTAGTACCTCAAGTGGATAGCATGCAGAACAGTAATTTACACTTTTCTCTACAGGACATGTTTAATTGATTTGTCGCCAATTGCAGGCAGTGAGCCACAGCAAACAGAATCCTCCTTGAGTTCCGTCAACTCCAGCTCCTACATTTCACCAATCAAGCTTAAGTCACCGAATGATATGGAATACCCTCCCTCTGGTCCACGAGGAAAGCCATACTCTGGCTACCCTCCTCCCCCACCACCACCTCCGACCTCGTCGGGCCACCAACCGCCCCCACCGCCCTACGATCAGCACCCCTACTACGGCGCACCCTCAGCCCTCGCTTCCATGGACCACATGGCGTCTTCACTTCTTCGTCAACAGCAGCACCAGCAGCATCAACAACAACCACTCCACAGCCTCCTTGCCCAACTACATCCGACTTCGTACAAACCATATGGCGATTCCTGTCACTACTATTCCCCTCAACAGCGACCATACAATAGCGGCAAACCAAGTTTTGTCGAGCTGAAGAACATGTTGAGACACAGGCGGGTGCAATACTCTGCTGACGCCTTTACGTGTGGCTACTGCCAGACTCATGTTGAAGGCGGCGGGGGTGGAAGTGGCGGGGGAGGGGGAGGAGATTCTGGGACGGAGGGTGAGGGTGTATCGTACACACGATGCTTTGGCTGTGGGATGCCTGTGCATCACTTCTGCATCCTCCGCTATCGCAACGGTGGCGCTGCAAACTGCTCCCGCACTTCCAATAGTCAGCGCCTTTGTTATCCATGGGTGTGCACTGAGTGCAAGTCCTGCTGGATTTGTGGAAGCGGTGCAAACGAGGCAAGCTTTAAATTTCAACTTCTGATCCTCTAACGAAGAAGGATGTGCTCCTATTTGCTTACTTGGTTGTTTCTTTGTGCAAATAAGCGGAATAATTATCACAAATCGCCATCCCATTTATCAAAATAATTTACTTGAAATTACAAAATGCATTAAATCCTAGTTTAAAATCGTTAATGATAGGGTAGGACAGTTTTGGAAATAGTGTAAACTAGTCTAGAGTAATTATTTCTCTAAATAGAAAGGCGAGTTATGCTCCCTTGCTTTGTCATTTCATTCGATAATTTGGAGTGATTTATTGCTTTGTGAAAGCAAATATTTCACGGGAGGGAGCGAAAACACTGACACGAAAGTATCATGACGAAAGCGGGCAACTGTTTCAACTTTGTGGAGCCGTCTCAGAGCGCCGCAGAAATCACATAATGATAAATATCCTTTTCACTGAACAAAAAGATAGCAATACTGATTATTTTTTTTCATTTTTTTCCGTCCGATGTTTTGAAACCATTCATTTGCTACTTCGTAAATTTTGTTGCTTCGGTTATAAGACCGGAGAGCAGAGGTATTAACTGCTGAAGAATTTTGCGTCGAGTTAGATGGATTCCATGCAATAGAACTTCACGAATAGGTAGAATGCAAGGCACGGTAACCACACATGCTTCACGACACTTCCCTGGTTGTTTGATTAAAGGATGAAAAGTGACTTCTCTTATCTTTAACTTTCCTGATTTATAAGGAAGTGACTTCCCGAATGATACGATGCCAAATCCCTATAAATGGACCTCAAGCATACCAAAAAGTGCTTGAAGCTGTCCAAAACTAGTTCTGCCCATGCATTGTCAAGCCTAACATTCCAATGATTAAATTCTAAGTTATTTTAACTGCGTTGCCGCGGTAGCAGAAAAGGCATTAAGTTCACAATGCAATGCCTCCAAGGCTACCATGTGGACAGAAATTAGCGTCTACCATACTTCACGTTAAAAAAATTGTCACTAAAACTGTATGCACAATCTGGCGATAAGTGCATCGGAAATACACGGTTAGAAGGAGTGAGTGGTGAATTCTGCACTTCCTGTCGTTCGAGCAAAATGTTCCACTGCGTAAATTATTTTTTAAATTGCCCATGGGTGTGAAATGGTGATAAGCTAGAAGTGGCTTCATATTTAGTACTGTGCAGGGAGTATTTGCGTCAGAGCTATTCAGAAATACACGATTGTTGCAACGTTTCTCCATTCTTAAGAGTCACGTGACTCTACCATGGCGTCTACGCCAAACCGTGGGTGGCTTTGTATTGACAAAGTATCCGAGGCGTATGGACAATCTCAGCTGTTGTCAGGCTTGTACACCTAAAAATGGCACCCATAAGAGAGTATAATCCAGTAAACTTTAATATAAGTTCGCTCATTTTCAGTGTTTATCTCGTTGCTCGGTACGCGCTATCTCTTTCTGCTCGTTCCTTGAAGTCTTACCATCAGAAGGTTATTTTCCACTTGAATTGGTTTTCACACATAATGGGCACCTGAATTAGTAGTGGTCAACTCTCCCTGGATAAGCGCGGCCACGCATCGTCGGTTTCGTCAACCTGAGTTGCTCGACCATGTCTTCAGTAATTTCATTTAAATGAACTGCGTTAAAGCTCATAGACAGAGAACCATCATCAACTTAACATATGTGAACTTGTGTTGGAAGTGTTAAAGGATTGTTTGAAGATCTGGCGACGCATAATTTAAGAAATCTTGTCAAGCACTTAGACGCATATACCGTCAGAATTGACCGTCAACGTCATTAGCACTGGACTTTGCAGGTTTCACTACTCTGTAAATTCTCTTCTGTGTTTTTAGGCTAAGCTACACCAGAGGGCGTCCATTATTAAATAAGAGTGGTCAGAAATTTTCTCCTTCGCATTGCATTGCACGTATTATGAAAATTTCACTGCTTCGAGAGCAACGGTTAACATGAAGCAAGGTTCTGGCAGGACGCGAGGTCTGTGCAACACGTTGAGCGCGGATTAGAGCGTGGGCGTCTCTAATGATTGAGCCATGCTCTTTACTTCTTAACAGATGCTTGGATATGGGTTGATTGTTATGGTCGACAAGACTATAGTAGTCTGCCTGTCGCCCTCTCTGATTGGCTTCTCTCACTATACGCAAAATTGAAAGGAGAGCAAAATTTAATAACAAGTTTGTTGTTTAAATTGCCATCATTTCCGCCACACAAAAATATTCTGCATCCATCTGGCTATTTACAGTGGCTAGACCATATATCAAATGTTACATGAGACATGGCCAATTGTGTAATTTTGATACGCCCCCAATGATGACCGCCATACATAAACAATAGTCTTGACTGTTTTTGATTTTGAAGTCCCACTCACCTACCCTCTGACATTCAAAGTCTAGTAAACTTTAAATGTGTAATGCCATCGCAAATGAATGCAGATGTAGGGTTAAATTAAGTAGCTATCAACCAGAAGAAAAGAACTTTATAATACCTTAGTGTATCTGTAAAAACTCCCAAAACAAGGCATCATCTGCCCCATAGAGCTAAAAAATAATTTTAACTCAAGGTAAACATCTTTTGTATTCCCACTGCTAGGTTAAAACTAGGACAACGCTCTTTGCTTTAAACGACACCTAAACTGTAAGCAGATGTATGAGCACTTTTTATGCTCCAAAATGTAATTTGATTTGCATGTAGGAGTTGATTATGTGCTGCTGTGAATGTGACCGCGGTTACCATGGCTACTGTCTTACGGGTTCCTCACCGGGCTACCAGACCACGAGCTTTCCAGATGACTGGGTTTGTGAAATCTGTCGTCAGCAGGACGCCTGTCTTCCGCCGCAGCCGTCAACGATTCACTGATTTGGACGGAGTCACTTCCACAAGTGCGCCTGCGCCCACGCAATAGCGCGCGCGCTTGCACACATCCAAGCAGATAAACAGGGTTATTTAAAAAAGAAGAACAGCCAACAAAGCCAGTTCCTGTCCACCTTTTTGTTCTCTCCTTTTTTAAACCAAAAATACACAGACTCTCGGTGTGCGTTTTGCACGAACTCCGGTTCCAAGGAACACCTACTTCATTCATATCTTGGCTAAACAGGTTATCCCCATCAATGGTTATCTTCAACATCATTATGCAACTTGCCAGCTCCGAAAATGAGCTTTGCCATTGTCATTCACAGTCGCCAGACTTAACCCCTTCTGATCGAGTCAACAGGGTCAATATATACATATATATATATAAGTAATTGTATGTAAGTATGTACAAGTTTACAAGGGCGCATATCTTGCCTTTCTCCTCCACACCCTGTCATTTTCTATTTCCCAGCCTTCATCATCACCTTATACCTAACTTTATATTTTATACTCAAAGCATGTATCTGCCTCCTCTTTCCCATTAACCCCGACGCATTTTCATTTCCACTGGTTTTTGACTTTAGACCTCTTAATGCATCACACCAATCCGAGCGCGAATAAATGCTCACTCCAGTAGAGACTCCGGTCTTTTTCGTTATCTAAAGGGAACTCGTCTTTAAACACGTTAAAATTTTCTTCACTGACTTAGGAATTCAGACAATGGCGAGCATTCGAGGTGCTGGGAAAGCCAGGTTGGGTGTGTCTGCTATTAGGGCAGAGTAGAAATGCCCCTTCTGGCTGGGGTAAACACAAACGGAACACACGCAATGGACTGCGTGTCAGTATTTCCTCATGTAAAGCTTGTGTGGTGAAGCCTCTTGTTTGCTCAAAAAGTCAACGAAACAGTCTAATTATTTTTGACATCAAACGAAACTTCGTACACATGCAAAGTGCGTGCAACAGAAATATTTCTAGCACTGTATGTTTGAATTAGAAATTAGAAACGGTTATTTTCATGAGCATCATTCTGCATCCAAGGCTGGTTATGAAAACATCTTGTTGAGGTGCATGAATGGAGCTGTAGACAGCAATTTGTTAATGCAAATTATATTAAGTAAATCAGTCGACCCTTGTTCATTAGTTTACTGGAAAAAAAAGATATCAGAAACTGAACGAACTAAATTTTGCGGATTTTGGTTAGCTTGATGCAGGCACATTGGGAATCGGTTTTCAATCGGCACCACTTTGCATTACCGAGTGATTCAAGGACGCCAAATTTTGCCAACATCTACTGTCGGTGAAAATTTTTCCCAGTTCACAACAGGCACTATGGACGTTCGACGCTGGAGTGATTACCTTATGTGTAACGCTAATGTTCCAGGCGGACAGGGCTCAGACGCAAACAAGTGCGCACACGTACGCACGAATGCCTAAAGGTCACAGGAAAAGTGCAGAGGTATGCCAAGACTTGCCCCACTGTTGCCCATGCGTGCCCCTCACACGTGTGTGGATCTGCATCTTCGTGTGGCAATTGGCTTTTTGGGCACAACACACTCCCCTCGCCTATGTTTGCTAAAGTACTTAAAGTAATGAAGAAAATAGCCCCTACATTGGGATGCCACCGTAGTAGCTAGGTTGGGACCCTGGGCTAAGATACGCAGACTTAGGGCGTGTAGTTAAGTGAGCTACAAAATTAGCTTGACATTTTTTGCAGCCTAGTTGCATCAACCTCCCAACGCAGGCTTCACTCAAGATGGCCACAATTTCTTCTTCTGTGAACAATCGCCCCCATTGAGACATTTATAAGCTGATGAGTAAAACACCGGTGTTTTGATATTCCATTGAGATAACGGGAGAGGTGACAACTAGACTGCGTCTCAAAGTGAAAATACGCATGATATCTGTGAAGAATTCCAACTGTTATATCAACTAGCCGAAGTTTTGACACATGGTTCTGCCTAGACTTCAACGAGAGGAACAAAATTCCCCTTTAATAAACCATGCACAATTTATTTATTATTGACATCGAGTTGCAAATAGTAGAAACAAAATAAAATCATCTTTCCCTTACATAAGTGCGCTGATGAATAAGGGTTTGCTGATTTTCTGTGGAAGTTGAGCGCGAGTTCTTGGAACCTTGAACTATTCACTTGTACTTTCCGTAAAGGAGGAGGTAAATATTAATGCTAAAATGTGAAAAGATTAAATTGTGAAGCATGAAAGAGTGCAGTTGATGAGGATGGATGGCTAAAAGATTGGGGATAAGACCCCCAATAGGTGTAGTAAGGTTAAAACTTCTTAAAATATAAGAATGCAGTCTTTCCAGGTGGGTCTTGGGGTAAGGCTAACAATCAGCCATACCATACGCTTTTCACCTTTTTATGGGTGACGACTAAGTAAACATATTTTAACAGTTTTCTGTATAAGTGTGAGATAAACAACTCGGGCTTTACATGAGCCTAGTGGGCAAAATAAATAGATTAATATAAAATAATCTGCCATATGAAAGAACACGAGTGCAACTTCATAAACGCATAAATCAAAACGAAAGAGAACAAATGAAACCGAAATAGGCCTTAAGGCAGCATCAGAAGAGTGGGCTGGTCGAGCATTTAATAATCGTGAAGTCGAGAAACACCTTTTTTGGCTACTCGCCATTATAGAGTAAGCCTGTCGGGTAATAATGTTACATTATGAAAATTTGGTGTTTGAGTGGTATGAAAGTGATTGTGCTTTCCCTAATTTTGGATTTTCCCGGTCCCTTAACTGCACAAAATAACTGCTGCTATTTATAAATGCAAACATATATGTAAAATTAAAAATAGACCTTAAAAACTCGATGAAATGGAGTAATAAATGTAGTTACCACCTCTACCTTTTACAAAAAGGTAGAGGTACGTTAAAGGAGTTGCTAGGCGCTTTGCTGCGACTTCGTACACCATTGAGCAATATGAATTGCTCTGTTGGGATCTTGATGCGAATAGGCGCTTACTCATCGATTCCGTAAATTATGCTCCTTTTCAATGCTAAAGTTAAAAATGCTACATCTAACGGATGTGAAGCAATGGTAAAATTGGAAAAGAAAATGGTGCAGCAACGCTCAAGAAGCGCATTCCTTTCGCACCGTTGGTGTGAGGGGTAGAGATCAAGTTGCGTCTAGAGGGCACCAAACCACCTCCCTAAGACTAAACGGTTGGCAAATTGATAATCGCCCTCCTGTCAGGATTGTTTTGAGAAAAGAGTCACCAACACTTATGCATGAGCAAGATGTGAACTTGTGGGTGAGATGAGTGGGAAAAGTCATGTAGCACATTCACATTTCGACATGGGGATGGGATAACGCTTGGAGGGTACGGAAAAGACCCGCGATGACTCAAGACCCGCCGAAGGCGGTTAGTCATAGGCCTCGCTGTTGTACACAGGAGAAGAAAAAACAAGCTCCAAATGGTTTGCGTGTGCCACGATAGCATCGGGTGGGGATGAGGCCGTCTCGCGTGCAACTCTTTTTTACCCTTTTTTTCATTTGACTGACTAATTAACCTATTGCAATCCCAGTCTTGTATGTGATGAAGACTAGTTGTGCTATTTAAGTGACCGTAGGTAAAAATCACACACTCGAAGGAAATGTTTAAAACTCATTAATCTATGTGAAGCGGTTTTGAATGAATTAATAAATGACGGATTAGTAATAGAGATGGGCATTGGATTGGTAAAGTCACACTTTCTACCGAAGTAAAATAAGTACAAGCATAAATGAATCTTAATGACAATTTCCAACATACGCGGTAAGTACGAAGGCGAGAGAGAGGATGAGAGCTCCTATGTGAAACACAAAGCCAGCATTCATGAACACCGTCGTGGCAAACAGTGCTGGCAACGCAGATAGGCCTATGAATGAACCCAGCGCATCGGCGAAGCCGACAAGTGCATACAGGAGACCTTGGCGATTAAAAACGAATACGACAGAAGAGAATAACCGCTATCAGCAAAACAGGCAAAAGAATCGAACCACTGTTTGGTGTGCACATAAATGAATCCTAATTCAATAATGCAAGCTAGGCTTTGCTAGCCAGTTATGAGCAAACATTCGTTTGGATTTGATCTCCCATCGGAATTGATAAGTTGCTCAATTAACGGAAGAGGAGTTCTTTTATTTGAAATTCAAGGATTTATTTTCTGTCTCATTGTGGACTAAGAAAAGGTTATCGTCGACTCACCTTGCACTTCACACGCCACCAAACCCGACAGAAGGGCTCGAGCTAGAGGTCCATAAAACTGGAAGGCGTTCAAAGTCATACCTAAATATGCATAATATAAGGAAATAAACTAAATTATAAATAAACGCAAAAATGACAAAAGACTCTGGTCCATTTTGACCCAAAAAGCAAAGGCTTTAAAGTTTTTCTTCAGATTTTTGAATTGCCATTGTACAGGGTGCACCAATTATTCGCTTTCAAACAACAGCAATTCGGGAAAACTCAGGCCTCTTGCCATCCAGTTGCTCAAGTTATTGCCCGCCAAACTTAACTGTTATTGGGCGCCATTTTGGACGGTGACTTCGAAGTTTACTTTTTAATGTCGTATTAGGAGAAGAGAAGTTATGTAGAACAAAAAGGTTAGAAGTGTTAAGACATGTACTCATTCATTAGCTTTAATTAAAGCTTCGATTATCAGAAAATGGTGTTATGTTTATTTCGTGCAGAGCTCCGCTTTTGGCTAAAGGTGAACTCCTAATATTACCGTGACAAGAATTTGGATTCTAATTTGCAATAAATAACAGTTTTAAGGATAAAATTTGATATGACCGATTGGGTACGTGAAAGATTTGCAACAAAAAATGATGCGTAAAGTAGAATCAGAGGTGGAGTAAACTTGCCAATGAAGAGCAGAACAAAACATGTCGGTTTTTCGAAGTTGCTCGAGATTCCGTAGAAGAATCGACTCGCAGCCATGACCAGGAAGATGCTGCCAAGACTGAAAAGCATGATGCGCCGAGCCTCTAGAATCTTTAACTTTTTTTCAGCGGTAACTTCGGCTTCAGTAAGACATGGAACGTCATCCTCACCAATGGATGGTCTGGAAGGCTTGAGCGCTGGCGGGTTTGGTGTAGCCAATCTAGGCTGCAAGTAGAACATGTTGATCAGCACGAAAAGGCCAGAAACAACTGAACATCCGATGGCCCGTAGTCCGCTAAAACAGGAAGCAAATAACTTTTGGAAGATAGGATCGCTATTCATAACTAATCAAACCGTTAGTTGAACGTTCGATTTACGATGTGTTTAAGCACAGTAAATCATGTGTCTTTTGAAAAGGACTGGATGTTGTATTTTAGTTCCGCATTTAACAAACCATCGTTGATTATTATTGCTGGTGCGCTTGCCTTCTATTGTCTAGCACCCAAGTAGAGGTGGTTAGCAGTAGTTCTGCGGGCACTACTGGTGACGACAGAAATGGATATAGGGATGGAGCTGTAAATGTTTGAGGGCCTCAAAACATTCGCATCTATTTAGGGCATTGGTCTAAAATAAGCTCACCCTATTTATAAAGCTCCAAAATTGGGCGCTTCTAATAGCTAAGGACGGCTTGTTGGTAAAAATATTACGAATCGCATAAGTCATAGTCACTAAATGCATTTAAACCCTAGTTTACACTTAATACAATTTGCTTGGAAGGTGAAAAAATGCGTAGGAAAGCGGTAAAAGTGCGAATATTATTATGCCACCAAAGAAACATAAGAAGTTCACAGTAAGAGTTCTTCAATTGCACAGATGTCATCATCACATTTCGTTGCATACTCACACATCCCTAAGGTTAAGCCTTTTAGAAGGAGATCTGCCAACGATGAGAAAGGAGCTAGATGTGATGAGGTGGTCAAGTAAGTTTGCATGAACATTTATGATAAAAAACAACTGCAAGAAGCTTCCAATGGAGACAGATAGCTTTCCATTAGTATCACAAGTAGTAGTAGTAGTAGGGCCACTCGACTGGTTTAAACTATTTCAGTACAATACATTCCGTCAGTTCTCCAAACTACATACACCGAGCTTGTTGAGAAACTATCTTCTGCAGCTTTGGAGTCGAGCCGAATTAGGCTCCGTAGACATTGCATGACTTGAGGCTTTAAGATAAGAATGAATTAGAGTAGAACACAGTAAAGTATGCTTTTGTAATAGACACACACCAAAACTTTACAACCTGCTTGGAGTGTAGTACTTTACATACCTTTACAGGTTACGACAAGTCAGTAGAGAGAAGTACCCAAAAATACTCACGAACTGTTCCGATCACGTGGCAGATTGAGAGTTGCAGGAACTTTTCGCCTGCCGCACGCACCACGACCACATCACATTCATCATCTCGTAGTTGAGACACTTCTGGTGCTACTCTTCAATTCACCATTAGAGTAGACTCTCATCTACTTTTAATTACGAGTGTTCGTAAAGTTGGCATGAAGTTTTTTCAAGTGACATGCCTTATTCTAGCTCCAAGAAACCCTTTTTGGTATATCTTTATCTACCAGTAGGTATTCTGCATAGCAAGGAGCGTGTAGATCTAGGCAACGAAGGTAATCCTGTCGAGTGAAAATGGGACCAGTGTGAAAATGTTCAAGTAGACAGGAAACAGTAGACGGATTGACATCCGAGGAAGTAATTTTTTCATTGAGTGCAGCTCAATGAATGGACACATCCCCATAATCAACTTAAGCATATGTGAACATTCAATGAAAACTTATGCCTTGTAGTTTTGCAGAGAAGGATGTCTATGTAAACGGGACAATGACCATTTAAACAAACTCTGCATCGTGTAGCTGTTTTTACTATGTGCAGACTGATTAGCTTAAAGTAGAAGAACGATAGCAGCAAAGCACCCTGTAAATGCGGTTGTAACCAAGATTGCGTCAGTTCTCAAAATGTTGGAATGAATGCAGTCATTACATTTTTATTTATGTCAAGCATCGATGTGTCTCGTCAGCTACAAAAACCGCAAATGCACTGGTGCACGTAGCAGTTTTGCAACCACTTGAATTCAAAGGGTCGCTAGAAGCACTCACATTGCCAATCCGACTTGTGAAATTGTCATTGCGAAAGGGTTGCCGATGAAGTAGAGATTTAGGATGGGAATGTCGGTCATTGAAACCATACCAGCGAGCAAATTCGCGATGATCGCTATGACTACTGGTATTGTCACAAAGGCAAAAGCCTAAAAGAACATAAAAAGGTATACTCATATGAAACGGTAATCAAGAACACTGTAATAAAGGTGTCCTCAAAGTTTTTAGTGGTTCAAGGAACCCCTCTAGTATGTTTTATCAATCTATTCGACCTAGTTAATTGGTAAGTTGCTGAAGAATGTTGCTAAATAATGGGAAATGCAAGGTGTTTGGAAAACACTTTAGCTATCCCTCGCCACCACTGGAAATCGTGATTGATTTAATGAGTTTGCACACAACCTTTACAAACGACTCGACTGGAAGCTTTTTTAATTTTTACATTAAGAGAGTCTCGTGCACATTCCACGTAGCATTAAAAAGGCCTCACTGAAATTTTCAATTTTAAGCTATATTCATGCCTTCAACAGTTTTAGTATTAACAGGTGGAGAAGGATATGCCCCAGGCGTTTTTGGTGTCATCACTCAGAAGGGAGTCTTGATACTCTTTTTAAAATGCAAGGCATTACGGATAGGTAAGGGGAGTTGTGACCTCCTCAAGCAACATTAATGTATTCATTGTTGACAAAATTCTTTTCTAACACAAACATTCAAAGTTCCATTACTCTGCCTTCGATTCTTCGCTCCAACTTACCCTCTTGATGACATAGGAGGAAGCCTTGTAGCTGTCTCAAACAATAATACAATAATCTTAATCGAATATTCATAGCCAATGCCATGTGAAGTGAAACATTTTCTTCTCTCAAGTAAGCTTTTGAATAGGATCCTATGCAAAATAACCTAGCACGCGCATATGGCTACAAGATGAGCCTTTTATACAATGGAATTTTAACCCTTGTCAGGACAAGACGCAAATAATGCAATGATTGCACCTTCTGCTGGTGTCTTCACTAACTGTCTGTGTTGCCACGGCTCAAGATTCGGTCTTAATCACTTAAAGTGTTTGGACGACTCAGGCTTACGCATTATTTATCACTGCCCAAAACAAAAAATGACGATCTCACTTGCCAATCTGTTTATGTAAATTAGCCTCTTTCTTCAAGAGTAGCCATTCAGCAATAGGGCATTCGGATTTATTGAAGCTGAGAAGTCAAACTTTTATTTGCAACCAAATTGATGCGCTCTGCTGACATTTAAAGTGAACTAGAAAGCAGGTAAATTTGATGGAAATTACACCATGAAGGAAGTACGTAATTTTATCTCTAGAGGGAAAAATAATTCCAAGTTCTGGAGTGGTAAACTTGTGAGTACTCCTTAATTTCCCTCCATCCTCTTGTGGCTTTTTGTCTTTTTTGTCGGGGTTTTCATGGCTACTAAGGCCTGAATTTGGGTAGTTTTGCAGCAGCATTACACAGACACTCATGGAACCTATGGTTCAAAAGCGAAAATTCTCTATACCTGCTAATTAAAAGGCGTACTTGCTCCAACATAGACACAAGGGAACTATCTTTTTGACTTCGCGATCTCTATACAATAATCTACTCGTTGAGACAGGTCAATACAAGGAGGTAGAACAATAAATACTTGTTAGCAGAGACGAGGACTGCAATCCTTTCATGAATCAAAGATTTTTCTATTGACCTTGGCGCATACTGATTCAGTTAGCAAAGCGTTAACTGCCTGTCAAGCAGGCTATCTATTTCATGAGTAGTCCGTGCCACACATCATTTTCGACTATTTCAATATTTTATTAGCCTAGAGTCCACAAAGTGGGCAATTTCTAAACTTCAGTCAGCTCCCTTTCTCACCTGCTTTAGGGCAAGGCAGCAGGACTTCTTTGGTGGAGGTTTGGAAGGAGTTGGAGATGCCTCCGTGCTTGCAGTACTGACAGAGAGAAGCTTTCGTCTTGACTCCTGATCCTGCTCCTTGGATTCTTCCTCTTTGGTGGCCGGATTGTACCATAGATCTCGGGTGTTTGGAAGAAACGCCGATAGCACCGCGTTAATGCCTGTTAAAATGAGGATTACCCAACCAGAGAGGGCAAATCCAAATTTCTGAATAACAGGTCCTGAGAAAAAAAACCGAAAAGTGAATTATTTTATTTTAAGCAAGTGAATATAGGACTTTTTTCATGAGATTTTTAGTGTAAGACCAGAATGGATAATCCATCCATTGTGTCGTATGCGACTTCATGAGATGAATTGTTTTACCTTTCGATGAAACAAGTAGGAAGGCGAGTGAGGCATGCTGAAAATGTTTCAAGTTACGAAAGGTTACAAAAAAATTATACTTAAAAATCTCTTCAAGGTAAAGCTTGCACTTCCACTTTTTTGAATAAATAAATTAGTGTTATGGCAAACCTATTAAAATGAAGCAGTAATATTATTCATGCAGCCCTTGAACTATATTAGGTAGAGAATTCATGGAGAGATGGTTTTTGCATGACTGCGTACACTCACCAATGATCATTGTACCAACGGACAGGGTGATACCTGTGCAACCTTCGAATAGAGCGATGAAGGAGAGACGTTCAGAGGCCATTGATGACTGCACTGTGGTCACCGATTTGGGCTCGCCCCTCTCCAAAATGGATCTGGTGCGACGCCTCTCGAATGTCGGGGGCGACGCATCGCTGTCTATAGGTTGTGGCACAGTCGATAGTCTCCGTTCCATGACCTCAACCTTCTGTTCTGTCAAGTCCGCAATGCATACGTAGAGCTAGAATTACATTTTATAGAAGGAGCGGTTAATTCATACTTCATATATATCTGCATAGGTCTACATATTCTCTACTGTTTCATTTCGTAAAAATTTAAACAAGCCTTGGACGATTGAATTCATTGAACCGCTTTATTCACAAGCCTGACATGGCATGATTTAAGGAAGAAAAATCTCCTGATTTCAGTACCAGGCTATTAATGGCGGCGTTTAAAGAAAGTAAGTTACTTTCAATTAATTCAACATTACCTGGTGTTATCAGGACATCCTAGCTGAATTCGAATATTGTATGAATCACCTAAGATCCACACATTTATCCACAAGTAGGAATTGGTCTAATTTAAAGCAAAACAATTTGCGATTTACCAAGCTACTTTGTGTGACATTATTGTTATTGTTCCAATATCCAAACAAACTGACAGTATCAGTAAGTTCTGCAATTTTGGAAATACCAAATCAGTAGAGTTAATTCAACTCGAATGAAATTTCGAAACGTAAATGTTGTCTATAATGAGATTACAGTATTAATACAAACTTTGTCACTGGCAAGTGTGCAGAGCCAACATGTGTTGGTTCTGTGGTAGGCAACATATTCGCTTTTGTGACAGTGGCACAGCTATGTAACAATAATTAAAAAATTAACCCATCCTTTTATCTTCCATTTTGATTACTGCAGATTGTACGCATGTCTAAGATAAAGCAGCAACAAGCAAGCTTGCTAGGCATGAGGAAATGTGGCTATTTACCTAATTTCAGCAAATGCCAGGATGAATGACGTTACAATAAATGCCTGCCTCATGTCTTGACGTGCTTTATGCATGGTGTGAGGCACAGACTTGACAGCCTTTGACTGGAGAAGCACACTTTGAATTTCCCAACTGCATTTTCGCTAATTAACTGTGAACTATTTCATCGTTCGACTATAGCACTCACCCAATCTCACCACATCACTCTCCACCAACAGATGAATTTGCATCAAAAAAATTTTGCAGTAAGAGCATGATAGGTTGATGTACCCGGGTCGTGTTACCTGAGTCATTATCCCGTAGAGGCCATTCCCTAGAATGCTGGATGGAAGCGTTGCAACGATCAGAACCCACAGAGGTAGATGGAGAAGCATGACAAGAGCTAAAGAAGGAGGTAAATTGGTCTGCCATAGTTCTAATCAAACACACTACAATCCACATAGAGCTGCTAAAATTGCCTTCCTAACATTCAAAATTGATAGCCGTTACTCAAAATACCGGGACTACTTTTGGCCGCATCCGTACACTTAGGCCTTGTATGACGTGTCAATATGCATTTAAAAGGAATTTATTAGGATTAAAGTCAAAAAATTTCTAAAACTGTTTAGTTTGAGGACCGCAAGCTGTATGGTTATTACATTGTTGCTATATACCATGTCCCAAAGGGTCTTTAGCTTATATTTAGTCCCAATTTTTAGTTACTTCCGAAATATCGTCCCCACTACTTTTCGTCGCTACTATGAAATAATGTATTGATGTGACAAGTATGATAACGCTTAAAAGTGAAATTTGGTTATGTTTACTTAAGCTGGATAGTTGGTCAGTTAGAAGTCATTGAGAGGCAATGACATGCATGAAAAACAAAACAATTGCAAGAGGGAATGGGGGCAACCAAAGCCTAATAGCCGTATTTTGGATTCTGGTAACTTCAACCAGTAAGTGGAATTTATGGGCATCACTGCACATCGAGCGGTTTGCATGAATCCATCACAAAGTTAGTTTACACACTGTTCATGTGCCCGTCAAGGAAATATAGTGCTTCATAGGACAAAGCATGCATGACTGGGGTGTAAAAGAAAAAATTGCAAAGTCGTCTCACCCATTAAACATGGTCGATTGCCTTCTTTGGGGCTTCATTTACATACACAGCACTTGGGAAGTCAAATCCTTCATCACAGCCCCCTTCAAATTCTACGCATTCCGCGAACACTATATTTTTATCATTTGAACAAGGTTATTTTCTTGTACTTTATCAACTGGATGCGGACAAAGAAGGCTCGTTGCAACCTGCCATTGCCAATGAATGTTCAAGATGCACAATATAGTCTTTTTAAAGCAAGGTATTTTAACTTTTTATCCTTAAATGTGGACTCCACTAAGACGATATTTGTGCAGCATTGTTCGTTCTGTTTAGGTAAAAAATAAGCTGAATTTTGAATTACATGCCTTCAGTTTCCACTGTGGGAGCTAAAGGTGGTAAAAGTACTATGTTAAAGGATAGTAACAGAAAAAGTTACTGCATCCAACCGACTAGGGCAGACGACTTTTTTAGGAAAAAGTCTATGTCGGTGTCACCTCGGAGTCCACCACTAAATGTTTAGACCTATGAGCTTTAGATTCCGCATATGATTTCCATCTTAAGAAGTACTGGTAAAATAAATAAACGAAAATCTGTTTATGGAGCAGTTGAGAATATTTCTCTATCTATATATCATTCATATGAAAATGAACCGAAGTAATCGAAGTGAGAATAAATAAACGGTAAGAGAGTTAAAAATGAGACCTTCACGCTACCTTGGAACAACCCTTGAGTGTGTGAAGTGAGCTAATAAGGCTCCATAGCGTTACAGGCGGACTTTAGTTTTTTTATTGTACTTGGCTCTGCCAAGGCGTCACAACAACGCCGCAAATTATAACCAAACACTCACCTTGTTCTTGCGATTGTGTCTGATTGTTGGGGTCAAAATGGCACAATTGTGTAAAACATTTATTTCCCAATGTAAGCAGTTACTACAGCATCATTTAGAAATAAATAATTTATAAGCAGGCCATTTTCTCTGCTTCAAAGGGGCAAAATTGCATGAAGTCCGCAACTAGGATATTAAAGTAGAAATGTACTTATGTGATAAGCGAAAGTTAGGTTTAAATAGGTTTTTTTTGAATAGCCAGGATTATTCCTACGGACTTGCCTGTTTTTTTCAGCGCACAAGCATACACAACCAACTTATTTCAATGAGTGTGCCTTGGAAGACATACACTGTATGACAGTTAGAAGGCAGACAAAATAAGGTGAGCGTTAAAGTTACTGACATCCTTTCTAAAAACATTGCTGCCCTGGACAAAAACTCTACCAAATATATTTGGCTTCTGCCTACTCTAGTAAACGTTTTCACCGCTTATACTAGCATCAGCTCATGCAGTTTTACATAGGTACGTAGTCTCACATGTACGGTTGACCCATTATTTTACAACAAAGTGCTGCCTGTGGTCTAAAGATTGACTGCTGCCAAGAGAAAATCGAAATAACCTGGCCAATTTCAAAGAATGGTTAGCATTAAAAACTACCTACTTGACCTCATAGCACGTACACGGTGTACTTCACCACCGAGTGGTTATTTTTGTTAAAAACTGGAACCACTTGCTGTGGCTGCAATTCTCTTCATGAGATTATGACTATGCACACCAGCTCGTGCCAGGTAATGGCAGCATCCAAGGGAAACTGCTGGATGATAATTCTAGTTCTTAACGTTCTGTAGAGGTTAGATCCCGCCTTGAGATAATGCTGTGAACCACCTTGAGTGGTCAACACTGCACACAATGAGCGTGGAGCACGCCTTCATTTCTGGTGTGATGGGCCTTCTTGGAATATTCGGTTAATTTAAACCTGTCAATTGGAAGCGGTTGTCCGAGCTTTCCTTACCTTAATAACCCACATTGATTACCTTGGATACAGAATGTCAATAACCTCATATCTTATCTTCATCATTTTGGCCAAATGAAAAGCACTGTGAAGGCGCACTGATTGCGTTTTTTGCTTCTTCCCAATGCCACTCTAATAACTTCCACTTTAACACTGGTAATGAATAATTTCTTCTTTCGAACTAAATTTTCATTCAGCAATCGCGGCAGTTATTTTAATTTACCATGAAAAGGCACGAATGAATCTTGGTCAGCACACATAAAGCAGGCATTCATACAATTCATCAAAGCACACGACTGGACTAATATTCGCACTGCCTCTACAAGAGGAGGAGTTATAAGAATTGGAGGTGTTTGCATCGATTAGCAAAAGTTAAATGTTATTTCTGAATCTTTAACCATCCAGGATCAGTTATGAAGGCTATTTCCATAGTAGTTATTTGCATTTTTGCCTTTTAATGTATGTAGGAATTCTGCTGGCTAGCGGTTTTATTAATGTTATAGTCGCGTCTATAAACTGTTTCAAACTTTTAAACAGAGGATGTTTATCCATTGGTGTTAAATCGGAACCAGTGTTGCATCAAAAGTCACGTAGATATAGAAAAAAAAGAAACTAGGAATTCTAAACCAAGGTCCTGGTCCGATATTATGCTCTGTAATTCGAAAGAGAAATGCTTTGTGTTTAACTGAGTGCATCATCCTATCATAGGCAGCGGAAAACTTCAGAGACCCTAGTCTTTGGAAAAGATTGTTTGGAATCACCAAAACCACGAGCTTAGCGTTAATAATCAGTCCATTCCTGACTAGCAAATTAGCTGTTTACAATTTTGAAAGGGCCCAACATTAGTTTTGAATAGCGGATGTGTCGGGCCATGCATCCCTCGTTATACGATAGTGGACTTGGTTGGCGATCCTTTAGATATTATTAACTCAAAAGCATTTCCTAGCTTAAGCATCTATGGATATAATTAATAAACAATTTGGTGTTGTAAGCTTTGGATTATTGATTTTCAAGCAACCACTTTTGCATTTACGCGCCATTTCTTGTGATTACACTATTTAACCATGTTGTCCATAAGATAGCACAAATGAACTTTCCTGAAACGACTGTACCGCTACTTGAACATAGTGCAGTGCGCCTGCCAATCATGCAGTGATATTCTAGATGTCTGTTAGAGTGGACACGAACCTTAACCGAGAGTGAAATTTCCTACAACGCTTCAAATGAACATGTGGATTATCCTTTGATTGTTATGGTCGTTATATGACCCCATGAAGTAACTTTTATTCACATTACTGTCAAAATTTAGTGTACCAATCACCAGCTCCGATTATCCTGAGCATCCGCCTTTTCGGTCTGATCTTCATATCAAATGATTTCCTAAAGTACGCATCCCGTAAATTATTCATACTTGGATCCATTTTTGGTTGTTTAAGATTATTCTGACATACTGCACCCTCCTTCGTGGATGCCTATGCGTAGATGATGCTCTTGACTGCAGGAAACCTTAATTCAGCCTTGGACGTGTGAGCTAAAAGCGAACCTCGAGGTGCCTCGCTTTTGAGGTATATTAGCGAGTTGTACGTCGGGAGTACGCTGCGCACAACCTTAAAATAGTTATAATCAACTCTAGATTATTTGCTCGGCAAAACTTTAGCTTAAGCTAGGATCTTACGTAGGAGGCACTTTTCTGAGGCAATCGCGTTGCAATTTCCAGCTTTCACAAAAGGCACAAAAATTGAGTGCGGAGCAACTAACTGATGTCTGCATTCATCCACGCTTCAATCTTTAATATTTGCCAGACAAAGACACAAAAATGAGAGATTATTCAAAGATCCCGAAAATCGTTCCATGTCTTTTGTACGAGCGGGATCCGATCGTTAGTGATCTTCAGTTGCTTTCAACGCGTTTTCTAAAGCTGCATAGTTAAATGACTTGTTAGGAACCCGCTCGAGACATTCCTTTGCTTCTAGCGAAATGATCAGATTCACTTACTTGAATAAACATTGGAACATCACCTAGTAACTTCTAATTACCTCTCTAGTAATTCAATGGCACCCAATCACGGTAATGGGGCTACTAAAAAATATTCAAAGCGCGATCTTTTAGACTAGCTTCCTCCACATTCCTAGATGAGCTACTTATTGGATTTCAGATTTATTCCTCCTAAAAACCCTCCAGGGATGATTAAGGTTCAATGTTCCCACGCACGTAGATCCTTTGTTTTGAGCACTGTTAAATTTTTATCTCCTGAACACTAAGCCGTTTCATTGCCTATGAAGATGTTTGCATCATGCCTTCGGACCTTTCCATCTTTTGCTGTTCATTAAGTACTGAGTGCATGCATCTCAGCAGAGTACATTTTATAAAGTTCACTAGATTCTGAAACCTTTTACGCCCCATGATTGTGAACTTGACGCCCAACAGTGCATTTGCACATTGGTGAGCAGCAAATGATTACCGCTGACGATTGAGGCATTGCGGAGACTCAAAAATTAATCTTGGTAGTTAATTTTCTAGCCACGACAACATGTCAAAAATATTGATCAGTTAACCTATATTTCCCATACTTAAGACAGAAAACAATTTTATCTTAAAAATGTGACAAAAAGCAATTCCAAAAAAGCCTCAGCTTTAAATAGACTTATTTTCAGAAATTTAAGGTCTAAAGTATTGTGTAACTCGAAGAATCCTTTACACTGACAATCCCACTAATCTCTGGGTCACCAGCGTCGTTCAATTTTACTTTTATAATCGTGGGTGAAATTTCGAAAGCAGTAAGGTTTGGCGTTTGCTAAGATGCACAGTCACTTAGGAGGAAATCTCACAAGTGCACACTCAACTTACCATTAAGAATTGCTTCGATGCCGAAGCCGATGTATGCAATAAGGATTCCACACTTGCGACCAAACCGATCCGAGATGAATCCCAGGGGCACGATGGTGAAGAGGCCGATGATGCCACTGACGAAACTCATGGCCGTAGAGACGAATGCAGATTGCGACTGAACCCACTGCTCTCTCGCTGTCTCATCCATACCGTCGAATTGTGACCTCGAAATGACAAGTCGAATATGCAGTAATTTGAATTTTTATCTCATTAAATGTCAATAGGGTTAAGAACCTTTAACATTGCTGAAAATTGAGGGAAGGTAGTTTAGGCGCACCAAGGTCATCCGAAAAGTTAATGTTGGACCGAGGCATTATTTAAAATATGATTAAAAAGAGTGTACCAATACGCACGGTTAATTGTAAATTTTGCAATGCTGTAATGGTTTTGTTGCCATAAATCCACCAAAACTGTCAAACATATTAAAATTCACAAGGTGCTCGCGCACAACTAATCAGTGCTGCTGTAATGGCGATCCGGAGTAGTCTATCCTCTGTCAGTATGATCGCGGTGTGAAATGTCGAACAGCTAATCTCCAAAATCTATTGGTACCATCACGAATTTCTCATTGATTAGGGATCGCTAATATCATACTAAAGCGTAGAGAATCTGGAGAATCATGAATTTGGAAGTGCAATATCAACCGTTCTGAGCGGTAATTTCGGCAAACAGATGTGCAAATTGCTTAGCTTAAAGACGTTCCGGTGGCATTGTGGTGAGCTTCCACTAAAGCATGTCTCAACTCTACAATGTTGAAATAATGCTCTCGGCCTTTGAACTATGTGAAGTCGGGGAATGAACAACGTAAATGAATATGGTCCCTTAATTTTGAAGTGTAAGAAGCCTGTGAAGCTGGTAATAACTTTATTTTATTCTGCGCCAACCAATAAAGATCATTGTATCTCTCTGGTTTTTACTTCCATCGTCGAGAGAATGAATGAACTGTTAGGTTCATTTCGGGCTGTCCCTAATTTATTAACATCAACATAGTAAAAACGTCACAAGATTGAAGAAACCTATTACGGGTACGCAGAATTAACGATCTTCAAGCCATCCTCAACCTATGTCAGCATATGTCGTCACAGGTAGGTTTCAAGGTAATGATCCAGTGATGAACTGTGACCCATCTGACCTGGACTTAAGTTTGACCAAAAAGGTTTGGCATATCGGCGAATTTACTCGGTAAATTAGCGTATATTCCAAACCTGCAAAGCATATCAATGGCATCTTGGTAAATTGATTAACCTACCAAGATGCCCTTCCAGACACCAAGTTTGATAGCGCGACTCCACGCTCTATGGACCCATTAAAGTACAGACTTACAAAATCGCTGAACCGTTTACGCTTTGCTATATAAATTATTGTATACTTTTAAAATAGTTACCTTGATATTCTCTTCCAAGTTAATGATGAATACGGGTGCGGAGGTAGTGACTTAACACCTCTTAATTTCTCCCTTTTTACGCACCAACAAGTAATTCCGTTGGTGCTGCGCATAACTGCCTTCGAAAAAGCTTCTATCATAAAATTAGTATCATTTATCCTTAAAATTTGTTGATACTATAGCTTAAGCAGCATTCAAAAAACATAATTTATCTCTGTCCGGAGAGTTGGTTAGATTAACGGTATCTTCAAATTGGGTTTGATTACAAGAATTGAAACAAGGCTGATAACTTAGAGGGCTGATGTTGTTGCTAAAATAAGTTTGAATTTATTTTCTCTTCTGCAAGGTAAATGTACGTTGTATCGCACCGGTCCGCACACAATAAACGTCACCCACAGCTCAGAACATTCACCTCCAAGCTCTAATGAAAGTGCTGATTTGTCACTATCCATATGAGGCTATTGCTGAGACCTTTTCTCATGAATCGGGCTCCTGCAATGTCAAGTCAACGCCATATTAATGCCACACTTAAAGCCAACTTCATTTAATTAATATAAGCTTGTATTATAAATGAAGTAGCTTGATGAAAGGAAGATTTAAATGCTGTGCCATTAGCGAAGACATTCATAATGGAGCATGTTAAGGCCCCCTTGCTGATTTAGCCGCTAGAAACTGTAACGAAAAACCGTAGATTCTACTTGAAGCATAGACATTGCTTAAATGAAAAATACCTAGAATACTGCAACAATGAAAACGGGATCTGTGCTTTACGGTGCTATGAAAAGAAAAAAAGCAAATGGCCGCCATTAATTTATCATTAACTTAATCATCACTGAATAGTTACGGGATTGCCAGGCTCAATATTTCAGTAGCAAGGTTGGATGAAGCACTAATTTTGAGACTGATGGGTTTGTCACTTTTCCAAACTGTTTTTTTTACTAACAAGGGGGTTAGAAATATGTGGACTTGAGCTAAAATGTTGGAATGCTGGCACGGTGAACAATTGGTCCTTGACAGTGTAAAATTATGATTCTGGGTAGAAGTGTTATATGCGAGGGCGCATAGTAATAGAGTGGATGAAATAATGCCAAGTGCAAAAGGTCCGTGCTTACTGGGACAGGAACCGTTTTAGTGCAAGTGTGCCGGAGCAAGCAGCTGTTGATCACATTTCAACCATCTTGCTTAAAATAGTAGAAAACATTGCCCATTTCGAATATATACAGATAACTGCTTGAGGTGTTTAAAGCCAGCAAAAAGTTAAGCTGACAGTGGTAAAAATAGTCCCTTTTGTAATCGGAAAGGCAAACTGTTTTCGTTACATGATCATCACAGTCGTTTGCTTTAGTTAGTGGCCCGGTCAACACTATGGTAAACTACGTTGGCTCAGGTACCGCGAAATTCACGTGTAGAATTGGAAGAAAAGTGCTGAAAGGCAGAAGAAAGCAGAAACTCACTTCTGAGTTATCAATGGAATTTGCGCCGAAGCAATTATCGACATATATCAAGCCTCTAGTTACAGGTGAAGCCGAAGGATGGAAGCTTTACCGATTGTGGGCGAAACCAATTGGAATGGACGAGGCTCTGCCATAGATAAGGCTAAAGTATTGAGCACATGCTGCCACTATTTATATAAGATTCTGGTCGACATTATTTTGGAGAGCTTGGTATCATGCGTATCGGGGAACATTTAATCGAAAGTGGATTTTATCTGACTGTAAGAACGCTATGTTCCAGGCACGAATTTCAGAGATCTCAATGCCTTCATCAAGCCATCGATGGTGCGTGACTTACAAGATGGGGAAATTAGTGTCATCAAATTTCCTTGAGACGTGTTTGTTAGTATTATCAGTACTTTTAGGCAGACTATTACTCTAGAAAGTTATCCTTTGAAATTCAAATTAAGGGTTAGGGATGGAAATGCTATCGAATGCAAGACATTTTAAGTTAAGTTCATAATAAGATGCAAAATTAACCTGTGCCGCCGCATATTTCGTTTTTTTAGTCCATTAAAATTGCTTTTACAAGGCTGTATGATTTACATTACCTCAATGCAAATAAGAAAAATAGCACATTAAAACTACCTTAGATGAGCGCTTTATTATCGATAGCCCATTGTTGAGTAGGCACCTCGTGGACTTCCAACATTTACGTCAGCTTTTAACTTTGCACAAGCAAAAAATTAACCCTCCTTTGTCGAATATTTATTTAGGTACGCCTAGAATGCGGTCTTTATTCTTCAATGCAATTGTGTATAGCTAGCTCATACTCATTGGTTCTGTAAGATCCGCGTTCTTTAATTTCAAAAACGCGTGGATTATTTAATACTTATACAAATTAAAGTGGTACTTACTGACGAGTTAACACACACGCTCCAGGTACACTGATTATGGGCCAGCACACCTTTCATGCTAAAGACCTAGCGTTAGCAAATCACTTGTACTAGACAATTTTTGCTACTTTACCATATCGATACTTTAATATTTATTGCATCTTGCAGAACGTTAAAGAATATTAAGACGTTATTAAAGATGAGTTTAGACAAAATGTCGCCACCTCCTACTGGCTTTGATATTATAATTCTAGCAAAACTAAGCAGTCAAAAAAATAAAAACTGAAATGTCAAAGGTGTGCCAGCGTAGCAATAATCACGACCGGGAATTAATCGTTGCAAGCTGCTTCATTACGGCGTCTATTATCAGAGTAAAAATAATTAAAATTTTATGTGTAAGCAGTGCAACTGATGCTATAAACTTTTGAATCTAATCTAAATTCATCTTTAAAAAGACAGGAGAGCATTATTAGGTTAAACAATCCGGAATATGTGTAACAATGAGAAGTGGGTGTATCTGCATGAAATATTTGCTGACGGATCTCTCTAATTTTAATAAATGCTGCTACTTGCAATGTTACGTTTTGCTCACTATAATTTATGCCAGGCACAAGACAAAAAAGGTTTATAGATCATATTGTGAACTTACTGGTTCGCCGTATTTTGGCAGAAGTCTTCGCCTTCACCACATGGTACAATTCCAACAACCTTATTAAGCCTTCAACGTTAAAAAGTAAACATAATTTAATAATCAAACATACAAAAGCAGTATAAGCTAAATGCTATTGCTATTCAGCTTAAATGAGATCGTGTTTCGAATTTGACTGTATTTGTAACAGCCCTATGCAACGTAAGGAGTGTTCATACCTGTATACCAAATACTGCATTCTAGAGAATAGAATGCACGTTGCTGTGGCTACGGTAACTATTCCAATTATAAAAACCAGTACGTAAATTGTTGACCGCTTCATTTTTTCGGTGGGATCGACCTTGGATTTAAAAATCCTCGGACAGAACGCCTCTAAACGAGCCTAGTTTAATAAGTTGAAACAATGATTTCAGTTATTGCCTAACTCTAAAATGAGTAATTTATGTCAAATTTCTTTATCGTCTTAGATAGTATTTAACTAAACTAAAGGTAGTTGTTTGAATAATTTGGATTATAACGTGCAATAGATGGGTTAAATGATTGCATTTAGTTTGGCGCATGATCCCATTAAAGTACCATCTGGAATCGTAGTAAGAAAGAGCAATGGAAAGATGCGTTCGCTGGTTTTACTATTAGCTTTTTCAAAGGCTACGCTGCAAAATGGGTAGAATTTTCGCCGATTTGAGTGGTAGCACAGCTACACATGCAATTAACGGAAACACCAAAACGCTCCGGTTTTTTATTTGCTTTTAATTTTGACATTGCTTTTTCTTTGTTTTATAAATTGCAGTTCCCTGAGATTGCTTTCCGTCTCCTAAATGTGGAGTACTGCAACATTTTGTGGATGTGATTCTCCTTACCCGCCTCATCTTCTATGTAAGTTCCTGTTACGTTCCTTTCAAAGTAACTCTTTATCAGTACGCGTGATGGACCACCCATCTGTATTAAAGAAGTAGCAATTGTATCATTTGGCGGCCATTGGTCCTGCTCATTTAAGGGATGTCGGCTATGTTTTCACTAGAGAGCTGTCGTATCTGTTGCATTTGATTAAAGCGGCTTTTTATCTATAGGCGGTACCGAATAGTAAGCGCCAAGAGTTAGGAGCTAATTACGCTGCACCTATGGAAAATAATCTCATCTTCGTGTGGTCAACTTTCGCCCTTCCGTATTTATTAAATCTGAGTTGGGTTTAGCATTTCTCTGTACACATCAGCGGATTTTTTAATAATTTTCCCATTGCTGATTATTCCTCCATGTTTACGCTTCCCCAAATGACAATTAGACACCATTTTAGTTCAGCTTATCGCCTCGCTTGTTTGTGATTGCATAGGAGTGGCGAAAAGGCACCTGTCCATATTCACCACTATTTTTACGCAACATTAAAAAGTTACATCTAAATTTACTCATACAATTCACATACTTTTTGGTCTTTTGGAGATTAAGTCATGTACGTTTACATGCTTGGCGAAGTTGACATTCGCGCGCCACTCACTTCTTGTTAATGTTATGAAATAGTGGTTTTCCTTTCCCAACGCGTTGATTTGGCCTCTATTGGGCGTGAAATGTGCAGTAAAGTACCTAACCTTGGATTGATTTACAGTGCAATTATACACGGTTCGCTATCAGCCCAGTTCAGTTGCTTTTTTCAATGCATTTTGAGAGGTTGATGATGATACTCAACTTGCGTTCTATGCTTTAGTAACCATCGAGTGTGAGGATTGATTACTTAGGTAAACAGCCGAGCACCGTTTTGATTTTGTTCGAAACCAAATGTTTGACAAGATAATGAGGCTGTCTTTCTGTATCCACCAAATTCGTGTGCTTTTTTACTGATTTGTTTTTGTCATTTCTGATCCAAATGGAACTACGCCGAACGGAAACAGGGAGCGCATGAGGTTTGCATTTTGGTCATTTGTTTGTGTAAAAGTTTCCAAAAGGCGTGCTTGGTGAACTTTAAACGCTCTTGTGACACCCATGGCGCACCTATTGTGCGAGTTGACCCTGTTACTGTTTACTTTTTATGCACACTCACTGACTTTACCGATTCCGTCGGACTTTCAAAGCTGTCAAAACAATGATTTTGCATCTTTGCCAGCAGGATCCTTCTTTCTCAGCAATTGGCAAGCATGTCAACCTCTTTAGTAATAAGTATCACCTCGTGGCAATATTTTGTCTCACTCCCGTCTACCACTATTGTGGCTTAAAAAATTAATTGGAAGGTCGCGAAAGTAGGACGACGACTTAGCTTTTTTAGGTTCACAAACCTGACAGAGAATGTTGTATGAATTTTCTCGAGATCTCACCCCAGTAATTCCCATCAATCGTGGTTCTCATTTAATAAAAGAGCATCCCTACTTGAGGTAATTCATATATGCATAACTATGATTTAACTCTTTTCAAAAATAAATTTGATTGTACGGATCTGACGTTCGTTGATCCAAGGCCGGCAAGTCAATCTGTTGTGAAGTATCCGTCGCTTGCACTTCTATAGAAGGCTCAATAGGGATGCACGAGGTAACTTCTTAATTCCACTATCCGAGAACTACTTAACTATGGCGCAAGGCCAATTGGTAGCATCCATTCCTGTCACTGAAGTTGGTGCACAAGGCAAAGGGTTAGCCTTGGATAACGCCCACCTACAAATGCTGTAATATCTTGGATTATTTGGCAAAGTTCCCACAATCTGTAGTGTCACAACACAGTTGTACACAACGTTAAGCGTACTTCGCTCAGCGATAAGTTCAGAGGTGACTTGGTGATTGCATCTTATAAAAAGCACTTTGAGAAAAAGTTTGGCAGAAATCAAATGCTTTTTGAGGTAAAGACATAAATATTTGGGAGAATGTTAAAACTTTCCGTCTAAAGAGCCATAATGAATAAAATTGATGTATTTGTAAGGGCCAACGAGAGTAAATTAAAGACAAAATTAGTAATTCTCTCTGGCCTTAATTGAATGTCCCTTACATGATAGAGAAGTTTCAGAAGATTGAATTACACCGTAGGACAAAAGAACTACATCCCCGCCACGCATACATCAATCTACATTTGAAACTTCACATTCTCATTGTAACGGTTTTCCATTTCATGTTTGACGTTCAGCTGGTCGGCGCAGCGTGGGGCGCGAAAGTTCGTGGTGGCGGCGGTGGCATTAGTGGTAGTGGAGGTAGCGGTGGCTATGGTGACCGTGAGACCCGATTAAGAGCGAATAAATAACCCAAGCCACTACCCTAAGCTGATCTCGACGCTTAGTGTCCCCTCAGCCCTTCGCCACCCCTTCACTGAATGGACTGGACCGCTTTCCGCAAAGCGGTTGCCAGGACGACCTGTCACCACAGTAAACCGCCAAAGTGACTTGCTTGCGTAAACAATGCCTGTCTGGTGTGGAGGCTACGCCATAGTAAATATGTGTTCCCTCCAATTCCGGTGGCCTTGGTGTACAATTAATTTTAATAACCACACTGACTGACAGTCTCACATCAGGGCCGCCACGTCACTGTTTTATCACGCGCAAACGAATATCATCTGCATTTGTTTGTAAAGCTGTGATGACATTAGCCGGTCGATGAAGGGTAACATAAATAAATAACACGCATAAATTGACTCATTTGTGTTTATAAATAAATAAGGCAAACAGTAAAATCCAAACACATCGACCAGGGACCTGATCACATGCAGTTCAATGCTGGTCTAAAACTTAATAAGTTGGCCGGTTCAGAGGCGTGGCAACCTATTTTTGCAATCAGAGTTAGATTTCTCAATTATAGATCAAAGCACATTCGTGTGAGTTTCGGATACTCCAGAATCTCACTCTACCCATCACTGCATTTCTACAAGGCGAAAGGTGTGAACGAGATGCGCTTGGATCATTCTTTTAGTGGGGCTGATCCACAGTCTGGCTTATCGCATTAATGGGCATTGTGTGTGGGTGTGTGGTGGTCGTGTAGTGAAACCGAGACTAGACTGTCTGGTGGAACGCAGATGCCAAAATGCAGTGCGTCTCGATTTGGAGAGGGGAGGAGAAGGATGGAGATGGGTAAATGAGTGTGTATTAATACTTTGTTTTTCCATTTATTTGAACACGTATGCGTCTGGCAGGTATATGCCAACGGGTTGGACGCAGGGTGTGCGTGTGTTCGAAGTCATCCCTGTAACCTCAATACCGGCTGTTAAGTGTCTGATACACACAAAAACCGCGACAAAATGGACAAGTTTTAGGAAACATCAAACGCAAACAAACCGCTGGCTGCTTCCGTGCTAGGCAGAATTCACTACACGCCGACCACCAACTGCCACTACAACAATCTCATTTGTACTATTCAACTCTCCGACTGTCATTGAACGTCAAAAGAAGATTCAAAGCTTGTGCTGCCGAGTTCATTCTCCATAATATCTTACAGCCTTGTGCATTTTGAGAATTTGTAGGTTGTACAGTCGATAGTGCATAATCATGAGAAAGTCACTTGCAAATTTTGAAGTCTCTTGTAATCTTGAGGAGTGCTTTGACGCACACCTCTATAACAGAGACAGTCCATGGTGGATTGCCGTTTGTTTTTGATATTATTGAAGTTTTACAATCCACTTTGGTAAGACAATAAGCTCTTTGCAGTTTCTACATTTGCATCATTTCCATTTCTATAGTACTCAAATGATGTTACACATTTTCTGCGTAGAATCTACGATTTCGGGTTTTCTATAAATAAATACTTAAAAGCTATCAGCTCAGTGTCTTCGGTCTAGATTGCATCATTCGCGTCGGGTTATAGCAGCAGCGGCACGACAACGCCTAGATGCAAGTGAATGCGGGCATGAAACCATAACCACGTGCTCTCTCTTGGTTGCCACGGTAGTTCCGCAAATTTTGACAGGTGAAAGTTGTGCCGTTCCCTTAAGAAAGCTGTAAGACGAGATGTCGAACCATTAGGCAGCAACGGATATTGATGGCTGTGGTGGTGGGGATCACAGGAACCCCGGACACCTTGATGATAGAATTTGCTGCAAGCTATCAAATATCAGCTGCATGCGGGCGGGGACAGAGACCGTGGTGGGTCATAAAAACACCGCGACGATGAAAGAAAAGTCAAATAAAAGCGAAACAATGCGGGGTACTAAAATACTGAATTCCTGATTATTTGGTTTTGACCTCATAGAACAAAACTTCAATAAACGAAATCTTTGGCCTGCTAACCAGCCATATGATGCCAAGACAAAGCAGAAGGAATTGTTATTTTCAAATTAATTTACCACAGGACTGACATTTTAAAATTACCTGCCTATAATGTTGCATTTGAGTCAGCTCATTGCTTTCCTTTTTTGTGTTTCGGTAAAAAGTTTGCTTGGAACGGCACCCCGTGCGAGAATCTACTGCAACTTCGGGATCCGCTAAGATAGTAAGCAAAGTTGCATTTTTAGTCCTGTTCGAGCTCATCCGTACTATGCAATTAAGTTGGATTGCGAGCTGTTTTTGTTTAGATTACCAGCTTTATACAGCTTCTATACACATGCCGTGACCAGTCCAGCAGCTGAGACTGTTTTAATTGTACTAGACAAAGAGATCATTTTTACTGCAGTTTCAATTGATTCTGTAGCCTATTATGCTTGAGTAGGGATGGCAGTTATTTTTAGCGCCATATGAACTTGTGTGGATCCATCAATGTCGTCTAAATAATTCGTCGATCTTCTTGACAGAAGATGGATGAGTTTTGGTCCTTTGGTAAGGCAAACAGTTATTTCCATATCTTGCCTTTGGATCGCAATTATATGATTCTACTCTCTATTGATGGTTTTATTACTTTGTCAACATATTTTAATTAAATTCTACCCTATGGCATCAACAGAATTTACTAATGCCTAACGCCTGCACTTTTAATGCTTTAAATAATTTGGCGTCCGGTACAGTTAGTTATTGCGTATGACCTTGCACAGCCTAAACATTTAAGTGTACCACCTTCAAATGGAAGTTTATTTACTATTTTAGGAGTTGAAAAAAACATTCTGATGCCTAATTTAATTGTCTTTTCAATAGCGTTGTTTAAATTGTGGCGAAAATTGCACCAAATATTTCTTGAAGAGAGACGGGTGGGGATTTTGAGAGCTGGAAATTTGCTGTGTACGAAGTAAAATACTAATAGCATTGGACATAGACGTTCCAGATATTGCCAATAAAGCCACTCTAATGGGCCCTAACCGCACTGCTCAATGTGAAGCTTGATTTACTACCTAATGGGTACGCACACAATTATAAAAACTTCACATCCATTTATCAATTTCTTGAAAGGATTCACTACGATATAATGCTTAGGTAACATACTTTAGAAGAACTAGATAGGATAAAGAGATAAAAAGGCAAAGGACAATCAAACGCATCAGTTAATGGGTGTCAAAAATCACTTGCCAATACGATTTATTTCGGTTGAATGTATCCACTTCGGTAAAATAAAGCTCAAAAGTGCTTGATATAAAAAAAACAAAGTGCTTAAGGAATATCTTTTTTGAGAAGTCAAATGACGAAATAAAATGAAACTATGAAACTAACACTACACTTCCCTTCCTTGTCGACAATTGATATCCCAGCTTGATGTTACTCGAAACTTGAATTCAAAGCCTTTGCATAGGGTTTTTCTTAAGCGGCCCAAGCGTTTTGTGGGAACGCCTGTGTTTAATACCGTTGTTAGAGATGTTAACTTGACCGATTAGCTAGCATAGCATTAATTATTCGGCAAGTGGGATGTGGAAAATGTTAAAAGTCGAGCAACACTAACTGAATTCTAGATTTTAACGAAAAAAAAGCATTTGCAACTTTAACACCATATTATGCTTATCCTTTACCGAACAGAAAACTTCATGCTTTGTCACTAGGTAGGAAGTTCTGTTTTGGGACCCCACCTGCCTTCTTCTCAAAGCCATCATGGAGTTATTACCATTCTCTGATTGGTCAAGTGCCTAAACGCACTCTGCGTGCGTGCATGCATGCGAATGGCATGCGTGAACTTGGGCGGCCTATCCCAGTGCAAGCGTCATTGCGTGAGCCAACCACGTGCTACATGTGCCAACTGTCCTCTACCCCTGTCTCGCGCACAACGCTTCTTTGCTATTCGTTAGTCGCACTGTTCTTCACGGATCAAAAAGGCAAAACTTCAAAAACGCGTCACAAAAGACTACTCAGCAAGGACAGACTTAGTGGTAAGCCTATGTCCACCATGCCTTGATGGGTTTTATTATAAAAATAAAACACGGGTGCGTGCGTGGGTACCTACTCAATTATGTGCTTGTGTCAGAATGAGAGGTGGCTCGTATGCTCGCCTCCACGCCAAGATCTGCTTGATTTATAATCCTTCTATTTGTGATAGCTCATCGATCAGTAGATGTTGCCAAAGGGTTCCCTGTATACCTTACACTGCCGGCTGTTTTTATGCTATCATGGTTTTATGCAAAAAATAGTGAGGCGAGCTTTCATTGCTTCCACCGCTTCATCCACGTGCAGGTTAAACTAATCGGCACAATGTCGCACTGCCGTGATTGCCGATACGTTAATGATGCCAAGTTTTGCTGTAGGAGGCATCAACATGCATGAATGTCTCGTGAGTCATTACCCTCCATAAGTTGTGCACACAATATGACCTGTTGCACTTCATTTTTTTCCACATAATCTCCACCAGAATGTCATTCTTATCTATTGAGTTTATAAAATTATCTTTGACTTACTTGAAGACTCCCCCATTCACCAAACTAGAGGAGGAGGGTGTGATGTTTTATTTACAAAAAACTGTATACATTCACATTCAATGACAGCCGTGATAATCTTCGCACTCGACTTTGCCACACAAGTAATTGTCGCCTATTTCACTCCCTGAGAATTAGCAGAAGGAAATATGCGTGTTTGAGGCTTTATGAATACTCGACATTTTCCTGTGTCATTGCAACGGAAGTGAGCGTTCTGCGAACTTTCAAAAGTATAATAGTAATGTAGATTGCATGTATGCCTAAAAAGCCTCCATGCCGCTAATTAACTTCCGGTAGTTGAAAGGAGATAAAACTTACATCTCTCCCTCTTTTCCTCCTCCCTTCCCCTCCTTTTCCATCGCCTTGCCTATCCCATTGGGAAATCCAGTTGCTTTTCATGGGCGGAAGTTGGCACATGGCTCCAAGTGCATAAGGTATAAGCAGCTACTAATCTTTGCTTTCGACTAGACTTACTATAATCCCTTCATTTTCTCGATTACGTCAATTTTTAATGCAAACGCTTGTAAAAGGTGAATCGATTAAAAAAATTCATCATTTACAATTGGCTATGTGTGGTAATGTCATTTTCTTAATTCATTGGACCCGGAAGGGCTACAATTTTAATAATTTGAAACCAGCAATTAGGAAGAGAGATATACCTTGGGTGGCTTGCATGAAGAAAACAATGTTTGCCTGTTCTATGCTTCGCTGCCCATGAAATGTGCTTTTTACAATCGATGCTACCACTAACTGTTATTTATTAAATTTAATTACGTTTGTACTTATGCTACGTGATTTCCTCTTTTAAATTGGTGAACGGTTCAAGCAAGTTGATTTCTCTTACCTCCTAATCTACCATCTGTTCTAGTGTTTTGAATTGTGGGTTACTATCACACCAAGGTTTCGCATAGCGTGCGTAGACAATGCTGCTTTCGTAGTTCTCAGTCCTCGGCGACCGCGTTGATTGAATTTTAATGATGCTACCTGACTATGGTGCATTTAAGATGTCTCTTCAGATGGCTGAACGTTATGTACAGTTGACCAGTACTACAATAAATAACGGGAAAAAACTTGGCGAGATCAATGAGTTAATTTTCCCATTGTCACAGTTTAATGTTAGGCGGAATTATAGACAGTCTTCAACCTGTCACATGCCATTCTGTGAAGCGTTCGTTGTATGCGAAATGTAGACGTTGGTGAAGATGACAGTATGGCAAAAAATATTCCTACTGGCTGACGGTGTGCCACTTGGCGTCAATTACAGATCTCTAGGTTTGGCTTGTGAAAAGAAAAGTGAGCATGGCTGTCATGTAAACGTGTTCCAGTAATCCATGAGCATTTATGCGTGAGGCTACTGATCTTTGAAATCGTCATTTCTGGTAACGAATTTTGGCTCCGAATTTTCGCTATTGAAAGCATTCGCTATAAAAATATGTTAAAATTAGCCTATTTTGTCGTTGCAGACAGGTTCAATAATATGTTTGCACCGGATTCGTTTGGTCTGATACCACCGAACGGGCACTCGAGCCCCATGGATCTTCATCGGTCGCAAGCACCTGCAATGCAGTTTCCTCCCCTCGTTTTCCCTACGCTGGCTCAAACCACCCCAACAACTACTGATAGTGGTGAAACGGAGAACGCTCATTTACCCAACCAAAAGTAAGTTTCGCATTTTGATCAAATAGATTTGCAGGCTGAAGCAAAGGTAATCATTTATCTTAGGCTCTTTTTTTGTGATTAAGTTTAATGGTGATCTCATTATTCACCTGTAATGGTTCATACAATGCTTGAAGCTGCATTTCGCAATAATAGTTCTGTCGTACTAAACATTATTTAGTTTCTAGTTTGCTTTGTCATTCCATGCACCACTGTGATTGGGGCAATTTGCTGGATGGTAAGGTGATGGTAGTGATTCCACAGTATGAGCAGGGCTTAAAGTTTTACAACCAGGCTTCACTGAATTGCTGCCCTGAATGGATGAAAGACTTGGAACCACCGCTATTTCTCCCCCTGTGTTGAAGTTCCATGATAGTTCCTAGCCTCAGTGGATGATAGGGCTGTGATGATTGAAGCAATTTGATTGGCTTGAGATCACTGTTAACAGTATAATGGCGCCTATCAGTCTATTACCGAATAAATAATGGTTGTCCTTCTGTAAAATTTGCGATGATATTCACAAGTCTTTCCCGCAAAACACTGTGGTAAAGCGATGTTAAATAGAATGTATAGAAGTGGTCGTCACTTTGAATGGCAAGCATAATAAGCCCTCCAATCTGTCCTCCCTTGATTTTTTCACTAGTGGGTTTTTATGAACCCAGCAATAGATGAATCTTAATGATGATTACCCATGGATAGATCGAACTAAAAAATCATGTACAAAGTGCCAGCAATTCCATTGTTTTGAGCTCGCACCCACACACGCAACGATCAATTTGTATTTGAACAGGCGCAAACACGAAAAGAACATGTGAACTGGGTGTCTAAAAATGCGTACCTTTATCGGTGCAAAATTATTGGCTTGATGTGGGTTCTGCTGAAGATTAACTCAGCAGCGAATTGAGCAACACATCGGCCCAATGCATTAGACATTGGAGACACCTTCGTCAAAGTGAACATCTTTACCTGGCTTTATTAATCAGGTAAATCTATGAGCTCACGAAAAGTTTGGTGATTATTGGGGGCAAACTACCTAGAGCTTTCGTTATCACGGGAATCTGATGTTCCGTGATTTGCATTCCATTGGGCAGCCCGTAACAACTTACTGGTTTTTATGTGCGTCGTAGTGACTCGGGCACGCGCATTTTTGCACAAATTTTGTCTGTGGTAAAAAATGTGCTTGCTTGCACGTGTTTGTGTGTGCGTGTACGCATCATGGGACCAGACAAATTGACCTCTTTGCTATCTGATCGACAGTAAGCAGAAAGCTGCTCATTACCCATAGACAGGGGGAGCAAAACCGCGCTTGCAGTATTTGCCGAAGTTCATTATGAATGCAGTAATGTTGCCAAATCTACTCTAAAGATATATCTATTTCTCTAAAATTACCATCTACTATTCGTAGTTTCTTTCAGATCATCCAGACAATGCTGGGGAGCTGTGAAATAAAGAGCTGCGAGGATATTATGGATGGAGGCGCTCTAGTGGCCTGCTCATCGGGATCTGAATTGGCTAAGGATGCCGTGGCTGGGCGTCGACCCTCGCTGGAACTGGCAATGGACACGCAAGCCGCCATGGAGTCCTCCAGCAGCACACCGCCCTCCATGATGGATGCAAAGAAGACCTCTCCCATCAGTCCTTCCTCTCACTCTTGGCCTTCCGTCTCCTCTGAGATTAGCAAATCCAGTATGTGTTCAGTATTTACCTTAATAGTGATAACTAAAAGTAAATGCTACCTGCTTTAAGCATGCAGAGATTCAAAATACGCGGTCTCTTAAGTAACTATCATACCGCAAAATATCGTCCACTTTTTCCTGCGTATTTTTCTGCACAATGAATTGAAAAGCTGTTATAAGTGAGGCTAAGTGAAAAACCATAGGCCGCATCGATAGCATGGGGAAAAATTCTGTGAATTCCACATGATTTAAATGCACAGTGAATTCATTAACCTTGTATGGCTGCTGAATTTGCGTCCCCTTTACCTCCCCCGTTAAGGCGCGCAAAATCCCACACTTACACTTGATGAATCGGAGGAGCGGCTGAACTCCGGTCAGATGGAAATTTTCACCGACTCTGTTCAACCAAACACGGACGGCATCTACTTTTGTCACCTGTGTGAATACACTGGTAAGCTTGGGTTTTTCTTTCACATCCACTTACCTTTTATGCTCACCATCCCGGGTCTCATTCATATATACTCCGTTAATTTGGAAAAACGATCTTGTTGTTCTGGAGTCATGGCGATTTGGAGATTTCATCATGACATGTCTCGGTGATAAATATCCACCATTGTGAGCAGGCTACGGTACAGGTAGCATAATAAATGAGCTGAGCGAAAATTAGTGCTACAATGGTGCGCTTGTCTCGCGGCCCCAAATACCTTTTTGAAGTTGAAAGACGAGGAGCGGTGGCCACCAGCGCAGGTGGTCCATGGGTACAAAGCGAGTGATCGGCGGTTGACATGCGTGTAAGAGACCGTGTCGCCGACGTCTAGACCCTTCGCCAACCGCCCCCTATCCTGCAAGCGAAAAAACGGCTTATGGTCAACAAGCACCCCTGCGGTAGTGTGAGTGTGTGTATGTAGTGAAGTGGGAGGAGCGGGCTAAAATTTATCACCTGTCGGCCTGTAAAGAAAATCAAATGTCCGCGTTCTCCTACACGTCATTCCGCCCAGACAGTATACCAGTGCGAGGGTGGGGAGTGTGTTGGCGTTACTTCCTTAGTTGACAAACATGTTTAGGCCTGTAGTAGGGCATGGGAACTTCATTGGTTATCACTTCCTGGCATGTTCATTTCTCCTTATCCTCCTAATTCATTGAATTGCCACTGCATCCGCCTATAAAAAGGCTTCGTTCTCTACTAACCTACTTGACAGCGACTAGGCTAGAATGCAAATGGCGATAGTGTTAATCTACCATCCCATAAAGTGAGTTTTACCCTTTTTGCAAGATATTGTAAACATCAGATGCTGCATTTATAACAGCTTTTAAGTTCGGTACCTATTCGTTGCCTGGGGGTTGAAAAGGTACGTAGCAAATCCTGAAACTTTACAAGGCTATTTAAAGCTATCAATCTTAGCTACTTTAATAATTGAGAACCAACAATTAAAGTAGAAATGTTGTGCTCAATGAAATGTCAAAACTAACTCACCATTGTGTAAATCTTTGCTATTTTAGACTGATTTCTGCCTTTGATTTAATGCCAGAACTGCCTATTTGCATAAAGCCATAATTCTAATTGAAGGAAGATCTTCAACCGTTGATTGTTTATCTTCAAAAAGGAAAATCACCACAAGGTGAACAAAAATACCCTCTAGTAGGGGTCAAAGAAAGACCGAGTACAGAAGGGGTCATTTTACTTTATCGTCTCTCCCGTTAAAATACACATTAATTCATAAACGAAATGAACTCGTTAATTAACTTAAATCTATTACGCTTCCTTTGGTAGGCAACGCTAATGCATCGGTAACGAATGCGCTTACAATTACAGCAATAGTGGTAAAGTTGACTTGTCTCTGGACAAAAACGAGTTGTTCTGAGGTCAAATTCAAATCACTTCAGTTGTTTACTTGAATCGCGTGGCGCAGCTGGCCAAACTGAGTCATGACTTGGAGGTCCGACACCCCGCCCCGGGCCAACCAGCCAGCATGTCGCTTGCGCAATCAACCGCAGGCATTTTAATGGAAGATGTTAATCTATTCGAAAAGGGGGGAATTTAGATATTTGACCGCATCCTTTTATGCTGGTGAAAGTCATCAAACGATTCACCGCTCCGTAGCATTAACATCGGGCCCCTTCTACCGGTGCATCTGGTTACTTTTTATTAGCCAATTTTATGGCCAGATTGATACTTTTAAAACAAAAGAAATCTCATTAACTTTAACAACAGATTGTAACTTTCTAGCTTTATTTGATTTAGTGGAACTCCCCTTTCACCGTTCTGGATCAAGTTTATGCAATACGAGTTTTGGAGTAATGCGGTTCCGAAAGTCCTTTTAGGCTCGTCAACGCTGTTCCATTTCATGAGACCACATTTGACAAGAGGCAATGCGTAAGTAAAAATGATGTGTTATTCAATTTATTTTACAGGGAATAAGAGACAAGAATTTCAGGTTCATCTGAGGGGACACTACGACTATCAGTGTCCGAAATGTGACTATACATCGCGTACAGAGGGCCGCCTGCGGCGACACATAGAGGGATTCCACTCGGCTGTTCCTCCAGAAAATTTTTCGGGCAAGTCCTCGAAGCCCTCAAACAAACTGAAGCTCCAACGTTGCAAACAGTGCGACTACGTGGCTGAAACAAAAGTATGTCACAGCACAATTAGATGTCTTTGCACAAATCCAATTAGCGCAGCTTGGTCGAGGAAGGACGTTTATTTAGTTGATAAATTCAGCGATAAATTTTAATTATCGAAGTCAGACCTCGCGGTTTTAGCACACGGTTCAATTAGGCAAAAGAAATTCGAGCGGATAATCATATTTGCGGATCTACCTAGCCTATTGGCATCAGTAATCAGAGTTTAAAATTCCTTGCAGTGCTGAGAGTGGTTCAAGGGGAGTCAAGACTAATAAGGTGACCAGCTGTTTATTTTTACTTATTGACATTGCTTCCCAGGCTTTTCGACTTATAATGTCGGGGGAGGAGTGGATTAGGGCTACCCCGGCAACCAGGCGACATGGGGAGAGAGAGGGTAAGTGAAAGCATTGGATAAAGCGAGGAAGGAGAGGAAGGGACGGTTTGCCTCAGTTACCGGGATTCGTTTACGTAATGGGGGCAGGTGTTCGTTGATTTTACCCTTGGAATTAGTCATTCAGTCATGTATGTTTAAGCAACCGCTGGAATTATTCTTAACAGGAACTTACTTTGATCCAATGTCAATTGGACGAATGATGCAGCTCTTCTAACGTAAATAAATATCCAGTTACGAGTTACTGTTCTCACAGTTCCACCTCAACAATTTAATAATTTTTCCATTTAAAAATCTCAGGGCCCCTTAACACCTAAATGGTCGACTGGGTTCCTAAGTTAAGTGTGTATGAGGTGCTGATGGAATTATTTAGTGATCTTGTGAGGGGTCGTGACGGAAGCCAAATCAATCATTTTCATTTACCGCTACAAATACACTCAAATGGGTTGGTAAACAAAGCGTAAGCACTACTTGTTATCTACCAACACGGAACAATGAAGTTTACGAAGAATTTCTATGCAAAAGAATGTCTTGATGCAACTTTCACAACGCCATCACTACTGGCTGTTTAAGTATAAAACATCACACAAAGGCTATTCTTTTAAGCCATTTCAGCATACTTATAGGGAGACCAAGTCGTAGCCTACAAACACAATTCATGTGGTTGGCTTACACTAACAATACCTTATAATAAGGGTTACTTTACTCTTTGAATTCCAGACAGACTATTGGCAGCATCAGCGAACTCACATAAAAGCAGATCGACAGTTGCAATGCACACAGTGTCCATTCGTCACCGAATACCGACATCACTTGGAATATCACATCCGCAACCACCTGGGTTCGAAGCCCTACAAGTGCACAAAGTGTAATTATGAGTGTGTCAACAAGTCTATGCTTAATAGCCACATGAAATCGCATACTAATGTGTACCAATACCGCTGTGCTGACTGCAACTACGCTACAAAGTATTGCCACAGTCTGAAGATGCATCTCACCAAACACAAACACACACAGGCCTTGATTCTGAACGTAGATGGAAGTCTTCCAGAACGAACAAATGCCCTGGTGATCAAACCGGATCGAATAGCCCCGCCGATGAATCAGTCGCCTTCTCTTGCTACACCAGTGCTGCCCCTCTTCCTTCCTCCCCCACTCAACCTCCAACCTGAGATACCTTCAGCAAAGTCTCAGGACAACCTTGCGTTAATGACTGCTTTTGTGCTCTCCATGCAGCAGCAGGCCTTTCCCCAGACCCCACCACCGACCTCAGCATCCTTTCCACCACTTCTCGACTTACCGGCTAGACCCACAGCACCGCCGCTATTTATGACAGAGGATGATGTACTGGATCTTTCAGCCCCCAAACCAGAAGCTAGGATGTCGGCGGAGAATGTGCACACTTCTGCTTCGGTGAAATATGAGTGTGGCTTCTGCGAAATTATATTTAAGAACGAAACCCTTTTCGAACTGCACAAGCAGTTCCATGATCCCATAGATCCCTTCCGCTGTAAACGATGTAACGTTCGTTGCCAAGATTCAGTTGACTTCTTCAATCACATCAATGAAAAGGAGCACGGTGGGGGTAGCGTATGATTCGGTGTTTTATGTAAATGGTTTTATCCAGCTCCGTGTTTTTATGTATCTAAGACCAAAATTGTCGCTGCCATCCCCATCTATCCACACATCTCACCTCATTACTTTTGTATATATCTAAGTGATGGTTAAATAAAAGCGTTTTTAATAACTTTTATAAGAAAATATGGCACAACTCATTGGACTGTTATTCAGACTCGGTGAGGGTTGGAGATTACTTGAAATACTTATCAGCTTAAACAATTCTTATAATACGAGTGCAATCACAATATCAGAGGTGGTGATTTGCTATAGGATCTTTAGTATATCGCTGTGGAGCACATTGTTTTTTGTAAGAACGCAAGGAATGGAATATAGGAGCTACAGCATACATCAATGACCAGTAAACTCGGTAGTGTATCAATGCAAAATGGCGTTATGGTGGCTGCTGGCATGCAAATCCTTAAACTCTCCCTTCAGGCATAAGTTAAAAGCATAAAAATTTGCCGTCTTAGGTGCATTACTCACTATATCACAATCACAAATCCTAATTGAACGAGAATAGAATCTGTAAACCAAGAGATAATACAAACAAGCGGTAACAATGGATGGATCTGCTATCTCCCCATTTCAAAGATGCAGTTTACTGCTGACTGTTAATCAGTAGCGACGTTATACAGTATGAAGGAGCTCCTCCACTGATTTAGGCAAAAAACTAAGGGTCCTATCCGTCCTACATTGAGTTTTTTAAGCGTTTCAAACGAGCCAAAGGCTTGTGATAAGCAAAACCATAAGTTATATAATCAGATGGTTTGGTTAAAATAACAACGAATGGATTGATACAATGCAGCCTTTTCGAATTCTCGTAAAAGTGTCTATGACAACACAAGGACAATTTTTATGATTTTTTGACCTGATATAATGGTTAAATAGCATCGAAATCGGCAAAGTTACTTTTCTCCTCTACAAGGTGGGGCCACGTCCCATTATCAGACTGCTGCGGGTTCAATCCCCCTTTACGCTAAAGCACTGGTGCTGTCTGTCACAAAGGTGCATGAGGACGCGGCTGAGCAGGTAATGCCTCAATTTTCGTTAGTTGTGTTAAAAATCAACTCAAACGTGTGTAAGGAAAGAGACCACCATAAGGATCAGTCTCTCTTGGAAATATGTGATCCAGACAACCGGCAAATATGGTAGCGGGTCACAGCATTTTACTTTCTAATATTCCAAAATGCGACTACGCTCTAATCCCATCGATATCGTTTCACTCAATTTACTATGGTTTTTAACACTCTCTCATGAAAATTGACATTTCTCGAGACATTAAGAGGGACGATACATCTTTCAAGTTTGGTGGTGCCACTTTCCCAACTTTCCCTTACTAAAAATGGAAAATGTGTTGCCAAACTTAAACGCGTAGCCTAAAAACACTCGGTAATAAGATAGGAAGCAGTGCATTCGATCTGCATTTGTGGGTGAAGAGGCTTAAATAATGACTATTAAGAACACTTTTGCGAAGGGAATAATTAAATACAAAACCATTAACACGAGAGAATGCAAGTTCTGGTTATTTAATCAAATTACTGAAATCGAAGAGGCTAAGGATGGCTCACTTAAGCCATTTTTTGCACTACCCTCGATTACAAGTTTAAACTGTATGCAATGCAGCCATTCAAACTGGAAGAATTCCCACACCAAAAGGGTAGAAATGCTGACACTAATGGAATGCCAAAAGAAATACTTCAGATTGAATCACACAAAATGCTCGATTGCAGATTTGCTGACAGTATCATTTCTGTTCTGCACATCTTAAAGTCAACTGTTTTTTCATTACTGAGTTATAGAGTAGGCTCATAATTCCCTGTTTTCAATCTACAATATGTGGACATTGAATTGGGCTATAACTGAAATCTAAACATCCCAAATCTGCTTGGCATTCTTTTCTAGTACAACTTTTGTGCAATTTTGGCCCCAAATTTATGTGAATCCTACTTTTGTGAAGATGGGAAGGGTAAAAAACACTGATTCACTTAAATTATGACCTATACAAAGTGCTACAAGAAGACTAAAGGTTCTAATGGGCTTATTCGTCTAAGAATAAAAGTACCCAAAGCATAACAATAAATCCCAAAAGGAAAATAGCTCCACAGAACATTAGTGTAAGCGGATAGAGCAACAGGAGCAATCATCTAGCGTCAGTGGTAATGAAGAGGTTACAAATAAAACTGCGTTAGTAGTTAAAAATTAAGCAAAGTCGACGAGAATTTGATATTTTCGTCTGAGCATGCTAAAAAAACCAGAGTGTGCCGCAATCGGACCAGCATTAAGGACAATGGAAACACACAGGTTAGATTACATCCTTGAAGCAGAGACTGGAATGAGCACAGGATAAAGCATCAGTGGGACACCTAAGGCAATTCAGTTTCACAGACAGCACATTTTGAGTAGCTGTTTTTTTAGTCTATTAAAAAAAAATTATTACGCTGTCATAATTAAGACCAACGATCGCACTTACTCCAACATTGGAATGAAGAAAACAACAAAAACACGGCGAAGTTAGGCGATTAGGTTGATTTTCACAAGTGCTACCTCGGCGTGCTCTTGCAACGCCTTGACAACAACTAATATGGTTGTAAAGTTCTGACTGTAAAAAGGTTTTAAACTATGCTTTGTAAGGAAAACAACTCCTCTGCTGAAGTGAGCACACTTTGAGATGTGGAAGAAGTGCCACTTCTTGTTAATCAAATTGGAAGTCTTTATAGAGTGAAGGCAAAAAAATCTCTGAATCACAGCACTGGTAGTGTCGACACATTTTAGGTACATGCCAATAAGATAAATAGTTGTTAAACCCTAATAAAATTTGCATTCTGGCATCGGCAGCATCTGACTGTAATTACCTTCAATACGTGAGTCGCTCGCGCTAGCTACATCACGAATCACAGTGGCAATGTCGCGGTCCCACCGAAAGTTTAATCACTGTCCACCTAATCACATCAATCCCTCCTCATTCAACTACACACTTAAGTTTACTAGCTTGTAGTAGCTTGTAAATAAACTCGATTTACACTGACAAACATTGAAGTTTACGTCCAGTTTAAAAGGCAATGACATTATGAGCAATGTACGCATACAACTTTGGGAGAAAAAGTGGACAGATTTCCACAGCCGAAGCAGCGAGAGGCGTTAATCTGATGCAGCATCGTGGCTTCTAATAAAAATGCCTATTTTGGAGATAGTTGTGCCTACCCGCTGGGGTGCAGGATTGTTCGCGTCTGCAAATGGTGCTACATATTTACCACTAACTTTGGAAATTTAATATTTAAGGATACCGCCCATATTGAAAAAGTTCGTATAGAAGGAAATGTTTTGCTGCACTAAGCTAAACAGCTGAACCGCCACCTTCCGCTTCAATCGTAAGCATAGTAAATAAAGCCATCAATTAATTAAGGTGGGTCAAAGTACAGTGGAAGGCGAATAGTGGGATAACGATGGATACGCATTTAGAGGGGCCTTAGTGCATTATAGATTCTACTAGCCTTAAAAAAGAGCGCGAGGAAATTGTTTCGAAATTCGCTATAAATGGAGAGAAACGGGTTACGCACACCTCAGTTTGTTGCATCATTTTTTAGCTGTTGTTCATCGCAATCATTCGACTGCACGCATAGTGTCCTCTTGCCTGTGCAGCCATTTACGCATCGGACGATTCTTAAGAAGCACTCTTCTTGCCCAAAGTTTTCCTGCGAAAGAAGTTAAATACTAAATCATCAATTTACCACAGTAAACGTTAAGGAGCAACCATTGAAGGCGGATAGGAGTCAGTGATGCTTAACGTTCTTTTGCCGTAAGTTAGCCCTTGCTTCAAATTGACTGTTTCTTTACTTTGTTTATCCTGTTAAGTAAATGGATAATTGGGTAGTACCACAGGATACAGTCGAGAATGGATACTAATAGCATCTTCAATACTTTACAGATCAGCGGAGACTTTGAAAATATAGTACTCCCACGTGTTCCAAACCGACTTTAGTATTTTTTCCTTAATCGAACATAAAATCTAAAATGTGTCAAGTTTTTGTTTGTCGAGGCTTGCCAATTCTCGTAGGACTGCTCACGAACGAGGACATGCAAAGGCACGATCCTCGTATTCGGGGTTTCAAGCGCGCTGCAAAACCCAGTCACTCAACGCCAATTTATGAGGCCATTAAATATTAAGGGTTGATTCAGTAAACTGCGATAAACACATTCTGAGTCACAAGTAGACCAACTAACTCTCTGGTTGTGCCAATAAATTGTAGGCATTTCAGAAACCCAGTCACTTTTACAAGCTGGTATAAGATTAGTCTGTCAGAAGTGAAATCATTTTAAATTGCGTTAGGGAGAACGAAATACCAAAGAGGGATTTTTATGCTTCCAGCACTATTTGAACAGAGGCTAGAAATTGTCTATGCTTAAGAAGTAAATGTAATGAATGGGCTTATAAAAAGGTCAGTAAAGCTTCTTCGGGCAATTTAGTTCCAGTCCCGTCAAAAAACAAAGCTCTTTAAAACACCCCATTTCCAATTACTTAGTAAAATCATGCCATACCATTCAGGTCTACCTGATTGACGTCTTATGACAGCAATCTATTTGTGAGAAATGTTTCTTCCCCTAAAGCAGGAGAATTTCGCTGTTGCAGGGTTGTTCTTAGCAGGGCCGTAACTATTTCAATCGGGACTAAAATAAACGCTAATTACGCCTTCTATGGTACGCTACGCTTTGTGGCAGTTATAGGTGTATTCCGAAGACGGGAAATTCATTATGCTTCTCGATGGATAATGAGTCTACTTAACTGTTTATTTTATTCTGACTGCACACCCCAAAAGTATACACTCATGCCTTACTGATAAAGAGGCTCCATGAAAAGCGCATATTTGTAAGCTCTTGGATATTACTTAGCCCAATTGGCGGGCTCTTAAAAGCCAGTACATTGCGCGTTAGCAACTGAATTTGATGTATGTATAAAGGAGGAGGTACATTATTGCCTAAGGTATCATTTATTTGAATGCGCATTAACAAAACCACTGTGCCAGAACAACTCGTAAAATTTTTTTATATACTTTCGGAAAGAATCACCCTTAGAGAGGGCATTAGGAGTACTAGGAAAAATGAACCAGTTGATCTTTCTCTAGTTACTACTCTCAGCTAATCGGGTGGTTTCTGCGAGATCACTTGAAAGGTAGATTGCTTTTAGCCCGTATTACGGATTAAGGATCACAGTCACGGACTTCGTGGGCAGTCTCGGCAGTAGCCAATGCAGCTTAGAGAAGCAGAGAAGGCGGAGTAAAGAAAAGCCAACAAAAGCAGTAAGCAGAGCTGCACGAAAACTGATGTTAAAGCCGATAAATCACTAAAATCTGGAGGAGCCTGCCTAGCAGAAAATTAATAAAACTTAAGTAATTAGTTTTATTCGTTTAACTATGAAGCACTAATTGTGAAGTAAAATTTCTACTGTAGATTACGTTCAAAATTAGATTGATTACTTGGCATATGTCTTTATGATTGTAATGTCATTAAAAAAGGATTCAAAGCCCATTATGGAAGAAGCAGCCTAAGTTGAGCACATTCAAGACATCCCTTGTCCCAGACTCTAAAAGCCACGCTTGAGTGGTCTGATTACTTGCCTGCAATAATGCTGCGGAAGCCGAATTTGCTCATTTATGGTTGAGCGCAAGAGGTCCTGGTACATGACAGAAGATAATGCTAGGCCTGAGTGGAGTATGCAAGTCATGACATTTCACTCATCCTTTTTGTTACATTATCAGGAAGTGCACGTCGCTAAGACAAGGGTGAAATTAAGGGTATGTAGGCTTAAAGTGGTTAAAAAACATGTTACGGACAGCTGTCACGGCTTATACAGAAAAGTTTCGAACATTAAATGAATACCGAAAAACTGAAATACTTAATTTCATAACTGTCTTCCCAAAACTACTGTCTTTTATTGTGAATAAAGGAAATTTTTATGCTTATTCGCTAGTAGCTAAGCTGCATTCCATAAATATTTTGAAGTATTTAAGTGCTCCACGGGGACAACTGAAGGCAATCTGTTTTCTGCCCCGCTGACCACACCCAACTAAGGCCCTACAAACACTTCCTAGATACCCTTACGCATTTACCTACCAAATAAATTAATTCACTAGCAACCGTTTTTGTTATTCCGAAAACTTTGATTTGAAAACAAACACATAGTTTGATAGTCCTAAAATTTTTTGCAGGAAATTGTGCTTCGAGGGCAACCGCTCTTGGTCCAAACAATACACAGATGTCAACGATTTATCCCAACCGAGGCAAGATATTAAACAACCGATAGTTTTACTCTTTACAGAGGTGAAACTGAGCTTGAGACGCCAAATACGTAGATCAACGGATTCGGTATTCAGCGTTTGTGTTACACTCCTCGGAGGCGAACGTCCAGAGAATACTCACCCTCTGCTAAGTAAGTTTTCCTCGAGGATGCTAATCACTAATGCGACGACAATCCTAAACCCTATCCACCTCTCCTGTGAAAATGTAGCAAGTTTGTCTTTCAAATTGGACAACGCCAATTTATTAGAACGTACCTGACTGTTTCCTTCGAGTCTGACATTAATTTCTCGATGATCTCCAGATGCGTTTTGCTCTGTTCGCGGCAGAGGCAGGCAAGCCCGCTTTAAATGCAGCTAATAAATGATGTCCAGAGTGTCTACACTAGTGCCGATTACAAATATGTTGAATAACTTGATTTTCACTTCCAAATACTTACCAGTTAATTGTCATGAAATCTGCGTTGCGTTATCAAGTGAGCATTTTAGGTAAACTAATCGAAGAGGATGTACCAATGGCATGCGTTAGTAATTTCAATCTTCAGTTTGTTCTTTGTCACTGCGTCTCTCTTTGCTTGCAAAGGAAGGTAAAACAGAAGTCCATAAGCGGTCCGATCACCACAAGGAGGTGCCACTTTGATGGGTTGCTTATAGGCTTACCTTATTTTAGATATTTTTGCCCGAAATAGGTTCACTTATTCATTGTTACTCGAAATAAAAGGCCTTTTTATAAACCCACGAATAGCAATACAGTTATTAAGTTCAAAAACCAAATTGGTTATACCTTACGCAGTGTAAGATAATCAGGTTTTTTAGGTAATTCAGGCTGAGGATAATGTAGAAGATAGAGAAGCAGTATGACTGTGTTGAACCAGCTTACGAATGTGATTAATGGGGTACTGTTGCCTTTATTTTCAGTCACGATATTTGAATACGTAGCAGACTGGTAGGAAAAGTTTTATTTTTAATTGCACGAGTCCCCTGAATAAGTAGCACCTCAATTAAAGCCTCACTGGGTAAATTCATCTAGTGAGTGTGTCAAAGTTAATTAAAAAGTGTTACAGGAAACAGAATGCTGCAGAATAACTAAAAATGCTAAGCCTTTGTAATATGGAGGTCAATAAGAAAAGTGAGACTAAAAAAATAGGCGTAAGATTACCTAATACAGATCAGTTTCTCTTACAAAGTTCTCTGAGACGTCTTCGAAATGCGGGCGAGACCCATGAGTATATGAAAAAATTTACAGCGTTGTTGATATAGTAAAATTCATGGTGAATGTACGCTGCACTAAAGTGCATGTGCACATCCTTGGCTATATCCTCTCGGGTTCCGGAGTCATTTGACCAGTTTCCAAAGTGAACTATTAACACAGGAAGCAATGTCAGGTAAAACACAAGAGTTGCGATGAATAGGGTGAGAGCCGTCCTCCGTGACCTTGACAGTCGAACTGATCCATCGCTATGAAGACGAGCTCTCTTCTTATCAAGGCTGCGTATGGCCAGAAAAACACAGACGTAAGGACCACAGACAAAGGGAAATGTAACCATTGTCGAAATGAGGTATATGCGATTCAGAAAGTATCTAAGTCTAGCTGCTGGTAGAGACTTATCCCCCGTCCTGTGCTGATGGATGTGCAGAGCAAAGACAGCGGATTCGAATATTAACAAAATTGAAGTGGTTATTGTAATAGGCAGAAGGACGCACAACTGACGATGTAGCTTTGATGGAGTGTTCGGCAGCAAGACGGATCGCGCCTGCCGTTCGGACCTCCGAGGAAGTTTAAAGTCAACTTGAGGTGCGACTTCGGAGGAGATGTAAATGTCTTCATTTCCTGTCATATGAGTTGAAGTGGGTTCGTTCAGCATGTCAGGGCTCGATATATGACCCGATGAAAGCTCACTGACGCTGGAGGTGCATGCTCGCCATTTGCTGCTAATGTTCCTCACATATGGACACCCGATAACTAAGAATCGGTCAAGTGCGATTGAGGTGAGAATGCTTCCCTCAAGCGCAAACATAATATTTCTTGCGTTATCTATAAGTCCATAGGCAAGGTTGTCCATGTTTAAGTCACAGTAGATGCGGATGTTTAAGAGAGTGAAAATTTTATGCGCAATGTCGCAGGGTAGAACGATGGTTGCAGTGAGAAGATCCACGACGGCAAGGGCTATGAGGAGTTTTCGCTGGCTGTGCTGGAGACCTCTACGAAATCTGGGAATACAGTGCGGGTAGACCGTGCGACAACAGCAACAGCACCACAAAAGAGGGCTTTGGCAGTAGACCAGTAATACAAGTGCATTTCCTACAACACCCAAAATTCCTATAAGGGAGAGAAGACTAACAGAAACCAGTATATAGGTTTTGTCTGTGACTTCCCTTTGAAAGACTCGGCATAAAAGTTTTTCGATTGCCACCGTTGAATAATTCATTTGTCTTAAGAAGTCAGCATGCAGCAACAGGGGAGATGCAAGGGCAGTGACTGTTTAGTGCATTCCGAACAAATCACATTGCAGTACGCCAGACACGCCGTTATTGGTCGGGATTTGACCAGGCATGAAAATATAACCCAAGTCATAAAATTACTTCCCTATCATGTGCGCGACTATCCAATTCGCTTCCAAGTACTCTGTAACGACGAGGGACAGCAGCATACGAGTTACGTTTTTAAAACCTCCATAATCTGTAACCACTGTCGCCTATCGCAAAACGTGTGGCCAAACTTATTTAAAATCAAACCTTGCTTACAACTTTCCATCCTTCGATAAATTTTAAGTTTATTTGTTGTGAATAACCATTAGTTCAACGCCTTATTAATGAAAATAGCATCTACTGTAAGGTGCATCAAATGCAATCAATTTGTGAGTACTAAGACAAGTTTTTTTTGCTACTTTATATATAATTTTACATGAACCCACTCGTTTTATAAAAGAGTTAGTCTTCAGATCCAAGGCATATTTCACGATTTGTATTACTTTAGCTTACAGAGATAAATCCAACAACTCCATTAACCATCGCATACTTTTCGACCTTATGAGTAAAAATGGACCACTTTGCAGACTGAATTGGTCTTGAGCAGTGATGTTTGCGACTGCCGTGTAATGATTAGAAAAAAAATAATCAGTTTAACCATGCTTCATTAATACCTAAAAAGTGTTAAGCGCTGTTCAGAACTTCGCATCAAATAGCACACATCCAAAGCCATCTTTGGTAGCACCATCAAGTAGTCACATTAACTACATTACTCTAATTGCTAGTTTGACTTTTGGTTTTGGTAAAGGACCTACGAGGGCCCAACATTGTACCCCAGTCAGGCATCCTGGCCACTAGAATATACCCTTAGCTCTTAAGCCCTTCTGAAGGTGGATGCTACTTGCTACACTCGAGTATTATCTCCTCTTTGGCTTTAAGAGAAATCTCGGGGTGCCAGGCGACCTTCTGCACGCATGACAAACACCACTAAACTGTTTTCAAGGCCAAATCTGGCTTGGCCTATGATGCATTACAATATACGACGATGTGTTCCTGTTTCCAATGTTTGCCATCTTTTAAGATGAGAAGAATTTTGTGACTAAAAGTAAGTGTAAAAGTGAAAAGTGTTAGTAGAACACTGGTTTGATCTTTAATGCGATCGGAAGAATGGTAAACTAACAGTAAAATGTCCTACAGAAAACTTAAAGAACTCACTACATGTAGGAATTGTATTCGATGAACATGTTATTTTTTCCGCCTCTGTCTGTAGCAAAAAGGCTGTCCTTTTGAAGAGCAAATAGCATTTTGTCCCACACTTTCTGTAAAAAAAAACATGAATACGTATTTATTAGTGCATGCGTTCAAAGGCTTAGAAAACTGTCTATAATAAAATCTTCACTAAGTATAGCAGCGGGCTTGAAAACGACCACACTAGTGTAATAGCAGCAAAGCACCTCGAACTTGGATAAGCAGTGATAATACCGAGGGATAGTGGTGGGCTTCTCGGCTCTACTTTGAATGCAGTCAAAGGACAAAAGCAGAGAAGGGGTGAGCAGTGGATTTGACATTACTCTGCAAAACTCAACTTAAAGGTATGTAGAAGATGGTGGTTTTTAGGAAAAAGGGTGGTGAAGGAGGTGAAGAACAGAATTCCACTCCAGATTCTTACCTTAGTGACAGAGCAAAAGCTAATCATCTCTATTCATCAGATCGTTTTAATTTTGGTAGCCAAACGTGTTACCGAAAATGTGATATTGGCGAATAAATATTAAAAGCTGCTTAAGATAGTGCATATAGTGCTGTTGTTTGAGGGTTCGCAAACCATTTATATGACTGCCTAAATAGTGATGAAATAGCGCTTGGCATTATCTCAGAAAAATTTCACAATGACCTTTTCATTTCATTGCCTTAACATGCATCATAACAAACTCCACGAGATTCGTGTACGAAAATAAAACCGTCTAAGTTTGGCAGCTTTTTGCTAGAGCAGTTTATGCAAACCGATTTCACCTAGACACTTAAAGGCATCGCCAAAAGTCCATGGCAATCAATGTAGGGAAGCAAAGAGGAAGCAAATAAGTACTTGCTGGTAGAATTGCATTTATGGATGCAGTGAAACTCTGAGCAAAAAAATTTTCTCGACAAATGTATGGCCAAAGTTGTCGAGGGCAGAGAGGACAAATGTGTTTGCTCAAGGTACATGCTAAGTTTTGTAAAAAGGTTATCAAGGACAAAGGAGAATTTTCCTTTTGTTTTTGAAGACGATTTAGTGTAAACAAGTCTTGCATAAAGAAAAGAGGATGTAATTAATGGGCCCGGTGACCGTCAGACCTCTTCGGGTACGGCTAGCATAGCGTTACGGCCTGTCGGCGTCGCATAATTCTTGGCACCATGTGGACTCAGAAAGATTCTAAATACACTTTTTCTTTCCACCTCTGGTAAATTGTACCAGATGGCAGTTAATGTAGATACTTTGGGAATTTACATTAATTATAAAAGTGCAGTTTCAAACATATAAATAGTCAAATTTTATTTAGTACGATGCAAAAAAATTCAACTTTAATTGCAGCTTATAAATCGGTTTATGTAGATGACCATGGAAGATGGTGGCGGTGTAGGAGAGAACTCTAAAGATGCACGCATTACTGATTTTGGGCATACAAGTTGATGGTAACTTTAAAGTCCCATATTGAATAAACTATTTGGGTTTGACGGTACAAAATGAGGAAGTGTTGATAAGGCACCGGAAGTACTAAAGGAACCGGTTAAAATGTTCCTTTTACCGGAAGTCATCAAACTTTGATTCACGAATCACACAAGAGGCAGACAAAGGAGTAATTTACTACTATTATGCTACTTCATTCCGTGTTACTTCAGATACCGGAGAGACAATTATATCTACTACGTGGAATTTGCTTTTATTTAATCCAACGCTAAATTGGTTCTACTTATTGTTGTAGGAATATAATTACATATGCAAGCGTAGTAGTGTGTGGATAAGCGGAAGTGTGGACACGGGTATCAGCATCTTCTTTTTGACATTTAAAAGAGTAATTGCTACCTTTTAAAAACTCTGCTACCAATCCGACATATAGCATGCAAGTTAACATCTATAGGAAACCAAAGCAGAGCAAATGCCGGGCGGATGGATGGCGTTTTGAAAACAAGGCTGAATTTTACCAAATTCTTACTTGGAAAGTAATAAAACCTGAGCCCACACAATTTAAAAGTGACATTTAAATCTAATTTGACGTTCAGGGGGATGCAAGGTAGTACGAGTCAAAGAATACCGAACAAACTTTTGTTAACAAACGTCGCAGTAGCACAATCCGCCTATTTTGCATCGGTGTAATGGAATCAGGCAGATAAAGAAGGATCAGTAACACCGAACCAAACATCAACCTAAAGGTCTAAACAGTTAAAGCATACAATGAAAGGTATTGCTTCATTGTAAAAATTGTGATTCATTCGAGACTGGACAATGCGCAACAAAGCCACTTCTGCGTAGCGGATGGCCAAAGGTAGGAGAAAGGATGCAGAACGATATGTAACAATTTTGTTAAACATCTCACCTTCTAGAATAAGGACTAGATCGCTTTGGTATCGGTGGTGAGGATGAACGTAACGCACGGTATTTTGAGTCTACTTAGAAAGCCAAACACTTTCAATCAGCTAACCACATACACAGTGGCTTGTTTGGGTGGTGTGTGCCAAACGCCACTCATAAAGCAACTCAAGGGATGAAAAATCATGCAATTTTAGTGTAAATCATTTGATCTCCACTGAGTTGAATTGAGATTGTCTAGATCTGGAAGCATTATTCCATGCTAGGTATGAAGATACACAACTACAACTCGGAGCAGGACAATGAAAAGTCAGTGCCTGTACTCGCCAATCCAATACTCTGAGACGTCTCAGTTTTGCTACACGGAAAAAAGCGCGATGCTCAAGAAATTGAATTCAAGACTACTTTTAGATCAATTATGAAATTATCCGGAGAAACGTTGCGTTGGAGTCAAACCATCACATAGGGATTTGTAAAACAGCAAATTAAAGGGTTGGTCATTTGACTCGTTAATTAAATGCCGCTCGAAAATCCAGACATGCTTCTCTTGTCTGAAACAGTATTTCTGATTGTCCCTCGAATAGTACACGCTGCATCCAAAATACTGGGGTTAAAGTAGACACGATACACTGAATGCATAAGCTGAATAATATTATTGCATTTGAGGCCTGACTTAAGCAACCACGTAGAACACTCATCCTTCTCTACTACAAACAACGTTTTTACTGAAGTTTAATAAGTAAAAGCGTAATATGATTTGCTTGCCATATCTTTACAAATTTTGCGAAACTGGCGATTAAAATCCGTTGTTCAAAACGAAAATACATTGAAAGTGGAAAGAGACTTGTTAAAAATCCCCCAAGTATGGCACTTTGCAGTGTAGACTGTGTAAACTGTTGTCTTTTATTGTGATCTGAAAGAAATTAGGAAGCATTCCAAAGTCACTTCCTGCCTGTAACATTCCACTTACGTATTTCCTCCGATTTTGCTGAATGACAAGAATGCATGAGTAAAAAAACAGAATTTTGAATTAAGGTAGCTTATCCATTAAACTTGTGCTAATGAGCTAAGGTCTTCTTTGAGTTGAATGTGTTGCAAATGTTTTCATGCGGAACGGATTACAAGGGTGTAAAAGCTCCTAAGGCAAAATATTATGTTAGGTACATTGGATTGCTGTCCATGTAGTGCGTCTGAACTTCCGCAGACTGATTTTTGCCATCAGAATGTTGAAGGCAAACGTCAGTAAAAAGAAAATTTCCGGAGTTTCCTGGTCCTGTTCTCTATTTCTCCGCAATTTAGAAGTAGAGCCTTACTAGTCCAGCACAAATGTAAAGAAATGCTGCAAAGGCTACAGCAGAGGGTTTAGGTTATTATGTTTTGTGTGGTGGGAGACGGATTGAGTGAAATCGCGCTGACAGGGACATCCAGTCGTTTGCGCCATCGACCATGATATATTCTTCTTAGAGGGATTTACTTCACTAATGGTGCCACGTGGTATCCGGGCAAGATAAATTAAGTGTTTCCTTGCAAAACTTCTATTTTTTCCTTTTTTTTACTATGTAAACTAAAAAAATGCATATTGAGTCAAAGTTTTTCATTCAAATTTCGTTGCTTCTACACCATAGGTGAGTATCATAAAATTCTTGTATAAAACAGCAGTTTCCCACGAAGTCTTATTTGTCAGAATATCTACGATAATCTTGCCATCAAGAAGAGCATACAATTTTGCAGAAATAATGGCGCATACTTCTGTTGGTTACGTACCGACGGGTAACTATCGAAATAAATATAAAATCCTGCAACTCATGATCACTCAATGCCAAAAATATTATGAAAGGTGCAAAGCCCACGAAAAAGAAAAGGGAGCAAAGAGTCATGTACCGCGAGGAAAGCAGCAGCGATCGGTTCCTCTTGGTTGCATTACACACGGCCGAAGTTCTGCATGGTCAACAGACAGCTCTGCAAAGGTCACGACCTTTCTTTCTTCTTCACCGCACGGAAGGTGCCATGTGGCCTGACATTTGAATCTTGCCGGTTCAGTAGCTGACGTGGCTGCTAATTCAATTTGCGTTACTCTTGAGTCCGATTGATGGTGACTGGCGCAAGGGTCTAACGCACCACCTTTCATAATGGATTTCCATCACCAAAATGGGGTATATTCGGCTATATTGCAACGAACGCTGTCATGTGTTTGTTCCAATTTATACAGTATTAGTCAGAGCAATTCTTTGCAATAGAAGTTCACTACGCTTTCATCAAATTAAACTTATCTACTGGAGGAGGAGGCGCAATTTTAAAATCCCGTTTGAAGCCTGAATTCGGGTCGCTGGCATTACAGCAGATAACTCCTTTTGACTCAAGTTCCAAGCATCATTTTATCTGATCTAGCGATTATCATTATCAGTCTACTTATTAAACTATCCTATTTTCCTTTTTTGCATGGTGCTCTAAAACAGCAGGCATCCGCATCTACTAGACATAATCATTTTGTGTCCACAGCCTGACAACGAAGACGAGTCGCATTGTAGTCCAATGGCAAATATAACCGCAGAGTAGCCAAAAACAGAACGTTTTTAGCTTTTAGCAAATGTCCGGTTAAAAATGAAAAATGACAAGAACTAGGTGACGCACAAGACTACTCTGGGGAATTGCAGAATACTGGTTCGTCAGAAAATTGAATTCTGTGATACTTTCTGGCGAAAATTTAAACTCACCGCGAAGGTTTACACTTGGAAAGAAGTTCCGCCTGGAAGACACTCTTAATGCCCAATGTGGATGCGAAGTAGAAGAGGCTGTGCACTGCCTTTGCCCTAAAAACTGCATCAGAGCCGTTCATGTGAATGAGGCCAGAATGTGGGGGCATGGCAAAATTTAAATGATAAGGAAGGTTATGCTTGTGGCTTTAATAAGTTCTGTCTAGTTTGTTCGAATTAACCTATGTTCTAATATACATAAACCGGACTTGTTTTATCGTATCACTGAGAGAATCGGCTTTTGAATGAAAACTTTCCCTTTTAGCGTTAATCTTTATCAAGTAGGTTTGATGGATTATCACAAAGTTACTCGCCCCTTATGTGTGAGGGACAGTTTAAACTTTGCATTTTTAGAATCTGGCCAATCTTAGCATAATTTTGAAGTCACATCCCTGGTGGGTGTCTTCGAAGGTGACATTTTGTTAGACAACCATCATGACAATAAATGAATTGCAGGAGAGCACCAAAACCTTTTAAAGTCTTCCCTTGATTTCAAAATAGGATGTTTCTAATTAAGATGCTACACAGTAGAGGAGAGACCCTTTCAAGATAGATCTAAACGATGAAGGCAATTTGATGAGCCTTTCTGCCAGTGCAGTACTTGGTATAAAGTTAGTCGACTCGTCCTTTGTTTAAGCCACTGGACACATTTGCACAAAATTCTGCAGAATTTGGGCCGCGTTAACTATCACCCTTACCGCCGCGGAGCCAGAAATTTGGGAAGCAAAGTGTGAAATTTCCTTCGTGGGAAATCAATTTGGCTAATGAATTTTACTAGCGACTGTCTGATGTTGGTCCCCATGCTAAGCTGTCACATAAGTCTTAAATCGTAAAAAATTTTAACAGTAAATCTATCCACTTGACAAATTTTGCAGCTGCAGTGTCAAGTCAGCGAGAACAAAGAACACCAAAATATTCCTTACTGCACCACAACAGAAGGGAATGGCTAAGAAATTCTATCATTGTGTTAAGGGGTTTTGAAACCACCACAGCCCGTTTTGAAAGCGGTGCTGATGATTTCAGCATTTGAAAATCCACATTGAAGCGTGAGCCAATAAGTGGAATTTTAGGTTATGACCCCACCAGACTATATTGCACGGTTTATGAATCATGGCCAGCATGCGCATTGATATGTTGAAGGCGTGGACAACATTGATGCCGTCGACAAAACGGGCATGTACGTACATACGAAAGCAGGATTTCAGTTTGTACTGTTTTTTACCGTGTTTGGTTTTTTAAAAATTTCGGAACCAAGCACAAAGGTCAATCGTGTGTACCCTTTTTTATTTTGGTTAGCATTGAGGCAAAAAGCACCGTGCTTCACAAGGAGCGAATTAAAATGTTTCAATTTACTGTGCGAAGAAGTCAAGAGCATAAAATAAGCAGAACCAATGAATCTTCAAGATCCTCCCTCCTGCCACTGAGGTAGCTAAAGGGGGTTAAACATTTTGATAATGGTTCTGCCAACTCTAAGAATGTATTTTATGTATAGGAATAAATAGAAAAAAACTTAACCAGCAGAAACTTTTCTCATACGGTGCGATTGAAAATGCAGTAGAATTCATAACGCTCAGCAAGTTCTGTCTGTCAAATAACATCCTAAAGGTAGGCTATTCAAGTGCACATTAGGGTGACATTTGAACAGTCTGTTTATTGCCGACATGAGCTCTGGTATTTTTATAAAAATTAATGCCCAACTTGAACCTATATTTCCTTAAAACGGCAAGATATTGACACACCTGAAAGATCTATCACCAATTGAAGGCGAGTCATGGAATACCCCAAAATTAAAACAACCGATCAAACATGGCAGTGGAACTGCCTTCGACTTTGATGGTTGGAAACCAGAATGTGTGGCTGCATTTGGTGGGCCACTCTTCTTGACCGCTACGGGGGTGCTAAGTATAAGGATGTGTTTGAATAGGCTCAAGAGATATTTGTAGAATCTGCAATTTCTAAATTGCTAGAAGCCTTATCAATTAAGATGCCAACAAAGATGTATCATTTGCTGCTAGCTTTACCAAATATGTCAGATTGTTACTGCTTGCAATTAAGTTGTCCTAAAGGCTTTATAGGTCCTAGGAGTCTGTAAGGTGGTTTTATTGTAAGTGTATATAAAGGATTGGGGTCCATTGAATTTCGTAACGCATGCTTCGAATGTCTCAAATATTATCATTAAATTTAAAACATTTTCCTATTAATAGCAATAAATCTTTCGACAAACTGAAAATTTTGGCTTCTTCTTCAACTTGGGCTGGGCCTCGCTTAGACCGAGATAAGCATAATGCTTGCGAATTATTTGGAAATGCTTCAATATAGCATAAACCATAGCCTCTTGAAGGTTCAAATAGAGGTTCCACTTGCCACCGAATTTTCTTCTTTAGTGTTCGTTCAATTGGTAGACTTGGGGCGCCTGTACCATAAATTAACCGAGCAAGTAAGAATTGCGCAAACGGGTTATTTTACCTCTTCCTTCCGGTAAAAATGCACCACATTTTTACCAAAATGTAAGTGCACAATTTTATGCTTTCTTGAGGCGTTTTATATTTAATCTACCTGGGTGTTAAACCCGCCTAATGAAAGTGATCTTCTTCCATTACCCGACTACTTCACAAATGACAGCCTAAACGTCACAGATTAATATAATAGCATCATTGTATTCTTGCATACAAACTGTAATGCTTCCATCCTTGTGTTATGAATGGCCTGACCTAAGCGCTCACAACCGATTCGTTCTTATAGTTTAGAATTATGAATTTCAGAGGTAAAAAAACATCTAAACAATTGGGCTTTTGCATTTCCCAGCTATCTCCTACGAGGAAGAAAATGTCAGATAATTTTACTTTTCAAACTGATGGGAAAGTGCATTGGTTTTATTAAATCTAACGCTTCATTGGAACACTGGCGTAGACATAAATCTTTAATTTTTTTCTATGCCACGGCAGGGCTCCAGCATGGCCTTGTTAAGTGGCCTTAGCACACCATGAGCCAGAAGCCTCCAACTTTGAGAGTACAAATGCGGTGTTGCAGTGGCTTCAATGCGAAGCAAAAGGGCACATTTCTCGCACGGCTGCTCCAAGCCTCGTCCGCATAATTACGCGAGACGCGCGCACCTCGAAGTCACAGCTATTGATTGCACCTTCGAGCCAATCAGCTAGCGAGCTGTCTCGGACATGCGTTGAGCTTTAACGCAGTCCTGTGATTGGGCACCCGTGCACGCGTGAAGGCAGCTGCCTCGCCAGTGGCTGAAATCGCACAGCTTTTGGAAATCATTTCAAAAGGCGGTTACCGCGTGGCTTGGCTTGCGTAAAATGGTGACCCACTGAAACTGCGTTGACAGTGGACTTGTATACTTGCTGAAAGTGGGTTTGTCATTTTGTCTATCATAAACATAGTGTTTATTTGTGTTTAATTGGGATCAGTTTTTTGGATTTTGAATATTCGTAAGAGAGCTTCCTTATTAGCTAATTATGATAGAGCGAAATAGCGATCAAAATTTGATTCTCTGATATTATTAATAGCAGAAATTTGTTATGCATGATCTATATTGTTGGAGGAAGCGGAATGTTTATGGCTAAGGCTGTTTACAAACTTTAGCATATTCTGTGTGGTTCACCATTGCCTTCCAGTCGTCCAAAATAATTTAAAAAGCCACATGCTGCTTCAACTAGTGGTTGGACTTCATACTCAGATCCACAGTTTAATAATGAACAGTTGTCGCCTCCTTTTTTATACAAACAAACATGAAAGTGGGTAGCATTGTTTATTAGATTACGGACACTTTTAACCACGTTTAAATTTTCGTGGTACTGAGGCCAGAGTGATTCGCACGAAGGTTCGACGTGTGTGTGTGTGTGAGTGTGAAACAAGTTGCCACTGGCTGCGATCGTGAACGAGCCAAATCAGGACTTCGGTTAGGCTAGCAACGTGTTGTGGGACCCAATAAAGGGCACCTTTTCATCCTACACGGGGCGGCACAGAACCACACCACAAACATGATGATTACAGTCACTTTGTAGAAGACGTGTTTTTTGTACTGGCAGGGCGTGCAACGTGCCAAATATACTGTCGTGGTTAATGCGTAGAAGTATTTAAGTCGGGTTTCACAATTCGGCTTCCATGGACAGACACTCAAAATGCACCTGAATCCAAGTTAAGGGATTCTCACAATTTTCTTTCTATTCTCCTGGTTATGTTTCGTAAAGGCGGGATATTTCTGTCTTCTGGTACTAGGCCCATCTGGCTTGCAACAGTTTGAAGTTTTCTTAAAATTCTAGTTGTAAACAAAAGACTGCTGAAGTCTAACATATGTGATCAGCCAAGTACATCTCATAGACTTGCAAGTAAGGTGATCGGAGCACGGAACCCTTATAAAGTTTGGTTATTTTAATAAAAGTGTTGCAATGAATGGCAGATGGAGGTAGAAATTGTGACGCTGATCAACCCGTAACTCCCGTGCCAAGTCTGAACATATTTGGTGTATCTGATGTCTTTGAATTGAAATGAAAATGACAGTCAAATTGCCAAATATCTTTATCTATCAAAGCTGACAATCTGGTATAAATTGCCATTTAATCCTGCATGACCAAAAAACGATGAGATCTTGATCATTTGCTTGCTTTAAAATATTCTGATCATGAGAAAATTTGTCTCGCTCACAAGTTTGATCGTCAAACTAACGTCAAGTCTACATTGTGAATGCTTTCGCCACGACCGTGGGAGAAGTGCAGATTATATGCTTTGAATTTCTAAGGGAAGCATTGCGAGGTGGAATAGCTTGTACATCATTTACTGAGTTCCATAACACTCGCAGTGAATTCATTCTCCAACGCTCCTTGAGATTGCGATGGGGAGTAGTTATGGAGCATGGCAATTACTTTTCAAGAGGTGATAACTAAAAACTATCGAATTTAAGGTAGGAGTATATTTCACACAGCTGTTTCTTCAAGATTTATTTACTTGAGTGCATGTTTGAAAAGCATTTAAGATGGATATACTTTCATTCAGCTAGCTTTACTTCGATTTATGAAATTGTTATACATGGTTCGGTGAAAATGATAGATTGATGATAACTCCTAACCCTTTTGAGTCCTGAAGTAACCAGCCCTCTGATTGTGATGTTTCTGTTTGGTAGCCACTGCTCCGCTGTTGCAAAGACGCCGACACCATCGCTGCAGCAAATGTCATCGCCCCTCTCCCTCGAAAGAGGACATGCAGTGGTGGGAGGCCACCTCTTCTCTCCTCTGCCGCAAAAGCGGGTGTTAGGCGACGCCTTGATGCAGGAGTCGCGCATCTTGCCGTGCGACCGCGATGCTCACGTTGGGAATCCCTTTTCTCCCAACATGAAAGACGTTGAAGTCGCCTTAACCGTAGGTCAACAAACGTAGAAGTTTCCTTGTGGTTCTTCGCTTCCAGGCAAATTGATTAAGTAAATCTGCTTAAACGTGATTTTTTAAAAGGGACTGAAAATGGATTGCATAAGATCACAAAATTTTGTCTTCTTTTCTGAATCAAATTTGTACGACTTGAGTGATTACCCTCTGTTGGTTAAAAAGAGCCATCAACAACTGCAAGCAGTTTTTTCATGCATATTTAGGACTGTCCAACTTTATGAGGAGAATGAAATATTCAACAACTAGACTATCGCAGAGTTCATGGAAGCGTATTTCAGTAACGCTCTTAATGCTTTTGCCCAAGAGATTATTAGAAGCAATCTCATTTTGTCTGAATTTACGCAATAGCTGCAGTTAATAGCGACTTTTTGGAACCTAGTCGAAGATACAATCCTTCCGCTAAAAGTGTATGCTGGAGTAAGGTGCCCAATCACTTTATTCTGTTTTTGAATCGTATTTTAATACAAACTGCATTGTTTAGCTTCAGATTTTACCTTTGGGAAGAATTTTAATTAAAGTTATCAACAGTTTCCCATGGTTTGATGTTTTATGCACTCATTGTAATCTTATTTCCTTCCAAAGCATAGGGATACAGTTTTATTCCTTCTTTGCGATGATCAGAAAAAGTTCTATTATATCACTTTAGGGAAAGGAACTTCGTTAAGGCCAAGCATATCCCTAGAACGAATTTTAAGACAAGGCAAAAAATTCATCTTAAGGTTGGAGCAATACCTTGCATGTGTGCAAAAAGATATGAAATGGAAGTGATAAGGGATGCACATGCTAGTTACCATCATCTTTTTCTTAGTGTCTACTATGAGAGCTAAAAAATCACTGCCACGTACTCCCGCACCACATTTGCCGAAGCCCGCATCCTGCCAGAATACTGCAAAGAAAAAATACGTTTTTGACTAGTTTGAAGAAGATAAAAAGATTCAGGCTGAATGGAAGGCATTCCGCAACCTCTCTAAGGTGACATTTTCACTAAGCGTCACCTCTGCAGCATCAAATCGCTTTGCAGTGAACCTTTCTAGCCACACGGTACCCCAAATTCCCACGAGGCACTATTAAGAGTTGTCCAGATGTTTTAAATTAGAAGGAGGCTGCTACAATGCTGATAGTCAAACTTTAAACGATAAGGATTTCGTTGTAGGTATAAAGTATTACGACGAGCCCGAAAGTCCTCCAATTTACGGCCAGTAATTCCGTCTTATTGATAGCTAAGATTTTTGCGTCGCGATAGAGGACGAATAAACTCCGGGATGCAAAAAGTGAATTTTTTTCTTCGTTTACACAGGTACCCACTGTTTAGCTGTCAGCGATCGCTATGTAGCGTTTTTAATGCGCCTTCCTGCGTTGTTTTGCTTAAACAGTTGAGACTGAACCAAAAGTAAAAATCTGCTTGTAACTGCTTGACCGTAAACAGCACCACTTGAAGCCACAAAAAATACCGCCGTTTATGCCAGCAAACTAAAACTGTTTTTCTCGATCGCTTTCGAGACAATATCAAGGCAACATAGAGGATTCTCGTGACACCAGCCACGGGAATGCAAATAAGCTTGTTGCTACTGTCCGTTCGCATTGAAAAGCACAAGTCACGGCAATTGTGTACTTACTTAATCCGGGATGACTCCACTGATCGAAACGCGCGTTGTCCGGTAAACTAATCACATACTTTCACTGCATGCATTTGATAAGGTCATGCGTTTCCATAGCCAGAACCGGTCGTAGTTTCATAGCATTTCTAACTTAGGGCAGCTGAGGTGTGAAAACATATGCTCTCCATGTGTCGTATTTGTTCATTCTGTGAAACAGTTTTTTCGGACTAACTGCCAAAATTTTATTCATTGCTGATATTTTTACCACCCTTCATGAACTGCACATGTCCTGTTAGTTGATCGGAGTGTAACTGGTAAGATTTACTCCAATGCAAAGAATGTACTCGACCAAGCAATGCAGTCATTCCGTGGCATCCTTCGAATTGGGTGAGCGACCAGTTGTCAAGTTTGCCTAATGCAAAGGCCTAAAAAATTAGTTGTTTGGCTCATATAGAGGGCGATTAGAGTACAGATTGATGGATGAAAAATAAACTAGAATTGCAAACTTGACATTGAGTATTCACTCAAATAAAGTGTGATTTACTCCTAGCTTAGCCTAACGATGTGGGATACTCGGAAAACACTGTCAAAAAGACTGAGTTGGTATAGATCTTGACAACTTGTAGCATCACTACATGCACAGTGGCTTCTAGAAGGGCGAAGCTACGCAAGGGAGGGCAACATTGCCACCGTACCGCACTCATTAGGTTACAAACTTAACAACCAAAATAGGAAGGCTTTCAAAAGTAAGAAACAAGGCTAAAATCGGATTGCATGGATTAATCATTCTTAGAACAGTTGTATCGTAAGGTTTTGATTACACAGGGAATAATTCTTTACATCATCTCAACTGTCGCAATGTCGTGAAGATTTGACTCTTTCAGTGGAGGTGCAGAAGGGTCCGAGTTTGGAATGCGTGTTTACGATCGTAGTCATGATAGGCCGTTTACCCTCTTGCAAAAGGTGGCTGACACCACGCAATAGCTTTCGCTTTAATTGTCCTTGTACATTCCTTGCTGCGCTGAAGGCGTTCACCTCCTTACGCAGGCAATCGGTGGGAGAGTTAAATGGTCAGCATTCACTTTATCTGCATTGATTTGTATCAATAAAGGAGTTAATGTGAAATGCTAAGCTTTGTGCTATTAGCGCCAAATGCACAAAGGCGTGGTATTTGTGGAGCATTAATGGATCTTCCGAGTAGTGCGTAAATCTGTCACTGGAAATTGTGCGCAAATTACGCGCAAATAATGTCAACATGATTTTTCAAGACTTTAATTCCGTTGGCTGTGTGCTAAAATTTCATGTTGAGAACACAAATCAAGTAGCTCTTTCGTTTTTTGTTTCATTTAAAAATTGACTTCCAGTTTTGACGAGAGTTTCATTGTCTTTTTGAGCGCTTCGTGGATGAAGTTGCGGTTCTCCAAACGCTGATTGTATTCGTATCAAGGAAGCAGACCACATAAATGAGACACGTTTGAAAATTACCATGCCGCAAATTAACGAATCAACAATCTTGGTAATGACTTTGTTCCAGAAAAGGTATAATACGCTTGGAAATAAGCTTGCACTCATTTTGTCTGGAATAAGCTATTGTTTTCGTGATTGCGTTGAGACCTGTGATAAGCCGATGACCGCACTGTTACTCAGATTACTACTCATTTTAGTCATCCTACGTCGAGACTGACAGTGTCATCTCATCGTGCATGCTTACATCGGACAGCTTTTACGGACAGACTGAAACGTCGATGCATCGGTGTGACACAAACCCGAACAACGAGTTCTTTTCACTGGAGAATGTGGGAGAAACTGCGGGTGAAACACCGCCACAATTGAAGCCTGACAAAGTTTCGGTAAACGAGTCATCCCCATCCAAGGTAACGCGTGTCGACAATCGCGGTTCTACCCTTTAAAAGGACCGTTTTGGTCTCTAACTCACAATGATTAATACTCTATTTAAGTTAAACAGCAAAATGGTCGTTTTTTGGCCAAGCTATGAATTCCTCTTACTCACAAAGACTTGTTTCATTTTGCAAATTCGGAAATTCTTATATCGCTATCGAATAAAATTTAATTGTAACTGAGTGGCTAAAATATACGCGCAACCATCGGTGTTTGATTTATGGAAGGTTGTTTGGCATATCAAGTTATTTATCTTTTCCTTGCTCAGCTGCGGAGGCACAACGTTAACTGGGGAGACAGGAACTCAATTAGATTTTCAGTTGAATATCCCAAGTCAATGGCTGCTGAACTCACGCCCAAGGTTATTGAAAAGGTGAGTTAATCCGCACGTGGGTCTGGAATTTACTGCGTGCAATTAACGTAAATAGTGCCTAAGATGAACAGGCAACTATTTTGCAATGGCCAAAAACGAATTGGCATTATCTTTGGCGCCTAAAATGTGTGCATCCCCCGCTACAATTCACTGCAGTTTTAGGAAGGCATTGAACAAATGTTTGTCAGCCAACACGTATTTCATTCATTAGAAAGAATCTTCAGCACCAGAAAATAAGAAATTTTTGGCTAGGAGAGGTCAAAGAATAGAGGAAATAATAGTAGCAAGTTGGTGACCGCCAATTATCTCTTCTAAAAATGGTGTTCAAGGTTATGAATCATGCCTCCTACTCGTTTTTCACCTTATTAGGTCAAAAACTTAAGCTACTTTAAAATATGCTTTGGAACTGAATTCTCTGACGATGACGACGAGGAGGAAAGCGATGACCAGTCGCTGGGAGAAAAAAACACCACGGCCATCATTGCGGAAGCCAGCGAAAACGATCTCACTCCTTCTATAACTAGTCTGCCTACTGCGGTGGTAAGCGGAAAAAATTTGAGGAATAACGCCGATGCTGCTAATCCGATATTTCAATCCTACTGCCAAAAATGCCACCACCTGGTAGGGATCACAGCGTACATGTGGCTGCATGAACCGAGTTGCGTCATCAGGCATAGCGGAGCAACCTCAGCCAAAACGGGAAATATTTGCCTTTTTACAAGCTATCTTGATGGATGTTTTATATTCACTTAGCAGCCAAATACCAATTTTGCTATACTTTTGAAACCATGGAGAACCAATTGCATATTCCCATAGGACCGGCAAGTGCCGTTAAAACTGGTTCTCTAATTGATTATCACGTTTGCTACGGAATCATTTCAGAGGGCTTCCATGCGCTGAAACGAAAAAACACCCTCATCAGATAGTTGTGTCATCCTTCAGAGGGCTGCGTCGCCCACTCACACGTTGTTAGTCAGCTACAAGTCAGTTTTGCTACGAAGGTGGGCGAGGAAGCAAATATGAACGATCCTAACATTAGGAATCATATATCAAACTCCTGGCGCTACCGTGTTTGCTCCTATTTTATGCAAAAACACCATTAGTACGTACGCAGTAGTTTGAAGGCACGAGCTGAGGCAGTTCAAACGCTTCTATTTATTAAGTGACTGTCTTGTCAAGAAGACCACCGCCGTTTACTGTAGGTTTTAAGGTCTTCACAATATCTCAGAATTCGTGGTTGCAAGTTTTGGACGGCTATTAAGAGTAATTAGTGTAATTTATCAACTCCACGCACAATTTTGTATCCGTACTGCATGAGTTAGTTCCTACCACACAACACATCTTCGAATAGAGAGGTGATTAAATCGAGTTTGATTCGAGCCTAACATTTAGACAGCTAATTTTTAGGCTACATCCATAGAAATGTAAAAGCTTGGGCACTTTTAAGCATCCTTTTGCGTAAGATACGGTCTGTCTCACCGAGGTAACAACGAACTATTGACAGGACGATGGCTTGCAAATGTGAACGCCTTTGGCTAATTGCATATTTTGAGGAAAGAAAAAGCAAGTTGCATTTTGATCCACTACCACTCCAAATGAAATGTGGGGTAGACCCTTTCAGGTCAGGTCAAACCATCACTTCGATCTTGTTAAATGATAATGCGCGCTGACTATCAAGTAGCTACGCTACACTGCCTAGAATAAGGAGGGAAACTTATTACTAGGTAATTTACGTGCATCTTGAAGTCTATTAGTAAAGAATTGAAGTCCACACGAAGCTGTCCGTAGGGTAGCACTCTCATCCGGGAGGAAGCAAAAGGCGGAGCGGGATGACACGCCTGGATTGACAGTTGACGAATGAAATTATGTACATTTTAAAGAGGAACTTTTAGGTCCTGGCTTTTTTAGCTGCCAGTGGTAACCGGTTGCTGCTCTTTGACATTATTTTTATCATTTCAGTGGTTTGTCTTAAGTGCGATCTGTGAACTTTAAGCAGAAAAAATAAGTCCAAATTTTACCTTAAAAGCACATTTTTTGTTAGCATTAACACATTGGAATGGCGAGCTTCTTTTTTACTATAAAGTGCTGATTTAATTCTAAATAAGATAAGCATTTGTGTTTTCTCTAGTTTCCATTACCCTTTCTGAAAGTAATGCTGAGATTTTATTATTGTAGCCAAAGAAATCGCTGGTTAGGGTCTGCTTTCTTTCGGCCGCGACCTCAGAGTTGGTATGCAGGCATTTTTCGATATTTCACAGACAGATTTATTAATTTAAAATCGCAGAAAGCATGCCTTTTTGAAACCAAAGTATTGAATCGACTGTGGACTAGAGTTTTGTTGCTCAGTAGGACAACAGAAAGAGTTAAATGGGCTCTGACAATAGTCCAACTGGTGTAAGGTAAAATCGATTCCGATTCGTTCCACCTTCGTGAGCGATGTAAGAAAAAAGCCATTGTGGAGACAAGAGAAAGTGGAAGACAACAAATATTCAGTAATTTCTTTTCCTTTAAGACTTGTTGGTTATTTTGAAGGCTTTCATTCTACTTAGGTCAAGTAAGGCACTAGATTATTCAATAAAAAATTATTATAGGGTAGAATTGAATTTTTTTTCGAGGGTATAAAATGTTGGTATAGCACCAACTGTTATGGTTTGCATGGAATAAACGTAGCATCTTCATTGTCAAAAGTGATGCGTGCAGTGGTCCTCTGTCAGTCGTGAATGTGATTTGCAGTTGAAGAGGTAAAAAAGGTGACTGACTCAGAGTTTACCTAAGCTGCATTTTTTTTCTCAAATTCAGATTGGTATAATCGAAACCGAAGATGGTATGCTATCATCACAGATCCTTGCAAACCTTTCGCTTCCTCAGATTCAGCTTATTGTCAACGACTTGCTCAACCAAATAAGTGGTAAGCGAAACCTGCGTGTAAGTGCTAAAACCAACAAAACTCAGTTCCAGTGCATAAATTGCCTTCAACAGAAGCAACAGCTCAAAATGCGCAATTCAAGGAGCTCACAGCTAAGCGTATTTATTAGCATACATTTTGCAGTCTTTTGGCAATATGACATCAGTTTATAACACATTTGTCTCCAGCGTTACCTCGTATCTAGGCCTTAATTATGAAGATTTAAAGTTGTCGCTTAGCTGAGCAATCTGAATATTGGGAGCGCAGAAGCAGATAAACACGAATTTTCCCATATGTTGAAAAATCGGCGTAAATAGGATAACGCTTGGCACATTCTGGGAAGGGAACGCAACGAAAAATTTAAAATCTGAAAATGGGTGTAAATGTCCGAAAAAAGGTCAACGGTAGGTACTTTTGGTTGTTTACCATAAAGATCCTTCATATAGTCCTTCAAACTTAATGCCCTCGAAGATCATCACCTTATTCGAGGTCAAGAGAAGCGGTGGACAGACGCGACCAAACCCACTGCCTCATTTGTCTATGGATTTCAGGTCCAGAAAGAATACCTGATGGCCAATCCATGAGGCCTTAAGCAAACTAGCAGCTTTGACAATAGGAAACGTAAGGCGATAAAACTTTAACGGAGAAACCGATACTCCTAGTGAGATTCTAGCCAGCCGCATGAAGAGTGGACCAACCAGGACCGTAAATATATGTCACCATCACTGGGGCAATCCGCACTTGTGTCTAGTTTCCCTAGTGTGATTGATATTATGGGCGATGGGTAACATTGCTGACTTTCAAAATTGAGGGTTTATTTATGCCTGTTACGTTGTGCAGGTTGTTTTCCACCCAGTTATATTACATTCATGTTAACTTTGAAGTCAATTTCCAAATGAGAAGGAAATGCATTTTTATTCGGCCAATCCTATTTTGAGTTGATAATGCCTGATGGATTGATATCTACAAGGCTTAAAAACCTATTAAAATGTAATTTTAAGTGCGTTTTGTCGTCGAGGCCTTAGAAACCTTCGAAGCTAGCTTTTCTAATTGGTGATGAAATATTCAGATGTATTTGAGAGTGTGTGGAAATTGCTGCCTTCCATATGGTGGCATTTGCAGCGAAAGTTCATCCACTTGGATTAAGTTCGTTAGACCGGCAAGAGAGTCACAAAATACAGAAGGACGATTTTATCGTAAACTTACCTGCACACCTATAGCGCTCTCCATGCTGAGGATCCAACAAACGTTGTCGTGCGAAATATGTACTAATGAAGTCGTTCCGAAAAGGGAGGTGGTGTAAGCTCTAAGACCAACCCTGGGATCAGCAGGTTGGCAGAGTTTGCATTTCCGTTGGGGTTTCACTTACTGATTTGAGCTCATTCCCGCAACCACAATCTCAACAAGCTTTAAAATCCCTACAATTGATCACCTTTTTACTCTGGAAAAAAGGATTGTCTTATTTAATTCGACGATTAATCAAGCACTTTCTGATCACACTATACATAGCCTTGGTGTCTAAACGTATGATTCTAAATTCATAATAAAACACGGCCCTAAAACCTTTTATCAAACATCCAAGCCGATTCTCAATTGCCTTAGGGACAATTGTGATTTGCTGTAGGATGCGCTTGCCGTGTGTAGCGAAACACAGGCACGTGTGGAATGCGTTGACTGTGGAAAGGACGAAGGCAATCGGAGTCAAAATACACCTTTGCGAAGACCGAAGCAGTGATTGCCACGCCTCTTTATTTTCCTTGCACTTTAGTCACTGCATGGAGGAGAAAGTAATTGCCTTGATTGGTTTTTTGGTTCAGCCCGCAGCGGAAACATGTTGCTCTCATTGAATGATTATGGGTTTTCACATTGGTTCAAATGACTTGACGTACCCTCAGTCGCCACAGAAGTACAATTTGTTGATATACCTCTATCATTAGCTCGTTTTAAATCCTGCCTATGGGCGAAGGGTAGCTTTCTGTACGTTGAATAACGGGCTGGTAAGGCTCAGTGTTTAGTCCATCAGAATTCACAACAACATGTAGGGGTAGTCATCTCCTAGAAATTTGCAGAATAATCAAGAACGTAATGCAACTTTATAAACACACAAAACTGAGAGCAAAGTCAAGTTGTATTTTGTGCAAGACTGCCAGTGGCATTTTGGCTTAATCCAAATGTGGTTATTCAGCCCATAACACTGCGTGTAAATAGTGATGAACCGCATACTTTTGGCTAGTTAAGGCGTTTTTGATGGTCACATGGTTTCAAGTAAAGTCGAAGTGCGACATCATCTGCAGGATTTTACGCGATTTAAGCAAGGACGATTTATGTTTTTCCCCAAATTTTTCCAACATGGTGATATAATTTTGTTTTACAGAATGGGTTTCAACGTTCCAAGGACTTTCCCTATAAGGAAGGCAAAATTAAACTACGCATAAAAATTTATTATTATTTTTCACTGCAGTCCATAGATTTTTGCCGAAATACTACACTACCTAGAGTGGCACAGAAGGCCTACCACTAGTCTTTTTTTCAATCCAAGCTAACGGAGTTACTTGAGGCGGAGGACAACGGCTGTATAAGCCCACTGCCACTGTGGAGCGATTTAGCTGATGAACTGCAGAGGGTCAAATGACTAATTAGCGATTCAATGGAAAGACATGTGGAGCTCGGGAGTGGGCACTGAGGTGGTTCTGGGCGCTTTAATTACTAGTGAGGGCACATTTATGGTTGATCACTCACCCTCGCACCTTGCGCGCACAACTATAAGAAGGGGCGAATTTCTGACCAGGCGTCCACTCTACTTTGCATATACGTCGTCTCTAAATGTGGACTAAAACGTGTTCAATGCACCTCCTTTGCATGCTGTTTATTGCTCATCCCAATGACGATGTTTGAACCAGAGCATTCACTAAATGCGGCGTTACACAATTAAAAAAGTACCACTTTCTGGTGCGTCAAAAATTTGTTCATTCTCATGCATTACACTTCAAGGTTGTTCTTTGACTTTAAATGTCTATTTAAATATCAATGCTTTCAGCAGCTGTGAACGCTTTGATCACCAGCGTTGATGTGTAATCTTATAACTGTGCAAAATCCCTATTTTAGAAAAAAATCTCGAACTTTTGAGGGAACTACCCATTCGTGACGAATTGTGTCTTGAAAAGGAGGAGAAAAAGGTATATCTGGATAAATGCACTGCGTAAGTTGCCCAACGTTCTTGCCAATAAGTTATCAACCATAAAAACTGCTTACAGAAAACTACACTGCCAATAGGGGACAAACAAAATTTGAAAGGGGCATAAGCTTGAAAACTTCTACCTCGATCTTTTACGCCTGGCCCATCGTCTCTAAACGGGACTGCCCTGGAGCCAACAATGCCAAAGTTTTAAAAGCTTATTTTTATTATGTAAAATATTACGACTTGTTGTAGAAAAACAAGCTGACACGTATTGCGACACATGGCTGGGATTTGCAAGTTCATTAAGCCGTTGCTTAAACATGACTGGGGTATAACAATCAGTCATGTTACAGGTGATAACATTATCTAAACACATGGCGGAACTGAATTGTTTCAGTATTTAGTTGTTCAAACAACTCGTAGTAAATTGTCTTACATATTTCTGGATAAACCAACGGCTTCTTATTTATTGTGAAGTGAATCGCTCGTTGCTCTGAAAATGCACAATACAAGCGTTTTCCGTGAGACCTTTTCGTTAATATCAAAAACATTTTTAGCACCCTTCTAATAGTGCATTGCGATTTGCCATGTGTTGGAGAGAATTAATGGTCTTGAGAAAATCGACATATCATTGATACGGCCAGTTGGTGCAACAAAACATTTCATGCACCCCTATTGGCTTCCCATTTTGCACTCATTTTCTTTTGCCATGAGGGACCTCCTGCTAATCTTGAATATTCGTAAAAAAGTTTTGGGACACCGTTTTATTTGGAGACATTTGGACCGTGCACAAATTAGGCCACATATAAGGGAAATGTGCTGCCGTTATTCGTGACCGATACAACGAGACTATCCCGTTCTGACTACGTCAAATGATTATGTTACTGAAATTTTATAAGTAGGTGATTTTTTACCTCAACAGGCAATATCGTGTAAAATGTCATCATTCAGTGGAACGCTACTACGCTTCTCCCCTTCGTTCCAATAACTTGACATTCGCAGATGCATTTAATCCCAACCCTGAGTACCGATATCCCTTCAACTCACCACTTCTGCGCACGTCCCTTGAGAGCAGCCAGCGCGTCATACCGATGGCAGAAGCCCCGACCACTATCCCAACGACTGTTGGAGCGCGTCTAAAAACATGCATCACTCGATTCTTTGGTTCTCACCGACCACACCAGCCCCAGCCCTCGTCTTGTAATGATGATATTCTCAAGTCATTGTCATTTTAATGGACTGCCAATAACTAAGTTGCAATAGTTATTTTCATAAAACCTGTATACGAAATAAATATGTTGCGGCCTCCGGCTGCTGTAAACTCTGCAAATACTTTGACCTACAATATTAATGCAACATTTTGAGATCTCTTGATTTAACTTAGCCTCATGTCTAATTCGAAAATGTGAGTCATCACAATCTCGAAACATCAAGTTTCACAAATCACTAAACATCACATCTAACGGAATTTTGGCTGTTATCGTGTCAGAACTTTCCCTGTAGAGGGCGTTAGACTTCGTGGCAAAAACGAAGGACGTGATAGCTTGCATGGGGCTATGACTGAAACATCTCCGAGATCAAAAACAACTAAAGGATTTGTTTGCTATCACTTTTTATATTAAAGCTGGACTTTTTTACTCCACATTAAGCTTCCATAATTTGCAAATACACAAACAAGGAATGCATACAGTGTAGCGAGACAGCTAAATTTAATGACACTGAAACTTTGTGTTAATTGTAAACTAAGGGCATAATGAGTCACATTCATTCCGTCAAATTACCCTAGAATAGTCCCAAAATTATGGGCTTAGCCTGAGTATGTCGGATTTGAATGATTAATATTCTCTACCAAAAGATTTACAAATCGTTAGGCACTAAGATTTTGACTTTACCTTAGAAAAGGGCTCAAGGCTATTATGTAGCCAAGAATTCTCTTCTATTCTATCCTACCATTTGCAGTTTTGAATAGGGAGAGGAAATGCTCATTCACTTTGATGCTTCGGCGCTGATCTTAGTGAGAGTGCCTTTCACCGGATTTCATTGACACACTCACCCATCCAAAAGTCTAAGCGTCTAAATTTTATGATTGAATGCCACTTTGGCATCAGATATTTAGCAGGTGGCTCCACAAAACTTAGTGTTGGATTGAAGATGCAAGTTCTAGACTGTGATTGCTGCTGCAATTCCATATCCACCTTCTGGCCTCACGGTGCGTCATTCCAGTTCTGGGGGGAGCAAAGGTGGAGAAGTTTTCATGCACATAGCATCTCCTGAAAGTCATTCTGACCCTCATAAACCACTTGCATAAGTTGTTAGCACAGTATTCCATCCCCACCTTAATGTGCCACTTGTTGGCATGTGCAGAATTCAGGATGAAAAAGAAGTGCTTACAAATGACAAGATGAAATGGGAATCGCATTTGAAGCAAAATTACCCTCGAAAGATTGTTCGAATCGAGCACCATGTTGCTGTTTGTAATAATGTTGCAGGTAAAAATTAAAAAAGGCCAATGAATGAGTAAGCGCTTATCTGTAAGCCTAAAATATCCCGCAAAATTTAATAGGCAGCATGTTGACTTCATGAATCGTTTCCCGGGTGTATGCAAACAACAGATTCTACAGCACATCAGCATTTTGCAGCATAGAGGCAACCAAACCCCTGAATTGCCATACCTTAATTTATTTGCATTTGTGTTGCTAATCAACCCTGGTTAGAAAGTTAAGTTTTCAAAAACAGATTGCTAATGTCTTTTAAAAAATGGACATAACAAAACAAATGTGTTTTTATTTAATTCTGCGTTTGACAGGCAAGTTTCGCATCCTCGTGAAGTGCGTAAGGATGCTCAATGTAAGTAGTTAGCCCTGCATTGGAAGGAATGGTCTCTAGTGAGCAACCATATTTGCATGAGAAAAGCTCTACATTTCACCACCAACGATTACTACAAACCAATGGTTTTATTACCACGGCATGTCCAGTGCAAATCACTTCTGTCCAACCATTTATTCTCCCAAAGAAAGAACAGTTCGAATTTTAAAAATTAAACATTAAGCGCATTTTAGTGAGGACAAAATGGAGAGAGAATGGCAGGATAAATGAATATGCTGTGCTAACATTCCATAAAACAACCGTAAGATCTTAAATTCTCGATTCTAAATTAGAACAAATTGGTCGGATTTGTGAGCGCATATCAACCTTCCGCTGCAATCAAAATTTCATGTTGAAGTATTTTGCCTAATTTTGGGGATGTCACGGGTGCAATTGAAACTTTACGGCAGTCAAAAAACTTCTTTACACAATCATGTGGATATTTTGTTAAAAGCCCAACATTCCGAATTCGAGCAGTTTTTTAGCCTTTGGCTAAGTTGACTGTCCTTAATTACGTTTCTGCCACATCTCATGGATATTTTGTCGACCCAATCCCTCACAGATACTCGGTGTTTCACCATTCTAACCCACGATGGACTGCCTTTCAGTTTTCCCTTTTAAATTTTCATTCCTTTATTGTAACCAAATATGCTGACACCTTCATCTGTGACATTGAAACTTAGTGGATACTCAGTACTGCATTTCTGGCGATAGTATTAGACTTGACAGCATTTTACGGTGCACATCACCCTATCATTTCACAGAACGCATAAAAATTCCTTAAGTGTAATTGAGAAGATTTAACTGTGGAGGGAAAAAGTCCCTTGTGGCATTAATTTTCAAAGGTTTGGCTGCCAAGTTGTTTTCTAATCCAGCTATCCTTTGAATTTGAAGTTGATCTAAATCACAAAGAGTCTATTGCAAAGCTGGCTTGCAAGTCCTGCTAGCTGTTGCTCTAAAGCACAAGGAAGTCAGTCACGACGGTTGCTAGCATATAACAAAGCTAAAATAGAGACCTGTTGATTATAAACCGAGGAGCAAACAAACCGTGGCGCCGTTTCCTCCTCTTGCTGCACACAAAGACTAAATTGCACGTAGTCCTGTGGTTTTCCCTTCTCAGGATCTACCGACAAGAACGTTACCAACTGAAGTGTAGCGCATAAATATTTGAGTGGCGTTTAAAAAGATCTTGTTGCTTGTCCTTTGTCTTTGCATACTTTTGGAAAATAAATTCAATTTAAGAGCAGTGATGCGCACTTCAGCACAGCAAACACTTGCCTTGCTTCGAATGCAATTCCGACTAAAGACACGCGAAAGGCACTGGGATGAGCTCCTATTTGGAATCTTGCACGGGACTCACTCAAAAGCTAAGCACATTTACTTTGGCCATTTTAGTGGACAGAGTGCTAGCTACTCTTTATTGGAGTAACCAAAATTCACCACTTGGGAAGACATTAAATTTGTCATAAAAATAGATTTGTTTTGCATTCGTATGTGAAATCTATGCCCACAGAGCATCGTGCACTTTTTTCGTCCGCTGGATACTTCACCGGTAGTTGCAAATGAAAGCAAGCTTTTAATCATAAGAAAATGGGTGAATAAAATATTAGCACAGAAAAGTAACTATTCGGTACCAAATCTTATGTGGCCTTATGCTGCCTTGCTCATGCCACTGCTGGATTCAAAAGACAGGTGAGACATTTTGTAGATCAACACGAAATAAGATAGAAATAATTTTATGCTAGGATACTCGGCAATTTGTTGGATCGAGTTCTGAGGAAGATTACAAGATAAAGAGGGAGTTTATGGGGAATTTTATTGTGCGATCGTCCTGCAATGGGGTAGTAAAGGTAGACGGATGGGAAGAAGTTTGGCCAGCATCGTCTCCCGAACCATGTGATGCATTCGCTCTGCAGCAAAATAACATCGGTAATCCGTAAATCACAGTTAGTTTTAAATATTGTATTAAATGTGGGAGGACAGATGATGGATCAGAATTTGTTTTTTAAGTCATTGAAGATGTGTCTTCATGGGAAAAAGCAAGTGTGGCCCTTTTCGTATGTAAATTTTAGCACTCGGGGAAGTGTACCAGGCTTGGTTAATAATAATTTGGATCTTGGACATCTAATGGATAATAGTTAACAAAAGTGGAAGTCGCGGTATAATGTCTTGGCTTAACTTCATCGTTGGAGATTGGCGATACATTTAAATCTCGTGGTGGCTGTGATCAAAGGTGATTTTAGTTAGGAGAGCGAGGGTATCGCTGAAGTCTTTTATTTTGCGCTACATTACTGGGTCAATTTAAGCAGATCCCACCAAGCGTCGTCAAATTTTTGTTATTTAATTTCCTTAAAATTAATAATTCCTAGTACATGATATTATTTAAGTCACAAGTTTGATTTGTCTTCAGAAAATGTATGCAAGGGATAAAAATAAAGTCTGCTGGAACTGGCAAGCAATATTAAGGAGAAACCACAAGTAGTCTTGAGTAAACGACGTTGCAAAACCCAGATTTACCATGGCAGGTATAAAGTATTAGGACATCTTTGACCTTTTTAAAAGCAGGCGACTGTTGATGAACTCATTTTGGAATGCCGAATTCTTCAATTAAAAGCTAATTCTGTTTGTCAACTTTATACCGAAATACAGCAAATTGCCGAGTGCTCGTTTACACTCTGTTCCACCAGCATGCATTGTGCCGTAAGCATTTAGTGTAAGTAGGAAGCTGAGTTGGTAATGCAATACGGTGATGTCAAATAAGTAACTTCACGACTCTATTTTCAGGAATTTCGAGATACTCGCGTGCTCATCTTTGAGACAAAGTAGTGACCTTCGTAGGTACTGTTGCAGCATCAAAGAGGCTGTAGAGAATGCGTGACAGCCAGGTCCATTCTTGTCGATGGATTCCACCCGAGAACTTGAGTCCAAATTACCTATTTTGAAGTGTCCAGTCTGCGTATAAGAATTAGCACTTCCACTTCCAACACCATTCGCACGAAGTAGTTGATGGTGGAATAAAATTGTAGTTAAAGGAAGTCCTTTGAGAATAGCCATCAGGACAATTCATCAGTGCCTATAAAAACACAACTAAAATTTTAATCTAGAACGCAAATACACAGTGTCAAGCTACTTTAGGAACATCGCCTATAGATTTGCAACTCATACAAACAGAATATTTTTAACTGTGAACTGATTTGATCACAGAACTACTAGCGATTATTTTCTAACAAGCGAAATTAAATCAACCGCCTCTACCATTTGCGCCGTTACAGGCTTCAACCGTCTAGTTTCTTGAAGGAATGTGAAATTATTATGAGCATGGCAAATAAATACGTTCCGCTTGGAATGGAAAAATCGGGCCCATTTTCATGCGATTTCCGGGCTTGCATTGCCGGACAGGGGTGTGAAGGAATGAAACGACTTATTTTGGTGCTTGAAAACAGCTGTTCTTTATTAAAGATACATGCTTTTGAACCAGCAGTGGTTCCCTCTGTGATTGTCACAAATCAAAATGAAAAATGTATTTTGGTCTTTGCAATGGTGTGAAAAAATTTGCACTCGAAATGGTTCGTAATCACCTATCATTTATTTGCTATAAGGACTTACTGATAGGGCGATGAAATCACATTTCCAGAAACGTTGACGAAGTCTCGAATGAGTATTTCGCATCGGATGAAACGCATATTGAATGCGCATTTTCAAAAAGTTGGTACAAGTTAAAAAATAACGCTAATTCAATGAAATTCCATTCATAATGACAGTTTCATTAATTTGCTTATTATTATTTATAAGTTAGGGATGCACCGATGAAACCGCTTTTTGGTACATTCCAAATGAACCCCAGGAGGAGCTGACGGAATTTGAAGTAAGTTGTTTAAGCTAAGATCTGAAATTTCTTGGAGAACATCAAGTGAACTGAACGAAACTATGTAAAAAAACATATGCTCATAAGCTAGAAGATGGGTAAAACGCGTTTTTTATAATGTCCGTTTTCGTTGAAATGAAGTGGATTTCCACCGTTTGTCCAAACTTTGAACATAAGTTGCGTGTTAACTGCTAAAATCTACAACCTAATGGTGAAACCAATGCAGGTTGCTAATGCTTCCTTGGAAAGCATAATGGAAGCATTTTCCATTCTTTAGGTTTTTTCAGTTCTTCAAATGCCTGTCTGTAGCTGCACATTTGACACTTGGTAGGTCTCATCATTTAATGGAAGTGGTGTGATATCGCTTGGCCATATTTCAAATGGTCTCAACCTCAGCAACGGTTGATCGCAATTGCTAAGGCCTTATTAGGCAAGAACGAGGGCTCATTATTTAGAGAAGTAACATTTTTTCCTAAAACATTAGGGCAAACAGTAAAACCCTTCAAGTAATGTGGGATAAGTTAAAAATAGGGAACAAACATCACATAATTCTTGGCAAAATACAGCATTCTTCCAAGTAACTCCAGCCCAACAAGCCAACAACTAGCAGTTCATTCACACTGCTACCAAACAAAGTGTTAGTAAAGTACTGCATAATTAATGCCAGCACTCCCGGTAGGTGCTCATTTTCCCTGTTTCGTAGCGCATCGTCGGCGTGCAGCAGGACTTGGGGCTAATGACATAGCACGAATTTTGGGCCAACCGGTGGAGGTACATTGGCGGAGCTCGTAACAGATTATTTAAGCACTGCGGTTTCTTTTAGCATTGAAGCGTCAGTGTTTTGAGTGGAGAAAATGGGCGGTGTACGGATTAGGCTTAAGACTACCACGGTACTTTGCCTGAAGTTCTAAATGCTACATTTCCTACTGAGTATTTTCCGCAGCAACGCCCTTTTAGAAAAGTCGCGGTAACTTCAGGCTCAAAGCTGTTGCATAAACTTCAAACATTTACCTTTATCGTGGCTCCCACTGGTTTAGTTTCAAACCTAAGCACTTATGCCGCATTTAGGCTAAAAAATCTATTATAATTAGGTTCAGCATTCCACGATTTTCATTTTTTGACACCAAAACTTGCGGTCTAGTGCAAAGATCTGGGTTTTATTTCGAGGCTAATTTATTTTAATCTAATTTTTACCTTAAATTCAGATTTGGAGCAAACACCATAACGAAATAAGCTATAAACTTGGCAAAAATTGATTGACTGCTTGTATTAACCCGTTGACTCTTAAAGAAGATTCCAATATTGTGTTACAATCCCCATTACATGGATTTGAGAGCGACAGCCTTTGAGTGTATGGAAAGTGTATGAGCGATAGGCTTTCAAAGGTCGACCTTATTAAGCAATGCTGGTCGAATTTTCAACCCATTCAACTGCTCAGTGCCTCGCTACCCTAATCTGCACGTAGTCTGTTATTTTCTCAATGATATCTTTAATTATTTAGATTTTCTGTTTGTGAGGTTGGTTGAAGGCGGTCGGAATCGTTTTCCCGCGAATTATTAAGCAAGGTCACCAACTTTGGTACGATGAACATTTATTAATAACAAGTCCAAAGTCCTAATTGTACACAGAAACACTTACCCACTGGCCGGTTAATGAAATCCACCGCCTCCAGCAACATTGGCCGTTGCTTTAAATAAAAAAGCAAAAGTCCGTCCCCACTAACTCGTTTCAAGTTACCCGCCAATATTTATAATTGTTCGGTTTGCTCTAAACATGAATAGTTGCTTTGAGATTATTGCTAAAGTAAGCGCACATTTGATTTGTTAGGCAATTCCAAGAAGACCAAAGCGTACTCCTGTTTCAGTTAATGTTATTACAGTTTCAGGCCTTCTTTTGCCATTTCGGTTTTTGCGCTTTTACCATCTTCACGTTATTTGACTACGTTATAGGTCTCTCAGTGATGAAAGCCTGTAATTACAGTGGCATTTACACGCGATTTGGTCGTAAATTTTTTTTTTTCAGAGAGGAAACTAAGTCATTCACGAGGCACAGGCAGAAAGACTTTTAATGTGTCGTGGACCAGAAGTAGGTAAGCAACCTGACCTTTAAAAACGTGCCCATGGAATTAAATCAAGCATGCTATTTTACAGAGTTCCACAGAAACCTTTTGACACGTCAGCTTAAAGGACAACTTTAAAATACTGGAAAGTATTTGTGCACCATCCGCGCCTGCCCAGAACACATCACATTTTACCCACCACTCACTCCTTGTTTACAATACAATTCATTTTTTCATAGTTGGGATGGAAGAAATGTCCTCCGGTGCAACGTTTACAACCTCTATCTAGCTTGCTGTTTGCTAAAATTAGTCAAGTTTACGATACACTATTTCCCCCTAAATTGGTCGTTATTCGTCTCTTTTAAAACAGCAATCTCCCGTCAATGACGAAGTTGTCATTTAAATCACGTTGGTCATTCTAGCGTGCTAAATAATAGCTCCATCATCTAAGGTTCGTTGCCTCTGGGAGATAGCGTAACCATTCAGCGGTCTTTGTGTTTTCCATACTAAGGCTAATGGAGGAAAAGCTTATTGTGCTTGTGAGACGTGCGTACGAGGTTGCACTTTCACACCTGATGGGTGTAAATTTACCAAACGTCTATCTTAACAACAGCCATGCTAATAAACCAAAGGTTGCAGAAATAATGGAAGCATATGGCTGCTACTTTCTTCAATTATGCTTGCCCTGCTTTTGCAGCCAAATCTTGGGGCTACTAAATATGATAGGTCTTACCAAAAGTTCTAGCCAAGTTGGGGAGAAATGTGGGATTTGTTATCAGACACAGACAATCATGATACCCTGCACAAAAAATCGGTGCAATTGAAAGACCATCTCCAAACCGTCTAGCTTGACGAGAGATTCCGACTATCGACCCAAAAAACCTCCCCCCTCTTGTTATCATGAGTCAGACTTCATAAGATTATTTTATGTTTCCTTGGTGTCTGAAGAGCTCATGCTAGTTTCGGCACTTAAGGCAGTAAAAAGTCTGATTAATCGCTGGACTTGAAAACCAATGCTCCCTCGAGGATGAGTGATTCCAGTTCGTTTGGACCAAACTAGTCAGTGTAGGTAAGTGAATAAATATTGCAGCGCGTTCACAAGGCTCTCTCCTATCCAAAATCTGGTTTGCATTCAAGGACGCCCCATGTCATCGGGCGTCCAAATTTAAAATGACCCAAACCATATGGACACGTAAGCACTAATGCAATTAATTATGCATAGTTTGTTTGTGAGTCATCAATACATAACCTTTGGAAGCAGCAGTGGATTAGAATACTTACTTATTTTTTCAAACTATAAAAGGATATCGGGAAACACCTCACAAAATTGGCTTCCACATGGCGAGTATGTGGGCGCAGAATTAATGTCCACGTTCCAGCAAGAAGGGACAGGTGGCTTTTGAAAAGGCTACCAGGACGAAGCCAGTGCACTTGACAATCTCTCAAGGATGTGCGAATGATCAGCTCTACTAGCAAATATGAAGACATAATTCTAACAGCTTAGAGGTTCTCCAAATTTAAAATGACTTTTTACAGCTTTATAAAGATGCCTTGCAAACATTCATTTATCAGGGTTCAGAAATCACAATGTAATTGTCGTTGTGGCGTTAGCCAACTCAAAAGGGCATCACAGCAGATGCTTTGGAACCCCTCTTGGACTCAGGTCGGAGTCAAATACACTGGAACTTGTACTACTTTGAAAGTTGCCCTAGGTAAACGATTAGCACTCGTGACAATACTCCGCGTTGATACTTAAACTGGCTGACAGGACCTTAATATGCGAGTTGTTGGCGACAGTTGACCCGATCGTACTGTATGGCAATGACAATTTTTAACACCCATATTAAATGCTTGTCTTGAGTAGGAAAGATAACTAAAAGGAATATATAATAAAATTTAACGAAATTTTGACTTTATTCTTTAAATTTTTACACTGAATTCTGCTCATTGCATGCGGATGTCTTAGATTAGCACAGCCCACTAAAGTAAGCAGGCAAGACGTGAAACATGGAGCGCAGAATGTATGTTTTTATGCGCGACATTTCAAACGCTCGTAAAAGTTAAAATTTTTAATCTTTTCTTTTGCAAAGAATTACACTGCACACGCTATGTAATTTTATGGTGGATTCTATTCAACATTCCTTAGTACTTGATGGCACAAGTCAATCAGATCCACCTTAATCTATTTTGTTACTGCAGAAGTCAACGACTTTACCCTGCCTGTCAGAAGTTTAGGATAGGCAAGTTGAATAAAATTTGCCGTGTTCCTGACAACACCTTTTCTCCCTTCGCTAGGTCAAAGGGAAACAGCAACCACGTCTTCTCCCTGGCCAATAAAGTTTTGCTGCGGGGAAATGAAAGAACAACATTATGCAAAGGAATTGAAGCAAAAAATTTAGCCGCGAGGCAATCACTTTTTAGCAAGGAGGTGATTTTCTCTAAGCCCTGGTCAAATTACATTCACTAACAAGTGAACAAAATGGCTTTTGCCAAATGCCATGCCCAATGCTACAGGCCGCATTGCTCCACTAAACCAACAGAAAACTACAATTAAATAAATGAGGCGCTAAAATTAATCTTTTTGTTTTTGCATACAGATAAATCCAGCTTCACCTCTTACTCATTGCAGCTAAATCTTGTTATTTATGACTTTTAGACGCAAGAACTTTGATTTTATCCATTTTTAGGAAGGAATCGGGCCATTTAAAGTGGTAACATCCCAAATGAATTTTGAAGCGTGTATGTAACTGAGTTAATCGTCATCAAAGATTAAGGGCAAACTTTAAATGAATATTAAAAAAATGACATTTAGCTTCCTTACCAGCTTTCCTGATCAAAGTCTTTCTGTTGGACCATTCACTTTAGTCGAAAGGATTGTAAAAGCTTCAAAATGGCTTTTCCTATTGATTTGAAAGGGGCAAGATTTGCAGTCTTGGTTAACAACCTGAAGCGTTTTCTAGCAAATGAAGTAAGAACCCTACTTCCACACACCAAACTTACGCCTGTGGCATGTAAATGTTGGGTCTATTAGTACAAGATATCCCGCAAGCAACCTTCTTCTTGCCGGTTTTGTGGATTCCGGCCATGCCAACTTCTTTTCTTAAAATTTCTTGTACTGCCCGATATCTACATGAATATCGTGGGTATTCGAACTCTACTGAACGCAGCAGTTTTAGCGATAAATATCAGCTTTACTGTAGCTAAGGAAGAGGTAGTTCGGCTCCACTTTTTGTTGTTTATAATTTCGGATTAAATCGAACTTTGACTCCTACTTTAAGCCTTTATCGGAGAAGCTCTGCGAACATTATTCCCTTGAACATGGAAGGATCAGTGAAGAATCGGACCATGGAGTGAACGCTTTGGTTGGAAAGCACGAGAATGGCTCAAAAAGTGGGCCACAGATAGAGCCCTTACTGATTGGTCCCCGTAGTCCAATAGCATCATGGCCTGGAGGGACCAATGGGCGTACTCCTGCCTCCCACGTGAATGTGGTCGAGCCGTTTCAACAATCATAAGCATAACTCGATACACGTTCGCTTCATGTCTCTCACAATAACTTCACAAACGCGATGACATCTTACCTTCCACTATTTGGATTCTGCTTGCTGTTCAGTATCTCCGAGTGCAAAATGATTGGAGCACGGCTACGCCGCGATGTGCTAAGGGAGTTTTTGATCGCTCAACCAACGCCCGAGAATTTGGAGTTGGCAAAGGCTGTGTGCAAAGTTGAGTGTCTCAGGGATTGCCTCAACACCTTGCAAGCCAAAACGAGTAAGGACAATGTGGTAAGTCGTTGCATAACTGCTAAAACTCGATAAGGCACATTAAGCGTGCAACTGTTTCCCCCCTAGTACGGCTTTCCTTTTATGTATTTTGATTTCACTTAGGCTATAATGCCTGAATGGAAACAAAGACGAGTGAGGCCTTCTGGTTAAATAATTGCCGTCTAAATCTAATACAGATTAAATGAATTGTTCAAACGAAAGGCTGATAAACTTTCCTGCAATTGTACCTAGTTGCGAACATTACATTAGAAAAAAACGCATTTTACTAGTGATATGTGTGAACTGGTGATGCACGACATCAGGTGTCAAGTAGTGCCATTCTGACACTCACTTTAACAAATTCATTGCAGCTGGCAGAAGCGTTGAAGGGACTCTGAATTGTGGCTGAGAAGTGGTTATCGCATATTATTAAGAATAGTCAAAGTAGCCATTTGTTTTGTCTCATTCACATTACCATAGTTGATTTTTGGTTTGCAGAAATTATTTGCGTCGAAAGTTATTCATTGCAAAACTCTTTGCTATAAGGCTTAGAATTTGCAGGCGTACAGAGCTCGGTGTAGACCTCACAAGCTTTATGGCATTTGGTATTTTTGCGAACATTGCATTTGTACACAAAGAACGGATTTCAAAAAATTAAAGGTCCAATCAGAACGATGGACCGACTCCCCCTGGTGGGGAGGCGACTCTGTTCATTGCCCGGCTGACCACAAAGACCTCACTAAAGTAGGAAAATTCCCAGCCAGGCAAAACTCCCATTGCAGAAATCTTGTCGATTGGTCGCCAAATACAATGATTCAAGGACTATTTGTTTATCTCTAACTGTTCTCCCCTTTGATATAAGAATTTTGCAGAAGTCCTAAATAGCAGAGTGTAGTTGAGACTGGTCTTGGGTAGTTTTCCATCGCTGCTCGCTGTCTGAATCAATAGTGATAATGGATGAAGTTGCGTCTTAAATTCCAACAAATAATTTTAGCTGTCATCGCAAAAACTATTCTCATCTGCTTCACAATTAAATGATACGTGTAATTTGACCTTGCCTTTTAAATGAATCGAGGTCTATAATGTGCACTTAAATCATTCATAGAATGATTTCAGAATTCTTGCACTCTTTTGGACACATTCAATGAATTAGTGTCTCCGATGTTGTGTCTGCACGCTTTACTTAAAATGTGGATGTTTAGAAAAAGGATGAACTAACCAGTGTTTCGTAGTACAAATTTCCGTCTGCAATCATCACAGGCTCGCACTTTTTATCCGCCTCATCTCGATGGCAGAAGAAATCAATTTGTAAGCGTAGAATTCCTTCCTTGGCGATTATTCGCGTGGTCCAGGGGCCTACGTACGATCAAAGGGGTATAAATCAAAGCGAAGGAAACAGAGCACAGAGCTGGTGCAACTCCCAGAGAGTACAGTTTTTATTCTTAAAATGGTTTAAAAGTCCACAAAGGCGGTTTTTTGTACCTGGTGAGCGTCGCTCCATTGTCTCTGTGAGTGGACGTCTGCTGCACCACCATTTTCAGGCCCTTTATTTGTATTAAAGGGCTTGCAAATTTATGGGTTTTGAATAATTTGCAAGAACTGCATGGGACAGCGGTTGATTAGTCAGGTGGGTTGACGCATGCACGGAGACGTGGGTACTAACGCGGGCGCTAAGCGAGGGAACATGAAACGTAAATAGTCAAATTGCGATTCTGTCAAAGCGCTGGACATTGTTTGGGCCTCTATAAAAGCGTTTTTCCGAATATAATTTTTTGTGCATTAGCGTTCCATAAATCCATATCTTGACACTGTAAACGAGGCATAAGTGAGAAAATTACATACATGCATTTGAAACCGAATAAAAATGAGTGCTCTGCGTTAAGAAATTCGCTTGCTACTTCACTTTCCGGAATTTGATGCATCCTTAAGTTTGGTTAACTTTCGTAAAAACCAATAAGATCACTATGAGAGCAAAACGTCGTTGCAAAAGCTAGAATGCAAATGGATCGCAGTGTGACCGTAGCTTTCAAAATTGTCTGGGATTCAATATTGACACTATCACCAACTTGTGCAAATTTCAATTAAAAGATTATAAAATTTTAACATATTTTTATAAAAAGTGCGTGAAGGTAGAATGCATGTTAAGATGCTTTACCTTTCTTTCACAACAGCTGTTCTGCTACTTCAATTGAAAACCGTTTTTCCTAGGTATAACTAAGAGTGATGCGGTGCGTGTGAAATTATCTGAAAGAAATTCTAAAAAATGTTCCAGAATTTCAGCACTTTCAGGGCATAGCAAGGCAATTTAATTTTCAGGGCGGTAAAAAAATTGGCAGAGTCTCGCTGCTGTGACTCATTGACCCTGGAATGAGGGATTGGCTCAAGGTTGACTTCTCAGATAAAATATTTAAGCCCCTCTGAGAGCTACTATCAGTAAAGCGCACTTGCTAAGGCTTGGCATAAAAAACAACCTAATTCCAAAGTTCCTTTAATTTTTACCGCAATATAATTAAAACTGACTCGGTCACAGGATGCCATTTCCTGTGTCCACAACTCTTGTCCCTATACCTCTAAATTCTTATTTCGCTGCATAACATTAGAATGGCTGCCACATGGATGATGCGCAGGACCTGTTCTTGCTACCATTTTTATGCACTGTTTTGCATTTGAACACCCTAATCACCTTAAATCTTGGAATATGATATTGGTGTCTGCGTTACGAAAGGTATAAGCATTAATTTCGTGTTTGCTAAGCTGATTTAGACACAACTAATGGGTATTGCGACCATATTTGTCAGTAAAGGTAAAATCAGTATGAATGCAACACCAAAGCGTAGGCTTAGTCTCACGATTATGCCCACCCTCAAGAGTAGTTTTAATGAAGGCAAAGGCTTCGAACATCAGCCAACCGTCGCCATTTTACCCGGCGAAAAATGGCTACCACATATTTCCATGCATCTATCAGGCAAGTGTACACGGAATGATTCGGTTCCTATCAGACTCTTTTTTCCATAATTGTGAGAAAGAATTGCAAGTGTCATGGTCCTTTTTATCCCCAGCGATGGATAACTAGTCCCTCATCTGCATCCGTGCTTACAAGCCACAAGGTGTATTTTTTGCCGCGGTATCATCTGCAGCGTAAGGCAACGCCTTTACACAGGGCTTGACGGATTGCACTGTGCGTGGACAAAGATAACAAGGCGTCGTAGTTAGCGTTTTCTGCACAGGCAGTGGAGCTGCTTAAAGAATACTGGCCATTCCATTTCGTAGTGCTCGGAGAAGCTATTTAATAGTTGTGTTGCTGGTGTTTTGGTAATATCGTATGGGGAAAATGACATGTTAATCGTGCATCTAGGTGAAATATTTTATGACGCTAATGCTCATTGGTACGTTGGAAAAGAATACAAATAGTTGCCTTTTAAGTCGCATTAATGATTTTCGTGTTTTAGCTTACAAATCTGCTAATACACATTATGCTAAATTTAAACCCTGCTTCGTAGGCCAACATCAGTGATAACCTTTTTATTCAAAAATTAGAAAATTTTTTCGGCACGGTTATTGGTAGATTGCATTCAGGAACTTCTTTTAAAGGTAGCGAATTGAAAATGTTAAAGCAATTCCGCGAGGTTCGACTCAAGTGGTAAAAATAGAAGGCCTTATGGTTGATTTAAAGAAAAGCAGGAAGTTTTTATTTCCAATTGGTTGTTTTCTGCCTCCATAAATCATTTAAAGCTTTTAGATGGGATACAAACAATCCACATTAATCATCATTCGAGAGATTTCGTGCGAAAATTTAATGTTACAACCCTTTTAAGGAAATGCAAAAGGCTAGTGATTTCGATATTTGCTAGCAGCTTCTGCATCCATGTTTACTACAGGACTCGGGAAACCTTTACAAGGGCAAGAAAAATTTGCATTCGTAAAAGTTTGAAGGCTATAAGCTTGATGCTCCTTTTAAAAGCTGTGCTAGTTGAATTCCTGGGTGGACCAGCCTCCACCCAAAAGTCAAGTGGTCCACTGTTCTGCCTTCTCTTGTAAACGCTTTTTTAATTCAAAAGGTCATTATTGTGCCTTTACATTTACAAAGCTGGGTTATTCGCCATGCATTTGACAGGAATTCCATGGTTCTTTCGAAACACTGCTGTTGCATTCGCAGTAGTAGTATTAGTGGCTGACTATTTGCTTTTTCTATTGTCCTTGGTGAATGCATTAAATCGTAGTAAGGGTTAAAAACAAACTCAAAAAAATTGGCACATGGTATTCCACCGCATAAAATAATGGTGCGCATCATATAGCAAAGATTGAAATTTTTCCTTTAACCTGACCACCTTCTCAGGCAGCAGCGGTGTACCGTGCTTAATCCTGCAATCACTTTACCTTGGAGTACTTTCAAATGCTGTGTTTGCATCCTTCAGCATCTCTAATCTTCCACGTGACCAGTGGATGAACGGCTACTGAAATGTATTGGGTGACTGTTGTCGTTTTATGTAAAAAATCTTTTATTATTGCTTATGAGAATGTTACTGTTATTTGAGCGCTCCCAATGCCACTGTTATTTTCATTCTTCGACTAAATGAAAACCCGCTTGGGGAAAGGCAGCCTCTGTCTACGATGGATTGGGAGTAGACCTATGTGGCAAGGCAGCATTGTGGACAGGAACCCTTTTCTTACGGGAAAGTTCAAGCAACAAAATGGACTAACTTTCAGTCATGAACTAATGCGTGTTTTAATAAAATAGTTGGTAAAAGTCTAATAGTTAACGTAAAAACGGCTCAGAAAATAGCCTTATTTCGGCCACTATTTCCATCATTCGAAAGTTGTCGCTTGAGGAGCTTTGCTTTGAAGGTAGGCCTTTGTGCTTTCAATTGAGATTGTTCCTCATTCACCTAGAATGACAGCAGTTGACGTCATATCCGGAATCCATTTAAAAATGAAGGGCATGCATTCTCCCACCTGAAGTCTCTTCACTCCTCCTAGGGGATACTGGTCACTTTTCTAATTAATCAAACTACCCGTGTTCCAGACAGCCGTGCGTCACTTTGGGACTGTGGCCTTACCTCGCCTTCGGTCCACTTTTTTAATTTTACGTGTAGGTGAATGGTAAAATGAAACATTACATGCGTTTCGCATTTAGTGCTTCCAGACACCACTGATTCAACGTCTCCCCAAGGTCTAGTAGGTAACTTGTCATCAAACTCATTCAAACGTTTGAAGCGACTACGAAGAAATCCAGATTGTTTTTGCCATGCACGTCCGTTTCCTATAGATTTTCCAAATCATCAGACGCGAAAGAGCCATTTAAAAATTTTCATAGGCGTTCAGAGCCTTACCAGTTTAAGGACACCAGTACCATGAGATCATTTGCCCAAAAGCGCCGATTCCATTGAATGGCGAATCAGTTAGGTCAATTCTCTGTGTACCACTTTTTAACATGGCGAAAATAGTTTTATTTATTTTTAAGTAAGACCATTTGAGTTGAAAGTTGGTAGATAATTAATTCGACATTTTCACCATCATGCGGTTGACTAAAGAACGTACACCTCATTGCAACGCCGTATCTCCACTGTAGCGATGAACCAAAGGTGCCGACGTTTATAAACAAAGGCTGTAATTTGTTTCTCCCAAGTGTAAACTCTTAAACCGGTTTTAAATTATTACCGTTTGCCCTATTTAAAAATCGCCTATTCAATTGCTACCTAATTCCTATTTCTCTTCAGTAATTGGATAGGCAGTTAAAGGGAATCTGTTACTGTTGGATGTTTTGAATTAGAATTTACAAATGATAGGCGAAACATTTTCGGCAAATAGTCACTGTGTCTCTAAAGGGTCATCTACCTCCAATTTCATTTTTTATTTAGCCGCTTTTGGGAGACCTTTTTTTGGTCGCATTAAAAACTGCCACGGGAACAGTCACCTCCAAAATTGGTGTGCGACAGGAGCATTGTCGTGCTCTTATTGTTCCCAAAGTGGTAATTTATATGGGTATAGCTACACTTCCACCTCAAGCAACAAATGAGTTCTCCACAGCTTCGTCCATAATGCCTGCTCCTTGCTTTGTTTCGTTAATCCCTGGGCTACTGCTTTAAGTGATTTAGAGCCAAGTACATGTTATCCGCCCCCAACTCAAGTGTTTGAGTCAGCATTTAGACGTCATGATACTAAGTGAGTCACAAGCATTGCAATTATTATGAAAACCATGGCAGTGAACATAAAAGATGATCGATGGCAGGCCCTCTTCACTTATGATAAGTTTTTAAAGGTCTTAGCGGCTAAGCCAAAACCTGCATTTCAAACATACTGTCATTTAAAACGTCTTCCCTTTCCAAGAAGTTCTAAAATGCAAAAGGATTGTGTTCATCCAATCCTTTCAAAACAGGTATATTATGTCAAACAGAGTAATTAATCAAATAAAGTGTATGCGTACTTATTTGGTGGTGCCGGCATCTATTCGTGTTAATTTCCAAAACCTAACCATACTGAACTAAAATATACCTGTTTACTTATAAAGAAAATAAGTACCGTGGATTACTCGGGTCGCTTTAAGCATTGTCACATACATAATTTATAGTTGTCAAAGCAGCATTATGATAAATAGATCTCTTCGTGCTAGATTACCAAGTCTGAATAATTAAAGTGCTGGTCAATCAAGCATTCTTACGGCTTGATTTACTCACTCCAAGGATGTATTTGCACTGCCCAATTAGTGGATGACGAGTTTTGACGTTTCGGCACACCGAATGACTAATTATGACCCCGCACAGGAGAAACAAAGCCACAAAAGGCTAAGTAAACGATTATTACATTAAGTAATAAGCAAAATTTTCTCGGATTTTTAAGTTTTTTCTTCGAAAAATTCTTCCATGTCACAGTCTATGCTTGAAATAACTTGTAAAATCTACTCCCAGGAATTGTTTACCCGTATTGCAGGCCAAAACAGTCCTTGAAGAGCTGAGAAAAACGCCTGTCAACGTGCAGTCGGAGTGCCGTCGTCTTTCACCAGCTTACCTCTTTTACAACGAGGTGAGCAAAATGTGTTTTCGTGTGCACCAGAGAGTTATTTGAACTCCTTCTGTTGACGCCTCTTCAGTCATGTTTCCTTACCGCTTATTGTCGATTAATCATCCCCGATTTTGCTCCTCCCCTTCCCCTTCTCCCTTTCACATCCTAGCCCAATTAGTGGGAAGCGGAAAGACGACGTTTAATTAGAGCGGTTGCCGCGTTTCAAGGCTGTGCTTATTTGACAGGCCGCGCCAGCCTCCTCTTCTGTTGAGCCCTGGAACATAGCTCACAAAGAAACCTAGCAGGCCTGGAGAGGATGCGGTTTGGCTTATAATTGCTTCAGAAATGCGACACTTCCTGTGCATAGTGCAAAACGGTCGAGTTTTGGTTTCGAAACGTAAAGTATAAAAGGTGGCTATCAATACTGCATCCGAAAAGCGCGGATGAGGCTCTTATTTAGCATGTGACTGAAACGCAGTGAGACTTAGCAGGCCAAGAATCCATTTAAACTTAATTGCATCACCCATAGGACTAGAACAATGGAAACTGAATTAGCAAAGATAATTTAAAAATCGAAATACAAGTGTAAGGTACGAAAGTGTCAAGTCAATTCTGCGCTCCGCAGAACTTTCATACGCTTTTGCTAATACCGACTGAAGTTGAATTTTTCTGATAGATTTTCACTTTTCTTAAAGAATACTTAAGATTTGCTTTAGAATCTGCTTCCATTTATCCCCTTTGAGTGTTAAACTGTGTCAAATTGCTTAAGTCTGTGCATTTGGTTGAAATCGCTGTGGGTATTTTTCCAATCTTGGTAATCTCAGTTCGCGTGAATAGGACTGCACCACCAGAACCACAAGCGCCAGTGTATTTTTTTCTTCCCCTTCAAACCCAATTTCGTACAAACTATCATTAAAAAGTGCTCGCGTAGGGAAATGCAAAAGTAAGAGGTTTTTTGACAAAATGACAGCGCCTGCTTCAATGCGATGCTTTAATGCGATTCCATTCTTTCAAAAAATTGTCATCTTAGACTCTAGTCATCTTGCACTTAAACTTGATTTATCAGTTATTGCATAGTCGTAGGCACTTGCATTTGGTATAAGTAATTAATTTGGGCAATATTCCATATTTTCTTGAGGGCAAGATCCTCCACCACGGAAAACGCGAGTTGCAGTACCCGCAACTCAAACTATGTATTGTTTGAGGGTAAATTGAGACACCTTTGATTAACCAAGTGCCTATTTGTAAATAGGATTTTCTTTGGTTCTTCAGTGTGAACGAGCTTGTGACACGGGTTTGGCTTATAAGGATTGTGCGAAGGAGTGCGCGGTAAGTAGTGCAACTGTTACTGTTTGGGTTTATGAGGTTCAATTTTATGCTTCAGATTACAAGGATAAGATCCTAGCCAAGTACTTAAAGAACGAACGTGAAGTAAGATGTCTGCGGCCAAATCACACGCATGTTTCATTAAACCTTACATTTTAAAAATTGGCAGTGTTATAATGCAATGCTACACATAAATAACCAACAAATGTACCGTTGCTCGAAACGGCAATTGTTCACACCAACTAGCAATCTTTGGTAGCACCCCAAACGTCAAACTCTTTTGGAAATCGCTATGCACCAATGCTTATAAGGAGCAACTATTAAATGGTACTAAATCATACTAACCTCAGTCTTTTGTATGCTGACGCCTTTGGACATAAACAAAAAATTTCCACCCGAAGAATCCGGTATTTTAGTAATATCTCCACCTATTTATTTTTAAGGACTTTATATTGGATCGCTGTTTATTTGCCTTTGTAAACTATATTTGTGCAAAAACGGTAGTAAAACCCTCATCAACGACAGCAAGGTTGGAACTTTAAAGCCTGAGTGAAGCTTTCAAAATTGGCTTTCAGCTGTAACGTGCAACACCTCCTTAGCAAAATGTCACACAATACGCGGCAACAGCCAGTGACAATCTAATTAATTTAAGGCGTCGGACATTCGGATGAGAAGTTCATGCGATTCTAAAAGTTAGCCAACTTTGTCCACAGGTGGCAGGATTTCCTACGCATCTAATATAGAAAAAGACCGGGACTGACAAGTCTTATCTACGAGGTTAACACAACGGGTTGACTAAGAGCTGTGTAAATGGCGCAAGCTTTCCAAATTTAAAAGAAAAATTTAAGTGCATGGGCAAAATTCTCTAGCTATTAATTTTCTTCTTTCCTCCTCTGTCCAACATTAATCAAAACACCGTCTCGTGCATGGATTTGGTTGGTCCCTTTGATGGAATGAAGTGTATGTGCTCTTCGGTCGTCCGATTGAGTGAAACTAAAAGGAAATTCGTAATTGTGTAGGTCTACGGAAATTTGCTCTACCTCGCTGCGTTGAAATGAACTGGTCTTGACATTTACTGCCAATTTAAGCACCTCTATTAAGCTGTTAGAAATATCAGCAGATTAGGAGGCGACAAGAAACTCTCATATCCAACAAACACGCAAAACTCTACCAGTTTGAATACAGAAATTGGTCAGAGCTAATTTCAGAGCCATCTATTTTGCTATTGCACTGTTTTATTGTGTCAAGCTGTGGTAGATAATGGATCCAGCTCTTAAGAAGATGGGGAATGATCTGCTGCTTGAAAGCCGTGGAATATTTTCCACTTTCAATTTATCTTATCTTGATTTTTTCGTATGGCTATTAAAATAACTCACGAACAATCTACAGTGATTAATGGTAATACTGGCTTTGTCCAAACATTTCTCCTGCAACAGGACAGTTTTTAGCCTTGTAAGATCAGTTTTTAATCAGTTTAAGTTTGCGCCTATTTGCTTCATTCACTGGACTATGTATACGGAAAAAACGTTTAAACTTTAGTCTGGAGAACTACAGGAGGGTTGGGTATGTCACACAGGGTGTCGTAAGCTGGATACAGCGGTGAAGAATCGCTTCGGCGACTGCCCTTCCACCGATGTGTTGCAACCTAATGAGGGACGCGAGCACTGGATGCCTCTGCGTGATGAAGGACCCTCCACGCCTCTCTGCACTTTGGACTTGGACTGCCCAGAGAACAAAAAGTGCTGCTCCGGGGTCTGTATGGCGCCCATTTTCGGCAATGGTAAGAAATGCTGCTTTTGAAAATGGCTACTTGACACTTTAGTCTTTTCGCTCTTCTCCATTGCTATTAGTCAGATTTCATAAGGCTTAAGACTTTGTAATGGTAGTGTCGTTCATTTGGTGTCAGATTATTGTCTACCATAAACACGATGAGTTGCATCAACATTTTATTTGGTAAATCCAACAAAACTGATTGAAGTCGCTTGTGAAGCCGTGTATGATAGGCAGTCTGCACACGTTTGAAAGCAATTTCTATTTCAAAATAGCTTTAAAGTTTCAACCTACGAATTGCTATAAATGGTGTCACCAATTTTTATGTCATGGAGTCTCTATGCCCTTGACATCTCCAGATTCCATTGATATCTTCACTTATATAACTAAAAGACAAAGATTTCAGAGCCGATGTTCTTATAGGCTAAAGTGTGTAGGTAGGCACAGAAGTGTGACGTGCGTTTACGAACGCAGCGGCTGACTAATGGAGGCTGTCAAAGACTATTTCTGCGCCTGAGTCTGCGTGGCATGTACCTGACTAACGTTGCCCTTTAACTGGAATCAGCACACTTTGTGTGCACTTTTGCTCGATATGAGCCAGTCAGGAAAGACCGAGGGAGACCACAACCCTCTAACATAATTGCTCTTCTGGAGCTGCAGACACGATTAGCAATTTTACTTATTTGTTAACTCACAGAAATTTCGATTCTTCGAAGAGTTGAATATTTATATCAAATTTTACAGGTGTTTGTTTTTTTACTTCCACAATAGAGTACGAAATGGAATAGTGTGGCCGAGTAAAAGTGTCGATCCGCTGTGCTTTACATTCGATTAATAAGGGAAGTGCACTGATGTTTTAAAGATTGACAAAGCTAAGGTGAAGGTTTTTGGGATTCCATTGCAGGCCTTGGGTTACGTTTAAACAGATTCTATTAGTAATAGGCTGTCATTTGGTGCCGCTTTGCTTCAATAAATGTAAAATGGGTGTACAATTGGTTTGTGTGAGCTATGAATATGCAGCATAAGTATCGAAGTGGGTACATACGTTTCTTAAAGAGAGACACTAAACTTTTTTAGAAATACCACAGCTTGTCCAACCTCCACAAATTACGGAAGGGAACAGACCACGATCATTTGAATTGACTTGGAACGTTGCTGGAGAAAACAAAGCTTCGTTTGCGGAGCCAATCGTCTACGTATTGCAAGTACGAACGTATTTTGGTCCCGAATTCGATCCGATGACCGCAGATGGCTGGAAAACTCTGACCATGGTATGCCATTGTCCCATTCGTACTTTATAAAGAAAGCATGACTTCTTGGGTTGTTACAGAATGGAGCTAACGAAAAATAGTTAAACTTGGGCGTAGATTTTCTCACCATTTACGGTCGGTAAGCAGACTCGAATTTATTTGTAAAAGGCTTTTAGTAGTTGTACATGAAAAGTTGATAAGTAAACTCCCTCTTTTAGACAACTATCCCTGGAGCTCGGCTGAGTGAGCCTGATGTAGGGTGGTGGTATCAGTATCGAATTGCAGCTGTGAGCCGTTTTGGTTCGCGGGGATTTGGTGATTCAACTACACCACCAGTTCGTCTAACTAGTCAACTCCCACAGGCGGCATCGGCACCTCGACAACTCGTGGATGGTGTATGGCGGTTCCAGGCGGACGGCGGAGTACACGTCCACATTGAGTGGAAAGCCCCAGCAACTGCTGTTATCCCTGTCACAGAGTATCGGGTAGGCGGTTGACAAATTTACCTGTTCATGAATTCCCCACTTAAAACACACTTAACAAGTAAATGTTTAATTACAAATTATAAGACAAGCCTTTAGTTTTATTGCTAAATAAATGACTGTGTGTGTTTGCAGAAGACCTCCATCCTTCATGATATTCATGAAAGAGAAACGGGGTGTCAGTGACAAAGCAATAAATATAGCAGCAAAAGCAAACAAAGGCGAATTATTTGCCACAATTCGAGGTCAATTCAAATATTAAGTGATGACATGACACCACTTATCTCAATCACCCTCCTTGAATGCAGATATTTGTTCGTCCAAAGTAATCCCATTGTCACCTGACACTATTTGATCGAATTAACTGTTGGAATGGTTAAAATTAACGTTTTCCAATTTCCGTGTTATACCTGTTTCTGCAATGAAGAAATGTTTTTAATTACTTTAAATTAAATCTTAATATTTGATAAACGTTTGTTTGAATTGATGCCTTTAATTCTAGATATCATGGGCACCTGAGGATTCGTCGTCTGGTAAACGCGTAGTGTTTGAGGATAAAATGACAACCTTTCTTCACATTGTGCCTGCTGTGAGTACATTGGCATCGGTCCTGTTAGCCGCCCAAAACGCGGCTTTTGTGAAAGGCAATTGGATTCTTTAATTGCTGTTGCCAGGTTATATGCTGTCGAAAGGGAATTATTAATGGACTTGACCTCTTTTTGAAAACATTTCTATGGACAATCTCCCACTTTTACAAAGAAATAATTAATGCTTCCAACACATTCTCATTTTAAGAGCATGATTTTTTACTTATGTCTCTTCCTATCTACTTTCCATCCGTGCATTTAAAATGTTTTTTTAGGAGTCAAATTTTCTTCAAAACTATCTGACACACTAAAAGCCTCATGATTTTGTTTTTTTTAAGTAGGGATGTGCGATAAGCAAAGTATTTTGAAACCAATTGACGCAGCCGAGAAAATAAAACCTTTAATTCTTCATTTTCGCGTCATCAGAAATCTTTGGAGCATGGCTTTCAGCGCTCTAAATGTCAGCTTTTAATCGGTTAAGTGGACTGCATTTGGATGGAGACGCAAACGTGGCATCAAGAATTCCAAGCAAAACTTATTTAGAGGATGATGCTTGGCGCGGTTTTTCCATGCATGGTAAACACCACAGTTCTCCATGAAACTAGCGCTCACACGCAAAGGATGCGGGTTGACTGGCGTTTTAACAAGCACCAGCCCTTCCTCTCCTTCCAGTCAGGCTTTTTTCGAATATCTTGCCCGATGGTGTGAATCATCTGATAAGACCTGGCGCACTCCCATTCCCAACTGTGTGTGTACGAAGCCAGTATGGAGATGCCCACACGAACTACGACACTATGGGAGTGTTCTAGGGAGTGTTTTGACTTTTCTTGAGAATAAAGCTATTTGTCGCAGGAAAAATTCATTTTCTGTTAAAAATCACACATCACGTGTGTTTTTAACTACCAGGTACAATCCAATTCGTTGAAAGCATCTGCACGACTCTTTTTTATTTTTTGGGGCTCCCAAATTCAATATCTTAATGGTTGCTTCTAATTTGGAAGCAATTTGCAGCCCATTTATTACAAAAACCGATTCTGGATGGCCTGTTTATTTCGTTTTCGCTCACGTTGCTACGTTTTGAGAGTAATCGCTTTGTTCAGAATTTATTTGGAATGGTACAGTGTCCAGTCAAGCATATTTAGTGCACGCCTTTACTGTTAGAGCTGAGCCATTTATTTGGATCAAAATTTGCCTTATTCACACCCACCGCAATGACAACAACGATGGGACAGTCTGCCACATGTTCAGTGCAACCGTAGTAAACTTTGTACCCGTCAATGCCCGTTTAGCGATCTTCCCACTGTTTTTTACCGGTAGGACATTCTTTAGGTTACTGACAGCTTTAACTTCACTTAACTTTGCATTAGTTTTGTTTAGCAAGTGGCAAGATTTGCTTTGTTGAATTGACACGCGGCTTGGGTATTTCAGAGTCAGACGCATTACCTCCTTCGCAATCTCAAGACAAACATGTCCTACCACATTCAAGTAAGTTACTGACTGCAACAACGTAAGCCTAAAACCCAGCAAAGCGCATCAAATACAACGGCAAAATTTCGTTATTTGCTGTTTGTTTAAGTAATTTATGGTACCTATTAAAATCACTCATAAATCAGAATTATGTCTAAATTATTCATACCAATAAACCTTGAGGCCTCCTTTGTTCCTTTATCAAATTGACAATTAAAAGGTCAGATGTTGAGAAATTTTTGATGATGCAAGTGTGCAGAAGTTAAACAGTAAACGAAAAATTTCCTGTCTTCACAGGATTCACTTGTCTACAAGTAGCTTCCAAACGTTTTAGGTGCAGGCGATTTCTTCTTGGGGATCGAAGACTTTTATCTCTGTGCCCGCATCACACTTCATCTTAACCCCTGGACTGCCAAAACGGGAGCCTTACTATCAACTCCGAACCCATCCTGCAGATGGTCTCACCAATCCTGGTTACGGTAAATACTATTGGAGTTAAAACAATGAATATAAAGCATTTCCTAGCTTTTAGGAAAAATAACCATAAAGCATAGGTGTTAGAATCTAGCACTGGACGTATCTAACCTAGAGAGCAGTTCCCGTTCTAGCACTAGTGATGTTTTATTTCTCCTTTTTTAAGATGGTATCCAAATGGCCTGCAGCTGTGATAACGTCAGGGCACGAAATGGTGCAAATAGACCTCAAATATCATCAAACTTTCGTCCTCTGCGTTTCCCTCAATCTTCTGGTGGTTTTCTTACGATTCGCTTTGCCAACGATCCCGGCGTTTCAGACGGCCAGTTCCTAAAAACTATACTTACAGTCAATGAGTTTGCAGAGAGTTACGACACTCTGTTTTCTGAAGGTGCGTCTTCATTCCCCTTGGGCCAGTCGATCGTGTCATCCTTTGTGTGAAGATTTGTGACATTCCATTTTGTCTCTGCATGGAACCGTGTTTAAAGCCCAACTACAATGCGTGCTTAGAACTGAAACCTAGGTAGAATCGAATTTGGTTTAAATGATTGCGGCGGCCATTCCTAATAGCAACTGTTTCGAAATAAAAATTGTGTACAATGAGTTCGATGTCTATCGAAGAATTTTTCTCAGATTAGCATGTAACATATCTATCTAGACAACCGAAACTGTGGATCCGCGGTCGTTTTTCGTGCTGACCTGCAACAAAGTTCGCTGCCCTGAGCGCAGTAGGTCATTCAACCCACCTACATAAATAGGTGGTAATTTTTATAAAGTGTACGAAATGTGCTTGTGAGAATCATAAAAGTATTTTCTTGATTAAAGTGCTCCCAATATAATACAAAAAACCCCCTTAATTGAGAATTTCATAACTTGTAAAATTTAGTTTTTTTGTGAAGCTATCAGTAAACGATGAAAACACCAGTGTTTACTACTAGCGCAACATTCGATTCTGATGGCGACGTTCGCTTTGTCCAATAAAGCCATACATTTTCATTTAGCTAGTATCTCAAGTACCATAAAAACGCATGCCGTACAATCTCTTAGTTGTCAAACGTATTAAATTCTAGGTGAAAAGCTGTCACCAAAGCTTCTCACGATTCAGTGGAAGCAGCAAGCTTGCATAGAGACCGGAGAGCAGATATCAAAAACATTTATGCCCCTCAAACCCTTGGATGACCATGGTTCGGGATCTGCGCGAAGTGAGAATAGTCGTTTTCTGGTGCTGGAACCAGTAGAGCAAGGAAAGGAAGTCGGACCATTACCAGAGGGTCAATTGACTCGAACTGGGCGAGTAGAAATATCATCCTTACAGCTTAACTGCCATTACGCAATCTTCGTAGCACCCAACAAGCTCAAATCCAATGATGCCACTCTGCGGCAGCACACGGATCAGCCTCCAATTCTCATCGGATGCTTATGCACTCCAGCCTGCTTTGATGATCAGTCAATGCCATGGGCTTCACATTTCGGTTGTTCAATCAAAGGTTTGTGGTTTCGTTAGGAATGGAAAAGCATTAAACTAAGCAAAAAATAAATGCTTTTACCCCATTGCGTGTTCAGATCATTCATCAAGGTATTGGAGAGCTATTGTTTTTTTGCAGAAACTGGTTTGCTATTCCAAAGTGGAAGTAGACCGAAGTCAGCACATTGTCATTCGTAAATGTACCTGACATTTGATTCCGATAAGTTTCTTTGCTCATTTTTCTGCCAGAATCTGACGCCTTGCTTCCCCCAACTAACCTCCGCTCTCAGCTTGTCTCCGACACCTCCTTCATTTATAACATGTCATGGCGGCCACCCACAAATATGCGAGTTCCGCGAAGCCCTCGACCCGACATTGGCCCCGAGCTCAATCTATCTGAAATTTTCTACAGGTGGGTTAAACGATCTGCGGCCTGAACTTTAAAACCGTGTGCGGTGACTAAGCATTTCTCAATCTGTTCTCCTCCCTAATGGAACGCATCGTGCCCAACAGCTTAAAATTTAGAATAATTTCGTACTTATACACAACAGTGTGGTATAGAATTGCCTTTTAGGCGGTATACACAACTGTGGCGTTTCCAGGTTGACATTGTTGCCTCTTATTGGAAGACCACATTCACGAATAATTCAGGGAGGCATATTTTAGCTTAAATCAGAATGTCGAAATCTGAACTCCTATGCAAATTAGGAATAACTGTGGTTTTTAAACTCTAGTTAACAATGGTGCCCAGACAGTTAACGGCTCCGGAGAGCAAAATCAGTACACTTTGGATCTAAATCGCTTTCTTGAAGCTACGATATGCTCTAACTAACGAAACCGGCTGTTTAACCGCATTATATGTTAAATGTAAATATCTTCAAGCAGAAAGACTGGTAAATCTGTTTCGTTCATTTAAAAATAAAGTTGTTGAAATTGTCCTTGTAAAGCCTAGCTGCGTGGATGTTTTTGTTTCAGATTAAGATGACGGCAAGTTGAGGGTTGGCTGATTGATAGGGGTTTGAGTTACTTCTGCACCAATTTTTTCTCCCGTACGCAATATAACCAGTTCTCCTCGTTTTTAAATCAATCAAAGCATAATGGTAAGGGTTTGTGGCCTAGCGTTATAGGAATGAGAACTAGTGTTATCTTTGAACGACAGCAATTGATATGCTGTACCACATTGGAACCGAATTATTTCAAATAATCTTTGTCCTCGCCTGTCAGTTGTGCCAGAGTAGCTAACGGCGGTTCGTCTTTGTGTTTTATGAACCTGTAATTTACTGCTTATGAGTACGCATAACTCTAACTCCATAAATCGCAATCAGAGTGACCTGGGGCCCCGCAATGGACAGACATTTGACTCCTCATACTCTGCGGCTGATGGCTGATCCTTATCCCCGGCTCAGTCCAACTGAATCCCAGACAAAGGTCCTTCCTAGTGTAGGTTGACAATCTCTCCTATTTATCATTCTGCTGCTTTATTACACGCAAAAGTGAAGCCAATTATGCTTATGTATGGTGTTTATGTTTTGTTTGTAATTCTGTTCAGACTTTAAAGAGGAGGGTTGTATGCTGTAAGCTGTATCAGTTTGTGAACTGCTTGTTTGTTGCAAAACCTATTTTAGCATTTCTGGTAAGTCCTGACAAATGTGCTAAAGCGAGTAAAGAAGACTAGCAAAACCCCATTGTTTTCAATCCTTAATCGAGGATATGTCATAAAAGTGTCGGCTATATTCAAGTCGTAATGAGGTCGGATCGAAATCGACTGCGTTGACGTGACATCAATTAAGGCTTTGAGGTTTAAATTCCAACAGATCACATCATAGCATAGTTTTTATGAGACTTTATATTTGCATTTTAGACTAGAACCTCGTTCTTGTTGAATTCCCTCCAACCAAACAGTGTGTATGTCTTCAAAATCCAGTTAATTCATCTCAGGCCATCAAGGCATTTGGGTAGTCAACAGGGAGACAGCTTCTCGGAAACCATCCAAGCAAGTCGTGAGGTCTTCCTTTACGTTCAAACACCCCTACGAGGCATAGAAGTCAATTCCTTTAGAAGTGCTGGAAGTGCCATTACGGACGTTAACACGAGATATCTCATATGTAAGCCTCCTGTTAGGGAAACAGCTAGACGAACGGTGTAAAAGTTTAGCTGTTTTTTGGATAAAATGTTTGGGTCAAATTATGATGGAAGCTAAAGGCTCTTTAGGCGAAAGCAGCATGGGGATTAGGATTGACAGGGTGGCATTACCTGATTGGAATTGAGGATGCCAATTCCCCTTCATGGATTTCACCATAGATACTTGTCGATTTTGAATGCTTCCAATAGTGCATTATATTAAGTAGCCTAGCGGGTTCTCCTAATTTGTCTATTGCTTAGTTCTTTATCGAATTTTTTGGAATCCATGAGCTGACTTTTGTGATGTAAGTTGCAGTAGAGCCATTAAATATGTATAGTAACTCCCTTTGGTGCCTAGGAGTAAAAAAAACTTTGCCCACGAAACAAGGGAAGGATGGGGTGAAGGTTAAGCGGAATGAGCCTCAAAGTGGTATTCCAGACCTCCATTCATCCATCTATCATCAATTTGCCGTCGCCAAGTTTTGAGCACTGCAAATTCGGGACGGTCTATTCTAGACTCTTTGCGGGTATTATTTTGGCCAGTTGATTGAAGTTTTGGTCTTGATATGTTTTCATCGTAGCATACGATATTCCATTTTTCAGGTTTTGTTTGAGCTAAATATCTCAAGTTAACCTAAAATTCATTCGTATGATTTCACAAATGCAAGGTATTTTCATAAAGCAACAACAGTAGCACCCCAAGAATTGTCAACTGTGGCAGGTCTCTAATAAGAACGTCATATTTTAGTCGAGTCTGACTCCTAATAGCTGCTTTTGATAAAATCGTACAACAGCAAGTTAGGGTAAACAAATTCGGTTCTTCATCCACCTTAATTGCATGACTTATCTAGCTCCGTGGATAATCACGCCTTCATTATTTCAGTCTTATTGCTGATCTGGATGTTTCTCCATCTCGCTTCGCCTCGGTAGCTCTGCTGCGTATCTCGTCAGATTATTCGCTTAAAAGTAACATTATCAGCTCATCCATTCTCTACAATGCGTCCGCTTGTACAGTACTTCATTCCCATTGTTCAAGTGTTTGTACATATCTATTCTGTTTTCTTGATTACATTGTGCTTAGTAACATTGTCGTATTATGTGAAGCAGAAACCGCTTGTACCAGCAGCAATGTAGACAAGAGGGCTACGTGAATGGAAGGTCCAAATGAAACGTCCAAATATAATTCTGTGTCACCACTGCACCTATTGTCGATAAAGAAGCGCAAAACTAATCGCAAAACTCGTTTACTTTTATTACTTCCACATGTGGCGACTTCAAATTTTTGAGCTATTGTAAAATGAATATAATTTGAAACAAATTTAAAAAGTATCTGGGAAAAGTTGCAGATCACGTTTGTTAGCCTCAACCGACAAGGCAACGAGTTGCGCCATGTGGCCAGTGAGAAAAGGAATTGGTCTCAGCAGCAACCCAACAGTTCATAATTTGTCTGAGAGGAAATACGAATATGGTTAGTACCGTCAGTATCAAAAGGTACACGAACCGATCTTTTGGCCATTTATCTCTTCTTCACCACACTGGAAGTAGTTAGACTTGTTAACTACCACATTCCTTAAAGGCGGCATCTGACAGATCGTTATCTTCTTTCCTGTTAAAGATTTTTAAGACACATACCTAATCTTATCATGGAAGTCTTGAGTTAGGCCTGGGTATTAAAACCATTGATGCTGCCGTAGGAAATTTTGTTCTATACACTTAACGAGTCATCGAAATAGCAAATGTGATAGGCTTGTGCCACTGCCCTTTATTTACAACCGCTTCTTCCCCTCGAATCAAAATCAAAATTTGTCCAAAATTCATGTGCCACGTGAAGTTTTGCACCACCTACCATCAAACATCTCAAAATTCTATAAACTATTCCATGGTAAAGTGATTTGACGCAGCGTTCTTAACCCCGAATATGGGGATCCTAATTTGCTTAGTTTTAAGGAGGTATTGGCGGTATCCAATGGTGTTGAGGAGAGTAAGTTGAAAAAGAGGAGAGTCGGTGTGCTATTTGACAAGGCTAGCGCTCCTTCAGCATATACACTTGCTCACGAAAAAATGTACATTTAAAAGTAATCGTTGTCGGTGCAAACCGCAGACATTTGGAGGGCCATTTATTGTGGGTGGTATTGGGCAAGAAAGCAGAATACAAGAGAGGGAAGAAAATCGCAAGTAGGATGTGTGGTGTATTAGCAAGGGCCTCAGTGGCACTTGTTTCTCACACAATTTCGTTTAATATAAATAATTTCAAGTGTCTCGTTGAAATGATTTGTTGGTCGCTTTACATCTCTTTCCTACCAGAAAACAACAGCTATAAAAATTATATGACTGGTTTATGGTGTATAGCTTTAAGTCTGCCGTTAATGAGATGTCCTTTTACAAGGTATTTCTTTACTTCGGGCTTGGTGTACAATTTGTGATTGGTGGGGTTCCAAATAACTAACAGCGTGTTGTCTACTTTACTTAATTAAGTAGAGGCGGCCAACACGCCTGTTTTATTTGTGATTAAATTTAACACAAAGCAACCTTTTAAGGCGGGCGTGGAGGCTACTACAGGCAAGCACATGCTGAAAGGGTTTTTTTAATTACAGCGTGCGGCTTCATTGTGTCTCTTGACGAGGAACAATTTTACCTCAACAGTAGCTTGGTTGTAAATTATGAAGCGCAATATGTATAGTCATCGACAGGTTGCTTCTAATGTTGCCACGGTGCATTTTTCACTTGGTGACTTTATCGTGTTTATTGTTATGTAAAATACTAAAGTTCTGCATTATTAACTTTGCTTAACATTATACCCAATCAGCCAGTAGCAAAGCATGCCGGAAATATCTGGTCAATTGAGGAGGTAATTCGTTGAGTTAGGTAACGGAAAAATGGTAATTTTATTACTTTCATCTGAGTGTTCCTGCTTACATCTCTGGTCTTGTGCTCCCCTCTAGCCATAGGAGCCGAGATGTCATACTAACAACACTGCCTAAATAAATCGCATTCTCACGGTACAGTGCAAGAGATTCACACACTGTCGCGCTACTTCATGGACACTCGGTGATTTCACCTTTCCTTCACTACCTGTCACACTGCCACACAGCTATCATGTTATGTTACTTTCACATGTCATCCTTCAACTGGGAGGTTCATTTTAACGTTTGAGAAAGAAATGGTCATTCGTGTCAACATTTTCCATATTGGGTAAAAGGATGAATACTTAAACGCTGTTCTAATTACGTTTTGTTTCATGCTAGCGTCTGAATGTTAAGGACATTGCTCGACTTCGTCCAACTTTAACTAAATTGATGTAAGTGTGAAGAGAGAATGGCTGGCTAACAAAACAGATGCACTTTAGACCTTGTAAATGGGCTAAATTTTGAAAAAATTGAGCTAAAGTAAGTTGCCTCTAGCTCCCAGCCAACCTATGAATAGAATCTCGGATCGATTTTACTCATGCGTCCAGCCAGAAACATGTAATATCAAGACGCTCCATATCCGTCCCTCCGGCTCAAACATTTCTCTCGGTGTTTGTATTTCCACTTTTACTAGCTGAACAAAATGATTCTTGCTGGTTTTCTTGTACACTTAAGTTTGCTCCCATTTCAACGAAACACTGCCTTTATCATGAATTCACGATTGTAGATGCACTCACAGCACTGCAAAACATGCATCATCGAGATGTTGCGCTCCTTCGTGTTGAAGATGCCGCTGGCGCCATCGTAGTTGCTGCAGTGTTGGACCTGACAGGTGGTTAAAATAAGCGGCGATAAATGCAAACTTCTCGGCCTGGGTAAAGTCCTTTTCATTTAAAGTTGAAACAGGGATCTATTATCATATTTTGAATTTTTGAAGATGCACCGAAGTCTCTCGGTCAGCCATGCTCAGCCATTTTAATTCAGAGCTACGAACAACACCAAATGCGGAAAATTCAATTCTACTCATTTCAATCTGAGAAGTGAATCAGTGTGAATGGTATTAAGACGAATTCACAAATTTCCTTTTGTTTTTTTACGTTTTGATTTATAATTATATAAGGTTTTGCTTCTTCTAAGAAAACACGGCTGTTTTCTGCATAATCATAGCATAGAGTTAGCCAATGACCCTTCATAATTTTGGATAATTAATGCCCTAAAACTAACTCCCTTACCTCTTTCTGCCTGGATAATAAGCGGATTAGCGTATTTTTGCATCGCCTTCCCTATGTATTCGTCATATTTTCCTTTTATCCATAAAATGCGTTGACCTCGTGAGACCAGTCATTAATGGTCAACATGTATTTTATCAAAAAGTTATCACAGCAAAATCACTAAATGGCACGGTTGTTTTGCACAATTTCGGTCAGTATTACTTGTATCTAGGTTGAAAATAGACATGAGTAAAGGCACATTGGCTTCCATATGGACACCGTCTCTCCCTTTCAAAGTAAATACAGTGCTCGGTTCTGTACTTTGGATGGCTTGAGATATATCTAAGCTCACCGATTCCATGTGCAAAATGGCAGTAAATTCCCATAGAACAGTAACCCCGCTTTTTGTAGTGCTTGCAAAGCTCCGTTTTATACCGAATGTTTCTCAGCGCCACGTCCACAAAAGCTGCCGTTCCATTTGGGTGTTGAATTACCTGAAAGAGCATCAATCCATACATAAGCGCTATGTTAAACTAGGGATTCGATAAAAAATAAGTAAACAATTTTTTGCCTACTGCACTAAAGAAATTTCACATTTAAAACTCTTAGTTATCAAAAAATAAACAAGTACTGCATTGGGAACATCGATTATGAGCGTGATAGTAAATATTTCTAATGCTAAAATAGTGACGGCAATGCAAATAATGAACATCTGCGACTCCACTGTTTGCTCACATCTCGATTCCAGTTGGTCGGATTGGAATGCGTTGGGTGTGTTCTCATCGGAAAAAGATCTTCAGGAATATTAAGAACAGAAAATGTGCAGGGCAGCTGAGAGTGATTGAGTGCACTACTGTTAACCTTTTTTAAGCTGGGAAGGTAAGCGTCGTTGATTTGCGAAGTTTGGGATGCTGCAAGGCCCTCGGAACCTTCAAAAGCACCGCCAAGAATTGGACTACCCATCTCTGCAAGATGGTCCTGCTCCTGGTCCTTATTGGGATTCCGGTCGCACACTTGTAACACTTCTTCCCAGGGTTGTGTTGAGCGCTCCCTTGAATGTATGTCTGAATTTATCAACGAACTATTTTGATCTTCGTAACCACCACCCAGGATTGGGCGTCCGAGAAGTATCGTGGGATATTGTTGATCCTGATGTTGTTTGAGACGTGCTGAGTAGCCAAACATGCCAGATTGGTCAACAGTGCAATTTCGTAGTGAATTCGATGGCGCTAAACTTATTAGCTGCTGGCTAGCTTTCACGACCGACAGCTGTAAATTATATGTCGGTATTTTATAATCTGTAGTTAGCGTTAATGCGTCTTTAGTTGGTTAGTGCATGAAAGAAAACTGATTGGCCATCTGTCTGGGTGATTTCACCTTACACACTGTGTGACCGCATGTGCATGTGTGCTGTTCATGCCTAGTCGGTGATACTCTGGTTTGGCAGCATGTATGAGCCGATTTGTGGGGTGGTGAGTGCTCATTGCAAGCAAATGCTTATATATCGTTGGCAGCTGAATTAGTCCATGAATTTGACAAGCCAAAATTTTGCCATCACATGGGACGGAGCGTTGTATCTCGATTCCTCAATTCGAATGGTCTTATTTTTAGTACTGATTAAGGTGATGATAGTGGGATTTTTGGCTTGCAATCGTTTTAGCAAGCCCAAACTGGAGCCATGGCCTTGTTTTTAGTCGGCGTAATGCCATCGTTACATGACATGCCTTTTTCCTGGGCCCGCCCAACTTTGAAGAAACAGCAATGTCTAGGAACATCGAGAAAATGTGCTATGATGCTTCAAGCAACATGCTCACAGCCCATGCAGCGCAAGCACAAACTGACTGAATTTTTAGCAATGGCATTTATTTATTTATTTATGCTGTAAACTCCTCAACATTCACTGTTGTGGACGCGCTCAATATGCATGCCGGTATGTATTTACCGTGGATTTAAGATGTTTTGTTAGTAGAAGTGTCCATGAAAGGTTATACAGGAAGCGAAAATCATTCCATTACAAAATCGTGTACTACACATAGGCTGTTGGGAAGATCATTGAGTTTCCTTTGCTTCAATGTTTTTAGTCTTGTGCTGAGGAGAAGGTTGGGCGACTGCATTGCAAAACGCCACTCTTTATGTAGTTGGCCTCTTAGCTCCTTCATATGCTTACAATGATACCAATTTAACATGGGCAGGCTTAATATCACTCCCAAGAATATCTCAAACCCTAAAATTGTTCACCAGATCTCATTTTCATCTTGTCAGTGAAGAACACAATAAAAGTCATCTTAATTAAAGGCTGTTTAGATGTAGAAGGAAGAAAAGATAAAGTTACAAGATGCGCCTTCGTTCGTTTTATCCGAATTCAGGCACCCTTCTTTGTATTAATTAGGGGAGAAATTTGTGCACCCCGGTAAGAGCTTGGATTTATCCAAGTGGATCAGCTAATTCCAATAAGAAATGGCAGATTATTAGCTTTGACATTATTGACCGAGGTGACGTGCTGAGCGTCATTAATGCGAAATGAAATGAAAAAATCCAAATGGGTATAATTCCAAATCTGAGCTGTACAATTTCTCTCAGCCTCCCCATTCACTCCACCTTTGGATATTCATATTTTTATCCTGCCCTGGCACTTTCTCAGCTTGCTGTGGTTGTAGCATATTTGCAGAATTAATAACAGCTACTCTCATCTGCAATCTCGGTTCAGTAAGTGGTTGTGAGACGTCGTCTTAGAATTTATTTTCTATCTTACACAAAACAAATAATGCTGCTGCATTAAACACAACCAAGGTGGCAAACTGGGGTAGTACTAGTTCACCTGCAGTACTGAAACACAGATTTTAAAGAGAAACGCTCTTTTGGTGTTTCGCATGCGCGCAAAAACTTGATGGACATGCCATAGCAAGTAGTCACGCAGTCTGGTCGCTAACCTCACGGTTCATGTCTTTCGAAATCGCAGCGAAATCACATCCAAGGTATGAAAGAATAACACTGACATGTTTAGGGGAACATGCTGTGTACAGACTTAAATCCGCTATTAAAGTTAGGAGTCTGCATAGCTTAATTTTCATATCGTTGCGTCATATCAATCATTACTAGATTCGTTGTGCACAGTGTTTAGCGGAAAGCAATTTATTTTTGGCCTCCGTGGATGTTGGTCATCATCTTAGAGGTATAGAGCTCTGCCCAAGTTAGTTCGTGTAACAATCTATCAATTCTTTCCATTTACAAGAAGGACCTATGCTTTACGACGTCCACAGAAAGGATACCGTTCCGTAAACCCAACATATACGGGCATTATCCTAATTTCATAGACCAGAAAGAAGGCATACCCTTCGCAAAAGTTAAGCTGCAGGAATTATAAGAGCAGAGCCACCAATGCTAAATTGATTTCTGCCAATCAACTAACTTCAGGATCTACAATAAGGTTAGAAACGATAAATGCAGGACCAGATTCCTTTAAGGGTGTTCACCTTACTAACGTGAAATTTTGTGATCTATCCATGAAAATTGCCCTACTGATAGTAAAGTCAGGTAGTCTCACTCTTTGTAGGACACCGACTCACAAAAGCGGCGTAACTCCGTTCCATTCGGAATCCATGAGGCACCTTTTAGAGCCTCCCCCCAATGTACTTTCGCTAAGTGGCCTAACCCCTAAACCATGAAAGTAGTCTTGGTCGATGCTGTGTGTTGACAAAACGTAATCTGCTCTAGCATTAAGCCTCCTGCAGTCTTTAATGTCTCCTGGAACAAGAGTGTTAACGATGATTCCGTCTCGAGGGTGGTGTGCAAAAAGCTTCTAAATTTTTGGTGACGAGTACGGAATACCTACAACATGGGGTGGGTGTGACCTTTCACAATAGATAATTAACTCAACCAACCAGAATTTTTTTACTTTTGCATATTAGTAGGAAAGTTTGCAATAAGTCGGTTGCTGGTTTAATTCCCAATTTTAGTAAAAGGGGCAACTTAAGTACTCCACCATCGTAACTTAGCTGGTGGGCTAGTATTTGTGCCATGGTAATTGACACCCTTCTCTAAGTCGATAATACATATTCAGCCTTAGTATTGTGTCTTCTCCTGAGGGAGTTACCAGGCCTTACGAAGACTTTGTAACTCTAGAGGTCTTGGTCATCATCATGTTGGCAAAGTAGTCCATCAACGCCATTTATACCAGAAATCAGTAGCCAATTCGTCGATTTTAAACAAAATTTTGTATGCATTTAAAATTTCATGCTGCCTACGTGGAAGCTATTATCACACACTAGTGTTGCATCGTTCCTCACTTGAACTTGACCGCCTCGAGAAGAAGAAATCAAATACTAAATAAAGTAGTTTCAACCCATCTTGGTGATAAATTATAGCAAAATGTATATGAATAACATATTCAGGTTGATCAAACCATACTTGCAAATCATTGGGTAACTTAATGTCCTAGCGGTGCTGCTGAACCCAAGGTAACACATAGAGATATCATGATATGTTATCGTGGGGAGAATTTTAAAACAAGCTTTCAGTTCTTCTATAGTCCAATTCCATGGATATACGAGCCTATAGGATTATCACTTGTATTCTTACATGCGCTTTATATACCCAACATGCGTGTCTTGGCTATGCACATCAATATTTCGGCATGAATGCACTGTGTATTTCGGGTGTTTGAGACATTCAAAAGACTGTTCGTGTCGTTTTACGTAACGTAACGTTAATGTTCTGGTGTGATCTCAGTTTACATCAGCGTAACAGTTTCACTCAGCAGGCTATTGTCATTTAAATCAAATTAATTATTTTGTCGGTGCTAACCAATCATCACCGCTTGTGGTTGTTTACTGACATGCTCAGAAATATTTTCAAGCAGTAGTAATGAAAATGGCCTTGAGTAACAACACGAATACGCATTCTTCGAAGTTCGCCGAGGGCCCAACCTACGAATCAAAGCTTTTGAAGTCTGGTTATGGAGCACCATCAGAAAATAGTGTAATGAACCTCGCCAACTCAGATCGTCGGCTCCTGGAAATGCGAAAGAAGTTTCGCGTAAGGACAGCTAATCTCAGTTGTGTCGTATTTCCATCCATCCGATTAAGTTTGCGATTTTTTAATTGCCTACATTCTAAGACTGCATCTTATCTAAAGAAGTGATTATCACAAACAAGTCGACTTTAACTAGAATCTATACGCATTGCATGTCTTGCATCAGAACAGAGAGCGGTTCAGCTGTGCATTTTCCTTAATTCAGTATATGTGAAATACCCATCAGCGTCTCTTAAGACTTAATGAGTTATTTTTTATTCTTCGTAATCTTTTCGTAGAATTTTCACCAACATTAGTTGTTTAGACAGATCTAACGTCGCGTGAAAGCCTGATCGCCCCAAAAATCATCGCGCTTTTACATTTAGAGCCAGATCGCTGAAAGTAAAATAAAACGTGAAGGTCTTGCGATGAGGCAGGAGAATTTGCGCTACCAAATGAAGCGTTTTGAGGGCTTCATTCGCGATAATGAAGCAAAGCGCGTTAGAGCCATCAAGAAGTACTTGACTGAGCGGCAGATAATCGAGGAAAAGACCAAGGAAGGCGTTGAACTCAGGGTAGAGTTTGGAAAGGCTAAAATCGCGTAAGAAGAATTGGGTATTTCTTAAAAACTTTCTGCATCCGTACTTCAATATCCTGTAGGGCTTTGGTACTTTGAACTATTCATACCGATAGGTATGAGGATATGCGACGAAAGGTAGAGGAATACAAGAAGTACGAATCTTACTTGATGGATGTTATCGACCTCCTTCCACCGGGTATAGTTACGCATTCGATGCCTGTGGCTATAATCTTTTTAATTTTTCTACTAGCAACATTTAAGTACAATTTAACTTTTAAAGACCTGAGTTTGTGTTTTGAACTTAGCTATTTATAATTTGGATTAATGAAGCACGGAAACTGTCTTTTTAAGCTTCCTTTCCATCTTAAGTAAGTTTCGGAAAATGAAGTTATTTGCTGGGGATTGTATGCGCTAAATTTCCCGCCTTTTAATAATACCTGTCATGGTTACGGGCAATCGTACCCAATATTCAGCGAGCTACCGTGACCTATTTTCGTCGGTGTTTTTTATATTATTATTTTTCTCAACAGTGCGTTTCAGTAGATTAAATGGAGTAATTTATTTATGAATTTTGGCGGGTTCGGCTCGATCTGCTGCCGTTGTACATCAAGAATTAAGACAACTTGTTGCATAGATTCTGCCTCTGTGGGAATAAGCAGCGATTCTCACGCCTGGCTCGAAAACTGCAATTGGTTAATAAAGATTCAAATCTAGTCTCATTTCACGGCCCCAGTCTGTTACCAGAGGTTCGCCCTGTCTTCACGAGTTCATAACGCTTAATAGAGTGGTGCTTTGCTGTTTTTTTGTACTGAGTCTCCTCATTTATGAAAAATTTCCAATCTATCGAACGATATCACAGACGATGAACCAACATTTTGAAATTATCCGACTAAACCGAATTTGCTGCTTTGTTGTAGACTACATAAAAATAGCTGACAATGTTCTCGTTGGCTTGATAATGCGCTACAACACTCTTTACGGGACTTACCAATCACTTCTGGCTGAGATGAATGCAAAGTCGCAAAACGTAAGTTATGCTCGTATTTTCTATGAGGAGAAGAGTCAAAAATGGGATGGAGAATGCTGCATCACGGGGTTAGGTCTACAAACTGGCTTTGTACAAAACACGACGGTGAAGAGTTGTGCTATACAAATGGAAAACGTTTTAATTACTGATTCGGCTGTTGTAGGTAGATAGCGCCCACGGACACAGTGCGGCGTCCGCACTTTCATGCGCACAGCACCGACAAGGTCAAGCTATTGCCTCGCGCCTACCCTCCCTCCGCGTGTTTGTCCGTACTCGCGCCATGTTTGATTGCCCAAATTAGCTCTCAGGGCATAAGCAGCTGTCCTTGGCTTATTGAATATTGAGCTGATGAGGGCAACACTTTCACAAGAAATGCAAAAATACATGGGCCAAAGGAATTCTTCTCCTGACTTTACGAACGAGAAGCTGGGCAATATCGATAGCTTCCATATTCTTAAACTCGGGAACTTATTTTCTCGCGCATGATACTCTGCATTTGCATTAGGACGTTGGAACTTTTATCTACGGTCAAATGTTGCGCCACATAGCATAAATGTCTGCAATTGGCTTTATTGTACTTGTATTGGCCAAAGCTAAATCAGATTCAGCCAGTGTTTGTTCTTCTCAGATTCGTGAGGCACACGCCCGTCTTCAGGCGCTTCGCGAGGAGCACGCCAGTCGAATTCTCACTCTCAACTCCAAACTTGCCAATCTCTACAAGGAGCGAAGCGCCAACAATGAGCAGCTCCAACAGCTCGTGCAAAAATTCGATCAAAGCCACAAAGAACTGCGAAAACAGGTGTGAGTGGGGAATTAGCACTGCATGGTGAAAGTAGGGTAGCGATATCTCCTTAAGATGATGTCAATGTCATTCAACCTTATTTTCACTCTGTAAAAAAGCAATTTATTTATTTACTAATCCGATTCTTTTAATTTCTTTATTCTCTTCACTAATGAAGCCTTCACTTGTTATTGGATGAGGTTCTTTTTATTCCCACTGTCCGTTTTTGCAGATGACGCTATCCTTGCATGTTTTGCCCATTTATTAACCGTCCCTATGGTTGCCTCCAGTTCAGCTCTAGATTATTGTAACGAATGCGGCTATTATTGATGAACTTTCAGCAGAGGCCTGGTTAAAGCAAATAACGCGAAAATACTGCTACTTTCTCAAAATTAGTTGGAAATGTTCGGAACGGTGATTCGTTCAATTGAGAACCTGGTGGACAAGTGTGGCTGGCCTTACACTGCTGCAGTAGAGGAAAATGAAACTTTGTGCGCCAAACTGGTTCGCATAACGGTGAGAATTTGCCATGTAAATCTGTCCAGTAGTCGATTTCACGATGTCACTTTGCGGAACGTAGTGAAGCAGTAGAAGTCCACGCTACGTAACAATGTATGTGTTTGCATAAAACCTGAGCCATACCAAAAATTTCCTTAGCGCAATCATCCGGTGTTGTTCTTCTATGCTAATCTATGTATGTTTCGTTGTCAGGACCAATTATTCCCAGCTGAAATTGCAATTGTCCTTAAATTATGTTGTAAAATAGGGTAATTCAAAAAATTACATTCTGTTGATCATAACTCACTCTCAGTGTTGCCAAATCATTAAGGCCAGGCAATTTTCCGAATCATTACACCACTTTGATTGCATTGATTCATTCTCAATGTCTCTATTTAAGTGTTCTCTTATTAGTGTGGCAATTCCTATCCTGTGTCAGAAAATGAGCCACTGCCGTCCCAAGGCTATTCTAAAAAGCACGGTTCCATTTCTGACAACCTGAGGTTTATTTATCTTTACATTTACCTCCGGGATGCCGATTTCACGACGGCATCATCTTTGTCCGAAATTCGTTTTATTCGGTTCTAATAATTGTAATATTTTGGATTTCTCTACATCCATGGGAAGACCACCATGGTTTCAATGGCTTTTTTCCTTCATATCTGCAGATACAAGATTGCACGAGGCGATAGCAGATCGGCGCTTGCCTATTTAAAGTGCTTTTAAGGCACAGCTTTTGACAAGTTCGAAAAACTATCTCCAGCATGGTGTAGGTGGATATACGAATAATGGCATAACTATTCAAACACCATGCTTCTAAACGTAACCTGTCAAAGGCACTTAACTTTTATCGCCGAATTTCTATTGGATGTATTTCTCGTTCCATGAGTGCAGATTGTGAGTCCCATTGCTCCTCATTCTTCGATTCTCTATGTGATAATCTTAAAAGCACCGAGTGCTTTAAATGGAGTGAAAATGACGTTTACATAACTTCGATTTCGTGTGGCTGATTTGTTAGCTGTGGCAGAAAAATACAAAAATCTCTAGCTTAGGAATCGAGTCCGACTAATTCCCCTGAATTGTAGCATAAAACCCGAGCATCTACGTGGAGGGCTGGCCTGCCACAGTTTTATCAAAGGAGAAATGAGGTTCAGTTGAAATCACGCCGACCCCCTGTTGTATTTCCTCTGTTGTATCGACTTCCACAAAATTTGATGGTTGAGTTCGCAGCTCTACGTAGACTCGACCAAGCTTATTCTTGAATCCTCTTTGAGTAGTGTAGTCGTTGCAGAAGTCACCGTTAACTATGAACTAGATGCATTCAAAAGTGCCTAGATCGACACGCTGCTTAATTTCATCTCGGAGGAGAAGGCGGCAATTCCCATCCCTTGTATCCCTGTAAGCATTGTGCTTCAATATCCCAAACGCTAGTGACATACTGCAACGATCTGCACCCAGTGAATTGATTAATTCGACCAATATAAACAGATACTGAGAAGCATACTTATTTCAAGGCATCCTTTAATGTGGTGTTTAGATTATGCAAAGTCGAGGTGACGGTTTTCAACCAACTTTGCATGTGCACTGAAGACTATGTCGTAACAGCTTGCACAATAGCCGTTGGAGCTTTCATTCGCCTGACTGGTTGCACCTATGACCGAGGAACGAGAATAAAGTAACCCCTAACCGTTGCTGAACGAGTCCCTTATCCTGTTTATGCGCTATGACTCGAGCCCGCTACACCTTGCCGCAGGTCACAATTTATAAACCAACCACCATTGAAACTATTTTTTTGAAAAAATAAATTCCACCATTTGGCAGATCTACACAGAAAGTCATTTTCACATTTGCATATCGAGTCCACTTGGGACAACTAATGCAATGGAGATTACATCTCACCTTAGTTGTCAAAATTTTAGGTAGTTTGGGGATGTACACAACTAAATTTTTTAGCTTGACCAAAAAGTACCCTAGCCTCTAAGTAACATTCGTTATATGAAATGGAAAGCAACCATCCCTTATCAAATGTGTCATGACATACTTTTAAGGACTTGGACACTTATGAACAGCTAGTACGGACCGTTGAAAGCAGGCGCTCGTTGCCGCAAGCCCAGGGGGTATGCACGCGACCGATAACTAAAGATTGTCTAAAACCTTCTTTGGCTGACCTTCCTATCTCAACGACTTTCGCTGACTAATTGCGTAAAGGAGGTGGTTTTTAATAAACCACAGGCTGCTCTAAGCGGTGTGTTTTGCCTTTAGGAGTACATTGTTACTGTGCGGATGATTCTCACGGCCATCAATGCGAACAGTGGTAAAGCCGAACGTAAACATCTACCGAAGAATCAAGGTGGCATCTCCGAATGAAAATACGACTTCACATCACTCACAGACTTATGCGTATGAGTTTACTGTATACGAGCTCCGAAATACCATGCACAAGTAGACCTTGTAGAGTCCAAGGGTAAAAAAATACTACACAACATGGCCGGCCTTTTGGGTACAGACGAACTTAAAGCACATATGAAAACCCACGCATTTTTGCTTGAAGCGATTCACCACTCCAGGTCTTTTAAGCACGAATGGTACCACACGGCACTCAATTCTTTTGGAGACGCGAATGTTGCAGCCTTCGGCCGTCTAGAACAATTTGAAAACGCCCAACGAAATGGCGCAATGATAGACATGCAAAGGGCAGTAACTTGACTTCATCTTATTTGACTGTCAAACTTGTCCTGCAGTTTGAACTCATAGCAACATTTAAGAACACGAATAACGATACTCACTTACCCGCAGTTACATCAAGAGGGTACCACACCTTGGCGATGGGACGAGATGAAAAACTTTACATTGCGTTGCAAAAGAGGCGACAAGTGAGCAAATCAATGTCTTGTTTGATACCGTGATAAAAGGAATCCGAGAGAGGTGTCAATAGACGACATTATTGGGAAAACGAACAGTTGGTTGGGAGGAGAGGGACAAGGTAGGAAGCTTACAGCCCGCGAACGGGAGCAAACATGGACACAACCCTTCAAAGGATTGTAGGCTTCTGTACTCAATCTAGGAAGTGAATGCTCATCTTGTTTTCGATATCTACGCCCTCAACGGCCTGGAAGGGAAGAATGTACACTATCGGTTATCCTGAGGGAGCAGAAGGATTTACTGCCACAAACGGCATAGCATTTAAAGTGATCCAAACAAACCATGGAATTTACTACACTCACGAAACTGATCACTGCGTTCGACGTGATGCACTACTTATGCCTAGTTTTGAACTTGTACAGCTTGACAAGTCACCCCAAGTCTAAGTACCTGAACTCATTTCTAGCGAAACGCTGGATGCCAGTCACAACAATCACGTAAAGCACGTCCAAATCCAAGACCGTTAAAATGCATCCCAAACAAATAGATAATCCCATTGTGGCATATGGTAATTAGCCTGGGGGGAAAAAGTTGATCTGGATCTCTTCCTTCAACCTAGTAACCTAATTTTTTGGAGGAACTATGCCAATAGTGGCACAGTACCTAAGCATACGATACTTGACTAGGCAGGATGAAAGCCGACATACAAAATGCGTCACCTGATAGAGCGCAGCTTCAACACCGTCATAGCAGATCACTCTCAAATGAACTCAACGAGGCTTGTGAAGCGCTAATTTGCTTTCGACCATCAGTCAGAAAGCATTTAATTGTGGGGGTGACTTTCGTTAACTCCTGGATTAATAACAAGGAACGCAATTTTACTCTATATTAATTTCGATGAGCCGAAGGCAAAACTTATTAACTCTCTTGGAGTCACAGGACCTCTGTGACCTCTACCCTCTTGAGACAATTTGTTCTGCGTATAGTATCATGACCGGTGGCCTCGATCCTCAATTGTTCCCTTCCAAGCCCTGCCTATGAGACATTAGTACGTCGGTTTCAGTGTATTTACAATTTTATCAAAGTAATATCTTCCATAATACCAGAGCAGCAGATGCTATTCTATAGTTAAATCCTTATCGACCACTCAAAGATCCTATAAAGCTAAACAATAAAAACTTCATCCATCGACTTTACTAGTACTAATAAGACAATACGAGCCAGGTGCACAAAACAAATCTCAAAAAGGCAAAAACTCACTGCTTTGAATTCGTCATAGGTGATATATCCGTCCCCGTCAACGTCTGCTTCAGCCATTGTCCGCTCACCAATTCGATTAATCTAGAGGTTGAATGCGTATCGACGAGGGGAATTTCGAGATGCTGATAACGGAGAGCCTACTTAACCTTTCTACTCTGTAGTCTGACACGATCAATTCAAACCCTCAAAAGAACTCAGACTAGGCAAAATTAGTTGGTTTCATCCATTTAATTTCTGATATGACGTATGCAAGTAGAAGCCTCCATTGTAAAGCTTAACAACTTGCGGATGAGACTAATGGGAGTTGGAAAGTATAGCATGCGAATGATAGTTTCGGATAAGCAAGGCGAAAGTAAGTTAATCCACAGAAATACTCAAACAATTTGATTCATACAGACATACAATGTGCGATCTTTGCTACGAGTAAATGAATGAGATACACATCGCGTGCTATAATGCAAATATTTAAAGAAAGCAAATTATTAATGCAGATAAAGAACTGCATGTGCAACAGCACATTAAACACAGTTTGGAACGGTTTGAATATAGACATAGGCAGCGTTACCTGTTCCATTGTAACGCTAGCCCCAACCATCATTTGCAGAACACTCAGCAGCTCACTTCGAGATATGCGGTTGTCAACATCGAGGTCATACATGCCAAAGAGAAACCGTAATTTGGCTTCGCGGTTATTATACTCGGTCACACCACTAGAATTTGGCTTTCGGAAGCGTGCCACCTTTTGCATGAATTCCCGAAAATTCAGCTCCTCTCTGAATAACGATCAGACTGCGTTTCGTCGATAATAAAAACTAAGACACATCTCAAGTAGAATATAAAGAAATAAAAGGTGTAAGTCAGTTTGAAATTAGAAACAAAATTCAATAAAAGTATAACCTAGTGGTGGCATCCTCGTCTTCAAAGGTGTGTTCAAGCTATGGCCAAAAAAGGACAAGAGGTAGATGGACTTACCCGCCCTTGAAAAATTCATTTATAATACGGTCACCCAGAGGGTTTATAGCCAGTTCTGGTATGAGAAGAAAATCTTGACGCCTAAAAATTATGCGTGGTTGCAAAATTTACTTCAAATATCCTGCCTTGGACCGATCGAGTGTGGTATAACGGTTGTAGAGTCGATGTATTTGTTTCGCAGAAACTGCACGGTAACCACGATTTAAGTTTACTTACACCCAGTTTCATTTGATATTTCGGCTACCTCTTCCGGATCCAAAATCTTTGATGAACCGCCCCCCATCGTGAGTCCTTTACGAACACCAGGGCAAAAATCGCGCAGTAGCTACGAACTTGGCGCTGATGAAGACAACTATTTAAAACAAAGGTGACATCATTAAATTGTGCTCTTAGAGCGCCAGCTACCTATGAAAACTTGGTGTATGCCCGATTTTATTGTTGCTTTACTCTAAGCAGCAGTGTTAAATTTCTATACATGAGGGCTTTATTACCAGCACCCTTAAATGCTGACCAAAATCAAACCTCGAAGTAAATATTTGCCAATTGTCTTATCAAACAGATAATTTAACACTAGAGTTTTACATTGATCATAGTTTTTAAGTTTATTGGTAACAGCTTAGTCCCCACAGGCCTCCTTATCTTCAAAAAGTTGTAGAATTCGACAGAATGGATATTTCCGACGCACAGAAGAGTCTGGAACCAGCTAGCGTAGTTCAGAGAGCGTGACGTCAAGAAGCAGAAGTAGGGGGCTTCTAGGTGGTCTGTCATCAAAACTTGGTAGTGATAAACAGCTAACCCATTACGATAATGCAATGTCCCGATTTTCGCTTCGATTTACGGTTAGGCGGACATCATTGGGCACGGTCCTTACGACTTTTTTAGTAGTATGTGTAGCTTGCTGGGAATTTCTCGAAGAAAAGGCATAACACTGGAGTAGAATGCATACATTCGGCAGACAAGAATAGATTGGGGACTGCTGGCGTGGCCCTGAGTCCAGCCCACCCGTATAGGCCGATATGGCAACTCAGGCGACCGTACACAAAGCCGGCGGTCAAAAAAGTGCTAATCACTCTTCTTTTGAACGTTATTCCCGAGGCTTCCCTCAGTAAACCTCCCGCGTCAGCCGCCACAACGTAATCAGTGCTAGAATAAATATCCACTAGCTAACCATGCCAGTCATCGAAATTCAACCTCAACTTAGGAAGTGTTTGTCAACGTTACCGATCCTCTGCGACTGTTCAACAAGGTCTGGAGTTCCGCTTGGTTTGGAAACCAAATTTAGTGAGAGATTTTGCCGACCGTCGGCATGTCCATAGGGAGACGTTGTAACACCGATCCCTTAAGCATATAAGCAGGGCAATTTTCAAGACAAAACCTTTTCAGATGGTTCACGGCCAATGTTGCTCCAGTTGATAATAGCTTTCTCACAGAACACGGGGATGGGGTAGGTGTCAATGATGAAAGTCGTTCTTAGCCTCTGTGTTATGGGATGTCACAGATCCTCCCATCTGTAGCCCATGCACTTCTTTCGTACCGCTAGTTTCGCACAAGAGATGCAGGTTGGGATGGAAATCCTATAAAGTAAGGTCCACTTTACGCTGTCACTAACGTAGCGCCCCGAGACTTCCTTGAAGGCAAAGGAAGGCAGAACGCTGGAGCAGTATGCATTCAGCAAACAAGAAGGGACTGTGGCTGCTCGCACGGCCCGGAGGCCAGCTCCAGCCGGATAGGACAGTGTGGCGACTCAAGTGACCATAACTGAAACCGGCAGTCAAACAAACAAAGCATTGCAGCATTGGTCTCCGGACTTAAGGTAACGTTAATAAAACAGGATATTGCGCTTTTTTGGAATACGTTTCTCATAATTGAAAGCAATCACATGTTCGGCAGTTTTTCTCGGTTCTTTTCCTATACCTCTGGCTTTGGGTCTTTGGAAGAAGATTGGCTATGTTTGACGCCTTTTATATGGGTAACTTTTCGACTTTCCCTTGAAAATTGTTGACGTTCCGCCAGCCACGGTGATAGGACACGCTGACCACCATGCACCTGAAAGGCATACTGCAGCTAGTACGGTTCCTCTTACCTTCAGCTTTAAACTTGGCATCGCACAGGCTGAGTGGAAGAAGATATTACAAATTGTGCAGGAGATTGATAGTGTAGAGAAAATTTGCCAGAATCTATGAAGCGTAGACAGTTCCTCACTCCTTGAGTAAGGGAGGATCAACAAATCACGACGTTGGACTTTGTGGTCTGGAAGGTGTAAGGGTAGAAAAAACGAGTGGACACAGTTTTGCCTTCAAGCACCGTGTACCTGTGCGACTCAAAGTGCGCATAGTTGGGTCGGAGTCTTAATAATAAATACAAGTTAACCAAATAGCTTCATCCAGGGTATTAAAGTGAAAACGAAATAACTGACGACCCACTTCGCGTGATAATCTTTTCATTAAAATGATTATCTCTGTTTTTTAAATCCTGTTCCGCTGCAATATAATCTTATAACTCCTACTTTTACCAAAATTTTTGCCTTTAGAGGTAGAGGAAGAACTCACAATTCCCTTCGGTAATATTAGTAATGTCTACCTTGCCCTCTATCGGTCCAACCCCAAGAGGAGTTATAACTAGTAGGAAGATCATACAAATACGGAGGGAGTAATAAAAAAGCAGTACTTTCTTTCAAACTCAAATAGACAATCTCCTCCACAAGTTAGTTTTGTCGCAAAAGGCCGCCCATTGCCATAAAAGAATAGTGCTTTCTTCTGGCGTCTTATGCAGTTTGGCTGTCCTTGAAAAGATTTTCGCCCGCCATTGAATGGTATCATAGTTCACCCATGAGGAATGTATACAGGGAACGATCCCGTCTACGAGCCATCTTAGACAAAATTTGGTCCTCAGAAGTGTGAGGTAGTAAGCCGTTTATCAATGAGTTGCTTACTTGTTAAATAGCAGAACACAGATTAGTTCTTTGTCCCATGTCAACCAGTCCATCTTTTTAGGAACGCGACAATGTACCCCATAGACTCCATGATTATGCCTTTCCAGTCGGTGAAAGTGTAAAAGCATCGCTTCATAGTTGTGTTAAACGTGGCCGACAGTTAAACACATTAGTCTCAAAACAATCACGCTGACGGTAGCACGCAACTATTTACATTCAAGAGTTCAAAAGGCTTAATGAATGCGACGCATCCCCCAGTGATTCACCACAAGAACCAAGCTTGTAACCCACTTTACGGTTAAACATTCCTCCACTGCACCTTTATTAGACTACTTATAAATGCTACGAGAAGCTTCTACGGCGTTTGAATCGAGTTTATTACAAGGCATTTGGGAAAGCCATCTTGGAAGTCGCAATATCTTTCTATTCATCTAGCGACAAAGAAAACCGCTAGTTCCCGGGAGTGGACAATCCATTAACAGCTTAGGTTCCACGTTATGCTTATGTGGCTCATGGCATGTAACTCCAAAATGACAAGTATCCAATGTTTACTCGACAGCTTATGCTGCATTTTTAATTTAACAAACGGGTAACCTTTTAAAGAACATAAAAATCCAGACGCACCCAAAAGTTCTTCGGCGAAAAAGCCCCATCGCGTACCTTTAGAAATCAGTCGGCCCTAATAAATTCGTTCTCGGGTCACGCGACCCTCCAGATGGCCTATAAAATTAGCGAAAAACGAACTATCGTCAAAAATAATGCGTTTACTCAGTAAACGTAAAAATCTCTATCGGCATCTATGAGCAGATGAAATAAACCAAGAAACATGTGCGATGCAATGCCTGAGAGTTGATCTGACAGCACAGCCTATTTGGCCCCAAGGGTGGGAAGACCCATAATTTCCATTAGAGCTTCGAATGTGAGGTAAGTGATGGTAACAGAAGGAAGCGTTTTGGAGAGACTGGTTAAGAATCCCCGGTAGAGGCCGGAGAGGCCATCGGTTTGAAGAATGCCTTGGAGCATGCTGAGAATGCTGGGTGGCCTAAAGCTGGTGTTGGCCTGGAAGCGGGTGCGCATTAGGTTTGCAGGATAGACTATGAGCATTGGAATGAAGGAGGAGCAAATGATGAGGCTGATTGCTACTGGTTTTGCAAGATGAGGCATTGGATCACCTGGACGGTAACCATGAAAGTATTCTACATAGCCGCGTTTGAAAAGCTAAAAAGGGAATGACCTAGATGAGGAAAATGCACCTATAAAGGGGTAGTGATACATTTTCTTACCTCGAAAAAGGATAGTTCCAACCCGGAGTAGGGAACATAGCTAAGCATGCTAATTGCATAACCGCGGTAGAAACTACGCAAACCACCTTGACTATGCACTACCTTCATACAAGAAATGACTGAATTTGAAGCATCCGTTTTACGCAACGCCATGCGAGTTTTCATGACCTATGGAAAAAGTTTTCATATGAGGTCTTCGTGCTACGAAAGCAATAATATTTGGGGTATTAAAACACGTTTTAGCAGGATCAGTGCGTCTTAAATTATACCTCCATAGGATACGTGAGCGTAAGAGACCAAGCACCAGCCAAGCTAGCGACGAAGAGCCGTTGCGAGGGACGCAACTCCTTTGCTTCGGGGAAAAGGAGATCCTTCAGTTTGCCATGAAAGCCAAAACGCAAGGCGGTTTCTGGTCCATTTTTCAACACATTCACACCGTTGCCCCGCCAAAGTGAGAATAAGCCTCCGTCTGCTATCAATGTTCTAAAACCTTAAAGGGGGAGACACAGACTTTAAGATATGCCACAAGTACTAAAACTATGGCACCTGCATGAAACGTAGGGATTTCTGAGACTCAACGATGAGAGACCAACAATTGTTTGTATTATGACCTCGCCGTCTACGCTGAAATTAAACTAGCTACGATAACTAGCGCACCATATAACCCTTGCCAATGACAGCAAAACCGAGTGAAAACGAGAACCAAACACAATGGTCACTTCTAAAAATTGTATGATTTTGTGAAACAAATGGGCGTACTTCTATACATATTTTGACCAGCGATTTCGGGTACCGCGGCTTGACGCAGAACCTTGAGCCTGTCGATGGGCGCAGTGCATGTACGCGAGATACAGCCGGCCATAAAGCCGGCAAAATAGCGCCTTCTATCAACAGACTTGCGGGGGAGACCAATGCCTGAGGGAGTAACAAAGGTGTTGGACGAGCGAGGTGCGATCACGATGGGCGGGAGCCCTCTGCAATGACCGTCCACCTTTCCCGTACATTCTTCGAGCTCACCCATGAAATCTAGTGAGAAGTCAAGGGGAGATTAAAAAGTGGATAACAAAACTTCTATTTCTGGATTATGAGTTGTGAAGACGTAAAACCAACCCTATTCTGCAGGACAAGCACAAGAGTAGGGAATGTGTAGAAGGATTATGTAGCTAAAGCATGTCTGAGATCGGTTCTTTAGAGATATAGGCTTTCGGTTCCTCAACGAGATTTCGGACTAGCTACTACAAATGGGAGCAAGAACAACTTAAACATTACATATCAACTGGAAATACAGTAGCTCACTTAACAATTTAGACGTTCAAAAAAAACCGCACGGGTGGGTTAAATGCCAATCTAATAAGCAGAGGAGAAAGTGAGAAGCAAGCAAACTAGTTTGCACCAAAGTTTTCTTTACTACGGGCCAAAGGGTAAACAATCAGCAGATGACACAAAAGTTCCATCACACGATTAAAGTTCAAAGAAACTGTATAAGCCATCGTAGGAAATTGTTACAGTACTTAAATTAACGATGGACTTATAGTCAGTGACGTACAAACGTTAACAGGCAAATAATATCGGATGGTGGTAAACAAACCGCCGTCAAAACAATATCCTAGTTCCGTACCAGAAGAAAACACGACTTGATGAGACAGGGACACTCAGAAAACCTGTCTAAGTAGGATGCTCGCAGGCCCGTTTGAGACAGTCCGACCTTTCGAATTACAAGGTTACGCGAAGCATGAACAAGCAACTGCGCCCAAAATATACGACACCGCATCTTAAATGCCAAATTAGATAACAGACATGGGCACAGTTTTCTGATAAGTATTATTCATTAGAAGAACTATAAATGTAGTTGGCGATTGAGACAAGCTATTTCTGCTCAGAATAACTTTTCGGGAGTTGCTGCACTGGTTTGTATGGATTACTGCAATGCGCAAACGGTTGAGTTGGTGTGGAGCCAAAGTCCTGACCGGTTGAGCTGCTCTCTTTGGGACATGAATCAGCAAGCACTAGCTAGTAATGATTATAGCTGTGGTGAGAACTGTTACACCATCAATAATCTAAATGGCGTCTACTATGACTCGCCAGAGTTCTATTCTTACCAACAACCTGAGGAAAAATACACAGACCCGGCCAGTTTGTCAAACGTTAGCCGAAACCAGTTTCATGCTATTGAGGCACAAGGTGATGAGGACGCTAACTATTCCAGTTCCCTCTTTGCAGACTCGATCCTTCAGAACTGTGACAGCGCAATCTATGACCCTGGACGAGATGTTGCTGGTTTTGCTTATAATCCGGCGCTTTCTTTTCCCAATCATAGCCAATCTTATGATAATGTTCAAACTGACTATACTGTGTATGAATTATCAACTCCGGGCGACTTCGCTACATCGAAAGCTAAGCATGCGAATCATGCTGGTGAGTATGCTATTTATCAAGACGACACCTTTTTAAATTCCGGTCAGCCTGCTTATTCTGCTCCACAAAACGCAACTTCCTTGAGCAATGTCCAATGCAATAGGAATTGCTCAACATACCAGACCTACTCATATTCTTCTTATCGATTTGACGATACCTTTAATTACTCTTCTGAACAGGTGGTATCATCATCAGGTCCCTACGCTGACATATGTAATTCGGCTTCTGGAAGTGGAATGCATTATGTTGCTGACTCTGATATTACCCGTCAGACCACTGTTACTGGTCATGATTTAATGTATACTCCAGGCGACAACGTTCCTCAAACTCAGTTAAATCACCAGCCTTATGGATATTCAGTCCCATACACAGTTAATCAGCCCGCAATACCCGCCCCTTATAGCCATCCCGAGTGCTACGTCACGCGTCACGGCGCAATTTCGTCACACTATCAGGAGCCACAAGAAACATACCAAGATTTCCAACCAAATGTCTATCAACAGAATCAGAGCGCTCATTACGCTGGCCTCTACACGGAATCCGTTCAACCCGTTTGGCAGGAGCAGTCCTGTGACACTTATAATTCGCAGTGGCATACACAAGCACCGACTACCTGTGATCGCAGCGAGGATTACAGTCAGATTCAGATCTGTAATGGCGGAAGGCCATGTTCATATGAGTCGCAGCAGCAGCAGCATCCTTTTGGCTTCGCTGAAAGTTACCCTCAAAATGCACAGAGTGATGCCCAAGGACTTCAGTCACTGTCGAAGTCCGTTCCATCTTTCGAAAAGGTATATTTCGTGACTTATTTTCAATCTGCACTAAGGAGCACTGTATCATGTTTCTCCTCTAATTTCAGTCGGATATCGCGACTAAAGTTACGGACTCTGCACTGCAAGAAGCTCGTCAAGAACAAAGGCTTGATCCAGATGCAGATGAGGAAGAGGAAGAGGAAGATGATAGTGTTCCTTCCCCGTCTCAGCCCGTATCACCATGCGAACCAGTTCACGAATACGCCTGCTCTCAGTGCACCAAGCGGTTCGATAGGCCAAGTCACTTGGAAATTCACTTTCGTACTCACACAGGCGAGCGTCCTTTCCGTTGCTGCATTTGCTCAAAAGCCTTTTCACAGGCCTCAAATCTACAGCGACACATGAAGTCGCACAAAACCTGGCCACAGTTGCGCTCAGTCAGTGGCACGATGTCCTCCACTAACCTTCTGATGAAACCTTCCCGCTCGATTTTATCAGTGGCACGGAGGGTCCAGGTTTTGTCTACTTCCGAGATGCTGAACTACAGTCTTGTGGACAATCAGTTTGAGTGCAGGTTCTGTGGAATGCGGGTGAACGGCTTTCAAAATATGCGCTCTCATATGGTGGAACATAATGATGAAAAGGTCTACCAGTGTATCGTGTCTTCCTGTCTGAAGACCTTTACAGAACTGGAAGCCTTTACAGATCATTTAAACGTAGCGCATGACTTGGCCAATTCCAAGTGGCTTCGATGCAACAAATGTGGGAAGCAATTTGAAAGTGCGCCTATTTTCACCGGCATATCCGATCTTTTGTTACGAGTTTTCTAATATCTGTTTCTTATCGCCAGATGTTTCTGACTTACTTGGGCATTACGCTACAAAACGTAGTTCGAGTTTGCGCTGCTCTCGCAAGTCTGCTACAAAAGCAATACGCAAGTGTTCAGATTCTCAGCAAAGTAGGCGTCTACATTCAACCCAGTTAAGGTGGTCTGCCCTACTATACTACTATTGCCTAAATGAAGTATTAACTTTTGTAAACGCTTCGTCGTTCTGCAGGTGTCCGATCTGTCGGAATCGGCGCTTTGCTCGATATGGATTACTGCGCTTGCATCTGCTCAATGATCATGCTGTTACGGGCGTGTCCGAAGCTTCTTTATTTAGATCTGCGCGAGTTCAACACCCGTAAGTTTTTTATGAGTCAAATATTCTGACTTCACAGATCTGGTTTGTGCCACCCCAAAATTCGTTTTCCTTCAACCAAACTGTTATTTATTCTCGTACTAGGGCAACATTCCACAACCCAATGACTACTTCGATTGACTACATATTTGATTTACTATTTGGCTGTATTTTCGTGCATTTGGTCGCGTCAGCTTTTCCATCAATGCTCTCTGCATTTGCATTATCGATAACGCCAACCTGTTCCTGTAAAGTAGTTAAAATCGGCTGCCTTATGATGATCGTATATTCTCGATCTCGTACCACGTGAGGCTGTTATTGACGTCGGTTTTTAACAGTAATTCAACAGTTAAGCCAATCGGCTTTTTCATACTTTCTGGACGCATCACAAACCTAGCAGCATCAGGTAATGTTTCTGTCATTTTTGCTTCAGGAGCAAACTGGGGAATCTAACGCCACTGGCACAACCAGCCATTTCGGTGTCACAAGACACCTTCTTGACGGTTGCAAGTGAACCCACGCAACTACTTGGGGACTGCGGTGGAAATAATGACATAAATGAAAGTAGCAGTACCAGTGTGAATGCGTCTCGAACACAACCCTCAAAAGAGCCGCGTGTTCCTCTTCGGCTGACCAATGTCCACCTCATTGTCGATCGACGCGTTGTCAGTGATGTTGCTGCCAAGCGGAGCGTTAGGCATCGTACCGATGTTCCTCCTCTTGCGTGTCCACTATGTGGGCGAGTGTTCAAAAAGAGGAAGTTTTTTGATGACCACTGCATTCTCTGCCAGCAGGTAAAGGTTATATGGTGTATGTTTAATTCCATTCCATTAACACTTATAGTAGTTCGTATTGAACTGACTTATTTGAATCTCGGTGTCCCTCGATCCACTCATTTTTTTTCAGGAATCATTAAATTTCCCTAAATCGAAAGTACGTACCTAAGAAGCTTTTTGTGTTGAGCCAAAAGCTCTTTTGCTATAGCCGTTTTCAAAACTTATTCCAATGCTATGTTGGTATGGCGGTTGGTGAGTTGATTGTTTCTTGGTTCCTCATCAATAGAAACAGGTCGAAGTGGAACGTCGTCAGCGTTGGCGCGACAGCCGACGGCAATCAGGTAATCCGATGCGTTTGAAAGACTCCGAAGCTGTGGTTCCTTCAAGGACACCTCTTCGGACGGAGCCTGCCATGACGAGACGGCCTCATCGCTCCCAACACAGCGTTTGTGCTCCTCCGCCACCACCAAAACACCCCATCCCCGCTTCTTGATTGATTGAGGGTAGGCTTCCTCCCTCCACACCCTTCGCGTGTCTTTCATCACTTCTCACCCGTTCTTATGTGAAGCTTATTGCTGTTTTGTTCTACTTATAATATATTTATAGTCTTTCTAATCCTCTTTAATGATTTCTTTGCATTCCTTGTCTGTTGTGTTTGGATTTTGGTGGGAAGAGGGAATATATTGTGCTACTTGCAAGCAGTCACCAACGAATTGTTTATTAATTTTAACTTCCAGGCGTCGCCGGCACTTGTAGACACCCAACCTCCAATCAACAAAGACACACCAGAAGAGACTAACAAAATGTCTTGCAGAGCACCATTACTCTCGGTCTGGACAGGGCCGTCTCTTCGTTTCGATTTGGTATTTGAGTGCTCCACAACCCGAGCCCGCATGTGTCGTCTCTTCTTTCCCTCCCACTGCCCTGCAGGTCCGGTGGAGACGCCGGTCTACATGCCTGTGGGCACCCAAGGCACTATAAAGGGGGTGACAGTAGAGCAGCTGGAGGCGATAGACTGTCGTCTGCTGCTAGGCAATGCCTACCATCTCGGCCATCGGCCGGGTCCCGAGACACTTACCCGTGCCGGAGGACTACACACTTTTATGTCTTGGCCTCGTGGCATCCTTACTGATTCGGGGGGCTTTCAGATGGTTTCCCTGTCCAAGCTTTCCTCTACCGATGAGCAGGGCACTCACTTCCGCTCACCCCACGACTCTTCCGAGATGCTCCTCACGCCCGAGGAGTCGGTGGGTCGAATTCAGGCCTCCATTGGATCTGACATTGTCATGCAACTAGATCATGTACTACATGTCAAGACCATGGGCGAGGAAGTGTATGAGTCTACTCGACGCTCGGTTAGGTGGTTGGATAGGTGTATTGAAGCGCATAAACCCCAGCTTCAACGGCAAAGCCTCTTCGCCATCACCCAGGGGGCCTTGTACCAGGACCTTCGTGATGAGTGTATCAAAGAGATGACGAAACGGAAGGATAAAGTACTCGGATAGACTACTAAAATTTGTTGCCGTTGTTTTTTACGTTCTTGAGATCACTTTATCATTAAATTCATTCGGATTGTTTTCAGCACCTAGTCTAGGCACCTATCAAGGGATCGATGTATTTCTGGATTTGATGTTTACCTTATTGCAGGTGCAAGGATTCGCTGTTGGTGGGTTGAGCGGGGGCGAGGCAAAGTCTGACTTTTGTCGCACCGTCTATCAGTCCACAGATCTACTGCCCCGCGACAGACCCCGATACTTAATGGGTGTTGGCTTTCCCATTGATCTGATTGTTTGTGTTGCTTTTGGTTGTGACATGTTTGACTGCGTCTATCCAACGCGAACAGCCCGATTCGGCCAAGCTCTTGTCGATTGGGGGCTGGTAAGTAGTCATTTGTCATAAAGAGGGTATATACCAAATAAAAGCGCTCCGTTACCACATCTCGGATTTATGGTTATGGTTTTCTTTGAAGGTTAATCTCCGCTTGACAGACTACACGTATGACTTTCGTCCAATTGAGCCTGGGTGTCCGTGTCCCGCATGTTCTGGCAACGTCTCCCGCTCCTGGCTCCACGCTGCCTTTGGTGCTCGTCAGTCAAATGCCGCCTCCTACGTCAGCCTGCATAACCTCACCTACCTACTCAATCTCATGCGTCGGATTAGGGAGGCCATTCTGGCTGACTCCTTCCCCAAGTTTGTTCGTGAGTTTTTCCAACGACGCTGCAAACCGTCAAAGGCTAGTTTTCAAGGTGGCGAATCCTACATTGATGCGGAGTACGAATTTGACGAAGTGCCATCTTGGTGTGTCGAGGCTATGAAAAAAGTTAACATTGATTTATAGTGCATGCTGTGTGATTTGCGTAAAATACACGGATAATTTGTCATCTAGTCCCTATGGTTTTGCTTTTTTTGGGATTGCTAACTGCACTTCGAATTACCGGTCTGTCTGTCTTGAAGGAGAAATAATCCAACTGTAGTACTTGGTGCAGAATTTACGGTTCCCAAATAGTTTTAAATTACACAGAGTTTGAAGGTATAGGCAGAACTTCGAAGTTTGGAGCATTAAAAGGTACTCGTTTTGGTTAGTTTTGGTAGCTACGTGCCAGCTGATTGATGCGTAATACACTTGTAAGCCACAACAGGTCTGTTTGCGTTAGCACCCAGGGGGTGGCCGTTATACGACAGGTACTTCATAAGTGTGGTTATTATTTCATTAGGTAGTCAGGCGCATCTCACTGCAGGGCAGGCAACTCGAAAGACAACAACGAGCATACCTTAAAAGTCCTGTGCAATCAAGTGGAATTCTCTCATCTGTACTTTTCCTGTTGTGCAATTGTTTTCTCCCAAGGTGACGCATATATTTCCGGTTATTCAAGTGCATAAAGTGAATTTGGTGCAGTCACTGCGGCTAATTAACGCCCTTTTTGCTATTAGATTACACAAGTTACATTTTAGTTTTTGTTTAATAATTCTTCATCAACAGTGTTTGCTTTTTAGCTCAGTCTCCAAAAGTGATGGAAGTTAATCGGCGCAAACCTGCAACAAAACGGCCGAAATTGATGACGGCGTTGTCATGGCAAAACTTCAAAGCTTCAGGCAGACGACACAAAAGTTCCTCTAAGCAGGGGGAGAATTGTGGAGGCAAGGTTAGTATCGGTGACGCGATACATGTGCTACTGGGTCTCATCGCCTTTCGTTTGCTCAATGCCCTAATGATACAAACAACTTTTGTGCCGGACGAGGTGTGGCAGTCGGTTGAAGTGGCGCATCGTTGGGTCTACGGGTAAGAGTTTGTGTCGCACCTGCAAGCCTATTACTCGCTTCACTCAACTATTGCGTATGTTCTACTGACATCATTGGAAGTAGCATTTCTATCCCCTCCTTATCACTTCAATTAGGGTGAAGATTTCGATTTTCACGCGCAATGAAAATTCATGCGATTGTACTAATCTTGATGAAAACCGATTAATTTTGAAGATATTTTGACTAACTTTGGCTTTTAAACATCGCCTTTGATTTTTCCGATAGTTCCCTTAGACATTAGGGAATAATCCATTTAAGCCATTCCCAGGCATCAATGTTTTCCTTGCTTCTCTTCCAATAAAATCTACTCAGTAAGAACTGCTAACCTGATTAATGCACTTATTGTTGATGAAAAACATCTTTGCATGAAAACACGCCTGGCTGTAGATTCGGAGCCTTGACGTGGGAGTGGGCCCCCGCGGTGGCAATCCGCTCTCCGCTCTACCCACTCTTCTTCGCTGGAATCTACAAGATATTAGCTCTCTCCGGCGTAGACTCCCGTGATGCAATCGTTCTTCTGCCTCGGCTCTTTCACGGCCTTCTTGCCGCTGTTACCGATTACACAATTTACTTGATGGCCATCCGACTAAGCGGGAAATCATCGGCGAAGGTAAGAGTGATTTCACGAGATGAAGTTTATGATTGCCTCCAACATTTGTTAAAATTTCTGCTCCAACGTTAGTAAATTTATGTAGATGTAGAAGTTAACATTAAGTTGGGTCTTTGTTCTCGATGTCTGGCCCCATTTACACCTTTTATTTTTCATAGCCTAATTCACGAGAGGATTTCACTCCTCGATTGCATTTTGCATTCATGAAGAGGGAGGGGAAGTAACATTAGCCTCTTTTCACTCCTGTATTGTTGGTCAAATCACCAAATTGGTCGACACGAGGTCGATAAGTCGGTCTTTGTGTTGGTGGAATCTAAATTTACCCATGGCGATAGTAATTATTTTTGCTGGGTTGGGAATGATATTATCGAAGTTTGATTTTTTTTCTGATATAGTGGGTGCTGCTGGCAGAGATGACAAGTTGGTTCACTGCCTACTGTGCGCCACGCAGCCTCAGCAACAGCCTCGAGTGGACGCTGCATTCGATGGCCTTTTTTCTACTACCCTTGGTCTCCGAGTCTTGGTCTGGGTCCTACCTCCACCACTACTGCCCCTTTTCTGTTCCATATTTGTCTCTGTATTCTGCTCCGTCCGACTGCAGCTGTACTCTGGGTTCCTGTGTGTCTCCACTACTTCTTTCGAATTTGGTAAACTTATTGCAATTCATTTCTGATACCATTTGAGTTTTTATGTGGCAACCAATCTTAGTTGCCTTTTTGAGAAGTCTGCATTCATTGCTTTGCTTTTTAGGAAAGAGTCCTCTTTTAATGATTTTCGGCACACCTTCCGTCTCGCTCTGATGATTGGTCTCTCTTCTGCAGCTGTATCACTTGGTGTTGACCGACTCGTTTTCGGCCGCTGGACGGTGAATCAGGTCAACTTTTTGCTTTTTAATTTTTTCTCGAATGGGGCAAGCTTTTACGGTGTGCAGCCCTGGTATTGGTATCTCACAAGTGGTCTTCCCTCCATTCTCACTCTTCACCTACCTCTGGCACTCGTCGGTTGGTTGTTTGATGCCATGAGTGGTCCTTGTCGGCTCGCAGCAAAGTATATTTCGCTGAAGATCTGTCTCCAAACGAGGGAAAGGATCGTCGCAAAGTACTTTGGGATCTGGATTGTGTGGACTATCTTCGCTTACAGGCACGATTTGTTGATTATTTACTTTGACTTCATGCGAAATATGAGCTAACAGAAGCAGTATCATCGTGTGGATAAAGGGGGTATTGTTGCATTACTTTGGTCGGAAGGTGAAGGGCGGACCAAAGTGTTGACCTAAAAACGAGTGAGATGAATTGTTTAAGTCACTAAGATAAGTAGTATCATTAGGAAGGACTAATGAACTCTGTCGGGCCGTGACACAATGGGAACATTCCTATCCAGGAGGCGTCAATTTTGGTGTGTTTCATTTAATCTGGGATTGAAAGCAGCAGTCATTTCAAGGAGCTGCTTGGTTGATTTCGTGCTATCACTTCATAACGGTGTTATTTGAGTTGTTTTGAAAATAGTTTTAAAAGCATTTTTCGTTAATAATGAAGTGTCTACTTGCGTTAATTTTAAAATAATGATTTTGAAGGCTTAAAGGCTAGAAAGGGGATTGGCATTGGGCGTAAAAGTCTCACCATAAAGATACAAGCATAGTTAAACCACTATCCATCTGAAATGTACGATCTAAAGAATTATGAACGAAAAGCTCTACTTTAATTTCAGCTTTCTGGCGCATAAGGAATTTCGATTCCTTTTCCCACTGTTTCCTCTGTTTATTTATTACGCTGGTCGAGGATTGTTCTACCTCCATCGCCGTCTAAACAAGTCCCGGTGGTCTCAGTCCTTCTGCTCCCCTCTGAGGTTGCTTATTGTTCTTTTGATTGCGGTCAATCTCACTGTCGCCGGCTACACTTGCCTCGTCCACCAGCGGGGACCAGACGCTTTGATGTCAAGGCTAGCTAGACAGGCTGCTGCTGCCAACTGGGCTGGCATGTCTCCAAGACCCAGCATCCTTGTTCTCATGCCATGCCACAGCACGCCCTACCTAAGGTGAGTCAAATGGCCTCCAACACCACGTCAACCAACTCGCTTCAATAACCTTAATGTTTTGCGAGCATCTAGAACAGCAAGTTGCATTATCAGATGATGTTTAATTTCGGAAGAAAACAGTGGCTGCGAAAATAGTCTAGTTGTATGTTGACACTTTCAATTTGCACGACTTTGAGCTCAGCTCATTGCTGAATAGGCTCGTCTCACTTCTGTATAGTTCCAAGTTCGAAGTGTGCTGAAGCAATGACTCTTGCAAATAAGAAACCTTTTTTAAGATTAAATGGCGTAAAGAGGGTTTTGTCGGAAATTAGGTTTTAAAGTAATATCTTAACTGCCAAAGTTTTGCCAGAAGAAGATGTTCTATGTTTACATGTGCTTAAGTGCACTTGAGTAAAGAATCACATCCGGTTGTTTGATGCATTGCTGGATAGATGCAAAGATCCGTTAGTTGCGGTTTGCCACTTTGTATTGCGTAGTTCACAAAGTTGATTGCATGTTCAAACCAACCAACTCTTTAGTACTTGTATTTGATGTAATTGAACAACTCATTTCAGTGGACATATACGTCTACGAAAGTATTGGATTGCATGAAGCGTTATAATGGGTAGCCCTGAGTAAACATCTGTGAGCAATATCAACCCGCATTTCTCTGCTCCCGTAGTTACCTCCATGTGAATGTGAGCCTTCGATTACTCTCTTGCGATCCAGAACTTTCGGCTTGGTACAACACAGATCCTGGAGCTTACATCGACGAGGCAGATGCGTTCTACAAGGATCCAACTCGCTGGCTGGACTCAAACTATCCCGACAGCGACGCATTGCCACAGTACATCGCCATGTTTACCGAACTTACTCAGAATGTGGACTATGGCCAGTCTGTGATGCAATGGTTACAAGCTAGGAGCTATTCCATTTGCATGGAAATATTTCACTCCCATATTGTCTCACATCGCAGACACGGTAGACGTATTGCTGTATGGTGTGCCGAAGGCTGGAATCTCGATTTGGTCGGGAAAGCAAATATTGATGACCCCAAATATTCCTCCCTGTGATATTCCCTGTTCACACTCCTTCTGCTCTTTCTTTTCATAAATATTTATAGTTTACACCTTTTTATTACTTGAAATTATGCTACTTGTTGCTCATTTCATCCAATGGTTATCTGAATAAGTTTCTCTTATGAACTAACACCTTCCAACTGTATATCGTTTCATGATATTTTTAGACAATTTTAATAGTTGCAGTAGCCAAATAAGCAAATGGCCCCTTTCATTTTGAAAAAAAATGAACACTTTTGCAATTACAGCTAAATGGCCCGCTAACTCTAGTTGTGTACCAAATGTTCAATGTCTCAATCTGCATTCCACGTCTTCATTGTGTCTCCAACGCTCCTCTCATATAACTTACTGGTATTCGCAAACTCAACGGCAATAGGGGCCGGTTAATTTTACCACCAAGGTCCTCATCTAGAATATTTATGTTGGGCTTATGACAGACATGCCTGAACGTCGGAGATTCATCACTTTAAGACCTATCTGTTTAACACAATTTCCGTTTTCATCGGACCACTCGTTTTAACTGGGTGATCCCTTCCGCATCCCCTTAAAAAGTACGATATTGGTAGCTTTACCAGAGGACCGCTGGTGTGAGAAATGGGAATAATCGAACTTCTGATTATTTCTTGATCACTTAAATACGTGTATCAAGATTGTTTGAGGCATTGGCGGCTACTTTTGACTTCCATTTTCCACACGTAAAGTCATTAATATTTAGTACGAATGGAATTGAAGGGAAATCGTGTCACCTAACGCAGGGATGTGTGATTCAAAGCACCACTATTTGATGCATGTGGGAAAATACTGCCAAATGTGACTTGGGATGCTGCACGCAGAAGACACAATGTGACCGCTTTTGTCGCCCTTGTGGATTCGTAGTTTTCGGTCCCAATAAATGAGTACCGTGGAATAGTTTTTGTAACACCGTACATAATCAAGCGTCTCAGCACGTTATTACCTTTGAGCAAAGTACCGCCTTACGTGGATTGTTGGAGCTAGAATAAATTAAAGTCTGTTTTATGCTCTTTTCACTATTAGGAGTTGTTACAATGTTTATTCAAAGGCATTTCTCCTATTGATGTGAAATTCGCCTATTTTCCAGCCTTTGCGAATTGGATGTATGATGCGCTTCTGGGAGATCATTTTACACTTTTATCCAAACAGGGCAAGTCTACACAGTGTTCAACTTTTGAAGCAGGGCCAAAAGTTATTCGAGAATCCGTGAAGAATGTCATTGAGAATGACAGGCTGTGCAGCTAGGGTGCTTGCATGGAAAACTACCAGCGAGTTACTTCAGCTGAGAAGTGAACATTGTTGTCCCATAACAGAAAAATAAATGAACGGAAAGGGAGAAAAGGTAAACAAGGATTTGGATGACTGGTTTGTCTTCTGGGCACAAATTCTTTGACAAGCCTCAATGGCTGGAGCCAAGAAGTCAGCGGCACTCTCAGTCCTACTCACCACACACCCATCCATTCACCACTAGAACCAGCAGCAACATCAGTGCCCCTCTGGCCATCTCAGTCCCCCGAGGAATGGTGAGGGTATTTTACGCACCATCGAGTTGCTACCGCAGCACCCGCGTGGCCTCGCCCTATTTCCCCTCATCCTCGCAGACCTCTTGTGTGCGTCCGTTTGTCTGTCTATTAAGAATTCAACAGTTGGCCACGCTCCGTGTGACGCTTCAACTTCGCCTAGATTTGAGTTGAAAAACGTCTTGGCTGAACCACTGGCGATGGTTTTTCTGGCCTTTCTTCAATAGGATTGCGCAGGAGGTCACACTTTTTGGCACTTTACCCCCCATTATTTACTTGAAGTATCATCCTCTTGGTGACATAAAATGGGAATTCATTAATTTGGCTCCTCGTTTTGCGATCGAAAGGGAACACTTTAGCCTTTATGACTTTTGCTACGCAAACCAATTCTCGGCTTTTAATGACTAATAAGTGAGAGCCAGAGTTTAATAGACTTCAAATAAGATCTATGGCTAGTCACGTCATAAATATCAACTCGATATTACGTGGTTTGTGTAGGAGATATCATAGTTTTCCTTCCTCTCCACTTCCAAAACAGCAACACGTTTTTCACATGCCCGCGAAATTATTTTTTGAACGGGGTGTAACTTTAAATTTGGAATAAAATGATTACAAAATATTTTACATATTTTCCAGTTAGCACTATTTCGTTGTTAGTTTTCCTTTTAAATTGCTCTTTTATCCTTTATCAAAAAGTGAACAATAAAGTTCATCTGCCGTATTCCCATAAGTGGCGAAATGCAAGCATATTCGGTTATTTCAGTTTCGCCGTCGCAGCTTAACTACGAATAAATTAACTCTTAAGGTGTCTTGTTCGATACCAAATACTTTTCAAAAGTGAAAACATCCTTTTACCTAATAGAGACATAACTCAGAACTGCGGAGCACCTAGCGGTGATAGCTGTATCAATAGCTAAGGTGATGGTGGCCTTCACAAGGCATAATTTTGATGTTGGCATGGCAGTTATGGGCTCTGCCGATGACGCCATCCAAACGATGCCATGTCTACTCCAAATATTGCATCATTTGGGGAGATTCGATTTTGAAACCTTCCTTATCAAACATGGAATGAGTGGTCAGTGTCGATCGAATCTGATCAAACATGTTGTTATGCAAATCAATTGAATTGTTTAAAATATTTGCGCTATTTAAAAGTTGATTGTCACACTTCAAATTCTTGCAGAGCAGACTTCGAAATTTCAACACCACACTGAATGATCCAGAACCTTTATTAAGGCTCTTGAACAACTGCAAATTTAAACCCTGATTACCCTTAGTCCTCTGATTGAACCGCTCATCGATACTCTGGTGTTTATAGTTCCATGCTTGAAATCAAGAATTTTAATTATCACAATAAAATTTTGGTGTTGATTTACCTTTATTCAATTTTCCAAACACTGATCCGAACAAATGAGTAGGTTTGGCTTCTTGTATCCAATGTAACCGTTCTAAAGCGTTGTTTGTTATTGAGGTGGTAGATTTAATTCTACGATTTGTCCAGGTATATTTTCTGCACAATGCGGCGCGTGGGCATAAGAAGTGGTGCATTGACATGGCTAATTTAGACGTCTTTCCTGTAACCGTAAATTGACTTTTAAACTACTTCCCTCCTCCAAATTATCATCCACGTGACGCGTAAATACAGCAGTTGCGTTGGCAAATATTTGCATGTCACGCGTGAATTCAGTGCTGAAGGTCACGGAAACTTCCTTCCAACTATGCATAGACGAGCGATGGGGCCATAGGTGGAATGAAAGGGATGCACAATGCTTTTTTAGTCCAGAAATAGCTGTTTTGAGATAGTGGAACGAAATTCAAGGAACACGATCAAGTAGAACAGCGAAAATAAATTTTACTCCTTGATCACTCCGTCTCGATTGTAATATTGAGAAATTCATTCCAAATCCACTTCAAATAATATTTTCAAGCTTACTAGATCTTCGGAATTACCTTCAGATTGATGGGGTTTTGTGTATTCCACCTGATTTGCCTGAAGCAGAGTTTCAGTTTGTTCCACAGGAACATCTTGACCTTTTGCTCATGATTTTAACCGCAAAATTATAAACTAAATGCCATCATTTCCTATCCAAACAATGCAGCTCTTGGTGGCTTTATTTGCTCGCTCAATCGAGATCGCTATTTTCAATGTCGGCTTGAGAAACAAGATTGTGCCTCTAAAGCAAAAATAAATGAGAACTCATACACTTTTTCGCAAAAATCATTTCTCGGTACACTTTGGAATGGGAACTAGCGGGAAGATGAAACCTTGCAAAATCAGTAAATATATTTTGGTACAACTACCAATGGACCTCTATATAAGAAATTCGTCTAATAAATGTTCCTTTACGGGGAATGGTAAAATTCAAAAGCTTGGCTGTGAAGAGCGTGAAATGTGTAATTTTTGCCCTTGGGGCTGTCATTATTTGTAGCTAAATAGTGCAAGACTTACCTGCAAGAAAATTCTATGCACTTATGTTTTCGTGCTCAAAGAAAGTGTTGAATCGACCATATGAGTGGTGGCTCTGTCTTAAACGGCGCAGTTTTGAGTTACTTCAGAATTTATTGGTTAGTGAATCGGTCATTTAGCGGTGCATTAAATTTGCTAAGAGGTTCACTCATGTACTCACTTCTTCCTTAATAAGCCAAATTTCCTGGAACAGGTCAAAACACGCAGACCAAAAAGGAGGCATAGTAGAAAAACCTTTAGTACAGCATATTCGATCTACGGGAATCGAGAAGAAGCAGCTTCAACAGCTGTGGCGGTTTATGTGCTAAGCAGACAGGATGCGACTATCGTCGATGGAGAGGCGGAAAGGGAGTAAAATAACACGAAACTTAAATTGGAGGAAAATTGCATTGGGTAAATCTGTACTTTGCTCAATAAAAGCAGCGTGTGACTGGCATTCGCTACTCTTGCATGTATTATGAGTAACATTATGAATGACCAAAGAATGGTGATGAGATGTTACTTGACCGCCAAATATGAGAGCTCTGGATTTCTAATTTCTATTAGAATACCATTTTCAGTATTTATTTTTCCGTCAGTTGGATAAGTTATCTTAATTTTAGGAAGTAATGTTACAATTTGCTGCTATGCAAATGTTATTGAAAGTCTGCAGTCCCCACAACGGTTTTGAGTCGGGAGTGAAGTAAATGAGAAAGAATAAAAGCTACGTAGGAGGTAGAAACAATGCGCCGGATCATTTTAACAATTTTTTTCTTATTGACAGGTTTAATTATTGATGCTCTGTTCAGCCCCTGCAAGCGCACTTTCAACCAGTTGAGCGGGCTGTCAGATCTTGCAACACGCATTGGCACCTTATCTGGCATCCGTAAACAGTGACCTCACTCAGATCAGAGGATTGACAGGTGTACATCGCTCCTGCCACTGCAATCAAGTTAACAGGTTCTCTTGCGCGACCACGCTTCACAGCGTCAAGCCCCCGATATACACGTCTGTTTCCTATGAATGTTTCCGAAAATGCATAACTTGCAATAAGTTTTTCTCAATATGCGCCAGCGCACCGCTTTTTGATTGGTACTACACTTCAACAATAACCGTATAAGTTGATTTAGAGGGAAAGAAGTGACCAGGTTGATCCACTTAATAGGATGAGTTTATTTTAGTAAGAACATTCCCTTACTTTACTTTCGCAAACTTCCAGGAGAGCGTCCATTATGACTATAAGATATGCTCCAAGCTGATTTCTCACTCGGGTCTTTCTGTCAGGAATGGCATTGACAGCGGTGAAGGATAGCAGAAACAGAAATTTTGTTGCATCCATTTCCTTTTGCCCTTTTACTTAACGCTCTTAAAGCCACTGATATTATTACAGCAAGAAATATTGGCACTAACTTTTCATAGCAATTAATTTGGTAGTGGTAAGGGCGACTTTTTGGTGCGTTTACTTCCTATATGAATGACATTACTTGTCAGTGTCCCGATAACAGCATTGGAAATGTAAAAAATCAAATTCATCTGCTTAAAGCTATTTGTGATTTTATTTTTAGCGTTACATAAGAACCAAAAACTCTCCACGATTTAAGCAGCTAAATAGGTTTAGCAAAACAATTTATTAGTTTTACACACATTGCCCTCCAAATTTGCAATTTATTTGTCATCAACCGTCGTCTAGCAGGAAGTTTCTCCGAACTACCGTTTTTAAACAAATACCGCCATCTGCCCTTAGCTTTGAAAATCCAGGTCCGTATCGTCAAAGAGATGGCTATCAGCTCCATGTATACCTCGATTTCCATTGCCCACCAAGGGATTAACAAAAGGATGCTTTAATTTAAACACGTTTCTTCTTCCCTTTTGTTACAAAACTCGAATTAGTCGGCTTGCGGACTTTATGCTGAAGCTTAGTCTCAGATAATAATTTTAAAATTAAAGCCGAAGTTGATTGATCTTCCTCAAAAACGTATTCATTTTTTTGATATGCTGATTGTTTTTTAGCTTTTTTGAATAAATCGCTTATGGAAAGCATAGTTTTCGGCCGCCTTCAGGCCTAAGATAAGTTAAAAATCCTTCTTTTGTGTTTACAGTAAAAAGTGACTCTCTGATGGAACCAGTTGATAATTAAAAGAGTTCCATTACTAATTATTCACGCGTAAGTTCATGCCCAAACCCCACCTTTGGTAAAAATTGAGACCTATCTGGATTCCCAAGGGCCATGAAAAACTTTAACGGAAAATATCCTTCACCCACTTTATAGGCTGTGCTCAAGAGCTCATCAATGCGTTTTCAAGTACGCTGCAGCACGCAAACCCCGTCAAGGCCTTAAGCGGGGACAGCCTGCAGTGCTGGGGTAATGCCATATAAAAGACACCCTTTTACACATTTGTGCACTTAAGTGTATGCAACTCTCTGTGTGTACGTGCGTGTGTGTAAACACGCCAGAGCACATGAGTGATCACAAAGAAGTCTTGGAAGAAAACAAATCCAACGTTTCCCACGAGGATCTCCTCTACCAGCCTCGAGCTAGTGAGTTCGCCTTCCCCCTCTTCATTCCCCTCGCCACCTTTATTGGCACACCTTAGGAGGGGCAAATTTACTTCCATCCCATTTAACTTATCAACTGATAGTTAATTAGCAAAGTTTTCACTGAATTTAGACTTTTATTTTGCATTTATAAATAACGCGAGGAAAATAGTCATACTTCTGTTGTAAAACATGAATCAACTTTCAAAAAACTTTCTATCGAATTAAGTCTTCGTTTATCGTTAATTGCCCTAAAGCTACAATGTTGATAAGAAGATCGACGTGATAGTAATTTTAGGTCAAATCAATTGACAATTTACTTGCGATTTCTTAGTGACTTTTATAAGATTTTTAAGACAACATTTTGGTCCTCACCAAAATGTTCTACCTGCACAGAAAAAAATATCACACTAAGTTATGAACTTTTCTTACTACTCACAAGACATAAGTTGGGCAACCGAAAAGTATCTCGAATTTTTTGAGTCACTCGTTAGTACGGTGCTGCGCTCATTTTTTTTTACTAACTTACTAAGACACTTTTTTTTTACTTGCTAAATTCTAAACATTGCTTTCGATGTTCCCTAGTGCAAGAATACTTTACATAATGCAATCACCATGACTACGGTCGATCGTTTGGAAATCATTAGAGGTGTAGCCTTGGCTGTGCAGTGCGACTGAGAATGGTTCAGAAAAGGCCCTCGGAAGCGTGGCCGTTAGAGCCAATCCTATGTTACGCGTGGTCACGGATGGTTGCGCATCTGCGCGCAACTAAATTGTCCAATCAGAAATGGAAAGTTCTTCATTTTTAGAGCGATACTACCAGTCTCACTCTGTGATCTGATAATTTCGTTTACTTATCAACAAGTACACACTTGAAAGAATGTCCAAAGTCTCTAATTTCTCAGTGATTTACAACTCACCTAACCTGATAGACTATGGATGTCGCAATTTTATAAGCATAGCTGTACCTTGCACCATTGGTGTCTGTGCGCCCGAATTGACCCATTGGGTGCGTGAGTGATGACAGTTTGTACCGGCTTAAGATAAGCAGAAGTGAGTTCGAATGCAACTAGCCAATCCCATACCAGTCCCTGTCACGGATCGTTGGACATGTGTAAGCAGCTCAGTTGTCCAATCAGAAGAAAAGAGAGTTAAAACAACCTTTGATCATCCCACTTCACGTTTTGCTTTTTGGTGAGAACTTTATTTTCAGCGAATTGATACCGGTCGTTGATTATGAAATGGCATCCGTCGTGATTCAAAATGAGTGTGAATTTGTCTCATATGCATAAAACAACTATTAATTGTTGCCAAGTAAGCAAAATGATTATCGAAATTATATCCGTGAATGGTCATAAAAATTGTTAAAGGAAGACAGCTTAAAAGTACAATGTATATGCCAACTGGAGTTTATAGGGCAGGAAATTGTCTTATGTTAAGTGAGGAGCAGCTACCAGTAAAACCAGTGCTTGAAATGTGCATCCACAAAGAGTCATTCAAAACACTTCTACTTTTAAAAGGTAGATTCTCTTACTACTTAGCCTAAATCGGAGTGAATAGATCAAGACCCACATGAGTTAGCAGCGATAGTAGGAGCAGTAGGAGTGCTCAGCCTTACGTACGCGTCATTGGTCAGTGGGCTTGAACGTTGATTGGCGTAGCTCTCCCACACGCGCGTGCGTCTCCGCGTGCAAGCCGAGGTGTCAGTGCGCTCGCTTGTGCCCTCCTCCTCCTCCTCCTCCCCGACCGCCACTCTTGCCCCCTCCCCGTCTTTGTCGCCACTGTCACCAACTTCCTGAGTGTTCCATTTGACTAAACAGACGTCGTTGAGTACTGCTGTAATGTGTCTGAGTAGCATGAGTCTGTGGGATCAGCACCAAGGCCACGAGAGAGCCTCACACCACCACCATCAGCTACAACAACAGGCTCAATCCGAATTCGGTATTTCCGCCTCCGCCTCCGCCGACTCCATGTCTGATAGCACAAGCACCAGCACCAACCAACTGCCCTGGCAGGTGTCCACTTTTAAAGACGCTGCATACATCCAAGCTGCCGCAGCCGCACCCTTCGTTTACCCTTACTCGCGCCACGCCAGTTCTCCTGGCGAGGTGTTCGGCTATAGCGATGGTAATCATGACCAGGGCCATACGCGTTACAGCAGTCCTGCTGGAGAGGCAGTTAACTTTTGTGGGGGGACGAATGGGTTCGAGACGCCATGGCAACACAATTACCAAACTAAGTGCGAGCCACCAGACTATGCAACTGTTGCGGCGACTATGGCAGCGGCGGCTGTGTGTCGACAGGCACAGTACTTTGAGGATTTTTACTCCAGAAAACGATCGGGAAAAAATAAGGGTAGGCATTGTTTCCTCCTTAGTCGATCTCTTAGTTCAAGTGAGGGCATCTCTTATTTGTTTACACCAATTGCTAGCTGTGCGAATGTTTGCCAACCGCATTTGAGATTTACTGAGTGAAGTATGAATTCGGCCTGATTAGCTATCAAAACCTAAACGCTCTTTATCTGAAGCGTTTAATCAAAAACTATGTATGTATTGTTGGCGTCTTTAAGATTTTAGGTTTCAGAGCAGCGTGTTCGTCACAAAGACTGAACAATTTGCGTTTGCTTTGAGGCTTTTTTAATTTTCTTTTGAATATGATTAAGTTGGACAGATAAAGTTGACATTCGTCCACCAGATGGGAAATATAATGTTATGTTGATGTGGCAACTCATCATTAAACTAATTTGTTTGAATTTACTTATTCACTGTGGAGTCACTGCAAAAAAGTGGGGGTACAGAGGCGTGTTGGTAGCAAGTTGAATCTGGAACACATCTGAAAGCACGATGCAGTTTGGCACTGTCCGAGTGAACTTTGAGAGCACAGCATGTTATTTCCCTTGAGTTACTTCAATTAGTATCTACCTGCACAAACCCTTTTCTCCTCTACTTTTTTCCGAGATTGAGCATTGATTATTTTAAACGAAACGCTCGAAAACAAACGTCTGAAGATGTTGCCCGTAAAAATGAATTCACGCCTTCGCATATTCAAATACATTGACCAGCCGACAAAATTCCTCGATTGTGGATCAAAGAGAATGCTGCAACCATGCAGTCCTTCTAAACCGCGATTTTGCCTACATTTTCGTTTCACAACTTCAGGCACCTGCAATTTCAGCTGCCATCACGAAGGGCGCAAATCGGCACATTCCCAAATAGGGGCGTAGGCCACCAGTATGTGCCTCCCATTCAACCCACCATTGGACAGGGGTGGTTGCTTTACTTCCTGGTATTTTATGAATCATGTCGCCCCTTCATCGGATGCATACAGATGCGTGTGCCGCATTTGTAACAAGTTTGCTTGACAGAAATTTTGCAGTGTCGAGGAAGGAGAAGTAGAGTACCATAATTGTTTCGTTACTTCACGAGGCGATGGGTTACCATTAACGCTTATCCAACGATAAAAATCGAGAATTTACGCATCAAAGAGAATAGACTTGGATTTATGCAATTACAACAAGAGGGTTTCGCTCCTTTATCCATGGGGGTTCAAGAAAGGAAGGCATCTTGAAAGGAGTCTTAAGTAAATTGTGGTAGTACTAACGTTGCTAAAGTGCATCGCATTGCGCAACATAATTACAAAAGAGAACATTTGTAGCAGTGTGTCCTCTGAGGTGAAATTGAGATATGTTTTTTAAATAATGTTGTGATAATAAGCACGGGAAAACTAAGAAATTAAGTTGTACTTTTCTTCCCCATTACTGACGCGGAGCGTGTTCAAAAGTTGTCACTTACTTTGATCTTTGCTTGCAATTCCCTGTAATAGCTTCTCATCGACATAAGTAAGTGTCGTAGGGATACAATTAATTATTTCCACTTTTGAGTCTAAACTTTGCAATCTCACTAACCAACTTTATCCAAGGAAATCCGTGCTTTGGCTATAAAGATGATTGCTTCACCTCCCATAATTGATCTGGAAACGCGGTTCGCCTTTTTAACGCAGACTCCAACTTGTGCTATCACCCTTACCCCAAAGTTCTGTCCACTGGATCCAAGCCATTACACTGTTATTACTATTACGACGGTCACGTCTATTGCATATCACCGCTAGTCGGCGGGTGCGTTGACCTCACTCGCCCGCAACGCATATTCGCAAATTTAACAAACGAAGGATGCCGGCTTAAGGTTCCCTGTTTTACTCAACAGTGTACTTCCACAGGTGATCAAAAATTCACCCAAGAAAGTTTTGTGCGCTGTGGTAAAATCCCCTCGGGCGGAGCGGGGTCCGGCTTAATCAAGGTGGTCGTCATGGTTGCTGTTGCTTTCGGCGTGTACAACTGACTTCCCTCCTTATGGCGTACAAACACACAAGCTATGCAGCTTTAATTAAAACTGCACCGAAATCACACACACACACACATGTGTTTATGATTTAGATTTCCCTTGTGAGTTTCTTACAAAAGCAATACATCAGCAACGTGACGTCGATTCCTCTGCTGAATAAGTCATATTACCTACTAGAAGAAGATTGTCGGAATCATCCTTATTTTAGGTTGTGATATTTGAAAAACTCAAGCAGCACTTTCTTAAGGGTGCTTTAGTCGGCTATGAACGTTGAATAACCCGGTTTCATCTCTTACACAATCTAAGGCTTTGAAGCATTGAATTGCAGTCGAACTTTACTACGAATCGAAAATACCCTCAATAGATGGCATTTTTATTAACATTTTAAGTCAAATTTTTGTTATTCTACTAACCATCCTCTTCATAAAACCTTAAACTCCCAATTCGCAAGACAATAACCAAATGCGAATGTGCACTACCAAATCCACCCAGTTTTAAAGGAATTAATAATTTTATGCAAAGAAAACCCGATTCCAGTTGTGTAATGACTCTAAGATGGACGTGATGTAGCAAATTTACTGAGATTTCGATTGCAATAACACCTTGATTAACGAATTTGTGTTTTTAGCTTTAAAACGTGATGATAATGGGGAGGGGCTGCATCAACTGGCCTTTTTTAGTTTAAATCAGTGAGGCAAACGGAAACAAGGAAGAAAGGAATTAGTTAGATTCAAAACGCTCACATGCAATTCCTTAGCGCCATATCCATTAAGGGCGTACCTGAGTTTAATCTATTGAGTTTACTAAAAGTGATAAAACTCTATCAAATGTTGGATTAAAGATAATCTTCCTTCCATATAAAGATTTTGGCATCTAAAAAAGAGCGAAATACCGCTCCTTACTCCTCTTCTACCTCCTCCTTCTTCTTCCCGCCGTTTTTAAATGTGCGAAGATTCACTCACTTGGTTCTACCCCATTCCGATCTTCGGTCATTCTTAAAGAGGTTGTCTCCGGAGGGAGTGAGAAAAGTGAAAAAACTTTTACCGCTTGCCCTACCTCCGTGATTTCGTGCCATTTCCCCTTACCCTTGGGAGCGCTAAATTATTCTACAGGAGAATTTGAATGGTCAACATATCCTACCAAACTGTAGGAGCTGTAATATGACCTTACGTGCATTTTTAAACAATCTTTCTGAATGTACTTAGAAATGTCACTTCTCCCTCGAGGCGTAAAGTTATTCCTATCAAAATATAGCAAAATTAAAACAGAATGCGCCGACATTACTATCCCGCCTTCTCTCTTTCAGCACATGGAAACGTGAACCAGTTAGGAGGGAGTTTCGTAAACGGACGTCCTCTGCCCGACGAGATTCGCCAGCGCATCGTCGAGATGGCCCACTCCAACATCCGCCCCTGTGACATTAGTCGTCGCCTCCGCGTATCGCATGGCTGTGTCAGCAAGATTCTGTGCAGGTTAGGCACCATAAAAGAAGTCATTGTCACAATCTAAACGCCTTATAGATTAAAAAAACTAGCAGATGTGAACCAATATGTCAAGCGTTCATTTAGCAATATGAGAGCTAAAATTCCGGTGTCCATTAGTAATCGCTATTGGCTACTCATATTGATCAGATAAAGCGTTTACGAAAAAATATTTTTTACATGATTTCTATGAGTCAAGTCTTTTAACGTGTCACGTTACTACTGTGCGCATTGGTGAAGTGAACGGTATCTGGGCTTATCCAAGACGTCATATTCGCTGACGACTAGATTTTTTACTTTTTTGCATTGAAAGAAACATCGCTTTCCATAAGGAAAAGTGGGAAACGATGGAGGTATACTAATCACATCCATGGCACTGACCCCTATGCAAATATTCCCCTGGGAAACAAAATCTCCGAGCGCTTTGGAGGTGTGAGTGCTCACGAATGTAGAGATTAATGCGCACACATTAGTCGAGTAATGGTTACATTGGGCTCTTGCTGCTGCCGCAGCAGCACCAGTGGTTGTAGTCCCAGTTTCGACCCCAAGGAATGTTGAATGTTGAAGCAGAAGTAGGGGGCGAAGGCAGCGATGATGGGCAGTCTCAAGACCAGGTCAGACCGAGCTGCTCTGAGGTGGCGCATTAAATGCGGGTAGTAGTTATGATGCAGAGCAAAGAATTCACTCACGTATGGTCATGCTTAAAGCGCGTACGGAGCTTCGTCCCACTGAGCTCCAATCGACTCTTCACGTGCTTCGAAGTCACTACGCCTGTGACGCTAGCACTTGACAACCGGCATGCCGATTTCGCATCAGAACTGAAAAATAAATCGCTCGTGAGCTAATTGCCTAACAGAATATGCCGTGACTTGGTCGGGCTGATATAAGATAGAAAAGTAGACTAGCATTCTTATTTTGGATTTAAAATAAAGTCAGTTCATTTGATATTAGTTACTGAAGAGTTAAGTGCATACTGGCAGCAACTGCTGGTTAGACTTCTCCACACTTCCATTTTCACCGCGGTTCAGTTTCTTAATGGTGCTTTGGAAAAACCAAGCTACGATTAAAATGCAAACTTCTCATAATCTCCAAATGTATCATCGTGATTAGCAAAGCCAAAAATCATTATCCCCCAATTCTCCTGCTCCCAGTCCCTTGCTCCACCACCTGCAGTACCACCATTCCACCCGACATCGTTTCGCTAGACTGCCTGTTAACAATACCCGCGCTTCTCCTAATAAACTTAACGGAGCATATCAACGCGGGGTTGGCGGTGGTGGCAGTAGTGGAATAAATACCAGGAGTCTTCGAGTTACCGTCATGGGGTGTGGTGAGATAGAGTGGACTGGTGTTGAATCGTTACATCAGCGAGGGGAGGTGTACGCCATTGGGGAGGAGGGGGGAAAGGCGGTCAGGTACGTCAATTACACATACTCACAAACACATACGCACTCACACACGCAAAATTATGACTGGTCAGGTCGGCGCCAGGCCGTAAAATTGTTACTCTTAAGGCACTCTGGTCCTCCTCGTCTCCATCGATGAAGCGGGAACTTATGTGTACTGGGGAAAGTGTTTGCGCTTGTGCGAGGCTGGAGAGCATTGGAACAAGACTGTGCTCTCCTCGTATTAGTCTTTTTATTCATTTTGGAGCCTAGACTTAATCGACACACTTACAAACGCTTGTATATGCTAGGTAATAATGTTAGACTAAAAGAACGTCGATTTCTTGATGCACTTCATAACAGCTGTCAACTGATTTGTTGGTAAGTTGCACAATAGATGTCGCACATGAATATAGCGACTTTTAAATACGTAAGGATTTTATGGTTAGATTATGGCCCCTCAGAGATCAACTCTGCTCGATAGACCTAATGAGTTCACATAATTTTGATCCACTGTCCATGGAAAGCAAATATTGTCAGTTGAACTGATTTACAAATTTCTGAGCACAAAATTAAAGTGTCGGGAAGTGTAAAATTGCTTTGGTTAGCCCAAAAAGTGGATTGGAGCATGAACCTATCTTCAAGTCTTGAATAAACAGGAAATTTAAATGTTTCACTAAGTGAATGAGCAAAATTCATAGTTGAATGCAAACCAAAGGAGTAAATAAGGTAATTCTAAACGTTACACTACAGCCATTTTAGAACTGCTGCTCTGACACAGTCCTCCCTCAATGGGCCTTTTATGAACACAAATAAGGGGAATAGATGCAAATGTTACTCTCAGATCGCATTGAATGGCGGTGAACCCCGGCAGTTTTATATTCTCTGTGACTTTTAAGGTATGGGGAAAGTAACATTGTCTTTATAACGCCCCAGATGGTATTGTAGATATCACCGCCCTGTTGAGAACTCACCAAAATACAAAACACCACCATGGAATGAAATCGACTGCCGTCCATTAGTTCTTCCATCGCTGGAGGGCTCAAAATATGGTAGTTGTGAGGTTGAACTCCGATTACTACGATCCTGCAAGGGTAAACGATGCTTTTCTACTGGAGGGAATGCTTATTAACAGGATAAAGTATTTCCCATTCTCCTTAAGGTAATTTTAAACCCTGCGCAACTTTTTCTGATCATAATAAAACGGAATATTTCTCATTGTTTTATAAATCAGGAAAGTGGAGACAGAAGCGCAAAAATAAATAGGGGGCAAAATTTAGTTTGATAATCTGACTGAAGCATTAAAAGTCCAAACTGGATTTGCGCTGGTAAGTATGTTATTAACATAATTAACTTGGATTTTTTTGGACTAAATGCCAGGGCGTAAACCCTAGTGTAGAATGATGCAAATAAGCACGGAAATCTCTGGTCATCTACAGATACAACGAGACCGGTAGCATTCGACCGGGAGTGATTGGAGGATCGAAGCCAAAGGTAGCGACTCCTCAAGTGGTGGAAGCCATTCATCGATACAAGGCTGAGACACCCACGATGTTCGCCTGGGAGATTAGAGATCGCCTAGAGAAAGACGGCATCTGCACCCAGGAAACCCTACCATCTGTGTCTTCAATCAACAGAATAGTCAGGAACAAAGCATTGGTGGGTTTCATATACCTTGTCGTAAGTCATACTGGAAAAAAGCCAAGAATAAGAGCTGCGAACTATCGCAGGTACAAATTGAATTACAATGATTTTTGTTTTTGAAGAAGCAGATAGAAAACGTTTGACACAAGATCAGCTTCAATAAGCAATGCTCGATACCGAACGATCAGCTGTAAGATCTCACTTTCTGCTGAATGTTAACTATTAGCTCTTTCTAAAAAAATTTCTTATCAAGAAAAAACAGTGCCACCGCGACGGTAATGGCCGTATTGAAGCAATGCCAAATGCTGATATTCCTAATATGCTAAAAGGATCTTTTACTCCAAAAAAAGTGAAACCATCCTCCTTTGCAATGGTGAAGAAGAAGTTAACTTTTCAGGATAGTGCAGCCACATGTTCTAGGAATGCTGTACCTTCAAGCCAAGGCAGAAGGACAAGCACACAGGCGACACGCGTACAAACAAGAAAGCCAATAAAGTCTCTAGCCACCTGATACTAAAGGCAGAGTCAGGGGCCAAGGTTAATTAATTAGATCTACCATACGTTTTGGACTTTATAACAATTACAAATTACTATGGCGACTTTTCATTATGGTCCTATTCCCCGTAGAATGCCCTTGACAAGCAAGTGCTCGCCTCCGACTTATGCATTTAGCATGCACGCGATGGAACTGTATGAAAGGCTCTTTGTCGGTATATCATGCTTAGCTTATGTCTGTGAAGAACACCAGCTGAAAGGTTCTTATAAAACACATTCAGTATGCACTGAGATCCAGCCCCATCCATTTTGATAATGGCGGCATTAATAATCGGATACTTACCTGCAATGCAATGATAATTTCTTTCTCTTTCACTTTATTGTTTCTTGGCCTAGAAAGGGATATCATACCTTGGTTTATGTTTCGTAGTCCATAGTTTAGACTTGATCTAGGCGGATCCAAATAGCATATCAAGTTAATTAATATGATCGGTTAGAGGACAAAAATCCTGTGTGGAAGAGCAATAATGGCAGGTCAGTGCGCTTTTTTGACTAGGTACCACTCAGGTTTAAGCTGGAACATAAAGGTTTTGCTTTTGGTTTTTTTGGTGAAAGAGAGCTTTGGCATCAAAAAGCACAAAAAAGGGAAACTTTTGGGTGTTGTGCTTACGAAAAATACCAATGACCCATGACTTTGGCAAGCCACGTGCCATAATAGAATGGGGTTTTAATCCAGTATAACAACAGTTTTGAGGACACGTGCCTTTCACCTTTGCAGCTATAACACTTTCAAAGTTCAATTCCTTCACAAGACATATTATGTGCAATTTAAGCTCATGTGATTACTGCAATCCTTGCATTTTTCAGGACTGCTTGCATTTATAGAGCTCTAAGAGTGAATTCAAAACCCCTTTGTTACTGTAGGATACGCGCTACTCCGTTTGTGACCAAAGCTCTTCCAACCGAGAACAATCACAGAACTCAGCGTTGCTAGAACCTGTTCAACCACCTCATTCACAATGTACTCCTCTGACCCTAATTTCTCCGCCTCCACCACAGCCACCACCGCAACCACAGGCACCACCGCCACAGGCGCTATCGCCGGTGGACACAAAATACATGGATCGGATTCACCTTCTTCACGGCCTCCCCCCACCAACCTCGGATTCCGATTTTCATGGTCAGAGGTCCATGTTTAGCACTAGCGCCTCTATGTCGTCTTTGTCGACAGAGTTTCCAGCATTTAGGCGGCAGGAGGACGTCTGGTACCCTGAGTACATGACTTCATCGGCACTGGTAGAGGAGGTAGGGGGACCGCCGTCCAGTAACGCGGCCACTGCCACCCCTATTTCCGCAGCTGCCTCACTGCCAAGGGACTTGCTGCTCCAGCATGCGCTAATGCACATTCCATCCTCTATTGCTCCAGCGCCTCCCGGCACTTTCAGTATCACAGAACTTATCCGACAGAATCACCAACAACAACAACAACATCTCTTCTCACGCGCCATTTCTCCTGGTGAGGTAAACGAACCACTGCAACATCAAAACCTCGACGGTATGACCTATAGTCGTGGTGGTGGGACTGCTGAGGACGGCTATAGATTTGAACATAGTAAGTATAAGAAATAGTTGGAAAGATCAGAGCCTTTACAATGTGTATACGTGCTAATGGCGTTGTTAATCTTTGATGTGGGGTTGAAACCATGGAACTCTCAGTTGATACAAATCGAATGAAGGGAAAATTTCAGCAACAACAGAATAGCGCATAAAATCCGGGGCTAAAAACATTAAACCTTTAATAATAAAGCAAACAAACAGTAGAATATATGGCATATCCTTGATTATGCATGAAGTTAAAACGAAAAAATGGTATGCTGGCTTTAAGGCATTTTTTAACAATTGTAAAGCATGACAAAAAGGTGCTGTGGGTGGTTTTTAATTTAATTTCTAATCCTTTCAAATTGTGAACGCAATAACCTGCATTAAAATACACTTTCTGATACGGCCGTCATTCGGAAGTACATCATTGACCTATGCCATGAAAAAATGTATAACGAAAATCCGAATCTTTATCCGGCATCTAAGTAAGACCAAACACCTGCAGAAGAAGCCAACGCTTAAACGGCTTCATGCACATTGCTTTACAATGCATTCGGCAATCAAGCATGCCCCCCAATGGTCAAAATTAGGGCTTTTACATGAGGGAACTTTGTGTCTAGCACCACAACCTATCGTCCCAAAATATTCTGTGAGGCTGCATGATCTAACTTTTTTTCCATGGGCTAGTTATGGCTAAGCAACAAAAAGTCAACAAATGATACAGTATATAGTAACTAGAGTTGTAAAAGGCAAGAAAATTCACATATAATTCTACTAGCGACATTTCCCAGGGCTTGACTGGCATGTCTCACTTTCGCTAAAGTGTGGGTGCCAGCTCTCCCCCAACTCTCATTTCCTGTTTCAGTGTTACTCAGCTAGCTTTACAAAATAAAATAGCTTCTGCATGTGTCATGTGGGCCACAAACAAACGGCTACCTACTAATTTCACTTCTTTCCCCTGTACAATGTTGAGATATTGTCCACCATAAGCCGTCTTCCTTAAAGCCCATATCACTACGAATTCACCATGGTTGGCAAAAGGTTTGAAAAATAGGCACTTATATCGATTGTTGAAAAATTGATACAACTTTCAGGAAAACGAGTCTTTTTTACTTCTAACTATCAAGTGCTTGAGGAGATGCTAATTCATGCATTCAAGGCTTTGTCAACTTTTCTACCGTACACCTTGCTGGTTTGGCTTAACAGTTAAAAATACATTTCATTCCTCGAGTGACTACAATGCACTCTGGTGTTTTGCAAGACTAAAAAGAGAAAGCGACAGAATTGCCTAAAACATTGAATTGGTAGAATGCACTATTTGACATAGACGGTTACCAAAGACTCAGGCCAGAACTTTGATTACGTCGAGTAGTCATGACAGGAGCACTCGTTGGCACTCATAAGCTATTACACGTTCGCTCAGCTCGTATTAATCCCCAGCATGTTAACTAAATGATATTTCACGAAATACCTTGGTGATAATAAGATTTGGACCAGGTGTGATTGGTGAAACTCGGCACGCGCTCGACAGTGCAATTCACTTTGCCAGCAGGACTTGACCAAGAGCAGGGAGCAAATTTATGCGACGTCTTTTCGGCGCACTTCGAGCAGTGGTCATGTACGAAGGGACCAGTTAATTTCCGGTGATGGCGTGTTCCCCATTCCCAAGAGGGGAGCAAGAGGGGCAAAGGTGTGTGTGGCGTGATGGGGTGGGAAGGGTCACAAAGACGTTCTCCCGGGGGATAGGAAGCTGCTACTGCTAGTGATGTGTGCGTGTGTGCGTACGCGTGCATTTACTTGTCTTCACTAGCTGGCCGGACTGTATCCACGCTGGCAACTCGGCCGGCCCGCTGATCAAAGGCGGCGCGAGGTAGATGCAGTGCAAATGATTAGCTATTCTGCAATCCTCATGAGTCGTTTTTTGTATTAACAATTCAGACACCTTGGAGGAATGTCTGAACCCTGAATGAACATCGTGAGTACACCTGCGCGTGCGTGTGTTGTCCATCACTGACATAAAGCAGAAATTGGTTCAAGACGTGCCACATCATTTGTCTCTTTCACGAATTATATCCCAAATTTTTTCGGTAGGCTAGCCAGTCGAATAAAGGCGCGTTGGTTTCACGTTTCCAGAGAAGAAGAAGAAGAAAAGTCAGGCCGAAATCACGTTGTATGCAAGGCTACTTATAATTCTTGTTTTCTTTAGAAGCGCCAAAATTGGATTCAAAGCATCACGCGCCCCCAAAGGAGACAAATTCTAAAGCAAATCACGAAGAGGCCAACCCTCATTTGCTGCAGTTCTGTCCCAATATAACAGGAGTTCTTAAAACTGACGCATCTGAGCTGTATCCACCACCCAGTGCGATGCCAATGTGTGCCCTTGAGATGAGCCAATCACACTTGGAGCCCCCATTGGGGAGATACGAGATGCCTTCGCACTCTTCACCCGAAGCCGCCTGTCACTATGGCACTTACACCAGTAATGGAACCACTGGCACAAATCACAGATACGCTCATCTCCAGACTTCGGCGCACCTTTTGCCTGCGGAGGAGACAAACACCTTTACGGCGATGTGATGTGATGCGATCCTTCCCCCGCTGTTTTCAGACATCAATGTTGCTCTTGTGTGAATTCTCCCCCTACCTCTCGTCATTGCTGACGCTGCTGCCCCAGTCATCCACATGAAACTCTCTTGATTTTGTCTTTGTTTGTGAATCAGGATGAAGTGTACATTAAATTACGAGCTACTGACAATGATGAAATTTTGCGGCTGATTTCAGAAAATGCCTAAAAGTGCAACACAATGGAAAGTTGTCAGTTCAGATTCAATTGACCGAAAGATTGGCTTACTGTACGCACACTTAAAACTTGCCAAAACTTGTCCAATTGTTGACACATTCTTATCCCCCTTTTGATAGCTGCCCTTGCTTCAGAAAGCAGAATGGACTTAAACAACTTTCCATTTAGAGCGCAAAAGAATGGGTGTGCATGAATGCATGTCTGATCTATTCTGTTTATTCGATGCAAGTTAATGCTTCCAGCAACAGCCGCATTTCCAGTGAAAACAATTTGCTTACCACATCGTAAAATGCGCAGCTTGATATTTTTTTATTCAATAAATATGGACACCTTTGAATTCGTCAGTTACAAATGACTGCGCTAGGACTTTCCTGCTTTCGTCTTCTGGAGAAATTTAATCGGCATGCTAATGATCGCTTTAGTGATGCGTTGATCGTGCCCTCTGTTGCGGTTGGGTTTGAGCCTACTGGTCTTCCTCCTCTTGAAGCAGACTTCGAGATGGAAATTAATTGGTTTATGCCAATATATCTAAGTCAGGTTACTAATTTCTTCATTGTAAATGGACTTAACATCGTGGAGAATCTTTATCCGAGCTCATATACAATGTGTAGAATAGTAAAGAAGCCACAAACTTGATCGGTTGTGAGCTACCTGACCTTTTTTTCTCACAATTCACAAGTAGCATGTTGCATAACTAGTAAAAACCCTATATAGAACCGGAAACCCCTAGTATAGAAATAAATGCAGTTTTCTGAATTAAGTATAACACCCTTTGCGAAATGTATAAGACCTAGAAGCTGTACAGAGGCGCTTGATAAGAGTAAAGCGACGAGAAGCACCAATATGAAAGACCAGAAAGAGGGACTAGAAGGCAAATGAAGTAAGTTTCTATACAGAGAAGGTGTGTCACTCAGAGCGGAAAAATAGCATCAGCCTTTGGGTAATCCTCGCTGATTTTGCCAGAGGGCGTAGAAATGTTGCAACTGATGAAAGACCGTGAAACTGATACCGGCTGCAATCGGACCCTTGATCCAATTCATTGTTACGCCCTTGTAGAGTCCATGAAACAGACCCTCTTGCCGATGGACAATTTGCATCGTGCCCAGAATGCTTCGCGTGTACTCCGGATGACCTTAGTAGAAAGCATCAGATCACGAATGGTAAATGATTTGCTACTTATTTTTTGGTAATAGAAACGGACACTCACAAAACAGGAGCGTCCGAAATTGTTAGAGCACTTTTTAAAAGTACTTATGAGTGCGTTCTGGCAAAAGTTAGTCCGGATGCTTCTTGAGCCATTAGTATGGTCGATAAAGCCAATAACAACAATGAAAAATTGGAGATGCCGCCAAAGCAGCAGAACTGGATAAGCAATTGCTACAACACCATCCGGGAACTACATCAAAATGGCGGAAATTCTTCGCGAAGGGAAAACAATAGCTAGCATTGGATTCTAGGCGATCAACGACTAAGCATTATCAGGTAAATCACATGACCGCACACAACGACGCCGATATCGGTAAGAGAACACGTATTCTGATTAAACAAAAAATCGCAAGTAATTAACCTACGAGTATACAAGTTAATAAAATTAATCATGTTAACAACTAGTGAGGCTGATTATCTGCTTTGGTGCATTGCGAATAATCACTTCGTGACTTGGAATTGAGAAAACGTTAGAATGCAACAAAAGCGATTTAAGTTAAGTCAATAATTAAGTACTCTTTCAAAAGCGACCAAAGTGTTCTTAAAGACGTAGTTGAAGGTCCCAAATATTAAGACTCAAAAAGTGAGGAAATTCAGCGCATGATCAGTAAAACACTGAGTTACTTTCGGGTTTTATGGTAAATACAGATGTTGGAAAGGTGAGAATGGAATTGAAATGAAATTGACTTTCAACACTGAAAAAGCCGAAAACAAGAAACACCCTTTTCGCTAATTGACAAAATGAAAACTTGCGCTGACAAAAAAAACATTTGTGAGTGTTAACGCATTAAGCTAGTATCAACCCAGACTTCAAGGAGCAAATCCACTAAAATGAATACCAAATATCGAAGTGGGAACTGCATGGAATTGAATGACTGCTCGAGGCAAGATGACACCATACAAATGCAGTTTTCAAACACTGATATCCCTTTTCATACGGTCCCAACATGAGACTTTAACGCAACAATAGTAGACAACTGTATTAAAACATCAAGTGTATGCTTGAGTTACAGCAAGTTTTGGCAGTAAGATGGTCAATAATCTAGCTCACCAGTGACACCCGCCGTCTGCATTCGTCTTCGAACAATGTCGAGAGGATAGGAAGCAGTCTGACCCAGAACGCCCGCCAAGGCTCCACAAGAGAGACTTTCAAGAGGCCTCAGGTTTTGTGGAGGTCGACTATCTGAGGTCATCCTTTTTTCTTTAGGAAAGAAAAGCACGAAGCCATAAAGCCCAGACGACGTTCCTCCAAGAATGATTGCGTTGAATTCACTAGTGCACGTCTCAAAATCAAGCGGTATTAACGGTATGAAACCAAATTAATTAAATAATAAATGCTCTGTTGATGTTAAAGTACGCAAAAGGACATCAAATAAGCATCAGAAAGACACAAAATGATCCCACAATTAACATGTTTAGAGAACTAACTAAGTCGCCACTCCTTGAGCGTTTCGAAGGTGTAAAAGGCAATGCCAGAGTATGGAAGTATACCCAAGAGAGCAGGGGTAAAGCCGTGGTAGAGCGATCGCGGACCCCCTTCCCGATAGGTCAACCGTACAACATCGACTAGGCTGGAGTACCTAGATAAAACTTTAGGATAGTAGAAGTCGAAGTGTAATGTCCATGGGCTCAAGCTGCAGTCCAAACTAAAAAAACTGCAGTTAAATTCAACTAGTTTGATGTACAATACCAGCCTCGCCTGCCACAACTGATAGGGAACCTTAAAGTTGCTGGTTAAAATTCTTAAAAAAAGAAATAAAACCATTGATTTGATAGTCAAGTGCATTTCATAAACTTCTAACTGAGCTATGTTAATTTAACCACGTACTTTACGCGTTCTGTGACGGCCATGCGAGCTCGTACCAGGTCTAGAGGGTAAGTGAAAGAAACTGAGACACTTCCAGCGATGCAGCCCGCCAAAAACCGTCTTAACTGAACCTGGTTTTCCGATCTAAAATGTTGTATGGAGTCGGGAAAATCAAACAAATTCAATATAGAGTAACAGATGTTAAGTAACATTAAAAAGCCAGAAAAACAAAAAAATACCGATAAATAAACACGAGTACAACAGTAAGAAGCTGCTAATTACAAAGACATTCAAGTAACCGCGCATTACAAGTGAACTTACAGACAGTGAGTCGTTAAATCACTAATGCCAAGATATTGTTTGGCACGTTCATGGACTCCGTACTGAACCGCGGCATAGGGAAATATCCTGGTTAGTGTCGCGGAATTTCCTCGCCACAAGCTACGGACACCGGCAGTCACATATGAATGCTTCAAGAATTTAAACAGGGCCTTTACATCGAAATACATTTCTGAGGCTGCAACGTTCAACTTGGTTAAATGAAAGTACTTTGAAAATTAATTTTGGCTCGATCTAAGGGAGCAATAGCAGTTTTTGCACAGCATCCAGCCAAACCCCCAATGATGAAATCCGAGAAAGAGGGGTTTAAACCCCGGGGGAGACCCTAAAAATAAATAAAATAAACAAGAAACGTGCGTCCTGTCTATCCCTGTCGGAAGCAGGTGTCGACGGTAACGTCAACAACTTCATCAAATTGGGATATCCCGACAACCAATCAATGCTTCGAGCGTTTAATTACCCACATTGGGTAAATACATTTCCAAACAAAATTACTGTGCAAACTACTACTCGCAGCAAATGTCGTCGAATAACCGCGATATTTATAGAATTTTCCAATATCTACTTCATTGCTGCCAAGTTTATCAATCAAACTAGCAATTCCATGTTGGTCTGAAAACAGACAATTTGGTTGGAAGAAGAAGTTAGTTATTTAATAAATGCTTATTAAAAGTAAAACCACTTGCTTGTTTACGTAAATTTTTGAATATTTTACTTTAGGCACTTACTATACTTAAAAAAGCTTCACATGTTCTTCAAACCTGTTCACTTTAATGAGTTCAGCCTTAAGAAAACGCGTTCAAATATTGGCCAAATTTACGGAATGATAATATACTACAGCTAGCTGGAAATGGCTTCTCGCTACAATTACTCCTGGGTATTAAATCAAAGTTGTGCTTTAGGTTTCCATTCCCCTCCCTTTCCTTGCGATCACCCCCAGCACGAGATAGTTTGCTCTGAGAATCTTTACTCTTTTAGACGAAACATTGTGTCGATATCGTATTACGACGGTGTTGTAAGATGGCCCTCACTAGCGTAAGAGGGTGGACCTCCTCTTTGAGGACGAGACACGAGTGGTGTTTTTTCTTCACGCCTAAAAAATGAATTTAAATAACCATGTGCATTGCAATGTCAGCATATTTTTGATGCAATTCCATCCAAATTTTAGGATGCAAAAGTATTTTTTTGGTGAAGTATCTCGAATCCCATTTTGCGTGGAAAATTCTACTTTCAGGAGAATTTCAAATTTTATCTTGTATATTTTTTATCAAACCGGCCTAAAATCCAAGCATTGCTACCTAGTCCTAAATCGCATATATGACTATTGAGAACGTAATGGTCTGTAGTAGCATCCCGCAACTTTCCTGAATTTGTAATGTGGCATAGTACTATGAATAAAAGCGAACTACTCACATACAGGGGGGCTGAGAGGCTACTGGCATGGTCAGGAAGCCATACCGGCGAGCTAGGATACATCCAAGGAGACTAAAGTGTCCAAAAAAACCAAGAGCAGCATACATGGGTCTTGAGAACGTTGGAATTTAATGGTGTAGATATAAGGCCCCTATGAAAAGTGCTATTTTGCTTATGGAAAACACACCAGCATGAAAAATGTGTTTTTGAATACCAAGTTGTTATAATTTTGCTGTCTGAGATTATTTTGGCCCTAACGACTTCATCGAGGAATAGCGCTCACTTCAATAAAATTTCGAACAGATTTAGATGCATCTTAATTACTTGAAATGTACACCTGATCGTAAATTTGTTCAGTAACCAAGGCGCCTGAGTAGATGAACTGGCATACGGAGAAGATTTGCTTAACGATTTTTACATATTGAGTTAATGCTTATCAGCTTCTAGGAGGTTAGGTTGTCAACAGAGCGATAAAGTAGCACATCCTTCCAAAGGCAGTTCAAGATTAGCTTAAAAGAATACAAATGGACTACCTATTTAACTCATTCGTAGCATTGCCAATACGAACTGTTTCTTCATTTATCAAAGGAAAGCCTTCGAACCCATCGACAAGCACTTCCACTTTATACATATATTGGTCGCATTGCTATATGCTAAACTCATTAAACACGAAGACGAAGAACACGACGTCTGTCAGAGAGAAGTTAAATTAAGTAGGAGGCGCACACACCGAAATGCCACTTGGCTTCTCACAAACAGTGAGATTATGGAGGTAGTTGCTAAGCGACGAGCCTTTGTGGCCAATACGACAGCCGGTCTATTGTGGTTGACTTTGGCTGTGCAAGCGCTTTGTAACTGACATTGCAACAGCCCTTTGCAAAATGCTATCTTGGAGTCTCTAAAACAGGATAGATGATGAGAGCTTTCGAGTAAGTAAGCGGCGGGCCTTGAGACGAATGAAATTTGCATGGTCGGGGTAATCCACCGCTTACGTTGCCCTTTGAAGAACTAATCATTGATGGAAATAGTTGAATTTTTGCCGATTCACGGCATTCATTTTTCACTACAAGGGTTGTAATTAAAATAAGCAGTGGATTTATTGAAATCCTATACAGTTCCTTTGCGGGTCTCCATAGTTAGGCAATTATGGGATGACTCCTGGTGGGCAGTATGACAAACAGCTCCAAAGGCAGTTTGGTGTCCACAGTCGGAACTTGGTGAGAACCACCGTCAATCCCTACTTCTCTGGTCTCTCACTTATGAAGGCGTACTGTAGCTAAGGCTCTAAAATGTGCCAAACCCGGTCTGTTAAATCGCTCCACTTTATTGGATTTTCAAGACTCCAGTTCCCACCTAGCCAATACCTACAGCTGACAATCGAACAACCCATTATCCAGTTTGTGTTTGTTGTTTTAGTGCTCAAATGTGCGCCTGACCAAGGTGTACCAGAAATTGTGTGCTGTGGTACGAAATTAATCGCGTCAGTTTCATAAAACTTTGGAACACGGTCACTGAGACGTTGACCTCCTCCACTTGAGTGTTGGTTGCATGGAGGTGGCTCCTTGAAGTCTGCCTGACCTTCACATGGCTGTTTACATTGTTATTTCCATTTTACAGCTTGGTTCCGACACCAACGTCTGCTTGAATGGTAGCAGTTTTCCGAAGCGATTTTTGTCCACAGTTTATCGTTAGGTGTTTAGCTGGGAGTGAATCATTGAGTCCAAAGCAGGTGTGAACAAGATCAGCAATAAGAAATTGACATTTTACGCCCGAATTTATAATGCTGGGGTTTATTACTACCACGACTTCATAATCCAACGAGCGGGTGAGAAAAATCTTACAATAGATTACAAAAAGTTATGCAATTAAACTTGGACAAAACTTTTAGATGAGAGGAAAGGACAGTCCATTGGTCCATTGAATATTAACCAAGTTGAGAATTTCAATTTGCGCCACCTGAAGGGTCGACTTCAGGTGGTTCCGTTGTTTGAAGGGGTTTGTAGTCGTCTACTCTCTCTGCGTTGACAGGTCCATTCGGTCCATTTTGCTTGTTTTCAAGAAGGCGATGCCTTCGAGCTTGGAATTCTTTCCCTCCAAACAATTTCTCCAAAGCGATAGCGATGAAGGTCTGGAAGAGTATTACACCGCACATATCCCAGGCGAACGCAATTGTAATGAACATTAGATTGCCGTGGTCATTCTCCACCCAGAGTTTCGCAAATGGTGAATCCAACACGACACCGGCCTGCCAAAACCAAACACCCTGAAGTATTACAACTCCGGTTCGGATGAACTGAAGGATCTGGGACTGAGGTCTGTGGAGTTCCGAAACAAGCGCCAACGTCGCTGCAATCGCCACATAAGAGGTGAGCATTCGAGTAGCGACAGTTAGATGCAGGTGGCCCCAGGCCTGGGACCGAGCCAATATCCCAAGATTTGCAAATGCCACTGCATGGGCCAGGAAATCTATACCTTCAGGAAGCACGATGCGCAGACCGTTAACGATGTCAACCACAGCGGCAAGCATGAAGCTCACGTAGATTGTTTCGTAGGTGTAGTTTGCAGGACGATTCAAGAACCTCACGGTAATCCCCTCAATAACGACGCCCATAACACAAGCGACTAACTTCACTAGACCTTCAGTCAGTTTCCTAGAGCAGGAGTCGTACTTTCCGGGATAGGTGAGAGCCACCTCTTTGCGTTCGTCGCATCGATACCGAGCTCGGAGGATGGCAATGAACCACCAAGTGCCGAGGACGAAGAAGCAGCTACCGAAATAGATGTGGCTCGGCAAAAGCCCATTGTGAGATAGGTGGTTACCCAATGTGATGCTCTGGTTTGAACTATGTTCGTCGTGGTCTCCTCCCATATCGCACTGATCACCCTAATGGCAGCATCTCCTGTGCTACAGCCGATGTGGTAGCCGTAGTGCATGCACTCACACGTGCACCAATCGGCGTGCGAGGCAAGTGGTGACCAATGGGCAGCGCGCTATTCACCGCACTGGGTGAACGCACACACGCGAAAGCTGAAGGCGATCAATAACCCTAGAGAGAGGGCTACTGTCACTACCACTATCACCCGATCTGTGACGCCAGGTAAATATCTACGATGAGTAATGCGTGGTCTGCTTTCGAGTCTTCTCTTGCAGCCCATTGGTCGTTTTGTAGCATTTGACCGTCAATGCAGTAAAATATTCTTGCCTATCCATCAGACCACGTCAGTAAATTTTTGGCATAGGTCAAAATACTAAAAGTTTATGGAAGTAAGATTGAAGAGTGGAAAATTACTCCAAACTTTTGTATAAAAATTTCACAAACTGAAGTAGTTTACTCGCTATTTTGGTTCAAAGACGTTTACTTCTAAACACTCACGTCCAAAAATTGACTTTTACCCAGGTACATATCAGTGCAAAACTATTTTATTAAAATGAGACAGTCTCTCGTTTCGGTACACATTACAATAATTTGCACACTATGTTATAAAACTGTAAATTGAAGTTCTCGGAATAGTTTATACTATCTTAAAATCCAACGGAAGAATTTCCTCGTCCAGAGGTCTAAAACTATCCTGCAAATTGTGCATTCTTTAAGGTTAGAAGGTGTGAGACCTTCCGTATTTGCAGGAGGCCACACTGACGTTTTTATGATGACAAAAAGGCAGAGCTGATGATCTTCAAGTGGATACGACTTCACAGTTAAGAATCCTATCAGAATGGAATCGCTTAGCTTCGTTTTAGCTGGCGTTGTTTGATGTAAAGCGAATTGGCTTTTAAGTGGATTGGATTCCTTTAGACAACAGGTGTGGTTACACTATTGTAGCTAATAAAGAGAAAAACTGAGAAAGTTGCAAAAACAGGTCTTCACTGACGTTAAAAAATACAGCTTCAATCTACACCTCTTATGAACAATCGTGAACAGAAATGGCGTTTGAATGTCGGACCACTTTTTAGGGATTCAGAAGACAATTAGAATGTCGCAAAGTAGGAGAATACCCAAACCATTCCATGGATTTGTAGCAAAACCATCCGCTTCCAGACACGAGCGCCCTGCAACTTCTCCAGGAGTGACTCGAATGCCACAGCTGCTGGTTGAGATGGCAACTCAGCTAGATGATGAAACGTTAAACCAGAGTCAGTGGACTGTACCATAGAACGAAAAATGACCATCTTTAATCAAATGAATGTCTATGAGAGAGGGAGAGGGAGAGGGAGAGGATCCTAGGACATAGTCTGGCCTTGGATGCACACGACTGCCTCATCTTCGTTCCAAATAGGGTTGTTGCATCTTATTTCTACCCAAATTGTTGGATTCCTCTTAGAAGTTTCCAAAACACTACATTTGCTTATTGTGCATCGAGGCTTCCTATAATTTGACTATATGCTAATGTACATGAACGATTTCGCAAGCAAAAACGCGATGAATGCATAGTCGTGACTACTCAGGCAGAAGGTGCCTTAACCATAGCCATGTTTATTGCTCCGCGTTCCATAAAAAGGATGCGACGATAGTTTTGGCATTCAGAAAAAAGTGGTAAAATAGTTTTGTCATGAGCCTGAAATTCTCTTAAGAGTTTGAATGGTGAGTTTTCAGAGTCGTGTAGAGAAACGACCCTAAAATGAGGCCCTTGTTTTAACCTTTCCGCGAAGCAGTAGGAGGCCAATCAAAAGGGGCGAGAAGATGCGCACACGCTTTGTGCTTTGTACGGACAGGAATCTCCGCCACCTGCCAAAGTAGTACATTAAAAAGCCAACTTCAAAGAAGCAAAATTAGGTTTTCCGACTCGTACAACGTACAACTCCTAGTAGGAAAAAGCAAACAGCGGGGATATGCCCGACTCGAGAAGCGCAATCTAGAAATATAGGACGGACGGACGCGAAAATTTCCCGGCCATTGGAGCACACCTTGAGATGTTTGAAATACTAACGATATTTGAATGTGATTAAAACATATTTTCCATGCTACGCTCAGATTAGTTCGTTGTTTGATTCAGAACAAAAATAAGTTCCCCATTTGCTGTTACATAGTTGGAAGTTTGTGTCTTTTAAAGACGTAGTTCTAGTACGCAATAGTCTCTTTTAAAGGTTAAAGGGATGTCCACACTTCGTAAAATTAAGTAATTTTATACCTTACTTGTCTAACTCGATTCCGATTAAGGGACTTGGTTGGCCATACTGCCTTCATTCGGTGGGCTGGCCTCCATACCACGCCAGCAGGCTCAAGTCCTTTTGCGCGCCGAATATGTGAGGCAGTCCCATGGGTGATTATTCCACTGTTCTAAGTTTAACGAATACCAAACCGAACCCGCTAGACATAGATTTGACTACTTTAGCTTTTAATTATTTCTCCGGACAACAGATACTTATAATTTTTGTGAACTGATAATAAAGATTTTTGCTGCTGTGCTTCATGTATTTCATTTAGCTAGATATATTATCACTTATTTGATTAGCCGATTGTCGCCTTTGGTGTTAAGTTAATTCGTAAACCTCAAGGGCAAGATTCGAAGGCCTTTAAAACCCTATTACGTTTAAAACATGTTATCCACACTCTAGTAACCATGCCTACATATTGTAACACTCGAATCTTCCCTGATGTTATTAGAAAAGAGTACCTAACATTAACACGGAAATCGCCGAGGAGCCATGCCGCCTAGTGGAAGCACACCTGGGAAGCTCGAGTGGTTGAACGAAGCGCCACGTTGCCACATTACAGCTCAAGGAAGAAGTCACTCTGATTAACCGTTGGTATTTGGAAAGAAGCTTTGGATTAAAGCATTTCAAAAATTCTGCCAATGCCCCTTTAATTGTAAATACACAAGAAGATGAAGTGGTTAAGGTTTAGTGTGATTTTATTATGAATTTTCTAGAGCTAAGTAAACACAAATCATCACTCGGCTTATCGTCGTGGATCAAAGCATGTCACTATGGCTCTATGGGACCCCTCTGAAGATGACAGAGGGCATAATTTACAGGCCGAGTATATGTATTCGACATAGAATAAGGGTTAAGGTTACCGGCATGATCCTGAAGCAAGCCTGTTTGGCAGAGGTGCAGTACTTTGATTGTTTTTCTGCCGGTTTCGGTTACGGTCGTATTGTCCTGTTCGGCCGGAGCGGGCCTTCAAGCCATACCAGCTGCCCAAATTCCTCGATATGATCACTTTTATTACAACTGAGAGTATACCAATTAGCTTATTAGAAAACTTCTCCCTTCCTTCTAGCGTTTCACTCGTCTGATCCCTTGGTTGGCCTCCAAAGTCAGCCATCACAACGTAATCAGTGCTGTATGGAAATATCAGCGAGCCTAGCGCGCCAGTAGACAAAATTCTGTGAAGCTGAAAAGATACTTGACGAAAAAGGCACAGAATCCTTTGGCAATTTCAAGTGCAGGAATTTATGCTTACCATTATGCGTAACCATTGCCGATCATAAAGAGATCAGCCTGATTGTCATGTCTCATAAAACGAAATTGACCACAAGTTCTTGGATGCAAAATTTTACTTCTATTCTACCTTGTAGCGTTGACTCGCTTTAGATTTAGATTTAGACATATTCATCCAGACTGCATCCATCTAGCGGAGAATTTGAGGAGGTGTCGTATCTTTACATATTTGATATTTCCATGAGGGTAGAGTAAGCTGCTTCGTAACGAAAGCTATCAGCGTTGTCAAATTTTTTTCCTGCAAATTTAAGGACTGAGTGGGAGCTAGAAATGGATTTATACACCCTTTTCTTTACTACTGGGACTTAGAATCTGACAAGAGAGAGAGGAATAGATGACTTTATATATAAGATTCGCTTTCCGCTGTAACGTCCCTAGTGCACTTGAAGGTCAAAGAAGGCGTACTGCTTACGCAAGTGTATACAGTTGCCGTACATCAGGGTCTAAGGCTACTGGTGTGGCCTGGATGCTAGCCCACCCGGCCACGGTACAATGGTGGAGGCGAAAATTGATTCCCTAAAAAAATTCAAAGACAAACAGCCAACAGCGCACCTGATTTACTAAAAAGCATTTAAATAGCCGCCAAAAAAATTATAAATTTTGTCGATTTTATACAATATGGGGAGGATCCAATCTCGAAAAAATGTCAACCCGAATTTTATAAGTAAATTAGCCTTTACATTTTGCCGCATATATTGTACAAGCTAAAGGTCTAGCCATTAATCTTAACAGTATTTGGCGTAGAAATTATGCAGGGATACGTACAAGATTATGTTTAGATATCGAACTTAATCGCGTTTATACCAACCAGCAATGCGACCTTGACGCCGACGGAGAAGCTGAAGAGTTAGCGGATTGTTAAATTGGAGGTGCTTGTTGGATTTGAATTGAAGACCAAAATTGTATTATTAAAAGCCCCTTTAGTCTGGAAGAACACAAATGGACGAAACACTAAGGTCGAAGGTGGGTTAAATGGTTCAACAGGTTTATTTACATGAATCAGGAGTAGCATTTTCCAGGAACGGTTTCTTCAAAACATCTTTCCTTTTTAAAAAGCCAGCTCTTAATTTCATGAATTTTGTCAAGCAAATTGTTATTTCTAATTTTTGTTTTAATGATTTATCCTTATTTTCGTTGAATTTATGGCATAGTTAGAAAATTCAGATATAGGAACTTTTGCATATATGCAGTGCCCCTTTTCGGGTAGAACAGATTGTGACCTTTCGATGCCTTTACTTTGAGTTGAATTTGCTTTGGAGATGATCACTGATATCTTACATCTGTGAAATCACAATTTGCAATGGCATTGCCAGCACATAGATAATAATAGGACAATTAAGAATTTATCAATCATTTGAAGGTGAAAATTTGGATTCACGTTCCAAACTCAATTTCGCTATAAATTTAGTGTAAGGAGAAAACTTACTAACTGAGAGGCTGTTTACACCTTTGGTCACTTAGTAGGCAAAGGCCATGAAATTTTCGCACGTTCTGCAGAGGGAATTCGATTAAGGATTATTTTAATTGGCCAATTTTTGGACTAATTGCTATTTTACACGATTCTGACGTAAAAAGTTTTGCCTCTTCTGAGCAAAAATTGTAGACACAGTGCGTTTGATTCAAATATCATTGTTATTGTTTATGGAATAAATTCATTAAATGCTTCCGGATTTATTAGCGCTTTGCTGTATTTACGCGATTTCATTCATAATACCATGCACCTATTTCCCTCACAATTTACTTTATTAGTTTTCTTGCATCGAGTGCATTTCCTAACTTTCTGTCGAACTTTCGCATAACAGAATGGTACTATGTTTCAAAGCAAAACTACTCTTCCTGACGGAACAATAGAAATAACAGATACGCTACCAAAGCAGGATTACTACAAGAGTCTTCGGAGAAGTAGTGTCAGCTCACCTGGTTCTCAGTTTACCATAAACAATAGCACCAACGTATATGATGCCACAAGTGGCTATAGAAAGTCGAAAGCAGTCGAATACAAACCTTCTGGGAAACAAGTTCAATGTTCCGTTCTTATGCTGGAGGGCGTCGAACAAATATACACTATTGACGTACGTCCACTTGTTGCTGTGTTACTCAATGCCTTCCGCATTTTCTTAAGCTCAAAACGGTTCCAATTCCTTAACATCTTAGTTTCAACTTGCCTTGTAATTTAAATCTTTGCAATATGATGCCAGTTTTCACTACGAATGTTACTTGGTTCATTGATACGGTCTTCTATGAAACAGGAGGCTAATTTGGTATTGTAGATAGGTATGTAGATACTCTTTAGAACACAATTAAACTACAAACTATTAAATTAAGCTTTGTTACAAAAGCGCATTGATCAATTTGTTATATGCAACTGTCTAAAACAAGTAAATTAATTGGCTCATCGCGGGGAAATACAAAGCCTCAAGAAAATGATGTTTCAAATTTTGCAGTTTCACGGTTTCACTTATTTCATTTAAAAAGCATCATATAAATCCTCGTTTTGCACAAATTCGTAAATGAAACTTGCTTTTTCATCCATAAGTAATGGAGTGGAAAACTGGAAGTGCTATTGTCACAAAGGCCTTCCGCCGTAAACGATTTTTAATTTGCATAAAAAAGCTGGGTGAACTTGTTGCAGAACTATGTCATTATCAAAAAAAGATGGGAACGCCTAAATTCATAACGATTAAATTTGTATTTTACGGTTTGTTAGTGCCATTTCTCCAAATTTCATCTGTGCTTCAAGTGCGCCTCCATCAAGCTTTCTTAATCTTCAACGTGGAATTGCCCTAACACTGCAACTAAATCCTTGTGAGATTTGTTGATTTAAGCCGCAAAATTTTAGGCGTGGTTGGGTCATTATTTATTCAGGCTTGCATATCATCAGTTGGCATTTGACAGAGGTTCTGAGACTCATTCGTTATCCCTATTTCAAAGTTTGTGCTCAGTTGTGATTAGAAAAACTCGCTGATTTTGATGGCTTTATTTATTTGTTACGCTTTTACGACATTAAGTACTAATTACCGAGTTTTTAGCGGTTTGTAACACTAATAACGGCTTCGCTCGTGTATAAAATTGAATGGGACTAAACTTTTGTATTAAACGAATTTCCCAAAAGCGGCACCACAAATTCTTCAATCTTAAACAAACTCCCAGAATAAGTTGTTGTTTTCTTCTTCATTTATTTCGATATTGTTCAGTTGAGACATATTTTGGCGGTATATAATTTCAAAAAATGAACTAAATAATAGTAAAAATCTCCCCTTTTCAGTTAGGCGCTCAAACTTGCAATATTTTTGCCCGCAGAAAAGTCCTATTTTTGGAACAACCAACAAAAGTACAATTCAAAACCGTGCAGTTTGCCTGTTACGGTGCCATCAAATCCGGTGAGATTGTCTCCACACATCTATCACGCTATTTATGTAGATTATACCCTGTAGTAGAGTAGCACCGATGAGCAACAAAAGGGCAGTATTGGACGACCTCAAGGAAGTCGAAGTTTGAGCGCACTAAAGACTACCAGGCTCTAGGGCATTTGCGGCGGGTGCGCTGCCTGCATTGAAGAAACTCGGTCGGTACATGTTTTGCAGGTTTCTCAAGGGAGTGCAGTAGTGTCAGTGATGCAGGAAACCTTTGGGATGTATTGCTATATTTTCGACGAATACAATCATTACTCATTTTATATCGTCACGAGGCCTCTGTCTAGATAGTAAAATATTAGCTGGGCACGAAGAAATGGAGAATCGCCTCATTGAACAGGTGGAGCAACGTTGGGAACTTCACTAAATGTGGTACACGCCAGTTACAAGCATGATGTGGACTAAGTGATTTATGCCGTCACTCCACTACATTCTTCTTTCGCAGTGGTGCCAGAAGTAATTACCACCTTGTAGGGATGCCACTTATTTCAAACTGGCACGCGCCACCACAAATTGGGTGGTAGCGAGGCCTGCATCCATCGGCGTTGGTTGCATTCACTTATTGAAAGGTTCCCACTGTCCCTAACCACTTTGCAATGTCTGATGATGCAATCTTTTCCCATCTAAAGTGAGTGATTATTTAATCAGAACCTCTCCTAGGTATAACTTCGTCATTGACTTAAAACAAAAGTAACTAGTCGTGATGTCCACTGTTGTGCTGTTTGAATTTGTTAATCTTTTTTTTCAAATTGGTAATCTTCAGAGTTAAAGCAAATTCATTCTGAGAATAATATGAAAGCATCTTCTCTCAAAATGGAAAAGATTTTGCTGTTTGCAAGCGTTGTCCACTCCAATTGCATGAGTTGTTCCATCAGCATTGTCTCAAACGAGGCCGCCTCCTAAGTGTTGCAGCACAGCACATTCGCACATTCACGAGGGCGGAAATGGTGAGCTATCTTGTGACCTGGTTTCCTTGGGTCTGCTTGCAGGTGCAAAGAGCGAGAAAAAAGAATTGGGAGGCTGATCATTCACCCCGAGTTCATGCACCGCTAAGCATCACCTCTTACCTGCGGGTGGGCACGCAAATGTGCGTGCGTGCGTGCGTGCGTGGGCGCCCGCCTGCGCGCCTGTTCATAAACCAGCACGCATCTCAGATGAGTCATCGGTGTCGTGTTCTCCATGGGGGACTTCCTCTGCCTCCATTGCTCTCACAGATGCTCGCATTGCCTCTCTGATCCTCGATACGTGCCTATAGGCATCCAGCAGATTGTGAGACAGAATTTGTGCACAATTGTGTTAGTTCGCTGCAAATCCGCTGTCACAGGCACCGCAAGACGCACCCTGGCATATACCGTCGGTAGATAGTATTTTAGCCGCAACCCACATAAGCACTGGGGTTGCCCTGTTTCCAGCGTCCCTTTTCGTTTGCGAAAGGAGTGTTTAATTCATGCAATATTTAGAGTGGTTTTACCTAACGAATTACCTGACGCTATTGCAGTTTGTAGAGCAAATTGTTGCCTTTTCATGAGGGATGTGTTACTGTTTCTTGCATTGGATGGGTTTTAATAGCTTGAAAATGCGGTTCGGGATATGTGTCACCTCCACTTGTTGCGCTCTTGGCAACCAGTACGCATTCGAAGACCACTGTAACAGCACTTGTTTTCACCATAAAATAGGTGGTAAGGCACGTGGTTTTCACACGGGTTCTTTAACCGTAAATCTAATCAAAACAACTTGGGGCAGTTTTCTCACCCAGCATATTCCTTAGCATGAGTAACAACCTTTTCTGGGACTCATTTCGGTAAGTACGGCTGGAAATTGCCAATTCTACAGTCGTTTGGACTGATCTTTTAGCATCTTTAATCTTACCATTGCTATGGTCTACACTAAATAGTCACTGTATGTCTTGCCGAAGTAACTTCCGATGCAGTAAACACGAGTGCACTCAAAATGGCATGATTTGGCAGCCTACTTTACAGCTTCTCAAGAATCTCCATTTGATTCTAGCACATGCTTCCGCGATGCTTGTCATACATCCTTTAATTGGACCCAAAGGCTAGTGTGATTCAGCAGTTTTCGGGAAGAAGCCATAAACCATTACCGTAAATACTGCCGTCATGGTAACCAGAAGCCTTTGAAAATAACCGTAATAATTTTTCCAAAGCCTCAGGTGGAAAGTGCTGTAGAGTTATTTTGGACTGCCTGATAAACCTCGTACGATCCGAAACCGTGCTTTGGTGGGAACACTCCAGAGGTCTCACGCTGTCCAAATTAGTGGACAGGAATGCTATAAGAAAAAAATTACTGAAGTTGTGTGAGTTGTCAAAATTTCAAATGCATCCTAATTCAAGCGAAACGTCTTTTGCGATCTCAATATTATTTGCTGCCTACGTCATGAGACCACTTCCTTACTTACATCCCTTTCCACACCTAAAACGTGCAATACCATCAAATGCCTTCATCACTACGAGCACTTTAATAATGTGTTTGCCTGGAGTCAGGATTAGCAAAGAAAAGACTACGTTGGGTATCTCATGGTGTCTCTTTCATAGAACGGTGGGACAATCACGATAAATATAACGCTTCTTCTGTTCATCCAACGTAAAGGGATGCTTTAAAAACTTTTTAATGAATAGTTGAAGTCTGAAACTCATAAGTTATAAGCTTATAAGTCAAATTGGTAGGCATAAAGTTAATTTCTTTCTAACACAGTGCATTTGACACGATAAATGAAGCCCATTGTATGGTGCTATCACCGCACCTCAAACCGGTCTCTTTATTTGTTTTTTCAGAAACATTTCTACGGCATCCATCTCTTTAAGTTGATATGCGAGAAATTGGAGCTGACAGAAACAGAGTACTTTGGTCTCACCTACCGTGGCAACCAAAATGTGGACGTAAGTCTGCCTAATCCTGCAAGTTTTGCTATGCCTCTTAGCAAGACTCATTATGTGGTCTGCTGAGCTACTTGAAGTCACCGTTTTGGAGGCAGATTCGCATCATTTTTTGGCTCTGTTTTTAAAAATCGTGTGTACGTGAATGCCAAAGAGGTGGACCGATACCCAGGGTTCTTGAAAAGCAGTGGAACCACCACAATTAGTTCCACATATGCCCTTCTTTATAACTTCGTAATATTTTATTTTAAACAATTCATGCACTAAGCGGCTAGGCTGCTGAGTTACGGCTTAGTAAATGTGCCTTTAAATTACATTGCAATAAAAGGATTTTGATGGGGGATTCATGTTAATCCTGCGAAAGTTGGTGCTCAGGGCAGTTGTCGTGACCATTTATAGCGATGAATTTAATATTCATAACTGTTATTTGTAGCCGTCAAGGTAGGCGTGGCATCTCATTTCTCCACCTTTTCTGATTGGTTTTCACATCTTAAAAAGCAGTAATGCGGGTGATATTGGCCTACTCACTTTCCATGTTTTGGCAAAATCCATTTTTACTTCAGTGTTGCTAAATCGAAATGTCTCGATCCATCGAGGGTCATTTGTCGGCACTTTAACTTTTCTGCATGCCAGCAAAATTGGATTGCGTCTTACCCACCGATTGATATGATCTCACATTCATGCACTAGGCAAGAAAGAAGTGATTTAGATCAAAGGCTACCATGCATTTTGGAAAGCTACTAATTTGGGTACATCGGGCTAGACCCCACTTGAAGTCGCAAGGGCGGTGGCAAGTGGTCACTTCTTTAACATCTCAAACGAATCTCTCTAATAATCGTGACTTTCGAGAAACAGAATCAAAGGTGTTTTGCTTCGATCTGAAGTGTAACTGCAAAATTAAGACTACTTAATGCTCCGCCTTCCTCTGAACGGGTCTGGAGTTTGTCGCCCATTTACATACTTCCGGTGATAAAATTTTGCTCCACGGTGGCTTTTCACCACTCAGTAAACATGGCTGTCTAAATGCAAGTCCTAATCTCAGGAGTGTTGCTTAAGAAAAAATATGGAAGCTAACCCCTTAATTCAATTCCGTTTTAAAATTTAGTCTCAGTTTGGTAGAAACAAACAATTAAGAATTGCCTATTGGAAAGTTGTGGCTAATATTTCTTACTGAACGCATAATTTGCTGGTCAGTACTAATTTAAATGGCAAAAGTTTATAACCCACAAGCCTAACTGAAATCTTAAGACGCACTTCCAATGGAGTTGATGATATTTGCCTCCACAACGGATGTACCTTGCACGGAGACGATTACTTTTCGATGCCGCAGTCGAAGGAGCGCCATGTTTACCATGACTCTGCAGGAACGTTAGTGCAAAATAAAGCAGTTTCGAGAATTGATCCGACGTTTTTAAATTACACAGCAATTTTGATTTCTTGCAAAATTGTCCAAATCGAACTGTTAATCGGTCATCCGATGGTGCACCAATAAGTTATGCGTAGCATAAACCACGACCTACTTGTTGGGTGGTGTCACTAAATCGGTTGAAGACATAAATTTGTCGACTCCACCGTTTGTGATGACATTCTCCTCAAGGCACCCAAAATGATCCAGCGTTTTCACACTTCTGTCATCCGTGACTCCTCTATGCTAGCTTGCGCACTGCCAAGCTAGCCTTCAACTTCACCTGTGCCAGTGGTAAGGTCTTTCACTTGCATGTGAATTGCGTCGCATTCCAGCGCACAGATTTCAGTTCTATTCACTTCTTAAAAGGAACACGCTCGCTAGTTATTTCCTTCTGTTCGTTCAAATATGTGCAGCCTCGCCCACCTGTAAAAACACTCCCTTATGTTTTGAAGTTGTTTTAGAGATGCAGGCCAAATTCATCTTATTTATTTATTTACTACACTGACTAGCCAATCATAAACAATTATGATAAAGGATGCTTTTTGCCAAGTCGGACCTGCATTTGGCTCACTTTATTTATATTTTGCTGTTTTAGCCTAACATAACCTTTTCATTGAACTACAACTAATGACAGGTTATTTCTTACACACAAAGGTGTCAAAGCCATGCATTTGGGTGTAGTGTTGATAAATTCCATTACTAAGCTATAAGGTTGTGGCTTTTGAGTAGGAGCAATCTTTTGATATGCACAAGGTCGAGATCTCGGTATGAAATTTGCAAATTTTATTCCTCCCAAAAATGGAGAAGCTGTAGAAGCGTTTATGTCATATGTCAATGCACCTTCATTCTTAAAAGAGTCAATTGTTTTTACTGCCATCTGGATGCTTTTGTGGGTCCACCAACTGGTTGTTTTAGACAACTTAATAGTGGACCTCCAAAAAATATGGGTCACACAAACTGCCTACCTCGAGGTCCAAGCCCTACCTTTATTGGCATCTGTAGCCTGAAACCAGATACCTGTTGTCATAGAAATAACAATGAATGCCACGATAATAATTTGTTTCAACTGTGCCTTGGTCAAATTCCGTAGGAGGAAGATTGAGTATATCTTTCTTTTTGATAGATGTGGCTGAAAATGGATGAAAAAATTACGAAACAACTTGAAAGTACGTTTTGGACTTATTTTATACTGGCCACGATGCCATAAGTAAAAGTGGACTGCGCAAATAGGGTGCCACCACGGTCGGGACAACCGATGAATGGGGCAGCAGGGCGTTAAACCTGTCAGGAATAATGTCAGCGTGGGGAACTATGCGATTACTTGCAAAAGGGGGCTTTTATAAGTCAAACACTAATCCAAACACATAATATGAAATAGGTAAAACAAGGAGCAATTTAAAGTAGTGCAGTTGGAATTTGTGACAGTGAATGGTAAATTTGATTATTATTTCATCAGATGCATGAAGGATTGTTGCCTAAAAAGTCCATAACACTTTTACAATTACTGGGTCTATCCGATTTAATTGAATGAGATATGGAATCAAATGTATTAATTTTAAGTAGAAAAAATTCACCTTCGTGATTGTTAATAAATTACAATAAATTTTAAATTTCAGTCAGTCCACTACTTTCATGGTGGGGATCCACGTAGGTAAACTAGAGCGACCAAATCCAAAGAAACTCGTGTTTCCTGACGTTGTGGAGGCCAAAACACCTTCATAGTTGTAGTTTTTTTACTGTAATGCAAATAGACACCAACCAAAGTGAACATTTAACATCAACTCGCAATTTCCATTCTAGAAAATCCATGGAAGTTTGAATTCCGATTCAAATTCTATCCGGCTCACCCCGAATATCTGAAAGATGACCTCACGCGATATTTCCTGTGTCTACAAATTAGGCAAGACATCATCTGTGGCCAGTAAGTCAAAATGCCTTATTTTTAGACATTTTGGCCGTAAAATAAGCTCTTAAACTTACACTCATTTGCGTGAGAGTCGTTATTACATTCCTGTGCTCTCACTAATAGAATTCAAAAATTTTACTGCCTCGAAATCCTAAACCAACTCAATTATTAAAACTCAGGTCTTCGGAGTCCCTTGTGCTACACGCTGCCAAAGTGAAACGCTTCGTCTAAGGTCACATAAATGCACGATAGGCTCTAACAAAGCAATCGTGTTCATGTCGCATATTTACTGGAACAAGTAGCCCATCCGCCGGTTATCGTCCCACCCGACTATGAAGCCTAAGACGGCCCTTGTGCAACTGCTCTGGCAAAAAGTGGATTTATAAGAAAGCGTTGCCTTTCAAGGTCACTCACTATACTTCTATCAATTATGTGAAAAAATGGTGCTTAAATTATCGCCACTTGCCGTCTTTTAGGGCTCGACAATTGCATCCTGCAAATCTGCAAGTGATGCAAAGTTTGTCTCACGCAACTTTTTCCTTCCTTAAACTCTAACTGTCTATCGACTAGAGGTCATCTGGATTACCTAGGCCTCTCAAATATCACTTTCTGTACTGACTAGTCAAGAATAATCACCTTAGTCATGAACACTGGTAATGCTGGAGTCAAGCGGAGTTCAAAGATGTTGTATCACAGACGTCTCACTCTTCGCATAAGCAAACGTTGGTGGTTCTTGTCAAAACTCGATCGTTCTTTTGCAGTCGCAGTCGCTAAAGGCGTGACATCAGAGATGCATCTTGATAGTCACTGTTAAACGTTTTGTTATTAACAAGATTTTCTCCATGGTTTATTTTCTTTTTCTATTAGATTAAAAAAAGGTCAAAAGAGAAATGAAGATCTAGGTTATGCCTAAGTCATTACGCTGATTGTAGGCAATTTCAGCAAGTTTCGATACTGGTTTTACCCCTAGTTGGCTATTGGTCTAATCAGTCGACAAATATTACCTTACAAACACTAAAATTTTTTCCCCTGATGTTCTTAACTCAGTGTGTAAAGCATAGCACTATTAAGGAAAAGGTGAAGTTTCCATAGGTGCCTCCCAATTACTCCAAGTACATATCCGAGTGTTATTTCCCCCTGAAACATGTCTCTACTTCATTTGACAACCATTCTTTCATTATTGTTCGAATAGACCAGTCGCTCCTTATTCTTTGTACTCGCACGATGTCTCATTGAAATACTTCGGTTTTATAATTACGTATTCAACATTACTTTACATTATTGTTATGATTTAGACTTTCATTTGACCAGCAAATGCACTGTGGGTGTTTTTTCCTCAGTGTATCTCTCGTGAAAATCCCACAGTGCAAGACGATTTAATTAATGCAATGCTTGTAAAGAGATGCAAATGGATTTTCTTGTGCTCCGAAGAGTTCAGCATGGTAAATGCGAAACATTCTTAGACTCCCTGACTTACAACTGCGAGGGCCTCTGAAGGTGAAAGAATGGATGTGATCAGTAATTCCACAATGGGATGTAATGCTCAGGAGGTTCACATTACTTCATGTTAACAGGCATACGTTATCATTCCTTGAACCCACCAATGTTCTCATTGCAGTCTCCATTTTGGCGTGATTCTGTAGCCACCAGCCACTGTTGGGAGATTTGGAGGGAATTTTGTGTGGCAGCGCTGCGTAGGGAAAATTTGAGTCTAGTAGATGAAATACATTAAAATATAATAGCATAATTTTTATCCAAAAACTTGCCGCCTTTAAGGGCTTATTTTAACGCTGCATAAACTTGCAGTTTTATAATGTGGGAAAACTTATGAAATACGCGTCATGGGGTCGCATGTACTCGATATTAACTTCAAGAATGCTCAAAACCGGAGTGCAAATTTTTTGCCTAAGCACTGGAGGTAAAACGTATTCGAATGTTTTTATTGAATGCTTTCATTCTGTTTTAGATTACCATGCTCTTTCAACACCTACGTTATCCTCGGTGCCTACGTTATCCAATCGGAGGCAGGAGATTGGGACGCCGAGGTCCATGAAGGCATTGAATACCTCTACAATGTGCCCTTTGCACCCAAACATCTGCAAACACCAGAAATGCTTATACGGATAGCCGAACTTCATCAAAAATTAAAGTAAACAGCATATTTGGCGTTTTTGAAAGGATGATTAAGTCGCGCAGCTCGTGTATTTACTAACCTTAATAGGTAAAATGTTTACGTTATCACAGAAAGCGTTCCTTTTTAATGTTAGTCATATTATGCCTTAATGATATCTTAATCTGGTACTGACTCTTTGAATGCGTGTTGAAAATCTTCTTTAACTCTCCAAGAAATGGGTGCAAAGAACAAAATACACTTATACTGTGCACAATTTTATGTTGAGATGTGGTAATGTCCACCATGGCTACCAAACACAGTAGCCATTTTAACAACAGTATAAACTGTTGCAACGATTTGCAAGTACTTGACGTAAACACCGACTAAGTTTTGCTTAAAAACGTTAGTCCAAACCTTAAAAGACAATTTCGCCTTCGTGAAGCTAACCATACATGATGTTTGATTGAAGCATAACCGGAAGGAAAATGTCTGGTCACATGACGTGAGCGGAGCTGGTGCGAGGTTCCCAAAACTAGGCCTTTATGCTCAAATCAAAGGCACTCGAAGTGTGGCTGCGACAAATCGAGAAGCCAAACTGAGATAAAGTTGGCAGTGCCTCACTGGTGGATTGAGGATATGGGGTCGACCATGATGTCTGGAAGTCACCGGAAATGCTTGTCCATTAGCTAGAAATGTGTGCCAGATGCAAATATTGATGTTTCGGACTCTTGGAAAATTTCAGCTGAGAATTTGGACTCTTTCTTTGTCTTACGGTAAAATTTCAGAATAATTAGGATTCACGCAAAGGCTTGAGTGAAGGAGACGGGTATCTTTTTGTGTCCAAATGTAGAAAGTACGTAGTTTGAAAACTTGAAATCATCACTCCTTAAATAGTAGCAACCAAAACACGCAATGATTTATCTGCTAGTTCCATGATGTACTTAACACTCTCCGTGGTTTTCAGAAGGCAGGTGGATTGCTTGCAGGAGTCTTTTTTCGCTCAGCTTTGTTTTACTAATATGCGCTGGGTAAATGGAAGAACAATTCTTTACATTTTGCACATTATAGAGCGGATGTCGCTTTGACGAGTGGGTTGAAAATAGAAGCAGAAAAAAAGGTAGCACTGTTAGGGCTCTATACTAAAATAACAAATATGCGGTGCGCAATGAAACTCGTGTTGACCTTGCTGACTAAATCCTACCTACCCTTTCCGCTAATCAGGCGACGCAGCTTGCAGTGGAAAAATAACACCATCTCGGTTTCTGGGAGGTGCGCATGCGTGCATGCACACTGCGGTTTCGGTGTTGAAATTTCCTCAAGCCATCCGACGCTAAGCTTAAAGGCGGGTGCACACACTTTTACCGCGGCTCAAACTGCTGTAGCTAACAGGCAATTGATGAGGGTTAAAGATATAAAAGTTTATTTAATACGACCAGGACAGAGCAACATAAGGCAAATAAATGCGAGGTATACACATAAATCAAAGCGTCATTTACCTTCTTTATAGCGGCGAAGCTGTCAGTTTATTCTAGTACCTTAAAAGCGAATAAGCGAGTACTGCTCGTATCATAAAAACAATTTACAATGACTTCAATGAGACTAAATGCATATACTATTTGTGGTCAAACGCAAATTAAGGATCCCTGGATAGTAAAAACGACTGGACAAATTAATTGCACAAAAGGTGGTCACTTGAGCAGTTTTTGTTCTAGTAAATGTACCGACAGAATGCTAATGTTGCTGCCACTCGCGAGACCATGGCTTTCGAAAGTTGTCAAGTTAAATCGTCCTTTTATTGACATTGCTTTTATCTATGGCGAAGAAAAAGCACCTTTGTACATGAAAGGCTCGATATGAAGGAATGCGTTATGAGTGATAAGGTCTACAAATTGCTGCATGCCTTTCCCTTTAAATTGACAAAAATGCAAATATTCTCAGGCAAACTGTGATTTCCTTCAAAATACTTGCAAAAAATTTAACCATAAACGCGTAATCAAAGACAGCACATATTTTGCTCTTCCTTTTCAGAGGTCGGACTCCCGAGCAGGCAGACCGAATGTTCCTGGAAAACGCTCGACGTTTGGCTCTTTATGGGGTTCACCTTCATCGTGTCAAGGTCTGATTTATTGTTTTTTGGTGCTCTCTATAGTTTCCCACCTGTGTCAGATCGATGTGGATCCCACAGTGTGCAGCATAAGCGATAGCCGTACAGTTACGCTAAGCTAATACAGACGCAGTCCGGAATGGAACCATAGAACCTGCATCAGAAAGTGTGCAACTTTGAGTGCTCACTATATGTGCCACGTCTAGTGGTATCTGTGTTCAAAATTTACCTTCTTTCCTCACCAATGAATCCACACAAAAGCATTCAAAGGCACGGGTATATACAATTGCTAATGACATGTTATCACCTAGACTCTGTAGTAGATGCGAACTCTTAATTTTTAACGAAAAATTAAACAGATTTTACTGTTTGTTTTCATGCGGAGCCTCACCTCTTTGGGAGTGGTAAAACACCAACACATGTTGCAGTAAATACCAAAACGAGTTAAACATTTTATTCGTTATACTTGGATATAAAACTTTGTAAACGTTAGAAGTGGTACTGTGGTGTCTTCCGACAGTTGAAGACGAACTGTCGAGAGGACTTGCGGTAGAGGAATACACCTCTTTCATGCTAGCAAAAGTTGCTCTTTTCGCACTTTTGACAGAGTTTATATGCGGTGTTTGCATGTTGCACAGTTATGAGTAGGCAAGTCAAGCCGATTGTTAATTTATTATTTATTATTAATAGTTTATTTTCGATGAAAATCGCTTTTAAAGTGCATGCTTTATCTGTAATGTATTTTCGGTGTTTCGGTCCCAAGCGGCAACAATTGCACGAGAAAGCTCTTTTAAAAGCATGAATGCCCCCAATTTTAAACGGTGGATAGGAGTAAGCAAACGTTGCGACATAAGGGCACCTCCAACTAGGTTTCCGTCTTTTCATCAATGACGAGTTGAGTGCGACTGCGTAAGCCGCATTTTAATGAAGCGAAGTTGACAACCGGAATATGTGGTCTTTGTCTAAAGCCAACCTCTCCGCGAGGTGTAGTGCATATCTTTGCGATTCGCTTAGGGTTTAGGCTTTTGAAAATTTCACAAGGTCTAATGCAGGGCATTCTTTAATTGGAATTAAGTAAATTACTTACGGAAATGACACTGCTGCGTAGTCGGCGATTATAATAGACTTATTCAGGAGATTACATCAATCTATTGCCTTTCTTCAAAGACTTAGCTACTCCACGATTTTATCCCTGCCTAATTGCTTACGTAGAAATGTGCTAACCACAATTCAATGAACACAGAAGCATCAACAGCAGCTTGCATGCGCGCATTTTGACGCTTTCTATAAGGCTGTGAGTACAATAACGGCACATTATCATATAAAACGTTGTATTTTAATAACAAATACTCGATTTTTGCCAGTTTACATAAAGTAATTTGAATGTATAGAGGGCAACTGAGCAATTTATGCATCATTCAGAACCCCACCGGCGACGACCTTTCCCTGGGCGTGTACCACTCAGGAGTACTGGTATACCGCGGTCGCCTGCGTATGCAGCGGTACACGTGGGCACGCATCGTGGAGCTCTCCCACAAGGGTAAGGACTTCACCATGGTGGTGCGGCCCGTGATCTTTGACGAGTATATTGAGTCGCCAAGTGGAGGCACAAGGCGCCGAACTAGTGTTTCATCCATTAAGGGAAGCACTAGCGGCAGCGGAAGCTCCTCCACTGAACGCGGGACCGCCAAGCAACGCTCCCGCTCCGCCAAACCCTCGTCAGCCACTCAGCGCGACAAAACCCTCACCTTTAAGTGTCTCAATGGCGAACTCGCCAAGCGACTCTATGATGTCGTCATCGACCACCATACCTTCTTTAGGTGAGCACATATTTAGAGCGAAATCCGTTAAACCCCTGTCTATTTGGCAAAAAAACCAAAACACATCCGTTATAGCTAATTTTATGGATATGCTGCAAGACTGAATGACATCAACGAGCTGGGAGTGTACATCCACACCAAATCAGTTCAACGTATTTGGTAAATTGAGCGAGCACTGTTAAGTTTGTTAATGCAATAAAATTACTGACATGGCTGTAACCTGCACAGGTTGTGCTCCGCTCTGTTAATGACCTTCCGCTGCGAAAATATTTCCCCATACCCCTCATTTGCCTACGGAAGCACGTAGTAGGCCACATTCGAGTAAACTAAGTTTTGTATACCTTAACAGCCTCCCATCATAATCCACAAATAAGTGTAAATCTTAGTCGTTTCTTTCTACAGACGAGATTAAATAATGCTTGCCATCTTTTGGTCATATATCGTTCAGATTTAAAATTAGTCCATATTTTTGGTGTTTGAACATCTATATCCTCGGCGGCAGATAAGAAGTTTGTTTTTACTAAGCGTTTCCAAGTTATTAGTGCTTACTTTAGTTACTGACCTTTTTAATGCGTTTAATGGATGCGTGACAGCAACGTAAGACCGAAAAAAACTTTTACTGTCCAGACTTCGAGAAAGTGGTAGTTCAAGACGGCTAAATTTGCAGTCCAGTTTCGGTACCAGAAAGTATCATTACAACAGTCGACCCCAGATCTTCGACGACAACGAATCAGGAGTTTGGACGCTCAACAGGGACGGGGGACTTCCTCCCACCGGTAGCATTCGGCGTGTGGGCGCTCAGCGAAGGCCGGAGCAGTATGGTCAGTCTGTGCTTCCACGTCGAAAAAACGCTCGTTCTTTATGTTGTTTGAGTCCGTTGTATCACTTTTAAGTTGAAGCAACGAGCGTGTTAAGAACCAACCTTTAACATCATTAGTACCTTACTCAATCTCCCTGTGTTCAATTGATTCAAAAAGTCACTTTTTTATCCATTGGCGTATTTCCACTAAGTACATGGATAGGTGCACAGCTAGATATTTTGGAAGATCTTTACAAGGCAGCAGCTCTGTAAAGGTTGGTTAATGGAACTGGAGGCTCAGGTTTGAAACATGTACTTCAAATGCTGCCACGTGGGCTATAATTTCCAGTGTACATGTCTTGAGTTCCAAAGCAAAGTTTCTTTTGCCATTGAAGGGACCTATTAATAATTATATTTTAAATGCCATAATAGAGCATTACATCATATTATCTGACTGAGTGGAGCCGTGGATAATGCCCCAAGCCTAGGTTATTGGAAGGAGAGTTTTCCACAATAAAATAACTTCGACTACTAAACGCACACCCAATTGGGACCTCTATCACAAAGGGATGTTTTCCATTTTTATGTGAGGCTGAACCTACAGGTGTGGCAAGAAATACAGGTTTTCCGGCTTAGTCCAATTATCCCATACATATTTGGTAACCTTGAGATAAACGCTTGTCTGGTCGAGAGCATGTGTGCAATATATAAGTAATTTTAATTGCTTCGATCCCAATCCGATCTTATAAGTAAATAATTTTATCTCTTTAGCTAAATCTCTTGTCACACTGATGACTCCGGTTGCATCCAGAAAAGGTGGGTAATTTATACGTAACGCGTTTTCACCTTCCTGCAATACGAGCCAAAATTACCACACTCCTTAAAGCTATTTATGGATTTCAACGAATTTCAGCTCCTTGTTTTAGGAACTAGTCGTAATCACGTTTAAGAATTATCCACACTCTTTCATAACCTCAATGGTCTACTTCGACCACCATCCTATTATGCAAATTGCTCAGTAAATGCAAATATAAGCAAAAACGATATGTCTCGAATGCCACGCCTTCGCCTGTGCCGAGCAAGACACTCTTCTGTGCATATTCAATAGCACTGACTGTTAAAAATAGCTTCCAAATGATTGGGATAGTATCAAAAGACAGGAAGATATCATTCACCATATTCTTGAATAGGGACAGGTTTTCGAGCTCCCTGTGCAAGCATAGAAGATGCTGATAGTATAAGGAATGGTTATCAGAGCAATATTAATACAATTGGACCCCACGAGTCGTCAGTATTGATGGAGGAGTCCTACGCACCGGTCAAGTCCTCTCACACCACTACCTCTCCCATCAACGTCACTACTAATAGCGCCGTTAAGGCGACTACAGACTGGATGCTTTCGCTGGAACGTCAACCCCAGCAGGTCCGTCAAATGGCTCCGCCACCAAAAGTGACTCCTTTGATGCCACGACCCGAACTCAGCCGTCAGCACTGGCAGATGTCACCTGCCGACTGCACACAGGGCCTCGGCATGGATTTCTACGGCACTGATGTGGCTACCATGATGGACGCTGGATGGCAGGTGAGCCGTCACGCCATTCGGACTCGCCTTCAGTATGGAACTTGTGCCACCTGATTTTTCAGAAATACCTCCAATTTATACGGTACAACTATTGGATCAAAATTATCAGAAGTGGGCTCTGTAATTGGAATGGACTGCCAGAATCGGCCGTCTTGCTATAAAAGCTTGGGTTTTTCTATTACATTACTTTTGCAGGAAATGACAACTCCAAATATACGTGCTATTAAAAGCATGACAATTTGAGTGAAATCAACTTTATTGTGAAAGCATGGTCTCGAGATGCAGTGACTTTAACGAAATTGATTCATAATCTCTTGGAAGCATGTACCATTCTTTTTGTGAACAAGGAGACCGTGCATGTGGGAAACGTGTCGATGCAGGGCTTATACTACAAAAACTGAACTTGTGTGCGTGTACAATCCCATAGTCAGCCTATTCTACACGCACTTTGTTCTAACATCGAAATTGTTTAAAGCATTTAAAGCAATCAAATCCAAAAGTTCATTGTCTTCAATGATTAGCCTTTGAAGGGCATTATCCCTCTTTGTGTATTGCTGTTTATTTACACAACGAAATACTTAGTGTTAACATGCAATTTGCAATTTGTTTCCGAGTTAGTGTTGTAGGACTGAGGTATCAGTCATCTCGCCACTTTTAATTCATAGGCCTCTTGTGTTATCATTGCAATTAATCTGCTGGGTTTATAAAGTAACCCTGGGAACTACCATTTCCCTCTTTTCAGGGAAGTCGTACAAATAGAGGAATTAAGGGACCAGGTGCCTACTACTTTGAAGTGAGCGTTCTTGAGGATGGCGATGTTCGTGTCGGCTGGTCGACAAATGACGCTTCCTTGATGCTAGGAATGGATTCACGCGGATTCGGTTATGGTGCTGCCGAAAATGGTAACCACTTCCTTACTACAACTTTCCCTTTTCATTCGCCAAGGTGTGTTGTTAAACGAGGCTTGTATGTGTGTACCAGTTAAGCCCTTTCGATGTTTCAATCAGAAAATTCGTGAACAAGACTTTGAAACATACATGAGTGAGCACAGGGGTGCAACGTGCAAGTACAAGCCTGTAGGCTAGTTGATAAAGACTGCCTGAGTCTACGTCTATCAGTGCTTTTAGTCGCTCATATTTTTACAAATTATTGGCCCTAACCCTACGTAGTGAGTATTTGCTCACCTAAGGTGCATCTAAACTTGATCCCAGTTAATCAGGAAGGAGTATGTAAGAGTGTGATTTCCAGAATGCACGGCAATTAGCCACGAAAGGGACCGTTTTTGTGGGATTTTAGACCATCTAGCCGTAACAAATCCGCCAATGTAAATGATATGTGAATTACGTCAATTTTCTGTGTCCTAAATGCGAAATTAAAAATGATCTTCACACTAGGTTATAGCTTCTGAGATAATTTCTTAAAGCACAGGTACAGTTGTTCCAGCAGTACAGAAGGGTTTAAAGCTAGAGGTTTAAACGTACCAGTTTTAACCGGAATCGGTATTTCATCCTGCCTCAGGGGAAGGCTCTTCAATAAAACAGTCTACAACGGGAAGACTCGTGCACAACGGAAAGGCCTACGAAATGGGCTTCCCGGCCTCCATCACTGATGTGATCGGTTGCTTCCTCCAACTGCAGAAGAATTCCAGTGGCGAAGGTCTAGAGGGCAACGTGATGTGGTCGCACAATGGCCAACTGGTCACCTCTCCCCATGCCAACCTTGTGTGCATTCCTCCCGAAATCGCCACTGAATCGGCATTTTTTCCAAGCAAGTGAATTCTCCTCACTCTTCATTTTAAATACAAAATCCTCACGGTCGACTAATTGCATGCCTATTGCATTCGTCATCAATGATTCAGTGTACTTTGTAGGCGTGAGAACACCGTCCTGTCATTTACAAGTAAGATCCAGCCGAACTACAGGCATGATTCAAAGCTAATATTAGCTTGATAGTTGTTTGCAGAGAGATCGTGTTTGAATGTAAGTGAGACTTAAGAAGTGCGTTTGAAGGCGAGGTTCTGTGTCGAAGTCTAAATAAACGGAAGGCCTGGAATTTTATACTGCCTCTTTACACACGCATTAAATAAGGAAAAGTCAAGTACTGAACTACGCTTTTAGGGCCCTCTCTTGATTAAATAAGGGTTAAAAATTAGAGCGCCTTCTTTTTCTTACAGCTAAAGATGGAAGAGAGCTCCTACTTTGTAGGAAATAGGTGGTTCATAATGCCTAATAGATTTCAATGTCAGTACAAGTGCAGCCTACTTAGTTAACACCTAGTGATTGGCTATTTGATGAATCACATCTTAAATAAGCCACTTTCTGAAACCTTAACCACTTTGTTAGCGTTACCTTGGGTTGGAAGACCACATAATGCCACAGGTAATTTTGGAGCGGTAAGCACTGTCCTGCACATCCCAACACGTTTTCGCCAACGCAGCACTCGGATCTCTTACAGACCACGTTAGTGTACGGTAAATGTGCCGCCAAAACGGTCACTTAAGCTTACAGTTTTCACTTGAAAATAAAGATCCAGGTGATCTTTGATAAGGGGACTTTGAGTAGACCTGGAGAGTTGGAAGGCTGAGATATCCTAAGGCGTGGCAGTTCGCGAAGCCTGAAATACAGCTGATTGACTTATCGGGTAGTAATAAGTAGTCGAAATGAAAATGAGCACTATTATGCACTTAGCATTGTTTGTCTCACCTTCCACTTTTTAGCTGTATCCTTGCGGGATGCTCGAGTCTCGTTGAACTTTGGCGAAAAGCCATTTGTGCACTCCCCTGACCAGATCTCGGGTGGGCGGGTGCGGTGGATGGCACCTGTAGAGGTGCCAGTCGAGCAGATGGTGCAGAACGTCAACTCCGGCTGGCGTATCAACCAGTTTGATACCACGTCTGCCCGCAATCTCGCCGTCTCGGAAGACGGGCGTATGGCTCAGGCCAAGGAGAACGAGTGGCGGGGCTTCCGCGCCAACAAAGTGAACATTAGCTGACTTCACTTGACTCATAACAGAATTTTGATTGTCTTGCCAATTCTTAAGTGTAAATAATTTAAATTCAAGCAAAAAAATTCAACTTTGTAGTGAATTCAGAAATTGTGCCGAGTAGTTGTTAAAGTCCATGGTATTGTAGATTCTTGAATGTTAACCTTTAAAAGAAAAGGAAGCAGAATTTACCGAATTTCCAAAATTTCTGATATTCCTTTAAACGAATGACATTTAATTGCAAGTGTGCCTTTCTTCCTTTACGCAGGGAGTATTTGAGGCAGGCAAGTACTACTACGAGGTGGAGATGGTGGAGGACTGTGGATATGCAAGGGTTGGCTGGTCCCTTCCCACCGCCAACCTTCAACTGGGGGCGGATAATCTCGGCTATGGTTTTGGTTCCGCTCCAGATGGCAGTCCAGCGAAGAAGGTCTTCAATGGTGAAGTCGAAGATTACGGTGTTGTAAGTGACCACAATGCGTCATCTTATAAGCTGTTGTTAAGTGCAGCGGTGTGCAATTCTGCTTGTTCTGCTTGGTATTCAAGTAATTTCATAAACTTTTTCGAGTCGAAATGAACTGCAAGCGAGAGCTTCTTAGGATATTTTATCCATTGCAATGAGCATCACCACGATCTGTGATCTTTCCCGGCATGATGTGGGCCTGCGATTTCCAACTTGCAAAATTTTTTCGTCTACACAAGCAAACAGCAATCTGGAAATGTGATATTTCCCTTCAAATCTCTCTCTTCTCTCGTAAACGACTATCTAACTTCAAGGGAAGATAATAATCACTGGAATAAAGATTGTGAGATGATACCTGCCTCTCTTAGTTTCTTTCTAAAGCCCAAATTTTCCTTTAATTACGTATTGCAGTAGGTCTTGCGTTGCCTTCAACGAATGGGTCCTTCGGCTGACTCACTAGGTCTGAGTGTTTCTGAGACAATTCTCCCTGCAAACCTTGGAGTTGTACCGAGTGGATGGATACCAGTCGTCATAGCTATCTGACCTTCGACGAAGTCATGCTAAACAATTGCATCTACATTCTACCAAATACGACAGTCTCCAAAGAATGAAGTTGTGCATGGAGTGTCTAAGACTATCTAGTGAAAAATGCGATTCAAAAGCTGATTTTTTGTCAAAAATCAGTCGGCTCCTCACCGCTAAAAACTATTTAATGGTCTTTGGAGCTTCCAACCACAGTTAATATACGCGTTAACAAATTATTTTTCTATTTACGTTGAAGAATGCTCATAATTTTTGACAAGTTAATCCCAATCTAGCGCACCGCTATCAGGTACCGATGGTCTTCCGTGTCTTAATACACCTCTATTTTAGTAATCCATTTCTGGAAGGCATATTCTGTCCTCGCATCTTATGCAAATGCCGTTTAAATGCCTCAAGAAGCTTCTGCAGCTTTGAAACCAGCATGATTCAAGTCTGGCCTGAGCATTTTATGCATGTGCTTGATAATGCACATTTGCGCCTACAAGTCAAAACAAGTCATTGCAGTGAATTATATCGTAAAACACACGACCTTTTTTCCGTCGCTTGATAAGTTGGCACTTCAAGGCCGTGTTGTGGTCTAATTTGGCGTCACCTTGCAGCTGTACTCAGTTGTTGATGCAGTGATTAACCTTTGTGCACTAAGGTCCTGCCAAGGGCCGGTCGACATCCAAGTGATGCACATGCCTGGAGTGTGTTTGTAAGGTGTGTTGGTTCATGCCATCGAACAAGGCGCCCGTTATCATTTCAAAGCTTTTATATTTGTTAGAAACCTAATTTTGAGTGTTAATAAGTGCGACGTGTTTGCGAAGCTGCTCTTTGTTTAGTAAAACGCATGGCTAGCTAAAACTTTCCGAAAATACCAAACTGGAGAAACCAGCGGAGCGGTAATGGTTTCATAGAGTATAAATTACTAGTGTTCATGTGTTTCGGATTGAGTATTCGTTCCCATCCAAAAATTCATTTTTGCTTATAAATGCAAGTTCCATCAGGACATGGTGTAGAATTTCAAGCAGGGATTATTTGTGTATTTTTTCTTTTTTCAATGACTGCAATGCTACTCCTCGATTCGCCTTTTAAAGCGTATTGGCACAATGCAAACAACCACTGGCATTTGAAGTATGAGCTGATGATTTATCGGGCACAGTACTTCGTTTGTCAAAAAATAAACAAGTGCTTTAATTGCCTACATAAAATTTAATTCTAATGATTGGGATTTTTCGGTCCTACATTAAATACCATAGAAAGTGAAGGTCGGTGACGTAGTAGGCTGCTTCTTGGACCTCGACAACGGCTTGATCCAGTGGTCAGTAAATGGGGAGGTGCAACCTCCAGCCTATTACATGGACTCCTCCTTCATCACTCACGACAAAACTATCTTCTACCCCACCGCTTCCCTCTTCTGCACCACCCTCGAAGTCAACTACGGCGATCGACCCTTCAAATTTCAGCCATCGGTTAGTGAGCTCAATTTCGACCTTCCTAACACCTAAATAATATCGCCTCTATGTATCCATTGATTAGGCGGAATTCGGCCATTTTAATGGGAATGTCGGCTCTCAGATTACAGCAGTATCTCCAATTGATAAGTACTATACAGGCCTTTTCCGTGATGTTTTTTTTGTGGTTTCCTATCTTGTTTTGTAACGAAAGCCGTTTATGACTGCGCCGTTATTTCTTTTCTCTCCTCTTATTCGCATACTCAAGAAGCTATGCTCTATACATTAGAAGATTTGGTGCAGTTTTTTATAAAAGTGATGAGTAAACAAATGAATTGATTTTTTTGCAGGAGGAATGGTATCCCTTGTTCGCAGCCGCGGACGAATTCGTACAGGATTCACCCAAATGGCCTATGGATATCAACACAGTCCGCCATCCACATGTAAGACGTGGGAAGATATTTTCTGTCAATAACCTTTTCTCTGTCATGCGTAGTTAATGTGTCTATTTTCCTCTGTCAGTTACTCACCACTCATTTCCACACTGAAGGCTGGTCACTGGATTCAATTACTCTCACCTATAACGCCATGCATGTTGTTGACTGTGTTTACTACTGACGATTTGCTCACTGTGTTTTCTTTGTCCAGTGTCGACTACAGCGCCTCCAGTTGAAGTTTTGTGGCTAAATGATGAATGTGGAACCATGATGTTGAGAGAATTTCCTGTAGGAAAAATTGCAACCTTAGAATCGTTGGTCATAAAGCACTGTGGCTTAAGTAGGATTTCCGTTTTGGTTGTGTACTATAGCTACATTTATACCTAACTCATTTTTCATTTAGGGTGCTGGTTTATGCAATCAGCTTCTAACGGGTATTGAACGAGCTACTAAAGTGCAACTTCTGATGATATGCTTTAGTAGAGGGCGTTAAAACTGATGTCGGGTGTGTGGCCTTTACTGAATGAATTAATAGTTTCATGGTTCGATCGGGCAAAGAAAAAGTGCGTCATGGTGTCATAACAAAAGGTTTTAAGTCGGACGTTATGATTTACTCTGGTTTTGGACCGAAAATTCTTAAGAAAGGTAAAGCAGCTACATTATTTTGGCAGGAGTCAGAATCACGATAGTCATTACGATTTTTCACCGAGTAGTTGCTCCCTTTTAATATCCAGCAAATAAGTGAACTCTTGCTAATCCTTTGCAGATTGCTTCAACAATCTCGACACCAATTTGGCTAATAATTTTTTATATTAAAATATGTAACGGACTACTTGAGGATCGGTTTTATTAATGCTAGATAAGAAATACGATACAACAGTTCTATCTGAATCCTTCGCTCCTGGTCAGTTTCTCTTTTAACAGTACTATATAATTTAATTTTCCACTTGAAAGTTTTCATCATTTTGAAGGATGTACCGAGATAGTGCAGCAAGCAACTTTAAAATATAACTCTAACCAACTAGAAATTTTCATGTGGCTGCATCCATTAAAATCACCCTCAATCTTCTGGAGACTGGTAATGGGGAATTGTATGCATTGTAATGGTGTGAAGTGGGTTTTTCTTACATCTAACAAGTTGTCAGTACCCTTCACTCCTATCGTAATGATTGAACCACGGTTAATGATGTGATGGATTAGGCTGCTGTGATCTCACAGTCACATATAATCTAACCAAGTTCAACCAGCTCTGGTCGACTGGTATGCGTCTTATTTTATTGCTTACTATTTAAAGGCAACAACAGAGCGTGTGGAGAGTGATATCCTCTACCCCGGTGTGACAATAACAGTGGCGTCGTGCGAACACCAATCCCGCACGTCCGACTCACCGCCAGCAGGCAGGCAGCGGCGCACAAGCAGCCACATCAGCACGGAAGGGGAGGATAAAGAGGATGATGAGGATACCGTGATAGACGCTCAAGATGACCAGGACAGAGGGATCATGCCTACTCCCACGCAAGCTACGCCGCACCAGTCGGCTAACAACATTCCTCTCACCTGCACCCGCACCGACGCCCAGAGGGTAGTAAGTTGCCATACTCGTCCCTTTCCCTTCTGCTTTCATCCTCCAAGCGGTAACAATGAGTGGCATAGTTTTGCTCTACCCCATTAGGGTCTTGATGCTTTCACTTACACTTTTGGGTCATTGCGATGATTTAACTCACTAATGAGGAATTCCTTAGCATGACTTGATCGATTTGGCATATTTGACTAATGGCTTTTTAAGTAATGTTTTCAAACAACCATGTCATCGGCTAAATGCTCCAGAGACATTTAAACATAACCAAATATTAATTTAACTTGTTTCTAATTTAGTTTAGATTATGTCTTACACAACTTATCCCTAGAACCCTCATTCCAGCCTAAACTGCAACTCTGGAAGGACAAGAGTTGGCCCACATTTTGTACTAAACCTTTGAAATTTTTGGCAAATTTTCTGATGGATTGAAACTTGGTGTGAACTAAGTAAATTCCCAATATCCCCTCGGAATTAGCTATGGTTGGACTGTCAAGATGAATTAACTTTGTCAAATTTAGACGGAGAACTTATTTACTTCGTGTGGAAGATGATCACGCGACGAAATGGTTACTTTTGTAAGAACCTTACTTTGAAGTTGCCAATAGGAATGCTTGAAGATCCGATTGCCCACACTATTGTGCTGGTGCAGGGGTGGCATTTGTCAGCCTTCCTAGTAAGTATCCCATGACAAGGTACACTACAGTAAATAGTTGGTTGTTAATGCTTCCCTTGGTAACCACCAGAACGAAGTTGCCCACTAGTCTTAACATTGTTATTTTTTAAAACTGCATCAGATAATCAAAAAGTGAATTTAATGGAATCGCATAAAACGTTTAATTGAAAATAATGCGTCATCCTAGTTTTTTTACTAATTTGTCAACAATTCTTCCTACTATCTCCTATTTCTCATTTTTCTTGGTAGTTTCAACCAAATTCAAACTGCTGTAATAAGCCGTTAACAGATTTTGAAAACCTGCCTTTGTTAATTGGGTCGACAGCTTTTCGAAATGCAGTCCTGCAAAAATAACCAAAATGAGGCATTGGACAATACTGCAGCTTGAACTGGTTCTTCTTATGACTCATATGATGAGCCATGACTCAGGCCGTCAAAGCGTTATAGTGGGTCAGACATTGGGCCCCTCCCATCACTGTTTCGCTCAATGGTCCAACTTTATTAAGCCGAATAAATAATCAGTTTTCAACTTTCAGAGCACAGGGAATTTGCCATGCGCTTAAATCAGCTTGATGAAGACATTAATGCCTAGGCCTGGGTGATGTTGACTGTAATACCCGTCTTATCTTGAAGTAAATTTATCTTGTAATAGACGGAGGAGAATGATCCAGACGTGACTGTGGAGTACTACACGAATGAAGAGGGTCAGCGAGTGAAAAAAATTATCCAGAAGCAGCGTAAAGTGGTCACCACCATCCACAAAGAGTCTGTTGAGCGGCTCGAAACTACGGTAATTGGATAAGTAGTTTAAATAATTATGAGAATTAATTTTATTACTAAGAGTATGCTCTTTTCAAGAAATAGTAAGCTTTCTGTAATGCGATTTTTCATGCTTTAGCGCATTCACCACGGCAATAATGCCGATAGAAGCGGGTGGCAGGATCCAGTTGACGCCGCTAATGTGAATGAAGACGAGGCAAGATTAGCTATTTATTAAATGACAGTACTGTGGTTTTACTATCGGTTTATCATTTTCGTTGCCTTTATTGCAGGCAATGAACAAAGCCATTCACGAAGCCACGAAATTGGATTCCGACACCTTTGTGGTGAATGGCTCAGGCAATATCCGGTCTGATGTCATCCCAACTACCCTTACCACTACAACCATCACCACCACTGCCAAAAGCGAGCATACCGCCGATTGAAAGGCCAAATCAAGCGTCAACAGTGACCACGCTGTCCTGCTTTTTTGAACGGATTTTCTGAGACTAAACACCTTTTTTTTGCTCTTTACCTGTTCTTCCACTGACCATTGCTCAACTTTGACATTCCACTCCTCTTCGCCTACTTCGCGATATAGATAAGTCAAAATACTGCTTTTAGTATTTTAAAGAACTCCCAATCGCCACTCTCTTTTGTGCAATTTGAGTATCATTGATTCATGTAAACCAAAATGGCATACACGCAGTGACTTCGTGTGTTTTGCTAGCGTCGTAAGCTTGGGCAGGCAGTGGATTAACACAATGTTTTTTTTTAGATTGAGAATGAGACGTGTGAAGGCATTTTTGACAGGATCAGCAACCAGGATACCTGTCATAGTGCGCATTACTCACGATAAAGCCAATCTGCCACTGTAGCCCACGCACTTTCGATATTTCTTCTGTGTTACTCAAATATTAACATTGTGTAGCCATTGGTTGGGAATAAGCCACATTTGCTGTGGTTTACGTATTCTTTTGTGTAACTCTCTTCACACAAGTTGAGCTACTGAAGAAATAAATACAGCCTTTTGGTGTGAAAACACAAAATATTTCGGTCCAGGAGTTGCTTGTGCTTCGCCGTTAACTACAAAGGGAGAGAAAATAAATTATCAATTCAGATAACTAAGCCTAACAACAAAAGCCAAAAAATAGTCGACTACAATGAGTTCGTTCGACGTCAAGGTAGCCGCCTAGTGCGATTACCAATTTTCTCCGAGAAGGCCCGCATATTCAGGAGTGCGTATCTGTCTACTGGTCGCGGTGTTATCGACGTTCATTCACTGACACGTTTGCATTCAATGCTGGCTTTTACATAAGTTTCCATTATTTCGAGAACTTAATGCTTTATACCATTTCCCGATGCAACCATACCAAAGGGAGTATTGTTTGATTATTCTAGGGATTTTGTCTATTACGTGAAAAGGTAAAGGAGATGATAGTGCAGTATTCAACGAAACAACTCCCTTCCCAATAGCTCCATTCGTCGTGCTAATGGTAGCATTTTGGGCGCCAGTAGGTGTTTATACCCGAAGACAATATCCCGATACGGTTCTCATGTATTGAGGCAAAACCTGGTTCTTAATGTTTAAGCTACAAACAAAGATGTGTTTGTCTTCAACTTGGCTAGGTTTTATTAAGCTAATTTTAGACTTGATTGTAATGCTGTATGCCCTGTCTGCCAAAACTGCAATGGCTAGCAGCATTAACCACTTTGATGGTTTCTATTAAAAGGAGGCGAGAACTGTGTTTTTTAGGTGTAGTCTTAAATATAATATTTGCTTAACATTCGTTCACCCAAGATGAAACTGCAAAGAATGAGTCAAGTCAAATTACCGCGATCCGGAAGCACAAAGAAATTTTCTGGTGTGTTTGTTGGCGCAACAGCATCCTTGTCACGCCTCCCCCCACGGTGTGGTCGGGGTGTGTTCAAGCCAGGGCCAAAGGCATCACAGACTGACTTGCTTATGTCAAAGTGTGACACATGTAGGTATCAACAGAGGTGAAAACCAGACTAAATAACCTTGCGGCGTCTCGATAAACAATAACGTTTTTTGAGCAAACACGTGTTATGATGGTTTATTAAGCAAAGGCTTTTCAAACATGTGAAATGTCTTTGATTTTCGTAAACTAAATTCATTCAACTTCGTGAGAAAGTAAACACTGTGACGACGTGCGAATCAGACGCTAGTGGAGGCAAAGAAGCAGTTCGGTTTAGTTGAAATTATTAACGCACTGTTTGAAGTGTTTTGGTGAAAAATCTTCCGTCTTTTGATGCAGTTAAGATGACTTATCAACCAAGGTTCAGATTTTTTAATCAAATAACCATGTTAGTTATCACATATGCTACTTACGCGTTTTTACCTTTTGTAAAACACAGATTTAGCTGCCACCTCAGTGTTCCTGCATTCTGAGTCAGTCCGGACAGAAACAAAGATGCCTGCCCGCATTACTTTGCACAATAATGGATGTGCAAGTAACCTATAACAATACTAAGACCATCGTCTTTAAATAGTTTCCTATTAATTTAAAGTAAATTCGTACAGTTTGTTTGTGAGGAAAAGATTCCAACTAATGCTGATGCGTTGATGAAGTACTGCTGCAAGGGACTAAAAGGGATCCTAGACCTTTCAGTCAGATTACAGTCTTTCATGCTGCGCGAATATAGTGGTATGGCTGATGTTCTACTGAAACCCTCTCTCATCTAAGGGGCATTTGTTAGGAATTACAAGTTCATTTTAACACCAATCAATCGTTTTGGCACGCAACCGCTATAAGTTATTTCAATTAGTTTTGCAATCCAAGTTAGTCCCACCAGTTTCAAATATTAAGATTGTTTCATAGTGCGGCCCCCTTGCATTTTATGTCAGTTCTATAGTTTGCTTCAATACAATGTGTTTGCAGAACCCACAATAAGTACGACAGTAGTAGAGGACCTTTCCTGTTTTAACGGTCATTTTAACTACCCCAAATCGACAATCATTATTTTTCGCAATTATGTTTCATTTCAAATCGTGTCTTTATTATCTTTTACTGATGCTATTTTAGGTTGCACTCCAAGATCAACCAAATATAAGCATTGCGTATGGTAAAATTACTTCAACCTGTCCTCCGGTGCGGCTTTTCTACTTCAAAGGAACTCGCCAGTACTTCGGTATGACTTGCTTGCACAGATGATAGCTAAGATGTGAGTGACCGAAGACATCTCCCCATGTATCAGTCCGCTTCAAGTTCGAGGAAGTCTGCCTGCGACTCCAACACTCAAAAGGCAAATAAAGTTGTTCGACCAGATGCTTCTCACTTCAGGGCCACTTTGGGTGCCAAGGCTCAAAGGTTTGGTACATTCTCAAGCGGCGCGAAATAGAACAGTTGCCTTGTCTCACTCGTGTGTCGTGGGTGTTTAAATAAGCAAGTTAGCCAAGTATGAACACGGAAGCCAATGCAGATGGAGATGAACTTGCTAGACACTAGTACGCATCACATACAATGGGATGGAGTGCAGAGCTGACATTAGATGATAGCCTGGCGTTGCACATGGTTCTGCGGAGAAATACACTATTTTTCACTACCGAGTGAAGGAAGCATTTCTGGATTTGGTCATTCTTCTTAACCACATTCTTGGTTTTAATTGAGCTGAAAAGCCTCTTATCTTTTCAAAGCGTTATTTCAAGTAATGCAGTCAGTGTTTTCAAATATGAGATTCAGCTCAAAACTGGTGGCCCTCAGGGTATTCCAGTAAGAGTTGATTGGTCTGACCCATTGCGCCACTTCTCTCGTTGTGTCTGTGCCATCGGTCTCTTCATGCACTCAGATCCAGCGTTGAATCTAACCATGTTCCTCTCACACTTTTATCCACTTTAAGCCTAATAAAAGCAACAGCGATCATCTATTTGAGTGCTGTAAACAAAAGTCCATTTTTAATTACCTTTACAGAGTTTACTTTGAGTGCGGAAGCGCCTAATTTATTGTTTATTATGACCTGAGTAAGTACCATTGAGGCTGACTGTTTAACTCGCAACGAACTAGTTGTGGTACTGAGGTGCAAGACTGTGACAGCTGACCTACTGTGTAGTCGTCATTAGTTAATAAATCAATTCACGCTTAACAGTCCTTCATCCGGTATCGCCAACTCCTTTTGCAGGGCTACGCCCATTTGCAACATCAACAATCAGTACTTTTTGCTGGTGACAATTCGTCGAATTTGGGGTTAAACTTGTAATACCGAACCAATAGAAGTGGTGGCAGTGATCTGGTTCTCCTTCACAAATCACTTAAAATAAGTCGTTAGATGTATGGATTTTACCGCGTCACGGTTTTCAACTATTTTGTTACGTTGTCTTAAATGGCTGATGCATCCAGGATTGTATATAAAAGTTAAATTATAAAACGTCAAGGCATTATTATAAATTAACAGTTTTTTATTGAATGAATGTGACAAATCAAAGCATCTCTCGAGTCTGAGTAACTCCATATATTAGTTTACACGCCTTGAAAAGAGTATCAGCAGCGACTGCAGTTGTGGTAGAGCTATCTTCCCCGTTTAAATTTTTACAATCATTTGAAAATAAAACTTTTGTCTGCGCCTAAAAGTACTAGCTTCTTCCACCTATTTGAAGGACTAGCTCTGGTGATTGATACAAAATATATCAATAGAAGTGCTTCGTCACGACAGTGTTCTATTGCTGATTCACTCAGGTGCCCTCACAAATTACGAACTGTGGCAATAATAAAACCACCATAATACCGGCCATGGAGACCAGAAATGACATAAAAGAAGCGCTAACACTTCAGGCTCTGCTTGTTGCTATGCTACGAAAACAGGCCATATGCTAGCATCAGTCATGGTATTTGTAGAGCTCTTCCATTGTTGAAATAACTTTCCTCAATGTAGTTCTATGGAAGAGTTTGGATGGTCTCGCAGTTGGCCTAACTAACTAACTCAAAAGAACAAGGAGCATTGACGGCGACTTTGTGCTCTACCCGTGAATTTTATCCCTTCTATTGGCATCTAATATTTATCAGTAAGAAGGCATTTTATCATATTACGTTAGTAAACTTATGAAACTCACAAACACATCTGTCGATTGCTGTGATTTTTACTTGTTTTCAAGCTTTCAGGAAATCTCTTCATTTAGTAACTGACCAATAGAGAATACGAAATGGTTTATGGAATAATCCCCTTTGGTGTCGATGCATTGCTGCTCAAAGTACCTTCTCATGCACTAAACTACGGCAAAAAAATAACGCTATCCCTTTGATAGCGGAATCAAAGGGATAATCAAAGCACCCTTGGTCCTGACAAACTCAGTGTCTGTTAAATGCGTTTAAATTCGCCATCCTCGCCATGACAGACAATAGGCAACTCAGATCTGCGACGGTAGACAAAGCAGTTTATAAACACATTTATGTTGAAACTGCCACCGTTTAATGCAACAATCAACCTACTTCGTTTAGGCGCGCGGATGACTGCATCAAAATGAGACAGATTACTTTAAGTGCTATTTCTTCTCTGTGGTTTTTGATGCGCTTGCATCAGTATGTGGTATGAGGCACTTGCTTTTGTAAGGCTTCAAAAAAGCTATGTACTACCAGAGGACACTTGTGAAAAAATGTTCACTCTCTTGCCTTCACCTCAACGAGTCAGTAAACAGTTATGCACTCATCACGCATCACCAATTCGAGCGGATTCTTTTCAAAATCAAACAAGCTAGGATAGCTTTTCCCGGACTTGTTCAGCTGCCTTTTTAAAAAAGCACAATGGCTTTGATGAGAGGTAAGCATTACCGCATCTTAGAAATCCGACTATAAGTTCTCTGTGTGGCATTTGAGTGCGGTGCTCGAGCGAAGAGTGCTGAAGGAGTGAAGGATTGAATAAATAAACCTTCTTAAATGGTGGTACTCAGCATAAGTGTTGATTGAGTACAGTGAAGACGTGGCAGCTCACGTGACTCCGCCTCAAGAACTTCTGACTGTATGCTGGTTAGAAATTATTTCGACAACTGTGAAGAGGACGCGTGAACCTCTCGAAGCGTCATTCAAGTCCAAACGCGTGCTATTCTTGTTTCCATAGCTCAACCATCCGTCAATATTTTAGAGTTATGATGAAACTGTTATAGTACCTTGGCTTATTTGATGCGCAAACTTGGACTCAGAAATGTACTAAAGTATTGTTTATTAACAAAAAAGTTACTTCTGATTGCTCTCCTTACTGCCGCATGTGGCTCCGAATTTGGTTCCATTCGTTGCTGTCCATTCTTCATCCTGATCTTCAACTTTTCTTCAAAAAGTTATTCATGCTGTTAATTAAGAATTATGACTTTTACTTATTCCTTGCTTACAGTCATTTTAACTGTGTGCACTGAAACTTCTTCATTTGCAATTTCGCTTAATTTTGAAAGCGTACGGTTCTTAAATGAAAGGCAAAGTAAACAAATCGTTTAGCATGTTTCACAATCAAGTTTACATTCTACTTTATTATACTCCTTTTATATTGAAGACTAGTGATTGAACTACCCCAGTATTCTAAGGGTTTATTAGTTTTCAAGGTCTGTGCAGCCGTTATGACATCGCCCCGGGGTGACCAATGGGGTCATGCAAATGTCTTCTCCTTGAAATGGACATCTCGAGTCGGTTCACGGACTGCTTGATTGCATAAACAGATGCATGACCTCAATCGCGTTTGGATTTTAATGTTTCAAATAGTTGATTATCGAGACCATTAAATAATTAGTTACCAGGCCCTTCAATAAAAATCTGTGACAGGAGCTTCGAGAAATGCAATCGCTCGCATTTCGATCATAACCAAAAATTGTGAATAAGCGCCATGAAAACTACTAAGAAGATGGTTTTCGACAACTCTGATGGTAATGCACCACAATTTGTCATTGGCTTTAGGAGGATGTTCTTTTTATAGTTTGAAGAGAGGAAAAAAGAACTTTGCTGACAGTACCAGATGCCAACACTCCCCATAAACAATAGTTGATGAGTCACATTAGGTTACAAGCAAGGACTCACAGCTTAGGGTATATTTCTCAACCTAGTAAGTACTTATCATGCAATCCGGCTATGCGTTTTGCTATAGGAACCAACTTGTTTCCCCATTCTCTTACTCCCAAACTTACCTCAGTGTTTTATAAATGCTATCTCAGTGCTTCCCAGGCTTGTTTCATGCAATTATATTCAAGTGAGCTGCTCCGGATTTATTACACTCCTACTCCAACATAGCCAGACGCCCTCTCCCATTCAAGTGGTTATCTATTTCGGTTGTATTTATTTTACATCAACGATTTGTTTGTGATTTTATTGCTTTTTATCTTGACAAAATTTAACGAAGCTGCAGGAAGGGTGCTGTTTTAGCGGGTTAAATTGTTGATTTCTTCTCATGTGTAACTTTGATTGTATCATAAATATAAGTTAAACAAACTAAGTGAAATGAATATGGGTAGATGTGATAGTCTAAATAACTTTATCAGGTAGGCTGAAAGGCAACCTAATACGATGTTATGTGCAAATCTGATCCAGGTCAGATGCCATTTCCCACGTTGAGAATACTCGCACACTAAACCCGACCCCAGAGGCTCGAAGGGGTTCTGTCGAGTAACGAAAACGCGAATCCAAGTTTTTTGTTTTTGTCAAGACTCAATCCAGGTTGCGCACTCAGTCCTTAAATCAACCTACAGGCAATATAACATCACTAGGCACGAAAAGGCCTTTTAGCTAAGAATCGCCCAAAACCGTAAGTAATGATAGACATTCGTGTTTGTGGGCATTGACACGTTAGATTTAGCATTAGCTTAATATTCATCAGTTTATCCAGATGAGTTTGTCAAAATTTCTAAACACCTATATGTGAAAGCATAAACCTTAAGAAGCAGTTAGCAGTTCCCACTGTTTATCCATTCACGCGACTTGAGGTAGATAAAAGGCAGTGCGATTATTTTAACAGGAATTGATATCCAGTGGTGACCTGAATCGTTTACTTTAAACAAGTGCGCCTATCATCACAATCGAAACGGAAGACCGCGGACAGCACCGCTCAGGAAGTCATGATGCAGACGCGCCTTCTGTTTTGGTGAGATTACGACAACAACAATAACCCATTAAGGTAAACACTCACAACTCGAAGGACGCCTTATCTACGGACTGGTAGGACTTGCTTGTCAGTCCACACCACTGTTTTTTAATGACAAATGACTTGCAAGACTGGTTATGCTTTTTAGCCCTGTCCAGTAGACGTGACTCTCACCTTTTAATGCGAGAACAAATAGAAGAACCACGTGGAAAAAATGACTTAGAATTGCAAGGATTTGTGCAATGAAGGCATTGACAATAGGCACAAGCGGTCCCTTCTGTGTTCATGCGCATTCACTGAAATAACAATATCAATGCAGCAAATACTTCAAATAAGTGACATCATGGTGGTTGAGTTACCACATAAAAGAGCGCACGGATTTCAAGAACTCTTCCAAAATGGAAACCCAATTATTGTTATTAACTCCACCTTTCTCCCGCTCACTAGCTGGTTTAATTGCGTAAAATTGGCCAACCACAGACAGTCATTCAAGCAAGAGCAATAGCGTTGTGATTTAACTTTCCTTGCATACTGTCCTTTTTATCGGTGTATTTGTCTCTTCTTCAGTCTCACACATCCGCCATTTGTCATTGAGAACTACTGGCGGAGCAATACTATAACATGACTCGGGGAAAACGCAAAACCTTACTCGCATCCTCAGTTCATGATGACTCCACTCAAACGACACATTCAGCAAACCTGGAGGTGTCTATGTTTGTAATCCATCGTGCGCAAGAGGATAACCATCTTAGTTACCCTGTTCCCTTGTTCGCATGCTCTCATGAACTACATAGCCAACATATTTGTGGACCAAAGAAGTCAAACAATTTATTGAGCATAAAAAGACCGAACAAAGACTTCAGTAACTGACTCTTCAAGCCTAAGGGTAAAAAAAATAGTGTGCATTTATACAGTGTAATTAACTGAACTACATTATGCCGGAAGGTCCAAGTATCCAGTCAACGCTGAAAGAAAGAGATGACGCGGAGGTTTGCGTGGTTGTCGAGCGTAGACTAGTGACCGTCTTCATGATTGCAGCAGGACTGGACTCCACAACTGGTGGATATAAGACGGCAGGGAGGAGGTTCTTCTGCTCTGTATCGGCAGCCCACGGTCTCGTCTTAAGGGGGCTAACCAGAGTTTGGGGATATTGCATAGGAGTGCCGAATGCCATTGGCGTGGCAGGTGATGAGCTTTCGCTCCTACTCCCTGTTCCACATTGAGAACGTTGGTGATGCCTTTTATATCGCTTCTTGCGCCGCAGAAAGCTCCCATGTTCAAACATGTCCTTCGAATTAGGATCAAGAGTCCAATAGTTACCCTTGCCGTTGTTGCCGGGTTCACGAGGAACTTTGACGAAGCAGTCGTTGAGAGAAAGGTTGTGTCTGATTGAGTTTTGCCACGAAGGAAATCGCTCTCTGTAGTATGGAAACCTCCGTATTATGAACTCACAAATGCCTGACAATGTAAGCCGTTGATTCGGTGATTGCATTATCGCCATTGTTATCAGGGCTATGTACGAATAGGGTGGCTTTATGGAAGCCGAATCATCTGAGCTTGACTTGAACAGCACTCCTCCCTCATGTAAATCCGTGATTGGGTCAGAAAGCAGATTCAGAACAGCGCTCGTCTGCGTTGATGATCGAGGGACTGCATGACTGCTTGGTAAAATATGGTTCAAATGGAGACCATCAAAATTCTGATTGAAGCTGACGTTTCTAACAATTTGCTCTAACACTGAGGTGGAGAAAATGCCATTTGTCACCATCGCGTGGGACTGAGACTAGATTAGAGAAGGATTCAAAATGCAATAAATGTCAAACGTGCTCTTTAACATTTATAACACCGTGACCTCCGCACGTGCATTTGCAGCCATATGCATGATGCCGTTTGCGCCACTTCTGATTGGCTGACTCATTACAACCAATTGCCGTGGCACCTAAGCCTGCACCTTACGGGTGCTGGAAGTCAATTAAGGCGTTAAGAATGCTGCAGATGGGAGGATCCACATAATCATTGCACTGTCATTAGTATAGCTGGAAATTATTCTGACAATGGTCGACCAAATTGTTCTAAGTATAAAGAATTTCTCGCAGCGATCACTGCCACGCCTCTTTCAGCGTTGAAGGTGCGGTAGAAGCTCCTGCAGTGACAGTAAAATTTGAGTGACAATTAAGATTGTAATCAACAATCAAAACCTATTATTTAACTAAGCAGTGATACCAGTTCAATGCAAAATAAAAAACAATGTTTCCGGTAATTCATAAGCAATTTTTGGGGCTGAAATGGACTGTGTTGACTGGTGACTCCGACTTCAGGTAGAGTAAACAGGTCGTTCTATGGCAACAAGAACCACCTGTCTATAGTCATGTTCGTTTGCATAAAAGACCATAGGGCCTAGACTGTTGTTCAATCAACACTGTAACTTAAGGTAACCGACCAAATCAACAATAACTATACGACTCTCAAAAATTGAGTTGGTGTGATTTACAAGATTCGTAAAATTCTAAATCGTTCACTACTCACAAGGCTAATTAATGAGGTCTGGACATGGCAGCATGAGTTAACGAAGTTGGCCGAAATGGCTAAGAAGCTACGCAGTGTGAGGGTAGATAAGCAAGCGTCAGCAGAATACATATCGGAACTGGTGATTTACCCAAGGCCATTGGCAACCCACACGTCATTGCTGAATTATTGACGACAGCAAACCCATCCGTGGAGGAAATACATTCACCAGCACCTAAGTATCATTCCCGTAGTGGATTTTTCTACAAAACTGACACTCCCAACGTCTCGAAACCCTACACTACCGCGACGTGAACAGAACGCACGCGACCCCCAACCCTTCCTGACTCATCAAGTTCCGCTCAAGCCACGCCACTTCAGCTCAACTAGACCTTCCTCCCAAGTCCCACCCCAACTCAGCTCACCTCGAGGTCTGTACCTCGCAGGACCCACGCCATGGACCAACCACCGGCGGCGTGGATCCCCAGGGCAGGCAGCAATCAGGACGACTTCAAATACAAGTGTAACCGGACCAACCCCTCACCCACCACCCAACAAACTAAACACAAGTCCCAACGTCAACAGGCATTATCCACGCGGCGCGAATCCCAATCCGGACCCAGCACCTAATCCCACCCCAGTGAGGGAAGCGTGGGTGAACCGAACCTCGACCCCGGCAGTTAGCAAGAACCCAACATAACACCGACCAAGGATGACGCGGTTCGCTTATAAAAATTATATGCAGTACACAACATTAATTCAATGTCGATACGAGTAAAAATGCGCGGTTCCCATAGAGAATAACATTGATTTATTCACTTTTGTTCCCGCTTCCGTCGCCTGGGGGACGAAAAAACAAAGTAAACAAGGGTAAACTTAAAATATCACGAAACAAAACCCACCATCAGATGACTGTTCACAACGAGGTGAGTTCGACCCAGAGCGTGACGGCGTACGACCACCACTACGGCGACTCTGAGACCGCGACCTTGACTGAGAATGGGAGCGAGAGGAATGCCTGCTTCCACTGTGCCTTGAATCATTCCCGTTCTCACCGCGATTCACCGGACTTCCGGACCGATCCCGAGAGCTATTACGAGAAATTGATCTGGACCGTCTATCAGCAGATCCCCTAGAGGGGGAACGACGAGACATGGAACGGCTACGAGAACCGGACACACGAACGCGCTTCCTGTCGGAAGCCTCCCGCGAACCCGACCGGTCTCTCGAAACGTAGTTAGACCCAGAACGATCACGCGAAACCGAGCGCCGACGAGGCGAATAACCCGAACGGTCTCTGGAGCGCTTAACAGAGCGAGAATCTTCACGCGAACGACGACCGCTTCGCGATCGCCGGGACACCGAACGCGAATTGGACCGACGACGCCAAGACCTACGCCTGTCCCTTGAACTTGACCGTCCGTACCTGCGACTATCGCTAAAAAATCAAGAACCCACAAGTGAGCACCAAGCGAATCTCTTTGCAGTAAAAGCACCCTATAGTCGAAATACCTCCTATCACGACGTCGGCTTATGGAGCGCCGGCGGGGCGGAGTTCTCCGGCGCCTGGACGACGGACTCCTGCGTCTCCGGCTCCTGCTGCGGGACCTGCGACGGCTACACGGATAAAGATATAAAAACAACCAGAGGTGAGCATCATCTATTTCATGTAAATAATAGCTTGTCCAGAAGTAAGCGCAGCTATACCCGGGAAGGAACCGATATGCATCCAGCGCGATTGGTCAGAACCCAAGTATGACAATATGTTAATCATTCTGACAAGTCGCTTTAAAACGAATCATCAGTGTGCGCTTTAGGCTGTTTGCAGAAACATAACAAATTCACTCGACGACACCCACTCATGGTAATTTCATCACTAGAACCATCCGGGATTTGAATTAAGCTTTAATCAACTCACCATCCCTAATTCGGAGAAATAGGTTAAGCGATGGAAATGGACGATATTGAGATTATGAAGAGGAGAGGAAACGCATTTTTGAATGGAGATGAGAGACGATAGTTTCGAAGAGCGAATCGACTTAGATGAATATTTCTAGTAGGTGCGTGGATTCGAAGAGCCGATTGAAGTTAGATGTAGACACGAAGACCATACGAAGAATTTGCGTGAAAAGCGCAAATTAATACAAAAAAGTGAATAAAAAGCCCCCTATAAGTCCCTCAGTAAGAAATAACCAAAATCCTAGAAACTAAGCCAAACCCACATGCGAAGTTAACAACGTCATTTATTACACTTAAAGGCCTTCAAAGCTTCCCAAAGCTAAAACAGCAAAAAATACACCACTTACCCCTCCAATTTGTACTTGAGAGAATTCGCGGCGTGTTCAACTCGCAGTCGCGAACCAAAGGGACTACTAAAAAGGTTAATGAAAATAAATCGACCAACCTCCTGTCCATCCGCCTAATGGCCTTCTCGGCGTCTTCCAGGTGTTTGTAGACGATGAAAGCAAAACCCGGCGGGTTGCGAGCAACCCACACATCAACAATCGTTCCGAAGCGATCAAACTCACGCTCCAACTCCACTTTACCGACCCTCGGATCAACCCCACCGATGAAAATCCGATAACCCTCCGCTTGTCTATCAGAGCGAGGCATACCACCGCCAAACGATAGCACAACTAAGGAGCGGATGTGTGAACGTTCAAACAAATTCTACAAAATATGTTCGTATTATTTAAATTTAAGGTAACTTTAGACAATTTTGACGTTACTCAGCCTTTTAAACTAATTTTTAAATCATGTACTGTTGTTTGTTTCTTAACAATGTTTGGCATTATTTGCTAAGTCCATAAATGCTCACAAATAAACTTAATATGTTATCTTGTACAACCAAAACCATAAAGCATTTATTATAGAAAACTGATAAATTACTTAAGCACTGCACATTTTAAGAACGCTTTCTAATAATATGACAATAAATTTGCAAGCACACCCATTTCGTCTACTTATACTTTTATTTTATTACTTTAATATTGTTTAAGTTTTTTATTGCATTATTGCGCTTATTTGTTGTAATTTTGCGCTTTTTACCCCTTGATTGTTTGAATCAACTTAAAGAGCAAGCCGCGCTTACTCTGAAGTGTTGACTCGTGATGGTTGCCGTTGCTGAGGGACGTAAGGGTCATGCCCGTGCTTCGGAGCAAAGGCTTGCTAAGAGGCGTCGGCCCATATCTGGAAAAAAGTTTCTTGAGCATGCGCATTCTGCGAGCAAGCTAACGACAAAGCAGAAGGAAAGTATCAAGAAGCGTGCCCGCCTCGGACGTAAGGTCACCAAGAAACCTAGATTTGTAAGGTGTTCATGCTTTCTAATTTCCCATGCATAGCCTCGCATGTACAACGTGCAAAACCCGAAGAGGAAGTTGCAGCTTCGTAAGGTGCAGTGCTTCAAGGATCATCGTCGTAGGATACGCAAGTCAATTACTCCTGGAACGATACTCATTCTTCTTGCTGGTCGTCACAGAGGGAAGCGCGTTGTATTCTTGAAGTCACTACCTAGCGGGATGCTCCTGGTTACTGGTGAGTATTCTTGAGATTCTTTGTGTTATGTGCATCAGGACCTTTCAAGTATAACGGTGTGCCATTGAGACGTGTCAACCAGCGATACGTTATCGCCACCAAGACAAAGGTTGAACTTAAGGGTGTCAAAGTACCGCCGCAGTTGAACGATGAGTTCTTCCGCCGGCAGGACCTTAAGACGAAGAAGTCAGTGGATAAGATCTTTGCCGAGGAGGTGAAGGTACGTCTGTCCAGTGTTGTTAACTGTACTTTATTACCAAGAAATACACCGTTTCCGATGATCGCAAGAAATTCCAAAGACAAGTTGATACTGCTCTGATAGCAGCTATCAAGAAGAGGAAGGATCCCTCCATCATGGCCTCCTATCTGAAGTCAATGTTTTCGCTGAGCAAGAAGGATTACCCCCACAAAATGGTGTTCTGAGGTGTCTGGTGTAAAAGTTTGTATAGGACGCTCTCCTTCCTCTTCTCCTTTGGGTTTCCATTACCAGTGGCGGGCAGATTAGTACGACACCAAAACGTCAAAATCTTTATTTGTTCTGGGGGGTTAGAGGTTTCGTGTACATGGGTAGTTGGGGCGGGTGAGGTGCGGTTCTCTAGGTTTGCCGTCAGGGATCGTTGGTTGGCTAGTGGCGGGGGTGGGTCGACACATTCACAGGGGGCCTTTGGGAATGCGGGGTTGGCTCACAGGTGGCCTCGTTTGAGTCGGTTTACAATATCGTCAATCTTAAGAGCCGGGCCGAGTTTCATGCTCAGGAGTGAGCGCATTGTTTCAATGTCCAGGAGCAACAGTGCGGAGCCGTCAATTTCCTGCAAGGGAGGGGATCTCATATTGTAACGGCGCCTGCTAAATACCTGCTTAGATGGTCATAGAGAAGTGAGAAAATGGTATTAGGATCAACCAAAGGGATCCCGGCTTGGGTGTCAACGCACGCTGCCGGCACAGGTAATGCGACCCACTCTACCTGTTCTTTGAAAGTGTTGGCAATCTCTACTAATGATGGGTCCTTGGAGATGAGGTAGTTATACACGTCGTCCGTTGACCATTCGGTCACGTTTGGAAGGGGGCAAGGTCCGAGATCTGTTGAGTAAAAAGACGGCAAAACATTGAACCAGACCTACTTTATCTACTTAAGAAATCCTAGTACGCAGCGTCGCGCACCCATTGAAGCAGGTGAAACAGTAGACTGAGAGGGCATTTGAGCCCGCCCGAGGAATGGTGGATCGCCGTTGCTGGCAACGCACGCGGGCGCCGGACTGCGCTGTGAGGGAGTACCAATCGAGGGAGAAAATTTAGTTGAGAAAGGAGCTGAAAGTGGTGGGGGAGATGCTTCCATGGTGTCGACGAAGAGCTGTGTTGTTGATCCGGAGAAGTCGCCTGGCCGTTGACGAATTACTAATTTTGTCGGTTTGCAGAGATCGCTAAAACTAAAAGGTGCCGTGGAGTGCCCTAGCGAATCGATGAGCGATAAGGGATTTTGATCCTATTTAAAAATCTAAAATGTAGTTCGCCAGTTGTTTGCCGCCGCAACCTCACTTCGAGGAAGTTTTAGCATTGAAGTGCTCTAGTTAAGAGTAATGGACTTTTCGGTAGAAATCATCCGCAAAGCGGAGTAGGACAGAAACGACCACGACACAGTCAGTCCAGAACAAGCCATAATAAAGTACTATATTTAAAAGGTAGCAACTATACCCGTCTCGCTGCATCAAAGCTCAGTCACACAATGTATGTACACAAAACGCTCTTGTGCTCAAGAAACTTTGCCGCATAAACTCGAGAAATACATATCAAAGGTTCGATACGCAGTTGGCATAACATTACACTGCATAATAAAACCAACACTTCCAGCAAAAGTAGAACTTTAACCAGAGTCGCAAAAGATTTCCTCCTCAGCATTAGCATCCTCCGAACAACACACCTTACTGAACGGTGTAGATCACTGTTTGAATGCTTGTGATGGCTCTCCTTGGAGCTGTGACGCTTGTGTTTCTTCGACCTCTTACGCTTTCGCTCAGCACTGTCAAACTCCGCGTCGGACGGTGGTGGCAGTAGCGTCGAGGCGATAGGACTGCCACCCTCCACCGAGGCGTGGCAGTGGTTTGACTTGTCCGAGGAGGAGGTAGATGTGGTGCTAGAAGTAGCCTTGATGATAGTCTGCGGACTGCCATCCTCTAGAGTCTTGGTGATCACAGTGAGGCGCGGCAGCGGTGGCTGTGATGGCAACGCAACAGTGGTGGAAGTAGAGCATGTTGTTGTGGCGGCGGTGGTAGAGGGAGCAACGATGGGAATGGGGGTCGGAATGCCAACCTTTTCCGGCTTTATAGTGAGAACAGTATCCAAGACATGACGAACTACCGGTTCCGTTGCCGATAGACGTGGGCGACGTGAGCTGCTACTAGCCATTGTTAGCCTGCAATGCAAATATACGACCGCGTAAATCGACATCTTGTCAATAGGCTCCTTTCCTCAAGGCAAATGTTCATCCACGATAGCAGAATGTCCCATTAAGAGCACGTTCAGTTGTTATTTCGACTTTACTACTTTCCACATTACGTATATAGATCGATAGAGGAGAGTTAGTTCTCATCTGTTGAGATAATTTGTACTATTATCGCCGCCTAGGCTACAAAGAGCAAGGAATGACCCTAAAAGAATGGTTTGAGAATATCGTGCGTCCGTGCTCACATCAAAATATAGTGGCCATTTGCAAAGGCGACAGAGCAGCATAGACGTAACTGAATGCATGCAAAGAGCCCCGACGAGAGTGCAAACTACGCCAAGGTGAATTAGTGGAACATCTGTGAAGTATAACTAATCATTTTGGAGGGAAAAGAGGAGAACCAGAAATGTTAGTTTGTAGAGCGGCAATTTAATCCGAAAATGACCTTACAATTCAGAAAGACTGGAATATGACAACAAGCCGATATAAACTAGTAGCAACTATGGGCGAGTTCTCAAAGCCTACTCAACATGAATTCGAGTAAGCAGGACCTTCGGTAACACAATGGCAATAAAAAGCCCAACTTAGTTACAGAGCAAGCAGGCTATGGTAGAGCTTTTAAGAATATGAGTAAAGGATTGGGGTAGAACCAAAAGTAATGTTATTGAGATAACCGAAGTAGGAAGCAATTAACCTTAAATCAGCACACATTTCACCGATCCTCCGTGTTGAATAAGTAACGCTACCACAGACTTAATGAACTCAGTATCGTCTCAGATTTACTGAGAAAAAAAGGTATGAAAAAATGAGAAAGGATTTTGTGAAAGCGAAGGGCTCCTAGCAGCCAGGTGCCAGTTTGGTCCCAAACAAGACAACTGACGACTCAAAGTTGTTAGCCTGGTTATGGCAGAGGGATCATAGCAGCACCGCTAAATTCAACACACGCTAGGTGAGTGGATCGAAAACTGTACACTAAACTCACCTCACATTTACGCTGATGATCGCATTCAATAACAAACGCTAGAAGAACGAGTTGGAAGTTTCCGACTGGGAAAAGATGTAATAATGGGAATACTTTTCTAAAAACATGCATCCAGAGGAAATTTAGATAAAAGTTCATAGAAAAGTAGGATTAATTTAATCGTACCAATACAATTAAAGCAAAAGCATATTACTGGAACAAGCAGAAAAAACAGCAACAGCATTGTTTAAGCACAGTCCAAAATCTAAGCTCAGAACAGCTGAGGAGGGACTTACCACATAGGAAAATATAAGCACCTACTTTGTAACCAAAAATTGGACCTGCTTAATGAGATTATGCGTTTATGAATACGTCCGAATTTCCAGAATACTTATTTGAAGACAAAAATTGTTCCGAATCTGTAATTTGCATAAATGAAAAGGTAACTTGAAGAACTTGGAGTGCAACGACAATAATAGGATTCCTTCTGAGGAGTCATGAAAAGCCGACAGCACATACCGTTTTCGGCGCGAGGACGCGGATCTCCTGACCGAGACAGTGATGGGGTTTGAGTGTGCTTGGGCTGGTGGTTGTGGCTTGGATAAGGACGACGAGGAGGCAGAAGAGGAATCCAGGGGTCTGGGGACAGGCATTTTTGTGGGCGTGAGGTTGAGATGCTGGATGGCCGCCGGGCCGGGAGACTGGAGGGCGTGGCCAGCAAGTTTGCACCAGCCACAGGGGAAGAGATCGCGTGAGTCGTACCGCGTCCAGTAGTCAAAGTTGCCTGACCAGCCGTCGAAGGAGACGAGCACGTGGAGACCGGAGACCTCACCTATGGTGGCTGGACAGATGAGTTGTGCATTGTGACGATCAACCGCCTCCAATTTGTCACCCTTCTTGAAGAGGTTTCTCTCTGGATCTGGTGGAGGCTACAACGAGAAGTTTTTACGGTTTGTAAAAGTGTTTTCAAGTTTTGCCCCCCTATGGTTCCACGTACACAAAGTCCCATACTCCTGGTACATTTTCCAGTTGCTTGGGTGAGGGGAATGGCGTGTGATAGCACATCAGAAAGACCAAAGAATGCAACAGCAGTTACAGAACAATTGTTTCTCGACTGGTTTTAGCAATAAAATATACAAGTAAACAAACCATTACATTTTGAAAAACGTTGCGAATACAAAACAAATGGGCGCTTCAATCGACGCAAAATGCGCAGGTGAAACAGTCGAATGGTAGAGCGATGTGAATGAGAACACCACTGCTACTGATAAGTGTAACAGTACCAGGAATAACTGGGCACAGACTGCACATCCATAGAACGAATATAATTCAGCCTTTCATAATGGTGTAGATAGTTATCGTAAAAAAGGGCCGAGTAGTGTAAAAAGAAACACTTGGGACCATAAGCATGTTGGAACACGTTAAACTGCTGTTTACGGGACACCAGTTCAAAAAAGCGCATCTAACGCATATCACGTCCGCGCAGTGCAACTCAGGCAAGTGCGATATGGAGTCAGCTACATCCACCGCGTAAACGCACCCCAAGAATAAACCCTTAAGGCATCCTTTGGCTAATATTACGTAAACATTACTTTTGGAACGAAGAATGAATCACTCTTAATTTCGTACTCTCGTAGATACACTTGCCAAATTAGCAAACAGCCCTAGTTCTCTAACCAATGGCTGGGGATACCACATTCGTGTGTTCATTGAATAGAGGGGCGCTTAGAGTAGAAACGGGCCTGCAATAGGCCAAGATCGAGTTCACATTTGTTAATTCAATTTATGAGCGCGAAACATGCGTGATGAACTCGTCGAGATGGCTCGCGATCGGGAGCGTTGAGCAGGCCTAATGTTCCATGACGACGGTAATTGAAAATGCAGATGTTACGCGCTTGCATATAATTAATGCATCTTACTGCGATTATAAGGTGTGTGTGTGTGTGTGAGTGTCACCAGGAGAGTACTGAAGGAATGCCAACCAAATGTCTTAAAACCCTCTGCTATTCTCCTACGACCAATCAGAAGTGCAGTGAAGCGCCAGGAAAGCGATGATGAAACGTGATACCACAGGTGGAGTATGAGACATAAATCGAGCATTTTTACTGAAACCCCGAAAAATGTCATGCACACAACAGAAAGCAAACGCCGCCCATGCGAAAAATTAAGTCGCACTACCCGTTGATGAGTGTAATGAAAAGTTTACAAGAAGTTCGCACACACATTTAGACATGATGATTTGACCAAAGCTAAAACCAAATGCCCTCGCAAGAATGCTGGAATGCAATCGACCTACTGAAAGGAAGCTAGAAGCTGTGAGCAAAATGTTGCTTTCAAGATACCTGACAGGAATAGGAAAAGGAATTACGTGTCACAGTAATCAGCATACTAAAAAGCTACAAACCATGCTTTCATCGAAAACAAAGGACCAAAATTACTAAAAAGTGTAAAATAATGGAGAAAAATTAGTTGGTGTAGATAGACTACTTGGCGAAATTGCAGTATTTATGAATATAACCATTTGATTGACTGATTGGTTTCTACAAAGTATTAACAAAGATATCAGCAAAGGCAGTAGAGAAGGCGCAAGAGACTGCAGACGAGTACACATAATACAGCTATAATGAATAAATGAAAGAAAATGAAATGATGAGAAGACTGAATCGACCTGTTTTCGAACAACAATCTAGACTTAAATGTTTTAAAAGTTAAGATAGTTAGTAAATACAGTTCTCTCAAAACAATTTACAGAACAAAAATCCCTACTGACAATACATCTGAAAACTTGACGACCAAATTATCAACATACATTTGCAACTTTACGTCTTCTAAAGATAACTTTACTATTTTTTTGCTGCAAATTGACAAACACCACAGTTACCTCCTGATAGTAGGTTCGAAATAAGACTCAATGAAAAATATTTTACAAAAAGTTGTCACTAAGCGCAAATGATCATCAAAGGGGTGAGACGTTGGGCAGACCTTAGCGAAGCACTCGGCAGGAGCGGCTTTGCCCTCTTCCACGGTTCGACGCAGAGTTTTGTTCCACACCAGATGGTTGTGAACATAGCCAAAAGGTGGTTGAAGAGTCTCATGGGAGGGGTATGGTCGGATCTCGTCGGAGTCGACCAGGAACCAGCAATCGTTGCGGTCGTCAGTACCGATGAGTCGGACACGCAACCGTGGGCCTGCGGTTTCGATGACACGCGCCAAGCTGAAAGGCGTTGAGCGGAAGCGCCGCAGCTGTTGTCCACCTCCTGTGACGGAAAAACGCCGCCGTCGAGGAGCCACAGAAGTGGAAGAGAGCGCAGGTGATATGGAGGCGGCGGTGCTATTTGTCGCTTCCGAAGAAGCGGAAGTGGAAGCAGCAGAGGAGGGCACAATACCATTCGAAGGACCAGCTGCGGCTCCACCGCTGACGGAGGAAGAGGAAGGTGGCTGAAGAGGTGGTGTCTCATTCAAAGCGATTCTCTGATCTACCGCCTCGAGAAGAGAGTCTACTTGAAAAAGGTTTTCGGGCGGCGTCCGATTCTAAAAAAATTCCCAGTGGAACTGTTCTGATTATGTCGGTGTTGTCAAAAATCAGCATTCTTCCACCGATTTTGAATTTGGTTTTTAATAACCCGCTCTGGTCCTTATAATAGGTAATCAAGATACTGAAAGGAACGCCACTTAAAAAATTGGAGGCACAATATAATTAACCAGGTGCTTAGAAAAATGGGCTAGAAATTGGAGGCCCCAAGCCCAATAAATGAGCAAGAAGTTGGTCTGAAGAAAGGGGATGCACTTCGTTTTATTACAAGTCACAGCTGTCTGTCACGAGGGCAAATCAACATTCTCAAATTTCACGTGGTCAATGGTGAAATTTCAGGCTCGGTAAAGGATCCATTTGGGGACGAAGCTAAGTAAAAGGATATCAAAAAGTTCCTGTATGGGACAACTTTTAATCAGTCAATTAGAATATTTACAACTAGCTGGTGGTCCATCTAGATTAAGGCTAACAAACTTGAAAAATCAAGTGACCTTTGGAAAGTCACCCTTCAAATTCAAAAAAAATAATTTTAAAATATGAGGATGAATGGATTAAGCACAGGGAGGAAAAACTTTAGTTCACGTTTAAGTCACAAGGACTGAGGCGTAAAAAATCTGCACAACGCCAAGGAATCATATAACGAAAATCCCTAACTTCAAGCTTAATTGAACGTATATTTGAAAAAGAGGTTTTAATATTGTTTGACAGCTGAATGCAAAGGATTAGAGGATAAATAGCACCGAACTGGAGGAAAGTGACTTGCGTACATAGGGGCGGTGGATACAAGGAAAAAATTTTGGATGCACACTACATAACTTCCTAACGCTATTAAGACGAGTATGAAATTAGCTACTGTTAATTTTCACAACAAGGTTCCTTTATATGCTCAGGAACAGCAAAGAGCTATTATTAAGAGTTGTCAGTGGTGCACACGGAGAATCGACGATCAAAGCCATGACACAACATGATCTCTCACAACTAAAGCTTGTGCCAGACCACTGTACGATTCGACATGTACATGCTTGCAACACGGAACACTTTTAAAGAGCGCTTACGACTGAAGCAGATGCTGACGAGACCTGCACATAACGCCGCTGAGTAATGTGCGCTAACCAATGGAGGCCATGGTACACCGTAAGGCACAGATAACAGGAAATTCAACGTTCCTCCGCAGCACTAAGAACCGTGCATGTGATCGCAGATAGACTTAAACATGAGACACAGAAGGCAACATTGATAACAAGCGGAACAAAAGGACTGAGTTTCAAATTCAACAGCAAATAGCTTGCAAAAATGCGATGTAGAAGACATGGAGTAAAATGAGATCAACCAGCGGTGGTACCAAAATAGGGTTAATGACAAAAAGCCTAAGATTCTTCGCAGTTTTGGCAACTCAAGATAAGAAATTCCGTGAGGAAAGCATGAGATATGATATCACAAATTGTGCATGTTAAGATTAGTACTTACGTGATACTTCAATTATTTTGACTTTCAGGAAACGCATCTTTCTGGATGGTGAAAGAAGGCCTAAATCTAGGTATGAATTTATAGCGAAGCATTCCATATATTCGCCCACTAAAGCAAATAAAAAATATTGGAACTGAGAACATTTGATACTAGCACTAAGTTGTGCAACAACGAGCATTACGGACTCAAGAAAATGAGTAAGCATAATAATGTTTATGCGAAATGCTCCAAGTTCTACAGCATCTGTGAGAGGGGTTCCCACGAACAAAAAGTAGACGAATACAAGCTGAAGTGGCACTAATGCGACCAATATGTATAGTATCAGCATACTAGCCATAGAAAGTTAACTTTAAGTGCAGTCATTTGGACGATAACGTATATTGTCGCAGTAATAGAAGACATTCAGAGAACATTTATTTACTGCGATGCACCAGACCACGCTCATAGAGAATGCAATAGTAGGAAAACCATAGTAAAACATTTAAACGTGATTATACGAACTAAAGTGCGAGCGTGATAGAGGACACAGATTGAAAGCATTCGATATTTAAAAATTATAATTTCAGACCACACCTCAGTAATTTAGAGTAGCACTTAGACATCTACCAGAAGACCCACTTGATCAGCATAACTATGAAAATACAAGTGTGAAAATAACAAGGGAATAACGCTGAGCAGTTACCATTAGCGCAGTAAGGAAGCAGAAGGCGAAACAACCAAGAGCATCTATCATCTCCATCCAACCGACAAAGTTGAGAATTTACCTGCTTAAAACATTCCCAAGCAGCCGGCGTACCCCCTGTCTTCTCCAGGTACTCATTCCATGCGAAACTATCCGAAAGATCCATATCTAGTCAGATCAAGAGAATCACTTGGAAGGTCATGAGGGGGTGCAGAACATGATGGTTAAATCGCAAATGTTAAGGTGCCATGGATTATAAAGAAATTAGTGTTATTTATCGAAACGAACATAATCATGCACACACAACACTAAAAATTGGGAGTGAAAGTGAGGAGTCATGCATTCTTACCTCCTCGAACCCGAACACTTCCGACATCATAAAGACCCATGGTAATCACAGTCTCTAGGAATGGGCAGAGTAAATTTAATTTTATGCAAACAGTACTTTCAAATGCTTTTCCAGGATCTGGACTGGACGGGAACAAACTTTTCAACGAGTAAAAGAATTTTTCGCGACACAAAACAACCAGTGGTACGGCGAGACAAATCAAGAGTTAGTAATTGAAGAAAAATAGGCTCCGGCCACGCGACTAAATAAGTTTATTTGGCTATCTTCGCTAAATCGAGCAATTGTGCATATTCGTCGAAAATAAATCTACCTATGCAATACTGTATTTCATTAATAATTACGTGGGCTTTACAGATGTGAATTACGATCAAGGGGCCATTACAACAATAATTGATGGCATTAGTCTCCCAGACAAGTTAAGCACAGGTAAAGCGATTGCTTAAGTGGGAAGGAATAAATGAATGCACAATAAACAAACTTCTAGAACTCCAAAAAGAGTGGAAATATATTGATTGGGTTAAAATACGTGCAGCGTAATGACTAATTTAAATTCTGTTGCAGTAAAACCCAAAACAAAGTATGAACAAGTAGGAGCAGAGCTCCCCATACATATTGCGGCAAGTTGTACCATAAATGAAATGGTACTAACTAAAAGTGAGGAGTCCCGGGATTACACCCACAATCCGTCGTCGACATAACAACAGATAATGCGAGATACGTATTCTCAGGAATGCGGTAACCCGCGGCAATAAAACGATTTTACGTAACGTTTATTGAAACACAAAAGCAGATAGCTCAAAGCACAATGTACCTCAACATGAAACCCAAGCGCGATGTAGTTACCCTGTTATCATAGATTAGTTAATCTGAAAACTAGGCTAAGAAGCACCCACTGACCGACCAATGAATACAAGAAAATATTGTTCAATCATGCGATTTTAGTTTTTTGTTATTTGAGGGAGTCAAGTCCTGGCGTAAAGTTTTTCAATATTTTTGACACTTGAAACGATGTATGATTGCGGAAATAACGTGTGATAACTGGCTTTAAGCACCTTCGATTATGACGCCATGGTAAATTAATTTAAGCATATATATTCCATATTTTCCCAAAATATTAAACAGCGAATGCTGTTATACTCTCTTGATGAAGGGCTTGAATTATTTGCTTATGGTATCGGACCGATATACGTCCAAATCCCCCAATGAAAAGTTAATAATTTTCGAAAACATTGGTGCATGTTGCAACCCATCCGATTTTTTTCTTCCGCCTTTGTGTCTTCGATAGGAAATTGTATATGAAGTATGACGTATGGATCTGTTTGTTTGACTGCCAGTTTTGGCCACGGACTTGGGTGGAAACATTGCCGTTACAGGTTGGGCTGGTATCTGGGCCTCAATCCCTTTCTGTTTGCTCCTGGGATTCTTTGAAGATAAGGTACTACCCTTAAGCAGAATACATATTTTCGACAAACAGAAAGGAGTCGGAGCTGCTGGCATAGGTGAGAAGCCGGACCACACGAATCCGTGACAGAAACTGTCAGTCATACGGGCAAAGTATTGAAGATGACAATTTCATTCTGTCATCGATGTGGAGATTTATACGCTGTCAAGGATAAAAGAGAATTGGGATTCGTTTTCCCCCCTTAGGTTAGAGCATGTCCTCTGTAATGTGGGTCGCACTAAACTGACGACTCCCCACCTAACAATCAATTCAAACAGGCGCGCATTGCACAAGCATTCTCTAGTTTACTTAGAAGTAAATACTGACTAGTGTCACGCACTCTGGTCTCTAAGTTGATGTAAACTTAATCCCTCTTTAAATTGAATGCCAACTCCAGTGTTTTAATTAACACATTTATAGACACGGTGAGAGATTTTGAGTCGTAAATGTTTAAAAAATCGTAATACTACTAATATACGGAGGGGTTAGGAGCCTTCCAATTTGGACTGAATGCCATGAAGGAGAGTGAAAGTATGACCTCCGAGAGATCACTTTCCATAGGTAAACACATTATTAGGCATAAAAGGTTTTGTCAACCCAAAATAGTACGACTTATGAGGGTGCTATAGGTCTCTCGTATGGTGAGGGCTGGGCCGACAGCCCCTGTCTTACTGCTTCTTCCATCTAACTCATAGCGGAGGTGACACTCCACGTGCGAGGCCAAAAATTTGTCCCATCTTGTCTATAACCTTTAGCACACGCTCTGGTCTCTTGGGTGTGTTTCCGCATTCAGCCAAAAAACTAATGACTTACACACCTCTTCTACCGCCTGTGAGCAGTTTAAGTCATGAAACGCCGGCGGGTGTACGCGTCGCTACCTTACACCCCAGAAGACACCATCGTAAAGTCCGCACCGATGTCCAAAATACCCGCAAGTCGTTTCAAAAAGAGACGTGAGCAAAGTTTCTACCCATTTTAATGAAATCTGTTTAATTAGCTTTTAAATACGCTTTGGGTACCCTGGTAATCTCTGGTGTATATCTTCTTGGACTGCAGAAAAATTTGAACCCAAAGCATGCTTTCTATCCTTATTTTTAACACCATTACTATTATCACCGTTACTATTAATTCCAAAATTGTAAGATAAACTCTCTCTTCATTGACGACATCGTAGCCTTGTGCAAGGTGTAAAAATTTTGGGCAGGAAGCCATTATGAACACGCAGAAGTGTTGGTGCGCTTGCAGCAGAATTGACAGTAGCAGAACGCCATGTCACCTAATTGGTAATCAGAGCACACGAATGATGGAAAAAACCGCACAGTTGAAAGCAAGATTAAAGCTGCTTTGTTTGCCCGCACAGCCAGCCCCCTTTTAACCTTCCTCACCTCCGATTTCTTAGTTTAGTCTTCTTCGCCATGCTACATCTTATCCGGTACCTTAAAAATTCACCTACCCGCTGAAGGCGAAATTTATGCGCCATATAAGAAGCCATCGGATCCCACCATTACTGGCCCACTTCACCGACTTCACCGAATGCAGACTTACGTCCTCTTACAAATTGAATATCCTGGACTTACTGACTGTGAACAGCAAGCACAGCTCTCATTTAGATCGTCACTTTGTAAAAACAGTTGCTTGTACGTGAAGCTGATTAATAAAATAAAAGTTTATGGTTGATCGAAATAGTATATTCTTAAATTGGCACGTTGAAAATCGCTTCAGCCACTGAAAAGCTCAGTTCGGAGTGCATAATTTTGGTGATTGTGGAAATAGGGTGTTTTTAATACTTCTTCTGCTGTAAAGCCTTGAAATGCATAGACTTGGCCTGCAGCTCGCAAAATCAGCTCAGTGAAGTTAGAATTATTTTGTCTGGGTTGTGATCACTTTCAGCTTTCATCGCAAATCCGTTATTTTCTGTGCTGGTTCAAAGCCGAGTTTGCAACGGCCATCCTAAAGAGCGTATTATGCATTTTAAAGTTTCTTACTGAAATAAAAAAGTTGCTTTTAAGTTGGCCCTGAATATTTACACTAAACCAGTGACATCGAGTCTGTTACTGCCATTCACCATCGTGTATGCAGTAGTTCACACGCAGTCATTGTTTATGAAATGCTAAATTAGTGTGCCTAAAGTAAGTAAATAGTTAATATCCATAAGGACAAACGTGGGTGGATACGACCAACTCATAGCCATTTTGGGGTGTCTCGCATTGGAGTTCGCGTGTCACTCAAACATTGCAAATGATGTGGTGTCTATATTTAGCCAAGCGTGGTCAAGTATGCACTCCCAAAAAGCCTAGAACCCTATCAGTAGACTAAGCTTGATTAAAATGGAATGTTCCGAGTGTTTGCCAAATCCGTGAGGCACCTGAGCATCCCACAGTAAGTGCATGTACCCAGCACGACACGGAGGAAGCACGTGTATGAAACGCGGCAATTTTATGCTACATAAACAAAAATTCAAAGCGGTGGATTCTGTACCATGCGCAAATCAAGCTTTTTTCGGCGAATGCTGAGTCTTTGCTAAACTAAATAAGCTTAACATGCCATCCGGTAGCAAGAAATCGCGCGTAAAAGCAGTTGCAAATTTCTTTTTTCCTCCTCTTCATGAACGCCTTCCCTGCTCACTAGACGCTTCATTTATCCTTTATCAAATTCACTATATCTAAGGAAATCACCACTATAATGAGATTATCATAACTGTCATTTACATCGCCTCCAAATCCTCCCCATTGGGATCGGATGAATCTCAAATTTACCTTCAACCACGGAATATTATAAGCTATGGGCTGTCTGGACCCACCAACCCTATTAAAAAGGCATTTCGATCATGTGGCGGGTTAGTAACACTTTTGAAGTGGCACAAAGAGCAGTGGGCAATTGAGCCTCAACATGGATGACCAGATCTGTAAAGGTCTCGCACACACGCACGCAAACACAGAAACACACTGTGCACTGGTTAGTCAACGCTTTACTCTGATTGGTTGGTACGAGTGCGGTGGCGTGCTCCACGTACTTAAGGGTGACCCAGCTATCGGCATGCATTCGCATACATGCGTTGATTTGGTAGTCTCTCCCACCATGCCAGTCACTGTTCAGCCAGGCGACTTTATCCCTACTGAGCCCCAGAAAAGCATATGCTGCTGCAGCTGGATATGCTGTAGCCGAAATTGTCTGACTAAGGAAGATTTGCCACCCACGCATGATGACAACGTGTCGAAAGTTGTGCCGAGAAAAGTGGAGGCAATTAAGTCTGCTTTCCCCGCAATCCTATCAGACGACGTGGATGAAGATTGTGACGATGGAAACAGTGATGTCTCAGACGACACTGAGATCTCAGACTTCATCCGAGGCTACCCATCGAGTCAAAAAGAAGAGTCGTAATGAGAAATTGTGGATATCTTCATAATTTTTTTATTGCAGAAGTCTGTTTATTTTTTGATTCTATGCATTGACAATCATTTTTTTGCAAATGAATCGTTTATTGCTCACCTTTGTGTCCCTTGGTGAATTTGAAGCAACAAAGGAGTGTGCATTTATGCGTGAGACGGTATTGTGCATGCCCCACTCTTATGCAGAACTCCTCAATTTCATAATAACTAGCGGATAGTGATCACTAGCTCAATAGAATTTGGATGTGGATTTGACTCCCTCGTCGTTCAGGCAACGCTATTGTGACACGCCGGGGGGTGGAAAGTGAGGGAGCAGCGAAGACTGCCAGCGCATCGCACCACCGTGACATTCAAATTCAATGTCAAGGTTTACGAACACCTAAAGGCAGACTGCGCCTAACTGTATACCACGCCACCCAAGCGGCTTGGCTTGAGGCTATACTCCGGTGAGTGTGTGAGTGTGGAAAAGCTTGCGCCGGTAATCATAATGAAGGTTTCACTTCTCATTCCTCCATCACTCCTTCGGATTCTCACAATCCAAATTAATGACATACTCTGTTGGCAAATGCATTTTAATTAGAGTAATAAGGGATACTGTTCTGCATGAGACCGTAACTATCCGTTCATGGTTAATAACATCTGGAAGTGGACGGCTCAGTTTGCGCAAATTTTTGAGACATTGTTCTGAGCACACTTTACCAACATCAAGAGCAGCTAACAATAAGGCCTCAGTCTCGGCAGCCTCAGAAATTATCTGCAGCATAGGGCAAAGTTTGCCTGCTCCTAAGCCATGTGTAGTGTGGAAAACTGGAAAGTACCGTCATTTGAGCCCATTCGTAGAACCGCGTTGAGTCACGCATATTAGGAGAAAATGGCTACTACTGATTCCTTACATCTGCCATTAGTGTAGTGCAACCTCTGAGTTAAGCCCTTTGCGTGCTGCTGGTTGACCCTTTGTTAATCACCTCACCGAAGAACTGACTATTATGCTCTACGGGTCAGTGACTGATCAGTTTCAAATCAGGATTCCACTTTTGTTAAGCCAAGCAAAATACTTGAACGAATGCAGAGTGAAATTAGGTTGGCACCTAAGACAAATAGGCTGCTCACTTGCCACCTGGCAGTTTCTGTGACCTTGCACCATTTTACTGTCACGAAATATGATCATTTTCCTATTCGCTTCTATGCTTGCATCAAATGGTGGGAAATGCAATGAACAGTTAAAGAACTGTAAATGACCAAGTCCATGAATGCATTGCAAGCAAAGGATGCCCCTCTAGAGCCTGGATTTGATAGTTAAGGCAGCCAGCTATAAAGGACTCAAGATCTGGCTTTGCTTTGCCACCAACGCATTTGGGTTAATTCGAGGCTCATGGCATAAGCCCTTAATATGCAAATCTCATATATGTATGGTGGGTTTGAAGGAACAAAGTGATACCTTGGTAAAAAATTAGTCCCACAAAACTGCCTCAAAGCGAGCCGAGATCACATCACTAAATTATTCAAAAGTCTATCGTGCTTTCTCCCACAAATCTTGAACCACCTAAAATGCAGGATTGTGTTGGTGAACTTTTCAACATAAGAATTGTTGCACCGAAGATGTCTAGTTTAAATGGTAAACAGGCAAAGTGGCCCCGCACTCACTTTTCACCGGTTGGTGCGACCCACACGAATGCCGACTCGATGTGTACCTCCTTCTCCTTATGTGGCTTCCTGATTAGCCTAAGGCGAAATTTTATTTTCACTGAAATCGAATAGATAGAATTTCAAAAAAAGTATTTAGCAGTGAAAGACTGCTAAAACTGATAGAAGTAGGGAATATGTACATTGTGGGCAATGAATTGTGTTGTTCGTCTGTGGAGCGCTAAAAATTGTGCCAAGAATTTAGCCTACAAAATCGACCAATAGAAAGGTTGCGCAAGCATTCCCAACATATAATAAGAACTTCTGTTATAATTTTGCGAAAAAGATGTCGAAACAATTGCGCCCGAGGGAACGTCACTGGGGTTACAGACAATGCTGGCCTTGAAATTCAGCCGCTGTAAGGCGATTTGCCCATAACTATGACAGGATGTGGGCGACGAGATTGTCAACATCCACGATAATCCAGAACAATTTTACGCGAATTAAATTCATTTCAAACATTTGTAAAATCTTAGATGAACCAGACAGTCCTAGAGAAGGTAAAGAATGACATACGCGAAACGCGCAAACCATACCAGAGGTACTGGCTTAACGGGCATAAGGAGTAAATGACAAGCGTCTAATAGTGGGTGGGCCAGTGCAGCCACCGCTGAACAAGATTGAAGGCAACGGTAGCAGTGCATGCATGGAACAGCACTATTATACAGTCCCTCGTAAAAACGATCCAAAAGTTCCCAACGGTGAAATACAAATTTGTAATGGAATGCCTTGCGACGGGGGTCGTGCGTTTGTTAGTAAAGATTCTGGGCTCGCGGTCTCTGGGTCATAGTGGAGCAACTATGCAGCAGGGCGTAAGCGGTGGGGCACAGGCATTTGATGTCAGAGGTATTGGGATGAATGCGGCGTGTTGACCGTTCACACGCACGACGCCAAATTAAACGCGTGCGACTAGAGAACAGCCTTGTACTACTGTGCGTCTGGGAACAGTGGCTAAGCTGGAGTAGGTAAGATTTGGTTGCTCCTGATAAATGCCTAATCACGCCTGGGGAAACACGTTAAAAGTGCTGAATGGCCGAGGCGGCTGGCCATATTTGGCCATGGCCATGAGATATTACACACCGTTTGATCAAACCACTGGGTATTCATCAAGAGAGTGCAAGCACTTCCCTTCTCGACTCTTCTCAGTCGGATTCTATCGGTCATTCAACGGTGCAACAGCACGACAGAAGGGTTGGTGTATGAGACAGCTTTCCACTCTGGCCACGACGGAAGATTTGGATACTGTACTGGAAGATCGGGATCCACAGGATAGATAAACTGCATGACAGTGTTAAAGAGGAATTAAAGAGTGACCGCGACAGTGGACGAAAGCTAATTCAAAATGGGTTTAGCAATAATGTTGAAGAGGAGCTATATGGCTAAAATTGGTCGGAGCCAAAGTTTTCTAGGCAGTAAATAAACGCTGGGATAGGTGTGTGGGTGCGCCAGGGAACTACGCAAAAAGAAGCAATAGGTTCAGCTTCCAGTCTCTTAAATAGGACCAAATCCATAATCACAAAAGCCTTGATTCAACTTGAATGCTTTTCTCTGCGTTTTTCTCAGAATGGAATGTGGGTTTTAAGTAGAAAAAGCTTGTTATAATAAGGGTTATCAGGATCTGAGATGTATTGCATGTGATTTGAAGGAACAACCTAAATCTACACCTGCCAAGAAAGTCAAATCGTAGTGCCACGAGACTTCTTTGAGGAAAAAGGAAGGCATAACATCAGGTCAGAATAAATACACACATATATGTATTCAGCAAACCAGAAGGGATTGGGGCTACTGGCATGGCTCAGAGGCCAGCCCAACCGGCTATGACAATATGGGCATTTGAGTAACGGCGACCTAAGTTGGCAGTCAAACAAACATTGTATTACATAGTCTCTCTGTTCTTTTGAGCTTCGTTCCCGACGTTTCCCTCGGTAACCCTCCTGCGTCAGCTATCACAACGTAATCAGTGCTGCAAGAATCACCCACGATCTAACCGTAACAATTATCGAAATCTGATCCCAACTGAGGAGGCGTTTGGCTCCTCGTGGCTCTTCGAAAAGATACGGAGTTTTGTCTAATGGGAAACCAAATTTAGAGTGAGAGATTTTGCCGACCGTCCATAGGGAGACATTGTAACACCGATCCCTTAAGCATATAAGCAGGGCAATTTTCAAGACAAAACCTTTTCAGATGGTTCACGGCCAATGTTGCTCCAGTTGATAATAGCTTTCTCACAGAACACGGGGATGGGGTAGGTGTCAATGATGAAAGTCGTTCTTAGCCTCTGTGTAATGGGATGTCACAGATTCTCCCATCTGTAGCCCATGCACTTCTTTCGTACCGCTAGTTTCGCACAAGAGATGCAGGTTGGGATGGAAATCCTATAAAGTAAGGTCCACTTTACGCTGTCACTAACGTAGCGCCCCGAGACTTCCTTGAAGGCAAAGGAAGGCAGAACGCTGGAGCAGTATGCATTCAGCAAACAAGAAGGGACTGTGGCTGCTCGCACGGCCCGGAGGCCAGCTCCAGCCGGATAGGACAGTGTGGCGACTCAAGTGACCATAACCGAAACCGGCAGTCAAACAAGCAAAGAATTACAGACATAATATTACAGTAAATTTTTAATTCAATGGATGTTCTGTGGCCAGCCTCGTTGTGCAGACAGCGTATTTGATTTGATAGCTCGCCTGCAGGTCGAAGGGGACACTAAAAGTGCGTGAGTGATTTCTTGCTAAAAAGCTAAATGAGTGAATTAGTGAAGATTGATAAGCTGAACCGAGCACACAAACTTGCGTTGTATTCTTACTGCCTAATCGTGACTTAAATTTCTACAGAAGCAAAGCAGTGTAGTAAACGAGACTTGCCACATTATGAATTCAGTGTTGATGCGATGCATATATTCAGATGCAGGCCTAAGTAGCAACGCCCTGGGAAACAAATGAACTCCTTTTATTTGAATGTTTTTAACGCAGAAAACTGGTCCAAACTCGGGTCCGGACTACCATGGATTAAACTGGACTTGGGTAGATCACAACAGATTCGTTGCTGTCACTGTGCAGGAGGGCGGTTGCGCCATCCAAAAAGGGAAGGGATAGATGCTATTTGATGCATTTTTTTGGGAACATGGTAATACAATGGAAAATTAGCGAACCAACGTGATAAAGCACATGAAAATAAATAAAAAATACATACGTGAACCCTTTAGTGGCATGCGAAAGAACACTCTGACGATATTACACCATCAGAGCAAAAAGAAAAACTCCTTGTGAATTTACCTAAACCAACAGTATGCCTGACTGAGAAAAGTGAAGTCTTTAATGTTTAAGAAACCGCCGGACATGACAGCTCACAGGCAATGCACTATACTCCCTCAAAACTCTCGATCAAAGTCTCGAATTAGCATAATTAAGTCATACAAGAAAGGCAAGCTCACACGACCTTTAAAGTAACCTGAAATGACACCCAAGACGTTCTTAGTACTTCGAAGTCCGTCCTATTTCTCCGACCTTTTGGGTACTCTTTTAAGCGTGCATGCAATTAGGAAGTGCAGATTTATGCCAGACCGCCACATTTCCAATTTTTTTGAGCACAGCTCATGGATTACGCTCAAGTGGAATGCTGCGAGGGGATATGCCCATTCCTTTTGGCTTAAGGCTTCACGGGAGCAAAAGGCACTTGGCTTGCCCTAAAATTGCGACTTTCACGCCCTCTACCAGAGGGCTGCAGGATCGCCTTTGATTCAAGGACATGCTGCCCCTATTCCCGTCGGCGCATTATACTTCACCAAGCAGTGCAAAGGCGGTTTCGTTGTGTTAGTGCATTTACGTGTTTGCTCTAATTATAGCTGACACCTATTATTGATACTTTTTACTTTTATGCCTTAATGGCGTCTACCGTACAAAACACCACTCTAATAATAGATTTTTGTGTCATGTCGTGACCGAGGCTAAGGCTGTAAGGTATTAATGGGTCACCATCAGATAGGCCCCAAGAGTATTGCCCCTCTTAAGGCAGAAGTGACGAGCAGTGTAATTTGGAAATGATGTACACTGGAAGGAAGGCCAGTTAAACGCCACAATAAAAATTAAATTTGATCCACTCTACCAAAAGCTTTCTCGAAAGAGCCCTAAGCATTTAAAAACTGCCTGGTCCTAATATAGGCTTGTAGAAGTATCTGAAGGACTTCCTCAAACACTCGAATCGCAAACTTCTCACTCATGCGATTCCCCCTGTGAATCGCTGCACACTGTTGAGTGCTATAAATGGAAGGCAAGATGGAATCCAGGAATTAGAGGGTCGTGTGCATGGCAGCTTATCATTTGTCCATGGTATGAGTTACGCCTTGCCCTAATCAGCTTTGTTTGGGTAGTGCATAATATCCATTTTGAATCGGTTGTTATGAGGCAAAATATGCTTGATTTTGGGCAATTGTTTTGCCCCAATATCAGGTACATAATACGCGGTTGAGTTAAGTGGTCATGGCACTTTCCAATAATATGGAGTATGCTCGCATTAGAAGGATAAATTTGTATCGTTAGTGCACTAATTTGCTGAGAACTTGGTACAGTGGCTGAAAAGAGAGATGCTCTCGTCTGCTCACCTCAATTATTAAGGTGAATAGAACCAGACGCCACTTATTAAGCCTTCAGAGGGCGCCAGTGTGTGCATTAAGACTTGAAGGAGAGTTTACTTTTACCATTTACAGACTGTACACTTCACAGTGTGGTTTAAATGCCTTTATTCTGAACCCAGAACTTATTCTCTCTCCCCTTAGCCTTTGGAATTGGGCTGAGAAGTTAATCACAACCGATCGCTTTTGTGCCTTTAAGCTCACTAACCGTGGGTAGGTTACAATTAGACAAATACTCAATAAATGGATGCACATGTCTTTAGAAACTTCAATTTTATAGAGGCAATTGTATTAGAAAACCAATGAAGCGCAAATCATGTTTACCAATGATTATCATCTCTTAGTGGGTGCATGCTAGATTTGTCCAACAAGTCTCTACAAAGAAACATTATACTTAGCGATGTAAATCGCCAAATTAGGATGTTATAAAAGTTGTTATTTATTTAACTTTACGCTATAATCACTGGTTTTTTAGTGCTTCCATCAAGAAGAAACTATCAGCCTTCCATCGCACTAGTTCGGTAAGAGGCGAGATAATGTACCTCAAGGCTGCATTTTAATAAGAATACTTGGGTTAAGACACTTCGATACGTCCATACCCTTTTTTACAGTGTTCACTGCCAAAGAATGTACTTTTTATTCTTCTTATTGAAGTCACGCGTCTCAGTGGATAGCCTGTGGGGAGTTAGTAAAGTGGGCTTACTTGTCGCTTAGTCACAGCACAATACCTACATGGGGTGAATGTCCCACGTAATATGATTTGACAACGCTTAATTAATGGTGCCTTACTGACTTAGGGTCAAATATCGGGAGATTCTATTCGTCTGCTACCGTTTCATTAGTACCGATGATGCGGTTGGTAACAACATTGAATCTTATAGAACCACTGTGCTTTTGTTTGATCTGAAAGGACTCTTGGGTGTAAAAGCAGTGGTATTAGTTGCTAACTAAAAGTGACGTCTCTGAAATGCAACATCAAAAATCAATCTATCATTCTTTAACAGCTTTTACACACACACACACACACGAAATCTGACAGCTACACAGAAAGGCTCTTGAGAATGAAATCCTATTAAGTAACCTCCCATTAAACACCTGTAAATATTCAGATTAAAACTTAGCAAAAAACAATTGTTGTAAAACTTTGGTCAGCAACAAACAGTAGAACCATTCCTGGAAAGGCATTTAGTAGTGTTTAATGGATATGCACGAAGTAGGTCAAAATTACTCTACAGAACGACACGATCACAACTTAAAGAGTAACCACAAAGAGTAATAGCTATTGATAACCAGACAATTTGATGTGTTAACGTTCTACTTATAAACATCAAGTAGATTTAAAATTTCATTCCTACCGCGAACTGACTCTCAGGTGTACAGCAAGCCCACTTATGACCCTGGATTGATACCTTAAGGTGTTTATTTCAATCAGACACTTTAGTTTGCTATCCAGCCTATCCAGCTGAGACAATGCACTTAAGGTGAACACAAGAAATTGAGTATGGCCTCCACCAATATTGGAGAAAACTAAAATACCCTAATAAGAAGGGACTGTTCTTCCCTAGTACACTTCTTGTACGCGTTCAGACTCAATTAATGCAGGACTTGTCACGAAAAGTAGCAACGGCATATTACACAGCCTCGAGTACGTAAATGTGATTCAAGAAAAGTTAATATTTCTGCACGCTTAAATATTTATAAAGAAGTGGCGCGTCGCATCACACCGCTATGGCATTCGCCATGTTGCCCTTGATGGGATGACTAGGCGGCAGCAACTGCTTGCTGGCCTCCCCTACACCCGTCGTGTCAGCCTGAGGTTTTACAAGTCATGTTGAACCATAGTGCACACAAAGTGCTGCGGAGACTTTTTACTCACATATCATAGAGTAAAAACTTCGCAAATAGTGTTCGATTTCTAAATAAACTTGCAGGGAAGACCTAAAAGTCAGAATAGGATTAATGGTTTGTCTTTTGATTAAACTGCTGTAAGGCTCTTTTTACTAAAATGTTGAATTTGGTGAAGGAATACTTGGGTCGGATGATTGAACTGTTTTTTTAGGCTAGTTGGACTTTATGCGAATTGTGTCAATATTTTAATCTTTTATTCCATGTTCAAAACCACTGATCACAACAGAGTAGCGGCTCGCCATGTCTTATGCTTTTGTCGAACTCAATGCCATCCTGAGCTGGTGAAGGTTATTTCAATGTCTCTAGCGCCGTTCGCTTTGATCAGCACTAAGTGGTTTACTGATGCATGAGTTCCCTTTGATTACACGTAAAGTAAGGGCATGGAGTCATTTAGGCCCCCTTTTGTGGGCGAGATGCTTTAAGCTTACTATTTAAGCTGTCAATTGTGTCCTTGATTTCCTTTAATGTTCAGTACTCTGGAGTTAAATATATGCAAATTTTAAGTGTTCCTGTGCGAACGTGAATGTGCAAAGATGTTTGAAGACCTCAGGCGAACAATGAGGGTAGGTGGGTGAGTGGTAGTGCCATTATGGGTGTGAAAGAGAGCACGAGGTGCTACATATGTGAAACTTTGTCATAGCTATTAAAGCGATAGTGTTTTTACCAACAGCAATCGTCATCATTATTAGCGGCGACTCTAGAAGGCCACGCATGTATTTACTCACTCCACAATTGTCAGGGTGACTCTCGGACTATCGGTGAGTCTCCTGTCAGTTGTCGCGTTGGAACTCATCCCAGTTCCCCCGTCTCCTTGTTCCTTGAGCATTCCTGCATACCCACTGTCACCAACAGACGTCGTTTCACCTCTCGTACTTCTCGCCTTCGCGTTCACTCCCCTACCACTAGCACGGGCATTTGCACGCTGCGGCAGATGGAGCAGTGGGCGCGACATCAACAGCATTACCAACGTCAGTGGCAGCAGCATATGGTGGTCAATTGTGGTGGCCGTCTTCATTAAATCAAATTGCGGCTTGTCACTGATGCGTGTGTACATACCGGTTTCACGAATTGGGGACGAAAATTAGTCTCTTCCGATCGAAAGCCTATATGATCCGATCACTGCTCATTTTGCGCATTCGTATAGGCATTGGAATAAAGACCAAGTTAACAAAAGAAACCCCATTTAGTACCCACTGAATCGCGACATGCATTACGCACGATTTCCACTTCCTACGGCTATCACAAGATGCCTCTCTAAAGTACCGCCCTGTGCCAAACATTCGGTGGACTTTTGAACGAGTTAAAGTGAGTGAATCAGCTCATGGAGGCAAGATCATCTCCAAACTACGTTGTGGCTTAAAATTGCAAGAGAGCATAAACAAATCTCTAAAGAACTGTATCACATTCAGCATGGCGCCTTGAATTGACTTAAACAGTTGATTTTGTAAGCGATAACTTATGTGCAAGAGGGGTAATCGGCAAATTTATTTTGAAAATTTTGCTGTGAAATGAGCTAGAACATAATGGATCAATTGGGAAGAGGTTATCTCTGTGACCTTCGGCACTCAGTTGGAGTTAAACAAAGGAACATCCATGGAAATAGCCAATTGGTAGTATTTTGGGGCCATTGAAAAGCGATCAGTGACATGGGCCAACTATGACGGTGGTTCGGTGAAGTAGACAGTGGACAAGGGCAGTGACGACTTCGGCCATAAGGTGACGACAACTCGCGCACCAAGCGGCGCATTGGTCGGCAGCTGTTCTGCCAAGTCAACACGCTCGCACACACGTACACAGCGAAGATCGGCTTCCAGTTAAATTAGCCCACACTCAGTAAGGATTCCGTGTAGCCCTACCCTGCCCTGTCCTTCGCTCTCTCTCACATACACACGCTGAAGAGGTCATCAAGTATTGGCTTGTTGCGTTAGCACACTTTGAATCCCAGCCGCTGTAGGCTTACAGAAATAGTTTACTGCCGTCCACCTCCTACCTTATTTCAATTAACTTCATCAGCTGGCTTAACCTCGAAGGGAAATTTTGGTAACGAGTGCAGGGAAAACAAAATATCCACCATGGCAAACTGAAGAAAGGCCATAAAAGCAAAAAACCAACAACTGGTTCCAAATCCAAACTTGCAATCAAATAAATCACCTGAACTAGATAACTCCTCATTTCACACAAGGGAGGGCGAACCCAAAAGGTGGTAAGAATGAAAACCACCCGACTCCACTTGCGCCTGGATGCATTTAGACAGTTCAGGAGTAACTAAACGTTTTTCAGCAGAGAAACCACCTTTTAGTAAATGTAAATGGCTATGATTTTTGAGGTGGAATTTAGGTCTTGATGTATTAGCCAATTCATGCAATGGTCCACTGTATGCAAAACTAAAGCTTTAAAGTGACAAAAATCGAGAGCAAATGAAAAAAAGCAAATGAATGAAAAAGCCATTGTTTTCAAGATCCAGATACAAAACAATAGGAGAGGGATAAAATAAGTTGATGCAAGAAAAACGTTAACATCCCAGGATACTAGGCCTCCTCGATAGCGGTATTTGAGGGAGGAGTGGAAGTCTGAACCGCCGTGGGGGTGGCAGGAGGGATAGGTGTAATCATGGAGGAGGCCAACTGGGCTAGAGCACCTCGGGCCTTGGGCCGCTTGGGATGTCGGGAGCGGCTTTTGGTCTTGCATAGGGGACAAATGGGTGCGTTGCGGTGAATGAGCTGTTGACAGGCCTGGCACGTCTTCATCGGCGGCTGCTGCTGCTGCTGCGGCTGAGACGGTGGTGGGGGTGGTGGTGGCGGCGCAGGTGGGCCCGAGTAGGCGCTGGACTGGGGTGTCATGTTGATTCCACAGTCTGACATCACATCGCTAAGGCGTATCGACTGTGTGGATGCATGCGGTTGACACTCTACTGAAGTAGAGAGGAAAAACAGATTATGGAACATAAGGCTCCCGTTATTACGAAGTGACAGCTTAAACAGGATAAACATCTGGGCGCAAAGTTCCCCAAAATATATGTCAACATAATTAATTATTAGATTTTTGCCGCTTATATTCTAATAACACCTGAGCTTGTAATGTTATGAATTACAGCCTTCTCATTTTCACTACACTCCAAGACTCACCTCTTAGGGCCTATTTGAAAAGTCAAAAAAGGTGTAGAAAGCGCTGTGCCTGAGCCAATGCTCTAACCCAATTTCCTGAGCTTTTTCAAGGCGTGGACTATTCCGTGGGCGTGGATGTTGTCCTATATTGACAAAAATTTCGAAGTTTTAAGGGAATGGGGCTTTAATTTCCTCTAAAGAAGTATACGCTGAATTACATTGCAAATAATAGCTGTAACCCTTTAAATCCCGAAAAAGCTCAAGACCGATATTTATTTCGATAATTGCATTTACCACAAGAAGTTGAGGATATCTCCACTGCATACTACTGCGCGCATTCAAATTATGAATTGTAAACGCATATTTCACACGCTGCATGCTATCCTCTTTACAAGAATGGACCATGTGCCGGAAATGAGAGTCTAAGAGCTCCTGTCTGCACACAAACTGCTTGATACACCTCGACTATATCCAGTGCCGCGAGTCAGATTCAACGCTATTCTTTAGCTCTTAAAATTCTTTCCCTTCCCCTTACTCAAATCAACAACACGATTCTCCCAACATTCCTGGTGAGCAAAGTCGACGCAAGTCACCAGGATTTCATAAGATAGAATTTTCGCCGCTGGAAATGCTGCGTCCCTTTGATGCAATTTACATACCGTTAAAAATTGGCTTGTCGGAGGAAAATGACTATACGATTCAAGCGGAAAGCTAGCCTTCATCAAGTCACCGCAAACGACACCAAAGGTATTAAAAAGCTGAAATGCTTTTGGAGCTCTTTGCGTTAAAAAATGTATTTAGTCACAATCTAATACATCAGCCACCTTCGAGGGACAATGGAAGACAAGTAATGGCCCTAACGAGTTCCGATATGCATTCCATGACCAGTGGCTAGATTAAAAAGATTCCGAAGGCTATGTTTTTCAAGACTGCAAAAAAATTGTACTGAAGAAATCACATCAAAATTCTTAGCTGTTTATAAAGGACTAGGACCAAAATCCACCCATTCAGAAAAAAAGCTAGAACCAACGACTCAAAAAATAAAGTAGTGCAATTTAGAGTGTGTTACTGTAGCATGTGAAAATGTGAGCCCACCCCATCTATCAAACAGTAGTAGCGATGCCATGTGAAAAAAAGGCGTCCTGCCAAATTCAAAAAATTCAGGCGATAAGTTGATTGTACGATTTTAATAAAAGCACCATCAGAGTCACTACATTAGAGTCCAAGCTAGAAGAAGGTGTAACACCACTGTGTTAGATTTTAGGCAACATTTGAGAACGTTCTAAGGACATGGAAACATAAGGTCGGTAAAAAGACTTCGTTTCAAACGAACAAATTTAGGAGGGGGAGCGTGATTTAAAGCAGTTTTTTCAACAAGGATTTGAATTAAAACTAGAATATGATTAAATACCGAAGTGCTATTAGGAATGCTAAATGTTCTTATTTGCATAGGGTCTCCAATGCTACTTAGGGATGTATGAAAGGAAACATTTAACCATCCTGAAAGCAAAGACTACCAAATACAGTAGAGTACTTTTACGCAAGTTACTTGAAGATACGTCGCGCAGATCCCCAATCTCAGTAGCAAACTGCTTCGCCCAGCTGTGATCTCCGTGGCGGAATGAGGAGAGCCAGACTGCGATGTGCTCCTGACTGAGAGCGGAGGAGATCGGTAAAGAATCGAGGCACTCAGAAATTGGTGAACCGCCCGGGGCACCAGAAGCAGAGACGTGTAACGGGGTGGTTGTCAAGGGATGTATCAGAGCCACTGCCTCTGGGCATCGTTTGTCCTCCAGATTTAGAAGTCCTAAGTTTGTCCGAATGCTGTTCACCTCAGCTAGCAGCTCACTATAATCGTTTGAGAGCTTATGAGCCAACTTGAGCGTTTTCAGTTTGTCAATTTTTGCCTCGAAAATTGTTTGCTCGATCTATTTCAAAATATCAAAGAAGTTACAGAGAAAACCATTACATTCTTTCCCTAAGGAAAATTTCGACTGAAAATACGTGACATATTCAAGGAACAAGAACATGCTATTTTCACCATTCTGAAATGGGATACGAATAAGTATGTTCCGACTTGGATCTACTGTCCAAATAAGTTTATCAGCTTACGAATACAAAAACAACGCACTAAAAATTACTGAACAACCGTAAATTTGCATCAAACAGGCCAAAGGTTGCGAATGAAACAGGGTAATGGAAGTAAATTTCAAAAACGTAGCACAAAGGGGCATAAATGACCGTGGCTGATGAGTACAATAACCATGTAAAAATAGCCTACAGCAGCAATGTCCTTCTCAACGAGCCTAAGCTGCTCCAAATGAAATGATTTTTCCTGCAACAACATTTCTAACTCAGCTTCATACTCATTTATGTGAAGCGACTCCCTGGCAAAAAAACCAACTGCGACAGCGAGTTTATTAGACACATCAGAGAGTTCCTTTGACTTCTCCCTTGAAACAAATAATGTCAGCTTATTTCAACTGGGTACCTTGTCTTTTTTATTATGTCTAATTTAGAAATCCCATTCTCAGTGACAGACATTGCAGTGAAAAGAACCAGCGTCCAATATGCGAGCCAATAAAGGTCCACTGCTGATTAAATAAACCAGTAAATTATAACACGGTCAAATTGTTAACTTTAATGATAAGTTACCAAAAAAACACGCTCCAAAATAATAAAAAATTACATACAAGTAGTTTTGCGGTAAATTTTTGCCTTGGCTTAAAGCAGATCCAACAAATACTCAAAAATTACTACTCAACTGCACAAAGTTATACCTGTGAATCGCTGATTCGTTCGGATTAATAGCGCCGTGAGTGAATTTGAGGAAGTTCACAAGCACAAAACCTTACTTAGACCAATTAAGACTTTGCAAAGCAGCCTAACGTTGGTATTTTCTCAACGCAGGAAAATTAAAGACAAAATCTTCTTCGGTGCTGGACCCTTCTCACACTCCACTCACGGTTTGGTTTACTTTCATACTGCGGTGACCCATTTGGCAGCATTGAAGGTTGCGTGAACGGTGTGTATTTGAGTTAGTACTTTGTCTACTGGCCTTTGTAAAATTTTTTCCCTAAGTTGTACCCTAGGTTCACTTTCATTGAAAGCATGATTGACGCAAATAATTTATAAAGCACAACTTCTCTTCATTGTTCACCCGGTCATGCTGCTTTCAATATTTGCTTTATATGGTCTGACCAAAATTACCTCCAGAATATAAAATTTGTGTAGTTATTGAGTTCTCTCGTTATAAGGGCCAAAGAGGCTACTATTCGTTTGAACTTTGTGATCTGCGAATTAGTTTTCCATTATGACATTCTAGCTTATCCTCTCTGAAAAGGATTGCTTCCTCATTTTTCCCGCATTTTACGCATTAGTCCGACAATGTGCGCATTTTTCTCTTCATCCAATATTTATGTACTTAAGTTTGGAAAGCCTGTGAATGGGCAGTGGCTAATTATTGGTAATCATTGAGTTAAGATATCTAAAATGCTTTGAGTGCTCAAATACTTTCATTTTGATTTAACTTCAGTTATGACGGACTTGCGGCCCTACGTAAATTGGATGCAACGATTCACAATTTATGGGACGCAAGATGATGTCTACGTTGTCGGGTCTGACGTACCAGAAAAACATTTTCAGATTATGAAGATATCAAGAAAGCCAGATTCAGATTCAGAGCCTACGTTATCTTCGGAGACTGTTTATGACTTGAAATGGCGGCTTAGTACCCAAATTGACTCGCGCACTTACACAGGGAAGGAATTGGCATGCTTTTTGCAGTCTGTCAAGGCCATGAGTCCTGTAGGTCGAGCGTTTCTATTATTTGATTCCTTAAAGATCGCTATGCCTGCGACAGGTCGCAGTTCGAACTCTACCTCAAATCAGGTTGCCTCGCTACACGAATGTAACTCAACAGTATCGGCTGCGTTCCCTCTCTCTGCCGGCAGCTGTCATCTCACCAAATCTCTTACTGGAGTGGGTCTTGCTGGCTTCATTAGATTCGTAGCCGGCTATTATCTCATTGTTATAACTCAGCGGCGAGAAGTTGCACGAATTGGGGAACACAGAATTTACAAGGTTTTGCACTGATGTATTATTAACAATTGTTATACGTACAGTACTGTACTAATTTGTGATAGTTCGCAAGTTGTTAGGTTTAAAATGATGTGATGGTTTCCTCGAGTTATTCCATTTTGTATAATGCGTAACTAGTTCGATCCCCTTTAACAGTATAATGAAATATCTCTAAAGAACAATCGTGACTGAATGCAATTTTTAATGATTTGTTTCATCAAGTTTGACTTTCCAAGGTTTCGGCTGGATAGCCCTTCCGTGTGGACGATGATGTTTTTACCTGTGTTAATCAATTTACACTCGACATTTGATGTACCTGCTTCCCACTTAAGAAAAATTTCCGCTAGCTGTTTAAAGCAGTTTTAACACAACTTTTTCGCATTTTAGATCGAGGAGACCAAAATGGTATACATACCTGGCGACTTTCCGAATTCATCGTCAGGAGAGGGGAAAAACAAAAATCCGTCATCTTTGAATCCGCCTGAGGAGTCGCGCTACCTAAAAATGTTTCAGGGTTTGGAGTTGAACAGGCACGTATACTTTAGCTACACCTACGATCTGACCAGAAGTCTTCAGATAAATATGGAACCAGTGAGTGGCATGATTGTATTTAATCTATACATCTTCCACACATTTTTTTAAACCTAAGTGTTTTTAAAGCCTGTTTTGAGCTAAATCATTTATTTGATTTTTACGTCAAGTTGGGAGTCTCAGGAGATATACCTGACCTAACAGAGGGCGTGACATCTTTCCGAATGGTTCCGGATTCGCGTTTCCTGTGGAATTTCTCTCTCCTGCCTCCTCAATTTCAACCCAATTCCAGCGTCACCTCTACCTGGTTTGTGAACTTGATACATGGATTTGTCAAGCAGGCCTCTCTCGTATCTTGTGGGTTGCCCATATCCATCACTCTAGTGGCGCGACGCTCGCGTTTCTTTGCTGGAACCCGATTCCTTAAAAGGGGAATTAATATTGACGGCAATGTCGCTAACGAGGTGCGCTTCTGTAACAAACTTTGGCTGATCCCAGGAAGGAATTATTTTATCACGAATTGGGTTTTTTATTTAAAACTGATGAAAAATAATTATATTTAACAAGTTATGCGATATTGAAAGTGTTCAAGGTTAAAAACGTGCAATTAGACCGATTCGATGTTGGTCGGCATCTTTTTTCCTGTGTTAACCTACGTTTGAAATTAAAATCGCAAATCGTAGCCTTATCGGTAAATTATTTTCATCCACACATTTCTAGGGCCAATTTTCACAAACTCCACCAGCGATATAGCTAGAATGTCCTTAGATTCATTTGACAGTTCTGCTTGTTTCATTTAGTGAGATTATCATCGTTACGTGGAGCTTTGTTGAAGCCTGGTGAATCTGTCCATTGGTGGTGATTTCATAAATATGTATGTCATTTTTCCCATGTTTGGGTTTCAACTCGCTTTGCTTTTCCATAAACTGAGGAAATGCCCACTTCATTTAACCCACTGGGCGGCCCGTATATTCAGGAGTCTCACAAAATCTATTATCACTTTTTTGGATTTTAAACCCTTTTTCTGCTTAGCTTATTCATAGCTTTCCTAAGATATGCTCCAAATATGTTTGTGAATTCATTTTCGATTTCAGGACCGCTATAGTTCAATAAATTGATTCAAGATTTTGATGGATAATGGCTCATCTAACAGCTTTTTAGTCACGATTAGCATAAAAGTCACATGGTTTAGCATGAATGCTGCATTATAGCATCGTGTTGGTGGAATAAAATCTCTGCCATACGCAAATTTACTCGATTTCCATCCATCTGGTGACAGCTAGATGGGATGCAGTAATACTTACAGTAAAAAATTTGTGTTTGATTTGTGGGAAATATTAAGGGTTTCCATCTATTTTTACTTTTACTGATACAGGTGGAGACAGAACAGATCGTGTGCGATACGGCAGAGCCCACGCTATCGCGAATGCGCGTCTCCTCATTGGTGCAGCATCGTGGCTCCGTACCCCTCTTCTGGTCGCAGGACACTACTCGTCTGGTGGTCGGCAAACCACCTCTAGCCATTACAGTGAGTTGCCTTTGCTTTGCTTTCACAAAAGCTTCTTAAGAGTGGTCTTTTGTGCGTTTTTTACGTCATACGCAGACATAAGTATCGTGCTAGTATTTATCATTTGGCAGTGTTCCGGGGTTTGGAAGTAACGAAATGAGCGGTAAATCTGGGTGCCCTTTTCTCAGTAGATCGATGCGGTGTGTACCAGGCTCAAACCATCGCTTTTCTGGCAGCGATAGGACAGGCCTTACATACCTGCAATTATTCTAATACTATCAAATTAATGCGGAATGTTTATTGTTTCAGTGGGAGGATCCCTCCTATGAGGCCTTTGGCAAACATTTTGCTGATCTCATTGGAAGACATGGCGCTCCTGTGATAGTCCTGAATCTGATGAAGCAAAGAGAGAAGCGTCGCTTTGAACAGCAGCTGACGGATGGTTTACTCGAGGGGATAAAGTACCTCAATCAGGTTTGAGATTTAAACCTTGTTTTACATCGTTTGTGTCGGTTTCTTTTTCCAACGTGACTTTTTATAGGCTTCTAGCAGTTACTACTATTTCTTCGTCGGCACCCATTTTCATTGCGTGATTGCTATTAACACCCCGTCTATACCATAAATGTGATTCTGTTAGGCTGCTTTTCTTGCCCATGGCTGAGCTGTGAGTTACTGTTACTGCGACGAAAACTGTTAGGCGGTATCCCGTTGGATAAATAAGTTGTCGGGACCAAATTCACACAAAAATAACTGAGAACGTATTGAATGTATCGTAATAATCATTAACTAATTATCTTGAGCTGAAATTCGTTAAGTCTCATCAACTTTAGTATCTTTTTTATGATAAGTGAATATATAATTCAAGTTCTCTTTATTTTTTGCAAAGCTTGAGATATTTTCAAGGTGTGACCTTATACTCATTCAGCCAAGCAATTAGTAAAGAGCGATATTTATAAATAATGAAATGAAATGTATGCCTGAAGACGTTTTGGCCTTTTCATGGATTCACTTTTGTGACCCATCTGAAAAGCATTGTGCAAAATGGCCTCCTGTTGACTACCGTTGCACTCAACCTAAGTGTTACATTTCCACGCCAGTATTTCGATGTGCTACCCGATCAAATTCTGCCTACAACAGTGTTTCCATGCAGAACATGAGCATGAAAGTTCTCTAGTAAGTCAACAAGAAAGTAGATACCCAATGTTTACAGTTCGCGCCGAAACTTCGATCGCCAGAGGATTGGGGCGAGACGATACCACCGATCACCTACGTCAGCTTTGACATGGCGCGCATCAAGCGATCGCCCAAAATTCTCGCCCTAGACCGACTGAAGGTCATTGCGGAAGAGTGTGTGCGGCGGACAGGTCTCTTTTTTTCCGTCGGCCATCCTACAGCTAGCACCCGCGAGGAGTACATCCAACGTACTAGGCTCCACATGGGCTCCGGCTTATGGTGAGTTTTGCTGCCGTGTCGCATTGCATACATCAATCTTATTGCTCGAAACTGGGATCCAGTGACTTGACTAGACTCAGGCGAAAGTGATCTGTGTCTGTGGGTATTCTTGGTCTAGATGTGCAATTGAGATTCGGAGGCGTACACCTGAAATCGGACCTTTTAGTTGAACATGAGAAGTAAGGTGGATGAAACGAGCAATTGCTTTAGTTGCCATGTTTATCAAGTCTTTCTCTCCAGATCACAGACCAAGACTGAAAAGAAACCCTTACCGTGGACCATCTTTTTCTCCGTGGATTGTTGTTTTATATATTCATGCAAGTGTTGTATCTAGAGAGCAGGTGATGCGGTGATGACGCGCAGCTCTTTTAATTGGCATTTCAGTGGGATTGTTTTAACGCACACATGGGTAAGCTTTGGGCTGTTTGTTCTGGACTAATATCTTCAATCTCGGTACTGATCACAGAGTTGAATAAATCCAGCCTTACACCAATGGTCTGGTGTAACCGCAAAAACCCGTTTTATTCATGGGCCCATCATCTTATTGTCCGTGTTCCTAGCCCCCGACAGCAAGGAATAGTGCGCACCAACTGCGTTGATTGCCTGGACCGCACGAATACTGCCCAGTTTGTGGTTGGTCATGTGGCAGTGGGATATCAGTTGCGAGCCTTAGGACTGTTAGCACGGCCCAAGATCTCCTTCGACTCTATCATTTCCAGGCTGCTTCGGGTGAGTCACGTTCTTGCATTTGCTCATCTCATATAAGAAAGAAACACAGATGTTAGAAGCAGTGTCATTGATGTCTCAAAGGACCTCTACGAGGAGCACGGCGATGCCTTGGCCTTACAATATGGTGGCAGTGGGGTGGTGCACAACATTGAAACTTACCAAAATCCCTACACATCTCGTGTTACCTCTCGAGACATAATGCAAACAATCTCTCGGTTAGTGCTCGGTGAAATCTGTCCTGTGCTCTATGTGATTCTTAGTGGTATTGTTTCATATCTTGGCTTTTGTTTCAACAGTTATTACTCGAATAACTTCGTTGATTTCGAAAAGCAGCTGGCAACAGATCTCTTTCTGCGCATTTTTCGGCCGGGTGCAGGACCTTTAGTGCTACCACCAGGGGGAGAGTGGCGCCGACCTGAGGACGCCGCTGCGGTGGCTGCGGCGGTGTCGGCGCGCTCAGGTCAGGCCTTTCTCTTCTCCTCCGACCCAGCTTTTGAGGCCTACATCCATTGGCTGCAAGCCTGGGCCACTTTGGCCCCCTATCGCGTCCCCCCTACTGCTTGGTTCCCCCAATCCACTTTCATCGCCAGGCAATGCGCTCTCAGGGGATGGGGCGTCTGGACCACAGTTGGTGGCAGCGTTGCAGTCGATATAGAGAAGAACACTTCCTCGTCCTCCCTTTCGGATACACGGAAATCTTTCCAGCTCCTCAAACTGGCAGAAAATGACCTAGGGTAAACAACCAATGGCAGTGCTTCCCTTTTTCTTTCCTTTCCACTGAGATTATTCCAATAATCCACTATCAATGGGAATCATCAGGAGACTTATCTAATCCGATGGTTTGTAGTCACCTTTCAGTCGGATTCATGAATAATAGTTGAACAGTGTTGGTATTTTTTACTGCTTCCTGACCCGTGATTGTGCACAGCCAGACCTAATGTTAAGAGTTTCTGGATAAATGCCATGAAACGGAATGAATGGGCACATATGTTGCTTCTAGCAGTAGTCTTCTGGTTCAGTAAATTTCAATTTCAAAGCGCGTATACGATCGAGTAAGCCATAACGTAAGTAATGTGGAGCATTCACCGTATTTACATTTAAATTGATTTGGTCTGTAGATGACAGTAAGGTTGTGATCTTGATGTGTTTCGTGCAGAGGTGACTGGTTTTTGGAACTCTATCGATCTCATGACTGGACCCACTTCTACGACTTGACGTACCACCAATTGCCACTGGCGAACAATGAAAGCGGCTCTAAGCAAGAGGGTCCATCTCTGAATATCTCTCATGCTGGCCTAGCGGCCCCAATTCGGGTGGCAGATGAATTGCAGTCGTATGGAGATGATTCGATCGCTGAAATAGTTGCAGTAGAAGAGGAGGAGGCGGGAGAAACAGAGGGTGGCAACCGGAACACTTTGCACAATTTAATGGACACAATCACCGAAGCGCCTCGGGATATGGTTGCACATGCCTCTTCTTCATTATCCGTTATCAGCAAAAGGGAGGATACAAACATTTCGGACAGGTAACCTCAAGTCTGCTCCACTACTGTAATTTAATGGGTGATCTCTAGTAGCAATGGGGACAGTGTGGCCTCCTTGTTAGTACCATTGCAAAGACGTGTCCTGTGTCGATTATGAATTAAAAGGTAAATGTGCTACACAGAGGGTCTTCATATTCATTACCTGTAGCTTAAGTTGATGCTAATGCTTCGGCGTTGTCTTACTCCTCAAGCACTTCACAGGACTCGGATACCTCTGCAGTGTCAAAGTGCTTTTCGCAGCGTGGTACAATGCGTAATGGTGGCAAGTGCAGACGTCAGCCATCTTTACCACTTACTAAGACCTCCACACCAGCACTGGCGGATAGTGGTAGTTTGACTCTTCTGACCAAGTTCACACGTGTGCGATTGAGCGAATTGACGGGTCGGGCGCAGCGAGGGGACGACCAAACTGAGGCGAACTCGGAAAGACCTACTAATTCGGAGGGAATCGAAGACGGGAAAGGTCCAAGCGATCGAAAAGGATTGAGGTTCAATGTATCCAGAAGATTTGGTCTCTGCTCTAGATCCAGTACCATAAAACTTAGAAAACCGTCCAATGAAGACATGCGAAAGTATCGAAGTAAGATATTTTGCATACAGCTTAGTGCTCTTGGTTTCCGTGTCTCGTACTCTAGAGATAGTAAGAACTGCTTGCAATATTTTATAGCAATAACCAAGTAAAATGACGCAGAGATTGGTTGAGATTTTAAGAAGTTAATTTGAACACTCACGAGGTTTATTTGCATCCCAAAACTGATTATTTTACCTTTTGACATCGTACGTTTGGCGATAAGGCGATACCTTAAAATCATTTTCTGAATAAGATTAAGTGTATTTATCCATTATTCTTTTTTTGTGTTGGTGAGTATGCACCGCTTATTTCGTCATGTAGTATGCTTTTTTCTCAGAGTATGCATCAATCCCATTGGCGAGTGTGGACACATCCTTCGCCGACATATTGGCAGTCAGCCCTGCTTCCGTGAAGATTTACCAGGTGCTTTTGTTTTGCCCAATGTTCTACATGCAAACATAGAGGAAACGAAATCAATCATTAGGAAATAAGGCTATGTTCCCAAAACCTCTGCTCTTTTACATCGGTGTCATTTTTTAGAACTCCCCTGTTTTTTATGCTTTTCACTTACTGAGAACCGAGCTTCCCTGCTAATTTATCCCATTTATTAGGAGAATGTGCCACAACGCGGGTCTTGGTGGTGCCTTTTGTGTTCTGGATGTCACTTCAACTCAATGTCTAATCATAGTTTAATTAAGTATTCCCACGTTGTGTTTACATTCGGCTAACATTGGCATCGCAAACATTTAGAAGTGAACGCCATCTAGTAAACAGTGAAACCTTTACCACTACCTGCTTTTCCTAATTTTCAGGATGCAGTTAAACTAGCTGAAACAGGGACATGCTCGGTTGCCAATGAATCGATTTCGATGTACCAAAAATTTGCCAATGTGAAAAGACTAATCTCGTAGCATTTTGCATTTTTATACCAACAATAAGGCGTTGAAGGGTTATATGATTTGAGGGCTTGAGGGTGCAGATCACGGTGGGTGGACCACATTATTCTGCCGGATTCATAGATGTCGGGGGTTGGTACTTTGTCGAGGCGCTCCGTCATTCAAGTACGTTTCTGCCAACAGCGCCGGCTGCGTACTCGCTTCTGGCCTACCGTTTCGATGTCTCAAATTAGTACTCAACCAGGTTGGGGGCGGATTCCCAGGTGTGGTTTGTCTCTCGACTGCGAATTCCCAGGAAGCCATAGTAGCTGGAGTGAGAGGAGGATACTCAGGCAAGGTAGAGAGTGAAGTTGGGGGGTGAGGGTTGAACGATGTTGGGATTTGGGGTCTCCCGTTTAGTGGGTTGTTCGCGTAGGGAGCCGATCAACTTGGGGGATTTAAAAGGATGAGAGTTTTTATAATAGTTTTGCTTTGCACTAAACCAAAATACAATTAGCTGCAAAAATTATTAAATTGTGTGAAAATGAGCTATAAAGAATAAAAATTTATAGTCTACAGCCTCAAGCCTACGTATAATGTTGATGATGCGTTAGCCTAATACACTAATTAGCCTTTACGGCCATTGCGCGTCATGTCGGATAGTGATCTGTTTGTTTCGCCCTTCCTTAATATAGACCCCTCACTTTTAGTGAATGTTAGTTTGTTGTTCTAATGTTTTTCTTCTAGGATCCATCCGATCAGTTTATCTTCCCAGAAGGAGATAGGCATCGAGGCCGTTTCGAGCGATCTTTTTCTGAAATAGGGTCAATGGTGATTGGCGGTATGTGGGACATTTAGCCAATACCTATTCTATAGGCTGCGCTTTCGGTGGGACAAGAGCCTTGTACTCGGCTTTGAAAGATCCAGAGCTTATCAAACTACCCACGAAGGCCTTGCAGCGTACCCAGATCTTAAATCACGTTACCAAATCCGGCGCCTCGTGGGCGCAAACAGCTGGTAGCATTGGCCTCATCTACGCCATATCTGATTTCATTATCCACAAACTCAGTGGTGGTTCTGATAGTGAGATTAATATGGTTTCTTCTGCGATGGCTACTGGTCTCCTATATCGTTCTCCTGGTAAGTCCGGTGGCATTTTACCGCTGCCTAAGGATAAAATTGACCGCTTTTATCGTTTTTTATCTTTTAGCTTGCACCTGATTCAGTAGATGACGTAGCTCTCCCCTAACGTCTCATTTATTTGTAAAGTTTAGTCGTGCACTAGCTAACGCGCTTGTCCTGGGCATCTTTTCAGAATTGTTTGGTCCCGGCGGTTGGCAACGTTGCCTTCGCGGCGGTGCTTTCGGTCTAACCATCGGACTTGCGGGAGCTGCCTTCACCAGTTGGGATCGCATCAAGGAACTGCTTGGCGCCTAGCCTTTGTTGATCTAGTTTGTACAGATATGGTCTAGCGACGTCTTCCATGCGTCATTTTGTAAATTACTGACAACGTTGATAAGCTCTATGGCAATTCGCTGTTGTTATAAGGCACCTTTTTCGGTGTCGGAAACCCAAAAGCGTGGTGATCGGCTATGTTTCATCTATGCAGTTGATTTTGCACTCTTATTAAGGCGACAGTAGGCTTCCGTCCTAGAATCTAAGACGATCAAAAAGAGCACCGAGGAAGTGGCATGGATATGTAACGACTGGTTTTATTGGCATGGTATCGGACAGCCCTGTCTCTCATCACAAAAACGATTAGACTCGAAACATCAAAGCTGATCGATGAATGCCTCAAATGCGGAGAGAGTTGTTGCGAACGGATGATTGGTAAAAGAAGTGGAGTAGGAGTGCGCGACAGGTTGAAGAAATCATTGGAGGAATGCAGTCCAGCACTCGGAAGGCTTCCAGTCCCTTCCGAATATAATGCTATTAGGTAGGATTGAGGGTTATCAAGGTAACAACTTGGAGTGGGGTGCTACCGCAAAAGTCAAAATTGATAACGGGTGCCAAATTTAAGCTGATATTACTGGTAATAGTTGAGGAAAAGCAGAAGCACTTTGCAACTTGTAAAATCACAGGTACACAAGTACTTTAACAATTGCATAGAATAAAGGCACTGGAACTAACAGCGTGTTTACAGACGTCCATCATAATGAGATGGGAATGAATATTTTTCTATAGTACCGCAGTGCTTTGCCACTCCTCTGAAGCTGAAAGAGGACTTGACACCCAGGTGAACATAATACTTGAGTCTTAAAGTTGCCCATTGCCAGACTGCGATTAACAAAGGTTTGCAAGCCCGCTTTTCAAATTTGGATGGGCGGCAAGGCCCCTGGGCCACGGCGGGAGCTCTCCAACCCTGCCGCATGTCTGCAGTGCATTTCCCAGTCTAGAGCTATCACTTCTTTCGGCTTTGGGATGAATAAAAGGTTGCTCGCTGCAAGACATGCGTGACTGGGATAATTGGCACAGACCTTTGGGCGGTCTCCTACTTTCCCTTCCGTTCCCGTCACGTAGGATGCAGGTCATGCCATCCGATCCGGAGCCAAATTATATCGCTAATCCGGTTAGAAGTTTCGATTGAATGCAGGAGGCACATCACATCAGGTCATTAAAGTTGAAACTTTATTTATACCAGTCTCCGATGCACTTATTGCGACATTTGGAGACCCCATTTGGGGCAATTATATTCGATATCATCGCAAACATTTACTGTACTATTCACCTAACTACAAATCCACCGCACCTGTGTCTAATTCAACTATGAAATGAGCGTGATAGATCCTCACGAGTTATTTGATGAAATTCGGGCCTCAGGTACTACTCGAAGCCAACGAGCCGCAGTTTCTACAACAGTAGACCCTAGTGCAGCAGATATGCTCTTAACGGGTCCTCCTTCGCTTACACGCACCTATGCAGAGACAAGCCATCCGTCTAACCTTAGTCGACTATTAGACGGTTCAGGCACAAGGCGATAACACTGAGCAGAACCAATCTTACTTCACAAATATTTAAACAGCTCTACCTCCCTTATCGAGGAAGTATCAGCCCGCTCTGGCGCGCATACACCACTGCGCCTATCAATCCAGAACACGAATTACCTTACGGGCTTGTCTGGCAAGTGCAAGTAATTTGGCTCTTAAATACAGCCCCATTTTGTTCAAAACGATTCATTCTACCTCTACTCATTCTGAGTGCGTGGATTATAAGTCAGGAAATGTCTGTATCTTTCCACAAAGTGTACATCAAAAGGTAATGGGTTTAGAGACTCAAGCAGGCATATGCGGCTCCGTAAACAACAGTACACGGGATGCAAGGAATTTTGAAGAGGACCTTGTCCCTTTGGTGTTATTCTGGCTGTTCAACGCGGACTTGAAGAGCCTTATCGTGGGTATAGACTCGAGCATATCCAACGATGGCTGTCGACAGTGCCAACGAGTATATTCCAGAGACCATGACCATCGCTGCCATGAAACGCTAAAACAAGCATTTAAAAACCATTCTATCGACCACCATAACTTAAAAAACAGGCAATTTTTCGTAATCACATTTAAACTAATTTAAAGATTATTCTCTGTACAGCGGAGATAATATTTTCAATTGAGCGTCGCACCACTAGCACCAGAAGAATGGAGACACTAACAGAACAGGACACTTCTTCCTTTCAAAAACCGTCATAACGGTCAATGATTCACAAACAAGAGGCCAAAGAAAGCATGTCAAATGAGACGTGACCAAACATGCACCACTGCAGAAGAATCTCTGCAGGTAAATGAGTTATGTTGACTAAATGCTTTGCAGCTACGATACTCAAAGAACGCGTGGTTGTCACACCTAAACCCGTGTAGTCAATGGAAGGAACATATCCAAAAATCCTGAAACAGATGGCATAAGCATCACTAACTAGCAATCCTTAAAGAATATCTTTTCAAACACCAAAAGTACGATTTCGTAGTCATTAGATGTCTCATAAAATGTCACTCTAAGTTGAGAAGTGAAGTGCAAGAAATGTCAAATGGCTAAGCATCAAAAATGCAAAACGTCGTCAGGAGTGACAAATTCGTGGATGCTACGCCGAAATCACAGGTAATGCGTATGGTACCATGTAAGTGATTTGGAGCTGTAAACAAGAAATTAAAATCGCCTCCTTGAAATTCACCAAAACAGGAAAATAGAGCGATTTAGCTGGGTGCATTTGGCTTCCCTCCGCTCCAAGGCGTCATGCGATTCGAGAGCCAACTGAACTCAGCTCTGGTGAGATACAAAGGCGAAGGGATTGAGAAATGCAGGATTGACAACCTGGTGATACAAGACGGCACCACCAACAACGAAGAGTAGGGCCGCGAAAAAGCACCTCACAACGCCAAGCAGCTGCTCGCCCGTCTGTGCTACGCTGCGTGGCACGAATGTCGGAGTGTCGCAATACTTAGTAAAAAGGAGGCCGCCGAGTAGCGCGTGCGCCGCCTTTAACAGGCCCTGCGTCACACATAGAACGAAAAGACAGAAGGCGAAGAGGCTGTTTTTCGCGCCGGCAGTTCCGCTGCCAACCCAGTAGAGGATGAGGGGCATGAAAAAAGAGAGGGCAGAGACTACCACCAACGCAGTGATCAGGATTGAATTTGACCACCTCATAATTCTGTCTCCAAGATTTGTGTACTCGAGAATGACGGTGCGGGAAAGTAACTCCGAGGTGAAGAGGCTCCCGTAGACTAGAATGAAGTCTGGCCAGGGGAAGAAATCGAGCAAGGAAGTGAAAATGTTCCTCCGTAAGTATATCACGAAGTAGGGGAGGAGAAGGTAGTCGAAGAGGATGGTTCCTGTGGTGAGGAGTCCCGAGAAAAGGATCATAATCAGCTGTCCAGGTGGATACCAATTATGCTTGAGCGAAGCAAAAATGGTGCTTATCATATACTGGTTCCGAATCACCAAAGCTCGAGAGACCATTCTGTTGCGGTCCCCAACCTGCAGATGTAGAAAGTTCCAGTTAAGAGAATTGACACAAGGCAAAGAATCTAAACTATAAAAATGATGGCGTAAGTGCGCTTCAACAGCAGGGTTTCAGGTGTATTTGATAAGACAGAATAACCTATTAATGGCATCGCTTAGCTCACCGCACAGATCACAGTGGCACGCTGTGAAGCAATCTGTTTTTATACTCATAAATGGAAAGGAGTGATGCGAGCAGTCGAATTGTTATCATTTAAGGACTGTAAAGCCATACAACGAACAAATTGCACCATAAAAGTTTAAAACTTACCAGATCAGATAAAGGCGCGGCACTCGTAAAAGTTTGCGGTTGCACGCGCAGAAATAGTAAGAATTGGGAACCGCATAGTTATAAGTCATGTAGGCAATTAAGGCAGTGGTGAATTGTTACCATATAAATTTCAATTTCAATTCGAAAAAAGGGCCTACTAAAAAAGTAAACATTTTTAGATGGGAGGAAAGGATAAATGAAATATGTCCCGCGATTGCCGTCTGATTCAATTAAGAAAACGTGAAAGATGCCTATACTAGCGCTGAAATCCCAAATATGTGTAGAGACTAAACTCTGAACGAAAGGAGCAATCAGTTCCCCTTTATTAGTCAAACAAACTCACAGCTCCAGATGCGCAATTATCACCGCCGTTCGATGAGAGAGGACAGGATCGAGAACGGGAGGAACGTTGCGCATTGCTTTCACATTCAACCGGCATATTCAATAAGCTCCTCACAGCGATATGCAAGCTCGGAACGGATATAAGCGACAGAAGCATTGAAGACCCAGAAAGAATCAGCACTGAGTAAAACTCGGTCATTTCCGGATCCACAAACTGTAGGCAAGCTTCAAGGATGAAACAAATCACAATGGCAACGATGACACCGGCATGAAAGGCGGAATCCTGAAGATCAGGCACCAAATCAGCGACACGCTTGTTGATTATCCCTATTTCCTTTTCTATCTTAATCACTTTTTTAGCGCGTCTGTTGTAGTCCTCTGTAGAGTAGGTTGACCATCCGAAACACAAACGACTGCCAAACATGAAAAAGATAGATAACCAATTCCAGTTATCGCTTTTGTAAAGTGCAGTCATAAAAACTCCGTTTCCAACTAATCCCAATATGGTTGGAGTTATAGCAGTAAAAAAGCTCGGAGAAAGGAATCGCCGTAAGAGCAGACGTTTGATAAAACCTGACAAAAGATGAGCAGTTACCAGAGCTGTATAGATTAGGGGATTAAAGCTTAAGCGTTTGCTTGCTTGGAAGCACAGAATAATGAGAGGAAATGGCCATGAGAGAACCAACGAAACTGAGGATGTAAAAGTAGCCAGACGAACTTTCTTTTTGCGCTGCAATAAGATAGGACTTGTTGGTTCGGCACTGAAAGATTCCACACTTTCATCATCAATCCTAACCATGTCCTAAAACGACAAGACCATTCCAAGGATAAACGCAATCGCCGCAGCATCAAGAAACAAACAGACAAAAGATTCGTAGCTTTACACCTCTGATAGAACTTTGTCCAAGACATGAAATGCACTATTCCTGAAAGTAAGATTGCATATTTACATGCAAACAATATGAACAGTGGTATTTAGAAGCTAAAGAGACATTCTGCACTCCGTAAATATTACATGACGCAAGTTTGAAGCGATCAAATGGGAACCTACCAACAACTGTGCATACAAGAATGCCCTGGCGAGTGGAAACAGCGAAGTCGCAAGGAAACACCCGATAGGCTCAACTGGTTGGCGAGTTCATGTTGGATTAATGCAGCGCAGCACAGTAAAATTGAAATACCTTATGTAAGAAAAAGGGAACTCAAACATTTAGTACCTTTAACGAGCCCTTTTAACATGTATTAGAATATGATCCCGAAATGACGTATTAAAAGGGTGTAAATGAGGAGGACTTAATAGCAATATTACGCAACTTTTGTGAAACTTCGGATAAACAACCTGATAACTTCTTATAACCACAAAATACTTGATTGGATCTAAATTTTGGTAAAAAAGCGGCAAGTGATACTTTATTCATTGCTGTGGCGTCTCGAGACTGCATTAAACGCAGAAGAAGGCGAAATGCCAGGGCAGAGTTCGTATATTTTTAGCAAACAGAGAAAATCTGGGATACTGTTATAGCCCGAGGTCTAGTGCACCAGGCTAGAGCAATGTGGTCACCAAAGTCACCCTATGTGAAACAGGAAGTCAATCAAACGAGGTAATATATAGCCCCCATACCCTATTAAGTGTCGTCCGCCCCAGCCATCGTAAAGTAGTCAGTGCTAGAAGAAACATCCATGACATTCCATGATCACCTTGAAGACAAAAGTAGACAAATACTAAGGCAGAACATATAGCCAGCGAATAGAGGCATGTGGTGCCCTGGCATGGCCCGCAGGACAGCCTGCCTGGCTAGGGCAATATGGTCACAAAACTGACCGTAGAGGGAACTGGTTGTGTAGCGAATAGAGAATTGCAATTTTATCATCGCTGAGTATCTAGCCTCTGAGCCGTGCCAGTAACTCTGTATATTCTGTTACGCTGAATAAATTGTAATGCCCGAGTATACCATTCTCTTTTATCCTCGGGAAGGTCTCGCGGTGCTACACTACTTGATTTTTAATATGGCAAAGGCACCCGTCAAATAAGTTTTATCAGCGCACATTACCTATTTTGATTTATCAGTTCTTAAAATTAATTGCTTTGTGCAAATGACTTTGTTAACTAATCTTTTTGCCTCTAGCCAAATGCTTACAGGACAAAAAAATGCCATTTATTCGATTGCAGTTGCGTATAATTAGAGAGCATCAAATTACTCATAAAAAAAGAATTAGCTTTCCACTTGGAAGTCTACGATACCTACGATACCACTGTAAAATCTTCTCGCCTGCAAAATATATTTAAATGGGTAGTACTGAACACTTGCAGTAGTCTGCCAATTTATTTAAATATGTTGAACCCAAAGTGCACTTCAGTCTGCCGGTCGTGGTCCTTGGCGTAATGCCTTTAAATCGGTATATGAGGCTTATTACAACTTCATGAACAACTCAGGTAGCTAAACTGGCGACAGCAAAAAAAGAATCGGGTCCAGAATTATAGCCTTTTACAACTCTATGGTGAAACCTTGCATCTTAACTGATTAGAAAAGGGTAATCTGTTAGTGGTGTACAAATCGGTAAAGGCCCCTAGAAAGAGTCAAACGTGATCTGTGCCCTTGGCAATTACATCGCGTTCTGCGAAGTGCTGTTATTAATAACCTAAGCGGCACAGAGATCAATGCATTCAAAAAAAATTTATTGCAAAGACGTTTACAGCAAATCAATGAGTAAGATCTCATCCTAGTAAATTGGCAGCAATCTTCGCCATGTCTCTATTAGTGCGAAACATTAGACCCATGAGATCCCTATAAGACTCGTATTTACAAAATGGCTCACCTTATCACCATGCCAATATTTTGTGAATAGAGAGCTTTTAAACAACAAATAAGTTTGATCGGTGTTTTAATGAAATTTTGGCACTACAGATGGATCCCAATTTACTGTGATGGGTGGTAAATTTGTTCCTTTGAAGCAGATCATCGAATTTCCTGCTATGCGTGCTCATCCTCCCAATGAGATTTACTTGTATGAGACGATGAAAGGGAAATCTGCAACAAAAGAATTGAATCGGATAGGCAGATTAATACGATTTACAAATGTGTTATGCATCGGATTATCACAGTTCACTAAATGAATGTATTTAAAATAGCTATTTCAAATAAATAATTTTTGGGGCTAAAGGACGATATAGAATACAAAGTGTGCCCAGTAACTTCATTCTACACCCTTAATTTATGTGCGGAAGTCATTTTTGGTGCCCGTCATTGTAACCCTACTAAAAGGGCCGAGCTCAGAGCCTAATATTAACATTAATGACATTTTAAAGGAACGGCATCAGAAGTTGTTGAAGTTTATTTAGAGTTTCGCAGGGGATCAACTTCCAGAATCCCCTGTGGTGGAAACGAGCTCAGCATCTCGATCTTACAAGACATGTACTAATACACAGTACTTATAATAAGTGGCAGATAAGCGAAGCTTTACGAGGAACACTATACACCCAGTGCTTATAGAATATGTGCTTTCTATCTAATCACTTTGCCCTCAAGAAGATCTCGAGGAGCTTATTATATATAGCCTATTAAAGCAAATAGAATAGAATACTCCCAACAAGGCGCAGGCTTAATTAAGCATGTGCGTAATAATCTGATATAAAAGAATAAATCGAAGGCGATAAGATTAGTACAAAGCTACACACTAAAAAAATCGTCAAGATAGGCGTTTATTCCTTAAGTAAGTCAGTCGGCACTCATGACTCAAGATGCTTACTCCATGTTCTTACACTATGCTTAAATGCTCCTTATTACTAACGATTTTCTACATGAATGCTCCGTTGGTAAATTAATACACCCAGTATTGATAAGGATGGGCTCTCAAATGTAAATGTAAATGAGCATTTGTGACGTTTTAACGGATTGCACTTTCCTTTTGATTTCTCTTTTAAAACCATTGTACCAAACAAGTTGCCTGCTATTAACGCTATTTTTTACCATATTTTTTGGTTAAATTTTTAAAATAATTGCTGTGGTTTGTTTAAAGTTCCTGGACATATCGAATACTTTAACTAGATATCCATTAACCCGTCAACACATTGCCGTCCTAATGGGTGGGGGAAGTGGTAAGGTTAAGTTCTTCCATGCATGCGTTATCACAGATGTCTTAGTATCTTGTGTGGGCTTCTACTTGTCGAGATTTGTTTCTAATGCTTTATCCGTGTCGTAGGTAATAGTGGGAATTGATAGCTTAAAAGGAAAATATTTTCGTGTCATGTGTGCTTTTTGTATGTAATGCTCTTTGTACCTTTCCAGCTATTTCTGCTTACTCGGCATCCGCGCTTGCGGCTACAGCCGGGCTTATCTGTTTGACTTGGTTCATCAAGTCAATGGTTTCCAGCAGATACCGTCGTCGAAGGCTTGACGAAAAACTAAGTGACCAAAGTTATATTTATGATGCCAAGGTAGAGTCAGTTGCAGACTTGAAGTTTATCAGTGCTTTGTTAACAGTCCAAAATCAAGATTTGTATCACTATTTACAACACCTAATGGATGTCGATCTTCGGTCTAGGAAAACATCAGAACATCTCCGTTTACTAGGGACGGACCTCTTATCGACAAATTGATGGGCAACCTTTCGACCCTTCACGAAGTATTTCAACACGGACTTAAGATTGCAAGTACGTCTAGAGCCCTCTTTAGCCGCACCCAAATGATCTGCAATTCTGCCCACATGAGTAACTAGTCCTGGTGTGGGTCGGGTCTTTGTACCATGTTTTTCTGTTACTTGTTCGTCTGTTGTCCCAGATGATAGTAGCACCACATTCCTCTTCTAGGAAATCAGTTGTGTCTCGGTTGGCGGCCGACACCAGACGCACCATATAAGTGGATTACATATGCTGAGGTACATTTCGATGCTTTTTTGTTTGAATAGCTGTGAGCTAATTTAAGGTCTGATGAGTGTATCCTGATGGTGGAAGTTGGATGTGAGTTATCTTGTCACGAGGCCAGATCGTTAATTGAGATATTTATCTGGACGGTGATTTTTAGGTAATAATCGGTTAATTTTTTCAGACTTATCGTCGAGTTTGTCGTTTGGGTTCGGGTCTTAAAACACTTGAGCCGGCCGACCTGAAGGACGTCTGCATTGGTATTTATGCCACTAATTGCGTTGAGGTAAATTTTCTGCGACGTTAATGCTCTCTTAAGGTGGTAAAAGCCTTATCCAAGTGGTTTTTTTATTCAAGTGGGCGCTCACTCAGCAAGCGTGCTCGACGTTTGGTTTTGTTATCGTACCCCTTTATGACACACTTGGAGAAGCTGCGCGCAAGCACATTCTTGAACAAAGTGAGTGTCGATCTTTTAGTTGAACGTTCATTTTCATGATATTTGACTCACTCCTCTAACAGCCGTTTTTTCGCCCAGCCGAGCTGTCCATATGCGTTTGTGATTCCGCTACCAGAGTACGGAACATTCTGGCAGACACTGGTGCAACAGGCAGTTGGGTGAAGCACATCATCCTCGTTCATCCCGGCAGCGAGCTCGGCATTCTGCGCTCAGAGGCTGAGGCTCGCAGCATCAAGTTGCATACGTTTGATGAAGTGTTGGTATGTTGGCTCGTTGTGACTTCGCCCTTCCATCTGTGCAAACGTAATTGAATTATTCCTGTTGAGGCTAGCAATAATCTCATCCCTTGCCACATTTCTGTTGCGTCAAAATGCATTGCACCCACCTGAGTTGTCTGTGATTTCTGAGTGCGCAAGATATAAAACATTCGTCGCACCGTGTAATGCTCGATATGTTTAATTTTGTTATTTAGGCAACGGGTAAGGAAGCCGCTCAACCAGAGAAACTACCCCAGGCGGATGATCTTCACCTCATCTGCTACACTAGTGGAACTACTGGTAAGCTTTTACCTTATATTCATTTCACTCGTGGAATCATGATCACAATCGGCTAAGCAAGCATTATGCTTCAATGGGATGCTTTCTTCTGCCCTTTACAAATTTTAGGACCACCTAAAGGTGTGATGATTACTCATCGAATGATCGTCTCAGTTATCGCCGGTTTCGATACGGATCTGCAAAAAGTCGTAAGTCTAATTTTTCTTTTCCTACCTGTCCGCAATTTATGAATGCGCCTGCATGGTAGAAAATTGAACGATTGGCGCACCAGTTGCCTTTGATTCATCATTGTAGCTTCGGTGCTCACGACCCCAAAGCAAAATCTGCGGGCCTCATGCGCTTAGAGAGTTTAAAAGCACCCGTCTTCGTTGGGTGCAGTATAAGCCTCCGTAATCCTGCCATTTAAAGTTACATGGTTGTGGTGCTCGTAACGTATTGACTACGCCTTTCATTTTTGTTTTGCCCCTGTTTTCCATCAAAATACCGTAGTTTATCCTAGATTGAGGCCTAACTTCTGCGGATTGGTACAAAAACGCTTAAGCATTGTCTCTAGTATATTGGGGCTGTTAACTAGTTGTGAGAGGCTGCTGTCGTTAAAGCTGACAATTTGTGGGAAGGCATTGCGATTTAATGAATAACTCAATTTAATTTCACGTATTTGACCCAGCCTATTGGCTGCCGTTCACTCTGCTTTCTTGGCCGCGATGTACTTGAATTTGCTATTTTTATTGTTTGCGCAAATGATTCTTTGGGGTTAACCCTAATACCCGAAATGGGAGTCGAAGCTTCGGCATTTGTGTACTTATAGACTTATTACTCTTCATATAAGTGTGCACTTATACGCCCCGTATTTAGCGTTTTTTTCTTTCAGAACATCGGGCCAGGCGATTATTATCTCTCCTTCCTTCCATTGGCCCACGTTTTCGAACAAATTGTTATGGTAAGTTTTGTTAACCACTAGAATTTTTATTAATTGTCCAGGTCGTGCAGCTCTACTAGATCTGCTTTGCTCCTCTTCGCTGGGTACCTGCGAAGCCCAGAGACGTGTAGCTTCAAGTCTCATCAACAATGAAATTTCTTGTAGAAAGTGCTGTTAGTGCTTAATTCGAAATAACTTTTCTAGCTGAATTAATTTTGGATCTCAGACCACTTGATTACTTCGAAAAACGAATGCAGACTTGCGCAATTTTTGGCAAAACAGAAAAGGGGTTATTCGTGCCACTTTGGGGAAAGAGGAATATGAGACTACGGAAGCCCTGATTTTCATATGCGCTTTCCCGTTTTTTGATTTGACGCTAGAGTGATTGTTCGCAATGGGTGGTGCTTTTGCACCTTTTTGATGTCTTGACGTTACTTGCTTTCAGACTTTCCGGTTGAGTTAGTAGTGTTGTTACATTGCAGCAATACGCTTTGGGTCGTGGTTCAGCCATCGGTTTTTACGCTGGAGACTTGCGTAGGCTTTCGGACGATATCCTTGCCCTCCGCCCAACGCTTTTCGTCGCGGTGCCGCGTGTACTTCAGCGCCTCTACGGCACCGTCCAAGCCGCCGTCGCTAATTCTTCTATCAAGAAATGGCTTCTGAAGACCGCCGTTAACGCAAAAATGGGCTATGTCAGGGAGTAAGTCACTACTATTATCTTTTCTCCACTCCCTTATCGGAGCCTTAACCTGCGTCCCTTTTTTTCATTGCACAGGGGCATTGTGACCAGGGATACTTTCTGGGACAAGTACGTCCTCAAGCCCATCCAGGACAGAATGGGCGGGCGCCTGCGTTTCTTAGCCTGTGGTAGCGCTCCCATTTCGGAAGAAGTCTATTCATTTTGTCGAGCTGCCTTGGGTGTCCATGTATGTGCCCTTCGCTAGTATCTAATTTTCAACTGACTTAACTGAAATTAATGCCTTTTCTTGAAGGCCTACGAAGCCTATGGTTTGACTGAGTCCTGTGGAGCAATGATAATGACTCTTCCCGATGACTATGTTGCTGGTCATACAGGCACACCACTTCCTTGCTCCATGATTAAATTGATTGACGTACCTGACATGGATGTCATCGTTTCTCGTGATAATGCTGGCGAGGTAAGCTATAATGGTCTCTCTAACCATAACTTTGTCATAGATCTGTGTGAAAGGTCCTAGTTGCACAAAGGGCTACTATAAAGATCCAGAGCGAACGGCTGCACTCATTGATGCTGACGGCTGGCTACACACTGGTGATATCGGTCAGTGGACTCCGGTAAGCGAAGTTAGGCACCCATGTCCCTTTTCCGGGGTCTTACCACTTGTAATGCCTGACTTTCTTCTCTGTTAGCGTGGCGCCTTGAAGCTGATCGATAGGTGCAAGAATATGTTTAAATTGGCGCAAGGCGAGTACGTCTCACCGGAACGCGTGGAAATGATCTACGCACAGAGTCACTTGGTGAACCAAATCTTCCTCGACGGGAACTCGCGCGAGTCATTTGCCATTGCAATCTGCGTGCCTAACATGAAGTCATTGCGTGAGGTCATGCGCCTCAACACAAACGGCTCCCTTGCAAATGGTATGGTCAATGGTGCTTCCAAAAAAGTCAAGGAGTACGAGATCTCCGATGAGGAGCTCTGTGCCAAGAAGGAGGCTTGTCTCACTGTTCTCAAAGACCTCACTCGCCTTGGCAAGGAGGCTGGTCTTAAGGGCTTTGAGCAGGCACGCTCTGTCAACATTCTCTCTTTACGATAACAACTACCCTCGTTTCGTCACCTTATTTGTTTGACAATTCTCTATTTTAGGCAAAGTCTATCTACCTTACACCGCACGAGTTTACAGTTGAGTCTGGCCTGATGACACCGACTCAAAAAAAGCTTCGCATTGCCTTTCGTCGAACTTTCCGAGAAGAAATAAACCGGCTTTATCGGGAGGAAATGATTTTGTAAATTGGTAAAACGAGAAGGTGAATGAGACTGAAACTTGGAAGGTCAATGAAGGCATTGTCTCTTTCATTGTCGACTCACTGAACTTTGCATTTCCTACTGGTCTTCTTTGTCTTCTCTACTTTTCGGTGATTATTGTTAAATTTGTACTTAAAGCCGTCCTTCATGTTCCTCTCGTCGGTTCAATGTGCTTTCCCTTTTCGCTCGTAGTGGCGTATTTCACGCCTCCTCCTCCCCAATTTCCATTGTTTCGATCTTGTGTCATTTGTCCCTTGTCGGAAATTAATAAACTGAATTGTTAATGTATCATCAGGCTCTGCGCTTGTGCTAGCCTTTTGGATCTCGAAGTGTGGTGGCTTGATGTGGCGACAAAAGCTAAGTTTATCAGCGGGTTTTTCACTACTCAAGTTGGCTGGTTCGGTCGTTAGGCAAAACAATCGTCAAGGCCGCCATCATCAGTGGCGTCAAACGTTCCGTTGGCTTGTGTCAGTTTGTGTGCCTCAGGCTTAGGTTGGAATTCAAGAGATGCTCAATTGGATGACCCGCGGTGGAATTTTGCCTACATCTCGCACAGTTAACTGCTAGGGCACCAATATCATGTGTAGTCATGACGTGGAAAAGAGATGGGTAGCAAACTGTCCGCGGCTCTCTCATTGTGCCCTCCCAGAGAGCGGGCTGGTCTGGCAGTGAAAACCCTGAGCTATCTCTCGTAGTCTCGGCCTTGGTTAATTCCACAATCACTTATTTGCCTCTTAGGAAAATAAAGTGAGAACGCATTAAAAAGAAAGTGGGTTCATTTTAACTAGTGTCGATGTGATGGCTTGGAGAAAACTCGTTAATCTTACGTGAATGGTGGTTTTCTTGGGTTGATATATGAAACTTGCCGTCGGCATCATTGCTGAGCAGCACTTCAGCGTTTTATCCCATGAGGGGTGGGATTTTGGGCAAAAACACCTCTCACATGAATGTGTTGTCTAATGCGTCAAGGTGATTGATTGGTCAAATCGCCACAGCACTCCGCCCTTCATGTCATGTTCCCTCTACCACCACAACGACCAATTCTATCTTGATGATCCAATGCAAAACTATTACTCGTGTATAAAATCAAGCCCGCAAAAATGGGTGCTCTAGCGGTTCGTTAATGTTACAGTGAGAGATTAATGTCCTTGTTAAAAGGGTAATGAAATTTTGGGTGTTCGCATGTACACTGACTAGCAAGATCTGCTTCTCGGAGTCTCCGGCACATGTCACAGACTGTCTTCACTTGTCCCAGATTGTGCATCTGCTCACCGTCACAAGTATAACTGCATCTGATTAGTCAGTAATTCTTGTCTTTACTACTTAAAAATTGTCTTCTTTCAGCATGAATTCCTTGCCATTTCCTTCTCCTGTATTCACTCTTCTGCGGGTTACTCTACGCACAAGGAATCTTTGCAGCACGACAGTGCCACAGAATTGCATTATGTAGTGGCACCACCCGCCAGGAGGATGGTAAATCAGACGTGCCAATCTACATGTGTAAAACGTTGCAGACATAACTCTTAAATTACTTAACAGTAGCTCTTCAAAGCGTTGCAGTAATCAAATTGCACGAAATACATTAATCCAAATTAGCCAAGCCCTTTGTGGGTGAAGGTGCTACCACAGAGCACGTCGCTGCATGGAGAAGCCGAAGAAGCAGACGATTTGACGTTTTTTTTAAAAAACGTCAAATAACAGCAGACCTGGCCGTCTTTATTCGTTTTCTGGTTTTGTGTCTATTATAATCGTAACCACTTAAATAACCATTACATGTAAACTTTTCTACCCGCCTTTGAAAAAGCTTTATATCGGCCTACCCAAAGTCAACGATTTTTGCGTTTCGGGTAATTGTTTCAATCAGACTGGGTTGCTGCTAATCTCTTTTGAAATTCGGGTAAAAATGAAAGGAAACAGTGTTACAGGTGCAGTTTTTGCATTCAGACTAGTTTGATCTGGCCATGATTTGAGAAATCCCCAACACGACTGTTTTGAGGTCGGTAATATTCAAGCTAACACTTAAAAAAATCCCTCTTGAGTTCCAGCAGTAGTTCAAGACCATAAAAAGCCCATAAATCATTTTACTCGCCTTTATTCAATTTTATTTCTTTCTAAAGACCTTTTTCGAATGATGGAATGCCATGAAAGGGATTCTTTATGCTCCAGAGAAATGATGACAGAAACAGATGTAGTCAAATTCTGCACCAAATTTTTCTTTTAAGCCCACTCGTACCCTTTCGGCACCATGCCTTACTCTCACCAAGAGGGGTCTCGCTGCAACACATTTCGGTGATCATCAGAACTTGGCCAATAATGCTTGCTAGGCTTTTTGTGCTTCCAACCTGAATTATTTCTTTGATAATTTTCCAAGCGCAACCTGTCAATTTACTGTTTAAAACTGCAATGAAATTTCAAAATGCATCCAAACAGGATGGAATTGAAAATGGTAAGCCTAAATTACTAGTAAACATCGCGATACGATTTTTCGCTCAAGCAAAACGAAATTGCAGGAATACAATGGCAGTAGTAATAAATTATTGTAGCCCGTGATAAGTGTTTTTTTCGCCAGGAGGGTACTTGAGTCGTTTACGCAAAACCCATTGAAGCTTGTTATCCAATTTCGTAAGAAGTGGAGTGCCAGTCACTCCAACTCTGCGTGCTCTACGCGTGTGCTCAACGCGGTGACGCCCGCGCCTAGTCGAGATCTGAGTCGCTGGGGTCCATCGTTGTCGTCGCCGCCGTCGGCACCACTCATCTCTGTCGTTGTTTTGACGGCAGGCTTTGAACAGACTGCGCTACTATCTGGCATACTGCACGCAAAAGAGAGAGCACTCACTTTAGGCCTACGCTTTCCCACTTCTCCATCCGTTCCTATTCAAACACTTGCATCTTAGCAATTTGATGATAGTACAGGTTAAAAAGGCCTCACTACAAAGCCTTAACTGTAACATTTGTTTAAATCTTATTTGATGAATCCAAGTCATCCATAAAACTGCCGAATATGCACTGGTTTACTGGTTTGCACTGCAAATATTGCTCAATGCATTTTGTAACAGCCTTTTGGAATGATTGGAGAACGATCTGGCAGCTTCACTGGGGAATGCCTCCATTGAAGGCACAGGTGAGTAGAGAAGCGCACACGCACAATCACACGCAGTCGTGCCAGACTGCGTGAATGATCTCTCGCCAAAAGCAATGGAGCGGAATTTGTGAAACTCTTTCATCCGCCTTACAAGGATGTGATTTAGGCGATGATGCTAGTCCAAACACTATTACATTCTGTCAACCTCGGATGGGTAGTCTTTTTGAAGTAAAATTACCGGCTTTAGATGACGGCATTTGAGGATGCAAGCCGGTGGTACGGGTGATCAACCACTTATTCTCCTAATAAGAGGAAAAAAACTTATGATAATCAAGCTTTCAAGGACAATCATTTGGGTATAATATAATTGTCATATGGAACCAAAGGCATTGGAGGATCACGATCTCGCACCACTTGTTCGGCATTCAGTGCATGCGTACCCAGGTTTACCCGATAAGTTTCTAATGAGAATGATGAGAGAAAATAATTATGCGGGCTTTGGTTGGCATACAGCCTCAAAATCACCTCAAGAAAATGGTCATTTTCCTTGAGATGTAGAGTCACGTACCACGTGAGCTACCGCTAGTCCTGGCTGAGCGGACGTGAAAAGCTAAGATGCTCAAAGTTTGATCGAAATTCTTCAGTCCTGTGAAAGATATTGCATCTTTGATGTAACTGAAGCAATCCATGTATCATCGCACTGCCTTTGGCTGCGTAGGTGTGAGCCTCAACCACCGATCCATACGCCATTTGCTCCCATGGTACTCACTTTACATTTAGACATTTCCTGTGCATTTCGCCTCAATAACCTATTCGTCAAAGACATCTACAGCCCTCCAACCGTATTAGTACATATCTGAGCTCTCAGTTATTTGCATTCACTATTGCTACTTTAAGGTCAGTAATGCTTTCAACATCTTCAAGACTGGAATCTGCGTAACGACGACTTTGACCAAGAAGACCAGTGCATGGCCGAATGTAACTTCTCAAAAGTATAATAAATAAGTCTACCATTGGTACTGCATACAGTGCAGTCTGAGTTTGCGAATTAGAATGAAAGGGCAAAAAACGCCACCAGCGCCCTCGATTTAGGCATGGCGAATACTAGAGGCGTTACCATTGACCGGACACGTCAAATATCAACCACAAAGGCTGTACCATCATACGAGAATTAATAATAATGCCATTTCATTAGGCTGTCTTCGCGCCCTCTGCATCTATGCCTCATCCACTGAAAAAAAGAAACCAGTCTGATTTGATCACACATCTGACGTTCTGCAGTAAAAGCGACGTCTGCCTGGAGTCGTGAGTGACCTGGACTGTGGTTCAGGTGGAAGTGCTTTCATGCTTCTGTATTTCACGGTAAAGATGCCAAACTCTAGTTTGCAGAAGCAGTATAGACAACTAGGCAGTGACCCGCTAAGAATTAGCGGACGAACGTGAGTTTGACATCCATTCCACTCTCACCAAAGCTGCTCGAACCATACATAATAGTTAGGAGGGAATTACTCACCAGTGAATAACTCAGCATTTGATTGACATTGCCAGCTGCTAAATATTTCTTACTGCAGGTCACACTTATCTAGTCACATCTGTGTTTTCTGGTTTCATCAAAAGTAAGCACAGAGTATTAGCCGGTTTCACAAGCCAAATAAACCTTAATTTTAACCATTGACGCTGGCACCAAATAATGTTTGCTGCCAACAGCGTTTCAAAGGGTCTAGGAATTTAGGCAAACCTTTTATGAATTATTATGTTGTCGAGGTCGTGATGCTTCAGGCTGGATTTATTCAGACAGGATTACCCAAATGCTGCTTCAATATTTGAACACGCAGGGAGAACTAGAACAATGGACTGAAGTGTCAAGCAATTTATCAGTTGCTTTACCCACCGATGTAGTAGCTAATAACAACCGCATTTTTGACTAGGAGCGATAGGGCATTCACCTGCTGGGCTTAACTTGGTTGCATAATTGCGCTACCATGGTTACTTTATTTGAAAGTGAAGGCAATGAAGTAGCAATATGGTCCATGGCTACGGTTGCCTCAATGCACAACATTGTGTGAGCTAAGCCATCTATCGTACCGTGAAAACAAAGTATCAGACATTCGATCGCCTTTTCACTTCCTTATGCATGCACGCATGATGATGGCGATTTCCCACCATAATAAATTCGGTTTGCAGCATGCATGAATTTGCGAACCAACAGTAGCACTTTTCGACAGGCAAAAGATAAAAACCTTTCTGTAGCCTTGTTCACAATTACCACTGCCTTACTGACCCATGCAAAACTGTATTTTCTTCCATATTACTTGCATATGAACTAATTTGTGCGGTGAAGGGTGATAATTGAGCAGAAGACAATGTGTCCAACCTACAATTTTAATGGAGCGTAAGGAGGTACAGACGATATCGCGGCATGAACACAGGGGTTTTGGAACCAGGCCTCTATCTTATGACGACCACTCTTCAGGATCCAAGCCTGGAGCATAAAGGGACTATAGGCTCTCGATGCTAGATTCCAGTTCCCAGTCCATGAATACTTTAGTCGTGCATCATAACACCTTGGTCATTGCCATTGGCGGGTGATCGGTTCGAATTTCCACAAAAAATTTTTTGGTAAATATTTTATCATTTTTGGCGGCAAAGAGGAATATATTGCACCTGCATGCACCAAGGTGGCATGTCATGCGTCTGATGTCTTTTTTCACCGTGACCGGTAGTGCAGTACGGTCGCCAGCACTTGCAATGGTTATTAGGTTGTTGACATGTTGGCGCACTGAAAATCACGTCTTCTAGTCGAACGATCTGCCAGGGCAGACGCACCAGACATCATACGAGGATCGTGACTATAGCCTCTGTAAACAATGATCACAGTAGCTACAGTACCAAATGTAAATAGTAAAAAAAACAACGTCGATTAAAAGGAAAGGATTTAAGTTACACCAAAAGTAACTGCTTTATAGTAATGGGTCCCCACTTTCTTCACGCTTGCTTTTGAGTCAAGAAAACATCCACGCAATAAAGATACTAAAATATCAGTTCAAAATTCATAACAATAGGCGTAATTTCTCAATTTGCACCAGGGGTGTGAGAAGCTCGCTTAACGAGTATCCTGTCGCATTTAATGCAACGAGGATGAGCTTTTAAGCACCCGCAAACCCAACATAATGGTTATGAATGGTGAAGAATGTAAAAAGAGGCGATGGAAACCCATCCACCTACCCACTTGGCTTTGTAGTCTCGCAAAGAAATTTGGCAACCGCGTGCGCACGTGTGTGCGCGCGCTCGCATCGGCCCACCTTTCGAGTGCGCTTGCACTTGCCGCCGGACGTGGACCTGAGACGATCACGCGCCCGCAGAACGCCCTGCCGTGCGCACATCAGTGTGAGTCAGCGAGCAGGGCAGGTTGAGGGTGGAGAGGGGGGGAGTGAGGGGACTCCTCCTTAAGCGTTGATGCTAAGCCTTCAGTTCCACTGACTTTAGGCCGAAATAACGCTGAGCGACGAAACAATTGCTGTTTCAGCGGTCTAAAAGCTCATTAAAAGAAGACAAGCAACGCAGAGTTTGAGAACAAAGAAATTAAAGATTTCTTAACCATGGCAACCACTCAAACGTGTCATTAGGAATTTTAACTTATTTTCATGTCAGCAGAACTGATAACCGAAGGACTGTCGCAAGAGTCCAGAACTTCAAAAGTAAAGTTTGCAAACGACTTTAGGGCGGGGTGAGTATTGCACTTGTAGTTCATTACAGTTCGTTACTCGAAGCTAGTTAACGTGAGGCGTGAAGCAACCGACACGATCACCGTGCCCTCTTCAACCTGTCTTAGGATCTGCTCCATTTCGGAATCGATCGTCAAGACTCAAGAAGCTAAACGATGTAAAATTCCTAACAGCGGTGATATGAACTGCTTCTTCTTCTTCTTCAAGCAAAATAAGGTGACACAATACGAATATTTTTCCCATAAATCGCCCTCGATAAATTCTAGCTCAATTGGTGCAAGCCCACCTGTGTTCTGAACAATAGGGCCGTAAAGGTAAGGAAGCGAGACCTTCTTATTGAAACTGCGAGACATATTTAACGGCAAAGAATCAAGGTAAACAAGAAGGGAAGCCGTGTGATGATGCGGTCTACACACAACAGCGTTTCTCTCGCTAATGCTGACAGCCATTGAACCTTGGTGAACGCGTGAGAAAAGGCAACGTCCAGGCCTTTTCCATTGGCTGAAGACGCGACGCAACCTTGGTGGGTGCTCGTGCACCGACGGCATGGATATGGAGTGATCCGTGTTCCACCACCGTCTTAAAGCCCTATTTGTTTCAATACCATTCAAATAAATTCAGTAATACACATTTTTAGATGACAGCTATGTATCTAAATTTGAAATTTCGGAGGGTTAGATAACCTTCAGGCTAACAAGCCATTCGTAGTCAAATTGACATCAAAAACGGGAACTAAATTGCTTGAAAAGCATTAAAATGGATCGCACGGAACTACTGAATGTACAAATTGAAATCCTATAAAATCAAATAAACGTTTAAGAACAATCAGATTAATTGGAATGGGTCACCAAGACACCAGCTACCACACAGACATGTCTGATTAACTAAAACTCCAAGCCAAGTTGCATCAGCATTAACAATGTCTAGTCACTTCCTTAATTTTCGATTACCAAATACAATTGTCTAGTCAACAAAACCGAGATTCCTTAAAGTCATGTAGGTCCAACACCCCAAAGGTCTAGGGATCCATAAACATATAGTCCTACAATCTGTTAATGTTTGAAAAATGGATTAAAAACGAAGCTTCTACATAACCGCGAAACCTAGTATAACTACTGGATTCGGTTTTGGTCACTTGGGTGACAATTGTAGCAAACAGGAGGAGATTGGAGCTGCTGACGGTCCACACCGCTAGTAAAGTATGGTCACGTAAGTGGCTGTAACCAAAACCATCCGTCCTATTACCATATTCGAATGAACTGACTCTCTAGGTATGTTTGCAACCACAAGCCTCTTTTATTAACTAAAAATACATTCTAAACTTGTGTTACCTATTCCTTTGTCCTTGGGGAAATCTTGGAAAGCCAACATTTTTTGGAAATCCAGCTAGTTTAGCGTTATATTTAATTTCACCAATGTCAAACAATTTGGCTATCAAACTTAAATTTACTAACAAAAACAATGAGACTCATTTGCAAAATATCATACATAGGGTAATAGGCAAAGTGTACATAAAAATAATAGTTTTAGTGAGTTTTTTTGTCTTTGTCAATTCAAGCTGACAAATATTGGCTAATCACCTTATAGACGCTTGCTGTCGACTACGGGGTAGGATTTGCTCCTGTTACATACCAATTTTTATTTTGATAAATGCTGATTTCAATGTTTTCTGCGGCGGCTAGAGCTGGACTTTGAACTTTGCATCTGCAGTCACCCACTTGTTAAGACATTGAATCAAATACACATTTTATTAAGCGGAGAATATTTTGCTTTCCTAGGGCTTTTCTAACAGCCAAGAGTTCTAAATATCTCTTGAGTCTGTTGATATTTTGTGGCAATTGGTATTCTTTTAATGTGGTAGCTTAGTTGCCTCCTCAGTCAGCTTGTTTTTATGGTATTAATTCTGAAATGCAAACTGGTGGCGTTTGTTCTTGAGTACCTTCATTTCTTTCATGTTTTGTATAAATATGCAGATCGTCCTAACAATACTGAATTTTTCCTTGCATTTTTAACCAAATTATTTGTTCCTCAAGCTCCATTTCCATTATGAATGACACGTGCCATATTTACCTTGCAAGTTTCTTAGAGACCATGTTTTCGGTGTTGTAGCATGTGTTCTTCGCACTACTTTTTGAGGAAGATCGTGTTTGCGATTATGGGACCAGAGTTGATTAGTGTGCCGACGGGCTTCAGGACACCCGTTTGTTATATCTTAATAAAACCACTTTTAGTCTGAACCTTATGTCGCAGACGTGTTTGAACGGATGCTTTCTTTTGCGATCAAAATGTCAAATATGTGTATAGACCTCGCAAAATTTACTGTATGGCTTTGGTTACCGTTTGCAATTACTGATTGTAAGTGCATGTACTAATAATTGGGAATGGCACAGTTTTCCGCTGGAGCATTCTTTATTCGCATTTGAAGTTGGGATGCACGCTGGCTGCGGCATACTTTGTACTTTACATTATCAGAGGTAAGAGTGTTCGCGTATGCACTTCGTGATATATATTAGGGTTCGCTCGTCTTATGAATCCATATTATAAGCGGTTTGTGATAGCCTATTTGAACGCAGAGGACAACTTAGATCAGAATCTTATTGTATGCTAACTTCACTTAATAAGTCAATTCTAGGATGTATTAACGCTTTACGGCTTTCGGTATCCATGGCCAGCTCAATTCGACGTTCGCGATTTGGAGCCTAGTTTACGTTTTGAACGTAAGGCAGTGGTCACTAGATGTGAGGAATCCTACTCGATTTTAACACCATTCCTGTAAGTTGTCGTGCTCTGCATGCAACCTTTGTGCTATCAGCCTGTCTTACCATTTCGCTTTTCTAGATCCTTTCTTGCAAATACCATTGGAGTAAGAATGGTTTACCCTGGTTGCTTGGGCATGTTCAATTCTTGGGCGCGTACGTTACCCTCTTGTCGAATGAATTAGAATTAGTTGGCCTCTGGTTTTAAGTTTTCTCGTTCATTTAATACAAAAGAAATCTGCAGTCTTGCAGCTACATCAATGCTTTGTGATGCTTGATAGCCTTGCAGATTTTTATTGCTTGGATCTGGCATTCAGTGCTATCTTGAAAATCAGATTGATTAGATTTAGTAACTACTCATAAGCAGAGTAGCAACGGGTTATCGCTGTGGGTCAGAATGTGCAGTCTTAAAAAAGCTAGGCGTTTTTCATTTGTCATCTATGGAAATTAGTGCTTTCCCACTTTATTTATTATCAGGGTGGGTTTGGATCCTATTATCCCCATCATCAGTTAGAAAGTTTGGTATGCTCAAATGTTCAATTCCACTAATTGGGTTTCGCATCGCCCTGTGTCTAATTTACTTAGTGGCATGTGTCGTCAGTGGATCGTTTCCGATTATTCGAACATGTGATAAGATTAGGGTGGTTATTATTGGGTTGTCTCCCAAAAGTGGTTGCTTTGAATTTGAGGAAAAATGGCATAAATGTCGTATTTTTAGTTGAACCCCGTATGAAGGCGCTGGAGGCTTTACGATCCAATGTAAGTCATTAATAGAACATTCTTGATTTCCCATTCACACGCTACTAACCAATCACCTCCGTGAGAGTAAGTATATTCTTTTGTTCTACAAACTTGTCCTGCTTTTTTAATCAGCCGTTGCAGCCTACAAGAAAATGTGGAAACTGAGGTACACTTTCAGAAACTTTATTCATAGATTTTATCATCAGTGTATGTATCTTTGACGTAGAATTCGCCATCTGTCTTGCTGCAGAGTTTAAGTTGTTTTCCGGCGAGTTAAGTACGCAAAATCCTCTAGTAATCTTTTTTGCCAAATCGGAGAAATTTTTATTTAGAACATTGAACCAGTGGAAAATAGTCTCTAATACTAGTTTTGCTTAAGTTTAAGCCCTTCCATCCTGATTCACAGTTAAAATCTCATTGATATAATTGTTAGGATACTTTTTTACATAACCACTTGGCATAATAATACCGTGTTTTGAGGGTAGTCAAATTTAGGCAGTTAACTTATGCTCTTCAATTGCTTCTTTCTTGGATTAAATGAAGGGTCGATGCAGCAAATTTCCAATAGTTTGCTGCACCCACCCTGATTCTTAAGTAAATCGCCAATGTTAGCTATTTTATTCACAAGTAGAAGTGAATAATCAACTACAGCATGCTTTGTTAATCTCCCTCAAGTGCCTTAAACTACTCTTCACTTTTTCCTTAGGAAAATACTAATGATAAAATGTCTTCTTTATAAGTTAATTTATGAAATAAGCGATTACTGGCCACTATGACGTGAGACAGACTCCGGGTGATCTATTGGACTAATTTGAGGCTGGACAATGGTCAGAAGGCAAATGCGTAGCACGAATTTTTGGGCCACTTAAGGCGATATCCGGTTGCATTCACGTTATTTCGATTGGTCTTGATTAACGTATGAAGATTCCATCCTTTGTTAACCTGAGATTGAAGGGATCTGAAGATCGAAACGCCGACTTACCTATCCAAATATCCTGAGAATAATGCCTAGCAGGCAACCGTTAGCTTAGCTCGTTCTATCCCACAAAGTGTACTTCCATTTCCATTTTCTGAGCAATCTCATTTCGAGTTTGAATCGTTGATGAAGAAACTATTTCCTACCAAATTAGAACAATAAAGACCTCTTAAGTTGACAAAATGTCTTCACAATTCCCTTACACTGTCTTATGTAATTCCTGCTAACAATTATTTTCTTTTATGAGGAATTTCAAACCCATCCTCACATTTTGCACGGAATAACCTATCTTTTGTCTATAAAAACGCATCATGTGCTAGATATTTTAGTTTTGATGATAACGAATGCCTTCTTCAATCGAGACTACTGATATTAAGGAAATTACGAAGGGTTTATTTTATCCATCCACTGAATTAGAACCCCATATGATACTGGAACATATTTATGTATTCACGAGACTCTGACTTAAGACATGCGTCATTGATTCACCATTTCTAGGTGACACTTTTGGAACACCACTTGAGGACGGTCTTTGTTTTGTGGGAACTTTGATGTGCCGCATTGTGGTAATCCAGCATGGTCTCCTCTAGCCTCACCCGTTCGCCTAATTAAACTATTATTCCATTTTCACTCGGGTGAGAGCACGCACTTCTTTCCTTCCAGTTTGCCATCTAAACACCAGGAGATAGGTTCCTATGCTTTCAAATATTGCTGGAATTTCTTAACCGCGTAAGCATGCTAATTGCCATATTGAAAAACTGTGTCTTCCTGCTTTGATGTAAGGTTTGCCTCAAGCATTGCGGCATTAAAAACTTCAGAAGGAATGCTGGACCAAAGTATGCTGACAGTAGTGATGGGATGGGATGGGATTGATAGTTTTCCTTCATTGATCTAAAGATGCTTGGTGCATTTGCTGATTGTATTGTTTCGCTGCGCACATTTATGTGGAATCCTGTATTATTTACCAACACAGTACAATGCCCGTCGTGTGGGTCTTATTACCATTGAGGGCCTGTTTGTGGAAGCCTTATATGTCGATCGACGAAGGGACGAATCAAGGAATGGGAAGACTCTGGTAAGCAGGCAAATTTTTTGACTTAGAATTGCCATTGTAAATGTGGCGATGATTTTCGCTTTACTCCCCGATTAGGAAATTTCAGAATAAGCGCACAGTCCACTCTGTAATCATGCCTTTTCCTCTGAGGTTATCTGTTGTGAGGGCAATGCGGGATTTGCTGAGATTGGCATTTCTGGTGTCCCATTATCAAATGGTTTTTCGATCCTCGCGTGGAACCATCCCGGTTTTGGGAGCAGCACGGTGCGTGTACAGTGTGTCGTTTTTGTAATTCGGATACGATTTATGTCTGATCTGGCAAATGTTCTCATTCCTTGATTTCCTTTGGATGGTTAGCTTCATCTCTATTTTTTTCTCATTCTTTTCGCTCGGAGTAATATTTCCTGTACAGAAATAAAAACGAGGGCTCATACGTTTCTGGTGTCAGTCACCATAGCTAAGATAGTTTGATAAGACGCGAACCACTTTTGCTACCCGGTTAAGTGGATTTTGCTTAAAATAGGGCATGCCATTCCCAGAACAAGAGATGAATGCGGTGGAGGCGGTAGTACTCTTTGCTATTCATCATCTCCACTTCGAGCCTGCAGACATTCGCCTCTTCGGCTGGTCTATCGGTGGCTTCTCCGCTACCTGGGCTGCAACGCACCTACCCAGTGTCGGAGGATTGGTGTGTGCCCTTATGCAATCGCAAGACCTCTTTAATTGTTTTTAATTTAAACGAAACTTTACCTTTGTGAGTCCAAGTAGACTTAATCGTGAAAAAAACCTATTTTAAGGGGAATTAGCATTGCTATATGATCTTTCTTGTTAGTATTAACCCTTGACTGGGTCAATTAAACTGTTATGAAACTAGTGGCACAAAGTGACTTGCCAGCCGAATCCCCTAGGAGGTAAAAGAAAACTAGCGTCATGCCACTTTGTTTTCTAGATTCTGGATGCAACATTCGACACACTTGATGAATTGAGTAGGAATGCGCTACCATTCATTGGAGGTAGTTGCCGTTTCTTGATAAACTTCCTTTAACATTTCTTCCCCTTACGTCTTCAAGTGGCTACAAGGGGCTACGGCGTTGTGCTCTGCTCGCTCCTGCTAATGCTTTAGAAGAGGCTTGCATTGTACAGCAAAACGCAGCTATATTTAACATATGCAATAAATCAACGTAGGAATGAAAAAAATTCGCTTATTTTTGATACAGAAACCGTCCCCGTCGCATTGGTTCAAAAGTTCTTCAATTTAAACAATATCGCACAGATTACTGAGTAAGTTATCTGGCATCAAAATGCATCTCCATAACCTGTACCTTCCAACAGCTCAAGGCCGTGCCATAAAGCTGTGCATGGTGAATACATTAAATCTGCAGCGCACATGCACTTCCTGTTACCACTTTTCATTCAAAGCTCTGTTTCCCTTCAGGTACCCAGGTCCAATCAGAATTATACGACGTAGCAATGACGAGGTCATATCCACTAAGTGGGTTTCTGCTTTTGCACGTGAATTTTGTCAAATCCTTCAAACGTGCGGATTCATTAACATACATCTAGGGAGGATACACCAATGAAGTTCCTTGCATTGAGTTGTTTTATTCCTTGTCCTTGCAATGCATACAGGTTTTATAACTCAAGGTCTTCACGTAGGGGCAGAGAAGTTTATCGATTTCATTTTAAATCAAAGTTTTCTTATGAATGGTTGACCCCAGTTAACTACGAATAATGCATGTATGCTTCCAAAACGGAGATTTCTTCTTTTTAGTGCTGATGAGCAACGACTATCGAATCGTGGAAATTATTTAGTTTTCAGCTTGTTGAAATACAGGCAAGTTGACTAAACAAAATTTTTTTGTATTAGCGGAGGTATTTCGTTGAATTTGATTGGTGAGTGTTTTCCATTAGATCTTTGTTTAAAGTAGACGAGTGGTTTCGATGCTAATGGAATTTACAGTCTAAACTGTGGGTCTCTCTCAGGTTTCCTCACTTATTTAATGACGACACAGAAGTTCTACTTTGGAAATACCTCGCAATGGATAAGGCTGAACAGGGTACGTCCGTGGATTGAAATTTGCAACTTCTCATGGAACACTAGTAGATACTTGATGATGTCCCTACCAGGCAATAGCTTAAGCATTTATTCGTCTTGGCGCACGACGAGATGCTCATCAAAATGCAATGCATTGACTTGTTCCTGCAAGTGCTTGTTTAATGGCGTACTGATCTGTTCTGGGCAACACATACGTACACATTCGGGTGCCTAGGCACATTCGAACCCCCGTGTTCCCTCACTTGCCCTCAAGTGCGATCTTCATTCGTAGTTAAATAAAAGAGCGTTGTTTATTAATCAGCTTGATTGCTAATTACGCGGTTTGATATTATAAGCATACTAATTGCGGTGTATAACGGAGATGTGAAAGGTGTAGTGCGGCGCTTTCGAAGCCACTTTTATTGACTCCTTTTTATATTAAAATGCTACTGACATTATACCAGTAGAAAGTTTTTAAGGGATTTCGTATTTAATCATGGTATCGCGTAGACGCATGTGCGCCTTCGAACCTCGGCTTGCCTCATCCGCCCACCTCAGAAGCTCCGACAATAGTCTTCACAATCCCCCAAGTCCCGAAATTCTGATAATGGTCGACACATTTATTTGCAATTATGAATGTAATTCTGCCTACAGAGTCCTATTTGACGAAGCATGGCATAGTGGACGAGGTGATAGCGCCAATTTTGCAGCACGAGTTCCGTAAGGAGATGCTGGAGTTCGCTTGCGCTGATGATGATGCCTCTGGTTTAACAATGGATGTGCACCGCTCTCTCCCCTTTCCCTCTCATCTGGGCGACAAGGGCATAAGCGATGCTATGAAACGCTCCATCCTCATTTATTTGGTACGACTGCGCACACTACACCCTTTACTGCTGTCTGACACCTGGGCTCCGATAGCATATTTACATAGACCCTAGGGCTAGACGGACAATGAATTTCTTATCCAGGACAAGCTTTATTCTGGTGGGAGTGGCTATCGTAACGGACCCGATTTAATAATCATAGTAGTTCTAATTACTTTATTTTTCATGATTAGTTTCCGAAAAATCCCGTTAACAAGAGGATGTTTCCCATGTACAGTCACAAGCAGCAACAGTGTTCTGGAGATTCGACTCGTCCTCTTGTAGACCAGTAAGTATTTTGTGGAGGCGGAGGGTAGCCACTGCACCACACTGGATCAGGCGAACTTCCAGGAGCCCTGGTCTGAATCCATCCTCCTCTGCCGCTCACAGACTGTCAATATCGATTTGGAAGCAGAAGGCAGCAGCTCCACCGATGGCTTCGACGACAGTGCGGATGAAAAGGAAACTAACGACTGGGAAAAAGTTGCCTGATAGAGGGTCTAGAATTCCACTCCAAATGAACACCTTTTTCTTCCTGGCATCGCCCTTGTGAAAATTGGCCTATCATATTTTTCTTGGGGTTTTAGTAAATTCAATCTTAACTGCTACTGTAGCGCAACAGTTTTTTTACCTAAATTGTATATTTAAGTAATGGCCTTTAGTCCCAAGTTCATTTACCATCGATTAAAAGTGGTATAGTGGAAAAGATGGCCCAATCATTGAAATGAATGTCTAATACTGTGAACGATGTAACCACCGCTAAAAATGTTTCAAGTCGATGTTTGCGAATGTGTGATAATTACCGCATAAGGATCACTTTTGTCTATCAAACGCCTTTATTCGTCTCAGGCACAGGTGCATCAAATGTCAGGAAAAATGGGGCCCATTAGCTCCGTGAGTAGGAATAAGACGGGTTCATGAACGGCGTAGATGTAGTAGGGCTTAACCGCGATTCATTGTAAAAGATTAAAATCAGAGGGCATATAGTGAAGATTCGACTAATTAGGCTGCAAGCTGGTAAATCAAAAAATCGGATGGATGGACTAGGGGGCGTGGGCTCCAACCAACGTGATCATGAGTAGAGCCTCAGCCAAGTTAGTTGGGAGAGGTAAGTAATTTGGCTGCGGCTCCATCAAGATGCCAAGAGGGTTTCGAGGTAAGGGGTTGAACCATGCTCGCGGGGTACATTACCGATGGATGGTCGTCCTCTATGATTTTCTGTAATGTAAAACCGAGACGCTCAAGGTGCTGGCCCAGCACTGAGATTGAACTGACAGAAAATGCGAGTTGAGAAAAGGTAAGCACGATTCGCTCTAATAATTTGGAGCGAGTTGAAATGGCTATCAATTACAGACACATCCTACGGTTGAATAGTAAGATAGAATGCTTAAGCTAGAAAGAAACGAATTTCGGAAATCCATTATTGCAATGAACTGTGCACTATAGCAGAATCTAGGTGAATCCGACTACACAATTGCCCACACTGCATTGTGCCACAGGGAAGCTCACCTTAATAACTTCCGCCTTATTGGCTCCGGTGACAACAAACATAACCCTGTTCGCTTTATTAATAACAGGAAGAGTTAGAGTCACTCGATTCGGTGGGGGCTTTGGACTATCAGTGATCGGAGCGACAAGTAGATTTTCAACCTTTAAAAAGGTAGAGGCAATGAGTTAAATGATTGCAATTGAATACCCCGGGTACAGGCATAAATCAACTAGCAGACCTCGGGGCTGAATCATACCACAAAAATAAAATTCTGGAATAAATTTTAGAAGCTTAAGCGAGATAAATGGCAAACCTCTAGGAGTTTGTGACGCGGAAACAATGAGCAAGTGTGACCATCTGGACCTATGCCCAGAATAAGGAGGTCGAAAACCGGATAGCCATTTTCTGCGCCAAAGAATTCGAGAATATCTTTTTGATAGAGCTCTGCTACCTCTTCTGTTGTTGCAGCAGTGGGGTCGATCTTGTGTACAATAGGTGCAGGTGAAAGTTTTGAAAAGAGCGTTTTTTGATAGACGCCATATGTTGACTCTGGATCATCGAACGGAACAACTCTTTCATCGCAGAAGAAAAAGTGCACACGACTCCAATCGACATCATTCAAGGCAATTAAACCAGATGAAATCTGGATGGGCATGGAACCACCTTTAATAGAAAATTGTGCGCTGTAAGTAGAAACGCGCATTTGCCAAGCAGTCTCATCATTAATAAAATTACATGGAAGGAATAAAAGTACAAAGAATTCAGTTAATAAACAAACCCGACAGTCCAACAGCCACGGTTCTCCGATCGCTTGTAGTCATGCGCAGCACCAAGTGAATTTCTTCTACAACTGCGTTCTTGAAAGCTTCATCCGAGGCATTGACAAGGACATGTGGCATGCTCAGACTTGTCAGAACACTTACAATTTTAATCGAAACTAAAACTGCCATACAACTACATAAGTCATCGTACCAGAGAAGGCTAGAGTTATAATATTTTCTAGATAACAACTCAAATGGGAATCCTAGTAGACAAAAATTGAGAGTAGAGGCCAATAATTCCCAAAGGTAGATCACCAACGCACACAACTTTTAGATTCCCGCGTTGTTTTGCTAGCTTCATTTGTGTGAGACTTGTGCTTCAGATTTTTCATTGATTCTAACCATTCACTTCAATCAACACTCTTACCAATTACACAAAGATTTATAGTTTTTTATTGGCGGAATTATTTTTTGTGTTAGGGATCCATAGTCTAAGATATAAACCTAGTCAAATGCAGGTAGTCAACTTCGGTTTTTTGCACTGAAATTATTAATATTAAAGCACTTCACTGCATAATTATTGCTTTAATAGCATCATCTTCTTTTTTGGTTCTCTCCTCTCATCACTGGGAAGTTTGGATATTGGTTAACATTTTTCCTGGGAGATGAATTATTGGCAAGAATATGAAGGAAGCGCAGGCAAATCACCTTGTTCTTCCATGGCCTAATTCATGTTTTTACCCTGCCTCTTACCTAAAGGTTTTATTTAAAGAAAGTCGTTGCGTCCCTAAAGGCATAGGAAGGCATGGCATTAGGGCAGAATATAGGTATTCTACTAACAGAGAGCTAGAGGCAGTTGGCGTGGTCCAAAGGCTACCTCTAGCCGGACAGGACAAGATGCTTGCCCATGTAACCTTAATCAGCTGTCAGACAACCCCGTATTACAAACATAAGCATTACAACTACTGTTTTTAATTACCGAAATTCCTCGGTATGCAAAAATCGCATTCGGTGTGCTTGTCTGCTGAGTTTTAATAATTCACTGCAAAGCTGTTTAGGATCACAGCACAAAGACTAGGAATGTGGACTTTTACTGATCGCCCCAGTTTCATACCTGAGTTATAGGGCAATCACCTTGTGGATTGATGACATAGCTTTCGATACGAGGTTGGTAAATCTTTCTACTAGCTATCCCAAATGACTCGTTCAAAAATATGCATTGCATAGACTATTGGTTCTGAACACAGACTATTACCGGCACTTAGCATGTACATTGCACATTTACATCCAACTGCAACCCTGAATTTCATCATGTTGCATCGCGATTAGCTGTGCGCAAATTTGCCTATCGCAAACCGTGCGAACTGATATCTAGATAACCTTCATTATTTGCGATGTGTCTACCTCGAGAGCGGTGGAACCAGCAACATGACCCTCCCCCCTTGGAAACCCATGCGCATAGATTAAAGGGACACAGTTATCATGAAGTGTGGTCTCACGGAGACCACGAATGCCTTTTGACGGGAAGTTCTGTTGTTTCTATATTCTGCATAGCCATATTGTTTATGCACTTCTCAGACGGTCTTTATACGAATAAACTGGAGAAACTTTGTGCTCGACCTCCTGATTTAATTTTGTAAATTTAGTATCTCATAGCCTAAGGATAGTTTCCATCACTCGTATTGCACAAGTCTAGCCACTCCCCATTTTATTCATTTTTTAACGGGATGTAAGGGACTCCCATTACAACAGAACTGTTAAACTCGGTACATTGGGCATTTTTTCATAGGTATTTAGCGAATTATGCCTTTTAGTTAAGCTCATAACTATTTTACAGCTTTGTCATCTCGTCTCTGGGACATTAATAGATAGCGCTAGCCCAGCCAGTGTCCATCACATGTCAGTGTTTCACGATGCTTATTCACCCCAGCTTAACACCTTACCATGAAAATACAATTGTTGGTGCTTGAAAGGCTGCCATGGCATTGTTGTCTCGGTGAGTAGAGAACGCATATTCTACTGAATTCTAAACAGCTTTAGTATTGCATAGATGATCGGCTCCAAAAACTGCATCCCAAATCCATCATGGACTTGCAAGAGAAAGTCCGGCGATATGCTACTTACCTGACTGCATCAGAATTAAGGATGGATTTACAAGAATGCTATCTTAATTTGCCCGGAGCTTGCAGGAATGAATTGGTTCGACCTGGAGAAAAATGGAGTTAGGAAAAAGAGAACTCACCCAATTTTGCGATGTGAAGCGGACGACCTTGGTGGAAGGGTTGTGGCCTTGGTTGACTGGTAGTAATACCATAGCCAACCTTTGATTCATCCTCACCATAAATCACCAAATTAATAAATATTTGTGCCTGTACTGCGAAAGTTATCAGTCTAAAAGTGCAAGAGCTCTTTGACCAAAGTGGACAACTACCTATCCCCGTTTTCTGTTAGCCATAAGTTGCAAAGGGCGCTCCACAAGTTCGTCCCGCTTACTACAAAAAGAGTTCTCATCGAAGGCAGAATCTTCTGAAAAGGTGATTAGTTGACCCAGGAAGATGCAGCATTTCTCAAAATCGGTATCCACTACTAATGCTTATTGCGACTAAAAATGTCCAGAGAGAGCGAATGAATGATCTGCTACATTAGCTGTTACAGGCAGAACCAAGGTGGAACGTGATGTGTTCAAACGATTTGCTGAACTCCGCATCCTTTGAAAGAAAGAAAGGTCCTCAGACGTTCCCTTCCTTGCAACAGCCCAAAGTATATGTCATTCTAATTTCAAATTCATATCCTTAGATCAGGAGGAATGGCTGGTAAAGTGGGATTTAAAAATTACTCAAAGGCATGAAAACCTGTCTACATCAGAACATCGGTGACTTAGCAGTCACAAGGTCGTTCAATCATTCTTCGTGCAATTTCAGAGATGTACTTAAACAATATAAAATCAAAAGTAGAAGTTTTTAATGTCTTAGAGACATTATATGCTGTAAATAAAAGGAGCTATACAAAGAAACTTTAGCATCACGCGGAGACACTTATGGGTGTCTTACGTAAGGCAGAGGAAATTTCACAGACTGAATCACCCATTAAGCGAAGGTTCAGTATGAGATATAAAGGCTTTCTCATCTCCAAATTACCCCGACTGTAACGTGTAGCTCCGTGCTCAGCGAGTAACTATCCACCACAAAAAGACACACCGTTGATCGGATATGAGGATGAAGTAATCACAGTGAAGGAAAAAATGAATAAACGAAGCGCACTAAATAGCAATTGTTTACGTCATACAATACTATCGACCCAAAAATGGAACTTTCAAAAGCGATATCCATAGAATGGTGTGTTTTCTAGCAATGGCCTTATAATCAGCCTGATTTGTTTAATAAACGGGGACTTTGAGCACCAAAAAAGTACGCTTTCATGCATCGCAAGTGCATTATTCTTAACATTCTATATAATAATGAGATTATTTTTTCATGGTGTTTCTTTCAATCAGGGCGTCGGAGGAATCTCGAAGCAACGCCATTCATTTTCTTCTCACTGCGTCTTTCTAAGTAAAAAGCCTTCCAGCTAAACGAACCCCCTGGTTTTATCAGCACAGCTTCTGCTAAAAAACGCAAACTTTAGTCTATGTGTGCATACATTTTACCAGTATACCACACCGTGTATAAGATTCCTCATTGATGGGAGAATTCGCAAATTCGGCTCAAACAAAACAGACTCTTCAAATTAGTAACTTTAGTTTATACTTTAAGATGATAATGGTATGCATAATTGCATTAGGTCTTTACGCTGTATTCCATGAATGCGAACTATATGAATCCTATCGTAAATATTTAAATGCCGCGAAGAATTTGAAAATTATCTGCTTAGCTGGCGATTTCACTCTCCTAATTTACTTTTACTTTAATAACACAATGCTAGGTTAATGCTATCCTTATAAAGAAACGATAAATGCGATTAATCTCATTATCATCAACTTTTTAACTGTACTATTTGGAATCACGAGATGTTACAACCGCGAATCACAATTCCATTGGTCCTTATTGTTGGCCTATCCCCTGGGGAATTTTGAGCCTGGATTAAATGACAAGGGTCTTCTTATTCCAGCCCATAATCGTTGTAACAACTACTTGAGAGCATCCATAACTCCCCCTTAAACATCTGCAACCTTGCGTCTCTTGTTTTTAATCTGGATAAAATAATCCTCAATCACAATTGCGGTTCAATATCTTTACTTGTTCTACGGTGGACCTTAAAATTCTGGGTGCTTTGCCTATTAATTTTGATTTAAAAATCAAATGAACTACAAGGTAAGTTTAAGTTTGCACACGGAAATAATTTTCATAGGCTTTGCTGCACTTGTTCGTGTTTTTCGATAACTCCCGTAGGAATTAATGGCACACTCCGGTTTTATAGGTAGAAGTACTGTACGAATTTACTATTTGTTTGATTGTGAGGTTTGTGATGAGATAGTTGTTAGGAAGCAACTACGTCATTCGCCTACTTCAATCCCATGTTTTATTTGTTGCCAAAGTTGGGGCCCTTGAGCTTTGTTACCTAACTGAGCCCTTATTTATGGATTAAGGTTCTTGTCTTTGCCTACTGTTTCCTGATCACACTGAGTACAGCCTCCGAAATAGTTTATTCTGTCAAAGTGAACAATACAATTACCCTTGACCCGTGTCCAATTCCCAAAGTTGTGGGCTTGGTTAAATCGCGGTGGGCTTGGTACTGTGATGACAATCTCATCACATCAAACACCTCCCCATTCCTAAAACTGCATGAACACAATGGTTCTCTCACGATCACTGCTCATATGGCTGATGTGAATCACATTTACGGGTGCCAAGGCTTTGCTATCCTTCCAAATGGGACAGAAATTAACGGCGACATCCTACCCTACGTAATATCACCTATTAGTAAGCTTTGATTGTTCTTTTTCACCCATCATACTCTTTAACATCACGAAGTTTTGTTGGCTAACTGCCCATTGCATCGCTATGGCAGCCTGCAGTGATTCATTTCTCATATGATTATTTTTTCAGAATAGATCTGGAGTACTGTTATGTGTACTTCTATGGCGTTGATAGTTTCATGATACTGTTCTAGTTTGTTCTTGGGCTTCCCCATCGTCTTAAGTCCGGCATTTTTGTCATCAGACATAATCGTCGATACAATTAATTTGTACATCTGCTCTCGAAGTAGTATCTTTGTATCTTGTACTTTAATTACTATGCTGAATAGTCAAATTAGTCTTTTTGCTGTGCTCTGAGGTAAATCTTCCGCGTATTGTTAATGAGCAGAATAATTCAAGTCTTCCTAGGAAGGTCACAATTTATATTCTTGTTGTTGGAATTTCATGTAATAAAAGACATGATATCACCTACATATTAAGTAGGCATTCCATTTACTAAGCGACGGATTATTCCCTTTTCCCCTAATCGCTTTAGTTCCTGCATTTCTTGAGCACGATCTAAAGAATGTGACAGTTGCACAGAATGAGCTGTATGAAATTCCATGTGAGGCAGGCGGCATTAAATCGAAGCTAGAAATCAAAGTCAATGGTGAGGTGAGTGTTTCTGAATATTTTATGCATCGGAGGTCTGCTAAGTTTAGTTGAAATGTAGTTCTTAGGCAAGGTTTGTTCTAGTAAGAAATGCGCTTGTACGGTGGTTTTAAGGCTTTTTCAATGCGACACAACTAATCCCTCACCAATTAAAATCTTGATTTGATAAAACTAGCCGAAACAGATTTGATACTTCTTTTGTTGTTTTGTGAGTACACAATACTACATTTATGGTTTATCTTGCCGGAGCTTTTTCCCACACTTGATTTTAACTAGCGGCTAGAGCAATTAAATGGAATCTTTATTTTTGGCGTGCTGTTCGACAAATAAATAACTTAAATGTATTTATTGAATGCGATAGTAGTAGTTTTTTAATTATACTGTGCTGCCAAACCCTTTGGACTATGCAGTCTTCGCGTTTTACTCTACGCGGCTGTACAGTCACGAGTACTTCCTTTGGTTCTGATGCAGACTATATTGTTACGATAAGGGCAAATCGTTTCGCAGGTTTAATTTTCAATCTTTTTCCATAAATGGCAAAAGAATGTGAAAATCCATTATTTACCAACAAGTTTTTCTTCTATCAATTCAACCTGATCGAAAGTCACCAAGAAGCCGATATATTGGATTGTTTTGAACTATTTATTTGTAAAACAGGCTTTTAAATGTTACGGTAATCCATGTCTTTCGATCACTGAGTAAAATGAGCCAAAATGTATTCGCTCTTTGTTTTCATTTAAGAATTGGCTACTGAAACGCGTGGTAATATGCAATGACACGTTAATTGAATGTCGTGCATTCAATTCCGCTGGGGAGGAGAAGGCCTCTGCTTATTTGAGCGTTGACCCTGGTGAGTGGAACCTCTTATTATACTCTGAAGCTGGGAATATATTTAGGTATCTGTGTCTTTTGTTGGTGTTCCACCTCGATTTTCCTGGCTCTTTGGCCACTTGGGATCTGCACTGTACAATGCGTTGGTCTTTAGAAGCGACGCGTTTTCTGGTCCCATTTTTTGAGCCAGTTGATGAACTGGAAACTCATGGTGCTTTTAAATACGAATTACACTATGAGACCAACGCGACAGCTTGGTGACAGTTGTAAACGCCACTTGATAACATTAAAAGGCTAATGGACAATAAAGTGCGAGCGCTAATTGTAGTCCCAGAACCATAGACTAGACATTTAACAGTGGTTATATTCAGGCATTCATTATCAGTACTTGGCCAGACGATGTTGTGAAAAGCAGTCACAGCTAATGATTTTTCATTTGTAGAATTCGGTTTTTGTTGTCTAATTTGCGCCTGATCCAATTGAAGCGCAATAAGTCTTTTATTCACCTGAGTCAGGTTCACAAGAGACCAGAGAATACCTTCCCTTTGTCCAGCATTTTGTGTTTGAAAGATTAGTCGAGTTTTACCCGCTGGGTGCTGGGGCATCCTACGAGCGTTCTCCTTGTAGGGAGTGCGTGGTCAAACTGGCTGTACTACTGGGCCTTGTTTTTAGAGCACTTGATTTGATCGGCCCTTTGGACCGCAATCAGATTTTAACATTTACCAGGCTATGCTCCAAGTCAATCAAACTTTTAAACCTGCTTGTTTTCGTTGGTAAGATCAACTTCGGGTCATTTTTATTTCCCAAAACACACTTTTCTCCATAAGCGTTTAGCTCTAAAATTTTGCGTCATTGCAAGGCTGTATGGCAATAGTGTCATTTCTCGAACCTTCTCGTGTCGAAGATTTTCAGACCTTTGCGCAATAGCTTCCCTCACTGTAGATATTTGTTCTTTCCAATCTTACCTTGAGTGGTCGAGTAGCCCCTTCGTCTCTCCATGTGGAATCATGATTTCTATCTAGTAGAGAGCTCTGGTGTCCGGACCAATTCAACACAAATGCCGTAGATACTTGTTTCCTTACCTCGATAACATTGGTCTCAAGTAGCTGAGCTCAATAGACAGAAGGTAGTGAGGAACCGCCATTGTGGCATGCAGACTTAGGATAGTGTGATCAAGTCCTGTGGGAAACCACGTGAGAGAGCAGTGTTTGTGATGGGAGATGCTGTAGGGAAGTCAGCGAGAAACAATCGTGTGATCATCACACCTTGACCAGCTTAGAAACCCGTCTATCGCCCCCTTCTTCATCCGCTGCCACTCCTCTTTTTTGTCGATGTCGGCGGTGATAGTGATGTTGATGATGGCCGCTCTCAAGATTCCACGGTCCATATTGGGTTCGTGTGAGTCCCCACCATTACAGATGTCTGGACATGCTTAATCATTGTCATTTTTCATGCACTTTTGTATATACATCATTGCCATTACTATCATTATTGCTACCATTACCGGTACTTCATCATGCGATCCATTTTATTTGGTTATTTTAGACTTCAAAGAGGACACTCATCCAAACCGCCTTAGTGATCGGTGAGTCATTTCAAAGATCCCAGCTCTGTGAAATGCTATCCATACTTTGCAACGCTGCTATTGACATTCGTTGGTTTGCAATCACTTCTTGGAAAATTGTGTTTAATAAGAAGTTTAAAAAGGCTTCCCCAACACTTTACTTTCGATTTCATGAGTGAGGAATGAAAATATTTTTTTCTGGTTTTTGGGATATCTACGAATGGTCTGTATGCCCATGAATACATGTAAATTAACTGTAATGGTCGCACACGGCATGCGCGATCTTTTGATAACTGTAAATCGATCGCTGACAACAGTTTCTTGGTTTAAATTCTAACTCTGGGTTCACGATTTTAGACAAGTGGGTAACCGGATGCCAATTAATACTTTAAAGGAGTTGCATGAAAACTATTTTTTATATCCATCTCATGCTCATCATTTGGCATCACTGGGTGAAGCTTTGTTTTCGCATGCTCTATGCCAGAGTGGTCTCTTATCTCAAATCCAATGAAACCTTTGATAAAAATTACGAATTAAACTAATTTTGCCGCACTTGGAGTAAACTGATGTTTAACCCCAATACAGATGCGGCTATCATGGATATAGTCCCTTGAATTTTAGTATGATGCCTATCAAACTATGCTGTGCAATTCGCAGTGGTAAAATATGTCATATTATGAACCAAATCGTAGGTCAGTCTGCCGGCCATTCGTGTTTTCGGCATCCCCTGTGTGCGCTAGCATTTTGGGAGCAGAAAGCTCCGCAGATAGTGTCTACGCGGTCTCGACTTCGCGCCTTTTGCGTGTCGAGAGTACGAATCAGATACTGGCCTCCACGTTCCGCAAATGGGACTCCCTCGTGCCACCCAACGCTCCGTCTGCAAGCCCACTTCTCCGCTGTTTGCAACAGGCCAAACGTCTTGTCTGTCTCCTTGTCTTCCCTCGTTGCCTTGAGGTTGAGGCCTACGTTGAGGACTCTAATAGCTTTGATGTGGATCCTGACAAGCGATTTCTCTCCCCGCGTGAATTTTCTGTCTGCCAGTAAGTCGTGCCCAACTCCCTCTCCTTCGCTTCCAATTACCTAGACTTTCACAGTGTTGCCATGTGAATGGGTTAAAAATCTCAATTAGCTTATTTTTCCCCGTTTTTTGCTCAACTATCATTAGTTTCTTCCTAATAATCCGTCACCAATACTACTCAAATTGTTGCCAGTAGTACACGCGCAAATATTGAAAGCAGCACTTGCTCTCCTATTTTCCTATGAGCTCAGAGTGCATAATTCTATTAGGAAATCTACCACCACAAATTTTTCTCAAAACATTTTGATTGTGTTCATTTGGATTGTGCCGCTTCACTGGAAAACGTAGTTGTGACAAGAGGAAAGCTTTTCTCTTAAGCGAGTTAATTTATCGACTGAGGATGTTATTAGTAAGAAGAAGCGATGGTGAATTTAGGGCTTATCCTGATCAAGTCGAAAATTGTCACTGATAAGGATACGATTCTCACCCTTGGGGTCTTGGATAGAGTAAGTGCTTGCAGCGGTAGTACAGCAACATTTTGTTCCGTTTTCTAGGGCAACCCTCCGTCGTGGGTTCAGATGGGGGTGGGTGGCGTGAGGTGAGGTGGGGTGTACATGGCTTCTGCGCACATACTCGCACCCACCGTCCACACACATTTGGGCACACCATTGCACTAGCGATAGGTACATGCACACACCCACCTACACACGCTCAGTTTGTAGTAACTCTGGCCGCGACTCGAACTGCCGCTATGGCCACCGAGATGAACTTAGCTACCTCTACATCTGGCTGGTCTCACTCTTTCCTCTCCCCTTTCCTCCCTCAGCTTGTGGCTTGTGGACGTTATTTAGTCCACCTGCTTCGGATACACTGCAGATTGGCATTTTCTCTAGCCCCATGCTACCGTTTATACATCTTCTTTCAAGCCCCAGGCCTGTTTTTCACGGTTATTGGCACCCAAATTGATTGTTCTTATGCGTGCAATGTTGTAAATCGTCCCTCTTGAATTTTATTTCGAGAAGCACACTTCCTTAGCCTCCAATGTATGAACACCTTTATTTCCATGCTTTCAAAGCGCTTTCGCATTCCGGCTGCTTGAGAATGCTTCATTTTGATAGCACTTATCATCTTAAATCAGGGTCTCCATAACGGAAATTTTAACGCAAAGAACAGCACTTGCAAGACTGTGTGTCTACTGTTAACCTGAAATCTACAAAAACAATATACAGACTTTAAAGGTCTTTCTTGAAAGCGGTACTTTAGTTTACCATAAAGCACTCTCTAGTGGAATCTGATTTCCCATAAGTTTATTGCGTGTGTTCCGGGAAATCGTTTTTTGATGGACCGGCAAACAGGAAACTTATTCATTTCACCTTTTCATAATTTTTTTAATGAACTTACTGCCCTCATTGTGAATGTTTTTTCCTCCTGCATCAAATTCAATACTTGTGCAAACAAATCCTGTTTACAAAAGTAAACTCGGTACTTTGAACTTTATAACCAACAAAAACTTACTTTCCTCCAGCGCGGACTAGAGTCTTTAGCAAAGTACAACATTTTCCAACTTCTATGGTTGAATAACTGTACAAGAGTGGGCATTCCAACGGAAGGAAACTGATACTACAGTCGGTGGTAGCTGGACCAATCGGACGTAATTGTGATTTTGGTACGACTCTGACACTCAGAATCGCATACAGTCATTGCGTGGGTAATTGGTATGCCAATATTCGTCTCAGCTATGTTGTCCTTGTGGACACCTACCCAACCGTGGCGTAGGGCTTTGTTTGAAACCGCATTGTTGAAATATGATGCCCATTGTCTGCGATTAGGACTCATCTTGGGGGTAGTTTTGAGGTTTTCCTGTCTACGAGTGACAAATTGTGGTGTTGAGTCCACCGGAAAGCTCAAGGATATGAAACGCAGGCCTAAGGGAGATGAAATTGCTTTAAACCTTTAAAACGACATCAATTACGCCTCCCAGTCCAAGTGATTCACAATTCCCGGTACCTATTTAGCGTCAGTTAAGCTTCCTGGCACAGTAAGTGCAACTGGAGCAGCTTTTGATGCATGGATTGTTGTCGAAGGTATTTTATGCTTTTCTGTGTTCATTTTCACGCATTCCTATTCGTGGTTTGACAGACGATTTTCTGTTTCTATAAAGGTGTCTGGAATAGATCGCATCCGTTGTGTTACCAGAATTGGTGGAAAGTTTTGGCATAATGCGCCATTTTAATCTGCCCAAGTAGACAATTTGATTTATGAACTTATGCTTGCTAATGATACAAGGCTGGTTCCTAGATTTTACCATTTCCAGGGTAAAGTGCGCAATAAAAGATAATTGTGTTTTGAAACATAATCAGATGCTGGAGAGGAGATTATGGAGATGTCCATCAAAGCACGACTGGATATTGCTTTTGATAAGCTCACCACTGGGTTGTTTACATATATCGCGCGATCATTGGTAGCAAATTTTAATTGCTCTTCCAGTGAACTCTCGGCTTCCTTAGTTTTTTTTGTGTAGAATATCGATACAGATAATGTTTTTAAAAGGAGTATTTATAATTTGCTCTGTTAGATTCGAGCAATTAGTTTATATACAATTAATAAAGGCATCATGTTGAATTGAAAATGACGAGCGTTGTGTACCATTGTCAGTGATCGCAGGCTATTAAAAATATTTCTTAATGTTAATACATACTTGGTCCCAACATATTTATAGGCGAGCACCCATCGGCACACATAAGCGGAAGCAGTCTCTTCTCTTATGCTTCACTCTCTTCTCTGGACTTTGGAGTTTTTAAAATAGGCCCCGTTGCCCATGGGTGATGTGCAATTTTAGCAAATTGTGTTAACCTATGTATTTCATCGTATTGTAACCCGATAACGCACCCGAGGCCCATGAAGTTAATGCTTCCTTTCTTTCTTCCTCTTTTCAGGCAGCATTGCTTTCTAATAACCTCCCTCATCTGTGCATCCTCGTTCAACACTAGCCACGAGCGCGCCGTATTGTGGAACTACAAGCCCAACAACACCCATGGCGAAGGATGGCGGGAATTGATGGCGAAGGGTGGAAATATTTCGCAGATTCTTCCGGACGATGGCTGCATGGGTCTGTCACGAATGATGACCACAAATTCTCCCAATTTCCTCCAAAAAAATCTGGGGGAACAGTTCCGTGACGCATCCTCCTCCGCCTGCCATTCGTTGAGTTTCGATGCCCTCTCAGCACGGCGTGCTACCACTACGAGTGCCTCACAAAGTGAGGAATGCTGGCGCTTGCCTTTCAGGTTTCGTGCCTGATGTGGATTTACATGCATGATGGTTTGGGTTTTATTGGAATGATAAATGGTAAACCTGAAAAATCAGAAGTGTACGCTTTTCTCTAACTACCTTTGAAACTGGATGCACATTTTACCTGCCTTTCATGTAAAGATAGCCTTCTTCGTACTTAAATCCGGCTTATTTGCAAGGGACAGCATCAATTTTTGGGAAGGTGCAAAGCGGCTTTCACTTTTTAGTTTAACTAGGCTTCTGGTCTTTAATGAGATATGGAGTTGGGTCAAAGTTAACATTGACTACTGAGTGCTTCATTGTTATATCTTTCACGCATTTGAGCCTCTTGACATTGCATCACAAGTTGCTCCTTTTGGAATGGTCCTAGTTTGCACATTTTTGTCGATTTGAGGCAAAATCAAATCAAAGTAAACTTTCTTTTTCATTTAATGCAACCACTTAAAGTTTTCCTTGATTCCTTATTTCATGCAGTTCTTATCTAGCGTGGATTTATGTCTACGAATCGTGTCGATTTCTGTATGTATTTTCAGACTGCTACAACGGAAATGGTGAAGACTATAAAGGAACTGCCCCAGGTCCCGCGTCATGTCTGCCGTGGGTAGAGTTGGACTATGTAAAACTGGATAACCCTGATCCACTGACCTCTCTCGGCCCCTCTATCATTCCACTCGAGGCGCTGGAACCCCTTCCCACGAACCACTCCGTTTGCCGCAATCCCCTCGGTCTTGCTCCGAGACCTTTTTGCGTGGGCTCCAGTCGCAGCGCTCCCGGGATTCTCACGCTTTTTAACTGTTCTTTTTTGGTTAATTGTGCTTTTGCCAACTCCACTCCACTGCCAAATCACATCAACCTCCTCCGCCGTCAGCAGCGCATCAATGTGAGTCACGTAACACCCAGCCTTAGAGTGTAGCTTTTTCTTCCCCTAATGTCTGCTTTACTCCTACCACTCTGTCGGTGCTCCCTATCAATCCTCTTAAGATGATCTCAATCACTGCCACAATGTGCACCTTCTTCATCCTCCTCATCTTCCTCGTGCTTGCTTACATTCTGCACGCCTGTCGACAGGAGAAGGCACGAGTGTCAGTGGAGGAGGAGCGTGAAAACCGTTACGCACAACTTGTGGCGCGGCGGGCGAGGCTGCGGGAAACTAATCGCTCTGGCCGCTGCCTTCTGCGCTGTTTCTACACCCTCCAGGATGCTTGCGGCAAGGGCAATGGTGGCGACGGGTGGACGTGCTGTCGTCGTCGCTGCTACTGCGCTGGAATACATGAAAAAATGGACCTGACGAAGGTGAGTTTTATGTGGGATAAGTGCATGACCAGGCTTTGGTCGTTCGTATTTTCATCCCTACTTCATGCATCCGTTCTTTCCATTCGTCTCTGGTGGTGGATTCTGAATTATGCGAACGGGAATCGCCTGTGTGTTTTATTGTGTGGAAAGCTATTGCGCCAGTTAAATGCCGTTTGAGCACAATCTTTGAGGTGTCACATAGGCTTGGTATCGCAAAGACATCAATCCAAGGCTAGATTGATGTGAATCTCGTGTAAAAGATTAGGTGCTTTCTCCTCAGAGGATCTAAGGAGAGGCCGCCTTTGTGATTTTGATGAAATGTCCCAGTCAGCCTTAACTTTAAATCTGACAAAAGGGTAAAATAATGTGCAGCTTTTATCTCATGGTGATTAATTCAGTCATGAGGCAAAATTTTCTCACAGAAGACGAATAAGATTGTTCCATTTCTCTGGAAGCCGGTGTCCGAAAACGCTATCAGTGAGATTTTTACTGGACAAATATGAGGGCATTATTCAGTGGTGACATGTATGCGCCCGTAGCAGTGCGCATTCCCATCACTTCGACTGTCTAAGCTGCAGTGAAAAATTGGTGTCTATACTGCTATGCCTCATTTCATGGGAATTAATTATTTTTAATGGATGGCTTTTATACCAAACATCGGAGTCACCCTAAATTTGACTGGATTTTCAAAAAATCCCACTTATCAAAGGCGAATACTGCTTTCCAAGTTTGTTTAAGTCTCCAGGTTTGTTAGAGATCCTACTTCTGCATTTATGAATTCTTGGACCAGGACTTTTCTATACGGAGTGAGACTTGACAAATTCATGCCTAGTTTTAAGACCTCAGCCTGCTGGCTAAGAAAAGATTTCCATTTTTAAACGATTTCGCGTTTTATGTTACTGACTAACAAGTGCCTAGCATGCGGAGGAACTAGCAGAATGGAATCGAGTGATGTAATGCTGGAGTGATTTCCTAATGAGGAGTTTCTCATCTTTCTCCACAAGGTTGGCAGTGGGGCTGCTCCGGAGAAGACACTGGATGATGAGGATGAGGAAGTACAACATTTGATCGAGTTTTTGCGCCAGGATCACCCTCCTGAGCGGCCACCAGCGATGGTAGTGCATTCACACGCCGAAAACCAGCCGCACCTCACGCCACTCGAAGCGCTTCCCAAGACGACGGATTCTGCGGAACACGTCGACACCGCATCTCACCCGCCCATCTCCAGCCTGAACTCCTACCTCCAGCCAAGTGACTCCTCCTCTGCTGAGACCTCCGTCGTCCTTTGTAAGCATGGCCTGCATCATACCCACTGTCTCGCTGGTGCCAACGTTGCCCGCGTCCATTTGGATAGTGCCTTCATGCTAGTTCCTGCTGGCCAGTTCATGCATCCCAAGTGAGTCATTTTATTTGGCGACCCCTCGGATGGGTTGGAATCATTCAAATTACTAACATCTCATTTCTGTTTTCGTCCAGACTAAAACAACTTTCGTACTCGCGTAAACTGCTGATGGAGGAGCGCACTCTTGCAAAATCCGCCTTTGGTCAAGTAATTCTCGCCAGGGCTCCAAGTTTCCCTCTGAAAAGAAGATTAAATCTCGCTGATAATGGTGGGCGGCCTTACTATTTCATCTTATGAAAGTGATTATGTAGTTTTTCACTATAGTGACTTCAATACGAGTGTATTTTTTGCCTTTTAATATTGCAGATCTACCGCAAGGGTTAGACACGTCGGAATCACCGTACGTGGTTATCAAAACTCTCGATTTTGGAGCAACACCGGCTGCTGAAACTTCATTTTTCCGAGAAGCTGAGCTTTTGATTGAATTGAACCATCCAAACATTGTGCAGATCATTGGTACGACACACTTTTCTTGCAACAGTATCCGCAATACTTTGTCGAGCACTTCTACTGTTTTGTGCACGTAGCACTCCTTCTAGACAGCTCTGCCCCCTCCAAACATGCATAGTTCCCTTAATGCATCCGTCAGTGTGTTTTTAAACTTGTTGTTAAACGAAAGAAAAATTATGATTAATTGGATGATGTTAAATAGCCCTTATGAATTCAGTGATGTATTTTAAAATCCACCAATAAATCGCATTACATCCAAATACACCTCTTTATGGGTGTGTGGGCTGCAAAGTTTGGATTGGCATATTCTAAGTCCACTCAAGAAATCTATTGCGTAGAAGCTTACTGAAGGCATCGTTTATTCCAAAAGACATAAAGAGAACTAATAATTGCCTTTTTTCTTAATTACTTCTTATAAGTCTGGCAAACATGCAATAAATTCCAGAGCGGTTTGTTTTAGATTCTAGATTTAATAAATCTGTAACTTTGTATTAAAATAGAGCCTCCATCATCTGGTAACTGTAAAACGTTTCATTTGCTCTTGCCTTTAATCGAATCATCTTTTTTCCAGTGCTGTCAGCTATGAACATACCACAATGGCTCAGCAGATATCAAATTAAAACACGGGGACTTCCTTTTTCCCCTAATACCATATAGGGATTTGCATACCACTGCAGCCCTACTCTCTGATCTACGAATATATGCGGGACGGCGACCTGAACACCTTCCTGCAGCACGCAAGGGACGCCGTGGTCAATCCATATACCTCCATCACCAACGATCTCGCCTTTTCTACCATCAATGACGATGACACGAGAGGCGACGTCGATGGGGTCTCTGCCACCTCCATAGCTGATGGTGAAGCAATCTCTACCCCTACACTGCTCCGCTTCGCTCTGGATGTCTGCGAGGCCATGATCTACCTGAGTAGCAAGCTCTACGTCCACAGGTACTGCCTCCTCCGCTCATCTTCGGCTTCTATTCCTTTCACCTTATTGTGAATTACTTAAGGTGAAAGTCAGTTTGGTGTTGTGTGCGAACCTTGATTATTTGCTGAGTGTCATAGGAAGACCCTTACTGAATGCAAATGCTTCATTCAGTGATTTTGGATTTGCCAATGTATACGCTTTGATCTCACTCCTTACTACGAATGGTCATGCCCCTCTGATTTCTCAATAGTGTCCTTGAGGTCGATTCAAAATTACACATGAATATTGGTGCATCTCTTAGTTAACAAGATCTAAATTTGAAATTGAGTAAAACCAACTATTTGTGGTTTTCTAACGGCTATGTACTTTCAGAAGAGCACGCAATGGGTTTTAAAGGTTACGGGTACGAACGATATACTTATTCACTACTGTTATAAGCAATTCTTTTAAAAGGTTAAAATCCCACTTTTGGGAAACCTCAAAGTTTTGGACACAAATAATGGATGATAAACATTTATGAGTGAGAAGCTCATTGTCTTCTGATTCGATGGAGAGTATGGGCATTTCATCATGTAATTTTGCTTTTCTCTTTGATGCACTCAAAGGAATATACTTTTATGCTTGCCAACAACTTGATAGGCAACTAAGTGCTCGCCTGCAGTCTGCAGTCTCCAACGGCGAAATTGGACAACTGTTGAAAACTCTTTGAAGTGTTTATGAAACGTTTTATTTTAGGAAGCAAAGGACATGGGTCTAACCAAGTCCGTTCTCATCTCATTCTTATTCCCCAACTGTTTATTCCGTCATGCATGATTGTCTAATTCGAAGAGACGGTGATGAACATTTGTAGAAATATGAGAGGAATACAGAGGACGAGAATGTGGTTATATCACTCTCCTATCCCAAAGGGCAAATCGCTTCATGATGAAGTTTCGGCAAATGAAACAGGAGGTGATCTTGCCTTGACTTTTAAATTACTGAGGCGAACCAGTCATGCTAATTTCCACCAAGTTCAGTCGAAATTTAATTAGAATTGAAAGGAATAGGCAAGGAGTAGAGAGCATACTGAAGGCTTTTAGTAGATTGACGCTTACCCATTCTTCATAGTGCAGATTAACGTTGGCGTGTTTTTTTACAAGGTCCTAGAAGTTGTGGGATCTGATGTGTTACTACTTGATGCCTAGCCAATACTTTACTTTTCTTACGGTTACATCAGTTTTCTCCAGGTTTTGCACTCGAGTTATGGCTTCGAGAGTGGACCCATCAGTTATTTCTAAAACCTGATGTTTCTTTAGTTACTCAACGGAATATTTAGTGGACTTTTGGAATGTCCACGTTAGCAATTTGCATTTAGAAAATATTTTGATGCGTGTTGCAATAAAAATTCTTTTTTTTGAATTTTCGTCTAATACCTTTGAAACTTTGACACTATAGTGCTTTGGCCATCTGAGGAATTGTGATGGGGTCCTTGAGAAAGGCCCTGGGCGTGGCGAAAGTTCCATATAACCATTAAAACGAATACTGATATTTAAGGAAACAGGCATTAGTGAGGCAGGAGAAACGATGGGCCGCTGTCACTTTCTTTACTACATGAAGGGATCTAGCCACTCGAAATTGCCTGGTGAATGGGAGTCGCGTGAAGTTGGCGGACTTTTCAATGTGTCGTCGCCTACCATACAACTGCGCTGTCGATTTGGTGGATACGGACAGCGAGGCTCCGCTGGCGGTTCGTTGGCTTCCCCTTGAGTCTATCCTCCAGGGCCACTTCAATGTGGACACCGACGTTTGGTCTTTCGGAGTCCTCCTCTGGGAGCTGCTCACATTCGGCCGAATGCCCTACGGCAACGCGGAGGTCTCGGAGGTCTGTTAAGCTAACTCCTTTTTATCCCTTCCATAGCTTGTACACGTTGGATTCTGTATAATTAAGCGCTTTGATGCCAAGTTCTGCTCTCAATTCTTTAGTCTCACCACATCGGTGAGACTTAGTTACTACTAAGAATGCACCAAAGGTGGTAAACACTTAGAGCATTACATATACATTTTCCGGTCTCTAACCGAGGCGGATGTTCCAAGCTCATGGTTAATATTATTTTTGGCTATGGGGGCCCTAACTAAATTTTCCTTTTCTACTCTCCATAACTGTAGGTGATCAGGGCTCTCACGGACAACAGGCGTCTGCCGAAGCCAGATCACTGTCCATTGTCGATCTACAGGCTAATGCAGAAGTGCTGGTCGCCAACGCGCGAGCAGAGGCCTTCCTTTCGAGAAATTAAGTCGTCATTACTCACGAACTTGCAGCATTTGGAAGTTAAATAGATTATGCCAAGTTTTATCGCATTTCTCGCCGTACGGATAATCTTACCTCTTTCCCGAATATCCTTCGAAAATGGTTTATTCATCCATCATTTCAATCTTAAGTCTACCGAATGCATATTGGAATGGAAACGAAAGGTTGAACGTGACAACAGGTGCAGAATGCTTGTGGGAGCGAGAGACATTTTTTTACTCGCCTATACTCAACCAGTTTTAAGGCATTGGATTTCCTGGAGTCAGGGTCGGTGCGTCCCAACTTCCAGGAGCCTTTGAGAGCTCGTAGCATGGGCGCGAGTTGACACCAAAGAATTTGTCAATCGGGGGTATGCAATGTTAGGATTCCGGATAATGCATTTTGTGTGACAGTAGGCTAGTTAGGCTGTAATCTGGAACAAATCAACGGAGTTTGGCATCGTAGGCCGTCTTCGGTGCGGCTCTTGGCTTGATGGATAATGTCCACTTTGAGGTCGATCAATTTCACGTAACCTTGCTGGAAAGTGTGGGCGTTTTTTGGATAAGATGAATGGGTTAACAATAGTTGGGAAGGGTAGTATATGTGAGGACTATGTGATAGCTATGTATAATATCGCGGCTGACACTTCAGTCAAATTTGTCTTTTCATAAGCCCTAGTAAGCGAGAAAATTTTAGTAGTAGGTTTGCAGCAGCACTCAAACTCAATGCCTCTTCCCTGCAACAGCCTCTATTCTGGGAAGAATGGTTGTTTCACGACATCCTCATCGTCCCCGATAAAAGCGAACCAATGCAATGTGACGGGAAGTACAAGGGTCGGAGAAATCGAAGCCCGAGTTATGTCCCAACTCTAGCCCAAAAGTTTTATTTAAGGAAGCATAAGCATTACCTCATTCGGTGTTAGTTTAATTCCGAGTTTCGGGTAAGAATCACCTTGTCGAACATTATGAATTCGCCTGGTGGGGTGGCTCGCTGGCCACGCCATGGCGCAATCTATTCCATTAGCCGAATACATACGTAATGCTGAGTATTATGTTGTCCTTGGTATTCAGAGAAACCTTAGGGTGCTACACCGTTGAATACTACAAATGTGGGAAAGTCCCCTAATTAGCAGCAGTTCAAACACGGATGAGTGCTATATGTTGCTATATGTTTGGTAGCCGGACCCAAATATAAACGAGTGGTTGACTATTATTGGCATAAGCTATGTGATATAGTCCCAGTAGAGGATTAGCATCAAGATCTGGTGGTGTGTGTCATGATTGTTGCATTTTAAAACGTGAAAAGAAGCAAGTATCAAAAGATCAATCAACTTAATTATTTTTTAGTTTCATGTCTCAAACGTTCTTAGTTAACCTTGGTGTCTTATTTATGGAAATTGTGGTTGCGGCCCAGGTTAAGAACCTCAATATGATACTGAGAAAACTGTAACAATAAGTATAAGACAACTTTGCATTCCTATTGGTGAATTGCTGTCCAATGGAGTGGCAAATATGACACCGTCTCCTTTGCAGCCTGAATAGTTTGTATCATGTCTCCGATAGAGGATGCCGGTAATTTTCTTTAAGGTTTTTAATCAATGCTGGACATGTAGTTAAGAATCGAAGAGTTGTAGTAGCTATTTTTTACTTCAATTCTGCCGAGTATGGGCGACATGACTACTCTTTCCTATATTGCACCGCCATGCATGTTTTTATGTCAGATTGTCGTCGTAAATAGTTATCTGTAATGTCCCAAACCAACAAATGTTATGTTAATAATTCTAGAACTAATCCCTGATATTTTGGAGCAGGAGCCAACTGTACAGGATTTGACGGCGAATACGGTTATTGTTGATGGCTGCCCTGTTGTAGGAAAGGAAAAAGCTGATCTGCTAAAGAATGTCTTGCTCAAAAAATTTTCAGCTTACGATGAGATTATCTTTAGCAGCTTGCCAGCAAGTGATGAGGGGCAAACTCGTGGGTACATGTTCATAACCTACGCCTCGGCTGAAGGGGCTGCCAAAGCCGTAAATGAAGCGAATAATTTTGCTCTTGACAAGGCTCATACACTTCTTGTTACGAGCCTTTCAGATTTTTCAAAATGTACAAGTACTCGTAAACAGTGGGTACCTCCTGAGAAAAAGCCTTATCATGGCGTGGGCAATTTACGCAGTTGGCTATTAAACGAATTCGCTCGCGACCAATTTGCACTGCTTCATCAAGATGGTGACAAGTGCTCCATCTTCTGGCACACAAATTCTGAAGAAATTCTCGTTGAACAACGGGATGACTGGTCGGAGGGTTGGATTCACTGGTCCCCGTATGGCACCTATCTTGCCACAATGCACTCACAAGGCGTGATTCTTTGGGGTGGGGATAAATTCGAGCGAGTCGGTAGATTCGCGCATCGTGATGTTGGAATGCTTGACTTCTCTCCCACTGAAAGGTAGTTCAAAATTTTGGGTCTAATTATTTTGTAACTGAATAGTTAATTCTGAATGAATGGTTAGAGGCAAGGTCTGGTTTGCATCTTGCCACATATGCTGGCTTTGCTTGAATCGTGGTGTCAGAATGTTTTTAATGACCTATTCTGGTATCTGTGGCTTTTTTGAAGCGTTGTTTGCTAGTTTGCGGTACCTTTGAAACATTGTCTGGCATTTTAAGTCATCCCCAGAATAAGTAGGAACATTTTCTTATTAGTCTTTGTATTTTTACGTTGCTTTTTTACCAAAGATTCATGGTGACGCTGAGTCAAAATGTCGAGGCACGTGAGAAGCAGAACGCTTCATTGTGCGACATGATTGTTTGGGATGTGCGCAAAGGCACAGCTTGTCGCAATTTCTCCGGTTCCATAACTTCCTGGCCGACTTTCAAGTGGTCTCACGACGATGCCTTCGTGGCGGCCTTAAAGGGTGGTAAACTCTATGTTTATGAAACGGAGGCTTTCAAGTTGTTGGACAAAAAGCCTATCGTCATGCCCGTTGGTATTAATGACTTTGCTTGGTCCCCAACCGATAATATTATCTCTTTTTGGACACCGGAAACCAACAACACACCTGCTAGGTGAGTTTTGATTAGTGGTCATTGCTCCAATTTATAATATTCTACACAATGGCCTGTTTTGCCTTTCAATACTACTCTAGATTCTCTTGTGCCTTGGTATGGCTCTCTGGAAGATCCAATAGCTGTTTGATGTTTCGAAAATTTATGTGCCTTGAGTTGCCATTTCACCCAATGAGTTGATGGTTACCTTTTTTACCTCTGCCACCTATAGTGTTTCCGTTTGCATAGGGTTGCCCTCATTTCCATTCCGACACGTAAAGAGCTGTGCACTAAGAATCTGTTCTCAGTGGCTGAGATTCAACTACTTTGGCACCCTCAGGGTGACTTCCTCTGCGTCCAGGTTCTCCGCTGCAATAAAAAGAAAATTGAGGATGGCCAAGTGAAGTATCTTGTAAGTTTTTTTTATCGCATAATCTTTGGCAACGCAGTGTCGATGCTTTTGAGGACCGTGGTGGCGATTCAAACGGGTACTTACCCTAGATTTGGCTCGTATCAAAACAGAATTGCTGTTTTCAAGTTCATACGGACTAACTCATTAGTATTAGTTGTTTTTGTGTAGGGTACATTTGTGAACTTTGAAATCGTGCGCATGCGCGAGAAGCTCTACCCAATTGATCAGGTCTCCGTGAAGGATGCCGCGTCGGTGACCTGCTTCGCTTGGGAGCCCACTGGCAGTCGCTTTGTTTACATAGCCACGGACAACACTGGGAAAATTACTCTTCCCCTATACGAACTAACGAAGTCTGGTAAGGTCAGCGAGGTAAGCACCTTCGACAGGGGGAACTCCCGGATTAACGAACTGCGATGGTCACCAAAAGGATCCACATTTGTTGTTGCCAACCTGCGAACGTGAGTAATGCCAATGGGGTGAACACTACTTCACATTTTTTAGACTGGTGTACGTTATATTCTTGTCCTCTCTGGCTTTTAAGCATTTTAGCATTGCAAGGTTCCCACTGATATTACCGAATTATTTTTCCATAAAATGAATCGAGGTTTATTCGCAAAAACAGGGCTGATGCAAGCATCGAGTTTATTGATGCGAACGACTGTCAATCAGTGGCAAAGGTGGAGCACCCAATGGCTAGTGAGCTACACTGGGACGGAACAGGCCGATACCTGGCATCAGTGGTGACCTGGTTCAAGCAGAAATCAGACAATGCCGTATGGTTCTGGAACTCCGTCGGTCGACCACTCTACCAGAAACAGGTCACTGGCCTTCACATCTTTGCCTGGCGACCTTTTCCTCCAACTCTCCTCTCTCCTGAACAGCTTCACGTTAGTCTCATCCTCCCCACCATCCTCTTTGATAACTTCAAGACGACTGACAAGTCTTTTATAGGCTATAAAGAAGAGCCTGGCCAGCAAGTACTCGGCACAGTTTGATGCCGAGGACAAGATGCTTGCATCCAAGGCCAGTCGTGAAGTAATGGAGCGGCGAAAGAAGCTCACCTCAGAATTCACCGATTGGCGAACTGGTCTGCTTTCACGCTACTCTGCCGACAAAGCAAAACGCGACAAGCTTCGTGGTATGTTTTCCCGTACCCTCAGGTTGCTTACCATTCTTGACTTGATCAAGTCTATAAAACCAAAGTCTTGATAGTTTTGGCACTACTTAATTTGAACGCAGTGTCAGTGCTATTTTCAAATAATGACAGTCTGGCTTTTCGTTACTTCAGGCATCGACACGGAAAAGCAAGTGGACGAGGAAACAGAGGAAGAATTGGAATTCCTTGTTAAAACTTCCAGGGTGGCAATTCGACGCGAGTCTTGACCATTTGCACGTCAAGCCTTTCTTCGTGCTTTTGCGGATATCGCGGTCCTTCCTTTTCCTGCCATTTGTGTTAAATAACACTATTAGGTTGAAACAGTGTTTCATTTTGTGTATGCTGGCCGTGTTTGAATTGGTCGTCTCCAGCTGCCGGTATGTGAAAGAAATGCATCAATTTACCACAGGAATTGGATGAGATGTGTTTATAAAGTTAGTGTCGACAAAATTCTTACATCCTTAGCTATCTCATGTAGTGTGGTGAGCTCCGGTCCTAGGATTTGTCGGGTAAAAAAATTTAGGCTGATAATTGTGAGATGCGTTAACAGATCCATCGCCCAAAGAGGGGTCGATGGTGCATCGCTGGAAGGGGCGCGAGTGAAGGAACAATGGTGCGTACAGATGGGTGATTTCTCTTTATTGAATAGCTAGGTATTACGAAATTAGAGGTAGTGCGACTGCAGCTTTTTTAAAACCTTTGGTTCTAAAGTCGGCATCATCAAGGATGCGCCGGACGACTTCGTCCCAGGGAAGTGACTTGTCTTCTACCACGAATCTGGAATAGGAGCACTCCAAGTTGCCCTGACGGCTGAAAAGATTCGCAAATAGCCGTTCTGAGAGCTTCGGGGCCACCTCAGCAGGAGTGATTCTCGTCCCGACAGCGGATTCCAAAGATGTCATCCTGCAGTCAGAAAGGCCGCACGGAGTAATCTTGTCAAACCATTTGAGTGGGTCCATTGTACAATTCAAACCAACACCATGATGGGTCACGTTGCGAGTGCGATGTATACCTAGGCGCAAGAATGGTAGATAAGGCAAAAAATTGACTAAAGCCGAGTCGATCGGATAAGGATCCAAATCTTAGTGAGCAACAAACAAGTTAAACAGAACGGTAGGTAGGGGATGCGGGCATTAATATGAGTAAAAATTGGTCGGTAAAGTCTTATGCACGGCGAAGCGACATACCAATAGACATTATTTTGTTGTGCCTGCCTAGCCAAACGCCGGTGGCAGCAGTTAACTCGGGAAACAGGACGCTGCCCTTCGAAAAGGTATTGTCTCGGAATCCTCGGCAAACTTCATAGCCTGACTGCTCCAGAGCATCAATGAACCACTTCAAACCTCTACCAGCCAACTCTGAACCTCGGAGATTGACGATTGGATAGGCCACAAGCTGACCAGGTCCATGGTATGTAATCAAACCACCACGGTTAGTTCTGGTGTGAAATGCACACAATAGTCATCGGAACAAATTATATTTACTAACTTAATAAACTGAGCACCGTATCCTTGTAGCTCTTCTTGCTGCTCCCGAGTGTACGATTTCGAACGAACTCCAACGGTATACACTGGGTTATGCTCCAGCATCAGAATAGTGTGAGCTGAGCATTTGTTTTCTGATCGGCAATTAAGGGCAACCAAACTCTCCTGGAGTTTAATAGCACGACAATAGTCAACTCTACCCAGAAACCAACTTCTCACAACCACTGGCATTGAGGCCGTCTCAACACACCTTTAAATCAAGCGCTTACATCCTCATTGGTTTGTTGATCCTGTCATGTTAAGGAAAGCCGGATTCCTTAGTTCTGGTTGGTTGACAATGGTATGCCACGTATAGTCTGACCTGCCTAATCACTAGTGGTGTTTGCGCAAACCACGCGAGAACGGGATTGCTTCTGCTATAGGCAGTTAGCCTGTATGAGCTGTTGATCACTTTGTTTACTGATTGCTTAAAACCTACTTTATAGAACTGTCGAGCACAAGGTAGTGATTTTGGAGCATCAGTATATCAAATGAGCGTTTTTCGCAAGGTTAATCTCATTTTGAGGAAATCGAATTTGATGAATTAGCCTTGATTGCATTGAATGTGTTAGGTTTTTCGCTGCAGTAAGGTGTCCCCATGCAAGCCTCCTACAAACAATCAGTTGTGCGCAATTTCACAATAACACTACGCCAGTCTCAACAATTACCATTTTCCAAGGTGGACTTTGGTCATTGTGTAATGTGCATGTGAGAGATCTCGGTGTGTGCTGATATTTCACTGCCTCTACCATTCTAAACTTACTTTAACCAAGTATATGAATTTGCTTTGGAATCAATATGATGCCGCAGACACCACGGTTTTTGAATCCGTAGCACTGGGTTGTTCGTGTTTTAATCTTCATAAAGGGGTTCATTTAATAGCTACAGTGTAAACGGGAATTAAAGCAGATTTATGGTGCGTGTTTTTCCTGTAAAGGTACACCATTTTGGCCCTTCTTATCCGGGCCACCTTTGTGCCATTATCTCGGCTAGACCTGACTTTCGGCAGTGCCCTGATATTCGTTTATCCTCCATATGCACTTCTCAATACTAAATATTTAAAAAGTTCACGTGTTTGATACAAGCATTTATCTTTTTTAGGCCAACTGGTTTGTCAGTGAAATCCCGGATCGATCCCAAGATTGGAATTCAAAATTCCCTAATATACACCTCTCTTCAACACTTGCATACAAATAAACTACTAGCAATTTTGGCACTTTAACACCGTCTTTTCTGGGTGGGTTTTCTCACTACATTTTTGAGATAACGTGAGGTTGATGGCAAACCTCGTCGTTTCGTGTTTGTTATACTTTGTTCGTCACTTTCTATTTGGTAAAATTTACATAGCTCATGTCGAATCTGTTTTGAATGATTTGAGATTAAATGCCCACATGTTTTTCGATTTGGCTAAATGTCTTCCAAGTCGTACCAAGTATAGCCGTTCATTCAGTTAATCTAGCTATTCGATGTCAGCGTTAAAATAGTCCATTATTCATTCATCGGTAGAAGTCAATGGGCGGCTCGCTCCTGCTACACAATTGTAAAATTCTTCATCTGGTGCAGGCAATTATCGTATTCTGAAATCCACGGGCAGTTGATCGCAATGCCCTGTCTTTTAGCCACGCAGCATTTTTAATCTCATTTGGATTAGACTTTATGATTCTTTAACCTGCTAGCGAAGGCTCTTTGAAGTTCTCTTATCACTTCTTTATGTTGTACCTAACTAGAAACCCTTCCTATCGCTAATCGAGTTCCTCGAAATTCTGAAAGCATTTTGATGCCGCGGTAAGTCGTCATAATGTCGCCTTTTTGCGTTATCATGCCGTTACCAGCCTATTTGTCGCTTTCTCCAAGCGGCAGTGATGATTTCGAAACTTTTAGATGCTCATTTTCAATGGATTGTGGATATGTACGTAAATTTATTTTGTTTTGTTATTAGGTTTGCTGTAAGGTCAACGGCTGTTTTAATGGGTTGCAAATCGTTTATTTTACCTGCAATTTTATGAGTTTGTGCCGTTCTAATGATCTGAAAATCGGTGTTTCGTTTTTTCAATGCCTTCTAATTGAGCCGGGTAGAAGTGATTACATCCCGATTCTATGCTTGAGAAAGTTGGTCGCATTGAGAACTAGGCTGTTTATAGAAGTTAAATTCATAATTGGACAGAACTTGAGATTGTTTTCCATTATCTTTTGTGTATATGGATGCCTAGCAATAAGGAAATTGAGTTCGTAAATTTTAAACCAATAGCAAAATTTTTATCGTAGTCGCAGATCATCATCAGTCTCTTGGGTGTTACTCTATCTGCTCACGTGCATAAGCAAAGGCCTTTTATCGTTTGAAGAAGTAGAAAACATTTAATGAGCATGCCCTGAAATAACAAGCCCTCTGCAATTTGGCCCACTGTTATATGTGGGAGAGGCGGTTTCGTTGAAAATGCACGAACGCAGGTGTGGAGGGAGGAACTGGGCTCTTAAATGTTCTTGCCTTCATCGACAAGTCACATACCCATTAAAGCTCAGAGACAAAGGACTAACAGCACCTCTATCCTCCAACAATATTTCAGTATGATTATCCTCTTTCGGTTCAATCGGGACCATGTCGCTAGACTAAGCTTAGTTAAAACTAGTTCAGTACATATCCGGAATCATTTACCTCAGATGCAAGAAGCCATATATGTTTAGGTGAAAAAGCCAGATATAATTTATGCGATATGAAACGTTTTCAAGTTTATTCTCGAATTGTGGTCCTAGTTTCAATCAGCTAGCCTTCGCATCTCAAGCGTATCAAATAGATTAAGTAAGCGGTAAGTGGGCCCTGCAGTACCCCAGCCCCTAATTTGTTTAGGGTTAACTTTCAGTCTTAACCGGTAGTTCTAGGACTCGCCCTCTGCTTAAGTCATGTCTCTCCTAAAGGAGCAGGTCTACGCAGAACTAATTGGGAACACTGGCTGCAAGCCTTGTAGGACACTTTAAATTATGACTGAAGCATGCGATAGTGCAACACCATCAATTAGTCGTCTAGTGTTTGAGCAGGAAATTTACAAAGGTAAGATAACAGGCGAAGCACACTGTTCAAAATGTTTTATCCATTATTTTGCGCTAAATTTTTAGCATTTTCAAAACGTAATTTTGTGGGTACGATGCATGGAACTGCACACCCATGATTTTTCGTTAAAGAAGCACAAAACACATTCCGATTGTAATGTAGGCAACTATCAACGAGCTGACGGAGAAGGCCCTCGAATTAACCTTTATCTGCCCAGTAAGTCATCAGGATGGCGCGCTTTGCATCCAAAACCCATTTCTCCTCCTCTAAAACAGCACAATTTTATTTTAGGACAGTTCACCTCCTGGCGACATTTCTCCGGTAAGCGTTCCCCCTAATACAGGGCTTCACTTCATTACCTATGCCAGCTCTGCATCGAAACGCATCAACCCTTATTTCAGGCAAATGGAAATTTGGATATCGTCGAGAGTGGTAAGAATGCTGTTATTTTGGTTTACTTAGAAGTTGTATTCGTTTAGGAAAGGTCGTTTCTCCGAGGCGTTACTTTGACTTTGAGTTACCTGTTCGTGACCGTGATGCTGGAATGCTTTTTCAAAGTAGACATACTTTAACATCGCACAATAGATTATTCTTTGTCCAAATGGAGGATTAACAAAGGGTATTTATTTAAGCACTAAGTGAATATGTTGACAGAGCTTCGATCTCATCAATCCCAAATCCAGGCATTAGAGGATCTGATTTTTAGGTTGCGACAACTTTTATAGACGTGTATGAATTCTAAAGGCCATTGGTCCTCATTACTTCGGCGACGAGAATAATGAGCTATTTCTCATAAAAAGAAGGAGGCCAAAGGCAAAACTATGCAAGGTTTCGTTGGCAATAGATCATAAGTTTACGATCTGAGTCCCTCCTCGGATTAAGGCTAATGGGACCGACGATGAGTTGACAGGAGGCAAAACCCAATCGCACCTGACAGCTCGGGTGGCGAGTTTATTGGTCGCGTTTTGCTGCGCCAATTGTGGTGTAGAATTAGTATCATTTGCATATCCTTATACCCACGTAGTTATCATGCACACATGTGGAAAAGGATTCCAATTTCATTCTATATGAAAATGCGGAGTGCTTATATTAGCGCAAGCCAAAGGGGGAAAAGGAAAAAACTCCCGAGTATGCATTTCATCGCTTTTCTTACCAACGCCTTTGAAATAAGTCAATTTGTCATTGTTTTAAAACAACCTTTTTTTGGATGGGACTGACGTTGTACATTTCAAAGCCATAGGAACTCCCGTACTCTGGTTTGGTTTCTGTACAAGGTTTCAAATTTAAGGATTTACAGTTCATGTGAATTAAATTATATTTTTACGGTTAAGAATATAATATGCTGTCAAAGTGAAGAAATGCAACTTCATTCTTCTCCATGCATTGTGGTGCTACTTTTATTTCTATGCTAGAAATTTATCCTTCCCCTTATAGTTCCGAAATAACACACTGTTTGATGGCCTATATATTACCCATTTTCACGCGAAAATAACGGCGCAAAACTATTGCACGTTAATCCAGAGTATTTTATTTAAATATGTTAAAGTTAATTACCCCTTACGGATGCATTTTAATCGTTTGAGTGGATTCAGAGAATGCTAGACGGGCCTATGGCAAAATAATAGCCAAGCCAACTTACACAACTTTCCTATTTCGGAGTGCATTGGAACTGTGTCAATGGAGAAACGAGGCTTGTGATCATGACAGTGCACCACGAGCAAATAATTGCCCTGTGTTGAGAGTAGCCTTTTGGTTACCGGACTTATGATAATAAGCTGGCGATTGCGAAGAGTGCTGACAAGAATCATGTGCCTAACCCAGAGCCCCTACCACGCGTCTCAGCCCAAGCGACGCCACCCTCGGGTCCGCACTCCGGGCATGTTCGGCATCTCGAGGAAATGCCAGTAGGGGGTCCACATCACATCGATGGTGAGGTGAACGATGCTGCCTGTAGATCTAGAGTGGATTCACACCGTTCCCTGCATCAAATGCAACTTTCGGCTATTAGGGTGAGTCTGTCTTAGGCATTCTGTAAATGACTAATGGTCGCAACACACGCGATTATACTACTACGGGTAAATAATAGGTCGTTGCAAGGACTTAAAATGAGCACGGATAATGGTACTACCTAAAAGTTCCTTCGCAAATCCCTCCTTATTCGTGACGCCTCAGTTTATGCAAGGCATTGTTCACCATAGTGTTGGGACAGGGTGTCTTACGTCATTACAACTTTTGCTTTAGAGTATCGTACCAAGTAGTAGATGATTGTGATCACAAAGGGCCTGAAACAGCGCCCTTGACATGGCGATTGGTCCTAGTTCATGTATTTCAAGGGGTTATACAAGGTGGAAGTTGCATAGAATAAAGACCGGAACACGTGAACAATTTCATCCCTTAAAAGTGCTATCAGATATAGACAGCACATAGGAAGTCCAGAGATTTGCGTAAATCTGTTTTAGATCGTTTTATGGAAATAAGCGAGCAAAGAGGTTGTTTGTATGCGGGCAAAATCGTTCCATTGGCACCCAACATCGAGCGGAATGAAGCAACACCATGTGAACGCCAATGTGGCCATTTGGAGCAATAAAATAAACAAAAACTCCGATGCGATTAGACTTAAGCTCTAATCACACTGTTTGAGGAGCGGATTCAACAAGGCGTTAAGCAAAAGTCGTTCTTCAAAAATGCCACTGACCAAGTACTTCAAAATACAGATGAAATATATTTAAATAGAATGCAAACACTTTGCCTACTCCTCCACTAGATAGCATAAGACCTCAACCTCCATATATCATGGCACCGAGTTCTTCAGAAAGCATTCAAATGCACCACTTTTGTGTCTCCTCGACTTTCTTTTTCCCCCGTCCAATGAGCTCACTTGCACAACACAACGTTGTATAAGGGCGTGGCGAAAGTATTAGTAATGAGTAGATAGTTTATTTCCTATTTCTTTTATTTCTTATAAAGAAATTTTTTGATGAATCGGAATCAAACTTTAAAGACAAGCACGGAACTACTGATGAAGGTAAGTGGCATGCTTCAAATCGCCTTGTTAAAGCTTCTCAAAGTATCTTGTCTTCTGGAATGCCTTTTTTGGTAGAAGTGCTAATCACTTATTGTTCCACCACTATTCAGCCACAAGAATAGTTACTTATAATGCACTCGAAGTGGATTTTCTTGCTTTTATTTTAATAACTTACCATTTTTACCAACCACCTCCTACAACTCACGATTTCTGAAAGTTGGATCGAGTGACACAAACGCAGATCGGTGTTGTCAGGACAAGCAGAAAGTGTCTAGACATCCCAAGAAGATGAACTGGCCAATTATGAAAACAAAGTGCAGCGAATCTCAAGTGAGACCCAAAGTTAAAAAACCTGTTCAACTTAAAATTCTTTTAACGATTTAACAAGGTCACATCTTCTTCCCATCTTTTGTAGCGATCATCAGCGAAAATTGAGGGTAAGATTCGACGACACTGCATTGGTATGAGTTATAACCATGAAATAGGAAACAACTACGCCCATGCTCTGTTAATAACACCTTAAATCTACATATTCTTTCCTAGATGAATCAATAGAAGCATCAAATCCCGATGACGAGAATGAACCCCTTTGGGCAGAACTGAAAAAGCACCGCGAAGAAAGACAGGCAAGTTGTGTTTCTTTATTTCAGGGCATTATCTGCAATTAAAATAGTGTAAAGTAAATAATTCTCAGAATAGCTTTGGAGTTTTGACACTACGTTATACTTGTAATCACTTCTGCTAGTAAAATAATTTTGGTTTGTAGAATGCTGTTACCAAGCCCCTGCTGAAGAGCACGAATGAAGGATACACGGATTCCATAGGTAAAGCACGTAGTGCCACAGATTCAGCCGATGCCGAGTCGAAGTGGAAAGCTACTTGGCAAGGAGAAGGAGAGAAGCCGTTGTCGCGAGTGAGGCTCTGGTGTCAAAAACCTAGTGTAGGTCAGGTGACACGCCGAAGAGTTGGGTTGATTTTCTGACGGTAAATAGAGTCCTGTGCATTTGTAGAGCACTTTGATTCCATCAGCGACTGTGCAATCAGCGAACTCTGGTGAAGTTTGTGCGTTTTGAAAAATTTTCTCGATTGTGCTGGGCCTTCTCTTCCAACTAATCGCTTCCTATTTGCTATTACCTGATAGCCAATCAAAAAGAAGCTTCTGTCAACTCGAGGAACAAACAGTTGCCTTTGTCCAACTCGGTAATCGGTTGTTTGGAGATATAAGACGATGCAACTATGAATTTTGATCTCTAGTTGAGTTAATAGTTACTAAGAGCGACAGTTTTATTACCATCGAAAGATGGGATGAGAAGTGATAGTCTCGATAAGTTACAACCCATTGCTATTAAAAATGTGCTTAATGGATTTGACTCTGCCTTTTTTGGTAGTTAGAGAGCGAGTACGAGCTGCAGATAAACTAGTGACTTGCCTAACATTGGCAATACTGAGACAGTTTCTTCCAGTAACGAACTGTCCATCTTTTTAGGTTTGCGGAGAAATCTCTAGGTATTCTTCTAGGGTGCCCAAAGGTTGGTTTTTGAAGACAATCAACTACAAGCGTTGAGACTGTTTTCAAGCTTTGAGATTGCTCAATATTTTAGAAACCAACTTGTCGTCTGAAAATCCGAGTAACTTGAGCTCTAATTCCAGTGGCAAGGTAACATTTCATGAGGTAATAATTATTACGGCCCCAGCTTGATTCACCAAAATCGCCATTTTTAGGAGGCGGATCTTCCTTCTCATACCATTGGACGTGCGTTTACAGACTTATGTACGTGGCTCATTGGTCTTTCTGTTTTAACCATCTAGGTATTATTATTGCCATTTCTTCATTTGGAGGCGCCTTACTACTACTGTGCTTTTAGCTCTGACAAGTTGAGAGTAACTTTCCGCATAGGACTTCGGGAAGGTTGTTAAGACAACAATTTTAGATCGCGAAGCCTTCCAACAAGGTATTTGGGAGTGTGTATGGCAAATGCAACGCACGTGGTCAAGTTGTTATTCATGTCAAGTCCTTAGAGGTTACTAGTTTATAAATCAAATAGATTTTGTTTGAAAAGGTGGAGAAGGGAATGGTCTCAACTCTAGATGGGTCACAAATAGAACGTTGGAATGAGGAAAGTACTACTATTTTGGCGTTTTTTCTAGCCCCACTGAGAGAAGTAGGCTACCGAAGAGTCATGGATGCAGTAAAACAATTCGAAATAAAAACCGGGGATGCTTCAAAATCAACGAATCTTAAATCAGTTGTGAGTAACTTGTTTCATTTTTGCCTCATTATTTAATTTTGCCAAAACCAAAATCATGAAACAATTCCAAATAGTACTGTTTATTGAGTGTAGCAATGGATGATTTCGTCTTTTCACATGCATCGCCATCCATGCGCCTATTGGGGATTAATATCTAATTTTTTTTGACTTCCATAAATTCTTCACCCGTACAAATCATACTCCTTCTCACAGCCGAGTTTACCGACGAAAAACAGAATGCAGCTGTCGAGAGATAATCCAGTTAACCACCGTTTTTCGCACTTTGCACAGAGCCGGACTGAGGAAAGCAAATTTTCTCCTAAATCCCTTTCAGTATATGTGAGTTTACCCTTCAAATGGGGAGAAAATATGCCCTACCCATCCTATTGCATTTTTTAATAGCAGACACTTGCATTGGAAAGCGGGATAAGCCCAATGGCAATAGTTATTGAGGTTTGGAACCCTTCAGTGGTACCATTTTCTTCCTTATCTTCATTACTTTAATTCGGTTTGGCACATTGTCAGCGGTTTTATTTTTGCCACAAAGACATTAATTTTTACGTCAACTACAAGACCTTGTACTTGCTGAATTAACCGAAAGGTGATAAATTGAAGTGTACCAGATTTGAACAGTATCGACTAGAAAATTTTCGTTCTCACCGATATTTAAAGTGAGGAACTTTACTTTCCCACGGTTCTTTCCTTTGACGACAAGTAAAGTGAAAGATTACCTTCCTTTCAGTCCTTGAATTTAGCTGCGAATTCCTATGCAAGAAGGTCCCAAGAAGCGGAAGGGGACCAAGAAGAAAAAGCGAATAAACGGATAGACTCTACTTCTACTCAGAAGATTTCCGAGGTTGTTTTTTTTAAATCTGAGTCCTTTTGAACCAATCTACCGTCATTATTAGGCACCTTGATCTTCTGCAAAATAGGTAGCCCATGTCATTGCTTGCAAATCCAAACAAATCATGCATAAGTACGCATTGGGCAGACTTATTATCCCTTCTACACTTCAAGAAGGTCACTACAGATATACCAGTCATGATTTTTTCATTATTTACCAGCTTTGTGCTGAGTGGTGTTACTATTCGGAATTTCATTAATTTCGATAATTATGGACTGGTGCAGTGGGAAGTGTCACTGCACCATAATAGCTGGATGATAAACGCTACTGAAATAAATTAAGTAATCATTATAATCCCTTATGTTTAAAGCCTTGAGGAAAAATGCTAGCCATAATGTCAAAATCACGCTTTTAGACGTAAGAGAACTGCACCGTTTAAGCGGAAAATCCTTCTTTTGCATTATTTGTAGGCACTCCTGCTTGACAAAGAAAGATTGACTCAGCCACATCATTATCGACCAGTTGGTGGAATCGACATTTACACAACCCAAGGTTAGTACTTTCACGAATTGGATTACTGTTGTAATTTTGATCCTCTCTTTCTTAATCATCTACAAATTGTTGACGAACTAACACAACACCACCGCTTTGATTGGATTTCAAATAGCTTCCTTCGCATGACTTGCATTTCTTACAACAAGTGGGTAAATGTGTCATTTTGATGCATACCATTGACTCAAAAGAATCAAATTACCATGCATCACAGAGAGATCTCTTCTACAGGCCCAAAGCTGATGCAGGAAATGAAGGATCGATTCAGGAAGAAACAAGGCGCCTCATACTTGGAGCCGGAGCCTAAGTGCCGGCCACAATCAGCGTCAGAAATTGGCCAGCCTACCTTCCCAAAGAGTGAAAAAAGCCTCGACGACGTTCAAGGCCTCGCACCCCTACCCGCCAATTTGAGTAATGATCTCAGCCACATTCTACCGAGTGTCCTAAAGGTACCCACCACTTGAGAGGCAATTTTTGACTCCCACTTGGTCAGTGCCTTATTCTTCAACCACAAAATTTGCTTTCTACTGCAGGAAAGACCGAAACGACCAGGAAGATTGCCATCACGTTACGCTAGTCAATTGCTCCCAGCAGATACTGTCGGTTTGAATTTAATGACGCCGATTCACGAACGTGACGAAAAATTCAACAAACTTTTTTAACATTTCAGCAGTCTCACAATAGAGGATCCACGAACTCAACTGAAGTATGATTTGAATCAAAGGTACAAACCTGGATCACAGAACTGATCACTATTTAAAGAAATAGAGCTTGTCACTATCATAGCGATTTTTCTTACTATAATGTGAAACAGGGACTAGCACAATGTAATTCAACAGACGCCTGCACTTTTCAGTCCGAGAAAATTAATTGGTAATATTTTAGTGCGATGTATCAAACGAGCTTAAAGTTAGGCACAATTATAAGAATATATTTAAAACGATGTTGGAAAAGGAATATGTACATGGTAAACCTGTTTCCATACAGTTTAGGGCACGGTATCAGAAGCACTTGAAGGCGGTTTCATGTAATTGACGCATCTGGAGGGATCAGTTGGGAAGAATTCTTGAGCACGGGTCATCAATCGCTTAATGCCTTGAATAAATTTTCGCTGCGTCTCGTCGTTGAGCACGTGAGCAACATTTTTTGCGTGAATCTTATCCTGCGCCGTACGCTGGTGAATGCCGTGGTTGGTGACGCCCAGAGGCCAAGGTGCTTTGCCTATCGCAAGATCCAAGTAGGCATCGTTTGCCTACAAACAGTGCCATTCACCTCGAAGCTAAGTTAACCTACCTTCAAGTAATTTCTGTCCATGAGTAAAACAACCACCTTGACAAGAGAGTCCAAAATATCGTCTTGACAACGCTAAACATAAATAGAAAGTTAGAAGCTGCTACAAACAGACATACCTTTGTCTTCAGCAGCTTGAACAGGGGTTTTATGTACTCCAAGGTCTGATTGTATGTCGCGCTAGCCATCTTTCCGGAATAAGATTGCTTAACTTCTCTGGAACGCTGATTCAAGTGCGTTCCCCATTTCGAAAGAAGAAACTAAAGCGAATTCACTATTTAAGCAAATAGGGTAAAAATAACAAGGAACAATTGTACTTATCACAAATCAAAATAATGTTAAAGAGCTATAGACACTTCAAAAGCATCAAAAACTGATAAAGTCGCAGAAACCGTAATACCTCCCAATTTTAACTTGCTGGCAAGCAACGATAGTTAAAAAGCCAAGAATTTAGCAAAAGAGATACTAGTTTTATAAACGCGCCGGTTCACAAATACCAGATTGCGTAAAAACCACCTTCAAATATCGGAGAACGTGTTCCGAAACCTCTTCTCTGGCAGCACGGTCATTCGTTTTGGTGACATGATGCATATCTGTCGCTCGAGCGAAACTTGCAGCAACCGCCGTTGCATCATCAGTGGCATTAGGTTCACGCATCATGACATACGATGACAACGTAACCTTCAAAACGTCCATTTCTTCTGGAGAAATATAATCCTTTTTGATAGCAACTTCCAGATTTGCACTACCATCAGAGGTAGCAGCCGCTGCTGCATTGTTCCGAACTTCCCCAAAAACAGCTTCGTCTTCGTCTTCGTCTACCTTGTCCATAGCAGCGAGCAAGTCGTTCCGCAAGCCTTTCGATTCCGGTTCAAGCAACTGAATCCGCTTTAGGCGCTGAAACGTGTCGAAGTCCGACTCCCCAAAGAGTCTAATCGGTTGATTTCTTTCTCGAAGAAGCTTAACAACCTGGGCATCTTGAATGAGATCAACAACTGCAAACCAAACCTCTCTCCTTGGCATTAGTTTCCCTTTCGCCTTCTCCTCTCGTTCCCTTTCCATTTTTTTGAGAAGCAAATTTTCTTCGGGCGTCTGATGCAGGTAAGGCATTGGTAAATGAGACATACCGACTGCAGAAGACTGGAATAACTGGCATCATCTTCTGACAGAACGATATTAGTTCTGTACTTGCATTTCGTTGTGTATTCATGCTCTTCCAACTTCGCAAGTTCTGAACGCTTAAAATACTTTTTTTCTTTGGTCTAGAACATCAGAGTCGAATAAACAAAATTACAATGAGTCCATTGTCCTGAAGCGACTTGCGCTTACGAGCTATCTCTGCGATCAATAAGTCCATTACACACTCAAGCTGGATTATGTAAACGGCGCCTTGTCCAGAATGCTAACTTATACAATGAACATTACAAATGATACAATAAAGTTAGTTAAAAATCATGCCAAAAATTTCTAAACTGTTTTAAATATTAAAAAATGAAAAATTATGAGTGGACAACTTTTAAGGCACTTCTTGGTATGCCTAACGCACTTAAACCCTTTGTAATAAAATACGCTATGCAGAATTATAACAACGACATTATGCTTACAAGTAACTTTTAAAAGTCAGTAGCGTGAACCACAGATCTTCCTAAAAATCGCAGGAAATTAAGTTTGTTTGGAGGCTATAAATCGTACCATTGTGTAGAGTTATGAACTGTAGCTACCTAATTGTGAAACCGTTCTTTTCAATTGATACATAGGATAAAACCAAGGTAAGCTGCCTCTTTAACTGCCAGAATATTACTTTTTTTGTTTCCATTTTGGCACTTTGATTGGGGGACTAAACAGACTAGACATGCAAATTTTTCCGAAGCATCAAGGGTAACTCCTTTTGAGGCTGGCGATTTCTGCTTAGCCGTGAGGCTGCTGTATCCTAATTGCTTGCTGCCCAAAAACACTACTCATAAAAAGCCCGTAGTGCGGTTGTAATCACTATTATTTTCCATTGGTAAGCGTTCATCAAATTTATGCTCTAAAAACCGCTTTGCCTGTACAACTCCCTCTCTACTTATAATCCAACCTACTTTTCAACCTGCATTGTTTATCTGCCACTCTACCCATATATCCACTTACACACATACCTGCCTATATGTTTATCTGCCTTCAAATTAGCGTCAAGTCGACTGGTAAATACGCCGACAGCTCTTTAAATGAAACTGTCTTAATGTCTCCTGCCAATAGGAAAAAAGAAAGTTTTTCATTTGTTGTATGCAGCTAAAGTGGCTAGTTATTGGGATTACCGACACGGAGTTATCAAATAGATTCCTTTGAGGAAAACCGAAATACATTTTTGAAGCTGTCACCAATTTGCTAATTGTCTTCAATGGTACAACCTTTAGGCGGAAAGTGTTCGGTAAAAGCGTTAATCCATCCGCGTCTACCGCTATTGCATGTCTACACTAAAATCAAGACATATGCGATAATTTTTAATCCTTAATTTAAATAAAGTTGCCTCCATGGTCACAGGTTTGCTGACTGCAAGAATTCTTACGATGTTTTGAGGCTGATTTTTGGTATTAATTTGGCCGTCATGTCCCATTTTAAGAAATATTAGCGGAGGCTATCCATAATCGCGACTGCCACCCCGTCCGTTGCCCAACTCTTCCCAAGCTTCCGTGAGGTCTGTTCGTATTGCCCTATTGTTTGTGCTTTTCATTTTTTTCATGGGACGTATCCTTAAGAAAGAGAAGGATGAACATCCATTCATATTTTTTCAGGTATTTTAAAGGTCTCTAAAGTTTTGCATTTGTAACTCAGGTAGATGCATCAACTTGATTACCTAGGGGCATTTTTGACAATTAATATTTACAATGACTGAGTAATTTGACGCATCATACCCAGCGACTAGCTGATGGGATTGCATTATATGCAATTCTGCCTCCTTGATGGGAAATATTTTGTAACAAAAATACATTTGTAACACCACTTTAAAGTAAACGGACCAGACAAGAGGACGGGTGACGATTGGCTAGAAAAAAAGCCCCCCATTTGATTTATACTTGGAAATCCTCAATTGAAGCCAGGTTTGACAATGAGCGTAAAGGATCTTATTAATTTGCAACTTGTGTAAAAGAAATACGTGAGTTCTGGAAACTGCATTTTTTGGACTGGAGCTTTATCATGACTTTGATAGCGCGTGTGCGTGTGTGAGTACAGACAGCCGCAATCCCAAACAGGAGATTGGGGATAGCGACTTCAGAACAGAGGTCATAACTTTCAACAGTCTCGGCACATTCAGAGTGCGGACGCACGTACGTCTCTGTTACCCCGGGGTACCCAAATGGGCATCATTCCCGTGCGTTCATGCCCTTTTGAAGAGCTTTGATGATAGAGTGATTACCAGTGCCAATGAGGTGTCCCGATGTTGTATTGACCATGGAGGAGAAAGTAAAAGGGATATTTTTGGGGATGTGTGCAAAAAAGAGATTAATTCCCGCAATATAACCTCCCTTACATTAAAATAAATATGTTACTGGTGCTGTAGATACCTTTAACAGCTTTTGGGGTAAAATTTTAGCAATACTTTAAATTTTACCTCCGTGCATTAAGCTACATTTGCAAACACACCGTTCAAATCTATCCCATAACCTACATTAACTCACCCCCTAAACCTGGCAATTACAAAACTTAACGTATACCAAAAAACTGACTGAGAGTAACAAGGCTTTGGAAATGAAGACAATTGCAACAAAGATAGACGCATTACTTAAATAAAGTAACAGGAGTTTTTCAGACTGATATGAAGTCTACATTTACTGCTCAAAAAGCTACAGCAAACTGTAGGCCTTTTGAACTTATAACTTTAAGGACAATTGAAACGCCAGGAAAGACTTACGATTGCGTATCATATTAAATGATTTTGATGTAGTACTGGACTGTATTGGCGGCCTGACTATTGTCACAGGTTTCTGTGGGATGATTTAGGCGCAATAAGCAAGAACAACTTCTTGATTCCCCCAATGCGATAAAATTATTGTGGACCATCAGTTTTTGTTTTTAGACGGAACCCTTAATGGCCTAAATGCAAAATACCGTCATTCCAGCTTAAACTCATAGTAAAGGGCTTGGGACGATTTTTTACCATAAAGAATCTGCTTTTAGCGACTTGTTTTATGGTGCGCGTGATCAAAGTCATTCATTTTCCCAGCTATTCCAGAAAAAAGTAGTAAAATTGCTGAAAACAGTTTATTACTAACTGGAAGAAATGAAGCAGATACATTTTCACACATTTATTTGGTCGGTTGTTATCTATTTTACACATTTGCTACGCAGTATCTTGAAAGAACGTAAGCTGTCCCGACAAAGTGGTGTCAAACGGAATTCGCGCTCCCTTACAAAGTGAGCTGGGATAGATCCTCTAAATGCGTAGTTGTCATTTGATCCAAAAATCTTTAACAGGTCTTTTTTAGTGAAAAGTAATGCTGCCTTTATGTCTTTGTCGGGCTGCACATCCAAAGATTATTTCGAGTTAGAAACGCATATTTTGAGCATGGCCTCTATGTTAGGAAAGCCTCGTGTTTTGTGTTCGGCAAACGTTGGCCTTGAGTCATCGAAGTGAAACATGAAGTATTAGTTGTCATGGCTAGGAGTCATATGCGACAATCACTCGGTTTATTCCCTCATGCAATGTTAAAGCTCACTCACAATGGTTGATCCTAACATAACCAAAGGTAACTGCCTCCACGGCAGAAAACTCGTTTCAAGTCATTCTTATCATTAGCAGCTGGCACTGGATTAGGGCAGTATTATTAATACAAAAGGTTAAGTTTTGTTGCTACTACGCTAGGGGGAAAAGAAAGCTGAGGAGGAGCTATCATCGTCACTAGTGCCTGTATCTCACGCTACAAAGTTGCTTGGCTCGGTTAAGTGTTGGCAGTTTTCTAGCGAACTGACGTTCTTTCTTATTAAATTTAATTTGACAATTTCTTGTTTTTAAGGCAATCTTCAAAGTTCATCTTTATTGGGGATAAGATTGTTTTATTAATGCTCTGAATTGATGAACTAATTGCCCAATTAGTATGAGAGCTAAAAATAGTAAAAATGTCTAAATTTATTATGGCAACTTTTAAACTTGAATTCAAATTCGTCACTTTAATATCTAGTCTAGGCTTTATTTGTTTGCATATTTTATGTTTTCGATGACAGCAAACGCTAAAATCATAACAAGGTGGCTAAGATGACGTGTTGGATCAAAATCATTAATTCGTTCTTGCAAAATATGAGCCACTGCACACTAGATGTATCATGCAGTATAGCTTAAAGGCTTAAATTCGGTGAAATGAGATGTGGAGTGTTCCTGATGTGCTCTGCCATTGCGGACACTACGCGGTGTGTCCGTATCTTTACTTAAAATTCCATTTGCTACGTCAATAGGTAGATGTAATAGAAGTTTATTTTTCCTCTACCTCATATGTCCTCCATTGCTGTACTTAGCATCGTTTTATGCAGAGTTTAAACAGCTTGCCTCTCAGTCTGTTAAATGCAAACGTAACTGACGCCGTTCCAGTGAAGCTATTGGACGGGAGTTGCTTTTGGGCATCACTATCGTTGGGAAATCAGGGTGATTTACCACTGCTTATAGAGGCATTGTTCGCACACAATGAACGGTAAACGTTTAAACGATTGCAATTATTGTAGCTTCGGTTCCACTAAGAGCCTGTGTTGCATGTTTTTTCCGTCATAAACGCTCCTGTTCAAATGTAGCGAAAAGGATTTTTAACTCGGTTCTACTCTTTTGCAGCGTCCATGGGCAAAAGAGTATGCAATACGGTGAATTCCTAACGAGCACATTAAATTACATTTTTGGTTTGATTACAACGTTCCATCAGCAACAAATTGGTAAAACTCCTTTTCCATTGTTCAGTGGAATCATTTGGCTTTTACAAGCTTTATTCCCCTCGGAACGGATGTACAGCCAGTTTTCTAAGTGGCAGCCATAAAAACTTGGCACTCCATTTAATTATTTGCATTTTTAGCCACCTAGTAAACTTTATTCTGCATAGGTTTTGCCTCTACTCTACGGCATGGGCTTAAAATCATGTTTGGAACCCTTTAGCTCCTTTATCTGCTAGTAATACAGGACAATATTACGACTTCAGGTACGACCGAAGGCACTACAGTACACCTTCCGCTAATTTCGAGTGAAGCAACTTAAATTCTTGGTTTTTTGGATTGAAAGGTGTCTGGTTTTTCGTAAATTGGCATGCCGGCTATAATCCACCAGGCTCACATCCCCATGGGGAGCGGACAGGACCCGAATGTAATGCCAGTGTTTCAAAGAAACATCATATTTCTGCAAATGACACCTGATACTCGCATTCGTTTATAGTACACTTTGTCAAGTAAACGGAAAACAGGAAAAGTTAGGCGTAGGTCTTTAAATCTATGAATCACCAGCGTAGCAATATGCGTCGATGAGCCGTGGAGCGATTCCCGAAATAGCCGCCTTTGGCCAATGGCGGAATCGAAGTTGGTTGTGGAAAGTAGAATATTTTTTTAAAAAAAAGGTAGGGTTTGTGGTTGGTTGGTCTTTGGCTTCGAATTCAAAAAGTGCGCGAAACACTTGCTGTATGCGTGTCTGCATTGGGTCGTCGACGGTGTGGGAAAAATTTGACTGCACTTCAACGAGCCAGCTCTCGCCTGTAAATGCTCACCCAAACATCTGCAGTTGAGATTGACCCAAAATCGAGAGAGCTCAAAACACGTGGTTTGGTAATGGTAATCTCAGCATAATAACAGTAAGTGGAACCACGTATAAATGCAAATTAAAAATTATTATTCTGTTTATGCCAGAGATTCGTCCTACAGGATTGACACGGAATCGGTAAACTCTCTTCATAGGAGACAACAGTCCCGAGTAGAATGTTATCATCAAAAAGTTGTTTGAAATGTTGATGGTAAGTTGATGCATACCTGTCTGACAATGCCTTTTGGAAGGCAAGGCGTCAGATAATACTGACCACGCGGAAGTCGTCAACTCGAAGAAAGGGGACAAACTTGCTGGCCTGCGAACTTTCATCATGCCTCTCGAGTACCCAATCTTGCTCCATGGGTGTGGGATTAGAGTTGAACAAAGGGACATGGAGTTAGTTCCTAAATAATTTTAATAAAGATTAAATATATCAGAATTTTTTCAAAATATTTAAGGCGATACACAAAAATAAATAAATATAATATAAGTAGATTCAAGCGGCAATTGCTTGTCAGTAATTGCGAATCGCTGTAGGCCGCAAGGTTTCATGTAACTCATGAGGTCTGCCCACTCACAAGCCCCATTTTGGGGCAGCCACTATTTCGCTGGTGATGTGCTCTAAGGTCTTAATCAATCCGCCTTTAATGCATTACTTTTTTTAAAGTGCCAATTTTTAGCCATAATAAACCTAAGAGACTTGCTGGAAAGTGTCAAAGCAGTATATTAGGCTGTCCTTGTGAAGTTTCCACCAACAATTTACGTCCCCTGTATTCAAAGCAACTCTGGTGCATTCATTAACACGGAAGTGGGGAAATAGTAATAATAATCGACAGCGGGTCACTTTTGCGTAGTAATTGGCCAAACCATTTTACAGATGGAACAACTTCGAACAGCTTAAAGCTACAAAGAGTAAAATGCTTCATTTATAAGCAATTGATATCTATGTAGCTCTAAGGAGTAAGCATATCATTTACTGAACGCGGGTCTCTAGACTATCTCATGCATTTCATGGTCATTTAGAGTAGATGAAGGGTTTATGAACAGACTTGTAACTACCGCCATTAAATAATTTAAAGACAGTTGATTCTGTAGCGTCCCGAGACTTCCTTGAAGGCAAATAAGGCGTAATATGAGGGCAGAATACATATGTATTCTGCAAACAAAGGAAATTGGAGCTGCTGGCATGGCCCAAGGGCCAGCCCACCCGGCTAGGACAATGTAACCGACCAAGTGGCCGAAACCGAAACCAGGCGTTAAGCAATACTTTACAGATATGACCTAAATTAGGCCAAAAGTTTGGGGAAGTATGTATATTTAAGTGAACTTCTACAAAGAAACATCAAAGTGTCCTTATGAGATAGGTGGAAATCTCTAACAACCCGACATCGTTATGACTATGCTATTTACTTGTAGTTCGGCAGTGCTGTTACCGTCGACTAGTGCAGATACCCGGAATATGAGATTGCGACGTTGACATCCCTGATGTGGCGGCTTGAAGGAGAGTAGATTGCCTCGATGTTACTGAATGCAGCTGTTTTAGCATGAAGGAGTAAAACCGATCCGATATTTGGAAATAGAGTTTGACAATGACACAAATTAAATGCAGTCAGATGGTTGCTCTACAAAAAAAACCGAACTAGATTGCTTTCAAGCATTTTCCATGCGTTCGCATCTTAACTGACTTAAGAGTCAAGGAGAGTATTATTAGATGATTCCTTAAGATGGCCCCAAGATATCTAGGTAATTGCAAGTAACTGGATACCAATGAACAGGAATTTAGGCACTAACACGACTATGATTCCCGGAAGTTACGTGAGGCTACTAGACTTCCTATGCAAATGTATTCATAATACCTGTAGTACCATCTTTGCCTTCTCTGGATTTGTCTGCATGCAACACACTCACGAAGTGCACAGTGCGGGTGTCGATATGGTTTACGTTACGAGAGTCTCCAGCTCTGTGCCACGATCCTAGGGCGTGGGGTTTAATTTGATTTAGTTTGTCCTACCACTTCGCATTCTGCCAAAATTTAAAATCGCTTACTTCATATTGCGGCAGGATTTTGCAATGATGTTAAGAACAGGTAAGTGAAATCATTCATATAATCCGAAAAAATTAAGCAGTATTTGAGTAGTATTTGCTGAGAATGGGAATCCAACTAACAAATTATCTCACGATGGCACATACTTTAGCTTAACCAACCGCGTGAAATAGTTTCCCGTATTTGTGAAACACTATGCTTCGGTAGTGTTGCATGTGAAGTCTTGAATATGTTAACTTTGAAAGGACGACCACACCTCCTTCAAGACCAACCCCAAGTGAGTGTCGTTGTGAAGTAAAGCACTTGAATCACTAACAAGCCACTAAAAGTCATTACTAAAATCCCGCCTTTTTATCCTTCTTTTGAATCACGAATGAATAATGTATGAGAAGTTCTAAGGCTAACAACTTTTTTGCGAATGAACCACAAAAGAGTATTCAAAATTCTTGATTCAGTCGGTTAATGAGAATATGAAGAATTCATATTGCCATTTATCACTTTTGAAGTAACTTTCCATCTATACCCTTCAAAGACTTTGCTTTGAGCCCTCCTTTTCGTCCGATAATGCGGCTCCTGGAGTGGATGAAGTGGTGCCTATGCCTGCCTTGCGATACCATCCTGTTGGGTGATTCTGTTCCTTTTTGGAGCGGAGCCCTGATCGTGGTTAAAAGCGCCTTCCTATCCGAGAGTTGGTGAAAATTATGCGAGATCAGAAGGAAAATTATTTGTTAGGATAAGCGATTCGCATTCTCGGCCAACTGCGAACAGAAAACGATTTAGAGTGGAGTAAAGATTAGACAGGGATCTTCACTTAAGGCTATGGAAGAGACGAACAATAAAGATGACCTCTTATTCTTTAGTCCACTTGTTAGAAAAGGTGTTTAAAGGATGTTTGGATGCGCTGAGCATATTAAAGGACTGGAATGCTGTTGAATTTACGATTAAATTTAATTACTTCTTTGTCTAAACTAGAACTGTGGTTAGCTAGATTACTTCGCGATTTACGATCCTCTCGTCCACCACAGCGTGGTACCTGTTTGAATCAGCCTACATCGCTCATTTTTACGGGTAAAACGAAAACGGATTCTCACGAAATCGTGATAATCACCACCCCTCATGCCACTCAAATTTAAGATATCGTTCCTTGACCAATCTTCTCGAGTTAGGACTCTGAAGCTGGTGGCAGAGGATAGCGGTTGGAAACACTACAATGGAAATCTGTGAGTATGAGCTGGAATGAGGCATGAACTGCAAATGCTTCTAATTCTTAAGTTTATTTTATCTTTATTCAATTTTTGTATCTGGTACCTACAAATCCATTGAATGACTTTAATTAGATGTGGAGACAGTGGCTAATGGCTTAATAGAAAGCTGTTAATTGACTAAACGGTTCGAGAAGTTGGCACAAAGAGCAGCCTAAGCAGTCATAAAAGGTGGATTGAAACCGGCCATGCTCAATACATCCAATGGCCAAACTTTGACTTACATTCAACGTTAAAGGGGAAAATCTTCTTGATTGTGGGTACTTATAAGCCACGGTGAGCATCGTATAACAAAGCTTCTTAAAATCGATGTGTGTAATTAAGAAAGACAAACAATTTCCTTGTCAAATATAAATTTAAAGAAGTTCATTCATTATAATTAGATGTTCATCTTTTTTGAAACAAGGATAAAATTTTCATGTGCTTGTGTTTTCGATTACACACCAAAACAGTCCCAATGAACGCACCATAGCGCCCAGCTCCGAGTGTCCCCTGAGGTGGTAGGGAGTCTAGGCGGAAGAGTGGTAGGAACTAAGAGACCATATCACCAAGAGGATGTGCAATCTCCGGAGACTTAAGTGGCCGCATAATCTAACCCAGAGTCAACCAAACCGTCAAATCATTGCAGTGTCATCCTTCGAATGGCCATCTGGTGGTTAGGGATGGAAGACGTCGCACAAATGAGGGGTGCAGAGTATGGGGCAGGGCAACTATGTTTTAATGAAAATAAGCAATATTGTGTGCACCACGTTCTGCTGGTCTCTTCAAATGATCCCATTGGAAAGGGCTTTTGGCAACAGAATTTGCGAATACTACATACGATCCAATTTTATCAGATTTTGAATGAGTTTTAGAAAACCCTTAAAGCTTCTTCCAGTCTAGTATACACAAACGGTAACCAGCCTAGACAGGATTGCAAGCATTTCAGCCATCGATACCTCTGTAGATGTTGCGCTCAATATCGAATGAATAACTCTTATTCCTCTTTTGGCTTAAAGGCCGATTCTTAATGTTCAGCTGAAGCCTAGGGTAAAGAAGCGGCTGTAACAGTTGCGTCAACAAAACTGGTGATTTTAACTGATTCGTAAAGAGTTTTTGCAAAGTTTATTCCTCCAACATTACAAAATACAAACTTTTTGCGTGCAGATCGCAGCTAGTCATGCAAAAATAAATATAACTTGCTAGAAATGGTACGAAAATAAATTAAACATTAAGAGCGTTGCAAAATAGTTAGTGTGGAATCAGGAAAGAAACATTTTAGCGTACTTTCCACTGTGATCTAGCACACTCATCAATAAGACGCGCATGGTTATGCGAGGGCAACGAAAACACCGCGGTAGCAGTTATGTTTGCGTGATGGACAAAGAGCGCATTTGAGGGAAACGGGTTGGCCATGCCGTTAACTACAAGCCATTGGCCACTTGAGCTTTCGATGTTCTTCCGTGAGAGTGTGCATTTGTAGTGTTTTGCAAACGCGAGTCAGTGGTCACACATGAGTTCATTAAGGATGTTTAGACTACCGGAAGGGAGCTCAAGCACCGAACCTCTGATCACTGAGAGTCAAAAAAGCTCTGAGCAATCCAGCGATCCGAGCGAAAAATCAGCTTCATGGAGCACGCGTATAGCTCCGGTTTCAGGAGCTATCAAAAAATACGGCACCAAATGGCAGAACAAAGTGCGTAAGGCCAAGGTGGCTTCCGGTGAGCCGGTGGAGATTAGCAATGTAATAAGCCTACCATTACAAATTGAATCGTTAACTTCGTCATTATCGCAGCAGGCAATCATTCACAAATCGGTTGCATTTAGTTCTCAATCGCAGCAGAAGCAGCAGCAAGAAGACACGGGAGCAACTAACACGATGCACTACTCAAACGCGCGATCACTCACCAGCTCCATCTATAGGTCGACAGAGAACAAGGCATCCTCCAGCACAGATGATACCATCATCAAAACCTGTGGCAATGCTAACGGAACTTTTGTTGATTCTGGTCAGGCCGAAGTTGGTCCTCCAGTTATGGCAACTCCTTCGCCTCCCTCCCCCAGTTTTGTCCACACGAATATTGACCCACCAGAGGCTGGCAACAAACTCATTGACGAGAATACGCGCATATACACAGAGTTAATTAACGACCGGATTAAAAGGAGCTGCAAAAAGTTACCTAAGGGCATTGGAACTGGTATGCTTCTCTCAACCCCAGCTGCGGGGGTGCTACTAGCCAGCCTTTCCATTGGTGGTGGGAGTGGTGGTGAGATAACAGGAACGAAGAGCAGCACAGGGCCTGACATGTTAACTTCGACGTGCCAGAGTGCAAGAAGTGCATGTCGACAGTCTAGGATGGAGCTAAAGAAGAAATCTTCTAAGATCAACGTCACGTTGGCACCACTCCTGACCGAGCAAATGGGCTCAGTTGCGCAGATGGGCAAGGCCAAAAAGGACACCGTTGCGGGGCTAAAATTGGCGTCTGGAAATGGGCTTGTTTTCAAGAGCCAATTGCAGGACAAGGAGTACGTTTTTCTCAATGCTGCCGAGTTTGGTGAGGTTGAGATTGTGCGGGAACTGCTAGATGACCCTACATTGAATGTTGATTGCGTGGACTACATGGGGAGAAACGCGGTTCTACTTGCTATGAAGACTGAAAATATTGAATTAATCGGTGCTTTGGTTGGAAGATTAAGTTTTTATGCTGTTGAAGACGCCCTCCTAAATGCCATCAGCCAAGAGAAAATTCATATAGTGAAACTTATCATTGACCATCCGCAGTACATTCGTATGGAAAAGATCATGGCTCCTCGAGGTCAGCGGTCTGGCTTGATAGGCAAGTGCATTGAGCGATCCCAATTCTCTGCCGACATAACGCCTCTCATGCTGGCTGCTCACACGAACAATCATGAGATCATTCAACTCCTTCTCGATCGCGGTTTCAAACTCGAAATGCCGCACGATAGGAGTTGCCTCTGTTTGGACTGCGAATCTATAAGGGCCCAGGCAAGCCATTACTATTTCATTGAATCAAAAATAGAGTAATTCAGTGATTAAAATGAGAGGTTTATTTGTTAACGAAGACTTGTTTTGCTTCAAGTCATAATGGATTCTGACAATGCCATATTCCCACAAAAATGCATGGTACCATCAAAAAGTGAAGCTGTAGTACTGATTGGGAGAATATTTTCACCTTTGCATAAATTTGCCATCCTACTAATTGCTCCATTTGCTGTCATCTGGTACAATATTCCTTGAGGACTCCTTTTTGGATGAATAAATCCTGTTCAGTCAAGACTAGCACTGAAACTGACCTAGCTGCACCAAGCTTATACCTTGAAAGTAATTTTTGCAATGGATAAGAAAGAGATGGCACACCTAGCCACATTCTCAACAAATCCCTTTTTTTTCTTGTCACATAACTTTATGTAGTTGTGGAATGAATCACCCCGATCCGATAGATTTGTGAGAGAACAGCAATAGAAACCGCGGCTGTAATCAACTCGGTATGTATGTGCCCAATTTGGTGGAGAGTAAAGTCAGGGATTGATGCGATTTGTGGGTTCGCGAGGTGGAGAGGTACAAGCACACGATGATTAGTAGTTGACTAACAATGAGTTTAGCGGGAAGAAGTCTTCCGCAGTTAATGCACACCGATGCCCCGTTCAATTTACTCAGATTTATTTAGTAATGCATCCCGCAAAAATCCAAAACGAAATACACGCGGAATTCCAGATGCCTGATTATTTTCCATTATGTGGAGAAAGCGGCAGCATTTTTTCCTTCCCATGCCAAGCTGGTACAACTGTAGCGCGTCCGAGGGCAAGACTGCATTCCTCTTAACTCCTTTTCGGGCCTGTAAAGCCCACTCAATTTGCAAATCCATTAAGTGAAAATGGGGAGGCTCGGTTTTTCGATCGAATAAAAATTCGTGCTTATTTTCCTATCATTAGTGCAGAATTCCTATTCACTTCCAAGATTCATCGTCAAAATATTTTCAAATTTGTATATACAAAGGTATAGAACCAAGAGCTTTTTGAGCTTCACTTAAATATTTTGCTTTCGTATTAAAAAGCTTAGCTTTTGTTGTTCAAAGTGCTATTCATCCCACAGTCCAGTTCAAGTTTCATGGGCAAATTACCACTCCACGCAATTTGGATTCAAAAGCGTTCGGCCTAACACATCCCAAGGCTAATATTCGCATCCACCAATTGACTGGCCTGCAAAAAGACAAATGCTTTCTATTTTTTAATAAAGGTCATGTCATTGTCTCACAACCACTGACTCTTCATTAGCTGGGACTGGTTACTTTGAGCGTTTTATGGAATAAGGCTGTAACGTCGCCTGTTAGAGAAATCAAGTCCCCAATCGTCCTCCATCAAAGCGCTAACGACACCCTTATGAATGGCGTGTAAGTCAAGTAAACTACAAAGCGCCGCAATTAATGGAAGGTGTTAATGAAATAACATATGTCAGAGTGAGTGCGGCTGAATATTTTGCTGGTTGCTGCCCGGCAAGTGGAATGTGCAGCACACGTCTTGAGTCCCCTTTGCATTGCACCAAATGCACGTAGGCCGAATTTGTTGCAGCTCCTACCGCAACGTTATGAAGGTGTAACTTCCGAGAGGCAGCTGCAAGCAGAACAAAAAGGAAGAATATGACCTCTGACGCATGGAAAACACCTACACGCTTTTGATTACGGAGACAGTCTATAAAGAACTTCTGCTTCTTGAGAACTTATTCCATTAAAAGTGATGCTAGAAACCTCATGAAGGCGTCACCTTTATCGTTTCCAAGGAGGCCATTCTCTACTGCAATCACAGTCACAGAGTAGGGGCTACTAAATGGAGACCATACCTTAAAAAATCTCTTTGAACCGTAGTGATTGAGTATTTTGTCGGTGCTAATGACTGAACAGTCAAAAACCAGCACTGAAGATGGCGTGAAGCACGAATTTCGGTACTGAATAAGCGTAACTACATTAAAAAACTGTTTTGCCGTCAAATCATGGTGGCGGAGGCTCAACTTTGCTACTTTTGATGGCACTGCACTGTGGCTGATTACTAAATGAATAAATTCGAAGAACTGGAACAAATTTGACCTTTTAGACGCTAATTATTGGAACAATCTGTCTTGATGCGGAGTAAATAGCGAGGGAATATTATGATTTCAAGGGGTGTGTCTTTTGTCAAAGATCAAATCTGCTTTCCAACAGGCTATTAACGACATCGATAAGCAGTGAAGTGACTGCATGCTTTAACAGCCTCATTTTCCTGATGACCCTTGGTGGGACCTTGAACGTCAGCAGCCAATGCCGAATGGAGGGGGACTTTGTGCTGTGCTGAGTCCCCCGATCACAGGTCAGCAGGTCAACCTACTTGAATGGTTTCTCTGAATGTTTTAAAGTTTCGGTGAAGAGCCTAACATGACAACTTTCAAGCTTCTGTACTGATCTAATAAACTTAGAAGTAGAGTTTGCCTAAGCTTGAGGAAAACAATGTGGTTCTAGAGGCGTTTAGTAGACACAAGGTGCTTTGCACATAGTGATTTTGATGAAGAACAAAGCAGTATTTAAAGCAAACGATGAAAGTTTGAAGTCACATTGCACCTCCAATCCCTTGGAAGCAACCAACCCAGCACTTCGTTCTTATATATGCATGCATTGATTCTTCATAATGCGCCGGTAATGCTCTACTTTTAAGACCGATGAAACTATTGTACCGATTTTGTACAGCTTTCCGCAAGAGTTATTTCCGTGAAGATTTACTGCGGAGTCCGTTTTAATGGAACTTCTCACGAGCCCTATCGTGAGAATGCGATCCCGATTTCGAGACTAAATTAAACCGACTCTTCACTTTATCTCTCCTCATGGTAGTATTTACTATAGAATTTATTAAGAAATCAGAGTCATCAAAACGCCCTTAAATAACATTAAGCAGTTCTAATGCTCTTTTGCATCAAGTCTGTTAATGAGCACACTCGTTACATGGCATTTAACAACGGATGCGCTGGGCTTAAGCACGCAGACACGAAGCGGCAAAAACAGTTTTCTGAGAAGGAGCCACAAAAAAGACGCAGTTTTTCCTGTCTTGTGCACAGGACTCCTTGATCCTAGAGATGCAGCGACTGCACACCTACCAGGCGCTGACCAGCTCGGCCTACTTGGCCCTCACCACGTGCGACCCCGTCTCCTCCGCCTTCACCCTTCGAGGCGAACTATATCAACTCGCCTCGCAGGAAAAGCAGTTTAAGGCAAGGATTAACCACTAATTACCTACTCGATTTGAATTTTCGAGTGCTTGCATCTCTCAATGCACTAACCGTTCAGTTGCTTGCAACAGTATGTCCTTTTAGTGCTATTTTTTGGATTGCCTTTTCATAAAACAACATATAAAACGGTCCGAGCATGCCTTCATTATTCATGCGATTTCATGTCATTAAAGTTAGCGAGGCGCATGCACACGTTTATAAGTCCGTAGAGATGAAGGATAATTTGGGAAAAAGTACGAATTCAGCAATTTTATTGTCAAACTTTGTTTTGCCATAATACACTAGAATTGGGACGCCACTAAGGAAGTTGATGACTCCATCTTTAGGAGGAGTATTCTCGGTTGGCTGTTCAGTCAATGAACTTTGCTGTGAGCTGCCTGGATCTGTGCAGAACGTCAGATGAGGTACACTCCCTGCTCACCGCCAACGACATCATACCGGACGCAGTCACGCAGTACCACCTTGCCACAATTAAGCATGCGGTTCAGTGCCGAGAAAAAAAGGCACGTCTCCCTCAACTCTTGTGGTTTTTTCGCTTTTTATTCTCAGTACGCACAGTATAACTAAGGCGTTGATCAAAACGATATTGGCTACATTCCTTGCTTTCTCAATACACCTTAACACAATAATTTAAAAATGACAGAGCTGATTAGTCACTGTTATTACACTCTTATGCGAAATTGCAATCACACTCAAGTTAATTATTCTTGGGTTTCACGAATAACGGAAGTGAGTCCTAAGTTTTCCTGACAATGTGGTAATCAATGGCCTCTCTTATGCATCACTCAGGACGAAAATCCTGCTCCCTTGCGCAGAATCAGGAACATGGAGCATTCGGAATGCTTTGCCGGCTCGACATTTGCTACCAGTGCTGCTATGACGAGTTGCAGATGAATCTTTGTACCCAGCTTCATGTCCGTGATGTGGTTCAGGAGCAAGAGGGCCATCTTAGACAAGTTAGTGTGCTTCAAGACGGCAGATTTGCCACACTCGACAAAAAGAGACCTTTTCAGAGCATTAAAGGTTCCCGACTAAACGGCCACATAAAACAGCTCAAGATTGCACCTGTTTACCCTTGTACCTCATTCACCTCTGGTCGCGATTCTCATTGTTTGCATTAATGGGGTTGAGTTGTTTGTTCAGTATATTAAAACATATTTATAGCGGTGGAGGATAATAAAAGCAAACATTAATCCTGCGTCTACATAAATAGTTTAAAAAGGTCCATCAAATAAGCTTTGGAAGTAATTTTTTGCTAAGCTTTGACCCAGCCGTTGGAATTCCGGGCTTTACTACTTAGTAAAAGGCATGATTATCCACAACAGCAAGCAATTTAGCTGGTGTGCCTTCAATCCTACACGGAAAATGGATTGCTAGCCTAAATCTGAACCCATATAAATGAGGAGTTGATGTGAAGCTGCAGCGTCCCGAGGCCTCCCTGAAGGCAAAAGGAGTCGTAGTACTCGGGCAGAATGTGTATCGGCAGCATAGAAGTGGCTTTAAGGCCACTGACATGGACCTGAGGCCGTGCTGCTAAGTGACAGTACAATTACCATGCCTTCAGCGCCCGCTTGACCAAAACAAGGTTATAAACAGACAGGCGCAGTGTTTCAAACCACCTATTCGCCATTCAAAGAAGCATTTAACAAGTTATAGAATGCAGTCCAAGCTGACTAGACCATTTTTTGGCGAAGTTGCAACAGCATCAAAAATCCATGCACTTATTCCGCCTTTCTCAGAAACGGAAGTCCAGTTAGTCTCAAATGTCATTCTCCGGCTTTAAAAACTGCGAGTCAAAACGAGTATCTTAAGGACATGCGAAATGTCCTTCTTGCGGCCGCAAATCTACTAATTGTGACAGCGGCGCTCGAAAGTGAGCGATTGTAGCATTGTCTTGACAAACTAAGGATGATGTCATGGCGATGACTAGCTGCGACATTGAACATTTTTTCATATGAAATTTGACCTTTTACCTGGTCATATGCCATCCAAGCCTTTTTAATTTACGGATTTTAGCAAACTGTCCGCCTTTAATCGTTGCCTTAGAAATTAATGACGTACACTAAGAAGCAAAAGTAAGTATTCTCTTTCCATGTTCCCATAAATCTGTTCAGTGCCACGTCAAATAACGGCAATTTTGATATTTGACGATGCAATCGAAATCGGCTGGTTCTTAGAAGCACTGTTTGACAAATGTCAAAGAAGTACCAGGGTTTACAACATTATAAATTTAAATAGCCTTTTAGAAATAAAATAAACCGTATTTCTAAGCGAATTAACAATCTTCATGTAGTCTGCGCCATCTTTCACGGAATAGAAAGTCTGCCCAAAGAAATGTTCGAACACTAAACAGCACTCCAGTATCAGAATAATGGGAGGCGAATTTCGCTTTCACTGAATAATTCATTTGTACAACCAACGTAGCAGGTAATGTTTTCAAGGGATACAATTGGGCTTTTCCCGGAATCACAGGTCAAGTTTTTTTTATAAAAAGCTGTCGGCCATGCACTTTTTTAACACCAACTTCTTGTGATGCATTACAGTTTGTCGCACATTCAAATTGTCAGCATCAACTGGAGAACACATTCTACGGCAACATGTTCTGTATTCGCGATTTTGAGGGCTGGCAACGCCTCCAATTCTTCCTCATCTTCACACCCCTCCTGCCCGTTCTCTACATAACCTACTTATTTCTGCCAAATTTAAAGGTAAGGCGTTGCAAGTGAGTCAAGCCTTCCCTTGAAGGGAGTGATGCAACGTAGAACATGAGACATCTCACCCAGACACATCGATCAAACGGACTAGCCTTAGCACGCAAAAATTAAAAACTTATTAGCGCTTACACTTGAAAACGAGTAAAACTATGTAAAGGCTGTTTCAGCTTCACCTAAGGGAAACCCTTTTCCTTTGGACCGCAGGTATCAAACGTTCGTCTCATTTTTATGTACGCAAGGAGGTCACCGCATCTCCTTACAATGCCAGCACCTTAATGCAGATACATCATGTTAGAAAAAGTGGAATGCAAATGTGTTTACATGCTCAAAGAGCAAGTTCTCATTCAAGCCCGTGCGATGAGGCAAAATGATGTCCTCTACTCTTTGGTCCATTTACTCCTGGCCCAGTTTTCCAAGCTAATGCCGGTAGCGAACTCCAACAGACAATAATTTATCACGATTGCATTCATGGGATGGCACACTGTAGGCACACCGCAGCTAGATTGCGGAAATTATCTGTAAAAATAATTGATGAGAAAAAGTTGACTTTGTCATCACCTCTCCATTCAGTTTAAAAACCTAATTTCTCACTCAACCAGAACAAATAAACAAAAGGAGGTTCTATCAGTCACGTAGGAAAACTTTGTTCTGATGCTCAATTTGTGCAATTTTCGTAAAATGGCCTTATTAGGCAGATAGACAGGACGTCAAAACACTGACTTACTAATAGTTTAGTGTAAGTTAGAATCAAAAAATGTACCTGCAGAAGAGATTGCATGGTCAGCGGGCTTCTAAACTAGTTGTTTGCCCTGCTGGGAGAGATCAGCGAGACAAGGTGGCACTCTGCGTGCAGGCGAGCCCAGTGCAGAGGTTAGCTTCCTCAGTAAACTAACTTCACCACCATACTTCAAAACTTATTTCCTTACATTTACGGTGAATCAGCTGCCACACATTTAGAAATGTGTGGGTTCAAGAAAAAATACATATTTTGGCATAGCATCATGCTGCCTCAACTCTTTAATAATGCTTTTGGCAAATTAAACTAAATCTACCGTAAGCTACGCTTGTAATTTGTTAAAGCGCTTCACTTGGCGCTGTGGTCTCACGCATTTCCTGCTCCACTTTTGACTGTGGCTCAATCCCCTTCAGGCAAACTGACTAAGTCGAATTATTACAGGTAGCCTCTATAATTCATAGATAAAGCACAGTTAAAGCTCGCGCACTTCTGGGTGTCAGCATGCCATCTAAATTCTTTCGAGGGAGAAGAAAGACTGCCACGTGCCTTTTACTTATGGCAAATGACTTACTATAATATCTTACATTTAGTGCTTTGAGAGTGCCGCAGGTGGAGTGAGGAAGTTGGCAAATTGTCTCCAACAGAGGACATATGATCTGCTTCGGGCAGTTGTTGTTATCACTGTGACCAGCTATCGGCATATAAAAAAATTACTTGGAATTGCCTCACTCAGGATTCATCCTATATTCTGTCTTGTGCGGTGGTGTGACATCCCTGTCCTCCTTCTCAATGCATGATGGGTTTACTTTGCTTTAGAGGTCGAATAAAAGTATTACGAAGGGGCAACAAGTTCGCAGACAGGATCGTTCTCAGTTAATAAGGGTGAAAAGCACGCCTGCATGGCGGACGCAAAGGAAGGCGTTTCCAAAATGAACTTTTACTTCTGAACAGCTGTCCATTAAACGTAATGAGTAAATTGCTGGCTCTCTAGGCATTTGTTCAATATTTGAAATATTTTTTTAAGATTGTGGAAACTCCTGCATAAATGCGGGACAAAAGCATTAGTAAGACCCTCTCTGACCTCATTTTACTATTGCGAATTGGCATTTTTTAAAGGCTTCCCGGCAAGACCAACAAACACAAAGCAGTGCGCTGACAAAACAGCTAAGCTTGATATTTTTACCTTAAACTTCTCAAAACAAATATGGGATCTTAGTGTTTTGTTTTTGCAAAAATCTTTGTATGCTATTGCAAAAGCAGCTCCATTTCGAAGGCACAATTGGAGTACAGCTATTAAAGCTACCCAATTTATTCTTCATTAGTGAATGCTTCACCCTGGAAACTCTAAATGCGTCAAAGCCAAATTTGTCCAAAAATGCATTGCCCTTTCGGTTTATTTTGCATGGAAGTGGAAGCAATATTTGTATTTGCACCGCACAGTGAATGCTAATGACTTGATCAGTAACGAGGAGGTACTCAGGCGAGCAAAGCATAAAATTGATGCCTTAATTTGTTTAGTCGATTCAGCTAGTTTTCTGCATGCGCCACACTTCCATCAGTCATTGCCAGGTGTACGTAGCTGTACGTAGTTGAGAAAATACTTAAAATTGTGAATTTGATCCAACCGGACGGCTTATGATACTCAAAGCCTTGCGTTCATGTGTGTGTGTTTATTAGCATAAAGCATGCATTTTAGATGGGAGTGAAGACATTCATAGGAAGGAAAATTCTAGCTGATGCAGAGGTAGATATGTGGTTTGGAGTTTCTCCTCCATGCCACAGCACATTAGGTTACATGCTCGCTCTTTTACATTCTCTCTCACCCTCCAACCTTCTCTCAATTTCCAGATAATTTGAGCCCAAAACCAAAATTCCCACTCCAATGTGTTGGTCTTTTGCACTTTTTTTGTCCTGCAAACCTTTCTTTATGAAACTGAATTATCGTCCTTCTGTAGGTTTCTAGGGAAGGAGGATGATTTATTTAGTCTTCCGAACATCAATGGAAACCAATTTTCTTGCCTTCAAAGAGGTTCTACATCCAACACTGTTCATCAGATAATAACGCAGCGGTGATGCGCTTTTTCAAGGACATTTGCAGTAATGAGTGAAAGATGAGATGCAGACCATATAAATATCATTGGATGGGCTCAGAATTCAGCCATTTATTTGAATCTCCACTGCTGTTTGACATTTAGAACCGCATTCCACATAGGTAGACCCTTTTTGGTGTTCCATTTGAGCAAATTGCACCTAAAACCGGTGTGATTAAAAAACACAATTACTGAAACTTTTTTCGATGACAGAAAAGTTGGCTCGAAATGATGGAATGTCTTCACCATTTCGCATGCTTGTGCTACTTGGCCTAATCGGCAGACAAATAAATGCATCATTTTTTGTGAAAAGCTGCGAGTTGAACTTGTGAATTGAAAATGAAGTGCATTTGTTGCTTGAGGTTTCTGAAAGCACTGGGTGGGTGTATTACTGCATCCTTTGATGAGCAGTTTTTTTATAAAAATTGATAGGCACATAAATTTCCTTGACCTGTGAGCCCCATTTAATGGCATAAAATACTCAACCTCAAATTATGAGCCACAATCGCGTTTTACCTAAGGGTTAACCACTAGAGCGACAGAGCCCACAAATCCAAGCATTAATTTGGCAGCTAGTTTGTCAAATACAAGTCTCCCTGCCTTTTTAGTCCTTGATACATTCTGCGAAAACTCGCTTTAGTCAAGCAAATTTTTGTAGTTCGAAGAGCAAAAATCGTTGCAGCTAGTTAGTCCTACAACTCCTCTCTTGCCTCATTCTCTCCTTTAACTCAAATGACAAATTAGTTCGGCATAAAATTTACTGCTGGACTAGAGTTTTCCTGCTTTCAGGATGGCCGCTTCGCACACAATAGGCCAATTAAATCTAATATTAGATGCTCCTACCTCATGCAACAGCATCCTATTATAGTTTAAGGTAAATTGAATGTAGACTATAAAATTTTCAAAAAAAAACAACCATTGTCCGCATTGGTAAAGAGGTGACCATGATTTGGCGCGATCCACCCAAAAAAGGTTCAAAAGGTCGGCAACCTCGGTCCTATCAATGTCATTTAGCCAAAGCAAATGAGTCCCCAGTAATCTTTTTAACTAAACTGATTTTAATAAGTTATTTCATTAACTGGGAAACAAAGCGATTGTGTTCTTTAAGGGACGTAGCATATGTGTAAAATGGATGAATGATTTCTTTGCTGTTCCCAAACATCGCTGGAATAAGGATGTATATATTATATCCAAACTAAAATCGTTGTCTGCCGTCTTTAGCTAAGAGGATAACACCATCCACGCTTTTCCTCTTGTTGATGCTGTGATAGAGGTCGCAGACTGATGGTATCCCACGAATGCATTTGCCAGCTGCATTGCTGCATTCACACACACCTCATACCCTGCTTCCATAGAGAAAGAAATCGGAAAGTCGCTCTACGCACCCATTTTGTTACATAGAACACCTTCAGCTTGTGCACTATAAAGTAACTAGTAGCTGACGAGGTGAGCGCCCCCTTCTGCCAAAGAGTTGTCATTTTAGTCGAGTACTTTACCGGCCGATATTTCCACTCTGCAGGTTCCCACTCCTCAAAGTCTGATGTCCCGGCAAGCAATTGCCGGCAAACTGCAGGCGAGTTCCCATTCTGAGCATTCTATTGCAATTGCCTTTGTCATAGTTTTTTTATTAATAATTCAACTAAAAATGGGCGGAGACTTTTGAAGGCCATTTTGACGTGAGAAGAGGCATTTGTTAGCCCTTTCCCATGCCGCTTTTTATATTACGTCTGGCGCGAAGTGATTTGTGGTGGGACTTGCTCTTATCGCTTAATCTTACTTGATAAAGCTTGCACACTCAATCAGTGAGAGCCTTAATGCATCCCAAAGCCTTGCGCATGCCCAGTACGTAACAAATACGCAGTTTCCGTGTTAAAACTATAATTTTATCAGGCGATTTCAGTCCAAGCTGTTAGCGATGTTTATCAGTGCAACGTCCCAGAAATTATGCCGTTTATAAAAGAATTATGTGTGTTTATAACTGAGAGCTAAAAACCCACAATAATGTGCCTAGTTGTGTATTGCATTCAAGTTTAGTTGCATTCTGAAATGTCACTTTCCACCCAGCAGAAGGTGGTGATTCTCCTCTTCGACAATTTCTTTTCAGTTTTGGAGAAACCGTGCAATTCTGTTTTATTGCTTTTATAACAAGAATTTTAATTGTTCAGGCTGTCATTCCACCTAGTTGCCTTTGCCTCTCCCTTTGTTGAGTAATTTCCGCCAAATAAGCAGTCAAGTAATGCAGATGTCTATATAGAAATAATCTCGAATATCTGTTTTCCACATGTACGGGTAAATGTAAGTTCTAGTGATCGGAAGAAAATTTTTATTTTGTAGCATAACTTTGCACATATTGTTTTGCCAGTGGCTGCTTTAAATTCAATGTCGCATAAGCGTTTAAACGGGGCATACATTTTACCATTTAGAATGTGCACTTTAAACTATGAAAAAGCAGAAACATAATTCATGCAAAAGACATTTGGTGTTAGATTTGCCATAAATGCTGGGTGACAATAAAACATGCTTCCCTCTTTGCCGGCAGGTGGGTCAGTTGTTGCGCTGTCCCATCATCAAATTCATCGGCCACATGCTGTCCTACTTCACCTTCCTGCTGCTCATAACGGTGGCTACCTTCCGACTAGACAAAGACAACGATGAGGTCGAAAACCCGGATCTCTGGAAGGTGCGCGCCTTTCAGATATGGAGCTATGACTTCCGCAACAGCCAACAAGTCATGACGAAAATTCACATTCTTTTGCTCTTTTGGATAGTAGGTGAGCGTGCTGGATTCACACCTGTATTTCCATTTCATAATACCTTTTCTTGATGAACCATGCCAGTGTGTTCAAGAACCCAGGAAATGGTTAACACAAAAGAACGAGGTATTGTAATGGGCGTGGTGTTTTCGCCCTTTCGCCTCTGCCCTCACGCTCTTGGGACGAGTTGACGAGTAGAAATAGGGTGCACTTAACTGAGTAGCGATGAACAAAGAGGTGGAAATATGACGGTTGTAGCGTATTCAGTCCATAGGGACTGACGATGTCTGATCCGCCAGGAGGCTCTCACGCAAGAAAGTACATCCAAATAAACGTGAATTTCGAACAAAGTTATTTACTTAAAAAAGACTTCGCTAAACTATATCTCAAATTCGTTTTTGTCAATAGGGCATGCAAACATAAATTATGGGTGCGTATAAACGCTTTCCCAAAATCGTCCTACTCCGATTTGATTTATGTGACTGAAAGCTTGGGGTTTGACCTGATTGATTCTTAGGAATTGTTGTAGCCACTAAAATGAAGCTTGAACGAGATATATGCCTAGGATACTAGCTGAAAGCTTTATATCCAGCCCCAAAGCTGCGTCTCAGAGCTTGGACATTTCTTATTCATCACTTTTTGACTGAGCATTCAGCTTTTGTAAACAAGTTGTGCTGTTAGCAGAACCGTAAGAAGGGAAACAGTTGTTTGGCATTGCCCACTAATAAATCAGTTTCGACAAAGTAACATTAGGCTTTGCAGTTTTGGTGGCAAAGTGGTAAGGTGACATTGCAAAAGTAAGGAATCAGATTAACTATGTTGCTCAAGGATTCTGACGCAATTCAGGCCGCAGTTTGATGTAGATATGCCAACTTAGCGGCTCTTAATCATTCTCGGTGCCATTTCTCTAGCCACTTTAACTTTCGCTTTACCTTTGAAATTTACGTGGATTTAAATAATTCAGTACCACCTACTTCTAGCGCATTTCTGACTAAAGTTCGGCTTAACAGAACTTTCAGCTAAAACGGGTAGCCACAAGCCGCCTTTTAAATAATACTCCATGTCGAGAGGTACATTTGCACGAAAGTCCTGTCCCTCCTCAACCCAAATTCAAAGCTAAAGGCAAAGCAGTCCCAAAACGTGTCACTCAGAGTTTGAATTGGAACTCATCTTCACCTTTTAAATTCGCTAAAGTGGGTGAGCGGTTTGGAGAGCGTGTTTTATAGTGAATAATCCGAATCTGAGAACCAGGTTACCTCCCTGATAGCCTCTCTGGGCAAGAGCGCATGCGATGGAGTTCGCTTGACTGCACTTATTTAATTTATGACCTCCACTAACCTTCACTCTTTCTTTATTGCATTTTATTCATGCTTGGGTACCTCTTCCACTTCTCCCACTGTTAGTTTGTCCTCTGTGACAAATACGCCAAAAGAGAGATTTAGCCCACCCAAGGTCAGACGAAGCTGGTATAGTGGCTATCCCTTCTTATGTAGTTAATGGTGCTGCAGGAGCAGCTTTTGTACTTCTTGCAGAATTTTAACAATATTTGTTAAGTGCATACATATGAACAGGCTAAGTTACGACTCGCTGTTATTAATCGAAGGTTCTGTTTACTCAGGTCAAAAGTTACTTCTACCGGTGTGAAATGAAATAAAATAATTATTTTAGAAGTTGGGATATTGTTATTGGTTCAGGGACCCTTTAAAAACAACTGTTGTTCTTACAGAAGCCCCTCGAACTAGAGGTTTAGCATCTTTCTATTTCATCAAATATGAATAGTCACAGTTAGAAATCAGCATTGGTGCTGCACCCTAAAAAATTACATGGTTTTGGGGTTGATGCGCACTAAATGAAGACCATTCCACTTTCGATAGACATCATTTTAGCTAAAAATGAGGATGCTATAGAGATTGTACTTAAAAGTTGATGCAGTAACGTCAAGTAATTGCTGTAAATTTAATAAGATACTTCAAACGAGTATCAGCGACTTTGCTTATCATTACATCAGTTAATGTTCCTAAAGCTACTACCATAAACGTTTTATCAAATTTTTATTTGCATTGCATATGCCGCCACTTGTCATTTTACAACTCGTAGTTGGGTGTTTCTTCTAGGGCAACTGTTTGGAGAGTGCAAACAGGTCTACCATTATGGTCTACAAGATTACTTCCGTAGCTACTACAACATTATGGACTGGGTTTCGGTGTCGCTCTACTTGGGAGCATTCGCACTGCGAATTCTCGTGGACCTCAGGGTGCAGGCGACCCAAAAAATCTTCCAAAATCAGCTCTCATATGCCCAAGCCCTTCTGCTGAACGCTAGTACAGTGATTGTGGACAACGGCGCATCTGTATTTGAAATCAAAATGGGAACCAATCTGCAACACAACTATGTCGCCTATCGCAATTATTTGCTTTCTGAGGACACTGCGTATTGGCTCCGCGGGTGTAAGCACGAAGACTTTTACAATGATAAAGTGGCGAGGCTGAGAAGAAACTAATGAGTTCTGCTCTAGTCAAACGGGAAAATCGTAGTCTGAGAAGTAAAGAAAAAAATTTAGGGTGTAAAACTATTTTCCTTTTGCCCCATTGTCCCCCGCTTTGCCTATGCACTGCTCCTTGCATACAACCAGCGCCTGAAATGCTTTTTCAACAAAATAACTGCTGATATAGCTGGGAAATCCCAGACCACCTTACTTTGCTTAGTTACTGGTGATAAAGCATGAAGTTAAGTAGGTGGGAATCATTTAACGGCAGAATCGAGGTACACGGGGAGTATGACGACGGCTCTTCTTTGGGTCGCTTCAAAAATTATGTGGGTTGATGACAAGTATGACCTCGTGCGTTAGTCTGCAGCAAAACGCGCATTCAGTTAGCGAATATGGCTGTTTCGGTCCGATCACACCTGCACATCATAATTGATAGTGACGCCACGAGGCAGAGGACCAATGCTCATTGTGCCAAGCTGGAATAAAACCTTGCCACACCTATGGAGGGAGCCACCAATGCCGGAATTTTAGTTGGCTACTTTGATGTCAAACTGGAATTACGAGCCTCTAATTCTTCATAAGCAACTGTGAGATGCAGAAGATCCTAGTCCTCACTATCAGCAAATCTTCAAATGTTTACGTCGTTTAAAGTCACACCGGTGATCGCATACTTTACCCCCAGTTTTCACGATTTTTTAATGTTCCATTTTCCTTTTCCACTTATTTACGGATAAAAATTATGCTGACTAATAATAATACTAAGCAGTTCTGGTGCTTTCCGACCCATAGTTTTGGCAACAAAATTTTTCTTAATAAATACTTAAACGTTATGTTACTGAAGTCGCCGAAGTATTGTGAGGAAAGATATGTGATGGATTAGAACGAGATAAGAATTAGGTCATTCCTGAGATTTTCTTGGATCTACTGCACAAACGCTTTTATGTTTCAACATTTAATGAGGAGAATTTTTTGCAGCCGAAAATCTGTTCCTGGCACACAATGAAATTCGTCTGTTATTACTTGGCCTGCGTCCAAACAACCTGATGCACAAAACGTTTCTGCTTTGTACCAGCCGCACGCGGGAGGCGGTACTGATTTGTCGAACTGGAACATAGCTTAAATCTGGTTTGGACCATGCCGCCAAAATACTTCCGTTCCTTGTAAATGCAATTTTTTAAACTGGCAGTATCCATATCCCATGGGTTGTCGAGGCATATTGTCCACAAATTTTCAGGCTCTAGTTTGCCATCTGACCTTGATAATGACCATCTTGCCCATACTTAATGGGGCAATCCGGTGGAAGTGGATAAACTTTAATCTGGTTAAGTAGAGCTTAACCTCCCTGCTCCACCTTTTTAGTGTTTTAATGTGGCACTGTTGTCCCCTTTAGGCAGGCTGTGGTGGGCCCCTGATGACCCTGAATACGTCTCAGACTGTTTGTTTGCATTGGCTAATGTTCTGTCCTTTGCGCGAGTAAGCTACCTGATGCCAGCCTGGGAACTTCTCGGACCTTTGCAAATTTCGCTGGCAAGAATGGTTTCCGATATCATTCGATTTCTCACTCTTTTTTCTGTGGTAAGCGCTTTATATGGTCTGGCCCTGTCGACTCTTTTCTTATTAATATAACTATCCCATAGTCCTTAATGCTAACGAGTCATCTTCAGTCGTGTGTATTCCGCTTTTTGAACCGCAGTTAGGTGCTCTTCTGCGCTCTCTTCCCTATCATCGCCCCCACGAGATTCAAAATTTGAAAACTGCTTGAGAATGACAAATTTTACCTTCAACTGAAACTACCCGGTGCAGGGAAGCCTAAAATTATCATTATTATACCAATGCAAAATGCACTAGTAAAACTCACAAAATAAGGCTTTTTTATGAACGATTTTTTTAGGCATTTTGAACTCTTTCTATCAGGCGGCAGGAGATGAGCTGCGGTTTTCTCTGTGGGTGGGAAAATATCTAAGTTCACGTTTTGAAGAATTGCAAAGAGCGGTTGTTCAAATTCATTATAAGACTCCTTATTATATTCCATACTATTTTCTTTTCCATTCTACTCAACGGTCGGTTAAACCTAATTGAAGTAGTTTGGACTGGCTTACTCTACAAAGTGAGTGTAAACATTTATTGTACTACTAACATGGTTATGGTACTAGAATGTGCCTTGAAGAAATAGTTAAAAATTAGATTCTGGTAACAAATCACACAGGAACCAGTTCATGTTGTCAAGGTACATTAACCCCAGATGATGACTTTTGGTAGGGTTTTACCAGGAGCTACTTTTGATAGTGCTAAGTGTGACTGATGCAAAAGCTGGTTTAGACTTGCGTCATCTGGGAAGAAAAAGTTATGCTAGATAGAGAAACGGGTCCCATTCGAACCCATTAAACGCGACGTGTAATGAGCTTCGAAGACTATCCAATTTGTCACCTTTTCCACGTTACAACAGCATCCTGTTGTTAGTTGACTTTGTTACAAAATAGCTTTTGGCTTCCAACTTTAAAGCGAAGAAATATGTCTTTGATTATCTCCAAACTACCAACCACACCCACTACCTCACCCCCCCAAAGGCACACCCCAACTCCTCCTCGGGAACCACGCGTTTTGTCTGTAGTTGTCTGCAGATCGAATTCCCCATTGAGTTTTTTTAGTTAAATGTTGAATAATTAGGACTGAGATCGTAATGAAACTCAGTGTAGCTTGGTAGTGTGCAAGTGAACTTATTCACAGTCAGCATCAGTCAATCGGTTGGAAGCAGGTTTCAGTTGTATAAGGCAACTGCATACGCCATTTTGCAGGCCAGATTGGAAATGCAATTACAGCATATTCCGATTTTCTGCATTTCAAACTACCCTTGTCTATCTTTGGTAGTAGAACGTCATATACTCTTTGACAAAGGTTTTTAGACTCGAGACTTACCTGTCTTTAATGCGATTGATAGGTAATACGGTTGGTGTGGGAATATGATTGGTATGAATGGGAAAAGAAAGTGTTCACCGGTGTTACATGCGTCCACTTTGTTGTAGATGTTGATCGCATTTGTAGTCGGCTTAACGAATCTGTACTGGTATTTCGCCAAAATGATCATCTCTATCGATACCAAAAAGGGAGCACCAGCTGCAACACCAGCAACAGTTCGCTATGCAAGCGGGGTCCCCGCATTTCAGAGGTGAGCCCACTTTCTCTCTTCCCTCTTTCGTGCCTCGATGGAATGCTTGATCAGCAATAATTTAATGACTTTGCGATCAATCCATGAGGTGTCTCCTACTTCACTTGATTTGCAAGTTGTATGCTGCTTATGTACCAAATCAGAACCAAAGACTGGAAACAACCAGTTTTTCATGCCTTTATCCTCTACACAGACTTTAGTTAGCCTTTTTATTTTGGTATATGGTCTGACCTGGCTTGCTAAAAGTGGGAGCACTCTGGCGAAAGTAATAAACTAGCGGTGCTTGTACAAGACTACATCTCCTTTCGTCTCATCATGGACTTTCTTGAGTTTATGTGCATTCAACATTAGGTTCTTCCTAGGGCAAGGGTTGCTCTCACTACCCGTTTATCGCATTCATTCATGTTCCATCCTTCAGCAAACATTAGTCCGTTGTCGAAAATTAGATCTGTATCGAACTCCGGAAACGATAAAGCTTCCATCTTTCAAGAAGAACTTCAAAAGTTTTATGACGTTTGGAGCGAAAGCCGTTTGCTTGGTCGTCCCTTGGGTTGCTGTGAAGTAGGACTTTGGCTCAGAAATTTAAACAAGAATAGAGGTGTCGAATCTTGTAATCGTACGAAACGAATGGCGATGCGCCACCTACTGTCAGACCCAAAGAAGCATCTCACAGGTCTCACACGCTTTATCTGACTCGAAAACCAGTTTTGCAGTTCCTTACTAGTTAAGTATCTAATCCAGCTGTTATAAGCAATTCTCCATTAAGCCTGCCACACTGCTTCGCATATTATGTAGACACGAACCAAGTTTTGGTGCATCGCTTCCAAAAAAATCATTTTTGGAGGATTTAAAGTATTTACCTTTCATTCATGGCCATTCATCGGGTGCCTTCGGAGTTTGTGAATCTCGATATTCGTCCTTACAATCTTCTGCTACGTTTCAACAACCTGTCACCTTAGATGCCCTTCAAAGTTGTGTTGACGCCTAGAGACCTTGCTTAATACTCCGTGTAGTTAATTGCGTTTCCAATGTAGTATAACCCAACTTTTTCCACTGTGCACTGATTTGTGTGATATGTTAATTTCTTACCATACTAAATCGCATTATTGTTCCCTTTGTTTTTTCACTGTGCGAAGCCTTTGCTTATCAAATTGCGTATGTATTCAGTCGTTGAAATCACTAATTAAGATAACAAAGTAGTGATGTAGGATCCCACGCCTGCCAGAGCAACCACTGAAAATGCAAGCATTGCTTTCACTTGCCATTTGGGTTCTAACCTTTGAATGCTATCGGAGGGAATGGTTTCCAAAACAAACCAGTAGTGTTATAGGTAGAACAAGAGTTTGTATTTCATAGTAAATGAGAGCAACTGTTTTGTTTACAAATCAGTTTTAATAAAAAGCTAAACATGGGCCCCAAGACTTGCATCCAACAGCACCAATTGGTCGACATCGGTTGGCAGGATTCCACACATTTATCCTCAGCCCTATGAATAGTCTTCGTTGTAGTTGCGTCTCTCTGGAGTACTTGTTATTACCTGTTAACAAACTTTTTACCGTCTAATTAGTGGTACGCTTTTCCTTTTTGATATGCCCTTTGATTGCGTTCGACGGGATTTGATGGATTGAGCTCTGTTTCGAAACTCATTTGCAAGGTGCTTTATCGCCCTCCCTTGGACCTTACAGCTCCACCGCAACATTTCACACCCTATTTTGGGCGTTGTTCGGGATGTCTGCCAATAATGTGACAATGGTGGAGGAGGAATTGGCCAGCGTCTATCCCGGTCATGAGCATCTTCGAGTGAACAACGCTGCCTTCATGATATCAAGTCTAGGCTCGGTCCTCTATGGCGTCTACAACGCTTGTATGATAATTATTCTTCTCAACATGCTCATTGCCATGATGAGCAAGTCGTTCGACGAGATTCAGGTATTTGTGCACTTCAGTTTGGTTTACGCGTGACTTTGTCACCAAAGGTAGTGAGAATATAAGATTCAAAGGACGCCTTGATTGAATCTTGAAAAAGACAATGAACTTTATTTACCACAACTTTTTGTATTACTTTTCACAGGTTTATAGAGCTGACGACCATTAAAAAACTGTCCCTCACCACGGTATCTGTGGTCCCTTTAATTTTTGCTACTGCTGCTGAAGTCGTTTTTGGCTGTCTTACCGAGCAGCACCCGGAATTAGCACATGCTTCGTCGGCACTACCGCTGCCACTGCTCTCTTTAAGGCTGGCTGCCCACACCACAAAAACGCAAAATAGTGTAAACCAGAAATTTGGAGTTCAACCATATTGTTTGAAATATTGCACCTGAACTGCCAATTATATCCCTTCACTTATATGAAAACATGGTGAAACTTGTCGTTAAGTAGATTATCTTATCCAGAGGGCTGTTTTTGATGGCCAGCTAGAAGTGAAGGAGGTCGTTTGTCCTCCGTGGTTTAACTCGCAAGCTTGAAAAAAAAATGGCAGGAATGTGAGCCATCGGCCTCCGCTAAGGGCTTAGGTACGAGTATGTGAAGACGATTGCAGCTTAACCGAGCGATGAGCAGACCAATTGAAGGCTTTAACTTAGTCAAACTTATTCATTTCGATTTCCCTTAGATGCAAACTTGTTTGACAGTTAAAGCGATTCCTTCATTTACTTGAGGTTTTTAACGTGTCCTCCAAATGGGTATCAAATGGCGTACAGAATCTTTTGATTAAACAATGCATTATAAAGGCTAAGTGTTCGTAGGTTTTAGTTGCATTATAGGGTATCTGTCTGATAGCTTTGAAACATTTGTGAAGAAATTGGCACAAGTGTGGCCTGCTCTTCCCTTCGAAACCAGGGCGATCGCTTGGAGGAATGGAAATTTGCTCGTGCGAATCTCTGGTTGGTCTACATCGAGCATGAGGGCGTGCTACCGGCTCCACTAAACCTTCTTCCGTCCCGTGTTGCCATTACAAAGATCATTCTACGAATTCACAGAGCCCTTCTCGTTTGCAAGGTTGAAAGATCTGGAGGACAAAAGCTGAGAAATAATGAAGCTGAAGAAGACCTACATTTTAAATCAACATATCCAAATACAGTTCAGATGTCAAATCTCAAGTCAAATAAAAGCTCAATTTTTGGAGCTCGATCCTCTATCCCCAAAAGGAGAGGAGACCTAGAGGTACAGACATATTCCATCGAAGAGGGAATGGTTACGATTGTTGAGCGTATTGATATAATTAAATGCATTTGCCTTTTAGACATTAGTGACTTTTAAACTTGCGCTTGCTGAAAAACTACTCTTTCATGATTACCTAATACCAAAATCCAAAAGCACAAGCAATTTTTAGTCTAAATTATCATACATAAGAACAAACGGCGTTATTCATCCAGTGTGTTTTAGGCACACCTCACTCGGGTGAAATGCAATATCATGAGACGTTACTTATTCCAACTTCAGAAGCAAAAGGAAGCTGAAAACAAATCCGGAGGTTGGTCGACCCACTTTGAAGCCTCATATTCTCGGACTCTTCATCTAAACTTGTTCCGTTATAACTGTTTTTAGATCTTGCGATGCTCAACATTCAACGCCAGCAACAGCAGCAGCAGGAGTTTAGGGTGGCTTCTTTGAGTCCCACCGTGATGTCGAAAGAGCGCGCGTCGATAAGTGAATATGAACACTCGGACTTGCTGGCCGCTCATGCCAATCGTGCTGAAGAAGGTGAGATTCGCAAACCGACGGACACTTCTGTAGGAGAATCGCAGTCTAGTGGTGCAGTAGCCTCGGCTAGTGACAAGCGCCTAAGGGAGGCGCAGTACGCGCGTTTCCTGACGAAGAGTTGCACCCATGGAGTTAGCTCGCTACTCATGCCACCGTCCGTGCGTCGCAAGCTAAAAGCCGTAGCCGAGATACAGCGCCACGCCGACACCAACACCCTAGCGTGCTCACAGGATGCCGAGGCAGCATTGCGGTTCCTTTTGTTCGAGACAACCCGTCGTCCTATGAAGGCACCAAATCTCACGCCATTTTCACCGCACCCTGGTCAAAGCTTTAATCCGGATAGTTTCGACAGTCAGTTTACTGCACGGATTGAGAGGCCACTGAAGCACACACACTTGAGGGAGCTGTACAAGGTGGAGCAGGAGATGCACGACATGTCAGATGCCTTGTCATCCATTTCATTCACTAATTCCACTATGTCGGAGGTGGATGAGCTTGAAGCACTGCCGACTGAAAACATATAGTAAAAGCCTGGAGATATTTGTGCTTATGCAACAAAGAGGTTGAGACCTTTAAATTGATTGGTTGGTCTCAATCTTCATTTGTGTTTAGACACCTATTTTTGAAATATTCTCAAACCACTATGCTCGACATGAAAAGTAATAAAATTATGTTCTCATTCTTGGCGATGAGTAAAGTGATTTTTCTAGCCCAGAGTTTTGCCTTGGCAACCTTTTGTTTTCTTTTCTCCATAATCTCGCAAATCTTTTTCATTGCATAAAAAAGAAAATGGGGACTAAATCAGTTCGTGACTTAAGAGGAGTTGGCTTTGAATTATGCCTTTGTTAACCAATATCATTTGTCGCTTGTGCCGTTTTCTCTCACTTTGAAGTTTGATATTCTAATATAACTCGTAGCATTTCCCTGCATTCACACTTACAATCATATTTACTGCTGAGATCAACCAACGCGGATCGAAGGTGATACGTACTGGACTTGTCTTCAGCCTCAGTGGGCTTTTGGAACGCCTTTTTTGTAGATGACTCGACAATGGCTAGAAGGCTGAAGCACATCCATGACAAGACACACGCAACCTGCGAACTCGCATAGTAATCATCCACTCCTGTAAAAAATTCCCCACCGGATCGCAATTGACAAAGTGAGTATGGCGGGAGTAGATAGTCCATTATTTAGTTTGGCCAGTATCCGCCTGGCCACACTTCGCTCTACTAGTCAGCACTCGCTCCTCCACCTTCGCTGTTACTGTCCTCTTCCCGTAGGATCTGCTCTCCACGCATCAAGCCGAATAACCACGGTTCCCGGTCTGGCTTGACTTTTGCTCGGCTCAGCGCCTTGGCATTATCGTGCCTTTGAGCTATTAAGGGCACATTGTCGCCTCAGGACTGGCTTTATAAGTAACAGGTATAGCTGAAACAAAATGAAAGGATTATGTGTAAGTCACACCAAATTAGCCTTCTGCAAGGCCATTGCAGTCAACTGCTTTATCATTCGGTTCACCGACTAGCACGTACGGCGATGCCTATTTGAAACAAAAACAAAAGTATTGTGTCCTCAGTGAGCTTAAAATCAAGGCTATAAATCTGCCAGATAGTTTTAATAACTAATCAGTTTCCGGTATTTGGACCCCGGGCCGACTAAGCAAAGAGTTGACTTATAAGGTCATAAGGTTAGGGTGACTAGAGGTCAGAATGAGGAATGCCAGCTGGTAGTTCCATGAGAGTCAGAACGGCTTTATTTTTCACCAGAAGCCATGGCGTTGAAGAAATAGGATAAGAAATTGCTAGCAGCAAAACCTTTGTAAGTTCGGGTTTCTGGAGTGACGAATGATATGCTCAAACGATAAGGCCTCGAAGCAGGTTTCTCGCCAAAAGATCATTATCACATGGCTGATAGCCGTTTGAAGCAGTCTTCAGATAACATTTAAAGGTCGTTTCATTGGTGATAAACTTGACAAGCTCTTTAGTTATTTAACTCTCAGTTTCGATAACGATTTACATATGGCTTCGCCATTGCATCGTGAGGAGGACTACTTACCGGTTCTTGCTGTTGGATCTGCTCCAGCTCTTCCTTACAACAAAAGCACATATTCTGCCTAGGCATTACGTTCACCTTCATCTTAAGGGAAGTCTTATGGAAACCATAGTAATAACAGTGAAGAGTGAACTCGACCCTAAATGGTATCTGTACGCGATTTCTACTGCTGGGTAGCAAGCCATAGTGCGATGGAAGGAGGCCGTGTGTTGTGGATGGGATGAACCATGGCGACACCCAACGGGAGGACCATAATGACTTATTCCCTCAGTTTGAGCCCAAAATGGCACTAGCTGCAAATCATTTAGAAAAGCTCGTTGTGGAGGCGTCAAGGACACCTGGATAACAATCTCAATTTTGGAAATACAAGATACATTTTAATAGCTGGACAAAAGCCAAACGAATAGACGGCTGGACAAAGTTGATGTGAGAAAGAAGTGGCAAAGAAGAAAGGGCGCGAAACCTCATTTCCAAGTGATTTTAGTTCAACAGGCGAAGAACGCTCGTGAAATCCAGTGGAATTGTCAAGAGAGATAATTGACATTAGCAATTCGCTGGCTGGTACTAACTGCATTGTAATGTCTCACGTTGGAGACTGACCAAAGCAAGAGCAGAAAACGACTCTTAGGAGAACTGAGTAATAGGCTGCTTCCTTAAGTTTCAGTTACAGTAACCAGCCACGCTTGGCATTGTTATGGCATGTTCTTGTACAGGACGGACCTTCAGAACATGCAAGTAGTCCCAACCCATTTTGTGTATTAAATATACGTATTCAGACCGATTACCATGCCTTTGCTCGCCTTGAGGAAAACAGAGGTTGATACGCATTGCTCCCTGCGTAGCGGAAACATACTTTTTTCCTGCCCTTCGGTCTTAATACTCCTAAGACCAACAGTGATTAAAAAGGCGATTTCTTCGACGATCTTTATAGTAAAAATAAGTATCAAAGGCACGAATGTTCGAAGCATTCTTCTACATAAAATATTTCCCAAAACAAAATGCACTTTCATTAAAAAGTTTTCGCTTGGAAGGCTGAATTACAAAAGTATTAAATTTACCTAAGGTCTAGAGACGAAAGGAGGTGACACGATGGAGCAAAGTTTCGTGAAATTAGAGAAAGTCTCCTTGAGAATGCAAAACTTCCACATCGTTTGATAACAAATTAATTAATGTAACTTTTGCTTTTTAGTTCGAGATTGTTAAAATGAATAATATAGGCAAAGAAAAGGCAAGTGACTATTAGTTTTCTGAACCAACTTGTACTGCGACCAACTTTCACTCAGATATAACTCAAAACCTTCTAAGTAACGATTGACTCTTGACATTGAAATCCCCACCACTAAGAGAGTCTAAGTTGTCTGGTTAAATCCATCACTTATCAATTTTTCAGTACTGTTCGCCAAGTTACTTCAGTTTGAAGGTCACTACATCTCGTGTCTGCATGCCGTGCGAATAGGCCTGTATAGATGGTAACAGAGATTTAGCCTCAAGATGCAATCTCCAAATGACGGTGGGCTAGGTTTCCCCAATTTGCCAGGATCTGCAAGTCTGCTCAATGACTTAGGAAGTGAGCCCGTTCAAGTTTAAGGATTTTAGAATGTCTGTTGGTCAAGCTCCGAGGGCATAAGTGCTACATTGGATATTTGAGAACTGTAGACCAGTTCGGTAAGCACGGGCGAATGATTACCTTTTGAGGTAACATTGCTTTAAGTGAAGCGGTTGAAAGGATTTTTGTCGGAAACAAATACGCTGACATAAACCAGGGTGTCGTTTTGGTTCGTGGTGAAAACATATCTCTCATCGGGGAGCTTGTGAGCTGTTTCCTTGCTTTTATGATCCTTTTTCATATCCGGACCTCTTGCAGCATTTTCGCGTTTGATTCCATAATCACACTTGGTTCTCGATTCCTGTAGTGATTAACCCTTGTCTCCTTTTCTCAGAAAAGCGACTATGCTGTTTCTCCCTCCTACGAACGTGTCCCCGAAGAAGAAATATTTCGTTTGCAGGCAGAGTTGATTGCCGAACGGAGGGAGGCACACAAACGCAGAGTAGAAATACTAGCCTCACGTGGAATCCCATGGTTGGAGCAAGATTTTATGGATGACATGTAAATTTTTATCTACCATTATGTACATAGAGGTCTTTCAGTAATTTTGTACTGACGAATAGTGCAATTAGCAAATTTTTCTGACGAGTTTCGTTTTCAAGGAAGTAGAACACTGATGGAAGGTCCCTTTCTATGTTGCCGCGCCCATCAAGCATTCGGAATGGTGAAGAGGAGGATGTAAAACGAAACATTTTAGAGCCTCTGTTGGATTATGTCGCATAAATCAGGGGGTTTAGAATGAAAATCCCAATGTGTGTCGGGTGTTACTTGCGAGACTACTTGAGTAGTTCTAAGTGTGATACTTTATATCTATTCTCTTACTTTCGTACGCAGAGGACTATGGTCACAATCGTGCTAGGATTTCTGGGGCGTCTAACGTCGATCCTCGCATAGCTCTCCTTCCCTCGGCAGTTTGTTGGAAGGTCAGTTGTGAAAAAAAAAGATGGATATCAACCAACCAAGAAAATGTGATTCCCACGCATGACTGTCTGCGGGAAGTATTAAGCAGAGCCCCCGGGTTAGAGTTGTACTTTGGTTCAAGAAATAGCAGATTCTAAGTCATGTAGGCTATTTTTTGCATTTACGCATTCGTTGCTATCTCTCGATGCGCAAATAATACTCGGAAGGTTTCAGCGTTGATCTCCAACAATGATATGGCGTCTTATGAGAGCCCTCTGCCACCGTTGTCTCAGTGCTGTCTCTGAAATGGAGCGGCGTCCTGTGGTCCCATATTTGTGGTAATGCAGTTCAGAAAACCAGTATACTTTTTGTTGAAAAATTTTTAAACCTGCTGAGGTAAAAAACCATTCTATGCTGGGTAGCAGCAAAAATCGGCCTTTAAAGCCGCATATCACGCGAATTTTTCGTGGGCGGCAATGTCAACTTTTCCGTGGGGAGATTTGGCTCTTGTGAACTCTCGCCGCAGAGTCAGGCGAGTTTTTAGGAATTCATTTTCATGCAGCTTCTCTCTCATCCAATTATTGCTGGAATGGGATGTCGCATTGTGTTCACATTCTATTTCAAATGTCTTCATCTCAAGTTGATAATGGTACCAACGCCCTAGTGCGTACCCAAGGTTAGAGAACATGACAACACTACGACGAAAACCATTTTCTCCTATCAGGGCCACACAGCAGCAACTCCCACGCGCTTTCGACAACCAACTCTCGCATAAGCGCTGGAATCACAAACCGATTGAGTAATGTTATTTGTAGACATTTAAACTTGAAGCTAAGTGCAATTATGCACACCCGAAATAAACGAGCGAAAAGGAAATCTAGTGCAATGGCCATTAAATATTCTGAATATGCGCTACCACGTAAAAGCAAGGCAAAATTTACAATTATACGCTTGAGGAATGCAGCCTTTAATAAAAGAATGTGGATTCAGCTAAGGTCTTCACGCTTCCGCCACTTTCATAGTTGATCCCTTGATAATAAACGCAAGACCTTTATAAAGATAATTAATTTAGTCATGCCTAAATTTTAACAAAAATTTGTTACTTTTACGTGATTTATAATTATTTGCGTCATATAAGTAGCTTTGTGTTATAGTCGCTCTAAAGGCCTACCCGCGTTATTTGACCCGCAACCTGGTGTGATTGTTCTTTGGTTTCTGCTCTGCGTATTCAGAGTTGGATAATTCAACTTTATGGAAAAATGCGTGGGAGATTTGAACGATTGGTTTTTAGCTATTAGAAGGTCGAAATTATCAACCATTCAAAGGCTCTCAAAGAATCTTGGAAGCATTGACAGCGCCACAGCTCATTCTATTAACGAAGTGGAGGTATGTTATTTACTCAGCCTGATGTGTAGCACAAAAATGTTACTGGCTTGATTCTTGCCGCGTATATTGGGAATAAGGAAGTCGTTCGCTGGTTCTTGAATAACAAGGCCAACCCAAACGCATCAACCAACGTAAGCTGGTCAACAAGATATTTTATGTTTGTAGCTGGGTTGGAGGCCGATTCACTTTGCTGCGAAGCGTGGCCATGTTACAACGGTTGATATGCTTGTTGCAAGTGGGGCCGATGTCGATGTTTACACAAAGGTAGTATGAATTTGCTGCTAACAGCGTTTTAGAAAAATGAAACTCCTTTACTTCTCGCCCAATCGACACATATGTGGGACACTGTGCGTAAACTGATACAGCTAGGAGCATCATTTGATGACAGAACTGAGGTGAGTTTTAACGTGCAGCGTGTTATTGTTTGGCGACCATGATTGGCTGTGCTACTTTTATTCGATCGCTTACTTCCTAACTCACTGACACATTTTTACCTCATCCAATGTATCTGTGTTTTACAGTTTTGATTGTTTTTGTGCTATAGGCTGTTTTGATTCAATCCACTCAAAAGAGTTGCCCTCCCAACGATATCAGCTCCAAGCGGAAAAAGTTTTCGGAAAACTTCTCATCTAAGTTTGACCACAAGGGCTTAGACGGTACTATTAGTGCACAAATGGCGCAAATGTCATTATCTAGTTCCAGCTGCCTCATTGACTTGCATACCAATTCACTAATTAAGCAGCTGCAATTTCAAAGCTACGGATATGACTTTGATCTTTCTCGACAAAAATGGGAGCTCACATCGCAAATGCAGAGTCTTCCTGCTCCATTCCCCAGTCGGTATTATGGCAGGTTTAATCAACTTGTGAAAAGGCTAATCAGTGCCAACTTATCGCCAAGATTTCGTGTATCCTCAGCAAAACAGCTGATTGAATTGCTTGATTCATTTGACTTATCTTCAAAATCTCAAAGAATTAACAAGCGTGGCGCTGCTGCTAATGGGCTTCGGTCCGTTGAGACCCATTTACGTGTTTTGGAAATTACTGTCTGCGAAAAGCACTGTCCATTCAGATTGATTTCTTTAATCGGGGATGTTTGCACTCGATTGGTTGTTTTGTACGGACTTTACATGCCTGAAGAGGTCAAAACGGAGTCGGATGCAGAATCGTCCTGCGGTCAGTCAGGGTCGTCTCTGTCAGGTGACAGCCCCAATGAACCAAAATTAGCATACGTTGCTCGAATGCTACGAAGTCTATCTTGCAGCACTTCTTCACAATATCGATCAGGCATACTTTCTTTCATCAGTCGCATTCTGGCTAATTGCGTTTCATCAACTGGATATCACCAAACTAAAGTTTGCGATACACGAACCTGCCAGATAACTGATACGTTGATATCTGATCTTGTTACATTAACGGATTCGCTTGATCAAGCTGGAAATGTTTCGCGCCTTGCCCGTTTCATATCATTGGTGGGTACTTACAATCAGTCGGAATTCAGCAGGAGGTTTTTAGACTTGGCGGACATTCTTATTGGGTGGTGTGTAGATGCGTCGAGTGGTTACCGTGGTGTTGCCGTCGGTTCACTTTTGTCTGAACTTTCTTGTAACCTGAGTCGATGGTGGTTCGATTTGTCAACTCCAGACAGTTGCTACGTGCTCACGGAGTCCACCTGCGATATGCTTGGGCATCTGCTTGAGGATGCTGACGCATCTCTGCAAAAGGCTGCAAATGAGTACCGTCAGATCAGTACAAGTTCTGTATCCCGACGCAGTGCACAGGCTCCCTTTGCTTCAACGGAAATATCACAAAAACTCATAGCGACCAACCTATACTTCTCTGTTTTGGCAGGAATCTGTTTGGGGGTTAAAAAATACATCTCAGAGTTGCGCCAGCCTGGCTGTATAAAGTTTTCGTCCCTTGATTTTTCTGACTGGAGCAAGCGGCTGTTAAGTATTCTTCATGGTCTTGAGTCGATATCGCCTGTTGTTGTTCCCAGATCGAAGCCGTCTTCAGCCTCACGAACTTACGTACCACCGACCTATTGTCTTCCATTGTTGACTTACGGAAGTATATTACAACATGTTCACACTATTCTCCTCTTTACTGAAACCACAATGCCAGTTGAAGGTGATCAATTTGGACAGAAAGTTAGAGCATATTTAAGTCAACCGCCAAATGAGTCAATTCTTCAACTCTCTCCTCGTCATATCAAGATCTTATGCGAACTTGCATATTGTTTGCTTGAACGGACTCCAAAAGATTCACCTAGTTTGGTCATATCTACTTTCAAGATGCTTTTTGGCAATGATGCGTTACTGCACCGTCTGAAAACAAGTAGCAGCGGCTCCTTGGCAATTTTTAATCTTCTCTGCGACTTATCTAAACGCTATCTATCCGGTTGTGATATGCTAGTCATGATCATAGAAATGTGCATCGCTGACTTCCAGTTCGCATGTACCAAACTAGCAGGTGGCAAATGTTCGAATGATGTCGAAAATGAATTACTCATTCTTTTCAGCACATCATTATTTGCAACCCTCTGGAAGTCTGTTTGTAATGAACCTGAACGAATAGCTCTTGCAAATGCCGCCAATTGCAGAATTATACTCATTCTTGCCGATCTGCATCGCCAGCTTGCTCTTTTTACGAGAATTTCTCAACGCGTTCGTCTTGCCTTTTGGACGGCACTAATATCAACTTTGAACTATGGGATTGATCACACTGCGGAATGCAGCGGAGATCTACTGTTGGTAATCCAGGAACTGTTGATAACATCATCGAACAATCTGCAGGAACTGATTTTAAGTAAACACCTACTTCAAACACTAGGAGATTCTTTGGCGACCAAGCTTTCTCGCCCCTTCTGCACTTACTTGCTCCGTCTTATGCAGGATCCCTGCTCTCCTGTCAGAGCAAATGATGGTTTATATTTTTGTGAGGCCGTCGGGCTCTTGATTCGAATTTGGAACGGCAAGGTAGCATCTTTGGATGTACTGGAGCTTGCCTCCATGTGTACAAGCCACCCACTTCCTCGCATCCAGTCATCTGGAACCGACTTGCTTCTTGCTTTCAGTCCATCGTTGGCCAAGTTTGGATCCACCCGTGCTCCTAATTTCATGCTCCATTGGTATTTTAGTACAAGTCTCGAACTTTCTACTTCGCTTATCACCTGCCCATCAATCAATCCAGCGGATTTTGGCAAATCTAAGGAAACTGGTAGTTTATTGCGAACTCAAGGTTCGTTCCCTAGTCTGCCTGCAGCCGCTGGTGTGTTGGGCATTCTAACTCGTGGTGCGCCATACCTATCTGAGGAGCGAACGAGTCGATTAGAGCTTCTGACCAACTCATCTGATTGGCTACGTCGTCTTGCTTGTTTGATTGCACCCCTTTCGACGGATAGTAGCGCCAACTGGTACGCATTGGATACTTCTCCTTTGAGTCTGGTCTTCTTGTTCACCACTTGGTCTATGGTTGACTACAAACTGAAGGTGGCTCCCTGGGTGAACCCAGTGAAATCGTTCCTCTCAATCGAAGCTATTATCCATGCACTTTTATCTAGTTTAACAAAACGAGCGTGTACACATTCAATAGTCCCAGAATTACAAGCTTTTCTTAGTGTTTCAAGCGCTGTAGTAGCTCGGCAATCTTTGGCATGGCAGATTAATCAGTCAGCCCTTGTGATTAATTTTATGCATCTGCTGGAAAAAGCTACAACAAACGCAGTGGATGGGTTCGCTGCTGTTATTCCACCCGTCCTTCCCACCGCGCATGCCTTCTTTAAAACGAATGCGATGACTTGTTATCAGTGGTTTAATCGTGTGCGTATGCCTTTGGCCACTCTGGCCGCCTGGATGGCTCCCCTTTCACTTGAAGGGTCTGAAGCGTCTGCAACGGTTATTTGGAACGTCTATGGTCTTCTCTACCAGATGCCCATATTCGATCCGCTGGAACTGCTGAACGCAATTGCCGTTTTTGGTAATCCCGAGAAAATCATTCTCTGTGTGATTCAAGCACTGCATCATCTCGGTGCGGTTGATGAACTTGCCCTTGTTTACGCGTACGTAATGTTTTCCCTCCAATTTTTTGATCTATTCCTGATATTATACTGCAATTAATCATAATTCCCGCTTGCTGCGATGTGGGGTGCGACCTCGCACTGGGTTTTAAATACAAACATCCTGCCGTAATGACATTAAATACAGGGGTCGCTATCACTACCTTTGATTCAACACCAAATTTTTCTGATTAATGGCACAGCCTAATGTAAAGGGATCAATGGACCAGTAGTGTTTAATGAATAATTGATTGCATGGATTTCGACTGAAAATGGCAATCCGCTGTTACTGTGGTAAAGTTGTTTTAGGTTGAATTTAAGGTTGGTATTTCAGCAAAGTATAACGTAACGTTTTGTCCTCCCCTCCTAGGTGTCTTGATCGCATCGGGGTGAACTCGGTCAAGCCGGGTATGCACCTCTATAGTTGGGTGCATGGTCTTGTTTGCATACTGGAAGGGCGTCTGGATGCGGGCTTGTCATGTTTCTCGGCTTTCTTTGAATCCCACCCACTTCCATTGTCATCCGATTCATTCGGTGCGCTCTCATACGAATTCGCATGGCGTCTCTTTATCGCCCTCCTGGTGCGTGTGGGTTGCTCGAGTGAAGCTACTCTCCGGTTGGGTTGCAAGAAAGACTTTTCTGGCAGACCTGAGGCTTGCACTAATCAAGGCGATACACCGGTGCTAAAGCGTAAAATTTTCTCTAGTAATGGTAAAAAAAAAGTGGTGGATGAGCTGCCCCTTCGTTATTCCGCCATTGCTGAGCAGCGGCTTCAAACTTTGCGAAAGCTATCGAAGTAGGTTAATTTCTACGTTTACTATTTTTGCATGCTAATAACTATTTTCCGTGGTTAATTTTCAAGAACATTTTAATTATTGGGTTGTCCTTATTTTCTATCCCAAACGGGTTCTTTAAGCTATCTTTGAGTTCAGGCAAATTTTTAACTGATGCTATGAATTCTCTACTGAGTTTGACTATAATCGCAATTTACGTAATTTTTCACAGCTGGGACAATGCTATATCTGCATTATCACCATCTTCCAATTCCGTTGCTTCAATATTTACGGAGCAGGAGGACAAACTGCTATCCCTCGGTTCAGCTTCAGTCTCTGAGGTTGTAAATGTTGTTCGTCGAACCGCCAATGCGGTTGTTTCTTTGACCGACTTCGGCAGTTACCAAGGTTGCCGCATTTTTCCCCGCTTGGACCCAGAACCATCCCTTCCATCCCTGGTCCTTGAGGCTAACCTTCTTTTTAACCAACCCCCCGCTCTATCTGCTGTTGGTGATATTTGTATTGGTACATGGAGTCTATTGACAAGGAGGGTAGGAAATCTTTCGGTGTTCCTCGATGCCTGTGAGCCTCTTCTAATTCCTCGTAGTGATGAATATTTACCAGTCGAGTCCTCCAGAGGTGTTGCGTTGAATTTACTGAGGCAGCAGCTCGCTGCTCTTGATATACAGGAGGAGATAACAAACCACAACAAACTTGTTAATATTATCAATTCGAGGGCGGATTTTTCAAGTTTCGACCGAATGCGTCTAATTCGTTACATCGGAAATCTTCTCTGGACGTCAGGTGGCGGTAACGACGATCGAATCGCCGCCATGGCTTGCTTGTCCCAAGGGCTTCTGCACAATGTGTTAGGCACTAATGCTTCAGATCGTATCGATCATGAGAAGCAGTGTTTACTCAACGTCTCAGTTGCTCTGCAGTTATTCAAGTTTTTGACCTATACCTCGTCTTCGGCTCAGGCGGGAGAAATCAGAACAATGTGTCAGGAAGTCTTCTTTACATGCGCTTCCGAGGCTGGCGTTTGCGAAGTTGTAAATGTATGCCTTTACCTTTGCGTCTATTCCATTCTTCGGAAGATGAGTTTTGATGCTATGGTTTGGGCGCATAAATTTACTGGTATTGCATCATTTGTATCGTAGCTAAGGAGTCGGTTATGGTTTTGTGACCAATTTTCCTAGAATTTTTATACCTCTAAATTTTTCACTTTCCTTTTATGCAACCGCACTCGCAGGTTGCAGCCAAGGGGGACGCACAGTGTCTGGTGCAGCATCTACTTCAGTTCGGTCGCCTTGCATCTTCTCCGTGGGTGGACGGCGTCCCTCTCGTTTCCCCTAACTGTGAAAACGAAGCGGTTGTAGCTTCCTCACCCTCGGAACTTCAAATGCGCCTTCTTATGTTCGCCACGCACCTCTCACCGACTAATGCCTCCGCTCTGGCTTGGCTCCAAATGGCTCATTGGTGCTACGAGAGAGGTCAACACGACGTATGTTTACCTTCATCTCAATGCAATACATTGTGCTGTTTTAGGTCAGGTCCACTTATCCCTTCTTGAGTCACTATGTTAAGGTCTAATTAGTGCTTTTTAGTGTTTAAATTAACTACTTCCCACTTTTAGGTTAAGCAGACTAAAGCGGAGGCAATGAGAGTCCTCGCGTTCCCGCCATCTGAGCCGATTACGACTACACTATTTGATGCACTCACTCCGGATGAATTTGAATCACTTTCTCAGCTTTTACCACCCAAGATTGTGGATGAGAACAAATCAGTTGAGGCTCGAATTTTGGCCAAACTGTACACTTTTCTCCACGAAGATGCTGACGATTTAACATCGCGCCAATATTGTATTGACGACCTTTCTGATGCTGAAATTCCATTTGATGATCCAGTAAGTTTACTTTCTAGTCTTTTTTGTCTTACATCTTGCTCATCATGGTCCTAGTAAGCGAATTTTTCCCAGCTGAGGTGCCGTTTTGTCGATCACCTGTTGAATGGCACAAACCTTACCAGTGAAGCTCTGGCTTTGGATGGTCCTCTGTTGTCGGGGTGTGCATCCCTTGCCTCGTTATTGACCACCAGACTCTACACTCTGCAATCTTTCGCTGCACAAGCCTACGTAACGTTTCTTTCTGTTGCTGGCCAGCACATAAGTGAGGGAGTTGATGTATTAGAAAATATTTCAAAGCCTCGTGAACGCGTTCAACCAATTCAACCAACGCTAGGTAAGTTACATAATATTCAGACCTTGTGGCCTTATACCCTGTTGCTCACCGATCCCTTATTAGCCGTGGGTTTTCCTATTTTAATTATTGAGAGTCACATGGGTCATTTTCCTCTTTTAGCCACCCTACGACTGTTGCACTTACTTGATGAACCGTGTCGATCCTTGCGTGTCACGGTGAAAAACCTTGTGGTCCATGGCAGTTCCAACGACTCGGTCCTGCTATCCCCGTCATCCCCACTTACCACTATTCATTCAGCACCGCTAATGTGGACGGGCTGCCTTCCCCAGGTCTTGGACCGTTTGGGGCACCCTGACCCTGCAGTTCGCCGGTGCCTTGTGGATCTCCTCAGTCGCCTTATTCGCATGACCGATCGAGACTCGCCAAGTACCGATCGAATTCTAGCAAATCAACTAGTTTTTCCTATCATTGTCGGTAGCAAGGGAGTCGACTGTGGTGAGTGGAATGGATGTCTCGCTTCTGCGCCGTTTTACTGCATCCCAACTTAATCCTTAATTATTGCGGTGAATTCCATTGCCAATTTGTTGCACTAAGCAACGTTTTTTTGTAATTCCACAAACAGCACAACCGGATGTCCGTGCAAGAAGCCACGGTAGGCTAGTTTCGGCGCTTTGTGGCGCTGGATACGGGACCATGGTGGAACAGGTGTCCTTGTTTATCGTGGAAATGCGACGCATTGCGGTCCTTTGGGAGGAACTTTGGTCTGGCGTTCTCATCCAGCATATTGACGATTTGAACAGAAAGGCATGTTGCATTATTTTTTGCCTTTTAGGCAGCTCTTATTTCGTCCAGAAGATCTAAAGATTTTCAAAATACGCTATGTTATGGCCTACACAATGCTATCACTGTGCAAATTCGTGTGTACATAATATAAGATTTTTATTCATTTTGTGCTTATCCTCCTCTTCTTGCCTCTCCATTCTCCGTTTAGGTGAGTGCACTTGAGCAAGTCAAAAACTCAACCACAACAGACTCTAAAGTGGCTGAGGATCCGAGTGAATTGGAGGATGATGCGGTCCGCTTGAATATCATACATAAACTGCGCTACGAGGCTCTGTTGATGCCTACCTTCTCTATCTTCCAACACCTCCGCGCTCTGACCCTTGATATGCCTGCCCAAACGAGTCATGAGGCTTGGTTCCAGAGCACCTTTAAACAGGTAAGTTTTCTTTCACTGCAAACACTCCATTGTATCATTTGCTCCGCCTGACGCTAGGCTTGCTTCGTTCTATATTTTAAAGCTACTTTTTTACTTTGATTCTGACGATAATATGTTTGTAGTCGCTCTGCTGATCCACTGGCAGTTCATTTACTTTGGTCTTGATAAAACAACTGCTTGGTTTTATGTCTCGACTTTGGTTGATTTCGTTAATAAAAGTGAAATTCATGGTGAAGGTGAATATTTCTACCAGAACAAAGGTGTGTAAATGTTACTAATACCGTTAATAAACCTGCACTTTTCCCTTCTCAGCACATCGACGAAACTGTTACATCATTGAAAAAGTTCTGCAATTCATCATTATCAAACTGCAAAGCATCGCCCGTTGTACCTCTGCAGAGACTACTGTCACGTTTCCAGACCCTCAATCAGAAGATCAAAAAAGGCGATGATGGGAAGGCTCGCTATCTGACTATTTCAAGTCGATTTTTGAGTCTATTTCAAGTCTCGCCTAATCTCCTTGCTCTTAATGGAAATTTGGAAATTCCATTGCCCGGTCGGGCTCACTCTCGCCTCGCTCGTGTTGGCCCTAGGGTTAGCGTGTACCCAACGAAGACACGCCCGAAACGCGTGGTGTTTTGGACTGAGGAAGGTCAGTCCTTCCCCTACCTTCTGAAGTGTCTTGAGGATCTGCGTTTAGACGCGCGCATAATGGGTCTTATGCGACTGACTAACACCGCCTTCCGGTCTCGGGTTCGTGCGGGCGCTATTACCACCGCGCGCACGTACTCAGTGACTCCTATTGGCCCAAAAGCGGGTTTGATTCAGATGGTGCAGGGCGCAATACCTCTCTTCACCCTCTACAAGCGGTGGCAGCAGAGGAAGGCAATCGATGTAGTTCCCGGTGGCGTAGTTTCTGAAGCCTCCAAGATGGCGCTGCCGAAGCCCTCTGAATTATTCTACGGCAAATTGAAAGAGCTTTTGCCACCTCCTCTTACTTCATCCAGTGCACGCGCACTATGGCCTAAGGATGTCCTTCTTAAGGTAGTTTTTCATTTTTCCCATCCAGTTGGATTATACATGGCAATTGTTTTATTCTTCAAACAGTAAAGCTTATATAACCGAAATGGTCGTATTTATTGCGGGGTGTGTTTACTAATTCCTTCTAACTGGTAACTTAAATGGATTTCAGGTCTTCCGTGCGCTGGAGTCAGAGACACCACCCGACTTATTGACCCGTGAACTGTGGGCGGCAAGTCCAACCATGTCGGCATGGTGGCAAGCCTCGCAAACCTTTGCCTCTTCCCTAGGAATTACGTCGGCTTTTGGCTACCTCATCGGTCTTGGTGATCGTCATTTGGACAACCTTCTAATTGATCTCACCACAGGGACACTCATCCACATCGACTTCAACGTCTGTTTCGATGAGGGCCGTTCCTTACGGGTACCTGAGCTGGTTCCCTTTCGCTTTACGCGAATCCTCCGGCACCCTCTGGGACCCCTGTGTGACCTTTCTTCTATTAGCTCAGGCGGTGGGGGTACTTTCGGAGCTAACTTTCTCGAAACGCTTAGTACTTGTGCATCAATTCAAGAGCTCTTCCGCATTCAGTTGCAAAGTTTCGTAATTGACCCTCTCACCGATTGGATGCGAGCAACTGCTAAAGGGCCAGCCTGGAGCACTTTTGATCTTACATACTTTGCCGCATATCGAGGTGGTTGTTTATCGACTTCCGCTGACACCTTATCCCCCGGTGACCGTGAGCCTATTACAAAGAGACGACGCGTGTTTGAGAGGCTACTTGTGGAATTGCAAAGATCCGTGGGTACGTTATAACCCAGTACAGTTGCCCTTTTCATCTGTTCTTTTTATTAACGTTCTCCTTTATTTAGGGTTATTGGCTGCTCGATTCGCAGAAATCATACTTCCCAATAGGGAACTGTGTGATAAATTATATTCGACTATGGACGTTCTTGAGAGCAATCTTAGAGTTTGGGAAATTTACCGAGAAAAGCAACAGAAGGTTGAGGGACTTCAGCGGCAACTTTCCATACTTAGTGCCAACTCAAGCAAGGAGTTCGAAGAGTTTGAGTCGCGTTGGCGTGAAATCGAACGGGCAAAGCATCGGGTGCTGAGAGCGAAGAAACGTTTGCTTGATTTTGCAGCTAACGTGGAGCATGATATCGGTTGCGCCTTGCATCTTCTAACCAAGTGGTTTTCTAAGAGCTCAGAAGTTTACAACCTTCCCGAGGATGCCGATAAAGAGCTTGCTAAGATTATTAATGAATATCGGGGTACTGCTCGAGCTTACATCGTCCCGAACGATTCTCCACTTCATTTTACCGCCGAAAATACCCTATGGTTCTCCACAAAACACCGACTCGTCTCCGCACTTAAACAGGCTCTTGATTCTTCCACTTTCAAGAGTACTATCAAGTCATCTTTCGCACAATTTTTCAGTCCTCCTTCACGTTCATTGCTCGATAGAAATGGATGCACTCGTCTCCAGGGCGCACTGGCCGAGGCTGAGAGCCAGCTTAATGCTTTGAAGTCTCAGCATTTCGTCCCATCCTCATTTGCTCTAAATGACCTCTCCTCTCTTCTCACTCAGAGTGAGGCCACTTTGACTGCTTTCATCAGCGAACAAGATGCTGTGATGATTCTACCGGCTTTCAAGTGGGCATTGATCAAGAATCTCGCTGCTATGATCCATTCTACTCTTACATTGGAGCCGCTAGAGCACATTGATTTCCTTTATCAGCGTGTCAGTGCTGTTGCTTGTGCCTTTTCTGTTCTTGATCCTTCTGGCAATTCATCCGCAATACCATTCTGGGCTGGCCATGAGGCAGATGCTAACTGCGAACTGCAGTTTTTCCTTACTATATATCAGTTGATTACCAAATTGGTTGAGCTGCGCGACAACCTGTGTAACCTTCTTTTACCAAAACTGGAGGATGCCATTCAGGAAGCTTCTCGTGGGGAATTAGAGCTTTTGGATTGTCTCCAACAGGTAATGCATAAAGGTGGAGAAGTTGAAGAAATCCAAAACGAAGTGAATCGACTTCTTACTGAAAACAATAACAATCCATTGTCAGAAGTCTTTTTGGCAATCCATCTTGCTTTGCTAAATGCCACTTCGGAGATGGAGGAGCTGTGTCGGAGATTAAATGATTATCCTATCACTGCGGTAACGTGGGTGCACGTAGATGTGATTTCTCGGGCAATCGCCAATCTCCAGAGCCGGTGTGCCGTCGAACAGGGCGCAACAAGTCTCTGGGGTTGGCGTCCTGTAGGCGAGCAAGGGCCTGTCACTACGTGGCTTGATGAAGTGTATGCAGCTGGCATGGCCTCCAATCTGAAAGTTGCTGTCGAGATCAGTCAACTGTGGATTGATATTAGAGATGGAAAGCTTCAGCATCCTATACCCTCCGTTCCTTGCGCCACTATTTTGGAAAGTCAATTCGTCACTCATTTGGCTGATCGCTTGGCTCTTGTGAGTGAATCAGTGCTGGCCTGCGGTCGTCTACTTTTGTCTCTCTTGGAGGAGTCTGGGTTCACTGTTAGACAGGCGATTTTTGAAATTGAGCGTATGGTGCCTTTGACGCATCTACGAGGTCCGCCAACTGTGTTTGTTGATAGAATGATCCATTCAGTAGAGCTCTGCTTCTTCAGTGTACAACCCCCAGAAGTGCATGCACTTTCAGCTACAGCAGGATCCGTGTTGACGGGGATGTTCACTGCGACCAATTCTCATATGTACACAGCGGTTGCTGCAAAGCAAATTGACGCCCATGAAGCACATTTTAAGCTGGTTCAGAGGCTGAAGCACGTCTTTGATTGGCTTCACGATTCTCAGGATGCGTCTGAAACATCCCTGCGGCGCTTTTTGAATCGCCTTGAAGCATCCGTAGTGAAAGTGAGAACAGAAAGTGCGCAGTTGAATGACTCGACGAGGGAGCTTTGTGAATTAGGAGACGCCATTTGCTCAGCTGAACATGATCGTCTTCGGTAAACAGTTTCGGTCATATTAGAAATTATTCTACATTTTTCAGTTGTGTAGAAACGCATGTGATTTTTTTCAAATAACTCATCGCAGTTTGTAACCATTTATGTCCCTATTTTCTGAGCTCGATACTTTGTTTAGTGTGACTTGTACACTCCTCTAATGCAGAACCTGTTTTAGTAGCTTGCGTTTATTTGGATCTGTGGGTTTTAGCGAGTCACCCTGCATGGACAAATTGCTTCCGCTTTTTGCTGATTACGATTCCCAATGTGAGGCATACACCCGTTTCGGTGACCAACTTACCGAACTCGATTCGACCCTACTCAATATGAAGGTATTTAGTTTACATGTGGTCTTTTGGTCAGACTTTGCCGATGTAAATGTTTTAGGCTCCATTAAGTTTTTTTTCTCACTCATACCGTTTCATTATTTTGCCGATGGCATAAAAAAATAAACTTTATTGACGTGCGCACCAAACTATATGAACATGCTTAGTGTTGCCTCATGTCATTTGGTAGTATTTTTATTACTTGTAGTTATTTTTTGTAATGTTTAGGAGGAATACGACCTCACTTGGCCTGCAACTGAGTGGACTCAGGTTCATGTGCCCGGTCCGAGTGGCACGAGCATAAGTCTCGTCAATGTAATATCCAGCCGTCTGCTTGAAGCTCAGAAGGAGTTTGAGGACTCTGCCCAATGTCTGTGCTCGCTCAGGTTGGCACTGACGACCGCTGGCAATACTTTGACTACTTCTAAATCGTTGACCTCTGGAAAAAAGAAGAAAGGAGCCTTCACCGCGTCCCAAAATCAAAATTACAAGGGAGAGATCGCTGAAGTCGCAAAAATTCACAAGCTATTCTGTGATTTTGAAACAAGCTTCTTGTCAGAGGTACGTGTCCTTTTTCTGTGTAGTTAAAGCCGTTTACGTTTCTGCATTGAAAAGATGGTTGATTAGGCAATATTTTTTGATAATTTATTTTATTCCATTTTAGATGTCTCCTTATGTTAAGCAGTTGCTTCGTCTTAGTCAGCTATGCAATGACGCTAACTGTGAGCGTATTTGGTCCAAGTGGTCAGAATGTCAGGATTCTTGGCTGGTGACGTCCGGTCGATTAGTTCAGAACTTTTCTGATTTACTCACTGACTTGCTTACCTATTCAAATGAGAGGGACGAGGCAGTATTCTCCTCCGTTAGGCTTATTTTGAACGATTGCTTGCATCTGCGTAATGGTCTGACGCCCCTTCTTACGAAGCTTATTCAGGAGGGCATTCGAAACACTTTGAGAAGGTCGAGTTCTGTAACAATTGCCGCAACCATTGGAGAGTTAGGATTCGGTGAGAAAAGCCACGAAACCGACGCTGAATCCAACTTACCAGATTCCGCTCTTTCTGAGGATCACGAAGTACGCCTTATTTACTGTTTACAATTCAGAGGTGTGGATTTCGTCTCAATTTATTTCATACGATCGTGTTTTTGCTGATCTAACTGTATTCATTCCTTTAATCACCGAAATCTTTGTCTTCTGCCCATGTTCATGCTGACCAACAAACCTGTGCTTGTTGACTGTTACAGTAAACTCAGTCGCAAAACCTTCAAGTTGAATCTTTTTTGTGGGAACTTTGTAGATTGTTGCTTCTTCAAGTGACACCTTGGCGCAGGAACGGCTTCCATCTGAGGCGATTGAGGCGTTGCGACGTCTCTGTCGTCGTCTCCAGGGCGTGGATAATCTGCTGACAAAGAAGGATGACGCCTTGGTGATGAGCCTCACGGAGCAGGCAGATCTCTGTGTTCGCGCGGCAATGGACCCTAAACACCTCTCGACCATGTTCGAGGGCTGGACCCCGTGGGTGTGAGAAGACGGGCAAATGAAATAACGTGGCTACAACATCGTGGATCAATACCCTTGTTTCTTTTGGGAGTGTGAGCGCTCTTGTAGTTTCCTAACGCGCTGGCTTGACTGTCAAGTACTCGGATTAACTGGACAACGTGATCTGCATTCTGCAGTCCACTTTCATTTGAGGTATGTTGATATCTTTCTGGCCTAGGTGTGACCTGAAAACAAGCACTAACCCTACTGATGCTATAATACATGACCCCAGTTACTTTTTGAAACGTGCTCGACCAAACTTCACTCGGGTCGTTCTGTAAGTCTTGGACTGCTGCGCTAAATCTTGATTTTCATTTGATTCGAAGTCATAACTACGTTGGATGTGTTCTTCAGTGCTTTTACAAAATTCCTAGTGTTCTGTGTCCTCAGTGTAAAGTCGCCGCGCCTACTCGGATCTCGAATCTGCAAAGGAAGCCAACCTGTGTTTGCGCTGTCGCTCATCGTATCAAGCACAAAAAATGAACTACGCCTGCCGTGTAAACTCCGCTCATATGTCTCTCGTTCTTCTCTGCCTACCTTCTCTGCCCTCTATGTCTGCGCTCCTCTCCCCTGTTTGATTAATTCATACAGCTCGTGTGCTTTCGTTTACAAACTGAATCTCGCTCACTAAATTGCCTTTATGATGACAGATGTCCCTAATTTTCTTAAATTTCGTGGTAAAGCTCCAAAAGAGCCATCGTCCTGGGTTGGTAAGGGTAGGCGATGAATTGCTTGTTTCTCTTAGTTAACCCTCACGAGACTTCATTATTTAACTTATCGGAAAATTACAGCAAAGGGATTGACGTCATATTTGTAAAACGTGATCGTCATGACACTGCAGGTTGCGGTTATGTGTGTGTTTGACCTGCCACGCCTTATCCTCAATGATGTGATGCAAATAGGGTGGTAAGTGAAGTCAAACACAGCTAGAGTAGTCTGAGGTGTTTTGTGTTTGATCCACTTATCAGATCACTGAATGGGGCAGTTTACTACTGCAGTTTTGCGGTAGGTCCTCGCTCGCTAGGGCATGCTTTCATTCGTGGGTATGCATTCCGCTCGCAGTTTATTCGTGGGGCTGACACTTTTCTACTGAAGTACTGGTAGTAGGCTTGATATTTCTCGGACAGCTTAAGCAGGAGGGTAGGACGAGGTGCTGGGATCGCTAATTCGTGTGTAGTTTTTGGTCTAATGGGTTGGGCGAACCTAATACATTGCATTGTAGTGGCTCTCATAGTTTTTAGATTCAAGTGGTGGTCTCCATGTTCATCTAGTACCAGCGTCGCTTCGCTCACGAGAAGTACTTTATTATCTGGCCTGCCAGAGACGCCTATAAAGTTACGAACTATCGCTACTGACTGGTGAGCCTTAACTATCTAAAAAGGTTTTTGGTTTTATTTATAATAAGGTGTGGTGGCAATAATCCAACCCCTCAACCGTAATCATTGGCCATTCGAATGCATTCCGTACATATTCGCAGAAAGTCAGTCAATCTACCACAAATTTTCTCCCGGTTGCGATTGTCCACACTTAAAGCCACTTAACGCTGTGGTCGCACTTTTTTACGCCACTGTCAGGCTGCGTGGAAAAAGGTGCGGCTTTTCACCACCACTGCTGCCACACGCACGTGTGAGTGTTAGCATGGAAGCTCGTTTTTAGGACTTCGGCGTTGTGGCGCGGGTGGGCGATTATGTCGACGACGAAGCCTCCATGATGTAAAGGGAAACATCCGACCCCTTCACATACCATTTGACATGTGGAGAAGAGCTATATTTTGTCTTTCTAACAAGCAAATTAAACAAATTGTCAACACAACCTGCTCTCTGAGTGTAAGAATACTATTTTCCCTTCGTTCTTACCAAATGTCAGTTTATATTTGAATATCACTGACTCCCCGATCCAGGTTCTGTTTTGAATTTTATTTTGAGTCAACAACCCCGTTTCGTGTATCTACGATACGGATTTGCATTCGGAAATAAATAGTACTGTCACTGAGGTAGTAAAGCCGAATTCGGCAAGTATTCGCCCGGCAATCCTGATGTCTGCCGTGGAAACAGAAAGTGGGACCTGAAGCTATAACCTGTTTGAACCTTCTCCCTTCTAAAGTAATGAAAATTGCTTCGCTTTCTTTGAACTTAGAGGTACTAATTAGATACAAATGCCTAAGTATCAATTCGGACCATTTTTAAAGCCTGCAACTCTGCCCATTTTTATCTCTGATTTACCAATCAAACGTTGCTAAGTCGTTTGGGCTAACTTTGCCTGTAACGCGACAACGACGTGAATGAAAAGAAAAGGTCATTTTGACCTAGCAGAGGCGTGCCGGAAGCAAAGTGGTGGTGACGGTGCCGCGGTTGGCAGACGTCCACACTAATGGTACAACTGGATAAACTGGTTACACTACAGGGCATGCTGATTATCGTTGCAAACCGATGCCCTACAATTGACCACTTAACATACTATCATAACATAATGCGAAGCAGATGTGCTAAATAATTGCATTAGTTAATTAAAACCACGCAATCAAACCTATCTACATGCTAATCTTTTGGTTTTAGGCTGTGTTTTGTGCGTGCTGGACACGTAACGTTGATCTTCGATTCTCGCGGACAAACAAAGCGCGAGGATGGTATTCCGCCATTAGATTTTTCCTCAGATAAGCGTAAAAGCTTTTAAACGACAATATAGCTGACTTTGTAGTTTTTCTCCTGCTTTTCCAACTTCCACGAAGGAAGTGCTGCAATTAATTTGATTAAATCGTCCTCATTGGAGTGTGCTCACTAAAGCTTTGATATAAATGACAGGTTTGAATTAACAAGAATTTGACACAGGACCAATTCGCGTAGGTAGATGCGAATGAAGACCAAACAAGTCTCCTTACTTTAAGTATTGATTCACCATTACTTATTGGCTCGTCCTCTCCAATTACCGTTGGTTTAATTAGTGACCACTTACACCGTGGAAATGTGCATGGGTAAAGAAACAAAGTATAAACTGCAACCACCCCTTTGGAACATCGCAAGCTCTTCAAGCTGCCGTTATGACGTTGCGGCCGCGTTTCTCTCGTCTCTGCTCCCATTTACCCTTAATTAATTCCTAATAGCTCTGGGCGTGTGTGTGTGTGTGCGTGCGCTCTGCACCACTAATTAATGATGTGGAACCGTTGTCGGTGTTTGTGTGTGTGTGTGTGTGTGTGTGTGTGTGTGTGTGTGTGTGTGTGAGTATGCGTTATTAGATGAGAGCGTGTGTCCACGTAAACGCGTGCGTGCGTGCGCATCTCATTTAGCTTAATTGGTCCCTATCGCTCGTCCTCTCACTCATTCCCTCTCTCACTCCAGCTCTCGGCCTCTCTCAGGGCGAAAGTCCAATTATCTGGTCTAACCGCCGCATGTGTGTGCTTTGTACGCGTGTTCCAAATTAATCTCTGCCTGTCAATTTTCAAGTCGCTCGATAGCAGAGGATGTAGGGAAGGCAAGAGAGAGGGAAAGGGGGACAAGGTGTAGGAGGTTGCTAACTTAACTGCGCACTGCACCACATCGCACCCGCACACCCACAGTTTATGTGTATGTAGAGAAGAGAATTCACGCAATTAGACATTATTATCTCGCTGCCGTCTCTCACTCACTCCCTCTCCCTACACTTGTGGTCGCCACCCCATCAACCAGCTCCCAGTTCAGCGCTGTGGGCGCAGCAAGCGGCATGGCACAACCATTTTCAAATTAAGGCAGTGTAAGGGTGTGATAGGGAGTGGGCCATTAACACCCGGTTGAGATGGTAATCTTGTCTCCCTACCCCTGCTTGCCTGCCTGTCTCCCTCCAACCCGCAAAACGGCGACAGCAGCTATAGCAGAGGAATGGTGAGTTGGTCGGGTGGAGGGGAGAGAGGGAGAATAGGGTGGCGGATAATTTGATGATTAAAATAATTAAATCGCGCGTTTGCGAAGGTGCAACCGGAAAACCATTAAATTAACTGACCACAAATGGACAGGGAGAGCACACGCACGCGTGCGCAGTCATACACTGACTGAATTTATCCTCACTTAAATCTCACTCACTCACAAATATTGCACCTCTTAAAGTTAATTACTCCGCCAACTTGTCACCCAAGAGCTTGGGTCTAGGCGAGTTCTTAGTTGTGAAAATTTATCGAGATGTATTTAGTTGTGTGTGTACATATATATATATATATATGTGTGTGTGTGTGTGTGTGTGTACGTGTGTGTGGCACGAGGTGACAGGAAATGCATTTTAATCTGAAATCAATCTCACTGATCTTAATGCACCATTGGCTAATGCACCTCTAACTAAGTGCCATTAGTCCTTTGGATTCTTCCTTTAGTTTATATAGGTTCACTATTATTGGCAGGGCTTGATACCACGGGTTATCAGTGTGAAGAGAAAAAATTTGCAGCCACCTTATTAGCCACATATGCTACTTAATAAGAGGCTTTGAAGGACGAGAGTTCATTTCAAACTCATTCCAAAAATAGCTCTCATAATCGCTTTCTCCTTCTATAAGGCTAGATCAACAAACTTTTCTGCTTTATCTTGTTCATTGTTGGAGTCTATTGTACCACCAATCTTGTTCATGTATGTTAGTTACCCCACCGTTCAGCCAACATGTCTGCTGCTTGGACCCGCTTTGTAATGCACAGGTCTAGAAGCGATAATTTTGGCTTTTCCAGAGGCAAGTGCGTTTTAATGAGTGCCATTTGCTATGCTGACAACTGTCCTGATTAAACTAAGCAAAATGATTTTAAGCAATTCTCCAACTACATAAACTGCAGTGAGGTAAACACTGAAAATGCTTGACTGGTTAGCCACCTTATCGGTGCCTTGTGAAACACTTTGCGTCTCAAGTCCAATGCCATAGAAACAGGTTAAATTCCGGTATTGTTGGCTTAGTTACTAGTAAAAGCACACAAATTTTTGTCAGGTATTCATGCAACACATTGACATTTGTAATCTTGCTGCAATAAGATGCCACTTTCTAAAAATAAATCTTGTTTTGTTCTGTCACCACTTTTAGCGAGAAAATTTAAGCCCATTGCTTAAGGCTCTCAATGGAGATCGGACGTTTGCGGTAAGCAAGCATTCATCTTTTGGCACCAAAACAAGTGTCCACCAGTTGCAAGCATCGCCACATCGTCGGAGTCAGTTTGCGAGAAATTGACCTCCCACGGCAATCATCTGGGGGCTGCAGGTAGCACGGTTGACATTTTCTGACTATCGTAAAGCAGCTTTACTGTTAAATCCATTTTTTATTCCAAGCGTTGTTTTTTTTATTACTTTACGAAGATTCCAGTGAGAAAATGATAGATCTGCCGCGATGTTATCAAAATTGTCATCTTTGTTTAATTCAATTCGTTCACGGACGTTGCAATTGCGTTTTGTTGCCTCAACATGAAATCACGGATTTGCCTAAAACACTGAGAAAAAACAGCTTTCGTGGTTCTTCTAAATTGCTTGATTAAGCGTATCGCCCGCCTGCGGGAGAACACACTTGAAGCGTACAGCGTCGGCATCACGGCTTTTTCTCCCACCACGTAGCGGACGACCTTGTTCATTTTACTCTCAAATATCCTTCTTTTTGTGAGCGTGCGTGTCAGTATCCTCCCCAGAGCATTCCCTCCCGGTGGTCCACTTAAAGTTAGTCGTGGCTTCCTACACACGCGTTTGCATATCTCTGCTGGAACACCGATGCCTCAAGCCAGCAAATATCAATGCTAGCCTCACTTCACTTCTTCGGCTTTAATTGGCAAGGAATTTTAACTTCTCCTTCCTATCTGATCTCTTATTTTGCTTAGATAAAGTTGATATAGTCTTCTCAGTTACACTACCACTTAAATTACGAACGATTCTTGGAGCATTAAAGGAGAAACTAAGAATAAATGTTCAAAGGTGGCAAGCAATTACCGCAGTGATCTTGTTTCCAAACTGACAACCGATCAAACTCCTGGAAAGTATTTGGGAGTCAACTAATTAATAAAAAAGGGTCAGCTCGGGCCTGTAAACAGTATTTTTTGCTTGCAGCCAAAAGTGGTTCCATGAACAATTCGGAAACTGAATGGCTTCCAGACTAAATTCAATACAAACATCTGCACTAGAACTGCACTTGCCCAAACGATGCAAGTGCTCGAAATTCCCTTGGAACGCCCCAATCAATGGCTGCATGCTTGGTGAGGGTTCTTAATTCCTACAAAAGTGTGCCATAGCATCGACTTTGCATCCTGTCTGCGGCCAATGGCAGATGCAATGCTTGCGAAGTGCAATTAAAAGAATTTGGTTTGACAAAATTGACATCATTATCACTAAAGGAATCGGCAAAAGTGAATTTTGTGGTGAATAACAAATTGCGCATCAAAGAGGACTTTTTGCTCCAGCCCTTTGTTAGGTCGGCTTTGGATAGTTGCGAAGCTTTTACTTACCAACTGTTTAACAAATCATCACGCCAGCTATGTTTGTTATTATTTTTAAGGGAAAAATGGCAGCAGCTATGGTTATGATTGGCATAGAACAAACCAGTAAAGTGGAGTGGCGTCCAGGCATAATGAAGGATATTTGGATGAAGCTTTAAGAGCTGAGGAATGACTTCCAGTTGCCCTATGGAGGATTCCGCCCTAAAATTAATACAATTTTCTAAGTTACACGAAAACAGTCCACGCAGGAGAATTAGCTGATGCTTAATGCGATTTTGGTTCTCTTTTCAGACAAGCACACTGCGACGTGGTGCTATTTCTGGGTATGTAAATTAAGACAGGAGGTCATTCACTCCAACCACATCCATTCTTATGTTGAGTTCTTTGGGTGAGCATTAAACCCCGCCGATATAACAAATGGGTTAAGTTGTAGACGCCTAAATAATCAAGATGCTTTTGCAGTTCCTATGCGTCCCTTGCCTTACTTTATCGTGACATGGCATGAATGCACTCTTTAAACTTTAGCGAGGGTGCGGCTTTGTAACGTTGCTGCCTAAGTTGAAGGCACAGCTAAAATCGGGTTTTGCAAAGCCCATGGCGAGCGGTAAATTGCTCAAAATCACGACCAATGCGGGAGCGGTGCTTTTAATGCATTTTCATGGAGCTAGGATAATAGTCAACTACATTAGGTGGTGAGTCAGATTACTACGAAAAAGAAAATTTTATGGAAGGAGAGAATGTGACATCATCACTGTTGCATATCTTTCGTTTAGCCTGAGGAGGAGAAGAAGCAATTTCGGCATGAATCATTCTTGCGATTCAATGGAGCGTCAAATTAAAAATACGAACACAAATATATCACAAGAATTAGTGACGGTTTTTTATGAAAGGCATGTGCCGCCCAAATTTTGATGATTCTCCCGGCGCTTGGATGCGTGGAACCAGCGCCGTTCGTTGCCCACACGCAAACGTTTGGAGGGAGTGAGAGAGAGAGAGAGAGAGAGAGAGAGCGAGAGGAGAGGAGAGGAGAGTCAAAGCGGGAGGTGGAGAGAACGCGAGAGGCAAAGAGTGTGTGGGCGCACGCACAAGCGATTAAGTTGCTTGAGTTAATTCCAGTCTCCGCCGCCACTACCACCGCCACCCCCGTGTCCTAGTGTGGTTTATTGACTCAGACGAATTATGACTTCCCCTACCGCCACCGTCCCCGCGACTCGGGCAGGCTGAAGGCCGAGGGTGGAGGATAATTAGTTTAAAAAGCCGTCAAGAGAGCCCTTACTCGCTGTGGCGCATCTAAACATCCTAATTGTGCGGTGAGCACCTGCATGCATCAGGCTTTCCCGCCCTGCCTCCTCAGGCAGGCATGCACACACGCACGCACGTGAGTGCATGAGTTAATCCTGCGTGCGCACACACACACACACGCACTTAATCAGCTGATTACGCTCACTCACGCGCGAGTGAGCTTGCGTGAGTGAGACGGACAGGCGGTGATTAGGACAGGTACGCCCGCACATGCAGAAATTGCGAAGAGGACTCTGTGAGGCACCGCGCACTTGGCTAGGGCGAGACCCCTTGGCGGCGTCCCATCATGGCTTCCTTCAGGGTGGAGCATATCCTCAGCAAGCCAGACACCGAGGAGACCATGGAAACTGAGGGTGGCAATGCTGCTTCCGTGCAAAGGTGTTATCGTGCTTCTCTTGAGGATGGCTCAAAATCAGGTAGATGGCTTTATTTGCTGATTACGTGGCCGCTATTCACTAACTACAAGTCTGCATGCACATGTGTTTGCGGCTGCTAAAAGTGCTACCACTTGGCAGATGAGATGCTAGTCAAGAATGTATATCGAGGCGTGTTTTGGTTCACCAACCATTCTCAATTAGTGCACTTAGTTCACGATTATTGTCAAAGTTTCATTGCAAGCGATTCACCATACGAAAATAATGTCCTTTTTAAGTGGTAAGCATTCAAGTTCACCAGTTCAAGTAACACGCATACTGACGTAGATAATGTTTTTTTTCGCGGTAAAGCAGCTTATCCATGTTTACAAGGGTGTGGTAATTCACAAGCATCGTATGTATCAGCCTAATAGGATCATCAGCTCCTAGTTAGACAATGAATTACTATAACATCGTAAAACTTCTATCTAATTCCGAACAGCCCATTTATTAAGGGACTTGTCCTAACATTTGGTTGAAAAGCAAAAATAACCAAACCATAAATGATTTTCTTAAAAAGTGACCAGCTGCTGTGCGATCGTCTGAGCTTCTCAACTCATCTATTCACTACTAGGGAAGTTTAGTGAGATGACTGGGCTCTAGCATGAGTTGTTGAAGGATTAGGGACTTACCAGCCATGAGGATTAAATGCGCCAGTGGTTTTATGAGAACGCGTCGAATGGGTCTCTAGCAAATGCTAACACCTCGAAGCTATTGGTTTCGTTGACGTCATAAATAGCCATAACTTAGCAAATTTAATCTTTATAGCGAGGAGTACATTAACCTGAAAATCTCATAGTGTCACTTACCTTCGATCAGTAATGTTTTTCAAAATCAAGCTATCAAAATGCGAAAGATTTGGGATGAAAAAATAATAAACGGACTAACCCTAATCACAAACTTCATGTTTTATGCTCTCACACTGATGCAGACCATCACTTTACCATGGTACAGATGCATGCAACTGCATATTCTTGCCCAGCATCTGCGATGGCTGCAACCCTGGTGGGGGCAGGGAATTTCACCAGTGGGACAGGTCGCCGTACTTAAAATCCGCTCAAAACGGGAGAATTGAACGAATGACTTATTTTCTAAGCAAAATGGAGTTTTTTATACCTCGACAAGAAACCCATCAATTCGGTGCATTATGTGGTGCAATGTCCATTCAATGGAAAACTTTTTTAAAGGGTCAAAGAGCTGAGCGGAAGGTAATTTAGTGATAAGCTAGGTTTGTTGGGCGATTTGGGGACATCTTAGTTGACCAACGGCAATCCACTGAACGTTGGTGAAGCTACGAATCGGTTTTCGTTAGGCAATCAGCTGGCCTGGAGAGCGGCTGGACTAACCTCCATCCAACTGTGATCGCAAATGAGTACGCTTAAAGGAAATGTGGTGCCTCCCGTGGCTGTCTAACCGATATGCGCGCAAAATTCGACCTTTAGCTCTTCTAAGTCCGGTTAGATCACGATAGAATCCTGATCATTCCAAGACCCTCCATCCCAATTTGAAATTCCTTTTAATAAATCAACATAATAGTAGGTGGGTAACGGCCACTGGGCCCGCAACTGCAGATGGGGTCTGGATCAGAACTAAAAATGCCTTTATGATTGGTGACTTGACCATATTTTCATTCACATAATAAAAAGATAAACTATTTATGCCCTCCTTTGGAGTTATGCAAATAAATCGAATATAAACATTAGAATGGCTACTCGATGTCTCCATGCAGCGACCCGAGCTGATTGAAGTTTTCGTATTCAGTAGCATCTACTGTGTTGAATGATCCATTCTCTCATCATTCCTTTCACTTTACAATCATTAGTTTATGTCAAAGTCTTGCTTCAAACCTTGGTCAAATGCACAGCGCTCTAGCCTGATCCGAGTAGGTTAGTGAAGTCCACGTGATCTTAGCAGCTATGAGCTGTCGGACCGCAATCGCAATCGCGGATATGCACTGGAATAACTCAGATGTTTTGCAAATGCTCCCGCCAGCAAAAAGCTGAATGGAGCTGAAGGCAATTAGCTTAATGTAAGTGGCAACTCAATCATTTGCGCGTGTCTGGTTGGGAAACTGGGTCGGTCAATTAAATAAAGGTGATTAGATGTCGTTGGTTGACGCTATTGTTGTTGTTGTTGGGACATCGATACGAGAAGCCCAATTACTGGATTTCCAGCCGCCTCATTTCAAGACACAGAAGCTTTTATCTTTTTTCATGACCTATCAGTTGTCATAGAAGGCGGGAGAGCAGATCTCCCGCCCCAGCATCAATGGGGGCCAAAAACCGTGGGCACAGATTCAGGCCTGGTGAGTGCGGCTTTAGGGCATGTCGCCTCCTCCTCCTCCTCCTCCTCCTGTCCACTGCTTGAACTGGAATCAACCTTTCACAACCTGAAAGCCACATTACTGGACACATTAAAATGGGTTGGGCGCAGAGACCAGCCCACCACTTGATGGAAAAAAATGATGAAACTTGTTTGCTGGAATAATAGGAAAATTGCTTAAACATCTAAAAAATAACTATATTTGGGTGTCAAAAATTGATCAGTGTGTTTTGCCTAGCTAAATTTCGAGGCTTCCTGCATGACTTCGGATACACTTAAGTTGAACAAAGTCCCCAATTGCGGATACTGTTGCATGAAATGTATCGTTTTAGATAGATAGATAGATAGAAGGCTATTAATGCTAAAATGAAATGTAAAACTGTCTTTGAAATTTTACTTCTAGATACATCTCTCCCTAAAAGAGGTAGCAGTGGAATTAGCAATGATTTCAATCGCACAGACTTCAGTAGCCTGCTCCAACATCAACAACAACAACAACAGCAGACATCATGCCTCAACTTAGCCTCTCTGCTGGCCCTACAGGAGAGCGAGTACTTTCATCTGGCCAGATCTGATCCCAATTTCTACACAGCTGCGACGCTGCAGAAGCAGCAGCAGCAGAAGCTCCCAAATCAACTAATGCGCACTGGCGAAGGTGAGGAGACCCATGGAGTCTCGGGAGGCGTGGTGGTAGGTGGTGCGGGCAAGCATCGGCGCGCCAGGACGGCATTCACCTACGGTCAACTAGTCGCCTTGGAGAGCAAATTCAAGACCACTCGATACCTCTCTGTGTGCGAGCGAATGAATATGGCGCTTTCCCTCAACTTAACGGAAACCCAGGTCAATGAGCTTCCATAATTGGTTTAAAAGAGTTTGGTAATATGAAATTTTGACCCATCATTTACTTAGGTAAATTTTGTTGCAACACTTTATCATGGTGCATATCTGCAATGTTACCTTATGCGGAAGCATCCACCTTCACTCACACTTATTGGACCAGGTGGAAAGGAAGCATATGGTAACGGAACATTCCACCCTCTGAGCCCTTCAACAGCAGTAATCGATGATGGGCTCCCTTGCAAGAACATTATGGATGAAAATGATGTAATTAAAACCCGTTACCAAAGTCCATAAATCACAGAAAGGAGAGCGCCTGGCAATTAGTCCAAAGATTCAAAACGAAAAATTGAGCTAGAACTGACTCACCTCTAAGCATGCCTAAACAGGTCTTCAAAGACATTCAAACCCAGAGAATGGAGAGTTTCTCTTAGTGCAGGAACGGAAGTCTTCCTTCATACTGGCAGGCTCTGGGTCTGAAGTGATGAGGCGAATTGACCAACACCTCATTACGCATACATTAGAGAGGAGGCGCGCTCAGGCCCACGCGGCACATCGGACACGCACGCATAAACTAGCGCGCGCGCACACGCTCGCTTAGGCACACACTTTTAATTTCCGCGCAATTACATCAGGGTTTCAAAGAAACGCTACTCCCTTTTTAATGGGTGTGCATACTAAGCCGGCTGGAGCACTCCACCCCACCCGCCTACCCTCCGTCCACTCGCTGTCTAAGTGCTGTGTGTGTGTGCTCTCATCATTTATAATAGAGGCTATCACTGCTTCTGCCCTCCTCCTCTCTACCCTCTCCATCCTCATTGCCCATGTGCGCTGCCACTTCCCCCCTCTAATGCCCGCTCCTTTAACGACCTCTAGGCCACCTAATTGCGCGCCGCACGAGCACGGTGCGCTAATTTGGCTGCTCCAATTAGCACGGAAGTAAATGGCGTTGAAATAAACTACACATTAGAGTATAAGGCAGAGCTTCGGTGAATTAATTTGAAAGTATGTGCCCGTGCCTTCCTACGTGACTGGGTGCGTGCATACACGCGGTGCACACTAAGTGAAAGATAAAAGGGTGGTAATAAAGCAAATAGAGACCCCGTCTTTTACAGCTCTTACCTAAAATTATGCGAAACGGTGCTCATGTATGTGGTGGATAATCTTTGCAGTGGGATGCATCCATTAATCGAGACTGAAATTAAGCGGCTCTGGAAAAAGCACCTCGCATACCATTAAACAAAAGTACCGAATTAACTGCTGCAATATTCGTGCGGTGACCATCACTCAAGGCAGGCAAATCTGACCGCCTCCTACGGGGACTCCCTTCCTTCCAGCTACCCAAAACCACAAAGATAAAATTCATGATTTACAAGATAAAAACATCTTTTTGCAACTTGCCGATAATGAGTCCTTATTTTAGACTTACCAAATACAAGATAGAACCACATTGGAAACGAAGAAATCAGCTTCGCATCTTATCTATTGTGCCATGGCTTCTTGAAAGTCTATTTACTGTAGGTGAAAATATGGTTTCAAAACCGACGAACCAAATGGAAGAAGGAAAATCCCTCAGAACAGCACCATCAGACATCAATGAACTCCCGAAAACAGCTCAACACCCAGGAACAGCCGATACTCTCTGGCGGCCTTGGAAGCAACCGCTCAGACGCGAGTGATATGAGCCCACCCAACTCCAGCATTACCGAGTCACCACCAGCTAGGGATCAGAGGGAGGATGGTACAAATGCGGTACTGTTGGCCTATGTGTTCAATCAGTTGAGAAACTCCCTTCACAAGGACAAAAACACTACTGCAGATGGAATTCTACAGGCATTTGGAAACAACGTCACTCCTGCAAGCAAACGACCGTCCAAAGGCGAAAGTGATCAAGTAGGACTGGACACTGGGAGCTGAAAAGGCAGATACCATTGACTCCGCTCTTGTACATACTTCCCGAGACTGTAGTTGCATTAATTCTTTTGGTAGGTGGAGCATAATGTGATTGCTTGCTACTTATTGAAAACACATTTGACAATAAAGAGTTTTAAGATGGATATTTCATCGTGCTGGGCTATTCAATGCCTTCAGGAGACAATAAGGCATACCGGTCTGGAAAGCTTGAGAGAAATATGAGTTGGGTGGCATGCTTTGGAGAACACGACCTCGACGTCTTACTTCCGATGAGAAGAGCTGAAAGGCTAAAACATATTTGTCTCGAGCACAAACGACATCGTTGGTGCAAATACCTAAATGAAATTCTCCATACGCATAGAAACGAAGTAGAAGTTTAGCATGATTTTGTTGCAAACCAGTGAGAAAATACTCAACTTAGTCTTGACACTTGAATAACCCACAACTCGGAAACATTGCCACCACTTCAGGGGTAAAACGAGGGTTGGGAGGACTGTTGTGCCCAGCGCTTAAATGCTTATCCCCTCACTAGACAGCAAATTAAGCGTACGCTAAATGCGCATCAATTAAACTGTCGTCTGAAAAGGGTACACTGAGTGCTTAATTGAGGCACGCAGTCGTATCGTTATTAAGGTCCGTCAGATCCAGAAATGACAAGCAGTATTTCCGAAAAAAAATACTCGATTGAAAATCTCAGTTCTTTAATAATTAGCTTTTGCCTGGAACACAATGCATTACTACTTAGAGCAATTACCCAAAATCGCTCAATCTAATTAACATCAATCATCCCTAAAAAGAACGAGGTGCCTCCTCACCTAAACTATCAGCATCAACTTCCGGAAAATTTCCCCATGCGGCGAAGCAATATCACGTTAAGCGGCTAGCTTCCATTCAGTGAGGACATGATTACGAAGGCAGAATGCAGCCCATTGTTCAATCTAGCCACTTTTACTCTTAGTATGTAAAGTCATAGGGGAAGGAGAAGTTGATTGAGAGGAAGGGCGATAGGTGGGTGTGTGGGAGGGGGAAGGTGGTGGTTGCGTGCTTGTGGAAGGGGAGATTAAACATAACCCAAAGTTAGCAGCAGAACCAAATAAGGACTTCAGATGGAGTGACACAGTAGCAAAGGAGTGCGCGTGCTCATGCGCACACGCACACACATACAAACAAGAGGGTAGGCTGAAAGTGTCGTTATTGGCGTCGAATGATATGCACAAGCAGGGACCAAAGGGTCTGAGAAATTCACTTGCTTCGTCGCAAAAGGAGACAAAAGCAATCTTGCATTGGGTGGATTGTTCAGGTACTGTGTGATTTTGAGTGAGTGCGTTCGTGTGTGTGCACCTACATAAGCGTTCAAATTACTCGAAGGGAGAAAAGAAACGAATTGGCCCATATAAATACAAAATAATACCATATGTATATAGTAATAATAATAATGATGCAAGATTGATTGTTCATTCGGAGTGGAGTGGAATGAGGAGAAGATGTGTGAGTGTGGCCGCGCAGCTAATGTGAATGAGATATTCAAATGAGAGTTGGCGTTTGCTTTTCCACGCTACGTAGGGTCTGATCAGCGGGCAACCAAACACATGGACCTTTATGCTGTTGCAGGACACGATTCACCGATACCAGTGCACTGTCCAGTGACTCCAAGTTTAGTATGGCTAAAGGCATAGAACGAAGTCAGTGTGAGTGCTTTGCTTTTAGCCACAAATCACGACGTGCCTAACTACATTTCAACGCGAATCAACTAATAGTGAACCTGTCAAGATTGCGAAAAGGGTCAAAATATACTAACCAGTGAATAGGTACCAGTACTCAGACTCCATTCGGGTGCAGGCCTCGTGCATCCTACGTGCCTGATCGACGGTGAGGCGTCGCTGAAGGCCACGACACTGCATCACCGTCTCTGGCTTCAGCAGAATTGCCATTGGATGAAGTCCAGCACTCTAAAAGAAATTTGAATGTGCTACTGTTGGGATATCAGTACGACTCCATAGTCAAGCAAGGTAACGAAGAAAAAGGTAAACGTGTTTAGGGTGAATGAATATGTGGAAAATGACAAAGGCAAATATTGCATAATGCCTATTCACTTCCATGTTAATTCCAGAACATCAGGAAAGGCCAAGCAAAGGTCAGTGACCTTATTAGGGTTTTTATCCTGAGGCTGAGGAGACCCATGATTTTGTAAAATTGGATCGCATATATGGCAGAACTGTGCCTCCTATTTCACAACACATACCACATATTGAAAGAGAATTCATCGACACTTATAAATAATTTGGGGAGTGTTGTAAAATTGAAGAACATTGTGGGTAGATAATGGGGATTTGCGCCTTGTTTATGGAAGAAAACTTAAGTGAAGTAGTCACCAACCTGCAACCGATAGATGGCCACAATGTTGACATCAAGGATGCATATGCGTCCACTCTGAAGCACCTCAAGGACGGATTGCATAGAGATGGCGTAGAAATGATCACTCTGAACCATCACGTCTAAGAACTTCCCCGACGAGATGTCAGCCTGCATGGCCGCCTTGGAAGGATAGAAGTGATAGTGAACTCCGTCCACTTCACCTGCCTGTGGTGGCCTTGACGTATCTTTAATTGAACAAAGATGAATAAGGAAAGATCAGATGGTGTTCCTACCCCATCCAAATTTTCGGAAAATGAAACCCAAAGGGCACGAAAAGACTACTAGTAGATAAATTTGACCACGACATTAAGGACGAGAAAGAGGCCGTGAATAACGCAAAATGCATTGAGCCTTTGTGGGTTCGATGGGGTGTAAATACGATGCCCCTTCGCGAAGTATTCACAGCGATGAATACAAATTTAGGATATTGCGGAGGTTCAAAGAATACACTTATAGTAAGAGGGAAAATAAGCATTTTGGCATGAAATAGTAACAAAGATGGTGACAATAAGACACTGAGAATCATGTGACTCAAAATGTAATCGACGCAAAAATCAAGGGTGTAGAGTATACCTTAGCAACAGTGGGAATAGGCGCAATAGTTTAATCGAAAAAGGTGTATTCAGCTGCGTAATCACAGCATTAAACAACCAAGCACACCGTCAACACTTTGAACCTTTTCACAGACAATTGTACACGATGGCAATAGTGTTGGATACAAATGAATGCATTCAAAACATCTGGACACAAAAAAAACTATAAGATGGTGAGGAGTTCTAAAAATGATGGTTACATTTCTTGGTAACTGGTAAACAACGAACTTCTCTCAGTGATAATGACTTTACACATTGACTGTTTAGGCGAAAAAGTGAAAACATGGCATTGCCTGCCTAATATTTACGATTTCATTTATAGCATGCTGCGAAGTTTACACAAGACACAAAAAGGACCTGCAACGGGCGCATATGAAGGTTTATTATTTATGGCTAAAAGAAAGTGAAGGTTTTTACAAAACAATTTAGCGAAAAGAACGGCACTAATAGAAAACAATGTAAAGGCAGTAAAAATCTAACCAGGCAACTAAATCTGAAGCTTGGAAACGTACGCTGTACGCAGGTAGCGAATTCGTCCGAACGGAGGAGCTCCTCAGTTATTCTCTCCTTAAGAGGCCCGAAGATGATCAAGGGACGAGCCATTTTCAGTGTTACGGAGTGGACGATCTCATAGGTGCGCGACAATCTCGCACCAAAAGCTGCAAAACAGCGAATAAAACGGGTGATAAAGTCGCGATAAATGCGAGAAAATAAAGCCCTCACTCGCGTATAGCATCGCAGATAGTTTTTGAGTGAAAGTAGTGGGACAATTTGCAATTTAATGACCAAAAGTTTTAAAACATGTGTTTTTGGGTCAAGTCACATTTGAATGAACAACTAGGATGAAATAATGGAGAGCATTCATATGAAAAATCGCTTCCATAAGAGAAGTCCTTCCTGACTGATTTCGACAGTTGCACTATTACAACTTTCAATTGAAGGTTCATAATGAAAAACGATGATCGTTTGCCACCACGGGGTAGGTGTCGTGTTGCTTAAGTCACGCAATGCAAATTGGAGTGTGTGGCCAATGCGCACAAAAAACAGCGAAAGTAAATACAATGAAGTAGTCAAGTTAAGAGCATTCTACGAAAGATAGGTGGAATGCAGCAGATTCTTGTGCATGTGAAATTACTCGCACAAAAAAGTCAACACCATTTAATTATTTAACGGAGTGGAGCGCATGTGACACCACATAAAAGAGACTAACAGGAAGGGAAAGGTGTGGGTGTGCGTAAAAACCAACATACACACTCGAAGGTGGTGAACCACGTGCTACTAAATAGACGCCCGCCTGCATTCAGTTTGCTACACTAGTGGGCCGAAATTTGTTTGTCAATTATTGTCCTCCGCCCAAAAAACCTTCAATGAAAGCATCGAAGCCTCAAAAAAACCTTGAGGCGATGAAATAAGGACAGTAACAACAACACCAACTAAACCAATCACCGATGTCTTACATCATCCAGCATGCCACGCTCAAAGGTCAAAGTGCTGTCTCAAGCAGGCATGAAGGGGCGGTAGAAGTGAATCCACAAGGTAATATGCTAAATGTACCCGACCACTTGCAGTATAAATATCACGGAAAGTTAGAATTAAGGTCTAGTAATGAAGAAAAGTGGCAAAATCTGCTAGACTGTAAGCCCTGAGCCTGGACATTGTTAACTACATTTTACATGTTACTTTGCCGAATTTGAAGCAGATGCATATCAGCAGCAGTTCTCACCTAAGCAGTGATGCTGCCAGAGCAGGGTGATGTTTGGTGATAAATAAACCAAAATTTATGCAAGACTCATGCGCCACATCAGGCATCGCGGTGGTGCTGGTGGGGCAACGATACAGGCTTGTGCTGGAGATTACGATAAAGACGTCGTTGAAAGACTTATAATAAGCAGGTGTAACAAACACAAAGAGATATCGAACGACATCCGCACACATATACCAAGCAGGAACTTTCCCAAGAAATTATGCAATATATATCGTTGGGTGTTTTATGCGGACCAAATTAAAAGAATTCGGTATAAAAGGACATTAACATCGTTCGAAAGTGCAAAACGCATGTCAAAAATAGCTTGTCATGAACAAAAATGCTGAAAGTATAGCTGGGTACAATCGCCAAAAAGCCCACTAGAAAAAGAGACCGATCAAAAACATAGAGTACGCAATTCGATAAAACAAATTTTGGCATGCAAAACCAAGCAAAAGGATTACATGCAAAGTAATGTTAAAGGAAAAGAAAATCAGTGAAGTGAATCGAAGAGTTACATGAAATAGCTCGAAAAATATGTCCCGATATCCCTGCCGACGCATAATTAAGGCTTCCTCAATGCTTACGCAATATTTATAAAACAAAAAGGTGTGACGATTGTCGATTGTACTTGTGACAGCTAATTGGCTGGGGAAGAGACATGGGTGCTGTCAACTACCCAATAAAACTGATACATTTGAGGAATATCGCATTGAGATTATGCAAGAAATTGAGACGTCTACGTGACTAAAAACAGGAAAAAAGATTAAAAATATGGAGAAATTCTTGGTTATACATCACAAAAACAATGCAAAATACTATTTTATAAACAGTACGGTCCCATAGTTTGTGAGAAAACCAAGGACAGTTTAAATTAGTCTCAGTAGCATGAAAAAAGTCGTTGGAATAAAAGTATATCTATAAGGCACACAGAAACCCATTGCAGCTACATTAATGCAGTTCATATCGAGAGGAAGAAAACCTAATTGCATTCTTTAGAGCGGTAGCCTACGGCAGATCCCATCAACAATGCCCATTGTGTCGGAAAGTGTGTAGAACGTAGGGTGATGTTACCACAGCTGACTTAACATACAGGTAAAGATATAATATTAAAGAACGAAGCAGTAGCACAGCCTACGCAATTGAAAATGAAGTGTTATAAAGGCCTCGTAGTGGACAAACACAAAGATGGAGAGGTTCTCTTGCAGGTAGATTGCAGATTACTATACATTGCATCCGTGAAATGTGGAAATGGGCTAAGTAGAGGGGGTCTTGCTCTAAAAAGTAGCATTACGAGGACTTATGCATAATAGTTGCAGTCGCTTGGCCTTAAGCATAATGCCAAGAGCAAAGTCCAAAGATGAGGTAAACCTATACAAGAATGCACCAGGGTAGATGTTGATGTAACTCAAAAACAAAACAATAAAGGTGATAATTGGAAAACTTGAAGCACCAAGTTGATGCAAATAAATATCTGAAACAAAAAATTGTAGCCCTCATCGTAGGGAAGTAGACATGACTTTGCAAACAGTACCTTGGTAAAAAATAAAAGCACTTAAAGAAGGAGGACAGTGGAGGGAAAGAAGTTAACTTATTTACATGAAGTAACAGTGAAGAGTAGCCGATCGGAGACATCACTTTAGAAACAAAAAGAAGGATTCACACACAAACGTGTGCGCATGCGAGAATGAAAGCGTAAAAATCCAAATCTTTGGAACATTTTTACTAGTCCCCTATCGAAAAAAAAAACCTAGGTCCATAAGTATAGTAACCAAGCTGCCTGGAACGCCGATGCAAATTGAATCCTGGCATCCCTGTAATTAACCAAAACTATTTCCTCGAATGACCCCACTATTCAAATTACAAAAAGGAAACTGTTGAAACAAAACAGTGTCTATTTATCACAGATTTTGGAAGCAATAACAGCGAAACGATCGGGATGGCGACAAGAACTGGCAGAGAAATGACGTCTAGATCAGCAGCCATTGTAGAGCCTAACTTGACAACAGTGAGCGGATCAGAGTTAATAAGTGCGTCCTCAAGACGCTTTTGCATGTTTCATTATGCAAAGTTTAACCTCGCAACACGTGCACAAATCCGATTCGCCCAGTGTAAAAAATTTACCCCAGCGCTACCACCACTTCAAAATGGTGTCAAGTGGCCGTATTAGTGTGTTTCAAAGTACGAAAAACAATGGCACCATAAATTCAACGAAATAGATTTTTGGATTACAAAATTTCCAAAATTTAGTTAAAATTAGCCACATCCACAAGTGCGCGAAGAGAATAGCCAAAAAATCTACCATATTTTAAAAGGGCGATCGGCTAAAAGTAAACTCCCTAACTGCAAGGAAATACCACAGGGTTGGTGTAGTGAAAGACCATTTAAGATTTTTCACTACGTTGGCTAAAAGCTAACAACTCACATAAATCGCGTAGAGTAAAATTAAATATAGCAGTTACGTTTTCATTAGAGCTTCTGACCAAACACAGACTGACACGATGGGTAATGAGAAAAGAACACGAGCAATCGATTGCTTAAAAACAATGCGTGCAGAAATACGTTAATTTCAGGCAAAGTTCCATGAACGATATAGGGGCCAGTGGATGGTAAATCAGTTATGCTACACAACAGTGGCTGCAACACCTTTAGTGAGCTGTTTATAGTGTCATTGAAGGAATCAGAAAGCAGTCAGATTAAGTGGAGTACAATCATCCTGGATAGAGGTCAACTTGGGGTCAAGCCTGAGCCTCCATCGTACTACTGGTCGCTAACACTCCAAATTTCGCGGTGAAGTGCGCACTCAAGAATCTACCTCTATTAAAAGTGATAAATGGATTGGCAAGTTACAGCCAATGATCCACAGTTAGGCTTAGCAGAGCAATACAGGAGAGGATTAAATATTTTGCGTAAATAGCTTCCGTAAGCATGATCATAAATTTGTCCCATGAAACGGGAGTATAAGCCGTTTGCGTGCCTATAATATTTCACAGACAGAGCAGTATCATTGATTGCATGATAGCCTTTAATTACTATCGTCAGAGTCGACGATAAATTGCGCCTTCACCTCCATCCATCAGATCCAGGTCAATCTCACAAGTCCAATATACTAACTCAAATTCTGCGATCACAACACTGTAATATGATGGTGTGACTTTTTAAATGGGCACAGAAAACAAATGAAGTAAACAAAAAAAAACTTGGATACAAAATTTACGAAGCATCAGAAGAACAAAGAAGTAGTAGTAAAATACAACGAACTGTGTATTTTTTCGTAAGTGTGAAGTCAGGGATTCCAAAGTCTACCCATCATCCGAAATGCAACAGTATCGTATCAAACTGTCAGTAGCATGAATCGAGACTTCGTTGCATTCACGATTAAACACTATAGCAGGCTATCGAACTTAGTATTTCTAAGTAAAAAGTTATTTGTGATAACCTTCATCAGATAACATCAAGTTAGACTAAAACTAAGACTAAACCGCGACTAAAGGTGTCTCTTTTGAAGAGATTCTACACTCTGCATGTCTAAAAGCTACCCATATTTTTGTACTCTAAGAAAGTATCCCAAAAGCAGTCTCACATGACCCACAGATTGGAATACTTACAGGTTTTGACCAGTGGGAAAGACTGATGGTTAGAATAGAGCGCTACACCATGCTAATGATAAGGGAATTACCGACTCACTTGCAGCACAGAATACCTACTGCATGTGCTACTAGCTGCAAGAATCATCAGGCAAAAATACTTGACCTCGGGAAAGAATGCACACATGCCGATCTAGTTTCAGTATCCTATTTTTAATTAAATATCACATATAGCTACCAGTTTTATCTGTCTACGATCTCAGATCACTACAACCCAGGTAAACTTAAGCAAGTGATGCAAATCACTAGAAATGGCAATAAAGTTGGCACGGTATGACGCGTAAAGTACATGAACTCACAACCGGTTTGCATATCTTCGAGGGAGATGCTCTTCTTCTTCATGATGGAACCGTCATCGAGGCCCTTTCTATCACGTTTGCTGGAAAAACGCTTGAAAATGGAAAACGAATTGGGCTTCTTTCGCCGCTCCAACGTCCCACCTATAACAACAAACGACATTTTGCTGCATTGGTATTAGAAATCACCCTACCGTATATGAAACGGACACTAACCAGTGCCAAGGTAACAACGGATTATCTCTGTTTGGACATTAAAGCAAGTTCATACACAATGATGCGAATTATGCACAGAATAAATTGGTATAAGTAGAAATCAAAAGTCTTTAGCAAATTTCAACTGTTAAAAACAGAAATTTTTCGAACTGAAGTATTTAAGGGACCAAAATGACTGCTGAAGCAGCAAGAGGCGGCTGCAAATATATAGGGCGGGAAATACGGCGCGTATAAAACTAAAACGACTGAAAAAAAATCCCAGAACACGTTGCCATCGGCACCTAAAAGGATAGCCAAATTTGTACAGACTGAATAGTTTCAATTAGCCGAGGATTCAGCGGTATGAACCTATCAAAAACGAGGGTAGGCGTAGGAGGGTACACGAGAATACCCTTGGTTGCCTACAGATGAGCTTTGGTTTCACCATCCAATCAAGGGGACTTACGGAGAGTAGATGCTTGCAATCTGTTGACTGCACAAAATGCACAAATTGACCCCTGAAAATTGTACTAACCAACATGCCAACTGTAGGTTTCTTTGGTAACAAGGCGTTTTACGCCAGAGAAGGTAGCAACCATCGGCAAATAGAAACGCTAGTAAGACTTCTGGCACTGTCACGAACAAGAATGAGAGCAAATAAAAGCCAAGAACTCCATGCGACCATTATCAGCCCCCATAACAAATAAACGAAAAACGTGTCACCAGCTTAAGCAATAGACGTTTACGAAGTTTAAATTGTGGGGAAATTTCTCCTACAAAATGTATAAGCATGGACCCTAATTGCCGAGTGCACCGCACGGGTCAGCAAAAGAAACAGTGATTAAACCAGTAATGCCTAGCACAAGTACATTATCCCCACAGTGCGTTCAGTCCCATAAAACTCACGAACAATGCCCCACGCACATACCCACAAAAGAAAACTATGCACATACACAAAGGCTTTGGTTTAAACTCTTGGATGGAAATAACCCGTGGATTTGCGATTGAGGAATGAAAAAGTTAGTTTATTTGCAGCAACCATTAATTGGATTCATGTAAATTTGCCCTTATAAGCACCTCTAGACAATGGCTACTCTAGCAGGCTTTGACTGCCCTGTCTGAAATGGACCTAAGCACGAGTTATATAAGCGTTAAAATGAAAGTCAAACCTATGTCACTAACTCAAGTACTGGAGAGTTCGCTTAAACTCGCAAATAATCACAAAATGAACAAAATTACGAAAACCTGGATTTGTACTCAAATACGTAGCAAATCTGATGCGACAAGACAATTTGTGTAAGTCGAAAAACGAGGAGGCAAGGATTTGAAAGTTAAGATGTTTTGGGACTCTTCTTTCCGAAAGGTAAGCTAAGTAAATAAATTCGTATAGAAACATACAACGTTAACATGAAAATGAGGGGAGGATGAGTGCGAAACAGGGTTTGGCACTGCGCCAAGACCAGATTTTGTGTTCGTGTAAATGCAAAGGAACGAGCTCATGAACAGACGAACGAGACCTGAATACACAACGGAGTAGCTGCCATGATCAATAAATAGGAGTACAAACCATTTATCATTACATTACAATGCTCAATTACAGTTTGAAAAAATTTTTACCAAAAGCTCAGGTCGAAGGATGACTCACTGGAATAAATGGCGAATATTGATGCTGCTCGACAATCGCAAAACATGGAACATCAAGGCTAGTAATGTCGCTTTTTGTGAGCCCTCGATAAGGTAATGCTTGACCTGATTTTAAGATTTCAATTATTTTTACGTTGAGTTTGTACTTTACCTACTTTACTTTCCTTGAAAAAGCCACGAATGCCAACAAAAACCAAAGGCTTAACTAACGATTAGAAAGTTATCAGTAACAAATACGGTTCATGAAATAGACTTTAAACAGAGAGAATTAACAAAACATGGCTGTTAGCCCCTACAATAGACAAAAATTTGCTGTGTAAGGGCCATACCTCTTCAATGAAAGCTCAACCTGCAGTTACTGCATAAAGCAAGTACTTGTTGCTTTTCTACTTAAGCCAGCTGGAGAACAAACTTACCAACGGACGCAGAGTCCCCGCTGGGAAAACTACCGCCTCCAGCGCTGGCAACGGCTGAAAGGGATGCTGAACTGCCTTCAACACCGCCTCCGCTAGCACTCCCGAAGAATCGATTACTCTCTAGGGCGTAGGGGAGATTAGGCGTGTCGCCTCCTCCCAGGCTCCAGGGGTTGGGGCTTCCCCCACCCATGTCGACCTCTTTGTCCACGAACTTTACTCGTTTGGCGGAAAGCCTACTGCGCCGCTCAACGCGGCGTTGGCTGGGAATGATGGCTGGCCGACACGACGGAGTTGACGGCTGCTGATCTGGAATATTTGCGTTGTAGGACGAAAGGGCTTCTGAGGGTGTGTTACTGTTGCTGCCGATGACAGTGGTCGAGGCGTGGGCTGAGGCCCAAGCGGGCGGGGAGATGGGAAAAGCATAGCAGGCCTGCCACCACTCCTGGTCACTGGCATTCACAACATAGAGGATGTCCCCGTGCTCAAAGGCGAGACCCTGTGAGAACAACTCACACGATATACAGGCATATTAAACAACCGAAGCTTTTTTTAAAAAGACCCAATGACAGAGACTTGCATCCAGTTATTCAAAACTTTAATTGCTCAACAGGATGACACCCATAAGCGAAAAGGCGTACGAAAAACAATAAACTTGGTACAGGATGGAGAGAAGGGGACAAGATGCCATCTGGAGGCTAGAAGACAGTACAGAACGCCGATATTTCCTTTGAATACTGCTAAGTTTTTGCCATGAGTATAACTTGTGATGAGGAAAAACAGTAATCAACACATCAATTAATGTGAATGTAGTCGCGAGACATTGCACGAGCGAGCAATGGATCTACCCGGGGGATTTTGGGAAAAACATGCACTATTCTGGAATTCATACAATCGAAAACTGCTTCATTAGCCTCAAGAGAGCAATTTGGCCCCGAAAAATCATAGGGATGAGCCCAAGTGCTTAGTCGAAATATAAAGAAATAAACGCGAACAAGTGAGTGAAGAATTTTCAAGCTAAAAAGCTTACACGGGCAGCAAGACCTCGGTCTGTCGTCGGATCATAGCGAAATAATGCTCTCACATGCATACTTTCCCTCTGATTAATTGTAAGGGTGGTTATTCTGCAGTTAATTCCAACTAGGTCCGACTGAGACGCACTAGTTCCTGCAAGAGAAGACTTTGAAGAAGTCAATTTGACTGGAGAAACAGCGGAAGAGCTTTGGTCAACCAGAGAAGAGGCATCGTCTAGCGTGGCACCTGATCCACGATGATTGAAAAGGGGTTGGTTGCTACACGCCACTCCAACGGTGGGTCTCTTGATCACTTTCGGAGGTTCAGCATTGCCTGAATCGAATACGGAGGAATCAGGACGTTTACTCACGCAGGATAGACTTGAATGCGTTCTGCGAGAAGATTTGTTGGGACTAGATATAGAAGACATGGTTTGGGCGCAGGAAGAAAAATCAAAGCATCTAAAACATTAAAAAAACACCGTATTTACCAACTAATCCTTATTTCAAGAAAACCTAAACCGAAGTTCCAGTTGCAACATTACCAAACTGAGTTGAGGGATGAGACATACACAGAAAATAAGCAATACAACAAGCTCCTTGTTATACAGGCTGTTAAGAACGGTTACTTATCCCTGATGGAAATTTTTAACCCCACAAAAACTCCAATAGTAATACAAAATATTGAGAAGAATGATGAAAGCGAGGAATCATTAAGAACGTTAGAATAGAATGTTTCACTGTTCCTAGAGAGAAAGGTTCGGTAACGAAAAAGCAGCTTTTTCTTCATTCATGAAGGAAGAGAAAATAAAGTCAATTATAGCAAAAATGGTAGCATAAAACTCGATGTGCCTATTTCGGCCCAAGTATCAAGTACCAAAATGCACGAAAACATCTTACTAGGCTAGTTAATGTGCTATCAGGTCTTTAAATGTGATATGCAAAAGGGCATCAAGCACGACAGAGGCGGTTGTGTGACAATTATCCTGGCAATAGCCACATACGTATAATAAACAATAAATTTATTTACTTCACAGTGGACATCACTGAGAAGAAACACTCCAAGACCGGACTTGACAACTATCAAGGCAATCAGGCTAAGGAAAATCAATAGCAGACACGTTCAAATGAATCTCAGAGAAAATTCACAAGTTTGTGGAGAGCTTGAAAAAAAGCAACTGCACCAAAACGACCTAGCGCTATAAGACATCATATTTTAAATACAGAACGCGGGCATACGCTGAATAAGAAAATCAACGGTCCAACAACCTGATTGGTGAAACTATAATAGCTGCCGTCGCATTCGTGAGTTTGTTTTAGCGCTGGATTGCTTAAAACAAACAAAAACAAAGCCAACTCCAAAGCATGCTTGTCTTTTACCACTTGCAAAATCAAAGCAAATTTGCTAACTTTACAAACTATATTTAATATATTTAATACATTCTTATTAGTCTAATTCGTCTTCATCAGCGTGAGGGAATCAATACCATACATGAACACCACTAAGTTCTCTGGTGAATGTGTCGCCAGTTGTAGCAGAACTTGTTAACTCTGGTGCGAATCAATCACACGCGCTCTCCACCCGCTAAGTGGACGATCTAGAAGACCCCCCGGGGTCCTTTAACCACTCTCACGCGCCGCAACCCAATACCGGCGGCCACCAGATCTGCCCCGGGCCAGCTAGCCATACCCCCCCTGCAGACACAGACCGCCTCCAGAAGACGTTAGCTCATTTCTAGGCATATGTGGAAACGCATGTAAATCGCACATTCCAATGTGAAGTATGTGAGAAATTAAGTCACACAGAAATACAGTGTGGGTGTTGAATAATAGCAGCAGTCACTTGTTCAATGCAAAATGAAAGCTTCAAACGGCATCATCTTGATTGTCACTGAGCAAGAGATTGGCAGCGAGCTCTTCATTCTTATCACACGCAAAATATGCCTGAAGTGAGAAGGGTGACGAGGCAGTTTACCAAACCGATTATATATGATATGGTCGTCTATGGTACCTAGTTGTGGGCATAAAAATGGCATGATTGGGAAAGGAACAAACAAACGTTGCAACGTGACGCATTGCAACGCTAATGATTCGCCATGAAAATAACGAATCTCCTAGTTTTAGACAGTTTAACATAATATCAAAATCCCAAGAATGAAATTCACCTGAATAACTTCATCTTCTGAAAAGCCAAGAGCCTTTAGTCTCTCAATGGCGGTCTTCTCCTGCTCTGTTAAACGGATAATATGTTGGGCAGGTGGTCGAGGTTGATCACTCTCCTGATTCGTTTCCTCAGCATCGGAATTGATAAAATCGAGAAAACCATTTTCATTTGCGTGAATAGCCTGCAAAATCCACGAAGGGGAAGTGACGAAAACGTCATTCTACTCTACGCCAAGCAGACATTAGGTATGGGCGTAAAATATTCCCCAAGAATCAAATGTGCAGACAATAACAACCGAAACGCGTTTGAAATATCGAAAAAGAAACACCGGGAGAACGAATGGAGTGTCAATGAGTAGAGATGATATCGGTGCAACAAGATGGATACATCTAGCCGATAATGAAGACTAAAAAGGTAAGGTGGATCAACTACTAAATGATGACCAAGAGTCAAAGCAGTCAGATAAATGAAAACAACTAACCCTAACAACGTCCGGATAGGAGACAGAAAGTTGCTGGATGAACTGCGACAGAAGCTGAGGATTACCACGAAGTGCCCGCAGTTGCTGAAATTGCGGAACTTGAGCAAGGATCGGGTAAACCTCTTCACTACTGAGATTTCGCAATGATTCTGGGTCGAAACCAATACCCCGCTGGGGCGCCGCAACCGGTTGATCCTGCGGGGACGCCTGTTCGGATACCTCCTCGGGAAGGTTACCCGATATCAAATACTCGACAGCGCGTTCAGGATTGTTGAAGCTCATTCTAAGGGCTTGCTCTACCTATGATTTAAACATTGCAAGACTTGCAGAAACAAGATACATACAACCAAACAAGTGATTTCTGCCCTGTAAATTTACTAAGTCAGCAGTGAGCCTCGTTCGTTCAACTCAATGACAGCGGCATGAAAACCAATTTCTCAGTTACCTTTACGCGTTCAAAGCCCATTTCAATCATATTTCTTATGGCTGCTTCCAAAGTTTCTCCAGTCAGAAGGTCGTTCGAATCAGAGGAATTTGGGGGGACAGCGGATGCGGCTGCATCCGATGGAGGTGGAGCTGCGAGGACAGGTGGTGCAGAAGCCCCAGGATTTTCAGGAGGAGGGACCGCACACGTTTCAGGCTACATAATAGCAATAATAAGAAACACTAAATTGCAACCTTTTTAATGGGCTCCGGGAGGGTCTCCTTTGCAGGCTTCACTATTTGCGCCATCACGACGACAAAATTCTTGTCAGTAACCTTATAATCCGAAAGACTTTTGTCATCTTCCAGTACCTTTCCTAAGTGCCTAATGGATAGCCACGATTTTAAATACCTGAACAGATGAGCTTCAGCTTAGATTCACCAAAGTCATTCGGCCGAGACTTCTTAATTTTCTCCTTAACATCACTAACCTAGATGAATTGAATAAGAAATAATGCAACTCACAAGATCAGATTCCTCCACCTCCAAGGTGAATGTCGTCTGCTTCAAGGTTTTGAAGGTAAGCTGCATTACAACTTCACAGGCAGTTCAAAACGAATGGACCACTATTCAGGAAATTTTAAACAAATACATCAAAAGATGAAACAAGCACAACTTTGTTTAATTTATGTAATTGCCTAAGTTAAAAGGTTGTCTGAAACGGAAAACAACGGTTTTTTAATGTGCATTATTTGCAGGCAGCAAATTAAAGTCTATGCAATTCGATATTTATTGAATTTCGGATCATAGAATGGCATGCTTGGCAAATTTTTTTGGCATCCAAACGCCAATTCGCTCATAATTGTTTAAGAAAACAAAAGCTTTGGGTAATATATTGCATGGTTAACTTAGTTTTCCTAACGGCCAGCTCAATGCCTTGATCAGTGTAATTTCACTAGGTGGACTGGTTTCACTGTAGTGTCACCTGATCGATGTATGCTGAATACATGTACTCTACCCTAAAATCGTACTTTTTCTTACATTTTGGGAAGTCTTGTGTGCTATATTGGTGGCAAAGAAAAGTAGGCCTGAACTTAAGGTGTATATTATTGGGGTGGAATACATGCATTTGCTACCGATGTGAGGCTTGGTGATGACTTTGAACAGAGAACTGAAAACTATGGCTATCTTTAGCGCTTTTCTAAGCCACGAGTTCTGTAATAAACTCTGAACAGCAGAGGTGACACTAACCATTAACCACTTGAAAAGGCTTCGTCAGTAATTGTCTACCGCACCTGCATAGCAATGCCAAATATTTGCAGTTTTTTACCTCCACTTTTTAAGTGACTGTCCACAACTCAGATGGATGTATGCCTCGGCACTTCCGAATTCAGAATATTGTGATAATGAAACTCTATCTCAGTGGAAATATGTTAAATCTTGTTTTCCTTTGCACAAGTCTGCTTTTGGGTCAACGCAGTTTCCAGCCCGTCTATTTTGTTACCACGTAGCGTTCAGGCCAGGTACCTCTTCAGCTGTATATAAGATCGATGACCAACATGGTTGGCAAGTGGAAATTTTTCCTACAGCAAAATAGAGGTTGACTAAGGAGAAGAGGCTAATAAGAAGGAAAGGCTAGGTGTTACGTTGATTGTTTGACTCTCTCTTGCTTTTGACTAGTTCGCGCCTCCTTTGAGTGAGCTGGCTCCTGGGACGTGCCAGTGACCCTTTGTCCTTCCTGTCTTGCGAAGTTATGCATTTCGCCTGCAGAGGAGTCTCGGGGTGCTGCAGCTAGGCATAGAAATAATTCTTAAATAATATAGTTTTGATGGAATTGTAACCCTAAACGCGAAGATGGTTTTTGGTTGTTTCGGCTCATTGCTTTAGCTCTTGGTGGTGGCATGCCACACCCATATCCCAACATTCCTCCTGCTTCACAAATGATGAACCTATTGCACTGATGTGGGTGTTTACATCCTCGAAGGGTGACTGATGGCGCTACAAAGGTGGCGTTGGTAAGCAAATCCGACTAAAAATGTCAAATACCCCTTTTCTCGAGCCAATTGCCCAATTTTGAAGCCAAGAAATGAAGGTGGCTCATGTGGGCAAATGGTACTGAGGTGTGGTAATAAGAAGGCTCTTAAAGCCTCGTCCACTTTAACAAATCATTACAAACCTACTTCTTTCGAAAAATGCGATTATTTAATTAAGTTACATAGAATTGTAACTAACTGAAAGTGTCAGTTGTTGAAGCTGTCTATGACAAGTAGATAAGTTTCTCATTCATGTCTATAGTAGCTAACTAGAATTCGGATTGACGGCTAGTCAGCACTAAGACGAGATAATTGGTGCTTGTGTTTCTAACCACATGACTGACCTTTTAAGCACCCACTTTCATAAAAGAGGTATTATTTTGAAATACGCTCCATGTTGACAATTTTCAGGGTTGTATATCCACGCGGTGCAATTTGCAAGATGACACAACTGTAAGCGCAGCATGTCCCTCAGTCCCCGGGTTTGTGCTGCCGGCTTCCCGTTATGCCCTTCCTGCCAGTTGTGCTTCATCGCGACTTTGAGCACGACTTGATGCTCTCAACTGTATGAACATGCTGAAACGAGCATACAGAGGTTTTCATCACTACTTTTTGCTCTTCGTAGTGACTCAAGACACTTCTTCATCCTTCGCCCTCTTCAAATCTCAGCGTACAATTGCCTTTTGTGGACTAGCATATCTTGCGAACATTTCTTTGATGAACATGGTGTATCCCGACTGGTAATTCATATTATATGCAAAGGTTCTGTTCTATACTTTTGTTTATACGTGCTAATTTCATTTGCTTCCTTTCTGTGTCAATTTTAATAAGAGGGCTAATTATTTATTTGGGTAAACCTGAATTGCTTCTGAAAACACAATGGCATCTAAGGTAATTCTGACTTGGGTAAATGCAAAAATAACTGGATGTCTGAGCCATATCGCAAATCTGGCTATTCGTTTTACCGTTTATTTCACATGTATTTAGTTGTTTTTAGTGGCAAAAGTTTTAAATCTCGGATTCATGTCTACCTGTCCTTCTAACTTGAACACGAAATGATGCAATCTACTGGGTTCACTGGCGAAGCAGGAGCTGCGACAGCCAAGTAAATGCAGCTTAACGGCGTGCAACTTCTTTCAGTGGGGTGTGCCTCTTGTTGAACGAGTAAATAGCATTGAATGGTAACAGACAAGTTTCCTGCATTATTCATGCATGCGAATTCAATTATTGGTCAAGAGTGTCTACCACCGGCGGCTCAGTAATGTGAGTGCTTTTGCTTACATTTCTAAAGTGTTAAAATGAACTGCCGGAAATGTAGGCGTGTAATTCAACGAGATTCGCTTGTACTACTCATGTGGTCTCCGAGATCGGGTGCTGCTCATGCTCCGTTCAACTTACTCTCATGCTCAGTGACTAATGATATTGAATAGGGTAGTGTAGGGTTTAAAGCAAAATTAACACGAAACAGAAATTGTCGATGGATGCAAAATATTCACCAAGACCCGGGTCCCAAATGGTGGTGAATTTTTTTCCCATGACACACGCTTCGAAGTAAGCATATCTGATTGTTCCGTGATGAGTGGTACAAGCATTTAACACTCGGCTAACGACTTGTGATGGTACGACGCCTTGAGTCTGGTAGTAGACCAAAAGGTCGAGCCACCAAGATGTAAGTAAGGACTAAGGACAATAAAACGCCTGGGTAACCATGTATGCAGCTAAACAAGTATTGTTTTAAAAAAAGGCAGGCGGAGCACAGTTTTTGTCATGACAAAAGCAGGTACATGCAAAGCAGGCTTGATTTGGGAACAAATCTGTAGTTTAATTCAAGTAACTTCGCAATCAGAATCGCAAAATAGGGGAAGCTAATAGAATCCCTGATTTCCGGTTGAAAAATAGCATTTAATTTTAACATAGTTGCTTTTTCAATTGCGTTTAATAAGTTCCTGCAGGCGTTGTAAAACAGTTGTTGATAAAACGGACAAAGTAGCCTAAAACTTTTACGTTATTTCGAAGTTGTGGCCATTAACAGCACCGTGGTAAAAGGCTTGATAGCAGAGGACACTAGGCGTGGAGGATGACTTTGGAAACGGCTGGAAAGCCGAGCAGAATGACAAGCTGCGAAGTCTGAAAAGCCCCCTTAGTTCAATATCCAATTGAACAGATAAGGGCTTCTTGTAAGTCTCTAAAATTGCCTATTTGGACGAATTTACACTTCTATTCCGTAAAAGGTTTGCGAGAATATCCCATGTAATGCAACTTTGCCAATAGCATAAGAATGCAGCACATTCAGGTAAGGTTGCTGCCGAGACGACATTTTAAGGCGAATGCACAACACAGGTACCGTAAAGAAAGGTGTTTGACTTTACATAGAGACAGAACGGAATGCTTAACATCGTTGCATTGCATATCTGCAGGACTCTTCAGCTGCAGATGGTGAGAAGCAGCAAACGAATGACAACATCTGAGTGCATTCGCTCATTTCTCAAGACATGTTGGCAGCGAAGTGGGAGCCGCTACTAGACCGCATCACAGCCGACACGCCTTCATTCCTGTACGGTCCAGTAAAGCACACATTCTGTGAAATAAACACACGCCAAAGTAATGCTGAAACGCTTAGTCAAACAAGTGTGCAGCACTTTATTTTAGCACCCTGGGATATTTCACAAAGGGCAGACTACAGATAGCTCTTAGACAAATTTAAATGAATTACCTACAGGCAGATGACCCAAGTTTTTACGGTTCACCTAGGTACTGACAGGTAAGCTTGGTTGGGGAAGTGATCTTATCGCCACCACGATTGTTATTCAAAGAATGCAATGTTTTTAGGCGGTATTTATTCCAGATAGGCAGTTACAGTGGGGATAAAAGGCTGGAGATCAGCGTCAGTATTGCTGTGGGCGACCTTTGCTCTGAGAAGGTCCGGTTAGAGGAAAGCATATAGGCATCTGCAGGCAATCTGATTCCTTAGGTCTAATCTCTACAGCTGGAATTAGAGTTGGATAGTCGGCGAAGGAAAAAGAAGCCTTGCATTGTGGCTTAAGACACCACCATTGTGAGATGCGAGCCCAACGCCCGCATAGCTGAGAAAGACCGGCCTAGAGATGCCATAAGACGATACTCAAGCTTCTTTTTCCCATAATCAGCGGTGATCGGTCAAGGAGGAACCGAAAAAAGCCATTTTTGTAATAATGGTTTTGCAGTTTGCATTTACAATTGCAGAACTACTTTATGAATAGTCTGCGAAATTAAGGAGATTGTCTGATTTAACTACTTTCGTTTGACTGTAAAAGATTTGATTGATTTAAAGTAGCGCTCTCGGAGTACGTCATTAAAGACCTAATAAAAGAGGCATTAAAGGCCGAGCTCTTGTTTAGTCTATGCAAAGTGTTAGAGACAGGCTTTATTTGTCTCTTCATTCAGCCCCCATTTTGCTATGTATCATGTGCACGAACCTTAAGGATAATCATGACCAATGCCAAAGGTTGCAATCCTGTAGTTGTATCAATCAGTCCCAACTTTGTCATTTCAATATGCGATAAGCAAGGCGCTGAATTTGTTAGAGGAGCAACGGTTCCCTCTGACGTGTGGAAATGGGAAGCCGTTTGGTAGATACCCGGGTCCGCATGTAGGTAACTTGTAAAGCAATTATCTTCCATGTTCACCACAATATTTATTTACCAAAATGCCGAGCTCCAAAAATTAGTTTTTTAAAAACAACATACTGGGATCTGTTGTACGGATTTATTTTATTTCAGCTATCTGTCCTTGAATCTTGGCGACTTTAATAATTTAAGTGTTTTTTACCTTGATTAGCCATTCATCTTGCCTTTAATGGATAAGTTTAAAAAAGTTTCACATTTGAATAGGCACGCACAGCCAACGCCCATTAATGCTGCCGATGGAATTTGCATCCTCCCCAGCCTGCAGCGTTCCCCATGGAGGGAGGCATCAACTGTACATGCCTGCACCTACACCCGAGCATGTCTATCCACACATTTTGCTTCGTCAATCTGCATATCATTTAGAGAAGCCAAAGAAGCACCCTCTCAACAGGTAAAACACGGGGACAAGCAAGGCGGAAGCTGACGATTCGGGGGCGCGTTACTAAGAAGCTCTTTGAGTCTGCTTTTATTCAAAGTTTATTCCACGTTTTGACTTTTGCGTTCGAAAACGACTACATTTGCATGAATGGGTTTTGTGGTCGCCCAACTGCGAGTGTATTTAAATAATGAGTGAAATCTGATGCATTTATTACCTCGAAGACGGCTGAGTCAATAAGAAAAGTGAGCAACATTGAAGACGGAATGGCACTGGTTGTGTGGCGTCTCGAGAAAAGTGCATGCGGACCTCATCCACACCAACGGAGACAGGATCTGAAATGCTCCTCCCACAGGTCATGCGCCATGGCGATAAACGCAACCGAACGCTAATTGAAGTGTGCGAATTGGAATGGAAAACTTATTGCAGCTCAACAAATTTTCGAAAAAACACTGAAATTAATTCGGCAAAGCACAAGGTGTTGTGATAGTAAATAAATAAATTTGCAGATCATAATAAAAGCACGCATAGCTTATAAATAACCCAGATCCCGATGTGACTTTCTTGGTCATGTCGTACCTCCAGCTTATTACTGGAAGAACTCTTCGATGCTATACATGCGATTCAGAATGTGTGTGGAAGAATCTATAAACCAGTCGGATTGGATTGAATATTTTCACACATGGAATGACTTTGCAGCACTTTATTTTTTTTAAAAAACAGGAGTTTTAAAACGCGAATCTCGTTCTCTGTGTTGTGCTTGCTTCGTGGAATGTGTGCAGATCGGGAACCTAGAAGTTTGTGGAATGTAAGGAGAGGCCATATTTGATACAATATACGAGTCAACATATAAGCAATGGAAAGGCACAAACACTTGGATGCACCACTGCGGATGGGTTCACAATCTTCATTTGCCACATTAAACTAAAAACTAACGCATCAGCAGGACAGAATGCTTTTCCTCAAAGTTTTGGGCGTGGAACAATAGGTACTTAAAAAAGGCAACTGATATGCAGCATAATCATCTTCTGGTCAATTAGCAAAATGATTCATTAAACATGTATGGTGGATATCTTCATCTGAGCAGAAAGAAATTGGTGGAACAATTGTGATAAAAGTAGCAGAAGGTTAATGCAATACTGAAGGTTCGTAAGCAAGCTTTCTACTTTGAAATGGGTAATACATTGCTGTCAGTGGCAATTAAGTGGGCATGAAGCTGCTAACATTCTGCTCTAGATGGTCTTAAGCCAAAACTACTGAGACAGTACGAGCAGAAGAATCAACTGCCAGCCCTACAGCTACGCAAATTACACGGACCAATCGCAATGGTTGAATAAAAGTGAAAAGGTTTTTTAGTATAATTCATAATGTTATTACATGATGTGTGAGTAAATCGCTAGAGCATTGCCAACGCATGTGTGTGGGTGGATAAGAAGCAGAGTGTCACGTAGAAGTCATCTGCGTCACATGTTGTCGATGGTGCCGACGAAGCCGCTGTTAACAATTCTGTTGAAGAGATAAAAAAGCTCAGACCAGGCGCCCAACGGCATGCCAAGGAGGACCATGTGCATCTCCTTGCGCTCCAATACGCCTTCGATTAAGCTGTTGAGGTTCTCCAACTGCTTCTCTGTCAGGTGGGCAGATCTCGCGTAGTCCTCAATCGTCGGGCTCTCTAAAATGTATACCCACCAGTTAGCGTATACTCGACAGAGGGCGGTGCAATGCTTTCCCCATAGCCTTCTGAACTTATTTTTTGCTCATACCGAGACGTCTTGGTCTACCTCCACTTTGCATCTGGCTCAAAATCAAATTCTTTCGTTAAGAGCAATCCATCACTTTGTTTGCGGTTGCGTTTTAACGACTGTATCAGTGGTAAAATGAAATTTAAAACATTAAATGAAATGTGTCTACAACTCTTAATTCTGAGCTTTATTTTAAACGACTGGACGAACTCATTAAATTAAGGCCTAACCCAACCCGTAGGGTCACTCGGAGGTGTTGGAATTGGTAATGAGAACGGGACTACTTTGTCCTGAAAGTCACTCTAAAGCCACTGAAACCAGAGGAGAAAATTATCTGAACAAGTGGTTACTCTTTAAGATTAACCAGTCCCAGCTGGACATTACTTTAAGGTGAACAGGAAGCCGTGCTATTTATGCACAACGTTTTTCTTTTGCACTTTATGAAGCAGGGACTTCATTTAGTGAATTTCCTTGCAAATCTTCTAGGTTCAATTAGCCTTCAAGTCATGATGGCTATCTCTACGCGCCTAGTGTTAAGGTAAAAGGGCAATATCATTTGCAACTATTGAGGAGCATGTTTTGAAGATCTTTCTCCAATGAAGGCGATTTGGTGGTAGACTGTCGAGGATGTGGATTTTGGAAGTTAACTAAAAAAGTGTCACCATATGAAGGAACTTTTCTTGTAAAGGGAGTTGTTTTGCTTCTAGACTCGCCTGGAATTTTGTATGCCTAATGCCATTATTTACTTATTTATTTATTTATTTATTACTCAAATTGCAGCTACTATTGGCTTCAGCAGGGCAGCCTCCACAGGGTACAGCGGTGTTCCGCCTCACGCGGCGCACAAAGTCATTTTAGGACGCAAATAACATTTCATTTGTAGGGTACCTTTTGCCGGCTGGTTTATCTCCTGATAATGTCTTACCCTATAGTAATTTGTTATCGCCCTCATACATTGCAACACCAAGTTGAGAAAAAATAGGAAGGCTTATTTTTCGTCTGCAAGGGACCAACATCATCTCAATTCAGGTGCTGCAACCAACCAGCTACGCCAATGCAACTTCCAAATGGGTTGTCATTGTTCACAAATAAACGCACAAAACTACGTCTTAAAAGTGTCTGCTTACTATAATCACAAAAGTGGAGTCTTGTTATCTTTCTCAGGTCAGATCTTGACATCAAAGCAGGTTAAATCCATTCCAAGGTATAAATGGTGAGAACTAACAGGCAAAGTTGAAACATTGAGTTGATAGGGCTATTAAATAACAGTTATAAAAAAGGCCTCTGCTGATGGAATACTCCAATCAAACATTAAGAAAATTAACTGGACCTTCTTTGAACAGGTACCATATTCTTAGAAGGCTCGAAAAGGGCACTTTCCATTTCGTCAAAGTTCAACCACTCCATACGAGGGATCACCTTAACATGCACGACTATTCTTACCAACGAGTTTTTTGGCCAGTTCGAGTGGACTTCCCTCGCCCAGAAATGTGGGAATCAGCCAGTCCTGGTACCGTTGAATAAAACGGAAGAGGTATTCAACAGGAGGCCTTTGCTCTACAAAAGGCAGCAAACACACTTAATCTGTGGTAACGTTAAAATAAGACTTCCTCAGGATCAGATGCAAACTTTTCTAGGATAGATTTTATTAATTCTCAATGCAGTCATGTGGAGATTTTTGAGGTTGGCTGTTGAGCATGCAATGTGCCACGTTAGACGAATACAATAATGTTTTCAAAATTATTTCACTGAAACGCTAATGTCTTGAACAAAATGTCTTTTATATTTTCAAACAGCATTTGAGGTGCTATAGGAAAGTAATTCAGCCAGTCCTGTGAATCAAGGTTTAAAAAGAAGCATGTTGCGAAGTCGTTTGATGGTAGTGCATCTGTCCATTGAAATAAGCCCTTTGACTTGAACCCATGACACATTCAAGTCCCCTCTTCCATTACCTGAGGAGCCTTTTGCACGAAATGAGCATGCATCCAGGTAACTTACGAAGTTGGTACCGCGCCAGAAAATAAGTGAATCGCGAAGAATGCAAAACTAAACTTGTGCTTGGCACTAAATAAGCAAAATCTACTGCCCAAACACCATCATGATTAGCCCAAAGTGCAGCCCCATGAAGAGATGGCGTTCGCCGATTTTCCGGTCCAGCTACGACAGAAGACCCTAAGGCTTAAGTGCGCCAAATCAAGAAGGAGTGCCCTGATCCAAGCAATTCAGTATATTAAGCAAGTTTAAAAATAGGCCAGACTAAAACTGTGGAATCCTACAAAAAACGTAGTGCTAAACTGCAAAAAGGTCCGAGCACGAGGACGCTGGCGGCAAATCAGGGCGAAAGTCGTCTTTTATGCGAAAATGGGGGTAGTCATTTGATATGGGATGTTGGCCCGTTCTTTGCACGTAGTGTAAGGCGAAGGGCAGCAGAGCTTGAAGACTCGACTACATTGCGGAAGCGTTGAAGTTCGCATCCAAAAGGCGTTGCGCGACGACAAATGTCCGCATTGCCAAACGGTCTAGAGTCGCCTTAATTGCCATCCTCACTACACACACTCCAACGTCAATTTCTACTTTCCTCGGTGCCAGCTCCGTATATTCCACTATAAACTTAATTTAACCAATTTGTTATCCTCCAAAAAGCGCAAATTCGTGCATCTGTAAAATTCTTTTGCATCATTAATATAAATTTCCTATAAATTACAAAACCACTGGTCCACACCTTCTTGTCACCGCGCCGGAGAAAAAAGTTGCCAATCATGGCATTGCAAATTAATTGGTAAATGCGTAAAAAACAGCATCTAACGGATATTGTTATGGTCAGTTGGAACTCTTATACTTACCGTTGGCTGCCCCAAAAACCGATGGGGAGGTGATACCGCCGGTGAGGGAGCCTTCGGTCAAAAAGTTGGCTGACTCAACCGGTGTGATCAACAAATTATATGAGCTGTTTACCACAAAATAATGTTATTGTACCCATTTAAATTATATATATATATATTTGGAATGGATTCCCATGGGGAAAAGCCGGAACAGTGGAGTGGAAGTTGTAATGTCATCGTGGGGGAAATGGCTTGGAGTTTTGTAGAAATGGGATTAGTCGTGTGAGTATTTCCGTCGGTTGGATGTTGACGAAAGGGCAACAGCGAAAGAGATTAATAGCGTTTAACCGGAACCCTGTCAGCGTTGTGGTTCAGCTTTTAAAGCTAATTTTTCCACCACGAAGGGAGTCTCCGATTAGTGATGCTTTTTTATCTTTTTACGGTGGATTAAAAAAGTTGGGAAATTGGACTGCAGTTTGTCGTCCACTTTAAATGCATAGTGGTAGTCCTAAGAAGGGTGAATTCCGGATTTAGATGCAGTGAGTTGCAAACTAGCAGTACAACCTCTCGTGGTACAATAGAAAATTGTGCTTGCGTTGATGGGGCCATACAATTCATGCAGGGGAGGCTATAATGCCTAAAAGTAGCGTTTACGCCCATCACAATGGCATTATTATTTGTATTTCAAAAAGAAAGCCTAAAAGCCTCAAAAACCAAAATAATGAAATTTTGAAAAATCCAACCAGCTTTTTATCATTACACCTTTCGCAGAACAGACTTCGGTGCTTCCTCTATTTTACCTTCCGCACATGCATGAGACCAAACGGTAAGTAATTTTCCCTCTGCTACTGCCTACAAGCACCTCTTTTGGTGCCTGAATGAGTAAAATACAGTGCAATGCTTTTTAAACCCAGTTTATTGTGTCTGAGAATTGTGATATTAGCCGAAACAATGGACCAAAACCGTCTGGTTTTATCTGCCGTCTGATTGAATGCGTGGAGGTTGGGATCCCACTCACGGACGAGGCGATTACTGTTGGCATGAGGACGCTACGTGTCCGGATCAACAACGCTTGTGGTCTGCCTCATCATGCTCCATGAGGCCTTTGTTACCCTCACCTGGTTCTCGCCGTGTAAAAGTCTATGCATCAAATTGCAGCAAGTGATATTTCGTTACAACTTAAGAACAACAATTCAACGGGGTAGCCTCAGCTATTAAATGGGTTTGTCTCAAATGCACTCAAACAAATGAACACAAATGATTTCTTCTGATAAGCCATACAAAACCCAAAAAAAAGAGTCCATATAGACACTGAACAGCTGCGGCTCTAATCCTTGCAAACTGGACTTGACAATGCGGTGCTGGATTCAATTTGAATGAAATAGTTTGCTACAGAATGGAAGCTACCCAAATGTGTTGAGTTGATTTGTTAATTTAGTACTGCTGAAACTTGTGACTTTACTTCTTAATGAGTGAAGTTAAAAGTTGCATTTATAAGCCGTACACTGGTGTGCCATGCGTCTTTTATTCAATCACATTGGCAGGAGTGGTCTGTTAGCCCGTCTCTGCCGCTTTACACGGTTTGTTGTCTAAATTCGAACCATGACTTAACTTTAGCAGTTCGTTTTGCTCCTCCACTAATTCCTCTAAGGAGTCAGTGCGTTAAGATGCAGGTAGAGAAAACACTTCTCAGTGTCTCTGTGCCATCCGGATTTCAAGTGGCAGCATTTCCGTCGATACGAATGTTGTTGGAAAGTGGTTTGTTTAGATGTCGGACGTGAATGCCATGGAGAAAGAGCCAAGCAATTTACTCTACGTAACTAATTAAAGCAACGCACAAAATACATACTTGCTGTGCACATCTCCCGATCCTCGTCGTAGCCGTCGGGGCAGTCGAGCTCGCCGTCACAGATGAAATCGAATGAAAGACAGAACCCCGGCTCACGACATGGCCAGGGTGAACTCTCTGGGCACTCGTTGGCGATTTTCTTTTTGACATCTTCAAAATATACCACAAACTAAACATCAGCTCTATTTTACTGAGAGGCACAGGCCAAGAAGAGGTGGGAGCGGAAGAAAGAAAAGCTAAACGAATGTTTTGGTCGTTCAAATTTTCATATCATCACATGGCTTCAGCATATTGTGATTCTACATTAAAAGGCTTGTGGAAATTACATTGGGTTAATTTGAAGGACAAAAGTAGCTAATGACTGAAACTTTTGCTCTTAACTTTGTTTTAAAGTCCCAGTATATCACAGAGGGCGAATCAAACATCCAGGTAGGCATCCAGAGGGCCACAACAACCAGATGGATGAAACCATCTGGGTTTTGTGATTTGATTTAGGGCCCGAACTTCGCTTACAATAAAAGCGAAGTATGCTAACGGGTTTATATCCGTGATTATAAAGAAGGCCATTGCAATACCGGAGGCATTATCTTATTTTTGGAACAGAACGACACATTGTGCACTGTTCCTGCATTCCTCACTCAATTTGACACTTTAACATGCCTGACGTCTCCTTAAAATGTATCAAATTTTCCGCAGTATGCTCAGTGCAAAGCGTGAATCTACCAAAAATGACTAACATTTCTTATTTGTAATACTTAGAGTCAACTAATTTGCACGTGTCAAGAAAGGACATGAGATTGTACCCTTTTCATTACCCTCCGCAGGTATCGTCGAGCAGGTTCCCCTGTTGAGGAGGCAGAAGACCATTCCAATCACCAGCACACGTTGAATCGTCCGATATGGGGGCATATTCGTCTCAAATTCTAGGGAAAAGATCAGAACTTTTAAACAAGACAAAGAATATTCACCAGTTGTTGCATCTCTTATAAAATATGCACGATGTTGATTTTACGTTAACCTAGGCGTTACAAAACAAAACATTAGAGTTGCTATGTAGTCAAATCGTTTGAAAGGCAAGGTTTCAGCAAGAACATGAAACTCGTACAGGCTAGAAGGCACTAGTACCACGCATCAGCTGGAATTCAAAATCTAATGCACCAATTGTCCAGACGATTAGTTTCCAAGTGAAATAGTAAGACTTATCCAAAGATTACCTATTCAACTCTAGCCAAAGTGGGAAGCGTATTTTTCTGAAGACCGACGTTCTAACAATGTTTTCGTATTGCCGTACTCAAACCCAGTGATCAGCCAATGCAAAGTGCTGTCCAAACATCGCAGCCAATCAGGTAAGGCGCTGCTCAGACAGTCACGAAGGGAAACCTAGCCAAACGCATTTATCGCCATGCCTAGGTGAATGCCTGTGATTTCGCGTCATGAGGGTGAATTGCATTTGAAAGAACGCCCATCCTGGCCATCGCTGACCAGAAATATGGTCAAAAGTTGCGTTTGAACCGCCTTTTTTGTTTACACGAGCTATAGACAGAAGAGTGGAGATGGGGCGCTTTAACAATAGGTGTGTTGCACACCAGCCAAGTCCTCAGTTCTCCCCAAAAGCGTATGTGATATGCAGGCTGAGCTATAGTTTGAAATGAGACTACCATTTCTTCTGAATCAAAGTGCAATTCTACATTTTAAGGAGTTACCTATTCCTCTCTAATTGTCAAAGTAGTTTTGGAAGTAGGCCCTTGTATTCATGTTCACTTTAGCTTCATCCAATATGGCGGAAATGGCCTTCACGCTCATTTTCTAACTCAAGGAGCTCCGAAGTTTCGTTCCCACTTGCTTTCCATTAAACTGATTTTGAAGCTTCAGTTTCGCTTAGGCCTCCAATTGACATACTGATATCACACCCATGCTTACCATGGGGAATGAGCTGGGTAAAGGAAAGGGGATTTCATCGGCTTTTTGCACTACCAACTCGTTATCGTGCAGTGCACGACAGCATTACCATCCTTCATCCACCCAAGTGGAAGCATTTTTTCAAACCTTATTAATGAGGCACTAAAGGTAATTACAATTATCGTAGCTCTGCAATGACGACTAGACGCGCGAAATAAACACCAGCTCTACTGCCATTCTTCTTCGACTGTAAAGTCGCCTAACTACTCGCATGCTCTTGGTAAATTCGATCTGTTAATTGAGTTCTCACCTCAATTGCATGAAAATGAATGCATATGACTACCATTTTACTGACAAAAAATTGTGCGACGGAAGAACAGAGAGGAAGATGTTGGATGTCCCATCCTAATATGACTGCAGTCGTCAATTTTTTGGAGTTTATTCCAAAACAGGTTCCTCACACTATATCGAGTGGGACGGAGGTTGGAACAATTTATCTTATTCGTAGATTGCTCACGTTTGGTCATAAAAGTCATCCCAATTACTGTTCCGTGCCTCTGTTGCTCCCCAACTATGATGGGCAGTTGCTTCATTCACCAATCCCTAGTTTTCGGCACTCTGATTTGTGGTTTGTTTATTTGTTGTACAACTGAAGGTCTTCTGCATTACTTCAGCCTGCAACGCAGCTTGATGGCACCACCGCTTCACTAACGAAGGGCATATTGTGACTATCCAGGCTAGTCCACATTCACCAGTTGCGGAACAATATACATCATGATGGCTATCCAAGAAGGTGAGGATGCACCACAAATGTGCTGCGTTAAGCAGTGCCGCAGCAGAATAAAGTAAATGCGCATTCTGATTTCAGGCTCAGCTCTTTTTGGGGCAACTAGGTGAAACAATTTTGTCAGGCCAAGCACTTTCACTTGTTTACGAGGTGCTTTGATGTCTAAAATCTCAAAGCTGAATTTTTTACCACACCATTTGGATGCTGGGTGAGTGCCGGCAACGATGACACCAAGTTTGAATGAAGTATACACACACAGGGAATAAGCACATCATCACTCCCGGTTGAGTCCTTTTTTGAATTGTTAAAGACATGAGCGTTTTAATGAGCCACAGGCTTCAAGGGTTAAACATTGTTCCATGTTGAAGGATCGGTGAAGCTCGTGGATTCGTTCCTTTAAAGCACATTTAACAACCCTACTTCAATTGAGGATGTGGGTTTTGAAGTCATTCATCCTGTACTAGTATATTACTTTTTCACACTTTCTAGATTTTAATTACTCTTGCATTATGAGATCATAAAACCTCACCTTACAAATTACGAGCCCTCGAAACTTTGCTTGGAGGAAGTTAATTTGGCAGTTTTAAGTTTTGTACTTTTTGCTGCTGGCCGCTTTGTGGGTGGAACACAGAATGGATGCAATCCCAGATTCAATGAACACTAGCACTTAATGTTGCTTTAAATAAAATGAAAATCGACCACAAGAATTAAAGGTTAATTGAGAAATATGCCGCAATTTCTCCATCGGAGGAAAATTTTCTCGCAATGGTGTTTGGGATGTAAGAATTTCTTTCCACAATTCCGCGTTGTTGAAAACAAAACATCGACATTCTGTTTACATGTGGTAGTTATCAAAATGTTGATATCCTATGTCACTTTAGCTTCGAGTGGTGCATGCGTCTGACCTGTGATGTGGTGGAAGTAATCTCCTCCCCTCTCTCCCTTCCACCGCCCATCCTTTGGTTGCATGCGGTAGCGGGAACGACTTAAAGTGCAGATAAAATCAACGAGGCAGCGCCATCGCACACAGATTGCCGCCACCACGACGCTTTAATTATTTACCCATTTCGGGGCTGCTTATTTCCGCGGTATCTAAGAGCCTCAATCAGAACGCAGGATTCGCACAAGTAAGACTAAATATTAAAGCCTGTACCCTTGCTTTGATTTAAGTCATTTAAATTTGAAAATAAAGCATAAGGTGTAGAGCCTTGCATTTCGCTGGTCCAGTCCAGTTAATGTGCGGAGCTGAACTTTGCTTAAGCAAAAATTGGGACTGAGTGGCAGACTGCTTATTTGTCATTGAATATCTCTATGTCCTTTAATAAAGACCAATCTATCACCAAATTTCGGTTGAAAGAGTCTGTCGGTTATGTAACATTACCACTCAGAATGACAAGGTTCACGTTGATTCCGGGACAGAAAATTTCCGTTTCACTGCCCTTGAGGGTGACATTAATGCTGACATTTGGCAATTCCTTATAATGCTTTCATCCAATTTCATCGCAATAATTTTAATGAGATTTCTTTTCTGAAGCCGTGAACCTAAGGAGAGTCATTCAGGAAAGTAGAATTTCATATAAATAACTATTATCAATGCACGACTGGTTTATTTTCTCTCATTCGGAAATAAATTGCAACTGAGGTTTTTTTGCACTATTCAGCTGCTCTTTTTTGCCCCGAACGTTGGTTATACCATCACCCATCACGCACAAGCTGCAGGCTACTGCTGGAATGCAGTCCTCCTGATGCATCCACTTCAAATGCTTCGTTGCTGCACTTTTCCGTTTCTTTATCGGTAATTCCGTTCCCGGTCCCAACAGTAAATCAAATGGTAAAGCTTTCTACTAAAACTTTTATTTCCAGCCCAATTTTCTCTTTATTGGATATCATGGTGGTAATTTTTATTTCCACGCGACTTCTAGAATATGCCCTCCCGATATCCTGTGACGGATGCTGGACAACATGATCAATTGGACTGTCAAGTTTTTTACAACCAGCGTAACTACAGGAAACAGAGCACAATAAAGTATACTCCTGCGAAGCAGTAAACGCATTTGCAAAACACCACACCACATCACACCACAACAACTCCACAACACGCCACATTTATCGTTTATTATTTTCATACTTATGGTATTCAACCCACTTTTTCAGCTACCAACACATTTAAAACTACAAATAAAGGTGGTAGCATTTCCATGATTCTTTATGTACCATGTTTGATTTTGCGTACACTCGAGTCACCACAGTGTGCTTCCTGCCCGTAACCAAGCCCCTGGACCATGTCAGTGATCCCAGCTCCTGTAGGGCTCTCGTTGCTAACCTCCTAGTCTCTGCGATTTCCCCTGGAATAAAATCTCTGAATACTTCGTGACACACTTATTCACTTGAATTTAAGCAAAATAATCACATCCTTTAGATGAGAGCTAGAAATGAAGTCTACTGCGCGTCAGGTGATCTGGGATTAGAGTTGTGTTCCCACCTTCAGCCCAAAAGTTTAATCTCGAAGAAGACTAAGCATTATATCGGTATTTGACTTTCTCCTATCCTGATGCAACGTTAGTGGAGGCTTAGGCTCCACAGCGTCTTGAAACTGTACAAAAGTTCACCGCATGCAGAACATATACTTCTGAGAGATGGTAAAGCACTAATTTCCGTGCCTAGCAAAACGGGCAACTTATTGCGTTTAAGATTAAAATATGTGATTTAGGGTCTAAAACAGGTACGAGCCTAAAGGCAAGGAATTACTCGACAAGTCTTACAATTATTTTAGAGGCTCAAAAACATTTCAAGTAAGTTTGTTAAATTTCTCACATATTTCTAACAAAAAGCATATGCAAAATCACTTGGCAGGAATGAAGTGAGAAAATCTGCATAATATATAACAAAACTAAACGGTACCCATCAGAAAATAAGAAGCAGCCTTCAACATCTTATCATTTGGCGGCATGGACATATCCCCAAAAGGCTCAACATTTCCGATAAAGCTCCCACTCTTCGAAACTGCAAAACGTTACCTGAGTGTTTCTCATTACAATGTTTGAATTAGTGAATATAGGTCTTAATACCCCTGTGCACCACGCGCCGCGCAGTTTCGTCCTTAAATAATGGCAAGGAATCAATGGTTACATTTTTGAGTTTAGGGTGAATCGGTTGTCTATTCATTCATTGTTGAATGGCTCAAAGATGACTCGGGTCAGGTTGAGAAGTACAAACTTAATTTCTTTCCATGCGACAATTCAGTAGAGATGGTATTGTTTGCGTACGGAGTTCATCTGCATCGTTAGCATGATTTGAAGCGCAGTAGACTTTTTTTGAGGAGAATAAGACAGCCAGAAATTAGGCTGTCTGATTTGTACATTGGCGGGACCGTCAACATCCTATCGCGACATTTGTGCGTTACTAATTTTGCCGATGATTTCACCGCGAAAGCATTGGCAGGGCATTCCGAAAGGTAAGATGTGTTCCTGTTCATTTGACTTAAAGGTGCATGTGTATTATTTCGCCTTCGGGTGCATGCAATGCCGGAAAACACATCGCTAGCCTTGAAGATCAAGGATTTAAAATAATTAACCTTAAAATATTATATTTGAATAATATGGATGTACGGAAGTATTTTGCCGACTTTTGTGAGTGCAAAGATCTAGAGTAAGCTCTTGTAACATTTTTTGGGGTTAGTTGCATAACTTTGTCGCATTTTTTGAACTTATAGCAAATTAACGAGTATCCTTTCGGATGGTGGAATGATTGCGCTAGAATTAATGCGCCATGATGCGAACAAATTTCTTAAGGAAATTATTTATGGTTCAAGTGCGAAGGATACCGATATTTTTGCAAGCAATGATCTATTTATGCCAGCTCAGACTCCTGAAACCGCTGCAAAGTTAGCACATGTATTATTCTCGACTCCGACGTCTTCGCTTAACCGAAAGCTACTGAACATTAAGGACTGCACGTGTGCAGTTATAAAACCACATGCCGTCCAAAGTTGTAAGCTGTCTTCTTTGCCCTTATGAAGGTTTTTAATGTAAACAAAAGGAATCTCCGAAGAGTGGCGGAGCTCTGGTTAAATTTCATGTTTTAAGTCATGGTCATATCCGTCTTTAAAGGGTTCTAGAATTGTTAAAAATTGTTTTTCACCGCTACTTTACTGTTGTGACCTGTCTCTTATTTGTTAGTTTTTTAGGTTCATCATTTAACCTGCTTCATGACCACGCGATTCAAATAACCTAATGCATCTTTATCGCTAGATCAAGTTGGTACCATTTGGGAAGCCATTCAATCAAACGCCTTCTGCGTTGTTGCTGCACAGGTCTTCCGACTCTCGAAAGTAGATGCAGGCGAGCTCCTAGAGGTATATAAAGGTGTTCTCGCTGAATATCACGAACTAATCTCTGAGTTTACTTCGGGACCGTGTGTGGCTTTACAAGTCATCCAGGCTGACTCGGACGGGAAATCGTCACGTAATCCAGGAGATCCGCTGTCTGTGCAACAGCGCTTTCGTGAACTTGCGGGACCTATGGACCCAGTCAGTTAAATTGCCATCGATTTCATCGTTGACTCATTGATCCTGATTGGAAAAATTAATTCTCCCACTTTGTTTCCACGCAGGATATAGCTCGTTACCTGAGACCAAACACCATTCGTGCTAAGTTCGGAGTTGATTTAGTCAAAAACGCAATTCATTGTACAGACTTACCGGAAGACGTTTCGCTAGAGGTAATCCTTCGAGAACACTTATTCTGACTTTCTATTGGAATACATGTGCATACTGGTGAGGTTTACTGCCGTAGTTAAACGTTTTACCACATCCTGGAGAATTATCTTTCGAGTGTACAACGCTTAGAAGCATCAGTGTTTAGCTGCACGTATTTCACCGCTATCTCGAAATTCTTAAATACTTTTCATTTTTTAGGTTGATTTTTTCTTCCGCATACTTAGCTGATGAAAACTTCCGTCTACGAAGACTGAAACCAATGTGCATCTCCGCACGCTTTGAATTCACAAATACCTGCTCATACCTCCACAAAACTGAAATTGCTCGTGTGTGCTCAGTAATGCGTTTTAATTAATCCCATAAACTCGCTCACCAAGCAATGACCGCTTATATATTCCCCAAACACAAAACAGCTCTGAGGGCGGGTGGTCGGTTTTTGTAATCTTGCCAAATGAGCGTGTCTTTGACAATATTCGTCCATTTAGCAGCTAACAAATATGTACAAACACGAATCAACTGTAGTTCGTGCAGCATCTTCATGCCATTGAGTCTTCTTTTGAGGTGTAGTGACGGTACTCCGGTTTTAGCTCCCACATGTTCTGGTGAGGTGGTCTGGAATTGAAAACCGCAATTTCTTTCAGTATTTCCGTCAGATATGTCTACAGTGGATAAAAAAAACTTAGGAATAGGGTTTGTAAACCAGAAAAGGTGATGACCCGCGAATGGGGAAGCGGCACTCCTTACCACAGGCTGTTTGGTTAAAAGAAGCAAGTCTTTGAATGCGTAGTACTGGTGCTTCTCAAACGCTTTGAAGATGTCCTGAAGCACGTCTTCGCGCTCGCGGCGTAGATTTTTGCCCTCACGCTTCTTGCGTGCTCCAAACTCAATCTGCAAACATATTAACACAATCGAGCTAACTCGCTGAAGTGATAAAACGGTAACGTCAAGTGATCTGTAACATCGAAAGTCACAAATTGAGAAGCGTTACATACAGAGGACAACAGACAACTAGGTGTTACTACATCACCCAGTCTAAATATAGAGGGTGGCAAAGTAGAGCACTTACATTGAACGCGTGGTTCGCGACAGGCAAGTGAGTTTGTACCGGCTTGTCTAGGACACACACCTCATGCCTAGCGCGATTTTTGGCCTTTAGCTAAAAGAGGCAGCAAGCCCTTGGTTGTGACAACCATTCTGCAGAACCAGAGCACAATAATAGTATGCTGAGATCGTCGGATAGAAATGTTTGGATCATGCATGTAAAAAAACAAAATTAGTGACTTCACCAATATTTGCATATAGCTACGGGAGCGTGGAAAAGAACACACAGAAACTGTTGGAAAAATAAGTAACCTGCAGGGCCTTGAGTCTCATGTATTTGGCGTTTGGAGGCGGCTGGCACTCAGCTCTGCTATTGACTCTGCCAAATAAGGAATAGCGTTTGCCAGATCGTGTACGCTGCGCTGAAGGAACGGAGGACGATGCGGATTCACTTGACGATAAAGGCGCTTGAGAATCTTCCTCACAGAGAATTACTAGCTCCTGACCCACCATTGTGGAAGAGATTCTCGACGACCCGAAACGATTCTTACCGGGAGGCGTATTTGGTAATGGAATTGTTTGAACCAAAAACTGGTGCTCCTTAAAAGATAAAAAATATCAAGTAAAGAATTCTTGAAGCAAAAATTATAATCAATTGAACAGATTAAGTAGGGTCACGACACGGCGATACAAGGCATAATCATCGTAAAAAAATCCCAATAAATTTTGAACACACCTTCGGGATGAGTTCGCTATTTTCGCCGGCTTCCGCCATCAAACTGTCATCTGTAATGAGATGAACATCCGAACTCTGCCTTTGCTCCTTACTTCCATGTCCGATATCTACAGTTGACATAACGACCTTTCCAACGGTACGATCCGTATTCGATTTAAGCCACAGGTCAGCCAAGTAGTTGGGAACCTTAACCAGCCAAACACCATCTTTTGCCCTGCTGGTATCAACAGGGTGAAGAGCGTGGGCCTCAATTAAACCGTCAGATGAGCCAGAACCCGATGCAGACATTCCGGACACAAGCACAACCAATTAAAACGGTGGTGAATAGGTCGCTAACTAAAACAAAAATTTTCAACGACAGCAGTAGAGAAACTTTGCTTGTAAGATGTAATTTAGTAGTGTTGTTTTTTTGTAAAGTGCCAAAAAAGTTAAAAAATATTTATTAAGCAATTGGTAATATTTGCCGCTCACATCATATTTAAAAATATAAATTTTAAATTTTTTTGTCTTAAAAATTTTTACACCTTTGGATTACAGCTTTACGCTTGGTTTGAACTAATTAACAGACGACCGCTTAAGTGGGATCAGTTTTTTATCATCTTGAGGTGCTGCAGTGGTTTGGTGTTGTCTTGAGTTTCATGAAATAAAGCTGGTTCATCCAATATTTTGTAATGTCTTGATTCTGCTTTTTTTAAATGTGCCTTTGCTAGATTTGCTTCTTGTTCTTACCACTTTTTTAGATTTCATGTCTGCATCTGGGCCTCCTGCACAGGTAACAGGTATTTCTCCAATTGAAGGTGTTCCGGGTACAAAATTAACACTCAGAGGGGAACATTTTGGGCAATCAGCTCTTGATCTCACGCATGTTTTCGTTGGTGGTATTGATGTTTCGCCCAGTGCACGGTGGTTTTCTCCGCGAAAACTTTCTGTCATTACACCACTTGGTACCGGAGAGTTGGAAATCGTTGTCGTCACCAGGTCTGGTGGGATTGGCACGTCCGAACTCACATATACTCAAAACGTTGGTCAGAAAATAGGTGTGTGCTCTTTCCATAACTGCTTTACTCGTCATCTAAAATAAGATATTGTTTAAACTTTGAATGCTTTGAACTATTTTAACCCTTATTTTTTATCGTTTCGCTTTGATTTTTCGCCAACTTTTTTTCATAGGTATCGCATTCTCGCTCAGTTACTGAGTTTATTCAGCCAGTTTGTGTCAATGTTTTTGATTGCAATTTTCTTAGGTTTTCGCCAACATCGAATTCTGCTGAAATTTTTAGGTCCACAGGAGCAGGTTAGCTACTGGCCGGAAGATGAACGTCGACGCTGTCCGGCCATAATCGAGCGTGGCAGTGTGACGAGGCAGGAGGGTGGGAGCGACGTAGTTGACGCATCTCTTGCAGCCACCGGTCTTCCTGCCGCCGAATTCGCGCGTCTCGGGATCCCTCTCTCCGACACCGCCCTTATGAAAATCTACCCTCGTATGCATTATTTCTCCATCATCCTTCTCTCGTGGCTTCGCTTTGGTAGCAGTGTTTTTGGGGCTGGTTGGTGCATTCTATCTCTCAGTACCTTGGTTGTAGCAACAATTTGATTTAACTGCCTATCTTATGGAAATCCACTTTTTTTTGGTGACGCATTTTGCTTTTTTTAATTCTAGCTTGGAGTGAGCTTGTTTAATGGGACTACTCGATGAGTGGGCTCTACCCTATCCATTTCCATTTGACTAAGCTCTTTCACGTCTGCCATTTTCTCGTGTTTATGCGAATTTGCTTCTTTGCGTCTTCTCAACATGCACTAACCCATACGACCTCTAATTAAGCATCAATGTCCAACTAGTTTACCTATGCAAAAATTTGTTCCAGTAAAACGTGGAAAATATGTGTTTTTTATCTCTCACTACGCGTAAAAGTGTCTGTCACGATTGGCGAACTCAAGACTTGATGGCACGTTGAACTTTGCCTCCCGACAGTCCGCAATGTTAGAATTACTGCAAATTCGCAATGTTTTCTCGGTTTACGGACTATTTTTTGCAAGTGAAAAATGTTTCAGTTGACTTTCTGCCATCATATTCTGGGCTTTATGGTTTTTAAATATCTTCCATAGCGTTCACAGGAGTAATGAAATGATCAGTCGGCGGAGATTACCAATATTAAGATAACACAAACTCAGTGGACTGTATGCCATTCGAGTTTATTTTTGTCTGCTAAAATCTCTGAGCGACAATAATGTGTTCTGCTCATTTTTGCTGCTCGGTAATTGTTACTACGCTTCCTTACAGATGGTGGAAGTGTATTGCTCTCCGAACCGGATTTCGATCCATTGCTCTTCCTCCTTAAATACTACAAAAATGCCAGGTTTGTTAAACCCGCCTTCCTCAAGCCCCCTTTTTTGATGGCAATATTGACAAGATTGGTTTATTTCTAAGCTAAGCGCATAAGTCACAACAAAAATCGTGAAGCATAAATGGTTCATTTCCTTGCTCCCCGCGTTAACGTTACTGAGTCGTTTGAATCCACTACTAACTTTGCTATTACTAGAAGCTTCCTTTCGAATATTAATTTCATGAGTGTGTGTAACCCAATTCATCTTTGCCATTCTCAGAACTTTGGTGTCTCTAGTTTACTATCACTTCAACTTTTCATTATGAGGCTTGCGCATCATGAGAACTTGAATCAATTTTTGTAAGAATAGCTTGTTTGCTAATTAGTTTACCCTAGTTTACTTTAGCTTTGAGGACTTGGTGATGGCCCGCAACAACTTCAGTCGGAGCATTGCAGCGTCTGGTGGCCATGACTCAAGTCATGTCATAAAAAACAACCTCTACCTTATTTTTCGGTGCCTCGAAGGTCTCGAAGGTGCTTACCTCCATCTGTAGTTGCTTAAGCACCAAACTTTGCGCATATATACTTAAAGCATCGGTTTTATTGCAGATCTACGGAACGAAATGAAAAGATCAAATGTTCCGGGAAATTATGAATACAGGCCAAGTGGTGAGATTTGATGTTTTTGACATTCTTTAAATTTGCACTCGTGGGTTCTTTTAAATCGTTATTCACTTCTGTATTTTCGCGCGATTTTCACCTAGAAGATGAATCTTTGTCTGATCTTGAAGGTTAGCTCTTGTGTGGTTTTCCGTCTGATTATTAATTTGGCTATGGGTTTCAGATAGATTTCATTTTGCTTAGCTTTGATCTTTGTTTCCATACCCCTATTTTTTTACTTTGCCGCTATTTTTATCCCGGAGCTCACTGTATGTGGTTTTGGTTTGCTTTGGTGCTTGCTACTAGATCGGACCCGGACGCTTTTGCTCATCGCCTTCGACGTTTCTCACCAGCGTCTACCATTTTTTAGGTCAGAAAACCAGATCGAAGGTCGAGGAAGGTACCGTAGAAACACGCTTAGAGAAGAAACTCACGGGTAAGGCTAATTACGCTGAACATCAGGAGCTGCATTTATCGTAATCGTACGTTAGTGTTTGTGGTAAATTCGCATGGTTATGGTCACGCTGCGGGCGTATTGCGCCAATGCTTCACGGGAATAATATTTTGTGTTTGTAAACCTTGCGATGAATATTCCATTTCACGTGGCTTCTATGTAGTAAACGTGCTCAGTTTCATTTGTTTTTCGGAACCTTCCTCTTACCATCCATTTCTAGCACATTCCTCAATTTTATTCTGCCAGACTCTTGGAACCAGAGTTACGACCTCTTCAAGGACGTTCTGCGATGTCGCGAGGCTGCCAACTCGGCCCGTAATGTTCTCAGCATCATGGAGCGCTTTAGCTTTCTATTCCGTCTCCCAGAATCCATTCGCAAGACAGTCAAACAGGTGAGTCTTGTTTCCAACGCCTAATTAATTATTGCTTTCGTCTGTTTTGTTTCGGTGTTTTTTAAATCCTCTGCAGGGTGAATACAACCTCGCTATAAGTGATTACAAAAGGGCCAAGGCCCTCTTCTCGACCTCAGACTGTGGAGCTTTCCAGCGGGGTGAGCATTATTTGTGGTTTTTAGCTGAGCGTATCCTAGACTAAATGATTAGAATCCCTTCTACCTCTTACTCAGTTTTTGCGGGGATCGAGAATGTTGTGGCACAGTTTCGTGACACACTGAAAGCCGAACTTTTGGAGGTTCCTATTGACGTTGATGAGGCGATGAAGAGAATCAAGTACTTGAGTTTATCCAATTTTTTCAAATATGCTATTTTATAAGCTCTTTTTGAAGGCTTTTAGACTATTCTAGTTGAAAGTTAGCCATTTTCAGTCCATCGTTCTTCTGTATTACTTTTTTTTGCTCCAATTTCCAAGTTCTACACAGAACAGTACGTTTCTCTTCTCGGCCGCTGAAGTAATGCGAACGATCCGAGACCAATAATAAGTTTGCTTTTGGTGTACTTTGTGCATTTTTGTATTTTTAATAATTTGACCATTGATTTGATAGGTCCATTGTTATTTCCTGGTCTGTGATTGTCAATTTGATTTTGTCCTCTTTTGGTGGTGGCTCGTAAACTCTTTTGCATTGCAGATGTCTTGAGCAGCTGGACGTGGATTATGATCCCTACTGGATATGTGCGGAGGCTTTCAAAAATTGGCTCGTGGAACAACTGCGGGGCTTCCAAAAGCGCTACCAAGAGGGAACTAAGATGTCCTCCTCGTTTCAATCGGGAACGCCTACGTTGCCGTCCCAAGCGAATTTTTGTTCCACAGTGAAAGGTGCTTAATTTCCCCTCCCATTGAATCGTTCATGTTCGCTCAGGATATGATGCGGCTGTTTAACTAATGCTTTTTTTTGCCTGTTTCATAGGCCATTGGTCATCTGTAAAGTGCTTAGCTATGTGTACTCTGTGTGAGTTTGTAGTACGTACAAAGGGCCATATAAGATAACTGAAGCTGTCTTCTTTTCCACTATAATGGAAAAACGCTAGCCATATTTATCTCGGTGCTGCGTTGTTTGAGCTCGCCTTCTCAGTTTTCATAGTTTTACCGCTCATTTTCTCCCCCAGGGGTTTTGAGGTTCTGAGGTGATTTCTTTTGAAGGTCGTATGGGCACCCAGCAAATGACGGTGCAACTGATGAAGCAAGCTTGCAATCTTCTCTCTACTCAGTGTGTTCAATTCTGGCGTCTGCAAGCAGTCTGTCTCACTGCATCATCCAAATCGAACACTGCTGTCTCAGAGAGGATTGATTGTCCACAATCGCTGCAGGCCAAATATCAGGTGGATGATTTTTTGTGGCGGTTCTGCATCCTGATCCTGCCACATACATTCTCAATGAGGCTTTCTGCTTTAGACGATTAATCTTGAGCTGGTTCACCTGTTAGCGAACTGTATACGTGAAGCGGTTCTCCAGCCGGCGCCGATTGGAACTCTGGAGACTGTTTTCTCCGGCTGTGCGTCCAGCTGCGTACAGGAGTTCCGGTGTGTATCCAACGTAGTCCGACCTGCTCCTTCCATTGTCTTATTCTCTCCCCTAGCTTTCTTTTCAATCTTACAGAAACTGCTGTCTTAGTCTGCCTCTAGATATTGTGCCAAGAGATGTACAGGCTGTGTTACGACGCCTCTCCTATGATCTGCGACGACACGCCGTTCGGGACGTGCTTCGTTCCTCCCAAGCCAGTAATGAGAGAACGATGGTGTTACTATTAATTTGTCGGTAATATATTTTGACAGTCTATCTTTTACTCTAGCCACTGAATCCCTTCACTTCAAGGAGAATTGGGAAGTTGAGGTTACTGATGATGGTGGCAGCATCACACAACTGGTAAGTTTTGATCGCGTCGAATGACTGACGCTAAAGTAAAGTCATGCAGAATTAGACTTCGTACTGTGTTCTGAGGCGTAATTGCTGCCTGATTTAGTGGCCATCTTCGATTTGCTCGTTCGTTATATTGATAGTTTACTGTTCAGGAAAAAAATCCAATTTCTTGACAGATCATGATAAATTTAGCCTTAAACTTTAATAGTTTTGCCAACTTTGTGTTAATTTACATGTACCGCAGCTAGAAGTTACACCCGACCATGTCTGCCATTTCACTCTATAAAGCTATCTTCGACTGATACGTGGGCTTCTACACGTTGCCATTCTTTTCCACTTGTTACATAATAAACATGGTGCTAAGTATGTGCTTCTATAAATCTTATTGAGAATCGTCTTCTTGTAACATAGCCGAGATTGTCTGGATCAAGGGCTCATTCTGTTATTATTGGTTCTTGGTTCAAGAAGCAAAAGTTGGTGACTGTTTTATGTGTATATCTGCGAACACATTAAGCTATACTCTAAAGATGATAATTGGAAGCTCTTTTTTCTCGCCTAATTATTTGACACACACCTGTCACCACTCGATGCTTTGCCTTATTCAATTTCGTCGTACATCGTATTTGGTTTGTTTCGTGTAAAATGTTGATCTTTTACGTCTTTTCCACCACACTTTATTGGCACACAACACAACTGCATTTAGATTGTCTTCCGGTGAAAAATGATCACCCGTTTCTGTCCCTTCCGCTACTTTTGTTTACTCTTTCTTCTGATATAGTTACTCCGCTTTCTGTGCGTTTCACGCTTCGATGGTTAATAGTTCATTTTCTCTTATTAGTACCGCTATGAAGCCTGATTAATCCGGTACTCATGCATTGTTGTAGTGGAAGGGTTTATCGTAGTTGGTGGCTCTATTTCCCCGTTTGGAACACTTAAATTATTCGTCATTCGGTTTTGAAGTGGCTTCTACTTGTGACCTTCTGCATTGTATTTTTCTCCAGATGCCTTTTATTCCGTGATACTCCTGACACAGAGCACGCTTTATTGTTTTCATGATCTGTGCCCTACTCCCATGGTATCCTATTGTCTCCCTTCTCATCCTATTTTACGGATGTTGCTGCTGAGAATCGATCATTCTTTAAACCGGATTTGTGCACATTTTATTGACACTAATTTTCTTTTTAACTCAAAAAATACTACTGTATAATTCAGTTTGGTTGGGACTACCTATTAAAGCTCAGGTCCTTCATTAATGCTTTTTCTGTGATTGTGTATTTTTTTAAGCTTAAGCATAAAATCACCAAGTTTGCAAAGAGTAAATGCAGGGGGTATTATTGTGAATGACCATCGTCCTTGTTTTTAGCCACTGGCCTACGAAAGTGTCGTGACGGAAACGCTATCTCGTTGCAAGACTCTCATGTCGCCTCGAACGTCCCTGGAAAATTCTGCAAGTTTTACTTTGTTTTCGCTGCCAGTACATAGATTTAGTCAATTGGAATCGTAACTGTCTCAATCCTACTCTTGCAGCTTTTCGATGCACCCGAATACCAGGAGCGCTTCTCGCAGTCATTTTCTGACGTTATGCTAGGGTTCCTTGGCACTCTCCAGCACTTAGCCGATCAAATTAAGTATGCTGAACATTGAGTTTCAACTGGTTTGCTGTTTTAAGCGGAGGTTTTTTTCTCGGAATAATATGACTGCAATCACTAGTTCATACAGTTCTTCAACGCTACACCTTGTTTCCACGTAGCTGAAACCATTTTACCGTTTCAATTGCAGGTCCTTAAGACATTCTTTGGGTTTGTCTCCCTACTTTGTAGGCTTTCACTGCCGCGGCAAGGCGGAGCCGTGGAGATGTCGCAGTACGCCGAACACGACGGTTTTGGGGCCCCAGAGCCGAATGCCAGTCAAAGGCCCATCATTGCTCAAGTGAGTGACCTCGCCTTCCTCTCCACATCTGTGGTTTGTCAAGTTTGTCTGACCGCACATTTTTCCCTCTACTAGCCGTGTTCCATTTGCCTCTTCCTCTAATTACTGTTTTGTCTGCTATGTGCGTACCATTAGTTGAATTAATGCTGCTTTTTAATTAACTGGGCGTTGATAATTACATCTCTCTGAATACCGAAATATTTCCTTGATGATCTCGGCCAATCCACTCACCAATTTCATTTCATGTTTGATGACTGAATAGAAATGAAAATTGCAGAATTTAACCGTTTGTATTTCCCATCTCTTATATCTAACTGCTAACTCTTGTACCCAAGCGTTGTTTCCCTTGCTTTAAACGTATTTACAGCACTTATTTACACGCCCTACACGGATTCTAAGTGCATGCCCCGTTTGACCCGTCCGCATGACAATTTCTCTGGAGCGTGACACTGCGCAACTCCACTGAGCTAATGGATTCTGCTCCAATTGTTTACACCACTCTTGACAGCTGAGACTTAATTAAAATTAATCACACACTTAAGTTGCCCCCTCTGTCACTCAGTGACTCAGTTTAACTTCCGTTTCTAGGCCAACTTGAAGTGTTATTGGTGCATTAAAGAGAAACAAATAAAAGGAGTAATAATTCTGATGTGACTTCCTAATGCATGTATCGTCAAGAATCTCTGTTCATTTTAGTGGCATCTACCAACTGTGCTGTGTATTGATGGTTTTGAGCTGTTCCGTTTGTTCCTTTTAGCAGTGCCTTTGACAGAATTCACATGTGAATAGGCTTAATACCTTTCCCACCTGGCCCTAACGGAACGTACGACTTTCCTCTCCCCGCGTGGTTTGTATTGAATCGCATTGTTACCACTCATTTGTTTTATAATTTAGCCTATGTCAGTGTTTTGTTTTTGTGATCCATATCGGTCGGGATTTGTGAATTTGATCCTCTTCTCTCCTCAAAATCCTAATTTTTTGGCTACCATCACGGGTTTCTAAATTGGTTGCTTAAATTGTCTTCGCTATATATCTACGAACCTCCTCAATTTGTGCGATTCTTACTTTTTTATCATTTGATTAAGCGCTATTTGACTTTGTCAAAAATTTTCGGCTGTTCTAACCGTTAAGTCCTCTCTAATTTGATTCTGGTAGGCTTAGCTCCTTAGCAGGTGCCTTGTGAAATATGCCTTATCTGCATAGATGTACACTGGGCGATCAGCCCATGACTCTTGTTCTACTCATGGAGGTGATTTCATGCATAGGGTAATATTTCTCTGCTGCCTTTTTATTCCATCATGCTTTGCCTGTATTTTTAATTTAGCAAAAATTCTGCTTTCCTGTTTAATTGAAGTGGCTCCCTCCACTTCCCCTAAACCCACGACAGAGTTGCAAGTGTGAGCGCTGAAGGAAGGTGAATGCAGGAACAGGGTGGGAGGACTAGTGCACTGACCGGTGAACAGGAAGTAGCACAAGCGGTCTCACTCCCGCTTGTCTGTTCTCATTAATTAACCCGCGTCCTGCTCCCTCATTATTCAGCATTTTGCCCTGCTTTCCTCCTCTCCACCGCTCAAACACCCCCTCTGGCCTCTTGCCTTTGCCCGCCAGTTTGGGATACAATCTTTCAACTTTTTAACAACTTTCTCATTAATTACGGTGTTTTGAACCCTCATCTCTTGGTTCTCCTTGACCCTAGGACACTAGTTTTTGGTATTCTCCTAACACAATTTTTTGACTGAGCGGTACTTCCGTTGACGCTGCATATTGAAGGAAGCCTTCTGTGGATGTCTTTCAATCACTGCTGCCTTTCATGGACACATCCAAAGCTCAAAGAAAGTAGCAAGCTAGGCAGAAACAAAACAACGCTCTTCCCGTCTCAAATCTGAACTTAAACACCTTTCAAGTATGCTTTATAGGACGCAGGCCAGTTTGAGTTTTCGTTTGACCGTTTCAATATATCCCTAACTGTTTTTATTTTTTTGTCCTACTGAAGTTTTCATTGTTGTCATTATGCATGTATTAGGAACTACTCTCTACGCCAGTGTTAGCAACGGTCTGTTCAATAAAGGACACGTTTAGAGCCATTTTCGAGGGTTTTCTATTGAACTGTTGAATTTATTAGAGGAGGCGGGCCATGGGTATGCGAAGTCGGTGGTGTTGTGGGACCTCAAATACCTGCGTTAATAATTGAAGTACTTGTGGAGGGCTCTATGCTAAAGGTGTTCATGCTTTAGTGAGAAGCATGTGCACCCTTCGTGAGGGTTATTTTTTTGACTCGGCGTGGCATTTTCAGGCACGCGGTGTTCTCCTCCTTGTGAGTAATGCTGACTGGGTGGCGCGGCGCGCGAATTCTCACGTCTTCATCACCTACGCCACCGCCGGCTTCTCTAATGTAGATGATCTCAAGTCGCGAGTCACTTCTTCATGGAAAGCAGCGACTGAGAAGCTGATCGATCTCTACGTCAGCATCCGCACCACATGGCTTTGTGCGCCTCTGGACATGACCACTCCCGACAATGGTAAGTCATTGTACTCGTTTAGTTTCAGTACCAAGTTCCTATTATGATAGTTACGGTGCTGTGTAACCAGATCTAGTCACTTGCACATGCTATTTCTTATACACCGCGATTGCTTTATGATGCCAGATCGTTGTACTTCTTTCACACATTGTAGACTCTTTTAACTAAAATAATTTAGCTATCTAGATTTGTGCACTTTGTTTTGAATGGGGTGTTTTTGATGAGTGTACGCTTAGAACCTGCTTTTAAGTGGGGCTGTTTGTAAAGGCTTTCATTTTAAAAAAAGTATTTTGAGGTTTTTGGGGATGGGACGCTGCAATAAATGGAGTCGTCTGATGGCCAATAGTCTTTTATTTTTATTATATTTTCTCATGCTTTTTCAACACACTATGTGTCGAGTCCGTGTTTGACCATTTGCGGGGTGTATTGAGAGCGTTCTGAATGCTTTTCCGATTTAAGTTTCGAAGTGGGTTTCATTGATTCGCCTATATTTGCCCCTATACAGCTCTCCGGAGTGCAATGATCACAGCTCTGTGCAATCTCTCTCACATCCATGCGGAGTTGGTGCTTGTTCTGGGGATCTCTACCGCCGCCCAGGTCGACGCGGACAAAAACGGCAGTGGCGGTGAGGATGGACTTCTATCCTGCAATCGTGCTCAGTCAATCATGCGGACTGTCGCAGAAAAATTATCCAACAGTATCAGAGCACGTTCCGGGTGAGTTCAGGGATCCTGCTCTGTCCTACGTAGAGTGGGAAACTTTCCCTGCGCTTCACGCATGGAGCACACTGTTAGCATCACAAAACGGACAATTATAGCACTTTTTATGTTTAAAAAGGTCGCGGCAGTAGCACCAAAGTATGTGCATTTAGAAGTACCTATGCTTCTCTCTCACACCTGCTATGCACCTGTAGAACTTCCACGAATTCTCCATGACATTGGCAGAACTGCGTCCTCTTTATAATGCAGCAAGGTATCTGCACTTATCCCTGGCAAGTCTTTCACAAAACCTCGACTTTAATTTATGATCTACATACTGTGCAAATAAGCTGCCATTTAAGGAGGCCATAAAAACGATAGCAGCAGTAAAAATAACTTGTCCTATCCAAGTGGGTGGCCGAGAAGTGCAGTAGTCGGCCAGCTTTACAATAACTTGCTACCCTCTGTCCAACTCATTGCCCTCTTCCCCATTCCTCATTCGGCTACCCACCTTTGACAAATTTAATTAACAATATACCAATCCCGCCGGGCAAACAACTTTCTATGTGTGCACGCAACCACCACAACCGAACCTCTTGGGTGGTCTGGGTAATAGTAGGGTGATAATATTGCTGCTTTGTCAAATAGCTCGGATGATTACTCTTCCTCCTTTCCCTATACACGTACACACACCCGCACTTACTGCTGCCCCCGTTATTGTGTTGGCTCAGGATTTACTGATAATTGTCGCACTGTCTTCTACCCCTCTCGCAGTTTCCTTTCTTTGGCTATTTTCTCTTGACTCTTTGAATGAGACTTTTCACGAGGGTACCTTGATTTCATATGGTACGGCATTTTTATAGCGTCGTCACAGAGACAAATGGTATTAAAGTACATCGTTCTTTTTGAGTGCTGCGAAAGTTAAGAACACTTTCCATTTAATGCATTGTTTCGTTTTGGGAGCATTTGATATTCTCCCAGGTCTTCGTTCTCTTCTATTGTACCACTTCAATTCGATAAGTATTTGCATGAATGCCCCTTGGTTCCCGGCGAACCAAAGGAATTCTCTATGGCGCTTAGAACCATGCCAATAGTCAAAGTTGCATTTTTTTTTCCATTGGGTGGGAGTGTTGGAATCGAGAAGTAAGGTACAGAAAATGAGTCGTTTTATAAAATCTCAACAAGTAGGTGGCTTGTCACACAAAGATATCATTATTTGATAGTAAGTTGTTCTCTTTTTCCGGGGGGGATCGGAAAATTGAAGTATAGCATTTTTCATGGTAGCCATGCATACTCTCCTTTTGTGTGCGGTTGTTTCGCATGAATTGGTGCACTGATGTAGTATTGTTTTACACAAGGACTACTTTTGTCCTTTATAACACCGTGTCTCGTTCAACAAAAGGCAAACAAGCATAGAGTTTGGTATGGTTAAGCTTTTGGGTTTTTTACCTTCTAAACCGCACCCATAACCCAATGTAATAAAGGCATAAAGAAGAATCACATTTTTCTCTCGTATGCGTTGGTTTGACATCCACCCTTCTCATTGCCACTAAGATGACCCGACCTGGCAAACTCAGATGCCCAATTCCATTTCCATTCACGTTTTGAGCACCAAAACTTCTTTCACACAGACACTACCGACTCAAACACTGCAATTTGTTCTTTGTCTCTGTACCCTCTTTTATTACTTGCCCACCCGACCGCACCTAATTCTGCCCTTTTTCTCCCCATCACTCAGCTAACCCCACCTCAATTCTCAACCCTGGACTACCTGATTGCGCTCACACACTTCGTATGCTGTGGTTATGTTCCCTCTTCTGCTATAAGCTCACTCGATGCCTTGTCACAGAAATAAACTTCAGCACCTAATGCAGCACGGTATGATTTTTTTCCTCACCAACGGGCCACACAAATCGCGGCCTTTGTGCTGATTATTTGTGTCAATTTATTTTTTAAAGTTTGGTGGTTCTCTTCACAATTGGACTTTGTCGAACCTAATCAAAGCAACGCGCATTTGGGATCTACTTTTTCATGGTGTTAGTGGATGCAATCCATCGAAACGAGTTTTGTGAGCATGAGCCAAAAGCTGCTTCAATATTTTACGGTTTTCATTCCTTGGGAATCTAGCACTGATGGTATTTATTCCTCTGTTGTTGTCCATGGTTCAATAACATTTAGGTTTTAATCTATTTTATTTGTTCTTATGGATTTTGAAAGCCTTAAAGAATAGTGGAAAATCAGCGATGGCCTGGACTTCGACCACATGTCTTGTCTTGGAATCAAGAACGCTGTTAAATTTACTTCCAAATCTCTTATCAAAGGGAACTAAACTTTTTTAACGACCCCATGTTGGGCTAATCTTATTTGATGAGCTTTTGATTAAGTGGCGCTCTCTGGGTAAAGTGTGCCATTTCCCCTTCCCACCCTCAACCCCCTCCCATTTCTCAGGGAAAAGCCGGGACTGTCGTGATCGTCCCAGACGGAAGTCGACCACCCATAGCGATGTTGTCGGCCCGGTGACCGGTGCGCGTGGTCACCCTCTCTTGGGTGGTCGAGCGCTCATTCTACACCATGACGACACAACACTTAATGCACGTGCTGCGTTGACAGCTCTCCCTCTCTCCAGGTGGCCGCATGACCGAAAAGCTAGGTGATAAAAATGGCAACTTGCACTAAAGGTGGCGGCACACACACTTCATTTGTGTTTGAAGGAATGAGGGAGATGGGATAAGAAGGGGTCGCTCTCAAGGACCTCTCCTTTTACCGTTTTCACATTATTAAATGAGCCATTCATTCCTATGTAGGGCTGTTGGACCCTTGCAGTAGCCGTCGCACCAATAAGAGAGGCTCCTTTCTCAGTAGTGTCGATTTCCAGCAGGTTTCCACTCTTAAACGATTAGGCGCAAACCACAAGAAAAACAGCGCTTAGTGTCCAATTCTTAATCGGAGCGATTATGTGATTCCGTGCCACAAATTCAGTTAGTTTCAGTGTTTGCTCACTTACCCACGGAGTTGTAATGGATCAGCGTCCACCGTAGCGATGATTACCCATGGAAGGTTTTATTTTATTTCGTTTTTGAATTGCATATTCATCCCCTATAGACTATCAATTGGGACCGCTCTTGTTTTGACTGTCAATGGTGTGGTGACACGCATTTCAAGCACTCTACTGTTCTCGCAAAGTTCAAAAGTGAGTTCCCCAAAGCGAGCATCACGGCCTTATAATTAAGGGATACGGCTGTCCGTGGGAGTAGGAGGAGGTGTAAGAGGAAGCAGGGCACTGGTCAATGCGTGCCTGTCACGATGGGCAACCACCCCATCAGACCGTCTAATTGCCTTCTTTCTACTTTTCCCCCTCTATTTAGTCATGGCCTTAACTCCCCTCGCCCACTCCTTTTCATGGCATTTGTTTGTGTACACAGAAAGGGTACAAACACTGCAATGATGTGATAATCAATTTTCTCAATGGCACTTGTGCTCTACTCCAAATTTTCTTAGCCTCTGCTCAAACACTTTAATCCTTCCCCAGTTCCTGTAGTCACTGTAATTGCAGACATGTTTCTAACCTTGTCCCCGTTTGAAGCGCTTGGTCCAGCATTACACTATATGAACAAGTGTTTACGTTAATTAGCATGTTTTGTCTCCACTTACCATTCGAGTGAATTTTAAAGGTTGGGAATTATTTCCCTCTGTGATTTTTTTTATTCACACATTTTGCTCACAGGTTAGGTTTACTTGAATTTCATTTTGCATCCTAAAAGCTCAGGCTTGCGGATTTATTTTATTCCACCTACTCGTGCTGTTTGCGGCCATTCCCTTGGGATTATAGCCTACTGACAATTGGTTTTTCTGCCTGCCCCTTTGCTGAGTTCGTTTAAAATGGTCTTCATTGTTACACACGCACAGGAGCGAAGACCAATTTTTTTGCCTTTGGGAGTGCGGGAGGAACGAGCAGTCAGGAACGGAGGCAAAAAGTTTTCTCCCCTGCCATCTCCCTCTTCCTCATCCCTGGAGAGTGCGGAAGGGAGGGAGAAGGTGGTGCAAATGCAGGACAGGCCATTTAGAATGCACCAGTAAAGGCGAACCATAAGCCTTGCTAAATGGGTAGACCCTTGTAAAAGAAATGGCAATGGTTTTTTTCTTCCTCCACCCCGCGCACACTCACTGGCCGCAGTTTTTTTTGGGTTTTAACTCGTCTATAATGTCACTGTGCTCCCACTTTTTTGACAGTTTAAGTCGGCCCTGTTTGTTTATTACCTCTTGGAAGAAATGGTGTGGTTTTCAAACCAAACCTACAGCTCAATGAAAACTTATGGTGCCTAATTGTCTCACCTAGGCGGTGTTGTCTGATTCATTTCCGTAGACAATGCTTTAATGTAGTTGCCTGTCCACACCTCTATACCTTCAAACATTGGATGGCGACTTGCTTGTTTTGCTGCTGGTGCCTTTTTTAACGGATTATTAAGTTTTACTCAGACTACTTTCTTTATACAGTACCAGAACTCATTTTCTGCATTGTTTGGAATCATTTATTGCCAAAAAAGATTAATTGCTTAAATGGAACGTAGTTCCTAAGACTGACGTCAGTGTAGAAACTAACGGCACTTGCTTTCCGTAATTTCGTTTCCTTTCATCTGAATTCAATTCAAGGTGTTATTGTCTATCGCATTTTCACTAGTCTGGATCGGCAGGCGGGATGACTCCGTATAGCAGGTGGACTTGTCCCCATTTGTGTTTGGGCCTTTGCACTCGCGCGAGGTGAATGGGCTAGTCAGCGGTAACGCCTACCACCTATTGGGTCTTCGAAATACAATTCTTCAAGGTTACCGGTGCTATGGGAAGAGGGAAGGAAGGAAGGGAGCTTAAAATGAAATTGATGAATTTTAGTGCATCTGACTGGCGAGTTCTTTTTATCGAGGTTGGTGTAGCAGCCCCAAAACCTCAACCGATTCATTTCATTCCTCTCTTCCCCCTCCCCGGTTGATTTGCAGCAGCGCTTGTCTGATGCTTGGCCTGTCGGGTTCCGCTCAAATGAGCAAAACAAAGTGGAAGGAGGTGTTCATGTCACAGCGCCCCTCTCATTCTCCGATGGAGTGGGCTAGCGGGCGTTGAAGCGTTGCAATGGTGAGCGCGCCTCGCAATCCCAACGCATGGTTGAGTGGGTAAACTTTATTAGTCATGCAGCCCCCTCTTTGCGAGACCGCTTTGCTTTGCGTATTCATCCTCTGCAAGGATCCATCAACGCCGATCCCTATAAGGAGTTGAACGGTGCTGCACATTTTTGACTTTGCTACACCATTCTATTAAGCCATGGAACTTCCTTTTCTGCCCTAATTTGGTCAAGCATAGTCAAACTTATTCGATTCTACAATTCCATTTGGGATATCTCCTCTGGCACCTCCAGTGTCCATTTCAGTCTACTTTTGCTTGCATCGAATTGTCTTCAAATCTGAAACTTTGGTGCATGAGCTGATTTTAAAGGGCCTAGAATTCATTGCGGACATTTCGAAGCCAGTATTCCATTGCTTGGGGTAAGCGAACTCCCCATCTATAAACCGGTGAAGTAGCTATGGCTACAAAAAATTTCCAGATTTCGTTGCAGCATTTTCTTTGTTATTGCTTAATCGCAAAATGCACCCGTCCCTTTCGTGCCACGTGGTAACGTTGGGACCAATAATACGATTTAAACCTTTCATTCGCCTGAGTTGTCGTTCCCAATTGCCCAAGATACATATCACGATTTTATTTGTCTGTAGCAGATGTATTTTTCTAAACGCACGGTCGGTGCTGATTTTGAATAAATGCTTGTTTCCCAACAAGTGGAGCTGAGTCTCGGGTTTTTCCAAGCCATTTTAAACATGCTCGCATTGTGTGGGCAATGTTGGGGGCAGGCCGTTGGATTGCAGCATGTTGTTGGACCACCTAGGCGCTGCTGCTGTTTTTATTTATACACTGCGCTGTCACTCGAGTGTCAGGGTGGTGTAGAAGGAGGGAGGAGGGCGTGGTCGACTCGACCTACATCAGCGTGCAGTGGCGTCCTGCGGTTGGCAGTCAGCCCGCGTTTTCTTGATTAATTTTGTAAATACCACATGCACAGATGAGGGGCGTGTGTGCGTGTGTGTGTAGTCCGATTAGGCGTGTCACGGTCGCATGGCTCAGGTCGATTCGCACTCAGTTTGGTCTTAACCACCTGCCTTCTGGTTCTTCATTTCACGCTCCTATACTTTGCTTACATTTTCAGCATGTTTAAGGTTTGCCTCTACCATTTAAAGGCCACCTGTATGCGAAGTGCTTTTCACGAGGTACCGCTTGATTTGAGGTTTTCTCGAATTGTTTAAATCTAATGCATTGCCTCAACGATTTGAAGTAGAACTTACCAGGTAAATCAGCCTTTAGTTAACATTTTAAGACAATTAACCTTGGTCATTCACGGTAAAATTTATCTGTGTTCAAACATGCGTATTTTCGTGATTATTTAAGCTTGCAGTGATATGCAGTCAAATTTCATCCCTATCTGCAATTCTGGTCGTTCCTGTAATTGAAAAGAAACTTTGAGTTTTCATTGCCTTTACATGGAACGGATTAAATGGAAAATATGTTATTTACCCGATGGAGAAGTCTCGGCCTTTCCAAAGTACCCTTTTTTGAAACCATTTTAGCACGCACCAGAGACCAGTTGTTGATAAAGCCATCGTTTATGAAGCGTTAATGCGTCGTAGCTTCGCACTTTCGTGCTTGTTAAAACTGATTACCCATTCCGCTCATATTACAAGTTGAAAAAAACCGACTGCAGCTTCCTAGATTTACAAGGAGGTAATTATTCCTATGATTGTACTATCTGCTTCTTTAACATAACTCATTCTATTATTTGCTTGTCTCCACAACCACGGACCACCCTTGAGTAATCCTCAAGGTGCTATATAATTTCTAAAAATGCAGAAGTGTGACTTCCCGCCCATTTCATATTTAAAAGTAGTTTTCCTTTAAATTGGTGATCGATTTATCTTTGACACTTATTATTTCACCTTACATAGGGATGTCGTGAACGGCGCAGCTGGTCGTGACACAGTAGAGGCGAATGTAAACTTTATCCTCGATCTGCTTAGACTTCTTATCTCGGGTCAATCGTTGGAGAACTTTCTCTCCAAAGAGTGAGTTATTCTCCTCCCCTTAAGCCGTTTTATTACATCAGGTTGGTACTTGTAATGGGTGGTGTGCCTCTGCCACTTCCGTCTCGCCTTTTAGCTCTCCCTCCCTCTGGCTTCGCGCCATACTTTATTTGGCTATGACGGGTCTGCTGGTTTAAGACCCACCGCGCTTTGCAGCGTGCCGCCACGCCTCACCACTGGTGGTCTTGTTGTGACTGCTTGTGATGTTGCCTAATGGTGGCGCTTAGTTGCCAGTCTGACATGCACTCCGTGCACTGGTTATGTTGCATGAGTTCCCAGTTTTATCATCTATCACCAGTTGGATCTCTGTGACGGAAATCTTCGGGCTACCTCGGCTCAGTTGTGAGAGCGAGGCTAAGGCAAACTATTTGTGCATATTTTTATGACTTTATATCTTCAAGAGAACAGTTACGTTGTCTCAGTAATTAGATGGATTAATTGTCAAGGTTAAATTCATTCTGGGCGTTGGTTTTAATTTCTTAACTTACGTATACTATGTGCTAATCTTCAGCCCCCTTTCGACGTTAACTTCTTTCTAAATGGTCCTGGATATTTTTACGCACGCTGATTTCTGCGAAAGGTGACTACTCTTGTCAAATACCGTCGTGTTCAGATAAAATTAAGATTCTTCCTAGTTAACTTGGAATCCGCTCTCATTACTTATTCATGGAACTGCTGCGCATGGCTAAGTCAAGGATGAATAAATTTTGCCGAAGGTCATTCTAGGTGTTATGGCGTGGTTCTGAGTTAGTCTGTGTCGTTACTTAGCGTCAACCATTGTTCTTGAAAGAGAGTGTCTCATAAACCGTTGATGCCTTTTTGTGAAAATCCTTTTTATATATTATTCTTGGTTATTTATTTTAAATATACGTAGGTACAGTGACGCCTTTTTGCACCTACTCTAAGTAAGGCTGCCAAATAGTACGGCCCCCTGTTCAAGACGTACAACTACCACTCCGCTGCCTAAGTGTGGATTCATTCAAGTATTGGTTTTTTTATGAGTATTTGAAACCCACTTCAATAGAGTGGGCATAGTTGATTGACACGCCGAAATACTAGGGGAAAATTGTCTCTCCTCTCTCTTTGGCGATCATATGACGTCTGAAACAATAAAGCCAATATTTGACCATGGTAATGGCTTGCATTAATTTTAGCGTGTGCATACAATTCCATCTCATCGATGTCGCTTTAATGCAGTGGGTACGTAGACAGGTAAGTGGATGGGTAAATGTGCGTCGATAAGAGGCATGGTTAGCATTGCCTCGGCCTAAGTGTTTGTTCGACTAGGACCCACGTAGCTGGATTTCCTGCTGGTGGTGTTGGTAATGATGACGGAGGCACAGTGCACGCTCAATTGCATGGCGGCGTGTCGGTCTAACCTACCGCACGCCTCCTCTGGCTTGTCCTACTACCAGTTTGACAGGTATGGTGTTGTCTGCACCACTCTCTTCTACCCTGCCCTTTTTCCATCGTGTTACTATTTGTAGCCTTTCCCACATAGGTGTGGCATCTTGAATCACTGAAATTCTGTTCCGTGTTTGGGCGTTCCATCTCTCAAGATGGCAAGATGTGTGGTAGACGGCTTGGGATTTGATGTTCTTCTCCCAGAGAGATCGTAAAGTTGGCCGTATTGTGGCCAGACTCTGAATCTCATAGGCGTCGTTTCTTTACATTTAAAGACCATTATATGAATTCCAAATACATTACTCATCTTATTTTCATCTATTTTTCCTCTCCGTATCAACGTCAATTTTAGTGAAAATCACCACACTCGTCTGTCGGTTGCAAGACGCATAGGACCAACAATCCGAACCAATATTTTTGAACTCCAGTTTCCCAGTTATGAGCGAGAGGATAGTCTATAGGAAAAGGTGGCACAAGTTATTTCATCTTAGACACCGGCTTTTCTATTCTGCCGCTGTTGCTGATGAATTTGCTCGAGAAAGGCAACATAGAGGTGAGGGCTTAGGAAGGGCGGAGGCGGATGACAGAGGATAAGGTAGTTGTGGTAGCTACCGGAAACCATTGTTATCTTGAGCAAATCGTTTCACTTGTTGACATAGGGGTTTGGCAGATTGTTCTCATGCCCTTTAATATAGCTCACATTGATAATCAAATCTTTTGGACTGAAATAAACACCAACTGTTCATTCGCTGCTTCTATCTTTCTTCCAGTCCTACTCCACTCTGAGTAGTCTTCACTATAATTAAATGAAGTGACTTCCGCTTAGCTGTTAAAGTTACCCTTTGTACGAGAGGGACGGGATTCTATTTTCAACAAAATTCAAAGTTCTTTTTGCTACAATTGGAGAAACTAAAGAGACTGTTAAACCACATACAGTTTGCGCTGTCAAGAAGGGAAATTACTTTGTAAGTCATGGTGATTATGTAAACACATTTCTATCACGCTACTGAACTCAAATCTGCGGGTGGATGGACGAAGCTTGGGTCGACTCTATCTCATGGAAGCGATATCCATTAAGATGGTGTGAAGTAGAGGCGGTGATATCAAGTCAACACGCACCAAGGGGCACGTGCACGCAAGTACACTGGTGGGCAGGGCGGACAAGGAGGTAGGGACATTGACGGGCGCCAGTGGACGCAGGTTTAGTGGTGGTGTTGGTGGCGATGGTACTTATTGCACTCAGAAGTCTTTGATCTTGCCGCTTGGAGGTGGATTTGCGGAAAGGCGTATGCACGTCTGTGGCGGTGTGGCTAGGATCTCCAGCGTCCTTTTTTGAAGCCTTTGCGGTAGGCCACTGTCTCGGGTTTCCGCTGTCGCAGGATGCGAAGGCATGAATCAACAAAATAGCAACGATCAGACGTACATTGTAGTGCTCCTATCTGGACTCTGTAAGCACATTTGTGTTTTCTCCTCAGTGGTTTCCACTGAGTTATCAACACTGGTAATGGTCCGTGTCTTTCGTTTTTAGGTGTACAAGCAGCCTCCAGGTAACAGTGGTATTGTAGTGCTGTCATCGTTTCCTTTAGCCACCTAAAGTTTTGAATTATATGATCGGGAAGAGTAATTTAATGAAGGGATAGTATATGGTTTGAAGGAATATGTTGTTTGCTGTGGAGGGAGTAAGCGGCTTGTAGACAATCGAGGTTCGTACTCTTTTTGGGAATTGATAGTGTTATCAGATTCATTGAACGCGGCGACTTCTTGCTTGGGAGATGTAATCTAGCAATCGTGTGTTGCAATATATCAAAAATATGGGGTTTGTGAATATATTTGTCTTTGATTCCGTTAGCAGGATTATATTAGCGAATTTTTCCTGTGTATTGTAGGGCTGCATTGGATTTGAAGCGAAGCCTCTGGCTTGTTGCCAAGGCTCTGGACGCCGGGGAGACCTTTGAGGGGTCTCAGGGTGCTTTCGACTTGCCTAGTGTCCAGTCGCAGCGCACGCGGAATCTCTTCATTCACCGGCCGCACCTTCGTCACCACTAGAAGGTATCCTCGCTCCTTCCCTTCTGCGTCATTCCAGACTCGAGACGAACTCACCAAAACTCGCTTTTATTTACTAGATGTGATGTGATTTTAGGAAAGATTATCTTTTGATTTAATACCAATTGACCATGTTCTTTCGTTGCTTAAATTTCCTTCCCTCTTTGACCAATGTAAGTGGTGGATGTTAGAATATCAAGCCACTCATAAAATTTAACTTTCGTTGCTTTTGAAGCCATGCTACGGTTTTGCGAAATGACTCATTCACTGAAATTCTGTTATTGTATTTGATAAGGCTGTTTATTCTATCTGCCCTGTCTTTCCTTGTGTATGACTTATGCCCCTTGATTTATTCTCCTCTAAAGCAGTCGTATCACCCTCCTGTTGGCGGTTTGGTTCGTGGAGTCCATGTGCCATAGTGAAATGCTCTAGTCTTGGAGGCATTCAAGGAAATGCAATCCTATTGTAATCCTATTTCACTCGATGATCCGAGTATCGCTGCACTTGCTAATGTGTTTAAAAAGGTATCAATAACAAGGTGTGGCATTGATTGAACGTAAAACAAAGCCTGACCGACACCTTGGCAGAACTTCACGGCATGACCTACCGTAACTTGTTGGTATTTGTTAACTGCGTTGGTTACTGAGGTCATTCCTGTTTAACTGTTTTGAATGCACATCCTTTGGAAAACTGTAAATAGGCGGTTTTGGTCGTGCAAAAATGCTTGATGAAACCCTATGCAGAAGGCGTTAGTTGGCCAGTACGCCTTAACCGTCTGGAGGCTGGTGAATGGTCGGCATCCAAATCAGCGTCTTCTAAGATGCCGGGCCGATGATTGTGGCCGTCCTTAGTAATGTGGCTAAGACTAGAGCTGGCATATAGTACGCTTTTTCCTTTCGTTACACCGTGGTTGTTGTTGTTGTTGTTAATTACTCGGGACTGCTTTTTGGTCAGGTTTCATCCTTTTTGAAATTCCCACACAATGAAATGACCATGCGATTTTAATTAGGAAATCTGCGGTGGGTCGCATCTCTCCTTCAAAGACCGCTGAAATCAAACGGAACACTTTATCATTCTTAAGAGAGTTTTTTATGCATGCCTTTCTCCGTTCATGCGCAGTCCAGCCGACGCGCAATTTCATTTTTATGTTGTTAGTAGTGCGGTGCCAAAAGTTGCCAAACAGGCTTTCATTTTTGAAACATTTGTCCATTTAATCCTTGGATGAGCTTAAAATAGCTACTTGCTCTCAAGATTTAGGCAACTTGATATCAGGTGCCATTCGCATCTCAAGTGGAGCAAAAGTTTTTTTCGCATTTGAAGAATAGAAAACTTTGATAAATATCTCCGAATATGAGTGAATTGAGTTGTTTTTTGTTGGATTAAAACATAAATTGTTCCTTGAATGAGGAGAAAGTGTTTTCCCTTCAACAAAACAAAACAGGAAAGGTCTTTAATACCTTATGCTAGAAGAAATGGGTGTTATCCCGCGATCAGACTCACAGTTTCAATTGTTCACACTCACTTTGATTTTATTGTGGAAGAAATGCACAATTGAGTGGCATGTAGCACTCGCAAGTCCAATTTTAACGGCGGACAGGGATGATAATAAAGAGGGACAATTGCTTTTGATGCAAATCCACCAACTGGCCAGTCGGATCAATGGAAGTTCGGCCACTTTTCCCATTTTGAGTTTGACATTTGAGCTGGAAAGTGATTGTATCTGAACATTACGACCACTTGGATGGGAGGGTGGAGGAAAGCACACCGCACTAATTAAACAGACAGACTCATCAGGAGTAGCGGTTCCGTGCAAAGGTGAGAAAGGAAACGCTCCTGCGTTGACAATCCTTTTAAGCGTTGGCTGGTTTTTTTACATTCAGCCAAAAAGACAAGCCATGCATACACCAGATCTCGTAAATGGTCCTCACAAAAGCGCTGTCAAGATGCCAAGGCTGTAGCCCCCAATTTAGCTTCAAGGGTCCCTATCGAATACGTTTTACAACCATGCATTGCCTCCCTTAAGTGCTCCCACTCAGAGCATAATTCGCAATACTCAGTTACAACTGAAGTTGCAGATTTTGATGCTCATCTCATAATCCAAAGCAGGTTTTTGCATACATCACTGGTAATCTTAGTAATTACTTTTGATGGCAACAGCCTATCTAACCTTTAACACTCCAGTATTCAGCGCAAATGTTTTCGGCCAATCTTTGCACAATCTGAGTGTCCTAACGCGGCAAAGGACGAAGCGATACTTGACTTTTTTTCAGGTTTGTTAAGAGAACCGTTTTAGGTTGAATGTGGTAGCTGCGATAAGGATTGCGCAAAGGTATCTAGCAAAGCACAGCAGCTGAGGCGACAAACCATTAGTGTTGTGGTAACTGACAGTTTATCTTTCATTTGAGGGCACCCTTTTAAAGGCCAGAGAAGCTTGAGTTCGTACGTTTTATTCAGTCAAATGACAGATATACGCAGCCTTCTATATTAGAGAGAAGGCGAAGACGAACGCTTACGCTTCGCAAGAGGGTTACGTACAACCCTTTATAAACAGTTTTTTAATTAATGAATCTGAAGTACCTTTTTGCACAGCGCGTAGTAGGCATAATACCATTTATAGTAATTCTGCAGTCATATTTATTCTCTGTTTATTCATCTTTTTCTTCTGTGCTAGGTGGTTATTCACCGTCGTAAGTCATGGCTCTCCCCTCCCCAGCTGAACGTGACCCACAACGCGGACCACAGTCCCCCCCCCTCTCCTCACTCACCAGGTCTCTTGGTGCAATGTGCGTCCAAAGCCCACTCCATAACATAAAAAATATACATAACGCCTTAGAGGAGGCTTTTTTTGAAGAGAGCGCAACACAGTACTCTTTGTTTATTTATATGGGCATACATTTTGTCCCATTTTAAGATCCTTATAGAGGCAAGTCACTGCCGATTGATCCAATCGTTCACATAAATTCCTTTTAATTCCAAATTCAGCAAAGCATATTTTCTTCACTCAGTTGCATTTCTGTAAATTTGATATAAAATCAAAAAGTACAGCCTTTCATAGCACAAGGTTGCATTACTTTTTCACAAGTATTTTATGGAAATGCTGGCAGAAAAAGAATATTTTGATTTATTTTGGCACTGGCGCTTCTGCTTTCATTCATTGCAAAAGCTGCTTTGGATGTTGGAGTTAAAGGAAATGGGCTGCATTTTCATGCACGTGTTGCATATTCACCGATATTTCCATTGTCGAATGGGGGGACAAAAACGCGAGCTCTGTGCTGGTGAAATTTATGCCATGTCCAGAAATACAGGCCATGAGTTTGTGCCTTCTGCCGCTGCTGTTATTGCTGCTGCCACCGGTGGAGGGAGGATGAGGAGGAGAAGGAGGCGGGAAAAGGGAGAAAGAGCTGAGGTAGAAGCCGATGTTTTCTGCTGTGTCATCAGCATGTCTCCTTGTGAGGAGCCGGCAGTGACTCTAAGAAATGTCAAATCTGCATGAGATGGTGAAAGTATGAATGATGGTGGTGACGGCTACGGTAACGACGACTACAGTAACAGCAGAAGCTACTCTGACTAATTGCTAGTTGACAGGGAAGACGGTTAAGGCAAAAAACTCAGAGGAACATGTCCAGCAAACGCCCTCATGATAATTGCCACACCTTCAACACACCCAGTCTTGAACATTGGCCACTGATGGGTTTGGACATGCACTTTACTTGCTCCTCTTTACACGCACACACAAGGCATGGTTTGAACAAGTCAGACGTATCGAACAATGATCTAAAAGGCCACAGCAGCATGAAGGATTTGAATGCTTAGGTCGGTGGTCTGGAACTGTTGATGACTGGTGCGTCACTAAGGTTTCAATCATGAAAACAGTCCCTTTTGAAGAGTTTAGGTCGAATCGAATTTGAATTGGACTGATTAAGGATGGAATAAATGCATTTTTGTAGTTGAGATAACAAAGTTAATTACTTTTTTAAGTGTGGGCTGTTGTGGAGATGCGCATGATGGATAAAAAAGTGCCCCATTACTGCTTATTTTCTGGCGCCGACTAAGGTATTGTCTGAAGTAACTGTTACATCAGTAGTTGAGCCCTGCTGCATAGAAAGATTTTACTGCCTTTGTGAGGTAGTAAATAGGAAAACGTGAGGAAAACATCGCCAGCAGTGCTATAGAATGAATAATGAGCAAGCCATGATGGATGACATTAACTATTAAGATGTCTCGCATCAAGGTAGCGTCCCTTCTCCCATGATATGCCACAGTTCGACTTCTGGATGGTGTTTCGTGTAAAAAAGTACCCCAAGTGGTTTGGGCACGGGTGTCAAAGTTTTCCCGCCCAGGTGCGTTGGGAGGGAGAGAGAGGGAGATGAACATGAGCTAATCGACCAGTAGACTGTCTGCATAATTAGCGAAGTACAGCTCCCCGGGTGTGGGTGCTTGCTTCATTTTTTATTTTCTCTCGCACTGAAAAGCCATCTAGTGAGTGTGATAGTGGACTATTCTAAAGTTCTGTTCAGTCAGAAAGATGGGAGCACACTCGTTGAAACTCTCAACTGTGAAGGGGTCATAATTAAAATACCCCAAGCGGCGGTTTTGTTTGCATTGACGGCCTGTATGTTAGAAACAAAGATGACACGAGACATCCATTTGGTGTGAATAATTTAGGCTCAACAGCAGCACTAATGGCGGTTTTCTTTATTTAGACGACAAGCTGTCAAAGCTCTACTGGATCTTTTTTTCAGAAGGTGGGCGTATGAAGTAAGAGGAAGCTTTCATGAGCAGTCAAATGGCAGTGTTCGTTAGTCCAGGTTCACGACTATGATCATGAACTCGAACGCATCCAACCTGCGAGTGTAAATACCAAATCGTCCACTTGGCGTGGGGGATTTCCCTGCGATGATCTAGCGGCAGCACTATGGATACCTTCACGTTCCTTCATAAATCTAATCTACGATAAAATGCGTTTTACACCAAATCGTTTAGAAGCTATTTGTTTTAGAAAATCATTAGAAAGGAACGAAAGTCCGTTCCACCGGATTTTTTGCGGCGTCGATCCTATTTTTTATTCAAGCAGCCACGCTTTAATGAATGCAAAATGCTTAACGTACTTTACTGCCCAACGTTTCGCTTGCCTTTCGTTCTGCCTAAATTTTGATAGCCTCCACGTCACATCATATTTCCCCCCAGTAACAATACATTTCTCATGCAGAAAGAACGCATGCTTGCTCAATTGTGAAACATAAACAGGGGAAGGGCATGACCCATCTATGCTTTCGCATTCGGAGGCATCGTCAAGCGAATTCGGTGATTTTTTAAAGTGCTATCAACTCGATGAAGGGGTAGCAGCTGATTCTGTTTTCGCCTCCTTGACATATGGAAAAGTATATTTAAGCTACCATGGCGGCACAGGTGCTTCTGGAACTGCAAAGATTTGGTAGGAAGCCATCTCAAGAACTAACATACTGATGAGTGAGTAAAAAGACTAAGTCTAAAAGACTATAGTAATTGATAAAAAGCAGAGAAAAAGTTACTCTTTGCCTTGATTGACACAATTTTGCTCTATGATGAACGCTCTGCAAACACATGAGGCACCATCACTTGTTTTCCACTGCCTCCCCGAAGCAATCTGGAGAGAAAGTCCCTTGTTAACACCGATACCTGTTGCTTTTAAGTCCCATTAGGAAGTGTGTACATTACATTGTAGGAAACAAATAATCAGAAATAGCGGTAAACATGACAATTTCAGTAGAACGAAAATGTACCTGACTAGCCCGTCTCTACCCTACCACTCTAAAGCATGGAGCAAAGCCCAGGGTGTTGACACTGGCGGACCTACCGCAGAGTGGCAGGACGACAGCACCCCACCTTATTCTTAACTGCCTTTGCCTTCCCCAGTGTATCTGCGGACGTATATGGTATTTTGCTGTAGCGAGCGTCAGCTGAAACGCTAATTTGTCTCCAGACTACTGCACTGCGGGTGGTCCGACCCGCTTGAGCAAGGAAGGGAATAGGCAACTATGGGAAATATTACTATGCTAGATAAGCTCCAGCTCATTAGCCTGCTCCTTTCTATTCCTCTGATGCATAATAAGGACGTTAAATTCTAGTCCTGTGGAAGACATGCTGGTTGTGCAGCTCAAAAGTGACCACTTTATTCAAGCAGAGTTGCAATGACTATCAAGCCTTTTTGTTTTTTCGCCTCCTTGCCTTTAACACAAGGGTTGGTCCGTTGGCAAAAATGCAAAAAAACACTGACTCACGGTTGCAGTGCAAGTTCTTGGATAAGAACAGGCGGCATCACTTGTAAGCCTGTTAAACAAACCCTTGAACTTGCCCGATGTTTACGCCCTACAAAAGCGGTAATGCATCAATTTCGAATACCTGTGACACAAAGTGCGCAAACTCTAAGGAATTTTAACAACTTAGGTATTAAAAAGGATCTGATGTTATCATCATTATCTAATCCATCCCAGTTTAAGGAATATGCGGCTGGAGAAGGTAAGTTGCTAGAGCACATGACTGGACAATTTATAATTTTCAAAAACTTCAGAAGTTAAATGTTGAGAAATAAGCACTTTTATCCCATTAGAAAGGATAATAAAGTATGAGAGTTTTAGTTCTGAGGGTGTGAGTAAGTGGGACAATTCTTCTGACATGCGACTGAAACCATGCAAAGCATCACCAGCTCAAATGATCAAGAGCTGCGTTTATCAAAAATGTAGTTGTCTGTGGATAAGGATAAATTGTGCAAAAAATGCTAATTTTGCAGACAGAGGTACTGGATTTATGTCACTGTGAGGTTGAAGTAATGAACCAACCAAAGTTCTAAGAAAATTTTCCACATTGACTTAAGATGCAGATTGGAGTTTTTTTCCTAACACTTTCAACCTAAAAAGTGACTTATTCTTTTGTATTTATATTAAAATAATAAAAAGTGGTAGCCGACTCCTCGTGTTGATCCGGCCTTGCTATTTTCGCCACAGGCGTTATATACCTGTTTTTTCCCAAATGAAAGCAAAACTGGGCCATTGGTGGTCTTATGGGAGGAGACAGGACGAGATGCTTCTGGCCTACCGCAGCTTGACAAAGCCGCCACCAGGTGGGGAATGCGGGAGGCGCAGCAGGACCTGTCCCGTCATGGGTGGTCCTGCTGAACACTGCCGCCTTCAAGTACAATAGCATGATCGTACGTTTGGCAAATGTCCGTCTAGCTATGAATAACAAATAGAGCGTGCAAAATCTTGTCTGTCTTGGATATTTTAAACCTATGGTACGTTATAATGCTGTGAGCGGTAAAGTTATTAAAGCGGTATTTCATTATCGTGGTTAAAATTAATGACTAAACAGGTTTTTTTTCGATAAATTAACTGCGATGATCAGTCGAAGAAAGTCACTTGGTGCGGTAACGAACCCTTATGGGCTTTGAACATGACATGCGACTTTTCGTGTGGAGTTGTGAATCTGGTGCCTAAAGTATAACAGCGGATGTGTTGGCCCCGCATGTCATGACAACCACCCAACGACGCCTTCCCTTGTCTATTAGCATAAGTGTTAAGGTATGACTAAAAGCCTCATCGCACTACCTCAATCTCTGCCAGTCATTCACATTACTGAAGGCGACTTACTCTCTTCCAGCCCTTCCACGCCTTCAATTGCCCATGATCCATCAATTCAATAGGAGCCTGATGACTGTAGGAGGCTACCCTAAAGAGCTTTTATATTGTTTCTTGAAATACCCCATCACATTGATCAAGTCCAGGGCAAGGGTGGATCCTTATACCCATCTTCAAATTATGCAACCACAAGTATTAATAAGCTCATGATTATTTAAGTGCATGTTAGAGCAAAATTTGTCGCGAATTCAAAGTTTGTTTCCGGAATAAACGTTTAACACACTAAAACATGGGTGGGCATTAGTGAACCACTAAGTCCATCCCATTTTAGCCACCATTTGTTACCTACCTTCACCAAAAACCGAATGTGGACCCCTATTGTTTCCCTATTAGGCTGGATGCCAGTCACTTCCTGCTGCATAAAGCATACACCACGCACAGAAGCACATCAACTGCATCTCAGCGTTTTGATCCAGTTTACTTGGCCTCAGTTGCTAACACGGCCAAGCACAAAGAAGGTGGTCTGATGTATTTTGGAACGGTACTACGGTTTGTGCAAACCCAATCTTGAATTCGCACAAACAGTCCATTGAGGGACGGAATGTATACCCAGTCGTCGGACTCAAAAGTTTCAGAGCGTGGCTTAAATTATTCACCATCTCAGCGCCCAATGCAAACTTTTCCATCCTGGTCCGCGTCTTAACCCAAATCCTTTGTAGCGTCTCGGCTCGTTGACAAGTTTCACTGAATTATTTATTTTACTTTAGTAAAAGGAACGTTTTATGATGGAATCAGAAGGTAAAAATTGTATGCTTTTGTCTTATAAGATGTAGGAAAATGTTGTTATTTTATTAGCCATTTTGCAGTATTAGTTTATAATCTCATCAGCATGCCGGCTTGACTTTACCCATAATGCTTCAAAGGTGAGTAGACGATGAATTTACAATTCCGGCGACTCAACTGCTACTTATGGTCTATCTTTATCCCAATCCGAAATTCCATAACGCAACAATAGTCTTGATGAAGAGCATTCAGCTACTGACTCAGAAAGACGACTATCCTAATTGAATAGACTGTCAAATGCTCCTGCCAGAGATTCGGCCCACATTGTTACCATACTCGAAGCGCCCAGGCAGCTGCTTTCTGCTGACTGTATCACTTAAACGAAAACAACTTGAGAAAATATTCCTTGCTGCTGTTGTTGTCGTTGCTACTGTTAAAATACCCTGACTGACGCGGACAGCTGCTTTAAATAATTTGAAGTCTTACTGCGGCCGAAGGCTTGGGCCTGCGCAGAGCCACAGTCACCAGCTGCAACAGCGGCAGTGATAACGGCTCATGGATTGGCTTCGGTCCCCACAATACAGATCCCAAAAAAGGCAAAATTATTACTGGCAATCTGAGGGACAGTAATCACCTCTAAAGTCAATTTTTAATATTCTGGTTCAGAGCTATTCTAACTACGAGGCAAAACATGACATTTACTCCACTTAAACATGTCATACTTGCATAAATTTGTAAACACCTTCCCCCTCTTTCCGCTCCACCCATCATGTGTAAAACTAGGCGGTTTTGTAGGCTAATGAATGGAGTCTCGCCTCAGTGGTCTCGTGGAAACCTCATTCCCTTTGTTACCTCTTCACCCTTCCATATTACCGCTGTCATCCTCACTTACCGATCCCTTTGCAACTCAAGCAGTCGATTTTGCCGAAACGCAGCGTACCTCTTCACCCTTGGTTGAATTTGAAGTGTTTTTTTCAATTATTCTATAAAGTATCTGCATGAACACCACATGAATGGCACTTCTTATTGTGGATGATAAGGGGGTTGCCATTTTGCTTTGTCCCGGGGACTAATACGTTGTAAAATTTTATTTGCATTTGAACATGAATGTTTAAGTAGGCTGCAAAAGAGTAATCATAGTACCTTTAAATGCCATCAAGCAGATCCACAATCCTAAAAATATGACCCCAACTGATGCGCCTTTGTTATTATTAAATTCAAATGGTTGCATCCTTTTACCCTTGCACTGCATGAAATTGGTCACGGCTGCTTTGATATGGCCGTCCACTTTAACCTAACAATACAACGGGAAACTGTGGAGCGGTCAGTATCAATGCAACGTAATCAGGAGCAGCATAATTTGTAAATTGATAGCATGATTGACAAGGTATTAAGAAAAGTTTTCAAATGTGTTGCAAATTGCAAGCCTACAAAAGGGCTTTTGACCGCGCGGTTACAGAATGAAACATGGAGAAGCAATGGACCTGCCATTTACAAAGCATGAAGTGAATTAGGCCGCAGCTGCATTCACTGTCAATGTCTAAAATTAGTGCATTTATTTGGACAAAAATGAGCATGAGGTCATTGAAACTAATCTGATTTTCCTTCTTACAATTTATCTGCACCTACTTTGGCTCAACTTCCCCATAGGGTATTTTGCAAGAGAGGAAAAAATGCGTAAAAGTGGACCAGCTGTCAAAAAGACGGTGTTTTAAATTAAAGACACTTCAATTAGAACCAATGAAAGACGAGCGCAAATCCGACTTGGTCCCTTTCACGCCAACTCAAGAGGTGACTGTCAAGTGGCGATGGTGAGGGCGAGGGAAGGAAAGGAAGGAGGAAGCAGTAATTCTTATAAGATTTTCCCTTAAAAGTGTTTTTACGACGCTTGCTCCATCGACAGATCAAAGGAAAATTTGATGGCACATTAAACGCACTTTCTGTGGCGAAGAAAACTACCCCAAGTTTGAGAAGCCATTTTAGTGCATTTAGGTATGTTCATTTCGTACTGCCATAAACGCAAAAGCTGACACAAACGTGGATAGGCTTAAAATCTTTCTTAGCATAATTCGGACTCGTGCGGAGCTTTACTGACTACCGTGCAACAATTGATCTACAAGTGTTCCTTTCCCAAATGCAATCTGGTGAATATGTAAGAGGCAACGTAGACAAGAGAGCAAGAGAAATTGAGATTTTGGATCGCTTTTCATTATAAATTGGTAGCTCGGATGCCAGAAACTATTATGCTGCCCATTTTGGCAGCAGCGTTCAAAGGTTGTTGGTCCTTAAAAATTCGGTCATCTTTCTGTTGCCTAAAAGCGGGATCGTCTTTTATCTAGCAATTAATAAACTAACTTCCGATGCGTTTTAAACAGTGAAATAATACAACATTTTAAAGTTCGCATCTTAATTCACTTGATTTTTAATGAAAATTGGTTCCAATGAGTCTGGTTTCCCGCGCTGAAAGTAACTGATTGTCGCTTTTCCTAGGTTAGATAATTTAATTTAAGATCCAGCTCCTTAACGAGTAAATTCAAACAAAAGCACAACTTTTGAGGGCCTAGCTGGAGTGAGACTTAGCACAGAAAACTTGTTTTATTTTACGCATAGTCGAAAACCTGTGTGAGAAGCAAGATCTCGTTCATTGCCCAACTGCGTAAGAAAGACAACGCTCGCCTACTTCAGTTTGACCACGATGGACCTTATGAATTGTCTTTCAGTTTGAAAGTATTTTTGCTGAAAGAATCTGATATGTAGTATGGAGGACATCAGAACCGTGATCGAAACGTATTCCAACCCTCGTGGGTGCTGTCTTCTCCTAGACCTTTAACCCTCTTCCCCTCCGTTCCCATTGGAAAGACACCAAAGTTACTCAATGAAGGTGCAGAAATTACGGTTACTTGAGTTGGCTTAGAAAAGCATTATGAATGTAGTTCCAGACCTCCCCCCCCCAGAATATGGATGTAGGTAGATGGTCAAGTGTAGAGCATTGCATAAAGATGGGCAGGTCATTTTTTACAGGCAGCTTCATTTTATTAGGCCTTTTTTCAGTTAGGTTAAAATGACTATCGTATTCTGTTCTTCGATGCCGAAATGTTCCACATAAAACTTGTCAAAACAAAAGATGCAGAAAAGTATTATGCCGTGGTTCCATCAAAGCTCTCAAGCATGACGCTGCGATGATTGCCTTCATGAGCGCGGAATCCAGCGTGAAGCATTGTCTGCAATTACGTGACACACGTACCTGAGTGACCGCACGTTTGCGCTGTGTTCGTTTCGATTCCTTGACTGCGGCAATCTTCATGCACATAGTCTGCTCAACTCCACCAAGAGTTTACAGATCTCTCTTAAAGTTTTATCCCAAAAAAAAACAATTTAAAAGATCATCTTTTAGCGTGAAAGCTACAAATTTCTATCACTGATTGGTAAGTGTTTTCAATTTTATTAGTGCACGTTTGTCATGAAAATTTTGATAAGCTACTTCGACATCACCAACATTAACATGCATCTTAACCGTGAATTTGAAGAAAATTGAAATGGCGGGAAGAAAGACGCTCTAATGTTCAGCTAGCTGTTGGAGGCCTCCCTTTGTATGTTAATAATATGTATAGACAGACATCCTGAAGGGACGTGGATTGAACTTTGGGATGAGAAGGGCATGTATTTTAGGCAGGCATTGATAAGTGCATTCACATTTCGTATTTTCGAAATCTCCGAACCCGTCTCATATCTGCATGATCACAGTTACTCCTCATTTTCACAAATGATACGCAATTCTCCCAAAATGAGAAGCCATTACCCCGAAAGGGGGTTGTTGCCTTCAAAAGACTTCCCGATCGCCCGACGCAAACACAGCTGTCAGTAATAAAAATTAGAATCTAAACAGTTCACCTCTTTCTGTTAGACGACCAAATTCACTCATTAAGGCCCACATTGGGGTGGGAAGCAGAAACTGTGTAAACTAATTGGTAAAGTCTTTCTATGCACATCACTTTTTAAGAATGCTGCTTCCCGAGGATACAATGGTAGACAATTATTAGTCACGTGATGATAAGCACAATAAATCAGTCTGTGCTAATTTTATGCAGCCAAAAGTTATGCCAGCACATAATGCATTCACATGCTACCAATACCTTAGCAGGCTCATTTCAGAACTGAGAAATGAAATAAATCACTCCTCTCAACTTTCGCCAGCACAAACATTTAATAAGTTTAATTAAAATTTGGTTGCATAGCATTACTGTCTGTTGTTTTAACAATTGTACAGAACGCTTCTTCTACACATCTGGATGTAAAACATCCTCAGGATGTACGATAAGATTTTCCGACCAGACGTTGTACACAAATGTTATCGTTGTGTTTTCCTGAGTTCAACGCGTCATTTTTTAGCCTAGCAGGCGCCACTTGTCTCTGCTCCTCTCACTCAAAACGCCTAATTTATTCACTCCTTGGGATGAGGGAGAAGGGGCACAGAAAAAGATGGGAATGGGAAAGATGGGGACTAGGAAGAGGAGGAAGAGGAGGGGACAAGCAGCTCACGCAATGACAGCAGGGTTCCGACGCAGGAGGAAGAGATGAGCAGGGAGGATTGGAGGAGGAGCGAGGCGTCGAGCTGTCCGTGATGCCGCAGGGATAAATTAAAGGGAAGTAGATACTATGAGCACTAGCTTTCACAAGGTGGTGATGCTGGTGCTGATGACAGCAGGCACTCTTCGCCCACTCCCTTTCTCGCGTGTCCACCAAGCTGTACCACCCTCACCTCGCCCCGCCTTTCCCTGGCTGTAGTGAAGTGGGCTGGGCTGAGCTGAGCTGAGCTAAGTTGGGTGGATGGGGAGCGGACGGGCGGGAGAGCGAGAGGGCGGGTGGGCGAACAGTCGGTCGCTCTGTTGACTCCATTTTCGCCTTAGCTCTGCACAAGCCAAAGTGAGACAAAGTCGGGATGCAAGGCGCCCATTGAGAATGGGATATTTGCAATCTGCTTGAATCTCTCTGAGGCGCTAAATTGTGCTTAGTCAGTTGACTCTGTTTTGTAGTGATGACAACTTTTGAAATGCGTAGAGACTAAAAACCGAAATTCTATGCATTAAATTTGTTATTTTCGGCATTACACTACTTTTTTATCATTATTTACAAGATCAATGGTTCACTGAAATGTGACTGTTATCTGCGTCGAAGTAACAAGTAACCGGGTAAAAGTTCGCAAAGTCCACTTAGCTTTTGCCTCTTGTTGCTTACAGCTAGTCGCGACGAATGCAGAATCTCTTTTGCTTGACTCAAGTTGCTGGATCGCTGATGACTTGAACACGCAATATCTTTGTCGCCTTTAAATTCTAAGCAGCTGTGCACGAAGAAAAGGACGACGTTTTAGGGCACTCTCAAAAGCCACTTCAAGGTTCGTACGAATCCATTAGTTTAGCCATTCAATTTCAAAGCAATCCTCCCCTGGCACCTCAGTTTATTGTGATGGTGTCAGCCATGCGAGTCTGTAGACGAGAGGCATGGTAGCGATCAGAAAGATGCAGACATTGGTCGCATACTTTTCCCGATTGTAATATGTTTTAATGCAAAAAAGCGTGGGCACAGTTGAAGTTATTCGAAGTACCAATGGCTTAGGAGAGTAAAATTAACAGAAACCAGATTATCAAAATATTATAATTATGGTGCCTTGGATCGGTGTCCTTATTTTTACTATGATTTTCATAATAAAAAACACTGTGCCTCCGAAACCCTAAATCACGGGTTTGGGTCACACATTAATTTCCAAGTGAGTTTAAAATCCAACCGCGTTTTGAATAATATCCATTAGCACAGCCAGCTTAATAAACCGAGACTCCGGCACGCCATCCAACACCGCGTTTTTATAAGTGGAGTGGAGCGCCGTCACGCAAGTCAAACCCCACCTCATAAATTAGTTTATATTTTTGGTGTACATTCTAATTGGCTGGAGAAATGGGATACGAATTAACCATCGAACTGAAAACACAGACTGTCCATTTTTTTATCCTAGCAAATTTCATCACCCTTTCCCAAGACTTTGCTAATCCTTGCATCAGAATTAAGGCATTTTGTTGCCAGTTTTTGCCCTGTTTAAATACAGGCTGCAGGACAGGAGTATACAGTTTAATTGTTGAACGCTAACAGGGAAGTAGACATGAGCGTTGTGGTTATCTCTATGCAACAGCCCGTCTACTTTGGTGTACAGTTGGATGTGGAGGCGTAAAGGCGCGGAAGACGATTAAGGGCAGACACTTATTTCAGCAGCGCTTGTACGTCAGACACATTGCTGTGGTAGTTTAAAGAGAAGCTACTAGAAGCTCCTCTCGTGGATCTAGAGGTAATACAATATAATAATTTCTTGATGGAGTTGGCCACTGCCCTCGACTTCTGTTGGCTAACAGGTCTATCAACAAGGATTATTACACTTCATATAATAACATGTACTTTTACTTTGTAGAGCTAAAAATGTGGTGGTAATGGTTAAAGCTTCCGTTTTACTTTTGCCTGTAGTTTATCAAATGGAGTACGAAGTCCGACTGAGGAATGGATCAGCATAAAACAGGGAGAATTGTCGTAGAGCAATACCAGAGGCTGAATTCAATCCTCATTCCTCCTGTCAATCAGTCCATGCAACTCGTGGGAAGAGGTGATCGCACTCGGGTCCGCGGTCCGTATCTGGTCCAGCCCTCAGCCAGGGCGCAGTGCAGCAGGCGCCTGTCGCATCGAACGCTCCTCCCAACGCCTGTGGGAGAGAGAGGCGTATTTGCAAGGGGTTTGTAGAAACATCACATGGACATGCTCTACCACTGATTAACTCTGAGCTATCACTCACCAGGCTAAGGGTACGGCCTTAGTGTGTGCTGGCCATTCAGCCGAGAAAACGGATAACATTCGGTTGATGTGACCGTTAGCATTCTTTCGAAAAATAGCCTGATCACCATTATCTTGGATGCAAAGACAAAACGCATAATGAGGAATCATAAAAGGTTTGTTACCATTAAGTCTGCAAGTTTGGAGAAAACATCACACACCACTTGATGCATTCCAAAAGCATGCCACAATGTGAGTAAATCGGTATCCTAAGCATTTTTCGTAACAGACCGTGCAAAGCTACTGCTTCCAATCATTTATCAGACTATGTCAAAACTCTTCAGGTGCATGCTTCTATTTCAAGACATAGTATTATTATTATACACGACTGTTTTGTCACTATTTTGCAGTTTCAATTTCGTGTTGCTTATTGAATCGCTGAACCAGAAGCAGTAAATGAACCGTATAACTCTTTTCTGAAGGCAGGTTTAATCAAAAAAGATCACCCTGTGCACTCGAATTTTAGCTCAAGGTCCTAAAAGTTTTATTTATGGGCGGCGAAGTAACCTTTCAAGAATTTTACTGTTTTATAATTCGCCAAATTTTTTCAATAAATTTACTATGCTGATTTGTAAACGATTTAAAAATCTTCCCATGTTACTGAAGTTGGTTTCTGCAGGTATTAGGTAATTACTTGGAAAGGGACCACGTTGCCTCTTAATTGCGCTTTCCTAGCAAAATTATGAAAGGTAGCCAAAAAGGGGAGGAGAGCTAATTGTACCGATGAGATTTCCCTAATAGCTAGGATAGCAAGTGAAAAATTGTCCCTCAATCAGCAGCACCTAATCAGTATGCATCACGAATGTTTTTGAATAGGCTGGCATGGACAAATTGGAGGCTTATCTCTAGCTAATCATGTCGCCAAACCAAGCGCGTCAAGGCGGTTTCATGTCGTGCCCTTGGGTATTTGCGATTGCTTCAGTGGCTGGAGCAAAAAAGCGCCAGGTTTTGGCAAAAAAGTAGGGGCAAGCATGCCAAAGCGACAGCAGCACCTGGCTCTCCCTTGTCTGGCCTGAGTGCTTAATTATGCGGACGGAGGCGCTGAGGTTGCCGTCATTGGCTGTAGCTGAACTCCCCTGTACCGTGCTTCTTTAACAAAACACCCGGACAATCAGTCCTCTCTGATTCGTCAAGGTGTGCGACGACGTCACAATGCTAACAACTCAAGACAATTAATGCTGAGTACCTTCCTGTCTACGCCACATTTAAACACTAAGCTAGGCTAGATCTGAGCCCCATCTGAGGTCGTGGTCAGTCACGCCCACACCAAGAAGCTGGAATTTAGTCACCAGCATCCCAATAACATACCAATTCAAGTGCATGTCAAAAGCACAATTTAAACGAACTAATTCATGAACCTTTGTGCTAAAGCGTAAAATTTTACTGCAGAAGTTCTCTAACTGTTCGATTTTAAGTAAAAGGTTTTGAAGAACACAGTGGCGTGACTCCTTTCATTTCTAATCCACAGGAAGTTTTTGCAGTGTCCATTTCGTGGAATACCGTGTCCATTAAAAGTCCACTTAGGGTGAAGCTACGGTAAGCAGTGAAAAGGGCGGTTAATTTACAAAATGGCTGATAGCATGAGCGTGCTCTTCGCGCATTTCACTTTGCCAAAAGAGGTAGGGGCAATAAAAAACTCCATGTATCATGGGTCACAGGCAGAAAACCTTTTCGCACGTAAGTTAATTGAGAAGAGTAAAATAGACCAAGCCTATGGACCAATTCCTTAACCCTACTATAAAAAACCCATTCGAATTTCTTAACTTGACTTTGCCTTGTCCACTTTAAACCTCTGGGATGCTCCTAGTTTAAAAACCTTCGGTAAATGTGTCATTGCGGATGGTGAGTTTGTCTTGCGCTCCGAGTTTTACCCCTCTTCGATTTATTTTTACAAAATTCGAATATTAGTGACAAAAATATCCTATCAACGTGTTAGCAGCAAAATCTTACTGAGTAGTCTTGTACTTACCTTTGTAAATCGAAACAAAGTGCTATCCGTGGTGATAGCTCATTGCCCTGTTTCGGCTCCATGATGCCTAGGTCTACCCGCACGTCTGATTCTGCGCAACAGGCAGAAGCCCTAAACACTAAACTTGAGCACGACAAGTAAAATTCCAAAGGATTCATTCCTGGATTCAGTGCTCAAATAAGCCTACAGCCCTTACAATTTTCGCTGGGCCATTAAGCCCCAATCGTGTAACGCTACAATAATTTCTTTCTGTTATTCTTACACAGAACTATTCACATTTTAACACGTTAAAGATTTCCTCCCATTTCGGGAAAGTTTCTCACACCGTTAATAAATAGATGCGATTAATGTAAATATCCCCAATAAATACAATCAAACATAGAATATAATTATTCAACCTTGCACTTTTACAAGCTCTGTAAACAGTCCAACTTCCTTTCAAAATAAATCCAACTGATAACATAAATTGTGATTCCCAGTACATCCGAAAGCAGCTTTCAAAATAAAAAAAAAGGATGGATTCTTAACAAAGTTTAACAGTGACTCGCAGAACTTGGAAGGTGTTGGTTTTTGCTTTAAGGCACATGGTTTTGGAGTTTAGTCAAACTTCAGTATTGTTAGATGGTAAGTATTCAGGCTTTCAGCAAAACTGCGATTATTGGGTGTAATTAAACAGAGTGAGCTGCAAGGCACATGCTTACATGCATCAGCCTTGTTGGACTCGGGGCCATGAAATTGATAAAGCACAAGAACACCCATAGTCTGGGTTTGAGCATTTGCAATACCTTTTTCTGTAGCACGGATTTATCTGAGTAACCATTGTTAAGATTAGAGTAGGAGCAAGAAGTTAATTTATTTGTCTAACCCCTGCCTTTGGAGCTGGTAGAGGTGGTGCTAGAAATGAACCTCTGCGTCAACCTTCAGAAGCATTTTTGCTTCACGAGAAAGCGGTCTGCTCCTATTAATGTCTTCTGAAATTGGCTACATACTCAACAATTGGCGTGGAAAGTTCCCCAACCGAAATTAGAAAAGGACGGGGTTAGCTGCAACGGAAATGTAGTTTCAAACGTTGTTTAAAGGGGTACTGATCGAACCGCTCACACCAATGAAACATGTAAGTTACAAATTGCAGCTTCATTAGTTTGAAATGTCAGAGGATCGTCAAACCTTATTTAAGAGGAGAAAGTAAAATATAACTGTAAGATACCACTAAGGCTGCATAAAAGAAAAACATTCACAGAAATCCAACGCACTTCGCCTTGTTACACCTCCCCCATGATGTCAACTTTCACTAAATGCCTATTTATTTTAATTAAGTCAGTGCGCGTTAGTTAATTAGGTGTACAGGTGCCAGTCCCATTTTTGTGCACTTGTAACTCCCTGTATTCCGAATTTCACCACCACTTCTCGATGAGGTCATTGGGTTTCCATATAGGCGAGCGGAGTAAAATCTGGAGCGCTAAGGACCTGAGGCCATGTCATTCAGCATACTTGTTCAAGGGGAAATACTTTGAAGGAGCAGAGAAAAGTAAGCATAAAGCGAATTTGAGTTGACTAAGTTTACCCGAGGAAGGGTCTGCAATAGGAAGTGCGTGAAGATTGAGGCAAAGTGGACAACTGTGGGATGATTTACTTTAAAATACAGGGGGAAACATTTCAAAAATCTTACGCAAACCACAAGTGCGTTCCAATGGGTGCAAACAGATTTTACCTTTGGATTGGTATAAACTAACGCTCTGAGGGCTAATGAAATAAGTTTCACACTATACCGCATGACATACCCAATGCACATCATCAAGTTATGCCCCAGCCTTTCACAACAGTGTCATTTAACCTGTAAGAATATATTAACCACCTGTAATCGTAGCTAGTGGACTGGACACTGATTGCCTGTACTTGATAACATGTCTCACTTTGGTAAGCGAAGGATGGCACACATGACATGTTGGTTTGTTGAACCGACTATACTTTTTTACCCTGGCAGGGGTTCCATCCCAACTGACCTACAAGTAAGTTCTATCAAAAGCAAATCGGCTAATTTGCAACATTAACCGGACATCATAAGGATAATTACATGCTGCTAGTCATGCATATTGGTGGATTTGGTATAATTTGAGCTCATTCTGCCAAAATTATTAACAGATATTGGTTTAAGCTTGTATTGTGCTAAAAGTATTTATGGTGAACTCCACTGCATGCAAGTGCCTTCAAACTGCCAGCTACGCTTAATCAAGAGTTGGCAAATTAGGACAGGGGAGTACAACAAAGGCTATCAATCACTCAACTCAGTACAGTTTTCTCCCAGAGGGCGAGGACATGGGATGGGGAGTGTTGTAGCTGTTCTGCTTCCCTCTCCTCCTCTATCAACAAATCCTGGTAGTTGACGCGTAATATGTGGTATGATGTATGTCTGCATTTATACATTAAGCACCATCTGACAGAACTGGTGAATGCAGACCGCCACGTACACCGGTGTTCGTCTGTGAAATTGGGCTCTGTCATGCGTTAATGGGAAAGAACAATAAATCTTGCGAAACGGCTTCCGTCCCGTTCGTACAATTATTTTAAACACCCGAAAGTGACTGATCAGAGAACAAAGTTTGGCTAAATTGCTCCGTTAAGTCCATTCAGTGCACCATCCAAAATTGCATGTAAATGAAGGCAATAAGCAAAGGTCTGCATATATGACTGCTAAACGGGTAGCAGGAGTCCACTGTTCAGGTTGATGGTAAGAGGAAGATTTAGTGTATATTATTAAAGTGAGCCCATGCTTGTCAAAAGGTCATCTCTGAGACTGTTGGTGCTAAGGCTGATCTAAAATCTTTAGTCAGTTCGACCGATGTATTCTTTTTCCTCAACACTTCGATCCATTGAAGGTTGTAAGTGAAGGTATGCATGCGTAAATTTTCAGTGAATTTCTCCTTACACACCTACATTCCTTAAAAATGAAAGCTGAATCAAGAAACTATCATTCAACAGACTTGATAAAAATCATTTAAAGCTTATTTGCTTTCAGTGCAGCCGTTTATACTTTGCCATTGAAGTTACTTGTCGACAGATGTTCCCTCTCCCACTTGGTAGGACTTAAAACTGACAAGTGGTTCCATTCGAAGGCACCGTACAACTTTAATGAAGGTAACAGAGCCTAGCCAACAAATTGTAATCGTAGTCATAAACAGGATTCCCAAAGGGAACCATGGCATCCTCTTGTGCAATTCCTGGAAGGCAGTTGGATGGGCGGCAAAGGCTGGGTGCATTTGAGTGGTAATGTGGGCAAACCACACAAGCGTGTGCAGCACAGTTTTGACGTATGTGCTGCAGACACACTAATTCTCGGACGGAGAGGATGGGACAGGAGGAGGTGGAGGAAAGGATGCCCAGAGTGTGCGCACGCTCCCGGGGAATTGCTCTCTCCGTCTGGCTCAGGGCACATCAGCGAGACCCACCGCAAACGCCATTTTTCATCACCCTTCACACACCCTAGTCAAAGTGCACATTTTTGCGACCAGCACCCGTTGTTGAGCGATTGATAAGAAAATATGTGAATCAACCACTAGTAGCGGAAAGGGTAGGCACAAAATGAACGCTACTGGTTAAGGGCTAGGTTTTGGTAGTCTAGCTGGAGCCTGACTTCCTAAGGATCACTTTTTGCACAACTCAATCGGCATCGAAAGGCGTCAGTTATTGTTGTTGCATTTCAGTCAACCTCATTCGCAGTAATAGTTGGGGCTTCAATCACGGTTAGGTTCCTGCATTTGTCACACTGAGGTGGCGCTGTTGTCAATTTCTTCAAGTTAAGTTTAGAAGGCATTTCGATCAGAAAATGCTAATTTCGGGGGGTGTCTTCTTTTGCCTCACTTCAGTGTCAGGTAAATGCTAATCTGTTGACAAACTGATAGACGGCGCATCGGCCTGATGTTTGAAATCGTGCAAATCCACGTGTGTACAACTAAGAGAGTCAAAAGACCACTATAGCACAACGGAAGTCAGTTCAGGTTCCCTAATTCTTTTTAAGCATCTTCCATGCTATGTACACAAAATGCATAGAGAGGTGATCCGGTTTTGCCTATGGGGTTACATGGATTATACTAGTGGAACAAATTGGTATGCGACACCATCGAGTCATAATAAATTTTTCAGCACTACGTGAAAGAGTTGAGAAAAGTTTTGCTATAGAAACTGCTGCATCAATAAGCAGTTAAGTGAGTTTGTTCTCGTGCTCATCCTAATAATTGGCATGAGCCAAATTCCGTAACCAATTTAGCAACCTCTGCATATTGTTACAACGAAACGCTGATTTAGGAGGTCAGTCAGGAGCGTGAGCGTGGTCGAGGCGGCATATTAGTGCCTTACGTGCGTAAACTTGATGGGCCTTTTTGCGTGCGTCTCAGTTCCCATAACGCAGTATGCTGAAGGCATCAATGCCTATGAAAGAAATTGGAGTCCAAATCCAAGGGCTCTAGACCCCACACCATGTTTACAAACACTACACATTCATATGAAATTATACATACAAGTCTTCAAATGATTATGAAAACTATCGGAATTGCCACTGTAAAAGATCATGCACTCATTTAGTCTATAATCGGCAACATGGTTGAACATGAGATACCATTGAGGTCCGCTAAATGGTAGCCATGCTTTATGCACATGCGGGTCTCTCGCTAAAGTTAATGCATACGTATCCCTCATCAAAACATTGGCAAGGACCAGAACCATCCCAAGTCATGTTTTCTGCTACTAAGTGTTTCTATGATTTCCATAGCATTATCAGCTTGTGAAGAGCCTTGATAAATTTCGTTCCCATAACAAAATTGCTATTTGATTATTCCTTGCGCGGTGAACTTGGCATTCGGTTGTTTGACTTCAACGGTAAGTGGGTAGTTTCCCCTGGAATGGAGAGCAATGTGAAAGTCATCCTGTCAGAGGAATTCTGAAGTAGGTCGGAAGCACTGAGTCCAGCACCCGACCATTTGATGGTGCACAAATTAACAGAATATTAGGAATTCTCGCTTGAAACCAAGGTGAGGTTGGAGGGATGTGTTTGAGGGGTGAATGAAAATCGCCGTCCCGTGCTCCATGCTCCATGACGGGGATGAGAGTGAGGGTGACTGTCGCGGCGGGACGATGACGTGTCCAGCGTACGGTGCGGTGCTCTCGACACGCGAGCTCATAAATTAAACGCCACCCCTTTCCTCACTCAGACCGGCACTCATCCATACACGCACACATACACGTGCCTCAGTTGATAGGATGCAGGGCTTGCGCAGCCCTTGCCGCCTCATCTTCCATCCTACCACGCGTATTCACTGAATGGAGGAAACTATGTCCACCACCATGACCCAATTTTACCCGAAACCTGAACTGGAGGCGGGTGACGGATACCGACGTTGTTGATAGATAAACATCCGTATTGGTGGTTTTTATTTGGTCCAGGGGAAATTTTTGTCCACGTGCTGATGCATGCATTCTATAAAGTTGGCTTCAAGGTACTCATCTGTTACCATACTCCAATGCGTTTAAAATATGATTTCAGACTTGATACTCTAATATTTTAATATTTAGTATTCACCATTATTTTCAGTTAACAATCCTTAGCATAGACTTGTAAATAATGCAAAAAAACCTATTCTCTGGGCAGAGCATTACAAGCAGCACCCATCAGTATCGCTCCCAGATATGTTCACCGAAATGCAACGCAAACAAAAAGATTTCAAGCATCATGAACTCTTGATTTCTACAATTCGATGGTAGTGAAGTTAATAAGTGGTGTCAATCTCATTTGGCCTGAACAGACATCAATGCAGTCATGGAATCGTCGGGGGACAATAAAAGCGAGGCTAAGATAAATTATTTGTACAGGTTGGAATTCCATTTTCAGACATTGTGAAGGCTCATTTAAGAGTAAACTTTCACTGCGATGCAGTTCTGGTGCCCTGTAACTAAAATCTAATTCAATACCGGGTCCACAAAATCTAAATTCGGTTGGTTAAGAGCTTCCCATGTGGCTTGGCCGCTTAATGGGCCTATTTAGAGAAGCTCGTTGATAATATGTAGGCTTCAAAAATTGGGTTTCTTGGTATTTTCTGCAATGAAAGTTTATCTATTTTATGAGAGTTGCCTTTTCCATGGGAAAAGTTACCCTCACAATCTATCCGAAGCAAATGGTTGAAAGGGATGAATCCCTCCTTACAAAGTGAGGCAGTCTAAAAAAATTAAATGTAGATGATATTTGAGCCTCTACTTAACAACCCTGTCATTCGAAGCATTGATACGATGAAATCCATGCGCTCGGGTAGAGAATCATGCCGCCATGATAAGTCGACGGGGTCGGAAAAAAAGGTCAATTTGCTATGCGAATCATATTTGAGAAACTGAAAGAGTAGAAAAAATGAGTAGATGGTAGCAGGGTGTTCCTTCGCCTCGTTCTCGATGGCAGAAGTGTTTACCCATTGAGCCAAACGACAGCTGGTTAATCTGTTTTTTCTCAAAAAATGCGACGATACCCAGGCTCATGAGCTTTGAAAAGTCATTGAGCATAATGTGGGACAGGACCGAGAGCCTCGTAAAGGCGCCATATGGCACCCGCTGCATGGGCAAATAATACACAAATGGTCAGTTAGGAAGATTCAAGCTGTCACCGCCGCTCATTTCTCATCCCCCTGAGGAGGCCCCTTCCGATTGCTGTGCGTCAACCGTCCTGGAGCGCTGGAGTGAATGCCATACGATGAGAACCGGTCACTAAAAGGCACTGCTTGAGATATTGGCAACAAGCCAAATTTCATCTTAAGTTTAAAATCGAAGGTTAAAACTTCTTCCCTTAATCACCGAAGTCAGTTATTAACCGATTTTTAAGTATAATCCATCGAATGCTCTCAGTAATTCAATAATTTTGGCAAATCAGACCGTGATTGCGTTGCTAAAAAGTGCTTAGAATGCAAAAAAAGTTGTAGGCTGTTTGATTGCGCTACAGATTAATTTGCCTCTAATTTACGACTTAATTAAAGTGTCCCAACGCTGTCGCTGATCGCGAGGTGCTTGCAAGGATGATGTATGTAACTACCGCGACTATTGATAAAATCAGAAACGGTAGACTTGATTTGTGGCTGACGTCGACGTGACCTTTCCAATGTTGCCTTACCTCCCAAATGCCACTCAAATAGTTATTGAACTACTTTCATACTGGGACACGAACCCGTAATAGATGTGTGATTGCTGGAAAAAGTCATTTCCCACTGGATTAGTGAAAGTGCCTTTGAAATTGCTCGATAAGCACAAATTTAACTGGGCTCGACAAAAGTGGAAATGATTCACCTGCTATTTCAAACCCATTCAACGAGAATTCAAAGCAAAGCAAGACTATGCATCAAAGCTGCAATTAGAGGGAAAATTTGGTAGCAGCCGAAGTTGGTTTTCAAATATGCAACAAGTTGTCTTCAGTACTTTGTCCTTTTCGCTCTTTCCTGTTTAATTCTTGAAAACGTCCTCTGAGGTGAGATTGTATTCATTAAACATTTTTCTTACCCTTCAAACATCGTTTCATGTCCACCATCACCGTCACCACCAACAGAAAACAAATAATAAACTGGCCAATTAAAGCCAGATGAGGAAAGATTGACAGAAATAATGAAACTATCCGTGGCATGTTGGAGGACACTCAGCATCCCAAGGTTCGACGAGATGATTGTACGCAGGAACAGACCAGTCGCTAATTTGCATCACAATCATTCTTCGAATATGTGAAAAAAATTGCCTAGTGCTTATCAAAAACGTGATAAATCCATTAGCGGTAAGTATTTTGAGCAATCCATTTCAACCTTTCTTATGCGAATATTTAGAGCATTAACTCTGGTCAATTTATCACTAAACTTTGCACTTGATTGTAATTTTAATATAGTTTTTACTTGTGACACCTCAAATTTGCTGTATTGCTTAATTAAGCGTGTTGAAATTACCATTTTGTGCACAAATGGTAAATGGTGGTTCCGACTAGCATAGATAAAGCACCTTCAACGCAACCAACTTGCTCGAGGCCCGCCCTCACCAGTTCCATCCGCACGAATTAGTGAGCCTAGTAAACACCAATTTTAGACTCTAGGCAACGTTCGCACTTTAAAATTAAACAAACGGTGACATTTGAGGCTTTGATATGAACATTCACACGAACGTTTGCAGTCGATGGAGGACCCAAACTCCGAAAGCCGGAAGGGAGCACATCAGAGCTACAAAGAAAGCTGGTGATACAAAAGGGAGGCAAGAGATCTATCCCTTTAAGAAACCTTATTTAGCCAGTGCATTGTGTTGATATTTTGCCAAAGAAATGGATAAGAAAGAATAGTTCGCTTGGCAGGTGCCAAGTTGAGGCAATTGTCGACATGCCCGTGGAAAAACAATGAAGGCCTCTGCTTATAAGTAGCATTTATCATTCCTTAACAATTAGGGACTAGTTTTACCGTTAGTGAGACAGACGTTGCAGACTGTAAGAGCACTGTGTTTATGGACTGCATACTGGTTTGTATAGTCATATCATTAATCACAGGGAAATTCCGGTCGCGAAAAGGAAATTAGCCATCTATGGAATCCTCGTTTTCGTTATCTTCATGGGCGGGGCAAAAATATAGCATATTTGCAGGTTTTATATACCCACGTTGCTTATTAAAGCAGGACAGCTCACACTTGCAATGAGAATAGCAGCAGAGATCTGTTATTTGTTATTCGCATGCCTCAGCATTTCAAAGAATGCATTTCTCAAAGGCATTCACTAACAAGGTAATCTTAAAGGCATTAAGTAGATAAGGCTCCAACTCCTCTTTTTATGCTAGCATTTCAGTGGGAGTCAAAGAGCTTTCGGTGAATGTGGCGGTAGTTCAAAAACTACAAAATTAAAAATAACCTTGGATAAAAAAATTTAAGGGTGCACAAAGTGTTTCACATACTTGATGGAGCGTTTTTGTAAAATAGAGAACATCGATGGTACACAAAAGGCAGGTAAACCCAAATAAAACAGTTTGTAAACATATTTTCCACCATTCCAAGAAAAGGGTAATGTGTTCTGCCGTAAGAAACTTGAAATGAGCGCAATTAGTTAAAGCAGTGCGAGTTCATAAATAAAATTTATGTGGCAGCACCTTTTGGATGACCGAAGAATTGCCCACGTTCTCACCAAATGGATAGAATTCCGACGGAAAGCATACTTCCGCATGATTGTGTCGTTCAACTAGCAGCACCATAGCCCCATAATTAAAAGGCCCTAACTACATGGACGCCGGGCAGGTTCAACGGCCCTGACGAAATGGTCATAGCGGTTGGGGGTTACTTTAATAAAGGATGACTTCAACCCTTTTTGGAAACGAATTAAGTGAGTGGCTATAGCATGAATAATGTCCAAAAGTTTTGCTGCCTTGCTACTTAAAACGAGCCCCCAAAGTGTAATTCAGGTGCCGCCGCTTTTTGCAACCCAATTTCAGTTAACTCCTGGAAAATGGTATGCCTTGGGAGACTACATTATACTCAACTGTTCAAGCCACCATAACGGTCCAAAGTTGTAAATATCGCAAATCTTAAGAATCAGTTCGATAATTGGTCCGCATTTATGCTGACAAAGATATCCTATAAAGTCTGTGTAACCTGGTACCACTTCATAGTAGATTCATATCTCCAGCAGACAACGTCAAGCAAAATGTCGAGTTGATTGCTTTAGGTTCAAGGCACCGATGATAGTGTGGATAACGGCAATACTTTGTTAACCCCTATCATGGCGCTGCGCCTGACTTGGTTTTATTTGTCCAGTCAGGCTTCCTAGCTTCTGAAACTTAATATTTGTGAAAACCGTGATAGAAGTGGATGGACACTACGCTTAGGCAGGAGCTCTCGAAGTGTATACTTTTGAGTGTACTAAAAAGCAAGGAGCGTATGCGACGACACAGCTAACTGGCAAAACTTACAACTTGGGTTGCCAAATGCGTACTTAACCCTAGAGTGGCGTGCAAATGAATTTCAATCAGTATAATTAGATTCATCTGAACGAATTGGTCATTTAGCAACAAACACAATAGCCTAGCGACTAAACAATGACTTATCTCATGTTTGCTCACGCCAGCCAGCAACCGCAGAGGCCCATTCTTACTCTTAGTTTACAACGGAGCCCAAAAGCGTCGACCAGACGGATCTCACTTGACACCCATCAACCGAACTGCGTAAGTTGAGGTAGGTGATGTTGTGTATAGTGAGCGAACCAAAAGCCCATTTTTCTTCGCCAAACACTGTTTTGGTGTCTATTGCTCACTCCTAACAAAAAGCGAACCCCGAAAACATGTCCACCTTGGCCAAGCGATGGACATCCACACGGATTAAATGAAATGCGCTTAAACCTTGGAAAACAAATTTTTGAAATGAAACCTCAATCAAAAGCCTGGACGTTTGAAAAGTATGGGAACCGCCCCATAAGAGGTTAAAATGCGTGCCTCAGTTCGAAGCAGTGAAAGCTCACCCAGGAAGTTTGGAAGGCAATATTACTGTGGTCAAATACCTGCTGTAAAAATAAAGCATTTTCGTATGCTTTAAACGTCCGTGCAGCTAGTGACCGTCAGGAACTGCTAATTTATATTGCAAAAGTAGTTTGGGAAAAAAACTGATCCCACTGATCCTGACACAACTTGCCTCTATACAACGGTAGCCTTTGAATCGCACGCATATGAGAATCAATTCATCTTATAATGAATGCCACACAAAATCCAACTCGAGAAATGGATTCGGACGCGTGGAAAGGAAAAAAGTCTAGAATGTGGAAATGCATATGCACTGGTTTGCGTACATATTTATATAGACTCCAAATATATGTATAATGTGAATATAAGTACTTGCAGTGGAAGTGGTATCTAGGATTGTGTTTGAGTGGCGTTTTCAGTCAGCATCCTCACAAAATGCATACGAATGAAGATGCATGGGCAACGTATTGAGTAATAATAGACAGCAGAATGGAGGTAAGGGGGTGGTTTACTGCTTCAAGCTCTCATTCTATACATCAAGCCGGTATGAGTGTAGAAAAGTGAATCGGGTGGGGGTGAGATTATGTACACGTGGGGACAAGTAGGATGATCATCTTGAGGCAGATGGTAAGCACTCGGTGTACGGCGGTGGTGGAGGCTCTGACCCACCAGTGCCACCGCTTCGACGGTTCTGCTGTTGTTGCCGTTGCGCTGCTACCATTGCTGCGTTCAAAAGGGGAAGGAACTCCTTCATCCGTACTGCCGCTGGATGATGAAGATGGTGGTGATGAGAAGGGAGAGGGGGAGGTGGGGGATACGACGGAGTGATGGAGGGAGGTGGGGCGTGAAGGCTGATAGTGGAGCTGGAATTTGAGGGTTCCTCCGAGATGGTGCTCAGACTAGCGTGCCGAGAGGCGTCTCTGAGGGCGTTTGCAAACAAATCAATAACTGTGGAAGGGGATGGAGGTGGGGCAGAACGATCACGATGGACGAATGTTGATATGGTGCTGCGCTTAAGGGAGTCACAGAGCTGACGCATTGCCAGATCTTCCTCGTCCTCTTCCTCATATTCCTCGGTCGTCTGGGCGTTTGTGAAGGGAGTGACCCGCGATGGCAGGATAGAGGACGGAGACGCTGGCAACGATGAGGATGCAGGGGAATGTGGCGAAAGATTGCTTATGGTAGTTTCCACGTCGTGGCGGATATGAACGGGGGGCGGGGATGACATAGTGTACAATGGAGAGGGAAAGATTGGTTCAAGAATGAAACACACAGTTGGAAGGAGAATTAAGCAATTGAATAGACAAGCCAGAGATATTACACCCACAAGGCGGAAGAAATGACTAAAACGATGAACACTAATGTTAGTAGAGAGGAACATTTATTTTGGTTTTTCAAGAAGAGTAACTTACTCAGCAATGAACTCAACTCGCACGGCGGCCAGCAATGCCACAGCTAGCACAAGGCTTACGTTGGCATGGACAACTTGACTGGTTTGGTTCTGAAGAACAGCAAAAAGTTTCTTCACCTCTAGAGGAGTAGAAGAAGGGACAGTCACCACTCCAACCTTGGACTGCCCTTCTGCAGCCTCTTTTCCCTCATTATCGTTGTGAATCCCAAGAGAAGAAGCGTTTATGTGACTTCGACGGTGAATGTTGTGCTGGGGGCCGTACCAGCCACAGAGTACCCCTGAAGAGAGTTTTGTGCCCAATCCGAAAGCAATGAGCACTAATCCTCCCGAAATGGCGTTCAGATCGAGGCCAAGGACAAGAAAGCCGAGGAGGCAAGCGGAGACAGCGCCACCACCACCCACGCACACGGCGAGGAGAGCAGCCAAGGGACGTGGAAGGAATATCAGGCCCGCCACCAACACTGTACCCACAAGGATGCCACCGACAACGGCGAAGTGCTGCCAAAAAGTGAGATACTGCTCTGCCAGGGTGAACGGCAGACCAGTAGGAAAGACTGGCACGCCCTGAGAAATCGACTGTTCAGTGAGAGCACGAACTTTCTGGAAGAGAAAATAAGCACATCAAAAGTCAGTCGGATGAGAACGTCTACATACAATCAATTACTGCCCTCACCTTGACAAACTCGATTTGGTCAGCGACATCCCCATAGCCCCTGGCGAAAAATGCAGTTTGAATAAGTTGGATTGGGCTAGCGGGTGCGATGCTGTAGAGGTCTGAAGGCCCTCCGGCTCGCCGAGGCAGTGTAATGCGACCCAATTGAAGGGCTGGGTCAGGAATGATGGTGCAGGGAGGTGAGGTGTAGTTGAACACATCCAGCACACGCCATGCATGCAGGTATACATGGAATGCAGACGGTTCGATCAGATGGCCGTCTACCAGACGACCTGTTCGAATCTGCAGGGATATAGTGGTTAGTAATGAAGTGGAGGAAGTGGCGACAGGCCAAATCCTTTACTGAATTAGAGCAGACATACCCTGCCCAAGTCGATGCCGTTATCAGTTTGCACGACCAGCAAAAGACCAAGAACGCCTTCCTCACTGGCTCTTCCGGTCCAGTTACCTTCAGGGGAGATAAAACCATTTTGCTTATCAGCATCAAAAGCCGTTTGAAGCCCCAACAGCCAATCGTGCATGGAGTCTAGCCAAATACGGTTGCCAGCGAAAGAAACTCCCGGCAGGCTGGCCACATCAGCGAACAGTGTCCTTAAACGCGCCTGACTCCGGGCGAAATCTACCCCGGGACCAGAAAGAGCGCTGTCCTGTGGCACTCCTGATTTACCGCGAATGAAACCCTCGGCAGGAGCAGGTGAAGGTTCGTCCACCAAAATGGCGTTGTTGCCTCGAGTGATAAGTTGAAAATGAATGAGACCAAAGGTCTCACTTGACTCATTTACGAATCCGTGTTCGATAGCGTCGGTGGGGATGAGACTGAGGAGGTTGAGACCCAGTCGGAGACGCAAGGGTGCCAATACGGCAGCAGAGGCGACAAGACTAAGACCAAGGAGGCAGACAGCAATGCGGAGGGAGAGGAATCGCGAGAGCGCGGCTGCCAGTCGGTTTGCAAAGCGGATGAAAAGCGGGCCGCCGGTACAACGCTGCTGGTACTGACAGGAGCTGCAGAGACACTCCAAGAGGACGACTCCGAGCTGCAAAAGGCGGGCAATACATCGGTGATGTGGGGAAAGGAAAAGAAGTGTCGATTAGCGGCGACCACACACGACGCTGTCGCATGCACGAACATGCAAAACACACGATTATTCGGTGACTAAGATGCGCGTAGGCACACACATCGACAGGCGCCCAGAAAGAGGGACTTGGGTGTGTGTTGGTGAGCGACCAAGCTAGCTAGCAAACGAACAAGCGAGCAAGCGGGAAAGAGAAATAATCCTCCTTTGTGTGTGTACGTGTTCTAGCGCTACCACACACAACGAATATGTGCGGTGCGTTTGAGAGTTTTACACAAGAATACATATTTTCGAGAAAGTAATAACGAAGCTCACTGCATATTGAAGACTGGTGTGGAAACTTTCCTTTCTATTTCCTATGGATAGTGGTAGCTTTACGAAGTTTCCCAAAGATATTTTTGCCCAACGAGTACCTCACAAATTCATAGAACCTCGATATTATCAAAGGCTAGGGAACTGGAGTGGTATCATGGCGCATAGAACGCTTCGGCAATGAACGTGTTATGACTTACACCTTCATCGCCACAAGAATGGATATCTTTGACCAGAATTGATGGCTTCTGTGTAGAGACGGAGACTTTTACAGTGGCCACGGCATTGCCACTGAGACGAACCTTCGCGGAGGTTGTCTCCACAACGTGTACGATGCCCTCGCCAGTGTTAGGAGTGACGAGGTAGGGAGGTGATGCAGAAGTGCCAATAGTGGAGGGAGTGGCTGCAGTATCATTGTGTGCCATTGAGACAGGCTGTTGGAGGCAGCACAACACATCCATGCGATGGCATACGCGCCGCCGCGAATCCAACTTCAAGAGTACCGGGAACAAGGCCATAATTGTGATGGCCTGAACCAACACCAGGATGCCCGCCTACCGATGAAACAGAAAAACATGGGTTAGGAGAGAGCTTTGTGCACAAAACTTCAGTAAAATGGGTGTGAAGACTAGCTATTTTTCAATCCCATCAAATGGAGGGACATCATTCACCTCCGCGAGTAAGATAGTTACGGTACAGAGAAGTCTACCTCTGTTGTGATATCACAATGTGCCAATACGCGTACAGGCATACACATCCTGGTCATTTCCGGTGCCTACTTGACTGTCTGCTGCCTGTTTGCCTACTTTTCCGTCGTCCCCTCAAGAGAGTGGAAAAGAAAGTGTCCCCAGAGGTTTCGGTTAACCTCAGCAATAATAATGATAATAATAAATATAAATAAGAATGCTGTCACAAATCGGCCGTGAACGCGGGTAGGCTACGACCCTCTTCTCCCGTGTTTCTGAAACCAAATAGCCTCGTTCGTTCAAGCGTCTATTCTCCACGCTACGAACAAGTGCTTCAAGATTGGACAAACTCTTCGACAGATGAATGCACTAGTCAGCATATCTAGCCGAAGCTCATCTGTACCTTTTCTACCTTACTAAGACCAAAGGGGCGTTCGTTCAATAAAAAGGCGGAAATGGAGCCACTAGAGAACATCACAACGGACCAAAGATGCTACAACAGAACTGAAATTTCGCGTTTCGTTAATGCTAATGAGGGAGTGAGCCGAGGCCGTTTGTGCAACGCACTTGGATTGCACAAGAGCAGACATAATGTTTTGCATGGAAGTGTATTTAAGCAATCGCGACGACTATTCGACAGCTCAAGGATCTAGTTACACTTCTAATCATTCGATAGACAAAAAAGTACACCCAACTCTGTGTGGGAATTTTTGAAACTTGGGTTCACAATTCGAAGAGGATGGGTTTTTGCGCAAGGTATCCCCACAAGTGGTGCCTTTTTTGAGGACCTCTGTTTGTGTGTGGTAAAGCACAAGTTTGTGTAAACGTAAGTCGCAACGATGGCAGTAACTTTAGACAGCCTGATTGCCCAAGAAACAGTGAAAATAATAACAATACTGGTGATATACCAGCTGAACATGGGCGTTGCCGTAGCTGATGTTAGAGCAGCGCTGCCGATAACGAGGACTAATATCTTAGCATTAAAAAGGGTCATCACACGGCCAAATACAACCCTTTTCTGGTACTATTATTGCTGTTTACCTTTTTGCCTGCCTGTACGCGTTCGTGTACGCATGCTCGCCTGTGCCTCCTACCCACCCACCAAGCCACCCCCACCACCCTACCCACCTACCTACCGCGAAGGGGCAGACGAACTAACGAGCGAACAGACGGGCGGGCAGTCCTGTCAACGGTCTCACGCGCTACGACGAGGCGATCCATTAACTCTCACCACCACTGCGCGATTTTGTCATCGTTTTTTTTCCCCGAAGCGTGTCCCATCGCCTTTCCGCTGGCCACCCGTCCTAGCTCTTCAAACAAACGAACAACCATCTACAGCGAAGAGATGCGCACACGCACCGCTGCATTTATTCCACGGGTTGCGCAACACACAGATGGGCAAGTGTGCTGTGATAATACGCATCATATAGGTGCAAGGTCGAGTGTTCAGTCTCCACTCCTCCACTCAAGTGCTCAGACATGCACTTGGTTGAGGCGTACACTGACCATTTGTGATCAAGTCGTCGCGCGGCTGGTTAGCCCTCTGATGCCGAGTTGAGATAGCCGGTCTTCATTAGAAGTGTAGGCATAGAATAACAACTACGAAAAGAATAGCAACCATTATGTCGATGATTTTTGCGCCATCGAGGAAGAAATGAATGCAATGAAAAAGTGCAAACTAAACTCCGTGCTCATATCTGGACATTTACAGCACTTAATAAGTCATTTTGGTACGCATTCTTACACTTCCCACCATTTCTGCAAAGTATCAACCATTGACCAGTTTATCAAACTCAAACTCAGAAACACAGCACTGATAGTGTCATAACAACAGTTTCCGTGAGGAGCGGCACGACTATAGAGGAGAGAGATTACCTGTAGGCAGAACTGACGCATCACAGGAACAGGAAGGTAGATGGCAGCGAAGAATGCGGCAGCCATCGCAAGGACGGAAAAGATGAAGGCGGTTCCGTGCTCGGCAAGCACGTGGGTGGTCCACAGTACAGCCTGGAGGAGAAACAAGAGGAAGAGGGGAGTGAGGCGGAGTAGCTGGGGCAGAAGGGGAAAGGAAAGTAGAGGAGGTAGGAGGATGCACGTGTTCAGCAGCGCGACATACCGCGCATACACAGGGATTTGCGCGTAGGCACGCCCGCATGCGTGCTACTCCCACTGTGCCCACATGGAGTACGTGTGCATCGCGTAGATGGAACTTAGACTTTCGTTCATATCCACAAACTTGCTAAAGTGCTTCCGTGTACACACACATAGATCAAGATGAAACTAGATGACAAGAATACTACCACAGTTGAGCAATTGGGCACCAAGACGAGAAAAATGGTTACACACACGTCCAGTAATGAGACCTCTGTTGGTCTGACAATAGCATAGGCCCAAGCTACTCCCAACAGCACCAATGCATAAATCTCAACTACAGTTTCAAATCCCCGGGGAAAACCTGGGCAAGATCTAGCTGAAAAGACACATTGATGACTGGTAGGCACTAGGTAATTAAGACGAACATATAGACTCCCAGGCAAGTGCACGTGCACCACCATCTGGGATACCAAATATTAGATAGTTGATTTGTGCTTATAGCAAACGAAACCCGACTCACAATTGCAGAGTGGTAAAAAGGGAAGCAAAGGTTTGGTACAGTCAAGAAAAGAAGTTACAAGACATTGGCCTACTCCTGCCTCCTCCACGCGTGCGAATGCGTGGCATCAATGAGATACGAGAAAGACGGGGTGAGCGGGCAAGAGGCGGGGGTTTGAATACCAGCCAAGACACTTGTACGCGCAAGTGCATGAATGCACTACTATAGGCGTCACCTGTCGCGGAGAGCGAAAAAATTAATGTGCTCCACCACCACGATTCACTGTTGTTACAACATCCAAAATTCCGCCAAGGCCCATCAATACCTCGAATATTCTAAAAACCTGTTCCCAGGTTTCGAGCAGATTTATCAGACGTGCCAGAGGACGCGCTCCACTGAAACCAAAGCAAATAAAGCATCCTACAACCATTTGCATGGAGCGGCAAATCAGCTGATTTCTCAGAATCCAAGTGAGCCCTTCCTCTGCAAAAAACAGATGTCGCGACCCGTATTCGAACTTACTTTCTACCCTGTCATCAGAGCAAGTATATGGGTGAGAAAACTGTGAACTGTAAAAACTTAGCCAACGGCAACGAAATCTTACCGAGCGATCACCGCCCAGTGACGCCTGAAATTCCGTTCTCTCGGCACGGACTTAGGTGTCTTGAGAAGATCATAACTATCGAATACACTCGTGATTTGTGTGCATAAGGCTAGAGGCACGTGGAAATATGGTACAACTGACCCCAAAATCTAGGCAAAGACAGCAAACATACTTTTTGATTGACCTCTGCCGAGCGCGATAGCACACACGTGTTGCAGGTGGTAAATACGAACAACCCCTCCATGCCGAAACCGAGAATTAGGAAGGGTAGAACCTAGAAAAATGCGGGAAACATGTGAGACAAAGAGCCCACCGGAAAGGGTAAGTGTTATCATTAAGCTTCAGTTGCCATTAAAATACCAGAATAAAGTGAGTGCATGAATTGGAGCTGGTGGCTACAATCATGAAAGCTGAACCATCAAAGTATTTTGGTGAGAGCAAGCAGACGCTTTAAGTAAGAAAAGGCCCACCTGGATGGACAGAACATTGAAGGGAAGGCCGATGAGAGAGCAGATACCAAGGCCGGCCACAAGAGCGAGGACGATGAGACCTAAACCAGCCAAGGCCAGCCAACACTGGGACCTCGAAGGCTCGCGCCAGCACAGCAGGCACACCATGCCGTAGAGAAGCTAAAACAATCACTCAGCTGTTATGCATGCTGACCTTCCTTTTTCCTGGATAATTGTAGTCAAGCAAAGCGCATTAAACATCTGCTGGCAACAGACCTATGACGAAGTGAAGTGAATCAGCTTTAAAGGAATAGCACGTTGCCGAAATGTGCCAATCACTCGCCTTGACCGAAAGCTATCTTGAAACGCGGACAGGTCAGTGAGGCTCTACGGCCCCAAAAGGCATGCCGGTAAGCAAGCATGAGTGGATACAGATCCCATCTCGGTATACCAGACACTGAAAATGCGTTAGAATGTCCCAGATGAGGTGCACACACGTACAAATCAGTTTGCCTAACTCCTCAATTGATTCAGCACTGGAACACAATCTAGCGAAGCACAAACTCACAACTACGAAGGAAGAAATCGAGACCATGAGAGATAGGCATATCTGTGGTCAATGGTCACAAAATTGACAGAACAGAAGAACCAAGTTGTTGAATTATTCGGGCAGGAAAGACAGTCACAAAACACACTATGTGGTTTACACCATGCTAGAAACCAGTTCACAACTGATCAATCCACAACCCACCAAAAGGGTATACATGTGCTCAAGGTAGGGTGTTGAACATTTACGACAACTACCACCTTTGATACTAGCAAACCACATCATAACCGACGACGACTTTGTAAAATTAAGCGCCACTTCGGTTAAGACACGACCTATTGGATCAAAAGGTAGATTGTGGGGACTAACTCGACAATAATTCACCCATAACAAACCAGAACAATCGACAAATAGATCTAAGGGATTGGCGTTAACTACACATAAGACCTAAAACGACTTGGTGGCCAGTTCAAGTTACCCATTGTAGCGGCATCGAAAAACCACCGTGAGCAACAAAGAGCACAACTTTAAGAAACTAAGAAAGTTAATGAACGGACACAAGGAGCCTTAAAAATGGTATAAGGATGCAAAGTTAAACTGGCACCATAGGCCTTGACGTCAAACTAGCACGCTGGAGTGCCCCGTGGTACGCAGTGCGTGCACGCTTGCGGCGGGTTTATCCGCGGTAGGTAGCACAGGTACACAAGCGCACAACTCGACGTGAGAAAACAATGTGCGTGTTTGTGTGGGCTCCAATCATCCACCCTATAAGTTGGAGTGTAGTGCTAGTGCTCTCAACGTGCAGTCAGCATCTCACTTCCAGCACGAAACGGATACAGGCACACATGAATGTGAAAAAATGGGCGTAATTACATAACCCCTCGCGAGCTCCCTCACCTACATACGCACCACCGGTGATGAGAACAAAGTCGTGAGATGGCACGGAGCAACGCCTGGACTTTATGCTCACTGATAGATGTCACAATACTAAAAATAACATATCATGGCCTTGGTTCAACCGTTGTATGGAAGCGTTGCGAGCAGAGTTCCGCGCTGACGTGATTTCGTCAAAACCACACTGAGGAGGATCGACCACGATGGCTCGTTTCCTAAACGAAAACGCCTGTTATAGTCTGACTCAGTGTGCACATGCGTACACACATACGAAACATTTACAGTGTGAATGTGCAATCTCTTCACTAATTGATCCGGACACAAAAATGTGCATGTACAAGAGTGGGACAAACGGAGAGGTTTTGCATGCCCCATAGAACCATTGCAACCATGGTGTTCCGTTACTACGACTCCGACGTCGTATACAAGGTGCAAAATACCGTCTGGCAAGGACAGCTAATCGATAGAATATGGGAATGACAGTGACATGTATAAAATCAATAAATGAACGCGGACGAGAACTCACCACAAGTACAACGGCTCCAGCAAGTTGGGCAAACCACACGGTAACGGTGCTCTGGGTGAGAAGGTCACGAAGAGAATTGTCAGTAAAGCCGTAGTACTGCCAGCTCCTGCTCCCCGATATGGCTTTGTTGTGTACGATGAGGAGATGCTTCAGTCCATTGCGCCACTGATCCAGAGTATTTTGTGCGTCTAGTAGGGTCCATGACTCATGTTTATAGGGATCATTGAAGCGGACGGTGCGGTAGAGGTCTTGTGGTGAACGCAACAGAAGTAGAGATTGCAGAGCTGAAGCGTGCACTAAGCGACAGTCGGGGCTTCCACAAGCCGCTTTAGAGTGATTTCGTGTGTGACAACGCTGGCCACCGAGAAGAAGGTCTCTAGGCCAGTGAAGGATGTTCGCAGCGAAGCCGGGGCAGCCGTTGGCAACGACACCAGCAATGTCCGGCGGCTAAGTAGAAAAGGAGTGTTTTAAATGCGGCAGTGTGCACACCCACCATTAATCTCTTTACCGTTTACGACTGTTGCGCTTACTTGAACCCGAGCGTAGGATAAAACCAATAGTACCATTTCATTGGAGGGCTTACCTGCTCTTTGTAGTTGGGAGCGAGACTGGGGCAGCCGGGGTCGTGAGGATCCAGACAGGGCCGGGTGAGATAGCCATGACTCAAACCCGCTCGAATGAGCATGTCCATCATCTCATCCAGGTAGTTCAACTCCGAGGAGCGATTGCCGTACTCGCTTCGAAGGCTTGAGAGAATGTGCTGTGGGTCGAGACTTGACCACTGCAGCGTGTACTGCTTGTTGGGCCTTGAGAACACACAACATTGCACAACTTTAGAACGGAGCCGCCAAGGGTCGAGTGTGCAGTATGTACAGAAACGCGTAAACAGTACGACCATAGATTATAAAATTAAGCAGTTGAACAGCTCAGTGAGAATTGCCATTGGAAGTGTTAAATAGCTTTGTGATGCTTACAGAAGCGAAGTGAACCGAAAGGTAGAAGACTGCGTTAGAGAGCAAATCATTATGTGTGGTCGGGTTTGCGAATGCTCCTGTCTGCAGCTATCACAAGACATGCATCACACACACAAGCAAGTTGAGAGAAGTGAGGTTGGGGTAGCGGTCGCAGTAGCAACAGTAGTAAAAGCAGTCGGGAGCTGAAATGTCACGACATTAATACCAGGTGGACCCGATCAACTTGTACAATCATGTTTGCCACAAGACGTGCCTACACATGATTCCATTTTTCAGCAAAAATCCGATGATGGCTCGCCTGGGAAGAAAATACACATACAGACACCGGTATGCTGCAGATGTCGCTTGCTTGACTAATTTTTCATTCTCCCTCTCCTGCCCCTTCCCTGCACCACTCACTTCTTTCATGCCACACCACGATATGGAGGATTTCATCTGAAGGGGGAGCCCTGCCTAAAGTCTGCTGCAAAATAAAAAACTGAGATGCTCGAGGAGATAACAGAAAAGCACATTTTATGCTCCATAAATACTCAAGCTAGCAAAAGATTGAACATCGACAAGAGTTTGTCGCCAATGAAACCAAAAAGAGAGATCGAGTCGTGTTATCAACCACCGAAAGTTAAGATGTGAATACGAGGAACTGGTGCAGAAGTGGTGAAAAAACCAATCCATTTAAGTAATGTAGCTTACGAATGTGAGTACTGTGGCAATCTCGAATAACTTGCGCAGACAATACAAATGAGCTTTTGGGAATTCTGGAGGAAATCCCGCTACCGGTGGTGGTTAACCTATTCAAACGAGGCGATATGCGGAAAATTTCTAGACATTGAAATATAATCACAGAGAAATGGAGCGAAGCTCGCCGATACTGATAGCCTCCATATTAATCGGAAAGTACGCGGGTGGCGGTCGCACTCTAAAAATCTACTAACCACCTTTTTATCTAACACCCAACCATACGCCCCAATTACACGGTTAAATACATGATGGAGGAAACTCGTGCACTACGTAGCACAATGGGCATCTGTAACGGTAATTTAATTCGCTGACCTCTGCTGTTTGAGAAAAAACAACTAAGGGTTACAAGCTATTATGCATTCATACGACCTTCATACAAATAAAATCGGAACATCAAGCATTATTCAAGGAATTCGAAGGGGGGTTAAAGACCAGAAGGACAACGAATGGGCAACCAGAATGAAGATTAAGATGATCGAAAGCCCCACTTTGATAAAGCTGAGCACCACTTGGAAATGTCTCCTGAAATTAATGAATTCGAATAGCAATTGAGATGACACAGTGGGCATTAAGTGGGAAATCGAGAGACAGAATTGAAAATCAAAATCCCTTTTAGCGTCGTCGACAAATAAGCAGTGCAGTTCAATAGCTTATTTAACAACGGATAAAAGACGGAATGGAATTGTCATCCCTACAATAAGGAAGACTCATTTTTTATACAACAGGTTGAAAGGCCCAAAGCTATACAATACGACGCAGTCTCATGGTGAGAGAATAGTAAAAAGCTGTTTACTGTGGGGAAAAAGGAAAACAGCGGAGAGTGGAATGGCCACTAGCCTGTTGAAATTTCCGTAATCACTCACAGAACAAGTGGGAGACCCACTCAAACGGGTTGAGGGTAACTCCTCCGGCGGCGTACCAGACAGGAATGGCGGGCATGCCAGGCAGAGCTAGAATCGATAGGCCCCATGGTGGCAGAAAATACGCCACGCATATGTTTTGCATGGATGCGTGCAGGCACGCTGGCCTGCACGCATCTGTGTGCGTGCAGACTGGGTGGATATGCTGCCTCTGTATCAGCCACTACTGCTGCTGCCACTGCTACTTCTGTAAATGTAGCACACAATGGGGTGGTGGCAGTGTGATGTAGCGGTGGCAGGGGTCGCGTGGTAGGTATCGTGCGGACGTGTGCCCACGCACTCGTGTACACATACAGAGATGCACACACACACACACACAACATGAACCTTCATTGTGTGTGCGCAAGTTATTCCGGCGGCTACGGCCGCACACACACGCATATGGACGTAAATACCACCTACAGTGTTAACACCTGATATTCGCCGACTCGTGGGTTGGACAGATGGCTTCTTCTCCTCATCTCAACCGATGGGACATGACCCACGGGGCGGCGGGTCAGAGCGAGTGTATGCATGCACATACGAGACTGTGATTACGCACACAAACCTGGTTAGTTTTTTTGAGATGTCACAACAGCCGCGTTCTAGTTGCCACTGGAAACGCGCACACAAACACGCAATAAGCGTATAGCAATAATATTCAGGCCTAATAGACTGAAGAAGCGACTGAAAAGTGTCGGACGAGTAAGGGTATCTGACAAGCTCAAAGAAATGCAAATGAGTGACATTGTCCTAATGACAAAAGTACCAGCGTAATGCGTGGTGAAAAAGCGTCCCCCCATCTGACCCAAGTTAATTAGAACGGAGATGGAGCAATAAAATTTCGGTCCGGGTAACCCAATTAGCCGTTTTTATGCCGAATCATTAAAAACGCACCACTCGCGGCCCCGGGTGGTGTGCTTTGGCTTATCAGACAGACCATCTAAGGGCAAATTTAATGCTTGAAAACTGTCTCGTACAAGCAGGCAAACACGCATCACAATTGAAATGGTAGAACCAGCGAGACCTGGTTCGAATGGAAAACAACCACTGTGCAACGTCTCAATCAAGAGTGAATCAATAGCTCGTTTTCTAACATTTGAAAAACGTGGAGCTTGCTTCAGAGCCTAAGAAGTGCAGAATTGAAGGACGATTAGTAAAGCAGAGGTTAAAGATACACCGACTTTACAGCTCACCAATGTTAAGTAAAGGATGCAGAATATGGATGAGGTTGAATCTCCAACCTCAACAAGGAAACAATGGGAATAGCTTGTTTCCTGTTGAGCTGCAATAAGTAGCTTCACATTGTTTTAGAAATCAAAACAATAAGAAATGTGTTCAGAAATACAGAGGAAAATGTATTGCAAACACCAGCCCATGTAAGGAGCATGCCCAATCTTGGGTAGAACTAAATAGGAGTACCCACCATGGTATCTGAACCACAGTGTCCGGCGCGATGACCTTAGAGCCCTCCCAGAAGCAGTCGGCGGGGGTGATGACAACACAGGGGATGAGCTGAGCGAGAATGGACTCAATACTGTGCAGTCCTACGGCACTGGGGAGCTCGGCGCGCTGGCAAAGATCCTCCAGCCGCCACTTCGAAGCGCCTACCTTAACCTCTAGCTTGTGGATCTTCACCAGAAGTTCCATGTGATCGCGCAGTGCCTCTAGCGTAAGGAGATTGCCCGTGGAAGAAGTGGGAGCAGAGGTCTGCAAGATGGACTCGATGGATCCCATGAACTCGCTGCCTGGCAGACCCCCAAGCGGAGAAGTGTGCAGCGCAGTGGGGATCGGATCAGGCGATCGGAGGTATGGATCGCCCCAGGAGGGTGGCTGGTGGTAGATAGTCCCCGCGTATCGTGGTATTTGGTGGTGCATATCGGCCGAACGAAGTGCCTTGGCTAGATAGTTCAACTCTGCCGATAGCCGACTACTTTCTGTATTAAAGATGAAATGTCAAGAAAAAAACTAAATAAAACAAATGGAATCTTTAACTCTAAAGAGTAAAAACTGCATCATTATTTCTTAGCTTAGAATGAAGGTGGAACATAGCACACAAAAAAGCGATTTAACTAAACGAGTTTAGTGTGCACAAAGCGCCTACCCCTCTGTTCAAAAGGTGATACAACTGATGTGGATTAACGAATATGAAATCATCCGAATCGCTAATTAAGGTAATTCTCGACGGGATCGAGGGTTGCTACATAACATAAAATGCTTCAGTCACCCTATCACTTTTCTTAAACAGGTATTGAATTTACATGGCGTAAAAAGCGGCTTGAGGTTCCAAGTACTTCGACAATGAAATATGTGCATACGAGTGCATTAACATATTTTCTGTAAATGGGCAGAATGCACAGCAACATAAAAACCCAAGAGGCAAAATAGAAATTGCACACCTGCGACCCAAAGACGGTAAAAGTCCGCTTCTGGCTTAGCAAACTTGAGTCCCAGACATAGGAGCACAAGGGGTAATAACACACTGAAGACCATCCAGTGATGAGCGTGAAGGAGTTTCTCCAGTGCGGCAAACTTATAGTACCACCAGAGTTGTAAAGAAGAGCAGCATGATACTGGAACATGATACTAAAATTGGGTTAGGTGGAGAGAATGGGAACCTACCTTTCTGGAATGCTCCGGAAGACCAAACTCAATGTCTTGTTTATGACCTGACATAACGCTGAAACTACATGTCTTAGCCGAAACTTAAACTATTCACTGCATCAGGAGACAGGCTAAAGTATGAGAAAAGGACACATTACTTAAAAAGCTGGTAAGACCTTTACTAGAGGTAACACTTAAGATATGAAGTTTCAACTCAAATTCGACAGGAAAAACAACTCTAGAGGCAAAGCTACAATAAGCAGTGCAGGATCATAAAGCACTAACAAAAAAGCTAATTCTCGGAACTATGCTAACCAGTGAAAATAGTTCCGTTCATTATAAATCGTACAAGTAAATCAGGATAAATGTAACCAAATTGTTGCAAATATAGTCGCAAAATATAGCCTATTATAATATCCACACGGAAAATGAGAAACGTAACCAGGAACACCAAGAACCCTACGATTCAACTCGTCGTGACGGCAAACGAACACCGACAGTAAAGATGCTCACCGAGCAGCCGCGAGTTTATATATAAATTAGCGCGTGAAAGTGCTATTGCGTCTGTGGTGCGTTAAAACATATATCAGCCTAAACTACTAATCTGCTTGCGTGTGACTCTTTTAAAATTAATTTTGCATTTAGATAACACTGTAAATTTTACAAAAATTGAATTCTTTAAATATTCTAGATTTATACGCTATAGGTTTTTGAGACTTGACCAAAGACGAAAAAAGACAATGCATTGGCAAGATATGCATTATTTACATGCACTAAAACAAAAGTCAATAGGCTTGACTTAAAGCACAGCATGCTCTAGCTACACAACTAATGATTTTACAAACAAATGAGATGTGAGTGTTACAATTATTTTCTTTAAATGCACTTTACAGCAAAAGGGCAAAAATAGTTCATACCTGATTATTGACAAGTGCGGTCACCCTTCTTACTCTAAGGCACCTATGCTATGAGAATCGTGGATGTTTTTTAACATCTTTTTTTGGAGGTAGTTAAGACTGACAAAATTGAGATATAATCGGATTCTGCTGTGCCGCTGAGAAGTCCGAGGAATTACCACTTTTGTCTTCAACTAGGTCCAGCAATTGTCTTATTTACGAAATGCGTTTAAAAAACACAATACTGCGGTGTCTGAAAATACCAAGCCTTATCCTAGCTGGAGCATAACGAGGCAAGATCGAAAAAAGGAAAGAGCTGTTCACAGCTGTCCTGCAAATGGCGTGCCTAAAATGGTATATAGCACCGCACGATAATTAATTGAGAATTAAGCTTTGCTACTCTATGGTAGATTTTGAAAAGACTCTTTCCTAAAACCTACTAATGAATCTGTAATATTGAACCCCACTCCAAAATGAAACTAGACATTTGAACCTTGTTTTGGAACACCCTTGCCAGTGTAGCGTTGTTTATTACTTATTGACCAGTGTATATAAATTCACGTAAACCCATTTAAGTAGAATAGGTGATTAATAATTCTAACTTTATTTTTTTGCCCATTCACTTATTAAGGGTGCAGTTGTGGCGATAATGTTCAGCATAACAATAAATTTCGGTACTTTCTTTTAAATGCAGGACAGAGCTACAGCTGCTATAATATTTCGGAACCTATGCAGCTGAAAGTACAAACCACGGAGAGTCAAGCACAGAAAAACTAAATGTGCAGACGAACTAGCAACCGAAATTTTATGACCACCATAAGGACACTTACAGCCGCGATGCTCCTTACTTGATCCACCTCGAGCCCAAAAGGTGATCTAAATAATCGCGACGTTAAAGATATCCGTAGTTTCTACTCATTTGCTAGCCGGGAATGTGGTGTCCCGAGGCTTTCCTGAAGACAATGGAAGACATTACACCAAGGCAGCATATACTTTTTTTATTTACTTAAAAAATGATCTGGATGTTTAACTCCTATGGAAAGTTGCTTAAGTTAGCGGTTGAAATTGTCGTAATAATTTGTGGTTTAAAACCCGGTATTAACCACAGATATTTTGGTTTCTTTGTCATGGTACTTTCTAGGCAGGCTGGCCTCTGGACTGTGGGAGTAGCCCTAGAGCCTTTTGCATGCTAACTAAAATATTTCAATGTCGTTTTAGGCTTTTTACCTTAAAAATAGTGTGGATGTGCTACATTTGTAAAAGTGGGGAGAAGACCTTGTTCTAAAAGATTTTTAACCTCTTTTTAATAACTAAGGCGGAATAAGTGGATATGCTGTGAGTGTGGAAGCCCCAACGACCTATATTAAAAGAAAAAAGAGCAAAGCCTAACCTTAGCAACTACCCAGTCCCGTGTTTAACGGGAAAGCTACAGACAGCGGAACCGATACCGGAAGTTTACCAATTGGAAAGGTTATGTAAGTGACTCTTCCCACTACACCCAAATATAAGTGATAGCAGTGTGAATAGACGTAAAGTCTGTCTTACCTTATACAATTGTGTTACACACTGTACTCCGTTCACAAATCTGCCCATAGGTCGATTATTCAACGTCTAGTCTTAAGCGTACGTAATGGCCAGCAGAGTTATTTGTAGCCTAATCCAGTAAACAAATTAAATAAAAGTTAAATTTAGTAGAATTATTACTAGAAATTGACGACGTTGAAATTCAGCACATGCTCATTTACGAGGAAATTGGAGAACTGACAGGATTGGCTAGTTGGTACTTTGTTTAAGCCCTGATTAATTAGTGGTGGCTGGCGCGGGAAGTTGACCAGGGGAAGCAAAGCAGTTGCCAATTATAAAAAAGGATCATGTAATACCTTTATGGTTTGCTACATTACAGGCTTCGTTTAAGGGTCACTTGATTGTGTATTTTAACTTCGCTAAGTGAGCTAGCATCTAGGTTATTCTAGGATCGCCGTTTTCTCCTCATCGTCAATCATACATATTCAACCCCCATTAGTTTATTTGTGTTTTAAAAATATTTGTTTTACAAAATTTATATATCCTCATCTGTCTTCTAAGAAGTATTGGCAAGCACATTAGCTGAGAGCCATAGCAATAATTCACCTTTGAATTATTACAACACACTACAAGAGACTAGAAACTGCACAGTAGCTTGACATGGAGCACAAGGCAACAAAATGTTGCATCAGTTTATTTGAAAGTACGAGAAACCCTATCCAATATTGTGTTCATGATACCCATGCATTATTTCAAATGGCTACATGATTTTACTACAATAATTTGATTTTCAGCTTTAAGCAAGCATTTAGTGCTTGTTTAAAATCTCTTGTTTAAGTCCTTGGCGCCTTAAAATCAATTGACCAAAATTCAGGTCATTATTTGAAATGGCTACCGCGATGATGTTAGATGCTTTGTGCGTGTTGTCCATTATTTTTGCCCAGTCTATGGCGCGAGGTAGTGTCAGCTTAAATTGCACACAATTTTTAGAGCTTTTCGTGTATACTGTTGCTACTGATGATAACGATGCCTTACAGAGGTTTAAAAGGTCTGCTGAAACCAATGGCTTCAATGTTAAGGTAATTGCTTGCACTCTGTGGAATTGTAAAAGGTCCTTGGCTCCGGCGAAGTGTGGCTTGGTGGAGATGTCACGAGTTATCCTGGTGGAGGGCAAAAAGTTCGATTTTTGAAAGATGCTCTTAAACCATTTTCTGAGGACACTGAAAACTTGGTTCTCTTTGTGGATAGGTTCGTGTTTTGAGCACAAGGCTTGATTTATTATTTAGTACCTTCTTTGATTCTTATCTTTGTTCAATTACTAATCAAAAAATTGGTACTTAGGCTATTTTTAGGACTTGTTTTGCTGTGCTTAAAATGTAATGTCTGCTTTTTCTCTCAAAAATCGCCTAGTCTAATTATATCTCGCATCTTTTGCTGATAAATAACGGTCACAGATACAGTTTGCAATTGATGGGTATCTTATAGGTAATTTATTCTGTTAGAGGATTTGCCTTTGCCATCGCTTTTTATCTTTGATGAAATACTTTTATGGTTTTATCAGCACTAATTTAACCAAGCAGTAGGTCACATCGCCTGGATTGGTGCGTGGCTTTGCTTTGTTTTCAGTGGTGCTTTCTGTTGTCAAATCTTCTCTACTAAAATTTCTAATCCTGGTGTATTTTATTTATGGGTCTTTTTGATTGGTGTCATAAGTGAAGCCGCAAATAAATTCGTTCACCAGGAAAGAAACTGTTTGTATGCGTGGTTCTAGAATTCTCAGAATTAAACATAATGGATTTAAATGGAAGCAATAGACTAGTTAGTCATTTGTCCGTTGTTTTCAGTAGAAAATCAATGAGTCAGATTGTGATTCTTTTGTGGTTTCTTTCCTCATTTAAGACCCTATTTGCAGAAAAATGAGTGTTCATTCATTTTTACAGCTTTAGAATGCGAATTTTTCCGAAGCTGTGTAGAGTAATTGCTTTTTTTATGTTAAGGCATGTTATTACTGTATCATAGCTACCGCAGACTTGTACGGAGCCTTGATTTTTATAAGAGATAACCTAAACTGTTTGTGCCTGTTTCCAAAAGTCAATTTTTTCAATACCAGTACTTTCATTGATTTTAACTAACCATTTTTCAGCTACGATGTTGTGTTCATGGATTCGGTGGATTCATTTCTTCGAAAATACGAGGCTTTACAGCACCGGGTTATTTTTTCTGCCGAGAAATTTTGCTGGCCACAACCCTCTCTCATGGTAGTTACAGCATTATTATGTTGCCTTCATTGCGTTATTGTTGTATCTGTATATTGATTGCCAAGATTTCTTTTTTCTTAAAGTCAAAATACCCCGTCGTTGAGGAGAATGAGAGTAGATTTTTGAATTCCGGGTCATTCGTTGGACCAATTGCTGATATTTTTCGGATAATCAGCTACAGTCCAATCGAGAACGAAGATGATGACCAGCTTTTTTATACTAAAATTTTCCTCGACCCAATCCTCCGCGTAAGTTAAAGAAATTTGCTCAGCGACAGTGGGTGGCTTTACCGTAAGAGTAAAAGCATGAACCTCAATATTACCAGATAATGTCTGTTGAAAAGTATGTAGATGCATATTTTTATCCACTTTTCACAATTCGTATATTCATCTAACCGCTTCTATGATCTTACTGGCTGTTCGCAAAAAACGTACGCTGGCAGGTAAGTTAGTTGACATTATCGTCACTTAGCCGTGTCTGGGACACTGCTCCCATTGTTTGGATATTAGCGTATATGAAAGCCATTGGCATACGTCTCACTTTTCGGTAACTGCAAGGTGCCTCATGGATAATGTGAATTGTATCATATGGTAATCCATTAAAATATGTTCCTTTCATTCGGTTGAAAAACTTTATTGCAATTAGGAACTATCAGATGCGTGTGTAGGGAGTCTCGAGGCAAACGGACGAATTCCAGTTTGTCTGTAGATTAGTTGGTCTTAAATATATGTGGATTCCCATTTCCATATATCCGCCTATTCATATAGGGGCAGATAAGACTGTTCCAGTTTTTTGTTTGCCAGCAAGAGCTCGATATCGCCTTGGATACGCGATCTGAACTTTTTCAAAATCTCAATGGGGCCTTGGGTAAATTTTTCCGCCTCAATCGCATGTTGGTTGTCATATGCATGATTATCTTTCAACTATGTCTCTATCTAACTGCATTACCATTGACGGCCCTGTTGCATAATTCTGACTCAGAAGCTATTAGGAAATCGTTTTTAAAAGAACCAATAGATGTAAAACCCTCACCCAAGGATTTCACGAGGGGTCAGCTTGGGGCATAGCACAAGTGAATGCAGAATGCGGCGCATGACTAATCATTGTAGTTGGGTGTTGCCCTTATACCTTTTGATGTGCTAATTCAGGAGACGTTCGGATAGACTACAATGAGGATACAGGTTATTTGGTGAATACTCGGACCAACACTCGGCCTGTCGTTGCACATGGAAACGGACCAATTAAAGTAAGCCTGACTTATGCTTTTTATTTGACAGACCCCACAGGTCAAAAGAACGTTCAAGGACTTGGTGTTGACTATATTAGAGAAAACTGTGATTGGTTCGTTTCTCAGACGTCGAATGCCAGACTGCACTTTTGTTTCATTTTATACGAAAATTTGGCAACGGTGATTTTTTAGGCATTTTCTGGAAACAGTAGTGCATTTAACCCACACCCGTTCCTTCATCAAATGTTGGAGACGGGCGCACAAGCGGGCCGTTGCATATTTACTTGCACACCTAGGAGGCAGTGGTTAAAGGAAATGCGAACTTCAGTTCAGCCCATCGGATGGAATGTCTGGTCCGCGTTCTAATTCCTTATTCTCCGATCTCTGCACCAAGTTGCAAAAGTTGCGGCTGTGATAAAATCTAGAAAGCAACACAACTGCGGGCGTCAAATAAAACGATTTTTACATAATCCAATGGTTTTGCTGTAGACGATTGCTAGGCTTGTCTTAAATACCTAAAAGGGAATCCGCCTTATGAGAGATCGAGAGCCTACGTTTGACTTTCATATAAACTGTGCTGGCTGAACAAATGGCTTTGGTAATTGGAAATGGCTAAAAATAGTTTGGGGTTCAATTACTAAAATATTGGAACCCCGGATTTAAGTATTTTGACAAATCCAGTCTGACATTGTGTTAATATCAGAACGGATGTAAGGTGATGGATAAGCCTGTTTAATGATAAAAACAGGTTGAATTCAATTCGCTGACCAATTACCTTGCCCGAACCTGGACTCCATCAAAAGGCTGCCTTCACTGTCAGGAGGACAACATCAATTTGGATGAACTCTCAGCAAGTTTTCATTTGTGTTTTTTTTCCAATTATCACAATCGCATGTAACATAAGTGTTGACCTTCCTTTTCTTTCAGCTGAACGCCTATCCTGTTGTCCAAATTTCTGCCTTCATCACGGCTCCTACTCCCTTCGTTGAGGACTTTTTTAAGGACCTTGTTCTACTGAATTATCCAAAGAGGAGAATTCACCTCACACTTTACTGTAATGTGAGTCAAAAGCCTATCCATATAAAATGGCAAGGTGTTAATTATTGATGTGCCTTTCCCTTTATTTTAGGTTGAGGAACACTATGCAGCTCTCCTTGAGTTCAACGTAACCAGAGGCTATGAGTATAAATCCGCTATTGTGATTTCCGACAACACGTTTAAGACGGATATTTCTGCGAAGAACCACGCCTGGTACTTCTTTTCATACTTTAACAATGCTTTATAATGGGCTACATTCCTCAATGCTCATCAGTGGGAGAGTTCAATCTTGTGCCCTTCGGTCATAGGTCTAACAGCTTTAGCAGCTAGGAGAGTGCCAGAAAATGCATTAATTTAAAATGAGTTAATAGAACAAATAGAAAAAAAAAACAATCTTGAAACTTCTGCGCATCAAAGGGCGAACCAACTAATCCTTGCAGTTGAAAGTCATGTTATCTTACTGGACAGTTGCAAACCTAATTATTTTCGATCATTGTTAACCCCAGAAAATTATCTTTCCCTCCAGTTGCTTGTATGTCATTATTGTAGTACAAACGCATCCTAGTGGGAATTTAATTAAGACGCCAACTTTGTAACTGACAGTAAATCACAGATTTGTAAATTGCGGTTCGTCATTTCATAGACTAAGTAGAGGCTCTAACTGTCCAAAATGCAGGTCCCTCTGCCTAGGCCATGAGGACTGCGCTTTTGTTCTTACCATTGACTCGATGGCACGCCTCACGAATCCGGACACGCTGAATCACTTGGTGCGCATGAATCGCAACGTCATGGCTCCACTTCTCACGCGAATCGGCAAGCTCTGGTCCAACTTCTGGGGTGCTCTTAATCACGATGGCTACTACGCTCGTTCCTTCGACTACGTCGACATAATTAACAGAAAAAAGAAGCAAGTTCATCCCATACCAACCATTTATGTAATATTTTTAAAAAATTTAAATTTAAAAATAAAATAGATTTTCACTTGATCACAAAGATTGCAGAGCTCTCAGTGCTTGTTCCTTCTACTTCTTCTCAGGGGCATATGGAACGTGCCTTTTGTGAGCAACTGCTACATGTTCTCGAGGTGGACAGCACGTCAACTGATGAACCACTTGCCACAGGAAGATTCTTTCCCAGATATGACTTTATCGAGGCTCATCCGTGGAAAAGTGAATGTTTTGACAATACAAGCATATTTTCTGCTTATATTGGATCTAACATTGTTCTTTTCCGCCATTTGGCAGAACATCTTCTTATTTGTGGATAACCAGGAGTATTTCGGTCACCTGGTCAATCCGGACACTTATGGACTGAACCACCTGCACAACGACATGTGGCAAATATTTGATAATCCTGTGGTATGCCTAATTTTTTATGAGAGCTGCTGTCTTAACGCTATTTACAAAGCGAACGAATGCGAATGCTCTGATAAACGTAAATGTTTGTCTTACGAGAGGCATGCTGCCGGTGAAGGCAGTTCGATATGTTTCCATGTTTCAGGAATACACCATTTAAAGGCTCAATCTGGAATAATGACGGTTTTATAATCTTAGATATGTGGCTGTGGTGGTGTCAAGAAAGAATTGTTGTGCTCTCATAGGCAAGCTGTTGGAATTTGGTAGTACTTATGAATCATCTTGAACCGAAATCTCATAGTCAAGTCATCAAATTGCCGTAATGAAATCGAAATATCAGAAATGCTATTACCGGATAAGTTGCCTTTCCTACTGTGGCAAGTAATCCTAATAAGATCTTATCTGCAAGCGCTACATTTTCCTCACTTTTATTAGGACTTTTTATTTAATTATGGAAATTTGTCGGAGCAAGTTATGGTTGTTGGCCTTTTAGGACGGAATAGATGTTTTGTGATATTCTAGTTTCGGTTAGGTAAATTAACCTGTTTTTGATAAACCAAAGGCTAATTTGTCACCGCAAATAGTATCAGTGAGAATATCGAGCACCGTGTTTAACGGATTGTCAAAAGCTGTGGTTGTGACCTCATCAACCGATGCCACGTGTTTTGGCTCAGAGACATATCATCCAAAGGGAGTTGCAACAGTTTGCGCGTTCGGTCATCCACCAACGTGGCCGCCACGTTGCTAATTCCCAGTCTGTGCGGAAAATACCAGACCATGGCGGCTGCGTTCCTACCAGCCGCGCATGACTTGCTAAAATGTAGACCTTTTTTACTTATTGTCTGCAATTTGCCGAGGAAACAGACTTTCCATCTAAAAGGGTTTGATGAAAAATATTGCTCTGTGCTACTTTGTCCACCTCACGACGCAGGATAAGGATAATCCATTGCTGGGGGCAGAACTACCGATAAATGATATACCTGTCACCAATTGCATAGGCGAAAAATTCAGTTATTTAAGGTTGGGTCTGCAACTTCCATTCACTGCATAATGATTTGAGCGACAAAATATTCACACAAAGTAGGCTAGCGTCCGTACGAGTGTTGGTATTGGGCAGCGAATTCAGTTTTGCTTTGCCTACTATCTCCTAGCACATACTCAAATCCTCCACATATTTTCTTGCTGAATGAATCAGTCCTGTATTTATAACTTGATTTTAGGAATGGGAGAAGAAATACCTTCATCCGGATTACCACAAGTATGTAAATCGTTCATTTGGTGAGTTTGAGCAGCCCTGCCCCGACGTGTTCTGGTTCCCACTCCTCTCGGAGAAGTTTTGCAAGCATATGATAGAGGAGCTGGAGGTTGCCGGCCTGTGGTCAACGGGCAGCAACATTGATCCGCGACTGGAGGGCGGCTACGAGAACGTGCCCACTATCGACACACATTTGCGTCAGATTGACTGGGAGGCTCACTGGTTGCATGTCCTGGCTACTCACGTGCGTCCTATCCAACGAATTGTCTTTGAGGGCTACGAAGACTTGGTAAGATACTGCATTGATATCACTTCTCATGCCTTCTATGCCAAAAAAGGATTTCAATTCGTATGCGTGGTGTAGTGCGATACCAGGTAGATCTGTTCCCCTCTCCCTCCTTGGGCAAATACTGAGTATTTGTAGGCACATCTCCCGATATCCCAAGGTTATCTGACTGGCTTTTTGGTAGCATCGGATTAATCTCAATAAAGACAAGCTTGTATTTATTAACATTTTGTTCGACGCCTTAGCGAGACGCTTTATTCAGATCTGTGTGGTACGCGGCTTTAGACGCCAGCTCTTACCGGTTGTTTGACTGTTCCACTACCAATTTGACTCTTTCGTGGGTGATTGTGCTCCTAGCCAAATGCCCGAATGAACTTCGTGGTTCGTTACAAGCCCGATGAACAGCACAGCCTGCGTCCTCATCACGACGCTTCCACCTACACCCTCAACATTGCCCTTAACCGGCCGGACTTTGACTACCAGGCAAGGGAGTGTCACATTTATCCTTCTCTCTTGGCTTTTGCATTATTCGACTTCAGACTTTCGGTGTGTGAGATTTGCTGAATTAATTGCACAATGCCCGTCGGTAAAAACCATTAGCGTGAGACTAAAGAAACACCCAGAAGGAGTCGATGGAACCGTATACTGAACCGTCTTTCGTGCGCTTGATTTGTAGTAATATTTTTTATGCCAATAAAATTAGAGTACGTTCAAGTGTGTGTTGAATATTTTGCATGTTCTAGTTTATTAAAACTAGAATAATTCACCTTTTTGGCCACAGTTAAATCCTAGGGTTTAAATATGGAAACGTTTTACACAATAAAGTTATCACAAGATATCAGTTACTAACACGCTTTCAAAAGGAACTGATTAGCGCATTTATAACAGGCCTTGTGTGCCATCCATTAAAAAGATACCTTTGTATTCCGAAATGTTGTAGGTAATTTTAAAAAAATCCCTAAAATTCCTGGGAAGCATTACCATTCTAATGATAAAGTGACCTTGAGACAACAGCTGCCTCGAAATGGCAGTAACTTGATGATATTTACTGCCAACAAGCAAGGCGGGAAGCGAGTTTTAGCCTAGGCTGAGGCCGTGTTTTAAGCGGTGTCACGACCGTTGCCCTGAGAGGCCTGAGAGGAGGTGATTTACTCCCTTCCATCGTGCATAGGGTGGCGGGGCGCGATTCGTGCGTTACAACTGCTCGGTGGTGCGCTCTCGCCTCGGATGGGCTCTCATGCACCCAGGACGACTTACTCACCTCCACGAGGGCCTTCGCACCACCCATGGTATCCGCTACGTTCTCATTACCTTTGTCAATCCTTGAGCCAATTCTTCCTCTCTTGTCCCACTTTTTTCCCGGTTGTTGTCACAATTTTGCGTATATTGAAACTCGTCTTCCAATTTTCATTAGATAAAGCCCTTTCCAGTCTTCCTTTTTGCTTTTCGATCGCGAATTTATTGTTTGTTGGGCCTGTTTTAAATCGCAAGGTTCTGCTCACATATAATTCGGCTCGTATGTAGATTTCACTTTGAAGCAAACAAACAACAGTTCTTCCTACTGTACTTGAAGTAAGTCATTTTGATTTCACAGGCTAGGGTAGATGGAAGTGCAGGTTGACACCATAGTGCTTGCATATGGACATATGCTCTGGAACCCAAAATCACATTGGGGCTGGGTTATTAGTAGACTGCAGTTATCATTCGGCAATATGGAACACGAAGCCCATGACCGAAAGGTTTCTATTAAGTCATGAAGAAAATGCACAATAAAAGCGCGCAGTTGCCGGAGTAGTGAATACTATGCAATTTGATGTTTACGATTTTTCTAGATAAAATTTATCTGGAGTAGTATTATCTATGCCTGAGTAGTACAGGGGTCGAACCTTCCTGATGTTCGAAAGAAGGTTGGGGTAATTCAAACTTAGCATCAATGATAGGCAAATTAGCCCTTAGTCCGAACACATCAAGAAGCCAAACGCGACACCAGTACTCTGTGTATGTTGCATTATTGTCCCATCGTCAAGCCCTATGAAGTTAGGCAGTGGGTAGGAACTCTTTAAATGGTGTTACCAATCCTCCTAGGTTTCACGCTAATCTAAACTGGCCTTCGTATGGCCATATGCTCTACTGCTGAGGAAGGTACCTATGGTTGAGTTTTTAATCAGTTCTAGCGGTGTGCTACCAGCGGGAGAGGGCGTATGGGGAAGTAAAATAGAGGGGAGAGGAAGAGACATTTGACGTTGGCGTGGGCTGGCCTTAAGAACGATGCTACAGGTACTCATCTCCCCTGAAGTTCAAGTTACCAAGTTGCGTGGCTGTAATTTCAGGTTAGGTACGTGTACGTCGGTTACCTTTGCCTCAAATGCTGGCGAATCGGGGCACTGCCACAGGTACGAGGAAAGAATCGAATACAATTAGCAAAGTTATGCGAATTCGAGGTCTAGAAGGCTGTAAACGGATGACAATAGACTTACACAACCTGAGACATACAGTGCACACACGTGACAGCCACAAGAACAAATATTTGTAAACTTAACAACAATGTTCTCTTCAACAAGAGGTTTGATGCACAAACAAGCCTTCCATTTGCACATTGAGTGGTTTAGACTGCCATAAAATTATTGAAGCATACAGCCTATATTAAACTTTGTGTAATATGTATATAATACACTGGTAAGTGTAATTAATAGGTGGAATGACCCAAACTGTTTACCCCATATTATCCTAGCAAGCGTCAGCTCAAATACATTAGCACACCAATTTTTCATCATTATAAAAAAGTAAACACTACCTGGCGTCTTCGTATGCGTGGCGCGGTATTGCAAAACTTCTAAAAATGGTGAAAAAAATGATCAAACCTGCCATCAACAACCTCGATTACATTCAAGCATTTAAATGTTCTGGTAGATTTGAGGGGAACTGCACAACTGACTTGGGGACATAGTCGCAAAATTAGAACCCTGGGATCAGTTAAGCTTTTTTTTGAAAATTTTATATCGAAACTCGTTTTTCTTTTAAACACCCATTGTCAAGCAAGGTGAAATTGCAGGAGTGGGTTTGAATGAATAGTTACGGGGAGAATTAGCATGTCATTCCAAAAAATCAGTTCAAACGAAGTATTGATTAAATGAAGCACCAAAGTGTCTAAATTCAGTGACCCACCTCGATGCCCACTTTTCACCACGAGCAGACCAATGGGAAAATAGCCTCTGCACCCGACCAATGAGGACACGGGATATCGAAACCAGTCAGCTGGTCTGCGCTTTGGCTATAAGACGGGATGGTTGGACATCAGTTGCACATCACCTCAGTTAAACCATGAACTCGGTAGCACTTGGAGTCTCGTCGTCACTTCTTCTCCTCCTTGCTATCACCGCTTCCCCCATGACACAAGCCGACGGTAAGTTGTGTACACGGTCTCCCATTCTTCCTCTTTTAATTCTCTTTTCTGCCTGCAGAACTCCATGTGATCGGGCTTCGTGGAGAGATGGACGATGCTGTGGAACGCTTTGAGCGCTCTATTCAGGTCTTCGGTTACACCCACACCCTTGTCGACCTCTCCATCTACGGCCGGACCACCCGCGAGGTGTCCTTTGAACGCAAGGTGCAGTCGCTTCGCCAACACATTTATGATATCTCCACCGAGCATGTCATTATCCTCGACAGGTCAGTTTACAACTTCCCTCTTTGCTCCTTCAATCTTCTACCGAGCGTACACTACAATGTATCCAGTTGAATTAGACTTCTGTTAATTCCTTCCGAACTCAATTCTTGCCTCTATTGCAGCCACTCCTCCATCCTACTCAACAGCCCTGCCTACCCTATTAAGCAGGCTGAAAGGATTGGCGCGGATTTCATCTTCGTTGAGACAGTGAGTTGCCAATAGCAGGTGATCTAATAGGTAGCGGTAACGCTAATGGCAACCTCTTTGTCATTTGCAGGATGCAAACTCGGGCAAGAATCTACCTTCAGGCGATGCTATATTCACAGGCATGATGGCACGCACAAAGAGGCTGAAAGAGCTGCTGGAGGGTCTTGGAGATGACTCACCTGAAGACCTTGTTGACGAGTTCCTCCGTGCTCTCTATGCTGCACTTTCTCGGGTATTCCTTCATCATAGCACCATTTCCCCATGTTTCCCATATTTTGTCACGTGAAACCACTTTATTGCCGCCAAATTTATGACGATCTCATTGGCGTTAGCCTGCTTATCATAGTGTGTTATTCCTCTTCTCGCTAGGATTCTACCAAGGTTGCGATTGATGAAAGATGCGCTCTCTTTCAAATTGTCAACAAAGACTCAGGTAGGAAGTTCTTTCTCATAAGAGGTTTTCAGCTATTTGGTATGCATGTCTTGGTTAACTTGTGCCCTTCCACCGCTTCCGTAGGAGCCTATCTAAAAGTGCGCTATGAGGGTGATCGGGGGTACGTGCAGAACGTGCACAAAGACACTGTTCCACCTATTCTCATCGCCTCTCCTGAGGGCAAGGTAAGCATCAGCTATAACAATTGGAGCCTATAGTCAGGCACAAAGACTAATCCACAAAACCTATCTTGAAGCACACATAATTGAAAATCTAAAAAACAACGACTTTCCAAGGCATAGCAGTCACTTTCCTTGCAATAGGATACAAAGTAGAGTATTACGTTAACAGTAGAGCTTGATTGAACTGGCAGGAGGCTAAACTGCTCGTGAGCAGTTATTAGTATGGCAAATAAGCAGCATGACAAGACAAAAAGCGTCTTTTTGCAGCATAATTTGAACTCCCTTTCCAACTACCTGGTTCGCGCCTGGTCGCCTGAGACAGGATGTCAGATCTGTGATGAGGAGAAGCTCGATCTCTCCCGCTTGAGTGTATGCCTTTGCTTTGCTTCATCCCCCTTTATGCATATTGAGGACTTTTATAGGTGAATCGATAAGTAATAAAACAAACCTATTTATTAAGGTGTTTTAACACCACCTATTATTTATACGCTTATTTCGAAACATCATCATGAATACCTATATAGTGAAATTGGTTTCCTTCATAAGTAGTGGTGACAAAAAAGGCTCTAATGCAGATGAGGGCTAATGATGAGGCAAATGAGAGAAACGAAAAGAAAAAGTTGAACATGATTTATGTATTTGCAGCATCTTGACTATCCCGTCATCCAGCTTAGTGTGCTGGTAACGGAACCCACACCGTTTCTTGAGGTCTTCTTTGAGAGCGTGGCAAATCTTACCTATCCTAAGAATCGAATCGACCTGGTTACATACTGTGCCGTAAGTCTACCATCCTTTCGTCGTCTCCTTTTCCCAGCATCAGCAAACAAGATATTAGCGAGAATCCATATTGTGATTGCCCATTTCTTCAATATGTTCAGGTGGAGAAGCAGAAATCAGTTGTGGACGCTTATGTTGCCAAGACCTCACATGAATATCGCTCGAACAGGGAGGTCCGACTGGCTTCGGGTGCACGACCCATCGAAGCGTTCCGGGAGGCTTTGTGAGTTGTCTTCCTGTTTCTTTTACCCCCTTCACAACCTATGGCACTTGGCGTTCCGCTTCAGCAGGATCCATTGCCTTAACAACTTCATTCCCACTTTCCCCACTCCAACCAGGTCATACTGTTGGGAGAGCAATGGATGCAAATACCTCTTCTACATGGAACCGACCACCCAGTTGCGTAAGGCAGACACATTGGAGCACCTGGTGTCCACGAAGAGGAACGCCATCGCACCGATGATGACGCGTCCGGGCAAATTCTGGTCCTCCTTTTGGGGTGCCCTTACCGACGAAGGCGCCTATGCACGCTCTGACGACTACTTTGACATCGTTGAACGTCGCCAAACGTGCGTCAAACTCCCATTTGCACCTTCTCTTTGTACCACAGATCAAGCTGTTTTCTTTTAAACTTGCTTGACGTCTGGAATGTGGTTGTCTTTGCAGTAATTCGTTTACTTCTAAAGTACGGTGCTAAGCTATTGCACATAAACTAACACCTTTGACCGTTGCAAGTATATGACGATTTCGTACTACAAAATTTACGTAGTTATCTAAACAAACCTTAATTGTAATGTTTTTTTGCACCATGTGAAAGTAGAGAAGTATTTCTAGGTCACTCACTTATGGTCTTATGAGTGATTCAAGCGCAATGCAGCGTTTCTGCTAAAAATTTCCGTTCAAATTTACAACGTTGGCTAGCATGACCGCCTCTTTGTCTCCTTTAGTAGCTCGGTTCTGAATTAACTACACATGATCAGCCTCCATAATGCATCGAGTTTTCAAGTTGGTATCAAATATGGTGTTAAATGTGAACTTCACTGTGACTGTTTTAGTGGACTCTGGAACGTGCCGCTGATCGGAAGCTCGATACTCTTCTCGCGGTGGGCTGTAGGACAATTGCAAGAGGCGCTGGGTGATAGTGGATTCCTGCTGTACGATATTGCGAGTGCCGCTCTTCTACGGGTGCGTCACTATTCATCTCAGTCATATAACCCGACATGCTTTCTCATTGACGCATCGTGGAATGTCACTCAGGGAAAAAGTCGATAGGCGGATAAAAAATTGTAAAAATGTAAATGTAGGGCTATCAATGAGAAGAACTTTTATTAGACGATTTTTCATTAGTTTCTTTCACTTAATCAGTCTTTTATGAAATACAGAATATCTTCCTGTTTGTGGACAATCGAATGGACTTTGGCCATCTGGTGAATCCAGAGACTTATACCTTGAACCACCTGCACAACGACCTCTGGCAGATCTTCGACAATCCTACGGTGAGTTCCTTAATTATACACAAGTGAAAATTAAAAAAACCAACACAAAGATCCTCTTTCATTATTGACTGAAGTTTTGCCAAAATCCAAAAGTCCTATCAGTATAGCCAGCTGCCAACATTGACATAAATCCAAGGACGACTTGAGCCCATTCAGCAAGTGTGTGGATAGAGTCTATAATCCTGCAATGCATGTCTACCTATAAGCCATCTCGTCATCATTTGGAAATATAAGTGGGGTTTCAGCCCTGACCTCGTAGTAGGGTTGATTTTGTGGTGCCGCATTTTGTGCCAGGATTGGGAGAAGCGCTATATCCATCCGGAGTACTTCCGTTTCGCTAACGCTTCCACCACCATGGCTGACTTTGAACAACCTTGTCCAGACGTCTTCTGGGTGCCGCTGATGTCGGAGACCTTCTGTAAAGAGCTAATCGAAGAGATGGAATACTTTGGCAAGTGGTCCGATGGTTCTAACTACGATCCTCGTCTCGAAGGTGGCTACGAGAACGTGCCCACTGTCGACATCCACATGAGACAAGTTGACTGGGAGGAGCATTGGATGCACGTTCTTCAAAAATACGTCTACCCTATTCAGCTAAAATTGTGGGAAGGGTACTACGATAAGGTGGGTGGGGCTCTTTGACACTGGTTAGCTTATTTCACTCCCCTTCACACACCCATTTCATTTGACCTAATGATCTTTTCTTCAACACTATTGTTTTTATCAGGCACGTATTTACAAATTTTACTGCACTAAAGAATCGACAACTGACCCCACAGCTGTTTTGAATGGATAATTTTGGCTCTTTCCCTTTAATTACTCGTTTGCCCTCTTTAGCCGACTGCGAGGATGAACTTCGTTGTGCGTTACAAACAAGGCGAGCAGCCGTCGTTGCGCCTTCACCACGACGCCTCCACCTACACCCTCGATATGGCTCTCAACCGTGCCCACATTGACTACACGGTAAGACGCCTGTCACCTCTCCCTTTGGCTATTGTCTTCTGCGTGATTACACACATTGGTAACAAGGATCACAGAGGGGCTGTTAAAAGGTATGCCCATTTTTAAGAAGTTACGCACTATCTGACTTGGTGCAGCAATGTGCGCATACTAGTCGGAAGTATACAAAGCGAGTGTTGGTGGATTGGTGCGACCACGGGTTCAGCAGAGGGATAATGTCTACTGGTACACATTCATTTGCCTTCCTCTAGGGCGGAGGTGTACGATATCCGCGCTACAACTGCACCCTAGTCGACACCCGCGTTGGATGGCCCCTCGTATTCCCTGGTCGACTCACTCACCTACACGAGGGCATGGAGACAACCAGTGGCGTGCGATACATCTTCGTCACCTTCGTCAATCCCTAGTCCTTTTGTTTTTTCTTACCTTTTCTTACGGTAACTCCCTCATTGTATAACGCTCTTTGAATTATTTAGTATGGTAAATGTCGCTTGCAAAACCCGTGTTTTGATAAATAGTACAACAGGCAGTGGTTATCTCGAGAGAAAAAATAGTCTTCTTTGATGGAACAGTAAGTTGTTAGTAGTTTAATGCACAAGGCTTCTTTGTGTTTAATCTCAAACCACTGAGATGTTGACAAAATTGTCAACGCATCTTCGAGGAAATTAGCTGTGAATATTAAAGCATTCGCTGGAGTTGCCTTGCCGGAGCAGATGGGCAACCAAGGATGTCGTGATCAGTAAGCGTCAGCCAGGCTTGTGGAGAGTGGATAGACTGGGCATGAGTCTGTGTGGAAAGAGGTAACCATGGATGCGCGGTTAAGCAGTCCGTCAGGAAGAGCCAACCGGGAGCACATGACCCTTTGATATGCACAGAGGTTAAGGAAAAGAATTAAGCGGAGATGTTCTTCCGGGATAGTAGATTTCTGCAACACTTTCAGTATGTACTTTGGTTTCGTTTTTTAAAAAAGCTGAAACAGGTGAGACGCTTGCCTAGATCCTAATTTGAAACACTTTCTAAAGCCTTTTTTATCCACAGCGAAAAGCATAGTAGCTTGAACTATTAGGCTTTTACGTAAAATATTTTACCAGGTCCTAAATATAAAATTAATAGGAATAACCGCATCAGTTTCTTAACAATACCACTTTGGAAGGGAACGGAGTAAATACCAAGGCAGTTTGATTTAAGGAGTCATGGTCTCGAACTCTTCGGGCGTTTTCATCCGTGCTATTTGTCGCAGAAGGAAAAATGATCGGTGCCTTTATAGGCACCCTTTATAGGTCCTTTCTTTAAAGGAAGTAAACTTCTTAATAACTCGTTTAAATGCTCATTTCATTACTTTGTGGCCAGAACTTCATTACTAAGCAGGACTGGTAAGTGTCGATATGAGAGAGAACTTTCAACCATTTCAACGGGATCTAACTCGACCCAAACAGGGCTGGAATCGCATTGACCAAAAGCGAATGCGCTCTTTTGCCCGTACAGCTCACCAGTCTAGCGGCCATCACACATTAGAGTCGGCATACAGCAAAAAGCAAAACTACTGCCATCAGTATTTCTAATCCTCAATTTCCGCAATAGATATGCATAATTCAAAGAAAGTAAGGATAAAAACATCAAAGTGTGATAGGGATTAGGGGTTGACAAAGGTGACAAAGATGTATCGAATGCCACTGGTGGTCTCCAGGCCCTCGTGCAGGTGGGTCAGTCGGCCGGGGAAGACGAGTGGCCAGCCCACGCGGGTTTCCACGAGTTTGCAACCGTAACGAAGAAAATGCACACCACCACCCTCATAATCGACATGAACTCGATTGAGAGCCATGTCCAGGGTGTAGGTGGCGGCATCGTGGTGGAATCGCAGGGAAGGCTGTTCACCGGGTTTGTAGCGCACAACAAAGTTCATTCTTGCCCATGGCTGAAAGGCGAGTACAGTCTGTTATTGTGTGGCTGAAAGTGGGGACGACGAATGCACTCAAAAGCTCTGAATCCTTACTTTGTCGTTATATCCTTCCCACAATTTCAGTTGAATCGGATATACGTAGGTCCGAAGCACGTGGAGCCAATGCTCTTCCCAATCAATCTGGCGCATATGGATGTCGCGAGTTGGGACGGCCTCGTAGCCACTCTCCAGACGAGCATCATAGTTGGAGCCGTCAGACCACTTGCCATAGTGTTCCATCTCCTCCACCAACTGTCGACAAAAGAGCTCAGACATCAGCGGCACCCAGAAGACGTCCTGACATGGCTGCTCAAAGTCATCCTTTGTGAGTGATTTATTTGTGAATTTGTAGTAGTCGGGGTGAATGTAGGCCTCCTCCCAGTCCTATAAAGGCATGCAAACCCAAACATTTAAATTGGTATCCAATCATTTGGTTTAATGGTTTTCCTTCCATCACTTTCTGCTTGCTTGTCAGGATTTATTCCTTTGCGTTTGGGCCATTCATTTACTCACTTAACTTAACTAGGTTGTGTAGTTAAGTTAAGTGAGTAAATGAATGGCCCAAATGCAAAGGAATCTTTCCTCATTTTGGGTGGATGAGTGTATTTTGATATCTCGGTCAGAATTAACCTCTCTTTTAAAGGAATGGTCGCTTGTTTGCAAAATAAATACTTACAATAGGATTGTCGAAGAGTTGCCACAAATCGTTGTGCAAGTGAACGAGACCAAAGGTAGTGGGATTGGTGAGACGACCAAATTGAACACGGTTGTCGACACATATAAAGACGTTCTGAGGGGAAAGCACAAATTTACTTACAAAAATGTCAGTTACAAAGAGAACAGAGAGATTTTTTAGCTTTAAACTAACCCTTTTGGTTGCTGTAGAGGTAAGGGACAGGTAGAAGAATTGCTCCTCGATAAAGTCGCTTGTGATTTCCGACAGTGCCCATCGACTCAACAGAAAGGTGGTTCCAACCAATGGAACGTTCCACAAGCCACTTCAAATTAAATGAAGCTTATATTATGACAACTCTCAACAGAAGGATACTAAGATTCCCTCCGCAACAAGGCCATAAACGAATAACTGATAAATAACTATACTGCTGCGTTACATTAATTATCAGTATTAATTTTCGCCGGCAACCCTTAATACTATTTTAATTTGGTGAAGGCGAATTACAAGCATGACGAGCCTTAGTAGTGTCATTGAAACTACCAAGGAAATTAAGGGAATAAACTTGATGAAATTGCATTTTAGAGTCCTCTCACTTGAAGCACCAAAAGATTTTAAAGAGACATTTGTCATGCGATGATATAATTCACCGTTTGCGACGCTCCACGATTTCAAAGTAATCATTGGATCGCTTGTATGATCCATCGTCAGCGATATCTCCCCAGAAAGTAGACCAGAATGTATTGTGACGAGTCATAAGGGGAGCCACTACGCTACGATTTGTTGACACGAGGTGTTTAAGTGTTCCTGGCCACGTAAACTGAGCAGTTCCCTCAACATAAAAGAGATTCTTACATTCGGGTCTTTCGAGACACATGTTCCTGTAATGGTTAAGAGAAAAGGTGCTTAAGGGGATTACTTTTGCCCTTTAAACCGAAAACAAATGAGCAATTTTACACTTACGCTACATGCAGGAATGCCTTATCTTGTTCTTTGTACACGTCGAAATTAATTTCTTCAACCGACCGGTAGTGTGAACTATGTGTGTCCAGAAAATTGTTTACAAACTTTTGCTGTTCCGGTATCTAGAATTGAACGAGGGGACATTAGGGTCCATCACAAGTTTGCTACAGCCCGCAGTGCGGAGGGTCGTGTGCCCAACTTACTGCACAGAAGGTTGTAAGGTGAATGCGGCTCTTGGGATAGTCAAGGCTTGCTAGACGCCTGAAAAACGGTTCAAGGAATGGAGTTGGACGGACAATGAAGACGCCAAGCATCACTACTGGATAGTCATCAGCCTAAAGGAATGAAGCCGTCCCCTTCTTATTTAGCCATCATCAAATGGGTTTGCATTATTTGAAAGATCGAAATCATGTGTTCATATCCCGATGAAACAAATGCGAGATATTTGTAAGGGCTGCATAGATAAATAAATGGGTAATCACTGCATCAGGAGGGAAAAGGGTTGCGACGGTTCATTTAAGACATGATTTGGGGGCAAAGTGCATGAAGCTCTCAATTCGCAATATTACCTGAATTTCCTCGAGGTTAATTTTGTCCTCATCGCAAATTTGACAACCGGTTTCAGGAGACCAAGAACGCGTCAGGTAATTGCATAGTCCATTCAGTTTCCTCTGAAAGTCATTCAATAAATGGTCCATTTCTAGCACATTTATTTGTCTTAAGATTTCTTTAAACAAAAAAAGACACCTTTTTAGTTTTGGTACCATACTAATAGTAGTGTCGCTGCACAGTATCATGAGAATGGTTACTTGGAGTTATGATAAATAAATTTGCATTTATTCTATTTTATAAGGCAAAAAATGTGCTTCCACCATGCTTGCACGGCCACAGACAGGCGTCCATGTGCCACGTAAGCAGATTGGCCAGCGTCATAATGCAGCACCACGTGTCCTGGGGCGAGATGTGCCACGTCGGTAATTCGTGGCACTTCCCCAAGGTCATCGCAATGCATTTGCTAGCTCCCATGCCTTAGGACCAGCTGAAGCTGAGAGTTTACTCACTTCAAATGTACCATTTACATGGATGTAGCGAAATTGTCGAATGTCGGCCTTATGCTTCTTACCTTGGACTCATGGTCGTTTGTAGCTACAGCAACTACGGGTACTGTATCAGTGCGGACATTCTGAATGTAACCACGATCGTGTTCAAAACGGATATTCAGATCTACTCAAGGAAGATGAATGTACTTTATATGCGTATTGTAGAAATGCGTAACAAAGAAGACTTGTGCAGTTTCCCCTCTTACCAGTATCTGCGGTAATTTGCTGAAAGAAACTGGACGACGTGTCCATCAAAACTGAAGCCGACTGCTGAAATAAATAGGTAGGTGTGAGTTAATTTGTGCATCCCAGATCTTCACTGGAGCAAATAATCCAGAAACTCGCTTTTTCAATTCCTTCTAGGTAGGACTCGACATAGCCTTTGCTAAGCACTGATGGGGGTCTTGGAATGGCTTCATGCAGCAACTTGGTACGCGTGAAGAGACCATAGAACATGGAATCCCGCTTGGGTTTTTCGTCTACACTTGCAGCATCCTGTCAATATTGAAAAAACTCCTAGTTAATAAAAGAGTACTCATCATTGGACTTTTGGCTCAGTTTTTACTACATATTTTGACTTTCCTTCTGCATCTATTTGCATTAGTAGTTGAGTAGTTTTACCTGCGTGAAAGTCTTCCACTACTGAACGTGAAGAAAAAAGCCAAACAATGTCCTCCAGCTTACCCCAGCAATGTAGATGTAATCTGATTTAAGACTTTCAGCCCTTTGAATAAGATCGTTTGGTCGTCCAATGAGAACCGATAGATGGCTGTTACATAGAATGAGAAGGATAGGCATTGAGTCGAATTCGAGCACAAAAGTTAAAACGACCGATCACTCAGTTATCCAATTGTCTGCAAATTTAAGTACTGTTCACCTGTCAATGATGAGTACATATTCACTGTGGCTGGTTTCGATTGTCTGTTTAATTTTGGCCAGCTTCACTTCTTCTTTCACCTCATCGGGTGTGCGACCAAAGTCGGAGAGGTCGATTTCCGTGTAGTAGTAGCCAAAGACATCGGCGGAACGTTTGCAGCGTTCACTCGCATCGTCGGGTGCTCCTCTCAGACCTATCACTTGTAGAGCTGCAGTGGAATAATTAAGGAGAGGTTGGCATACGCAATCAACAGCTCCTCCGCCTCAAAGCCATTGTGATTAAGTAAACCACAAATTCCAAAAAAAAGATGGCATTCATATTTGTTATTTCCTCTCTGGAGAGAATACAAATAAAGGCTTCTGAAAATAGGTTAAGCAAACTAATATTGTGAAAAGGATCTCTTGATGCTGCCCAATTCCTGTTTGGATGCTTAAGCACTTGTGGTGCAGAAAGTAGAGCAACCTAGAAGCAGTAGTTCTTTACATAATGAATGAGGTGTTTCCATAAAACTGGGTACCGGCAATAGCACACGATCCAGTGATATTACTGAAAAGTATATAAACTGAGACAACCTAAAACGTTCAGGTTATAGTTGTGGAAACTAGGGGAGAGAATAGTTTTAAGCAGTTTCAACGCAACCTGTTCAGATCTAACCGTATCTCAGACAGTTGCATGCCACGCGCCTTCCATCATGTCCTTTATCAGATTCCCGAAAGAACCATAATTAACTCTAATGAAAAGTATACAAACTGAATTCATACACCTTCAGGTAAAATTAGCTGAAATTATTTTATAATAGTGAAAGTGGAGAAGATCAATGAGCACTTTTGGCCATGGGAAGAACCTGTTATTTAAAGAGGAATTATGAGGTATACATACGAGAGGACTGCCTATAGAACTTAATGGGATAAAGTATGTTTTGCAGCGGCGCGGAAAGAAGGCAAAATGTATTAACCAACCAGGAGCCGAGAGAGAGGGGACCACGCACAGCAGACTTAGTAGTAGGGAGACCGGCGTGGTCATGGCTTTGGATTAGTTAGGACAGCGGAACGACGGCACCACTTATATAGTCTATCGTCAGGTGGCCGATACCGATTGGTTGAGCATCCATTTCCCCACCCTAAAGCACCGCGCCCTCATTGGCCGCTGGGCTGGCAATGCCGCGCCATCGGCAGTCGTCTGGCTGCTGATCCTTGATGCAATGCAGTTCAACTTGAACTACTTCGGCTTCTCATCACTCTTTTCATACCCAAAATGTGCAGCTTCAAGCAGAAATTTATAAGACAAAAATTATTTCTCAGTTGACGATTTGTTACAATTAAAAAGTATGATGGCTTTTTCAACACAATTAAACCGCTTAACAGATGGAGAAAGGTAATACATTTTGTTTGTAAGTAACAGCACCCGGCTCTGCCGTGTTTAAGATCCCAGGGTTTATTTGAATTTACAGGATTAGATGCCAATTGCATAGAATTACTTCTTTAAATACTGGGAGTTAGATATGCAACTTTTTATTCCTCTACATGGCCACTAAGAGCGCCTCTTTATCGGTCATTCTCAAGTAAGCACTTCTTTTCAGTGAATGAGAATGGCCAAATTAGGAGGTTTTCAAGACGCTAAATCAAGTGTAGCATTTCCAAGGGACATTTCAAGGTTGCCATCACAAAAGAAAAGAAAATTTCCTCAAAACCTCTCAGATATTGACAGTACATGGCTGCGGTGTCACCATTTTTAATAATACATGTTAACTTTCCGTTAACCAACTGAAGCCAGAAAAATTGTCCCCACTAAGTGTTTTAAATTGTCTCATTCAAAATAATTATTGAAGCACTACTCTTAGTCCCTAAGTGGATTCGTGATTTGGAAGGAATGTCTCAGATCCCAAAAAAATAGCAAGCACGTTAAGATTGAGTAAACCTCTCTTGATTTACCTGGCATACCACATGACTTAGCACACAAAAAGCTCGTAAGGGTTCCTTATTTGGCCAAAAATCACTAAAGTTGTTTCCAGCTGCAATTTTAAGGACTTTTAGATTGAGGCGCTGATTTTACTGCTGCATTCAGTGGCATTAGCTAGGATTCAGGTTACATTAACCACAAGTTTTCATCTGATTTTTTGGGAGTAACTATTGAATGCGAGATGCAATTCTAGCAGAATTAAAATGCGTATTCTTCGTACAAAGTAAGAATAGACTCAAAATGGTCAGGAAGTGCATTCTAAAGGATGATTTGTTTCCTTTTAAATAATACGCTATTTCAGGTTTTACAGTTCCTTACAAGATTTTGAGAAAGATGAGTAAGACAGCAAAAAAGCAGGCAACTTTTCTTCAGAGGCACTTGCAGCATTCAATGGGAAATCCACACACTAAAGGATAAATTTAAGCCTATTTACCGCCAACAGTACTTAATCCAGACACATTCTGTGACTCTCATAAATTGCTAGTTCATTTTAGCAAACCTTTGCAAAACAATTTTGGCTCGGGAAACATGCTCACCACTGCGTTAGAGGAGGAATTAATTCCAAAGTCCAGAAGGGATTGCTACTTTTTGATCACTGCTTTATCGCGGGTCCGCGAAATTGGCGAAGTCCTCGAAACACCTATTCATCTTCCCTTCTCTACGCAGAGCACATACAGTGTACATTTTCCTTCACTGCGTGACATCCACGAAGCATGAAGCTGACGTTGTCCACCTTCGCAACAATGACAAGGAAACGTCGACCGTGATGTTTACAGTTACTTTGTTTCTTGGTCAGACGGCAGTGTGAGAACGAAAGTTAATGAATGGATTACCATGCTGCTGGGGCACCATTGCTAATAATGAGGCATTGCGTCACTTCATTTCTGCGTCAACCATTCATTTTTAAGAGAAATGCGTTTGACTAACTTTTAGGAGAGGTAAAAGCGTTATTCTGACAAAATATGCAATAGTTTGCTGTTATGCGGCATAACACAAACTAAGTGTCGTATATGCATAAGGCATATACAGCTACCTAGAAAAGTGAAGAACTTGTATGCAACGGAGGCATGAGAAACGGATTTTAACAAGTCATGTAAATTCTCTTGTCATTCAAGAGAGCAGTGACGAGCTTTACTGAAAGCATACCAAATCAATGCTGCCCGTCGTGGAGATTGTAAAATTTGTGCAGGCTGAGCCACGTGTACACTTGCGACGAGGTCAGACGCGTGTGGGAGAGGTCTTGTCATCTTTCACTCAGGGGTCACATGACTGACTAGTTTCGGCAACTTCAAGTCCGATAGTGCTTCCATTCGTTGGGCGGGTAAGTCAAAGGTTTGACTCATGCCCTGTGTAAAATAGGCAAAATTCTAGCCCGTGCTCTTCAACATATTCACTCGACTGCATTGGAACCAAGTTAAAAGTTGTTTTATAACAGTACTAGCAACTAAATACCGATTCATTCATAGACTGCCGCGCTCTTTTACGCTCACACTGAGGCCAGACCAAGAAAAGAATGGAACTGTAAATATCACGGTTGACGTTACCTTGACATTATCGGGGTCAGACGAGGTCAACCTCATGTGGATGTGACATAGAGAAAATGTACACTGTAAGTACTGTGCGTAGAGGTGGGCAGATAAATAGATTTCGAGGACCTGCGATAAAATGGTGGCTGAAAATTAGTGAGGATCTCATGCAACTTTTGTCAATTCCAAAATGCAAACGCACAAAGAACTGCTAAATGTTTACTATGGGTCCAGCAAGTGTGGAGATGGTGCTTTATAAATGAGAGTGCTTATGTGAATACAGCCATGCCTCCCTTCCTTGCAACCATAAAAGGCTTTACTGAGTGTCTAAGGGAGGAGAAACATTTTGGTGTGGCATGGGTGCCATCTACGTCAGCAGGCACGCTGCCGTGGCTTAAAACTTCCTGTCCATGGAAGATGGCCTTGAGCCAACTGTTGTGTTCCAAAATGCACTTATCTGATTGGCGGCGTCTTCTCACTGAATGCGATGATTAAAGTAACCTAACCCGACTTGAATAAATCTGATTGCTTGACTTACAATGTACGTACCCAACACTGTAAGCAATATTGGTAGACATACATGAAGGGTGCATGTTTCTCTCTACCCTAACCAAAAATAAAAAGTATTTAGTGATATGCCATTGTGCACGTGTTTCTATCTCCCAGTGCCTTTGTAAACACATAATAAGTCTTCTCCCACACTGATGTGGTCATTCACTCTTTTAATGATAGTACAGAAACCAGTATCAGGAGAGATCGCCGGTCATCACGGACTTTCAACACAAGCTTCATCTCATCCACTGACGATAATGCCAGAAGCCACTTATCAGTTAAGCAGACTTGGTTTGGGAAATGAGGCTCCTGGCCCATTAAAATTTGGTATCCCAAGCGATTGCTGAGTGTGAGATGTTTTACTTCCAAGTCCAAGTCACAAATTCTGACATGCTCTGCCTCTGCCTTATGATACAGGTAAAATAATTATCTGATGAATTTATGCGTTTTCAAAGAGCGCTAAATTAATGGAGTTTATCATCTATGCGGTACTATGGCAAAAATAAGAAATTTAATGAAGGAGTCATTAATAAACACAAAAATTTCGAAGCACAAAATCCTTCATATTGTATGAAGTTAAGATGGCTGAAGCGGATAAAAGTAAAAGGGCATAGTAAGCAGCAGAACTCAACATAGCGGGACAAATAACAAACAACAAATGCATGGCACAGGCAACAGCTCAATCCCTAGCACAAGTCCTTATTTATTGCAAATTTTAACATCATGAACATAAAAAACCCACATAATCTCCAAAAGATTTATAAGTGAACTGAAATGTGTCCATGTATGCACTGAGACTATGATTAACTGACATGTTCGTTGCATGCTCGACAATTTTTGCCGTTTGATACACAGACTAACATATTGACTGATTTGGTGATGCTTTTCTTGCCGCATTCAATACAGGACCTGGAGTTTTCTCTGAAACACCGTAAAGAGTATGCGGTAACAAAATACGCGTAGAATCAAGGGTCTGCGTAGATAAACAGTAGCGAGTCACTGCAAAAACTACCCAGCACTGTCTCTACGGACCGCACCACTATCCTGTAGTGCTGTCTTTGGGGTGCGCTGGTAGTTCATGTACGCTTATTGTGTTTCTCCACTCCATTTTTGTTCATCATGAATTTCGGATAGACTCGGGGTTAATGTACTGATGGAACCCAAATCTTAAAAGTTATTTTGATAAGCAAGCAAGCAGAATAATAAAGTAATGACTTCATGAGTTGAGCCTGGGCAAATTTTGACATTAGCATTTGCTGCTCACAATAGCAACAGGTTAGAAAATTTTTCAAATGATGCTTCCAATGCGTGGTAAGTAAGGTTTCTGTTTCCTCCGCTGTGTATAAAAACAGCTCATAAAGTAACTGTATTCTAAAATATATCGATATCATGACGATTTGTAGCTCAGGATTGCAGACAAAGTCAACAAATCAGATTTACATCGGTTATGATTGTCAAATTTTGTCATGTCGCCAGAGGGGAAATTGCAAGAAAAAACAAACTTAAATTTGCTAATGCTACCTTAAATACCAAAAGCGAAAAAATACATGTGCTAAAGATTTATTTCATATTGCATTTAAGCATTTTAGACTGCAGACCGCCCTATTCCATTAGGTGTGTGTCTTCCGAAGTGCTTCCTGGTATTTATCTTGCTGCTAATTAGCGCTGCTTATCTTGTTTCCTATTTATTTTCTGTAAGTAATTACTCATACATGGTTCATACGGTCGGTTAGTAGTGAGTATTCAGACTAACAGGACCCATTTTTATGTCCATTACATGACCCGTAAGGGTTCACTTATTTTTTCCTCCTTAAAATTCTCCTTTGGGTAAATTTCATATTATTTCCCTTTGTTTGACCGCCATTTTTTCTGTTTATGAGAGTGTCGCGGTTCCTTGGTTAATACTCTTCCAAGTCCTTTAGGCTTTGAGTTGCTCTCGCGCTTGTAAGATAATGGTCTGTTCTGTTCTAGCCCTCAATGTTCGTTTCGAAAAGCGTACATAGCAATCATGCTGATCTTATCCATGACGTTGCCTATGACTATTATGGTCAAAGGATGGCGACTTGCAGCAGTGATCAAATGATTAAGGTTGTTTGGCATTGCTTATTGTTACTTCTTGCTTGTGGTCTTTGCTTTGTCTCACTTCAGTTGACTGCATTTGCCATCTGTAATGAATGATATTGCTTTTTTTAAATGTAGATCTGGGACCTTCGCGATGACCAAGAATGGGAGTGTACTGCTAGGTGGAGGTATCATTTGGGGTCTGTATGGCGTGTTTGTTGGGCTCATCCCGAATTTGGGCAGATTATTGCTACTTGTTCATTCGACAGAACCATTGCTATTTGGGAGGAAATTACTGGACAGGTGCGTAGCTGCATCAAAGTTAATGTTCTTATATCACGCAAGTAAATCAGCGAGCTCTTGGTGCTTGGGCAATTTTGGTTGAATTTATTGATTTCTTACGACCGCTTTCCGTCTAGCCTCGAATAATTCGATAACAGTAGGAGTTCCAGTAGGACTAATAGTCCTAGCTATCAGTCCTTGTCAGGTTATGGCGATGTTCTGTGTCCGTAAGCTGTGGTGTTCATCCGGTTCCCACTGTCGATCAACGCTGCTTAGGCGTCAGCCTCCCAGTCTCAGACTTTGTTATGCAAATACTAGGAGGTTTTAAATACGGCAAACGCGGGCGGGGACGCCCCGGCACCGACGCCAGCAGCGGGTGAGAGTACTACGGATGCTGGCAGCAACCAGCAAGGCACCGCTGCGAATCCCACCAGCACTTCTAACACTCGTGGTGGTGTGTGGATCCGTCGGGCTCACCTGGTGGATCCGCGCAACTCCGTCACCGGTCTGATGTTTGCGCCGCGCTTTCTCGGCCTCCAACTGGCTGCCATTTCAACCGACGGGGTGCTTCTGGTCTACGAAGCTCAGGTTTGCTCTCACTTATCCTCCTCACACTGTCGACAGTGCAATCCACGAATTTTACATTTCCTATATATCTTGACTCTTCTATTAGATTAGAACATTATTTCAATTCAGCGGGATTTGTTTCACATCTAAATCATTCATGGAAAAGCCGCTTGATCCCGTTTTCACAGTCGAAGCTTATTGATGGTAGTAACTTGTTGAAACTGTAGGTAATTTAATTTGCATTATACTCTCATAGGATGTTATGAACTTATGCCAGTGGACTGTTCAATGTGACTTTGCCACGAACATGACCGGATCCTGTTTGGCCTGGTCTCAGGTGAGTCTTGCATTTCATTTCAAAATGCTGATCCTCCTGAGTAAATAAAATGGGAATTAGGACCTATTTTTTGACCTATTTTTGGTTGCATGATGTTTTGTTGATCAGAAAATCAAATGACAAATCAAGAAAGCCCTCTCCCTAGATTGAACTATCTTAACACGAATGCCAGCGTTACCATAATAATGCTTTAATAAAGTCATCACCTCTGTACCAGAAGACGTTTCTCCACCATTTAAATGGTCATAGATTATTATTTGGGCTTTTTGAAGCGTTTTTATTAGTAGATAGGCAAATAAGCAGATTCTCACAGTCTCTTACATCTTAGGTGATAGACTTGATCTGTTCGTAGTGGTTCTTTTGCTAGAACTCGGCTCTATTATGATCTTTAAAGGACTCTTCGACTCCATCTGATTTACTTTTGTGTAGCTTAAATGAAATTACCTGAAAAGCGAAGGAGCCGTTTTTGGCGTAAAAAAATAATGATGTCTCATGAACTGGCTGTTTTTTCTCGACTTCAGTCGCGATTAGATCCACCACTTATAGCGGTGGGGAGTGCCTCGCTGCATGAAAATCAACACCAGGGTGATTTGGGAGAGATGGGCACATGCCACTTGGCTGCTCAGGGGTCGGATGTCAACCCTAGACATGGAAAACTAATCCTCCTCGAGTACAACGAAAGCTCTCGTCGCTGGAACCTGGTTCAGGATATAGTGGATATTAAGGACTCCGTCTACGACGTTGCCTTTGCACCCAGCATGGGTCAGTCCTATCAAGTTCTCGCTGTTGGCTCTGAAGTCCTCCTCATCCTCCTCATTAAGTTTGTCACCGCCCCCCAAGTTGGTCAGTCATCGAATATGCCTTTACTCATTAGTTTGTAAGTAACAGTCTTATTCCAATGTCAAGATTTTTAACAGGGAATGGCGTCAACACACCAGGTGCTTACAAGGTCTCTGTGATGGCGCGTTTCGAGAATCATGGTGGTCGCGTTTCACGAGTCGCCTGGAATTATCAGGGTAAATCGGGGCTGCTTCTGGGATATTATTGGGTTTTACTTTTTTTGTATTTTTTTTGTCTCAGGAACTACGAGCATTTCGTTTGTGCTTGATACATGGACTATGCTTTGACAAAAACAAATTAAAAATTTCTCAGTGAAGTGAAAGCAAGGACAGTCTGTGCTTGATACAGCTGTTCATTCGTAATACCAATGCTGATTATGAATTGATCGTTTTAAAGTCTTGCAGAATTCGATGTCCTAAGATAGTAAACATTACCCAAATTTGAGCTAGGTACCGTTGTCAATTTGAAGTCATACTGATGTCGGCTGGCTTTTCTAGCTCCTTGTTAAAATTTTCCTTCGCTTTTGGAATCAAGTGTAATGGACTTGCGTGGGTTCATCAAGATTGCAATTTCATGAAGCGGAATGTTTGCTTGGACTTACGTGAAAGGGATACACCATTTCATTCGATAATGCAGTTATTGAAAATGCTGAAAACCTGCGAAATTTCGCTGGTTTATGCACACTGGCACACTTCAATTCATTTCCGAGTTCTGCAGGATAAACTGTATGAATCAGGAAGCTAGTTTTAGATTGTAGCTCACAATACTTGCTTCCTAATATTTTTCCAAAATACATCCAAACCCCTGCTCCTTCCCCTTCCCCCCTATGGAATTTTGCAGAGAACTCACAAAATGGACTCGCGCGTTAATAATGCAAGGCGTCGTCGCCTACTAGTTGTAATGTCAAAGGCGCACACTCACGCAACATTCGTGCTTGTCCGCATGTGTCCTTCCTTAACTATGCACAAGGGCGAGTCGCGGACTGCAGTGTCCGCGTTTTGATGAAGACGCACATACGCATACATATAAACTGGGAGGGAAGTTACAGGGCGAGGGTGGAGACGCGGCCTTCTGTGATTTACTACTCGTGAATATCGCCCACTTCGTGGGTGTGTGTGGCCGCGTGCGTGTAACCGTACGTCCGCTCTCATGCGTATCCCCTCAAGATACTTCTTCCTTTTGCCTCTTCTGTTTCTGTCGTGGCCGTGCATATTTTATGTCCCCTGCGCCTAAGTTGGCATTATTAAGGAAATCTGTGTTATTCAAGCATATTCAGCATTTTCTTGTCCCTTGTTTCAGCGGAGCTCCTTTGACTGGTCTCCTCTAAATGCCTTTTACTGGCTGTTTCAGTCATTAAGTGGACGTTAAAACCAATCGACTTTTGCAAAAAAAGTAGTATAAACCGAATAATTTGTTATTACATCCTCTAGAATTGATCTTTTCTATTCATATCTGGAAATTGAAAGGGTCAAATTTAACAACCCTTCGTGTTTATTATGCGATGCTTAAATTCGCGAAGAAGCCGAGGTTTCTGATTTAGGAGAAGCCCACCCATACTTTCACACCTCTTTCAACTTCAGCATCCCCACTTGCAGCGAGATTGGGGGGATGAGAGGACAGAAATTTACTTTGTTATGCATGCACGCAAACTCTAATTCATATGACCCCTTTTGTTGGTCGTGTCTGTGCCCCAGCCGACTGTGCTACATCTTCGTGTGTGGGAAAAGGAACATGTATCCAACAAATCCCTTCGCATAAAAGAGAATGCATAACGCTGCAGTTTGGTACTTTCGACTTTGGTTTTGCGCAAATCGTGGAAAGCTCAGACCTTGGTAACCTCCGAGGATGATTGTGATGATTTAATGCCAGTCATTCAGAAAAATCTAGTTCATGGGTTTGTCTTTCAATAGTTTTTATTTTGAGACTGTCGTGATTCTCAAACCACTTAAATTATGCGTGGTCTTCCCCTCTGTGAAGCACAGTCAATCACCTTTGCAACGACGATTTTACCATTGTGAAATTTAACATCACCGGAACGCCATTCTACAAATTTCCCTTCACTCGTACCTGAGTGTTATTGCCTTCGTTGACCCCATATTAGAACCCTCGTAAAACGCTTTCTCCGAATGCTGCTAGTGGTTCCGATTTCTGGAAAGCGGCACCTTTGTGGGTGGTCATAGGGTCGACTGTGATTCGCTCCTTGTTGGCGGCGCGCTTAACCCATGTTTTTCCTATGCTTAATCATGTTCCTAAATAATCTCCATGCAGGTGTTGCATCACACCTTGGTTGGTCGTTGGTTGGGATAAAACAAATTCAGTGTTTTCTCTTTTTCCTTCTAAAACCATCACATGAGTAGTACTTCTGAAGGATTGGTGTGGACCTAGCTTGTTAAAAAGTTAAGTTAATTTCATTTATTCCAGGTAGGATTTCTAAGGCATTCGCTCAGGTGCTCTGCTCACGGTTTATGAAAGTTGTGCATTGCTCTTGCAAAGGTTCTTTCAAAGTACTGATCTCAGTCATATGCAAGCACGTTCATGTTTATATGATACCCAACAGTGAATTGTTGAAAAATTATCATACCTAGTTTCAGAATGAAAGGCGAAAGCCAATTTGTGATGTTTACTATTATCTGTGTTAATTTGCCTTTCAGGAAACATTTTGGCCTCCGCTGGAGACGACGGAACAGTACGTCTTTGGTGTTCCAACTACCTGAAAGCCTGGTTTCCCCTTGCTGTCATTCGCCCTGGCGAGATCAGTCTGCCCACGCCACCATCGCACCTCAGCGCCACCTCGGCTATGGCGGCAATGGATCAGCAGTCCCATAGCTTTTCTAGTGGCGTTACCGTCACCACGGCCGCCGCCACCATTAACGCTATCACTGCTCCTCACGCCTCCTCTTCCTCCTCCTCGCTCTATCCCCGCGATTCCACCGTCTCTACTAACATTACTGAGCCTCCTTCCGGCGGCCTGCTCACTGCCGCTACGTCAGACGTCTCCATGGCGTCTACCGCTTCCGCCGGTAAGTCAACTTGGCTGGTAGATTGCCTGCTTTATGGCAAAAATTGGTATATTGAGTGCCAATCTGCGTTGTCGTCCTATTTTCTCTTTATTACTTGCGCTGCCACTTTAATTACTTTTTCTGTGCTGTTATTCTCCGCCCATCACGTGCATGGATCATTGCTAATATGTTCAAAGAGATTGTTTACTTCTAACGTTTGTACCAACTTTGTGAAACTTCGATGCACATGTTTTAGCATGCGTAAATGGAAAGGCATGTACTTGACTCCCTTGAATAGTACTAGTCATGACTTACTGACTTTCTGTGCAATTGCACCAAGATAATCGCTTCATCTTATTGCTTTAGTGAATCAGCCGTTCTCAACTGGACTAGCAAAGCTAGTCCGATCCCTTTGTGTTTTTGCTTGCTACTTGAGATCTTTGTTTTCCAGCTTTGGGATTGAACCGTTCTTAAAGGTAGGTGTCGTCTTCTATTCTCCACGGTCCATTCGGCTTACTGTTTTCTCTTCACTATTCACGTTTGAGTGTAATGTTAATTGTTTGAAATGCCGGAGTATTGCTATTTGCCTCGCTGCTGCTTTATTTGCTGGTCATCACTCCCCTACAAATTGGACGAGCCTTGTTACGCGGATGAAATGCGATAGTCTGTCATGCGCGATTATTAAAACTGTGTGCCCCTAGTAAATGTCGTTGTTCATTCTCGCAAAATGCTTCTTGTAAATTGTTGCTCGATACTTGTGGACTTCATTGTTTGATTGCTTATATTTAAAAGTATTCCAATTTTTCTTCCATGAGATAGACTTTTTATTTTTTGAGACAGTAAGAAATCGGTTCTTTACTTAGTCATCCATGACCAATTTCATTTATTCTTGTCAAGCTTGATTTATGTTGTTACAACCCCTGATTTCATGTGCAGTTTCTTCTTAAATCAGTATTACGAGCTCGCGCCTCATGTTGCTGACACGGCGCTGATACCGCTTTCACTCGAGTTCATCATATGGTAAAGTGTCATTCAATGACTTCCTCTCATTCCATCGAGGCTTTAGCTCAATCCCTTACCTAACAACCCAAGAATCGCCTTGTGGCCAGTTTAACCGGCTTTCGAATGTGGAAGGAAGTTTATTGTTTTCACCGCCCATCCGCAGAAATATTATGCTTCTGCTTTTTAATCATGGATCCTTTATCACAACTGCCGGTTTAGTGCCGATATGCTTAACATTCTTACTTTTCAAGGCTCGGACTCATCGCCTTACTGCTTTTTGCTTATGAGTATGTGATTTGCCTTGATTACTGTTGAGGTCGCGTTTACGTTTTTCTCCACGGTCATGATTTTCTTACATAGAAATAAACGTATTATCAGTGGTTTTGGATCTGGTCATCACTCATAAATGGAATAGGTAAAAGTAACTGCTGATATGAAATTGACAGCAAAATCTGTCAAGAAATTAAAGTAAGTTAAACGTGATTATGACAGTATTTCAGGTGCAAGAGTCTTTTCCATACATCGAGGTGGAAGATGTTTACCACTCTCAGCTCTAAAGTGAAGCAGTACTTGATTGCTTTAGGGTCCCCTAAAAATTGGTTGTTTAAAATTTCCACTCTTAGCTAACGCGTATTAGTGTATCTCCTCCGTCTTTGAGAATGACGATGTTCGCCTAGCTCATGAAGGCGCAAAATTCGGGTTTATCCAGTGAAACAGCATATTATTGCTATTTTTTACGATTTTCTGTTAGGTTATTCAACGAGCAGTGGACGACCGATCATTTACTGGTACGACATCAAAGAATGTTTGCGCGGTGCCGAAGCACTTAAGCATGTGACATATTTTGACCCTTGGCAGCGGTGGTAGTGACAATGGTTGTGGGGGGTGTCGACGCACGAGACACGCAGATAATTGCTTACGTCTAGCAAGAGACTTAATTTGTTTTACCGCTTCACTTGATTTGTTGAAATCCAAGCAATCTGCATTGTTAGCATAATAGTGAGTTAAATATCGCCTCACCTCGTTTCTATCTGTTGCTTTCCTTGTAAAGGTACTAGTCTCTTTGTTCTCCCTGAAGTCCTAAATGCTTACACTTGGGTCGTCTAGTCTTATTTTATTTACTTGCAGTAGTTTCACGTCTCGCCTTTGTTTTGGGACTTTTGTGGTTAGGTGAGTGACTATGTAGTTTATTGCTTCAGTGGAATGGTGTCGTTTTGCTGACTTGAGGACTACTTTTATAAAATGCCAAGTTGAGCCTTTAATTATGCAACCTGTTTAACCTCATCCACGTTTGAGGCAATTGAATCAAAGTGCTCTTAACTATTAAAGCATTCACTTCTTATTCTTAGATCGCATTGTCATGTGGCACCCTTAGTCACTCATTATTATCACACAAAGGTCAACTTTTTGTGCATTTTAAAAATGTCGCTCCACTTTTTTCTGTGATATTTAGTAAACCCGGTAAATATTTTTCCTAGTGGAAGTGCATGTTTTCTTGTGGGAAAGTGGTGGTGTTAAGCTCTCCCACAGTTTTAGCCTCGATTTTGTAGCCTCAACACTTTTGTTTTGTTCGAGAATGGTCAATGGTTTACCATTAACTCTTTTGTAGCAACCGTGAAACCTGTTCGATTTACGAAAAGTGGCAGCGTGGTGTATGCGCGCAATCAAGTTGTCTGGCACTGAGTGACGATATCTCCTGTGTTTCTTTTTCCCAACCCTGTGGCAATTGCCATTTTTTGTATGCATTTTCATTAATGAATTGAAAGCAGCCACCAATTGGTTCCAATTACTGCCCAACTTCCTGCCTGTGAAGTAACTAAGATTCGTATACACCACTACTCTATTGGGTGGGATTTTGAAAAATTTCGCAATAAACTGTAAGGCACGAGTAAGTAACAGCTGTAAATCATGCGCAATCTGCTGGTGGGTGGATAATCAGCACTGTCAAGCATGACGGATGGTTTTAAAAAGATGTCAGCGGTCTACAGGTATTTGTAAGGGAATCAGGGATTTTCTTTTAAGAATGTAATTGGCGTTTCATAAATGTAACTCTCCTTTATTGTGATACGGAAGCAGGAAACAGGAGGAATCAACACTGTTCCGCTTGGGCTCATTTATGTTGGTGGCGTTGGTTTTGGTGTAGTGTAGGGTTTGTGTGAATCTCGTGTAAATACAAAGAAGGTCACCTTTTACTAGACTGTTCACGTCGGTGCGATCTCACTATCAGTAGGCCTTAATTGGTCCACCCAGACCTTTGTACCTCCACTCTTCAGTAGGGTTTCGCCACAGGCCCGAGTGGAACCAACTATGCTTGTTTTAGGGGTGAGATAAAGTGGTCACTGCAAAATGGTGTAGGTCACAAATTACTTTGTCGTTGCTCCTCATCCTTCAGTTTGAGCAGGACAGCACAAAATCTAGACTTCCTGGCGCTACAAAAGGGGATGAATACTCTTGGGCACCAATTTTCAGTGTTTAACCGATTTTGGGCTTCATCAATGCCTTTTCTGCGAGGGATGCTATCCTGCAACAACGATGCATTTCTCCCCAATGGAGAAACAAGCCTCCTTCTCGGCAGGAGCTGCAACCTGAGGGGACATTGGATAAAGTTTTAAGAATAATGCCACTGTCTTATTTGGCATGCAAGAGCTTCCTAATTAAAACAGTCATGCCTGAAATTGCGTGAATAATGGATGTATTAGCTTTAACCAAGTCATTTCCGGATAGCCTCAACGACATTCGCCCTTTCAATTGGCTAGTAGATCTTTTTACAAGCCTAGGCTAATGAGCTTTCATAGTCAAGGATCGTGTTGTATCCAATTTCTTTGTGATTATGACAACTAAATACTAGTTGTGACATTTTTGCATTTGTACGTTTTAGTTTAGAGGCTGGCTTGTAGAAAAGCTAAAGTATCACCATTTGTGCTGATCTTAATTTAAGAATTGGGCTCTCGACTTCTGCCTCAATAGTGCTGCCGCTCGCACGTTGACGCATGTCAACCACTGTGCATAAAGTTCTCTCAGTATTCTACATTTACGGTTAGCAGTTTTGTATAAAGCTTAACGGTTCGAATCTTTCCAATGAAGAAATGGAATCGCCAAAATAAAGTTACTTCCACCCTGTAGCCATTTAGTTAAAATTGGAGAACATCGGTGCTTTAGCAGGTTTGTCGATCACTGGAACTGTCATTCGCTGTGCCGGAAACAACTATCCTTCCATAGGTCAAATGGTTTATGGACAAAACATTGCGCACTGCCTCGTGCAAGGAAAGCACTTAGGGTGTTCTTCGAAGAATATCGTCTGAAGAGTGTCATTTACGAAGAAGCCTTAAGGGGAAGACGAAATATAATATTTTCACTGGTCAAAGCCTCGCCTATTTTGATGAATTACCCCCAATTAAAGCACTTATATTCTGCCGAAATCTAAGCATTTGTTGTAAACCACTCACAGGTGACTACCAGTAGAATTGGGAAGCCGTTTAAGAACACCGATTCGGTGACCAATCTGATAGCCGGGGTTAGGGTTATGCTGTTCAACGGTCCGACGCCACAGTGTCGCGGCTGACCGTCTTCACAAAACACCTTTATTCCTTTACCCAGACGATAACCGAGCCTCTAAATCCACACCGTTCCGTGGCGAGTACAACCAATTTGCCCTAAGGGCTGTGCACAAACAAGTTGGTCAAAATAAACAACGAAAAGGTGATCTATTCTCTGGGAGGGAAATGCCTTCTGGCACCGTCTCGACTTATAAATTAATGATCGTGAAAATTATGAATAAGTCTCTTTACTTATCCAATTAAGACGAAAGAGTCTTCCAAATTTTATTAATTACGGCTCATTAAACAAATCGAAAGAACTACTTTAGGTGAGCACCGCAACAAGGAGATAACCCAGAGTGCCAGAAATCGACACATACAAGAGGAATTGCAGTCTTTGGTGTTGTGCCGAATAAGCCTGGAGCGTGCTGTGGTCAAATAACCCAAGGGTATGCTCTCGTTTACGGCAGAAAGGTAGCTTGGGTCTGCGAAGATGGTGTGAAGAGGGAGTGAAGTGAATACTGTTGGCAGGGGGGGGGGGAACAGAGGACCCAGTTTCAGTAGATGGGGAAGCAGGCCACTAAAGAAGAGCAGCTGTGTCATCAGGTTTGTTACCGATGCTGATGACCGTGAGTCCGGGGCTGGAGAGAGGGATTGTGGTATGGTTGGAGAGGGAGCAAAAGTTGTCGCTTCCTCCGCCAATTTGCTGCTGAGGTTGACAGGCTCCGTCTGTGGCGGTGGGAGAATGAACGTGTGTAGTGGTGGTGCAGTCGGCAGGGGCAGGTGGCAGCTTGACCGCCTCAACTTCATCGGTGGATGACAGAGAAGAGCACTGGGGGGGCGTTTTTGTCCTGCCAGACTCGACGGGGCTGCTATGTCGCAGACGAGGTCACATAGAATGGTGGAAAACTTTGTCCGCTCCAAATCCCGCCTTACTCGGTCACAGGTTTCAATCAGGAGAGCAAGCGGGTCGGAATTCGGGGGACTCTTATAGGCACAGCATAGATGACGGGCAAAAAATTCGTTTTAGTGTACACTCTCTCGATTATCACTCTGAAAAATGATACTATTTGTGTGAGTCAAAGCGTACATGACAAATTATTCAATGATGGACGAGAAGCTTTAATCAGCGAAAACCGAAAGCAGATTCCCTTCCAGCACTTATCAAATCGATGTTCGCTACCAGAACGATGACCCAGATCATTACAAAGCTCTTCGGCCTTCGTGCCCTTCTGCACTCTATGCCTCTAGACAACCAAGTCGTAGACAAATGGTGTGTTGGCAGAAGTTAAATTAAAACGTTCTGCATCAGTTTAAGCTTTTGACAGCAGCAAAAAATATCTTTATTGTAAACCAATAATATTATGCAAAGATACAAGCGAATGCTAATTTAATGAACCTGCTACCTAATATAAACAATTTTAACGCAGTTAAAGTGAGAGAGTTGATTAGACTAAATTTGATGTGCTGGTGTGTTTAATTAAGCATAACCTCCCATTTAGTTTAAACAAATCAGCGGATCAATTAATGAGTTATTAAGGTGCTATCCTCTACTTTTGACTGTTTAAGAATACAAAATGTTACTAAATTAGTTAAATCTGAGTTTGTTGGATTTGCGTTGGTTGTTTATAGAAGATTATTATTCATTTAAGCATCATTAGCAAGGCTATTAAATGGCAATCTGAAGCATTTGTTTAAAAAAAGCTATCGAACACACACTTGTGCAGATAGAATAACCCCGAGTACTCACCGTTTCCAAACTATGCGGATCAATGTAGTTTGTGCAGAAAGTTTTGTCAATTTCAAGATAAGAATTTTGGGTGCTGTTGCAAACTACGGCCTTTCTCGAGGTAGGAACCATGACTACCTGCTCGAATAGCTGAAGTGTGCAATTTTTAACATCAACCTACCACCCCCTGCAATAACTTGTCTGACCGTTGCCTGATTGGCTAGATTGCATCTTGCGACGGGCCAAAGGTCGCAAATGATTGGACAGTAAATTGCGCGGTACGCGCATGTGCGTATTGGGCGCTCTGTGCTGAGTAAGCGATGGCATTACACCGCGGTTGTTGGGACTTATGATAAGTGCATGAGATTTCACTATCGGTGCAATAGAATCAGTGAGACGATGTGATAGTTCCACTTGTTCTCACCGCTCACAACTTGGAATTTCCTCCGTAATGGAACAGTCTTAAAACGGTTCTCTTGATTGTGCTACTCAAGGATCCATTTTCCATATAAGAGCCTTCATTACTACTATTAGGTTTTGCTATGATTAGAACATACAACTGATGAGCGTTTTGTCTTTGGTTACGATTATATGGTTTTCGGATTATGGACTATCATTTCATCTTTTAAGACATCAACCTGTTTCCTCTGTGAGTTTTTAATGAGTTAGCTTGCTATGTTTTTCACAGTTAGTAATATTGAATCCGTATAGAGCACACCGCGAGACTCTACTTATTAAATTTCAAATTCTGACATCTCAGTACTTATAATCAGTTTTTGTGCGGTCCTTAACCTTCCAACATTGACGAATGTCTATCACAACCATTTAAAAATAGCTACATTTTTTTATTTGAAATCCTCAAATTATATGACAGAAATACTTTTTAAAAAGAGAGGAAGATACCGAATGTATGGTTGGTAAAATCCGATGAAAGCTAGTTTTTGCGAGCTCAATCAACATGTAGTGATTTGTTATCTATGGGAAAATAGTTTAATTTAACTAAACAAAGTTTACTGTCAAAACTTTTCTGTGAGTTTTTTAATCGAGGTGTAGTAAAAGTTTTTTTGAAAAATCATCTCTAGTACTAATGAGGATCAGAAGGCTTATCATGCACATAGCAATAAAAAATGGTATCGAATAAAATTTTTAGCTATTAACTTGGACATTTAATCATGGCGTCATATCGCAGCTGTTTGTCTGTCCCTTTTGGAATGAACATTCCTTGCTAGGCTTCACATCAAGCAATGCCCTCCCTTATACTTGATTATTTAGGTCACCCCTAAATATGGTATTGGTTATTCCGTTATGCTTAGTTAATCTTCAACCGTTGTCAACATTTTATAGTTAGTGGAACGTTAACGAAGTGCTTGCAAAGGTTGCCAATCTCTGTCATGAGCCCATTTCCTCGTGAAGAACTGTTAATTACCACTGGCTATTAGAACCTCGGCATCAGTTGCGCCTTAGAATCATGCACAAAGTCCTTTTCTTCGGTTTGTTTGCAAAAGTAATCAACTTTTCTTTGATTGATTGGAACCTCATGCAACTTTTCCATGTACCTTTTAGTTATACACTTCGCTGCTCCTATTTTGGATATGTAATTCCGCTGGGTAAAATAACCCACTCATGGGGTTTTATTAGGCGAACTCCGACATCCCCTGTTTTCGTATTTGGTGCCAGCGTTTCTGGGGTCTCTTTACTCCAATCACCAATCGAGTCACCCTGTGCGTGCGCGTACCAGTTTTAGATAACCGTAACAGTAACCCCTACCACAACCACATTGTTTTGTTCAGTTCAAGCACCCTAGCCACTGTTTGCTTAACCTACTTTGCGCGGCATAACGACCAACCGCTTCGCACGACACCTGATTGCGTCTGCAGAGGCATGTGCGGGTATCTCGTGGATCTGCCCACGAGTCAAAGTAGTTTGAATAGCAAAATTCCGCACGCACACCCAGAACCAGTGACTGTGCGTAACGCAAAACGGGGTACAGGAGAGCGAGAGGGATCTGGTTACAGTACCCCTTCTTCTTAACCGCAATGCTTAATCACCCCTCTGTGGCGTGTCCGTTAGCATTTACATTGAGACCTAATTGCTGAATAACAACATCCTCGGCACACTTATTGCAGTATTCACTGATGTTTTAGCGGTTGCTCAATCGGATAACTTTTCATGAGGATTGGTTGCTTCATCAATTATAACGCAAATCCAGACGCAACTTACGGGGCGAATAGGTTTGATACCAACCTACGCATTGTCAAAACTGGAACTTACGTTAATGGCATCATCTGCCGCTTTTCCATGCCCATATTGTATGACAAATATGAATTCACTAGTGACACCAAATGAAGATTAATTGCAACATCTGCCATGAAAACAGCTTAACTTGTTCAAATGTCCCCTTTGAAGGTGCTAGCGACTTACTCGTACGTCTGACTGGAAGAGCACATGAAGAGCCACTAGCGTCGGGGTCAATAACACCATCATTGGTAGTTTGCTTCATGTCGGCTTCTCACACTTTGATCATTTTACGACGCTTTTGCGGTCTAGCTACTGCTACACCACAACCGACAGACTAAGTCGGCGAGGTCCACTGAGTGGCCTTTGAGGTTCCTTATCTATTATGTGCTTACAACAATCATTTTCGCAGCGATTGAACTTTGTGGTATCACCGCAATTGTAAAAATCATGAAAAAATAGTCCCTTTAAGGGAATAATCAACTTCACGAATTACATTAATTTATTAGAACGGAGAGGCAACTTTGTAAGGCGTGAGATGGTTGACTTAACGTAAAGCTTAATGATGCTCTTGGTAAGAAAAAACAGGACGGCAGAACTAAACTTACTTTTACAAGCAATGTAACTAAGAGTTTTTTACGAGGATTTTGAACAAAATGCTGGCCTTTGTAAGGCGCATTTTAAATCACACAAGGTCTCCACTTTCCTGGCTTTCCACGTCAAAATTAGGGCCTCCACCGCATAGCTTTTCCAACTTTATTTCTTTGGCTGAAATTTTATTAATAAAACAAGGCGAGTTCCCATCATTAATGAGGACGTTCGCGTCTTGCCTATTAAATAAGCTGAATGAATACTGATGACTGAAAAGTATTTCATTACTTAAATAGGGTAAGTAACATTTTGTTTTATTTGATATTTTTCGGCAAATCTAAGTCAAAAAGAACAGTTTATGCTGAAGGAGAGGTTAAATAATTCAGTTGTTAAAGCGTGCATAGGTGAATAAGTGACGACCATTAGAAATCTACAATTACTGTCTAATTTTTTCCCAGCCTTACCGCGCTTAAGAGAGGAAGTTGCATTCTCCAATCCTGTGTCCAGCTCAATAAAGCAAATTTGTTCGCTAAGTTCGCATCGGAAAAGCCACCGGCTTGAGGCAAATTTGCTACTATGAACTTGTAGGTGAAAGACTGACACTGTTCCCGATTTAAGGTCCTGATGAAGATAGCAGGCTAGATGGACTTTCAGACTCTGATATGGTGAAATTCGTAGATTGGAAGAATTCCTATTTATGCTAATGATAACGTCCCTAATAGCCATCCGTAATTAATCCGTGCCATTGTGAGAGATTCGAGGGTTCCCCACTTAAACATACTTTACATCTAGCGAACCGCAACCTAATTTCACACTTTCAACTATCAACGAGTCGTAGACACTTTTTAACGAAAAACATCTAGCTCGAGGATAGAATCATCTTTTCGTACCTCACCAACTGCTCTATTACGTTAAAGCTTTCTTGCAAACATAATAAAGGCAAATGCATTTTTAAGAAAACTTTTAGCAAGTTGTAATTCAAGAATTCTCTTGCCTTATGGTAAGCTAAAGGAGTTAACTTTTGTCTTTAATTATGAAAATACTACTTTTTGGTGAGTCCCATCATTAAGAATCTATACACACAGAGACGCGTGCGGACATTTCGTCAAACAACCATAAATGCAAATCAAGGTGTGCATATCAGCCTTAGGTAAATGGAAGTAGAAATTGTTGTTGGTAATATTCGGTAGAACCGTGTGATCAACACGTGAGTCACTAAGATACGCTCTGCATACATTCCCATCAGAGCTGCAGGGAACTTGGCGGGATGAGATGAATCACTAAGTGGACCATAATGCTGCAGGGCTGTGGAACACAAGGAGGTAACTGGAGCCTGAGGGGTAATTGTTTGTGCCCAAATGCTGTGATCTTCTTCCATAAAATCTGCAGAATGTGTGCGTGGTCGTGTGAGTGGGTGGGTTCGGCTGGGCGTTGGCAGTGGGCCTGACAACCGAAGACGAGTTCTTCGCGTTCGACAAGCAGACATGATAGCATTTACCACCTTCAGATAAGCTCATAAATCGATGCAAATGTGCGATAGAAAAGCAATACTTTCTGAGAAGTTATGCTAAAATAGAATGTGAGTGAGAGAAGAAATCCTGAATCACATCCACATTCGATTGCGAGATTTCGGTATTTTTAGGTAACTTTACGAATTTTTAGCTCTAAGATTTCCAGTAATTACTGATGATATCCAGCAACTAACAAGTAAAAAATCGTTCTGAGTAAATTGGGTAACATAACATGGTTGAAGAGACGCAGACCAGCTAAATTGTGCAACACAGCACAGTAGTCATTTAAGCAAGCAACTCGCGTAGATACTGCGCTAAGGCCTACAATGCATCGTTAAAAATGAAGTGTCAAGGCCATTTAAAATAGAATTCTCCTTGCATTGAATTTGGCACCATTTAATTCTCCACATTTAATATGCAAGACATTTTATTGCGTGGATGCTGAATAAAACCGCGATCCATGTCTTAGAAATGCTTAAATGATAAAAAGCAGGTAATAGAGAAACTCAAAATTCTTAGAGTTTTCAATAGCTTTGAATAGGTGGAAAACAGCAGCAGTAGAATAATAAGGGAGATGTGCGTCAAGAAGTTATCTTGACATCGTATCTATCTAGTAATCGTCAAAAGATCGGTACTCCGACATAGGTTCCTCCGGTTCCAGTCCAACCTCGGGTTCGGGTATGTCATGGCTGTCCAAAAATTCCTCAGGACCGTAGTTCTCGTGAACAATGGACATTTGGCCGTTCTCATCGTCGTCGTCTGAGAAGTAGTTGCCTCGTTTTCGAATCATTGGCCTATATCGTCTGTGTTCCTGCAACATTTCGATTGTTGGGCGTGATGAGTCGGTGGATTTGTCACTGTCGTTGTCCTCAATATGCCTACCACGGTAAATGAGTGCGGACAGGGGCATAATAGTGGGTTTTTTTTTCTTCCCTTGGGCAGGAGGCCTATATCGCTTGGGAGGGACGGCTGGAGGTCCTTCAATCTCACCTGCAGCTATGTTCGTAAACACAAAGTCTTCAAATCCTGAGGATGTGGTTCCATTGACAAAAACTGCAGTTTTTCGGTACTTGATCCAAATTACACCTGCCAATTCGGCTGCGGACGACGGCCCTACATTCATGTTGATAAAGCGCAGTAAGAGAACTCCGTCCTGACCAAGGATATCCTCGGAGAATATCCTAGAGGCTTGTAAATCATCCTTAGTCTTAAAGACATCGGCAATTGAGAGATGGTGATGCTGCTTCTCCCTGTCCTTACCATCTGGTAGAACCTTGGATGGAAGCTGCGATTTGGCAGCGGCGATGTTGAAGTAAATGCAAATGAGATTCCTGATGAAAAGCACTCTCACCGAACTCACTAGGAGTCTGTGAACACAAGTGAAAATGCACAAATTAAAGACCAAAAGTCTTATTTTAATTTAACACTGTCAAGAGTGTGTGATCACGATTACTCACATGAAGCTATGTTCGTTTACTTATCTTTTAGTTAAGTGGAAATTCGAGCAGCATTACAAACATGCGCATGATTAACGATTAACTGTATTGGAGTACCCGAATAGTAAAATGTTTTGTCTCAAAGCGCCGCGTATTGGCTTAAAAGTGAAATCCCATTCGCTAGAAATCCCTCTACCGTCTATAGTTGCCCCATCGCCCAGTTCCGCGAAAGACAAAACACCAGGGTCGATGTATGCAATTATCCGCTTTAATTTCCCATTTGCCTAACTGTTCCAACATCTGTAGGAGTTTAAGAGAATTATAGAGGCTTTTGACTAACACTTTTATGTCCCTTATGTTCCGACACAAATAACAGATTCATTCAGGAACACTTAGTGCGCATTAAGTAGTCATAAAAGGATGTAACAGTAAAGTGTTACACAAACAGGCCATTGTAAAGGGATATAGCACTCAAAAATGGGTCCTGTTGTGCTACTCTTGATGGTTTTTAAATAAATCTTAACGGCTTTCCTAACTTAGCTAAGTGGCTCTGAAAATAAGGTGGTTATGTACAACTCATCAAGGCTGTAGTTGGCCTGTAATGTAAACAAAAATTTTGATATTAGAGTCGGGATTACATCGATGACCTCCTCACTTTTAGTTGAAGCAATCTACTCCACCCAAAGGGCGAGCAAGTTGACGAATTCCGCTTATTTGTCACATTAATTTTCAAGTAATGCTTTTGCACAAAATTAAAAGGGATGGGAAGAAGAAGAGTACTCACTTATAGCACCATCGAAGAAAACTGAGAAGGTTAAGGAGGGAGATGAAGAAGAACCAGAACCAGAGGAAAATGTAAATTTTCTCGTTGAAGATGTTGATGCGGAGGACGCACTGGATGGTGTAGCGATGCTGGTTGCTGCCCATGCGACGCAGCTCGAAATCGCACAAGGCAACACGCGGGAAGGAGCCCGTCTGGTCCCAAAACCGCGTGTTCATCAGGTCGCGCAGTGTGTCTATACCGAAGATGAAGGCCTCGCCGTTCAAGTACCTTCATGCAACATACAAAATAGGCTTCACAAACCTCAATTTACTTGTGGCGCAGTTCTCACCTACCCACTGGGGTCGATGCTTATCGAAACTGGTGAGACACAAATGAAAACGTGGCCTGGTATTGGTGAGGAATAAGTACTGCCACTTGCTTCAGTTCTTTGATACCACCTGACTAATGGCGGTACAGCGTATTTTATGCCCTTAGCCTTTTTCACTGTGCAGGAGAAAGTCACGCTGAACATGAGAAAAGCAAAAACTGGCAATTATTCTGTGCCAGCGCCGTCTTCACTCTTGGTGATTTCAGAGAATTCAATTTATCAATCCTTTTGGACATTGTCTTAGGTCCTACACAACTATAAACTACGATTGGCAAAAGTAATGTTAAATTTTGACTTTTATAGCTTCCTACAACACAAACTATGGTCTATTTAGTCCCTTTGTCAACCACTTTGTGAAATGCATTAATTTCTCATCTCTCAAAATGTGGAATGTTGTTTCTTAATCTAGAGGTCGAGCAAATGTGCTCCAAATTTACGCTCTAATGGATAAGGAGTGCTTATAAAAGCAGCCTGGTGGATTATTCATCTTCCTTTTTAGATTTGTTGCTGAATTCCAAATGGATAATTTGTAGTCAAATGCACCGAATTGTTCCTTGGAGGCAATAGTGCTGGTAATTTCGGTCACAACAGTCACCTTATGCTTTACCAAACCCTAAGGCGCTTCGAAAAAGGGAAAGAATAGAACAAAATTTATTCCAATGCATCAAGTGAAGAGTCGGTACTCTAGGAAGGCGGTTGACTGTCCCCGGAGTTGCATACGCACATCCACATGCTTGTTTTTGCGTAGCCCAACCACACCTCTTTCACCATACCACTTTTGAGTTCCACAGTTTTCGTCACATTTAATAAACTGTCCCGTAATTTTTGAGGAAGTTAAGAAAAACCCTAATCTATGTATTAAAGAATTGTGTTTTAAAAACTTGCGAATAAGCGCTATTTAGAAATTACCTTTTCTACACTCGCTTGTTTCTTGTTCATTTTTAAGCTCCATGGACTTGACTTATTCGCACAGACAAACAAAAGATCCCAGCAGATTTTGCCTGACATTCAACTTTTTCAATAGAGCAGGAAAGAATCTTTTGGTAGATCAGAGAGTGTTTAAAAGGTTGCAACAGTTTGATTAGTCCGCGATGCTGATGGTAGCAGGGATGAGCAAATTCGGGAAATCTTCATTTGTATGTACTTCAATGTAATTATGAATTTTCCCAGTGCAAATCAGGATTGCACACAAGTTTGATCATGTCTGTCAGATGGGAATGACTAACAAAGCAAATCGTCAGAAACAAGGAAACAACTCCTGTTGAGTGGGGAGCTTAGCCAAAATGAACTGATAATTCGCATGCTACCTGGAGTGATGAAGAGTGGGAACTACGCTGGGCAGAGAATACACATTATGTGTCTATCGAAGAATGGCTTTTACATTGAAACATAAGCGAAGATGGGTAAGAATTGAGGCAAGCGAAAACTCAGGTTTTTTAATGGTCTTTAGGTTTTGCCGAATGAGAGGTTGGGATAACTACTGTTTGTGCAGCAAGGTATCACCAATTTCACGTGTTTTACAGTGATGCTATTAAATGCTATATCTCCTGTTAATAAAGTGCAGACGAGTTCCTCCATGCAAGGAGAATGTAGGAGCAGGCACCCTTGTTGACAATGAGGAGGTAAATAGGGCTTATTTGCCTCATTGCTGCATGTAACTACCGCATCCAGGTTTGGGTGTGTGAGGAGGGCATACTGCACTCGCGATCAGGCTCCTTGCAGCAGATAGCGGCACAAGAGCACGAAATGAGGGTTGAGCATCCCATTGCCAATAGCCAGGTCCCCAAAGCTCCCAAGGCTGTTGGCTGGGGGGAATGCCTCTTTAGTGTCATTGGACAGTGGCAAGAACAAAAATTACTTAAAAGTTAGTTTGAAGTTGCTACAGCGGATCTGAATGTTGAATCTGCTCAGTTGTACTGCTCTAGACATTCACTTCGCTTGTAAATCTCTAATGGCTTCGGTAAGGCTCAAGTCAATTCTATGCTATCTGAAAGTCCGTGAATGAGTAAAACCACGGTTTGGAGTTGACAGCGATTAGCCTGATTAAGGGGGCCCGGGAGCTAAATTGGATGGCTCGTTTCAATTTTTTGCCACAAAATCGTGCAAATCTAAGACGTTGATATAACTCATACAAAAATATTATACAGTTGTAGGGAAGCCAAATGAGAATGGCTGTATGAATTCACCAGAAATGCATATCATGCGTCAGTTATTCGCAATTCGAAGGATTTATAAAAACGTGCGACAAGGCATTTCTGCGCCAGGTCGCTGGGAAAAATGAACCGAAGACGGCATTTAGATTTCCGAATGAAAAAGTTACTAAAGATGCTTGAAAAAAATCTATTTCACCAGCAAAAATGACTGCAGTAACTTGTAATCAAGATTAACTCATAAAAAGATAATCACCGCAATACCTAGAACCATTTAGCCTGAGACATGAACAAGTCCCACATTCTTTTATTACTCCGCTTTTTCTCGAATTTACGATAGGATGTTAACAAGGAATGCGTGTTCACCTCCTACCATTCAAAAAATATGCATGCATATTCACACACACGCTCAAGTTAATGTTTTTTGATATGTCCCATGGATGGAGGAGGAGTTATCGCTTTAGGGTATAAAGAAAATTCTCGACATCTCAATACTTCTTCAATAATCTATCTAAAATGTGACAATCTCCTCAACCCCCACTAATGATTCCGCAATAAACCTACTAGCATACCGAAGGAGTGTCCATTGGCACTCATTTGTGCTGCCTTGATACGCCCATCAAATTTTCCTATTCCTTGTGAGTCCATTAAACCAAGTATACAGGTGAGAATGGGGTAGCAATGTGAAACCATAAAATTAGTAATGGGTTAGGGAAAAAAATGAGCCGATATAACACACCTGCGATTGGCCAAAGCGATGCTATGGGAATTGTGTGCACAAAATAGGCAACCTCGAACCGACCATTCCGAAGGTGGCTCAGTTGGTTGGGTACGATGAAAAGAAAAGCCTCTAGGGAGGGATGGAGGCCAGCTGTGGGCCAGAACAAACGCGTCCGCTGACTCAAGGCTGTGCGTAGCGCAAAAGTACGTTGTCAATACAAACGCGCTTTTCTTTCAAGAGATACGGTACCAGTTCAATCATGTTTTTATTTGTGCAAATCAAGAAGAATTGTAAACGCCAACTGAGCATAGACATCTGGCATAATCATCCAAACTGGAAGCAGGTTTGACTTTGTTTTCGCTTAGCAGTGTATTTCAGTCACCCTGTCTCCAAGTCAGCTTCACCTTGGGAGATTGAATCCAACAGTTAGGACTGTAGTGCAGGGATCGTGGTTACCAAGGTGTCCAACATTGCACCGTGTTGACTGCCGCCTGTTGGTCACCTTAGTGTCGCATATCTGACATCTTTCATATTTATTCAACCTTTGCATAGATTATGGGCCTTTTGAAGCTTTTGTTAACCAAAATGGTCAAAAAACAAATTTTAGATAGTCTTTTGATTCGATTGTGGGGAAGAAAGTGGAAGCAATATTTGCTTTGCCGATAGATAAATCAACATCTTTCTGCGACAGTTTTGACCTATTGAAGATAATCAGCGAAGTGCCAAAAGAAAGGTGTTTTATTATTTAAATTAAAGGCTCTCAAAGGCCAGAAGTTTGGACACACAACAATACGTTCAAGTGGCAGTTGTAAAACGAAACACAATGATATGTACTATGCATACTGGTGTTAATGCGGGCTTCGAGATTGTTACAAGCGATTTTTGAAACCCAAATGTTACATGTTATATCTAATCATTAAAATTCAGCTAAGTTCCCAGAACCTAGCCAACACCAATACACCAAGAGACGCTGATACCCATATCTGCTCCCATTTCAAAGTAGTGTAATAGTCTCGCCTCAATTTCACTTTACTTGTTGGGGTTGGCGTAAACAGAACTGAATAAACACGTGTCAAGCCGTCCCACTTCCTCCTAGAGCCTTCATCTATAGGTGGCAGGTGGTGCTCTCTCCCAGGCATACTAGTTGTTGTATCCAAAACACACATTCAAACGCCAAGACAGAACTCCCTCCACCGACAGATGGAGCGTGTCGGTCGCGTTCTCCCTGCCAGTGGATGAATAAGTGCAGCCTAAGGCGCGGACCAAGTCAAATCACTGGCGTTTGCGCTAAGCAGGGAGTCTCTAGGTTGCCTTTAAAATTGATGTAGTTTTGAGAAAAAACACCAAAAAGTTTCTTTCACTGATAGTGCCATGCCTCCTTTAAAAAACGTTTCAACTTTGCATCTGTCGAAAAACAAGTTCCGTCGAGAAATCTCGTGGCCAAAACAATAGGATTGCCCAAATTTGAACTGATCCAAAATGTTCGCTAAAATAGCCTTCCGGAAGCAATTAGTCCTTCCAATACAGTTAAAAAAATTTGCTCCGGTTATTCTCAGTGGGTAAGTTTAGCTAAACAAGCCTATCAGTCACTAAAATATATTTCTACAAAACAAATCTTTCACAAAACCCCGAAAAATCTGTTCTAGCTCCATCTGCAAATAAATTGGAGTAGATAAGGAGAAGACAGACAGGACTAACATTGTGTACCCGATTCTCCTGGCACAATAAGACCTAAATCACGTTTCAATACAACAGACGAGGATCACTTGGATAGCCGGGAGCAGTCAGTATGTTTGCCCAGCGGTAACAGTGGCGGTTTAGCACGGAACTTAATAAATGCTGAAACACCAATGGGCACGATTTTCTTTCCGTGCATAAGGCCCCGACTTGTGAACAAAAAGTTCCCTATTGCTAGAGGAACTTTAAGATGCAAAATTATAAGAATGCCATAATACTTTTGTTTCGCGCGGTCATGCGTGTTGGAGTTCCCTGTCCGTTGGTAAGTGCATAAAAAGATACCTGAGAGACACTTAAAATTAATTTCCGGTTAAAACGAAACTGAGACAAAGCTGGATCTTGAGGAGAGATTCGGCCCAATCCAAACTGGCCTCTTTCAAAGGGCAAAGCCGTTTCAAGAACGAGCCCGAAATAGCCCTAGCCTATTTGTCACATGGCTTGGTAGCTGGTTGATATTTACAGAGAAGGAAATGATTGCAACAAAAGGCTGCGGTTGCTAGTATATTCATAGTTGACATTTATAGAAAAATTAGATGATAATATGCAGTTTGTGCTGGTAAAGCGGGAAGTCAAATACCTTTCCTTCTAGGGCGGAATGGCTTGGCTAAAAGGCAACAGCAAGAGGTGAAAAATCCAGTTACTTGGAGGAATGCATTCTTGATGGAATAAAACATGATAAAGCGTGACGAGAGAGAGAGAGAGCCTTGAATGAAAGGGAATCTGAGACGAGTGGAGGAACTAAAGTAGAACCACTAAATTTTTCAGCAAAACTTTGGAAGCGATTTTCGTGTACTAAGAGTAAGCGAAAGGTTAGAAGTAAAATGATGAAATTTTGGTAAAAAGCGGGAATGTATGCCCTGTTGTTTTAAGTTATGGTCGTCCAAGTCAAATCGCAGAAAAAAATTACGGTGGAGCAATTATCGCCCAAAATGAATCCAAAATTGAGCAGATTTAATGAAGTGGACGTAAAGCTTGGCAAAGCATTTACATTCAAACAGCATCTTTTAGTTCTCGAAATCGTAAAAGTGACATGGAAAACGGAAGAGAAAGGGAAATCGGCAAAAATGGTCGTGCGAAGATGCGTTTGAGGGGCAGATTTACTGACGATCTTATAGGCAGCGTAATTCACTTAATTTAAGCTAAAGCGATGCGCGACTGCACGATGTTAGCCATTAATCAATGCAGTGTGAAGTCTGGACAACTTACTTTCCTGCCACAGACAACACAGTGGATAAATATGCTTGATTAAAATGACTTTTCAGCGGCACTCTGTTCATCCATAGGAAAAAGGAGTGCCATGAGAACAACCCAGCTTTAAATACAAATTCCCATGCCAAAATTTTGGACTCACTGAACAGTAAAGCTCCGGCTAATCTCAACTCCCAAATAAGGTAGCCTTCTCTGTACCCAGTTCACAAACCTGATGGCGTCTTTCTTCTGCAATTAGCCAGAATGTGGAGTGCCATGGACAAACATGTTTATAGTCAATTTAAAAATTGTTCGATCATAATGCTACATCTAAATTAAACGGAAAAGGATAATTCATGACAGGGAAATACTATCAAAACATAATTTTGATACTGCTTTTGGATGGGATATAAATAATGACAAATATGTTTGCGCTGGTGAATTGGAGCAATATGGTGGAGAAGTAACGGTTACCAGTCCTGACAGAGGTCACTGTTTTAGTCTTTTAGTAAGGAAAGGGGTGGTCTACCAACTTTTGAGCACCACGAAAGGCATCGCAGTGCATACTACCTAAAAAATTTACCGACGACTCGCAATGGAATCGGAAAAGTAATTCACATTAAATCAAACAAGCATTCTCATGACGACAAACAAACTGAGTCGTTACCACTCTCATCGCGCGGACGTCGAAGTAAAATTGGCATTTTAATACGCGGCAATGACAGCAATGATGGGTACGAATTCAGTGAGACATACTTTCCTGTGAGAACGAGTTGAGTAGTAGAATTAGCCAGATAGAGGACCTTTACAGCAAGGTACAGGCCAGAGAGGTAAGCGGAAGAAGTGGGCATGCAGGGTCGGGGTCCGGGTACTCGTGCCTGTTTGGAGAAGGCGAGAGGCACAACAGGCGTGCTGAAACGCCGTCTACTCGTCCCATGTCTCTCGTCCGCTTTACCTTCAGCAATATTGAGCTGGGGCCAGCCCTTACCATAATGATGCTGATCAGCAGCCCTCGTCTTTTTGCCCCGTCGCTGGCGACGGAATTGACGGATAGCCAGAGCATCCTCCAAATGACGAACTAGACAGTTGATCAGGTCACGTCGCTGGTCCAGAGAGTCATTCAGATTCTTCAGATCACTTGACACCTCCATCACGGTTCTCAGCTAAAATAAAAACCACAATCATTTGTATCACTTCCTCATTAACATACTACGTATTGTGTCAAAAACACCACTCAGTTGGTTTTCCAATTCTGTTTTCTATTTAAAGTTAAAGAAATCTGAAGGGTACGCTCTCTCGAAGATTGAAGTATCTGAGGCGTAGTGCAAATTTTACAGAGAATGAGCAAATTTAAATTAAGAAAGGCAATAACCTCCTCCAATTTATTACGATGGCGAGCGTTCACCTGTGTGACACCAATGGAGGCAGTCAAAGCCGATTTCTGCGCCAGGGTCTAGCCTGCATCTTAAGCATCCCATCAATCATTGGAGAAGCACAAATGCAGTTAGTGGCTCTACCGGCGGTGTACTGAGGACTCCACTGTCTCCAACAACATGCTACGATGGGAACATGATTAAATCTATGCTCATTGTTTTGAGCAAGTAATTTATAGCGGGAAAAAGGGATGCTGAGCTCTCTGAGTTTCTGGGGTAATCACTTCCAGCTTTTCAAGTGATTGGCTTTAAATAATTCTTCCTTGTACCATCGAATGGTTCTGAAAACAGGAGAAAATTAAGAATTCATGGAAATATGCCAAAGCTGGCACTATGATACACAAAAAATTCGACTAGTTTAAAATGACGGAGGAAAGGATCCCAACTCATTCAGATGGCGGCTGGAGAGCGAGTGCTTGCAACCCTGCAATTATCCAAGCGGGTTAACTGAGTCGGTGAACCGCAAAGGAAAGTATCTCACTAAGAATTAAAGAGTTAATTTCCTCTACCATCGCATTCTTATCCATAAAATCTCGTTTTATTACAATTCCACATGGTGGGTGCTTTACGCCCATTCTGTGATGCAAAGTTAGTATTCGGTTGTTCCCAAAGTTTTTTAAAAATAAAAACGAATGCAATAAACCTTTGATAACAATTTCATCCCAATATTTCTTTGGACGATGCTGTAACGAGAACTGACATTGCGCTTTTATCATTTTTCTTCGATGTAGGTTAATAGGGTCTGAAATTCAATGCATACCCACCACGACGGTTTAGAGGCAAAAAGTTTTCGCCAATTTTATTTTTGATAGTGACAAAGTAGGGCAAATAAAATCCCCAAATCCTTAAGCCTCTCAGGCTATTAAAAGATGATAACTACTTACCATGGTGACTAATAACGGTGGGATAGGATGATGCTAGAGGCATCAATGCCACCAAGAGAATGATAATTCGTGCAACCAATTGTCACATAAGACCCATTTGGACGTTGTAGGTTTGGACAAATTGCCTGCTTTATAGTGGAAGAAGCATGACATTAACACGATATTAGTGCGGTAAACTATGCGCTGAGCGAAGGAATAAACAATGGTTTGAGAGTGCCCTATTCACTCCCTTCATGGATTCCAGTGACTCCGTGGTTCGGTAGAAAAGTACTATTGACAGTTAGTACTTTACGTTGTTCAAGGCTTTCATTATGATTGGCATTGAGAACATATTTAAATGCATATTAACATTTGTTGAGCTATGAGAGTTACTTCAAAACCCATTAAAAGGCACCTGAAGTAAGTAGTAGGAGTTGGGTAAACAGGATTTTATGAGCAGTTTTGAACTAAGGAGGCAGCTTCCGGAGACCATTCAAGAAGATCACTAACCAACTTCAAAGCCTTTCGGTCTGAAGCTCAACATTAAATTGGTTACTTTTGCTGATCTATATCATTCAATCAAAAGTGAACGCATTGCCAACGCAGCTGTGGATCCGTGGACTCGTTAACAAGTCATTTGATAAAATATCATAGTACTAGGATTAAGGAAATAAGTTGGGTCTGAACTTTCAATGTTAATTTATTCTGCAATTTATCAGCTCGTTGAATTGGGGAGAGAGATCACTGTAAATCATTTTTCCATTACAATATCATAACAAATTTCCCATAAGGTCTTGATAGAATTTCTGCCTCTCCCTCTTCCAATCATTCTTCGAAAAAAAGGCTCTCGTGAAGGGAACGAGGCGAATTCGTGAAGAAGCGGTTACCTACAAAATGAATCACCATTGGCAGTGTGACCTGCAAATCCTTGCATAAAATGAAAAGCGTACACAGTCATTGTCAAAGCCTATTTAGATCTTCAAAATTACGACATGGTATCGCAAAGGAGTGTTGAGGTTAGCAGATGTTTGCACTCGAGCAACCCATCACGCAACTCTCTGGGTTTTACATCAAATAGCCAAAATGCATAAGTAAATTAGTGTCTAATGGAAATTCCCATGCTATCAATGTGACCTTTGGGGTGCAAATCCTACCGATCCTAATGACCGCCAAAGGCCAAACAGAATTCACTTTTATTGCTCCAGTCTGTTGCAGTCAAGGCAACCTTAAAGTGCAGTCCACCCTTCCAGTAAACATTTAGCCACGTGAGGAGACGGCCCAGAGTTTCGGGTGTAGGTATCGCGTTCAGATGCCTTTGATATGGTTTTTTATATTGCAGCGCATGGGCATGAAATAAGGAAACCTGGGTCCACGCTATTAACAGGTAAGATAATCTTTTGCATGTGGCATTGAGTCCCACTATGCATCAATTAGAATGATCCGAGGGAAGCATTTCATTGTCATGTAAATCCTACTGGGCCTTATAATGTTTCAGGAAATTAACTGGGGTAATCTACAAATAGCGCTAGCCGGAATTCCAAATTTACGCAAAATAACAATGACTTTAATTTTAGGAATGGACTAGCATACGCGTTATGGTGCACTATTTACCAAAGATCTTGAAGAAGGCATTCTCAGACAAGTTCCTACCAATCTTCAATCGACCAGCACAGCAGTTTTATCATAATTTATCAATAGGTTCAACGATCCCGCAGTAAGGGAATGCAACAATAACAACAATTGAGACGTCCATACTTGTGTGGCATTCCCCCGTAAAGCTGTTTTGAGATGCTTATCCTTGGATGTTTTCCTTTATCGCCTCGGTGATTCCATCCTACCCATGTGCTTGCTCCGTGCCCAGGACCACATTCCTACGTTCGGTGTTACTGAGGCCAAATTTGCAAATAATGAATTCTTTTTTCGCGACAAATGAGTGGGAACAATTATTTTACGGTCATCAGAGATGCTAAAACTAAGCACAGACGAATTTGAATGAGATACTGGATGCGAATTTGCCTATGCCACACATGGCAATCAAGCAAGAACTACATGACTGAAATGCAGCGTCCGATGCATTGCTGCTCACAATGTCGCATTTCCTGAGCCCACTTCCAGTGTTCCCGACACACCAAACCAATGCATTTAAAAAGCACAGAATTATGCAAGGACCTATCAGTCGTAAATTTTAAGGTCAATGCACCCAGTAATACTTTAATGCGTGCGCGTAAATTGTCAGGCTTCTACATTAGGCCAGATTAAGGCATTTAATTAACAAATTTATGTCAAAAGTAATCAACAAATTTTAACATTTTTGAGATAGGCAAGTCACAGTTGCCAATATTAACTTAAAAGTGTAAACTTTATAATAATGGTCATTACTGCATATTTATGGATAATCAAAACCATAATTTAAGTGACAAGTTCCGTTTTAGCGCATTATTTCATAGAGGTATCCCACAGCAGAAAAAGATTCACGAATCAGACAAAAGCAACTACTACTGTGGTGTCGATGAACTAATTGGCGAGTCCTTCGCATGGCAGACACTCGACTTTGGCACTACTTTGAGTGAACCAAAAAGATTAATCACCACAGCCCAAGGCACTCACATTAATTCTTGATTGGGTATTGAAAAGTCGCCAAACAATGCAGGGGAGAACAAACAGGGCTGCCTGAATCATTAGAATGAAGGGGACCCATTGATAATAATAAATTTTCTTTTCATATCGAATGTCCTCCTCAATAGGCACCGTGGCCTGTGCTGGAGGGATGAAGTAGGTAGAAGTAACCCAGCACACCGTTTCCGCGTACTCGCCTTGCGCACCGGTGAAGTCATTCGGAATCCAACAGCTGATCGGTTTGCCCACCAACTGGCGAGAGAGGACAATCGCGGTGAAGAACATGAGGAGGTTCATGGTGTACGTGTGGTTTACTCGATCAACGAAGTCGTCGTCCGGACATGACCTGTCCTCCCCGACTGAGGCGCTTGAGTTAGTGATTCCATCGATTATCCGCGTGTCCATCACTTAAGCTCGAGGTGAAAGTCAAGGGCAAGTGGGCACCACGCTCATGTACAGTCATGCATGTGCGAAGGAGTGTTCACCAAGGCTAATTGTGTCACACCACGCTCACAGCCTAAGCTCATTGGTCGGAATAGGCAACCAGTGAACGTTCCGATCGCTGCCTCGGGGACACCAATTGCATGCTTGCGTCACTATGGTGTGACGCGGGAAACGCATTTCTGCATCGGTGTTCACACAACAATGTGGTAGCCACCCTGTCGAACAAAGCACCTGAGGATGTAAGAAATCTTCACAGCAATAACTTTGTTTCAAGATTGGCCCAGACTGCTAATTAATCCACAACATGAGTGGTAATTAATGGCCGAGTTCCAGTGTGGCAACAAAAAATGCATATCATCAAATGTTACATTGCAGAAAGGTGTTATTACCAGAACTTTTGTGCACACACAAAGGCTAAAGATGGTAGGGAACATGCAATCCCTTAAATAAATACTGCAACTTCGTAGAATTTGGAATGATGACACTGTTTCTTAGATTAGAAAATTCGAGATCTACATTTTAGTATATGCTTCTGAATAAGGGAGCTATTTTCGGACATCACCAAAACGTTTCGGGTTTGCACAAGTTATATAAAATTCCAATTTTGCTTCAAGATACTCCTTATACACTATCTGTCGATATTGCAAGGTCTTTCAAGGTGTATTTATCCAAGTTAAGACGCTTGCAATCTCATTTCCAATGGGAGTTTGAATTGCGCTGGTAGTCTTTCAACCAGTACCCGACCTTTCTCGAACACTCGATCACTCTCAAGGGTTTCATTTCAACTAATTTACAAGTCCATACTACCTCTGAAGGTCTTTGCATAATGCCAGTTTGCTAGCCTCGAAAGTTCCTGCAGGGATTCATTTTTATTGTAAAAACGCTCAGGGCATCTGGCGTTATTATAATAGACACTGGTTAATCTATTGAAGCACTCATTCAGCAGTTTTCATTTCGCAGCATTCAGATAAGCAACATAAGATGGTAACTTGCAGGTGCTTTCTTTCAACCCAATTTAAAAATAACTAGATTTCGGCTCATTATCCAATCACCTCATAATGGAAGTTGTCTCCCTAGTTCCAATCAGCAGTATTTGTATTAAGTTATTTATACTAATCAAATGGCACGCTTTATGGCTCTGAATTCTTGAGCTCAGACTATGCGGTAAAATTACAAGGTTTAGGTCCTTTATTACCCCAACATATGAATAATGCATTGTACATGGTAGCCAAGTTGCCAAAATAAGGAATCTGAGGATAGATTGAAGAAAAAGTAGAACGCCAGTATATTCAATTAATTGAACTGTTCATCAATTCAAACGAAAAAAGGGTCAAAAGCACTAAGGTTGTAAAAATTCCATCACCTTTAATGCAAAAACTTCCGATGGATTAATGCCTTGGTGCTATCCCCTTTAAAATGGATATGCTTTCCTGATCCCTTTCACAATCCACTTTAAATCCTACGCTTTAAGCTGACAAACTTGGAGATAATGCGGTTGTAAATTTGGCCTGCCATCGTGCTTTGACGTATGCGGTTTAAAGCACTCCAGCCTCCAGATACGCTGTTTTTATGCCCCAGAGCTTCCCTCCTTGTCTGAGATGAAAAAGACGCATTTGTTGTCTTGCCATCGTGAGTGGTGGCCCGCGGCACTCCCGACTGTGGGAATTCGCACCGCTGCCAAACTGAATGCGTCCGATTATTCATTTTAATTGTTTGGGAAATAATAAACTGATGCATGTCATGCAAATGAATTTATTTGCTTCACAAATCATCCTAGCGATTTTCTTTCTCCTAGATGAAGAGTAGATAAATATTACTTGGCATCATTTTTCAAAATACGACTATGATTTTGAGAGGCGACTGAACTCACAAAGAATGGATGCTAGACTATAACCTCGTTAAAAATCATCAAGTTAGCTTAATCTTATTTAGATGGCAAAAACGTAGTCCAGATGCATAGATGTCGACATTGGCAAGGCTGTCTGACAGAATACTCTCTACCAAAATCGAGATTGCGGCTAGAAAGCCCGCTTTTGAATGCGGCTATCATTCTAACCATAATTGTTTTCAGTGAAAAATTATTCTCCCGCAGTGCTGGTGCTGATTCTTTGGCCCTCCTGTAGGATTGGCGACATAAAAGGCATCAACTCGTGCAATGTGAAGTTATGATTATTTGTTCAACTCTTTGTTTTATTTTTTGCAGGGACTTAAGACTCTGCAATTGTACTTCAGGCCATGCCAGAAGCTCCCAGCCCTTCTCTACGCCAGCAACGTAATTTATGCCCTGGTATTATGCCTTCTTTTGTCTTTAGAGAAGCCTTGGGGTGCCACAGCGTTTATTTGTGACAAATTTTATGCACTTTAATTTTTTTTTCTATTCTGCACAAAACTGATGCATATCCTTATGGAGCTAATGGATGCGGAGAGCACAAGTGATTGGGAGTGAAAAGGTGAAATTTAAATAAGCAGCATCGCCTGCCCTTATGGAGTTAATGCCTCAAAAAAGGAGTCCATATTAAAAGAAGACTTAATGCAACATTTAACTTACAATTTGGACAACGAAATCTCAAACTGCATAGCAGGCATGTGCACACACACTTACAATGGCTTGAGGTTGTTGCCCGTGTGAACGCCGCTTCCGTGCACCAGGGAAGGTAATTCGCTTATCTCCAACAAGCAATCTCATCGCCCAACTTTATAATGCTCTTAAGCCTTCTCCTTTCTCTCGGAGTTAAAATCCATTGCTCATAGCCTGATTTCTGTGATATTTTTCCCCAAATTTGATTTATGGCTTCTGCGTTGAAGGAAATTGCGTTTGACTTGTTTGCAAGCGTAGTGTTCGACTCAATAATTGCTCTTAGGGCTAATCTACTCGCTTAGGACACCTCTTAACTTTGGAGTTGTTCTATGACTAAAGCGAGTGAAGGGTTGGCAAAACACTTAACTGTATCCCTAATTTTAACTATATGAAGTCCTTCTGAGCCTTAGGGTGCGCTTTGTTCGTGATTTTACCGGTCGGTCATGCAAAACGGAGTCTTTTGTTTCCTTTGAAATGCAACAATCTATGTCCTTCTCAGTGGATGAACCACTCAAGAAATTTAGAATTTTGAGACTCAAATACTTTAGCAGCTCCCTTTTATCCGACTACACGTATTTGCAATGCAAAGACTGGTGGAATTCTACTTTGCAGCAATTTGGGCCGAAAGGTTCGCACAGTAGTAATCGTTTTAAGCCGGTTCGCAGAGATTGCTCATTTTATTTTCTACATTCTCACCATCATTGCGGATCCTGTGAGGCTCGTCTCCTAAAATGCCGTCTGGTAGGATTCTGAATTCCTTTGTATCCCAATGTACGATTTGCAGTGAGTCTCCTTACAACTTAAACTTTGCATTTTTGTAGGGATATGAGCCTTGGTATCATTCTTTTGTCTAAACTGCAATTTTATTCATCTCTTAACAAATAACTTATTCAAGCGTAAATTTTCTTCTAAATGTTTCTTATGTCCATGCATCTTTTCTCCACTATCTGGAGTTGTTTTTCCAATTCTAATGAAACTAAGGAATCCTGAGAATTGTCAATTTAAATGAATGAGGAGCTGCTCTTGATGTGCTTAAATTTTAATAATTTGAGATTGATAATCGACAAGAAACCTTCTATTTGAACAGGTACTTGACGTTCTGCCATATAAACTTTAGTCAAATTGCACCTTCGCTGAGGCGGTAGAAGGAAATGGGAAGCGTGGATTTAAGTGCTCCTTTCGCATTTTTCATGTAACTTTTCCCGCAAACTGCATGAAATAAACGGGCGCCTAAAGCCTTAGCATTAAATAAATGGGTTCCATCCAGTCGACGAGAACGTTGCTATAAGGGGAAAGGGGAAGGTTGTAGGAAATGGTGCCAAGTGAAGAGCCACTCGTAAGAAAAGAGACAAACTGGAGACCTTTTTACCAATGGTTTAGTTGATCAAACAAATCAAGCATAAAATGGACAATGGGAGGAATGAGCCGCATACGTGAAGGAAAGACTGGAGAGGTACTTCCTCCGTGAAACTGGTGAAACTGGCGTGTTAGACATCTATCATTGCTTAGGTAATTAGTGATAATAAAATAAGGCTCCACTTTGACCTTTGGGCGCACGGATTATGACAGACCATTATTTTCAACGTTCAGTGCAATTAAAGCAATTTTCTCAGATTCTTAAGTTCAATCTAAGGTTGGGAGGGCTAACAAATTAAGGTGGCGTAAATTCAAAATTACACTCATTGGTTTCCCTCTTGGATAATTGCAATCAACCATCCACTCAGTTAATGATTACCGAAGCTCTGTCAGGACGGAAATTTCTTATCACTACGCGATTCGTTGTTTATTATCTTACATAACCAACCCAGAATTTGACAGTCTTTTGGAGCTAATGAAACAGATCACCCGTTCACGATTGGAAAGCCAGTCATGCGGCAGCCGTATGCAACCACCGTAAGTGTAGATGAAGTCGCTTACCTTTGCCGACCACAAGTCCCTATGATTCCCCTTTTTAGCCCCTATTTTTGCAACAATAAAGCGGACGGCGTTTGAGGAGTTTAAATAGGGTGACATGGTGACTGTCATAATGCATTGACGACGGTGAAAAGGTTTCGTAAGTTTTCGAAGCAACTCAATTATAGTTAGTTTTTACATTTTGTGAGTGTATTCACACCAAATTTTTACATGCCCTAGACCAATGACGTAGCTTTTAGCAAATCCAACTTTAGTGATTGAATAACATGGTTTTTGACGCTATAAAAATAGCCTTTTCTACTCCGCTACAACCTAACCCGACTTAGGCATGCACTTTGATTAAGTTAGATGGAAAATTAGCGATAGCTTCTGTTTTGATAAAATTGATCTTAACATGCCTCCCAGGAATAGTAAGGATATGTCTTTTAGGCAGCAATTCCGTCCCCTATGCCCTTGCTACTTTCCCATTCATTTATTACTCCCTCAGATTAATAAAGAATGTATTTGCCTTAACGATGCGTCAAATATTAACTGAGGTATTAATCCCTGCTATTTAAAGTCGCCCATTGACATTTAAAAGGAACTTCATTATTAAAAGTTTATGCTTTTTGCACACGTTTAGAAGCTGCCAATAATTATGTCGCTGTAACATTTTGCACTTTGAAGGGCAATTACCTGTCATGCAGTTGGAAGTTGCATATTTTGATTAATAAGACGTCAAGAGGAACACATATATTCCTCATGGTACTCGGAATAGACGAGTACAATTTTTGGGAGGGCGTCCGCATACTTTCCACACTACAATAAATACTTGCGTGCAGAAAAGCCTGTAGCACTTTCATTGAACTTTGATGAATTGCGAAAATAACCATTCATTTAATGCATTCAATGATTTCATTTACCTGTTTTACTTTACTAAAAGCTGAGCATCTTTTTAGAAGTTAGGCATTAATAAGAGCACCATTCTCATTCATTCGACATTCCAAGATCGAAAGGAGGGCGAATTAAGACTGTATACATTCCTAACGACTTCTCCAAGTTCTACAATCAAGTGTCCATATCGATACAGGCTGTTAGGGCAACCACCTCTAATGCACTATTATTTTCATAGGAATTTCAACACTTCATCTTTTTATACTACTAATCGTTACACGGTTGCCTTTGGCAAAACAATGCATAACACGTTCTTCTCCTGACGGCTCACAAACCCAGATTGCACCATGTCCATGTTATGTAGCCGTACGGCTGAGAGGGCAAACTGTGTGACTAGCCAGTTTTGCATTCTGCCCACTTTATACTTCCTTAGTGAAAATTACAACACTGCATTTTATTTTTGCTTTTCCGAATGTGTCATTGATCTACTTGTCTTTAAAAGGTCACCAGGTATACCATAAGCATAAATATGGGTTGGTAAGAGAGTGGGTTAAGTTGCAGACTCCGGTTCTTTACGTTTCATTTTAGCGCACCACAGAAATTAGCGAAAGATTATTTCTATTTTTAATCTGGGTAGTACGAACTGCTTCGCGGATACAACTTTTACATATTGTCGTGGGATGAGCATGGAGTATTTCTGGTAGATTTCATCTGAAGCGCTCTTCTTGTGTGAAAATAGGCAAGGCTAGAAACAGTAATTGCTAATACCGCTTGAGGTTTAAAGTGACAAAGGCGAAATCAAGATTGCCTGCTTGAAATTAATGCTTTTAGACGAACCCAAATGACCAAAGCCAAACATATTAGGCGTTAAGTAGCTAGAATGTCATGGAAATCACCTCACAGCCTCACAGGTCGACCGAGTAAAAGGCGCAATTGGGCTGGGAATTTATGCTCACGTGTTGAGAAAACGCAATGGTGTTTGTGCTGCCTTGAAAAAGGCAAAGCCGTCGTGGCAGCTCTATCCGTTCGGAGAGTAGCATGCAGGAGAGCAAAGGCTTCTTTTCACCTTCTAATTCGATGGAGATAGGGATCTATTAGGAGGTCGGACGAAAATATCACATAGTATGAAATCTGGATGAAATTATTTCCTGTGAGTTAAAATTGGCTGTCAGAGGCATATAGGATTCGAAGGACAAATTGTCTCCATCTTCACAGGAAATGGACTCCCAGTAACCCCACGAATCATGTTTAAACGTAAGCGGAACTGAACATGCCTAGTGCACTTAATTATTCCCTTTTTCACCTTTTTTGAGCACTTTTCAAAAATTCACTCATGTGATTAGAAGGGCAAAAGTGCGCGGGTGTGCTCAAACCTCAATGGAAACATTTGGCATGTCAACTCACTTCTGCTGATGGATCAAAATGCAACATGCTGAAAATGCTTTCGCTTATACGTGGATGAATTCATCCGCCCAGGGTTATTTCGAATTCGCACTAAGCCTGGAATGCAAACAGTAAAAACACGTAATAAACACGGACCATCGAAACAATAAATTGAGGCAAGTGCCCAAGGCAAGAATTTTAATTACAGACAAACCTGAATACGGAAAAGGTGGCTTAAATGAATTAAAGGTGTATTCGAGCACTAATTCTATAATCGTGACTTCATTCAGGTAAATTCCGCATGACCACCGCAAATGATAGTTTTCTTTAACCATGTTTTGTGATCCAGGCATTAAAAATTGGAACTGAAAGAAAAAAACAACACAAATCCTACATTGTGTCAACACCAGCATAGATGGTTGAGGATATGAGGCAAAGGATACTGAAAGGGTAGTCAATATTTTGCCCCTCGGACCTCTTTAGATAGAGGCAGAAATGATTAAACACGGGGACAATTTATTCTTTCAATGCTAAAATGAAGGAGAAGAGGAACTTAGGTATCTTGAACCCCAGTTAATGTGCCAACTCGCAAGGAAGCAATCCAGAATGCGAGTCTCGACGACGGCTACTTAGCGCACATTAGGATGTCCGCTAATACTTCTCCATCCGTTTGGGTGCGAAAAGTTGGTCAGAAGTCAGCGTATAAAATTACCACTGCTTTGCCCGTTGGCCCATTTCTGTTCATTTCCATTGCTATTTGTGAAAAAAGAGCTACACACAAGAAAATTTCAAGCTGCGAAAGGGGCTGAGATGTGCATAATTTACGGCTTTGGTGCCCTTCAATACCCTTCACTCTAATGCAACATTAAAAACCTATTGTTATGGGTAAGTGGGGGAAAACTAAAAGGAGAAGTTGTAATTCGATAAATTGCCTCTGCTTTCATTACAAGCCATGCTGTTTTAGACGGAGTCAGATTCAGTGATTTGCTTTTCCTTATGCCTAAACATCCTTAGAGGATTGCTGGGCAAAAGTTTCAAACGTCTGTCCCACCGACAGCTTATTTTAGTAAGCTGAAGGAAAAATAGCAAACGGAACAACAGATCAAAATGGAGGGTCAAGAATGAAACGAGGGAAACACTCGTTTCGTGAAGCGACATTTGGCACCTAATATATTCTTCAGTGAACAGTAGCTGTACTTCCAATGTGCATTAATATATTATGAGGTAATAGTGGGCTGCAAATGTTGACTGCAAATAATTACCGCTCGGGAGGTTTGCCAAAAGTCTCGCTGTAAGAATACCATGGATTACTTCTTGGCAAATGCAACTCCACCAAAGACGTTCTTATTGAATGATAGGCATAACTCCTAATTCGGAGAGTGATCCGCTTGGTGCCAACTTTTTTCTCAGCATTAATGCAGCGCCCAAAAGCGTTCCTGAAGGCGTCAAAAAGGATACACAGATAGAGCATATGAATTTGGCATAATATAGCGTTTCGGGCTATTATCATGGCTCAGAGGTCGGGTACAACGATGGAGAAGTAAATGGTCCTTTTAACAAAAATGAGAGTTAAGTGACTAAGGTATTGCGTAGAATCACAAGTGCGCAATTATGGGGTTTTATAGGTTGAAAATAAGGTCGTGTTTTACCCTCTGTAATGCTTTGATCATTTGTTGATCTCATTATTTTGAATTTTAGCGGCATTTGCTTTGAGTTGTCCCACAGCAATATGACCTCTTTTGTCTTCAAAAAAGACAATTTGCGCTGCCATTATGAAGGCGGAAGGTTAACCCAGTTCTAAAGAGGGACTACGCTGATTTCCATTCATGAATACTAAACATAAGCATGATAAAAGAAAAGAATGTGCTGCGAATTGAAGAAACTGTAACGAACCCTAGAGAAAGAACTGAAAATAACGTTTTCCATCGGTAGCCAGCCCAACTTCATATTCTGTGGGTTTGTCCTTAAAATCTAAAGTGGTTCTAGTCAAAAAATATTCTGAAGGTTCGTTAAGGAGCTGCATGCGCGTATTTATTTGAATAAACCAAATTATGGCATAACACCATGCTTTCTCCACTTCTCTACTGCCTGAATGAAAGCAGGATGGATACAGGGTACAGGGTAGATAGCGCCGAAGCAAGAATAAGGTAGCAAGAGGGAATAGTTAAAAAAGCACATAAAATGACCACATAGGCCAGTGTTCTTACTACTGGTACTGGACATGTATGAGAGCCTGTACAGTTCTCCTTCCACAAATACAGTCATCAAACAGAACTAGCAAGCGGGATTATTGCAAATGCTTAGAATATCGCCGCTAAACACAAGCTTGACGACTTACATGACTGGTTTACGTGCGTTATTCTTATGTCACCAATTACAATGTAGTGATCAAAGCGGGTGCTGACCAAGGGTTGCGCCTGGGACTAAAATTCGATCTAGATTTGTTGGCATTTAAGACCCACCTCTGTACTGAAATCACAGACTATACTGTTAGCCCTTCAGTCCATCTATGCGTAGACAATACGCTTTCTGCCTGGGCGTAATGGTCTTTTTCAGTCTTGAAAAAAGGTTTCAGACGCCACATCCACTGCGTCTTCAATTACAACTGTGCATACACGTGTCGAGTTAGCATTATCAAAAACATAGTAGCAGAAAAAAATTGTGAGAGAATTTACATCAGCCGAAGGTCTGTAGCTACAGTAATAATACTCCATAATTACATATGTGTAAGTGCCTGCGTTTAAGCAGCCCATTTTAGCCCTGTAAGTGGTAAGTGTATAAGCCACCAGTACCAACAAGTAAGTTGTTTTCTGCTTCATCTTTTAATTTATCAAGCGCTTTTGAATTGAGCGAAACCAAATCATTTGGTACTTATAAAATAACTGGCTCGCCAAAGTCGTTTAACCCCACTCTTGCCTTTTTTGCTTGAGACAATTTTGCGTTGCACGATGAGATTTTCTTATTTTCAAAGGCCCTTTTGTATTAATATAATCCAGGCCCTAGCTGTTATAAGGAAGTCAAATTAAGGTTAAACTCAACGAATCACATTTTGACATACACATACCAAGGTCGTATGTGCTTTCTGACGCCAACCATATGTTAGGGCTTTATTTTTTGCTCTTGTATTCTGTACCAAGGCTCATGGATACATGCATATGAACCTCCATGTTTGCTTTACTAGATGGGTAACAGTTAGTATTTCACTACTGCACGGATTTAATTTCCGAGGACTGTAGAACTTGCCGCCGAGATTTTAATAAGTATTTATAGGTAATTTTGGGTAATTCTTTTTTGCAACTGAACACGTTCCTGAGTTGCGTTTTATGGCTTTGCCATCATTAAGCTTTGAACCCTCGTCCTGTTTTAGTTTTACTCTTCCCTATTTTACCTGTTTTGTGGTTTCAGTTTGGTCAACACATCTCGGCATATCCCTAATAAGGTTGTGCATTTTATTCTTAAGCTGTAAACGTATTTTACATTTATAGATACCAATGGGGAAGATTGATCAACAGTCCTTGTTAAGGAAGGATCTTTATGTAATTTCTGACGCTATTTATAGATTTCGTTAGATATTTGCTCAAAACATTCTTCGTTCTGATTCCTACTCATACCATGATACCTTATGTCTCCTGGCGAAGCGATGTTTTTTGAATGTAGGGTGTTTTCTTTCAATCTATGTTGGTAGTCCTGCCCGCTTGTTTGCCAAAGAAAATTCTGCCTTTCCTTGGCTCTTTGCAGTTTCAAGTGGGACAGTCCGATTAAGTCGGAAGAATTTATCTCCTTTATTAATGGTACCTGGTGCCTCTCTTAACATTCTGCTCTAGCAAATTTGCCTATGTCATATCTTTTCAAAAAGCTTGGCCTGGAATCCTGCGTTATATCCTATCATATGCCCTTAGTCTTGTTCGGAGGGATGATTGAGGCTTCCTCCTTCTGGGAGGTTGACCTAACTGGATTGCTTAATGTGCTCAACTCATTTTTGTCATCCTCTAATCCGGATGTTCTCAATGAGTGCATCGAGATTTTGAACATTTACATCAAACAGCGTTTGCTAAATGGCAGTCGCAAAGAGGTATGCTTGAGAGTTTCTATTTTGCATATTTAGGCTACTGATGAAGAGGTGGATCTTCTGAGAACTGCTTGCTGTCGAATGCTACCGCATTGGGATTCTGACGACTTTCGAGTGCTGGAAGGAGTTACCACCTATTTTAGAAATATCTTTGAACTTCTTTTTACGACGCATCGATTCCCGAAGCCGTTTGTTGATTGGATTTCTTCTGATATTGTTGAAAAATGCATACTTGAAAGCCCATATTCCATGACAGAGCCAGTCATTCTTCCAAAAGGCTCCATTAGGCTAATAGGAGCACTGATGGCTCATGCACCCTTATCTTGGGTGAGTTCACGCACATATAATCCTTTTTACTGTGTTGTTATCCTCTTCTCTTGTTATGTTCTAGTGTATTTCATTTAAATAATCTCGACTTTTAATGCGGAAATCTTCTATCTTTGTGCCCAACAATTTACAGAGTTGGGTAGTTAATCCACTTAAAATCCATAAATTTAGGCGACACTAGCGATTTACTGAGTAGTTCTTGTGAATCTTTAAATTATGCATCCAGAAGACTTTTACACTGCGTGGTAGTCTATAAAATTTGCACATTTTTCAGATTTTTGAAAGATGCCCCCATTTAATGACAAGTCTTCTGCTTGCCCTGGCCTGGAATTATTGCGCGGCTAGTGCTGGTGACATTATTACAAAAATCATTCTTCATTGGTAATCTACATTTGATAAATCTTAACCTGTTCATTTTGCCATATTGTGTATTCTTGCCTTTTTACCATCAAAGTTGCCAGATTAATGTTGTATAATTTACAGTCGGGGGAACGTCAATGATTGGCTTGAACGCGTACTAGATCCGCTGGCCAACTTTCTGGTGCACGGTGTTCTCTCTTGTTCAGTAGAGCAACAGCTAAGGGGCCTATCTGAAACAGACATTTATGCAGCTGCGGTGAGTCCTCTACCTTTTTCCTGCTGAGTGATTGAGACTTTATTTTAGTCACTATCGCGATATGTTTGGCCATTCCTGTGTGACCAAAAGTAACAATTGAATATTGTCTCCAAAATAATTTGAAGATCGCTGCCTGTTAAAGGTACTGATTTCCCTTCGCATATAACAAAATCCATACTACCGCAAGTTAGGTTTTATACAACTTCTTAAAAGTCGGTAAAAGTCACCCCAATAGAAGTAGCCTTCAGCCCACGTTTCAAATAGACTGTTTCTGCTTTACATCACGTCTTCTTTGGTAATTATGCGTCTCAGTCGACAATGCAAAAGTGAGTAACCTTAGCCTCTAGTGTCCTTAAGTGAGTGTTCATTACAGAAATTGCGGCTTGAAAACTTTATTCTGCACTGCTGCAAACCCCCTCTTGCGAGTCTCCCACTCGGTGACCTTTACCACGAGCCACAGAACTTGCCATCTGAGGAGGCCGCCCCTCTTGTACAGGCGATCGTTCACCAGTTAGCTCTCCTGTTAGAAATGGCCAGTCCCTGTACAAACTGCTTCTCCGAATTTCGTCTTAGGATATTCGTGGCGCTTCTTCCCCTCCTCCCTCTCAATGTTGCCATTCAAGTAGCCGAGGCAGTAAGTTAAACTTAAACCACAAATCAGGGAAGAACTTGAAGTCATATTGTCAATCGCCTCATCAAAAGTGATGCAAATAGGTTTAAAATCTTATATTTTCATCTTTTCTAATACTTTCTATGATGCTTCATTTCGAAATTCATGCTCGCACAATCGCGCTCACGAAAGTTAAAAAGTGCCACAGTCGGTGATTTTTTCTTCGTTCGCAGCATTCTAGCCTCATAGAAGTGGCACTCCAGCACAGCAGTGATCGGATCCGAGCAGAGATGTGTAAGTCCCTCGCGGCCCTGATTATCAAAACGCCAGCCGCGGAGGCGCCACAGCTCGCCTTTTATCACTGGGTTCTTGAAGGAGTCGCGGGTCTCCTGTCGTCTGCCGACCCCACCGCGCGCAACGTGGCGATTCATGCCTTCTTTGAGATGACTTTGAACCTCTGCAATCGTTGTTCTACCTGCATTGTTGAGGAGACTGATGCCTTGGCCATATCTCACTGGTCTAGTGCGAATGGGTGTTCGAATGTCACGAAGTCAGTTTCTGATACCACTGCGGTGTCTCATCTTCAAGCTTTGGGTATGAAAGTAATGCGGTTTATTTTTGAGCAATCATTTTTAAGGTTACGTTTACTAGCTTTTTTTTCATTCAGCGTTGTGCAAAACAATTTTGCTATGTTCCATACCATTTATGCTTTTAATCGCCTTAGATGCTTGGGCGGAGCCTCAACTGTAAGCTTTTGTCTTCTGTAGGTGAGGTTTATCACTTTGCAACTTCCCTGTGGTCACGTTATGCTACGACTCCCGATGTTTCGTTTGAGGCGCACATATTAGACCTGACACCTTTTTTAAAAGAATTGTTGTCACAGCCCGTCCTTCCTCCAGGTCTGCCATATCAGCAACAAAAGATGCTGGGGATGCTAATTAGGAATATGTTCAAGTTATCCTTCTTAGAGGCTGGGAAACAGAAAAATCTCAGGCGCTTTGGTTTAGAACCATGTAAGTTCCACTTTGAATACATGAAATGCCATTTCATGCCGTTGAGACTCACCCTTAGTTTGATCATGCCTGGTCTTCGCACGTTTTCCAAATTATACTCCTTTTTTTACGTTTTAAGGCACAACGAAAAATCTACAGCAGGTTTTGAACCGCATCATCAAAATTTCCGGCTTCCCTTCTCTTAATGAGCGCACCACGTGGATGCAGCTAATAGCGTCGTTACCAAATGTGAACACTGAGGTATTTTCAAATGTGGCGTTTATGTTCTCTTCTCTGCCTTGGATATTATTCGGATGCCAGGTAATAGAAATAGTCAGGGTTAGATGCTCACAACTGAATATAGTTTAGCTGTCAGTTTTTCCTTATACTTTTGCTACACAGGATGGTGCTGATGCAATCGACTACTGTTTAAGCCAGTGCCATCGGATTGTTGAGTTTACGTTAGGGGTTATTGTATTTCACCATGCGCGTATTCCGTTTAAACTTGGTTTGGGTGATTATTCTTTTGGCGCCAGATTCAGACCATGTTGTTGGAAATCCTCACCACGTACTGGTCACAGACGTCGTCATCAGATTGGCTGACTTCGGAAGTGCGTTCCGATCTGCTTCGACTCGCCGAAACTTGGTCCAATATTCACCTGCCCAATGTATATTCTGCGGGCGCGACGCTCTTTCAGTGGATGCTCACCTCGTATGCTTCCTAACCCATATGCACATGCGTACACAAAGTGCCCGAACATACCGACATATCATTTGCTTTGTTGCAGTGTTACTGACCAAAATGCCGCCAATCAGTTGACCTCAGACCTGTTGGCAAACATCCAGGATCTGTGCAGGGGTGTGACTGCTTCAGAGGAGGTTTCGTCTGAGACGATGGTTGGTCGTGTAGTGCAACGAATCATGGATAAACCTAGCTACGGTAGGTGTACTCTGCTCTATCGCCATTCTTGCCGTCCGTAAAGTACTCTTATAGGGCGTTTTAGCTCCTCTGATGTTGGTAGAACCTTTCAGTTTTTATGTACGCTCTAGAGCAGATCAGTTTTATCTCTCTTATATGTTTCTGAAGGCATACATAGCAAAGCATGTATCGGTGTGTTTTGCAACAACCATGGCGAAGGTCTGTTTCATCAACCGAACCAGAAATCGAATAGTTTTATTGTCCATATCCTGATCTCTTCTGCTCTTGTTTTTCAACTAGTTGTTCGGTTTTAGTAGCGTAAATGTTTCACGATAGGCAAAATGAAACTGTGACAATTTCTTCTGTTTTCTTTATTAAATAATAACATCATACATTTGTTGCATTTTATTTCGGTAGGAATTCACTCGTAATATTTCTTGTCCCTACAGGTTTTTTGACAGCTATTGACAATATTTTCTCCTGGTTCGGTAACAGACCTGGTGTCAAGACGCGATTCCCGCAATCTATGCTTGAGAATCCCCAAGACCTGGCCGCCTCAGATCGTTTGGGTGACCTTCTCAGTCCTCGGTTGGCTGAGTACTGCCTGCACCTCTCTAGCACATGCCTCACAATGATTGGTTGTCCTTGTCCGTATCCTGACATTGAAGGACCCAGTCTCTCCCATTTGATAGCTGGCTGTAGTTTTCTCGCCCTCTATTGTTTCACCATCCAATTTGTTGCCCTTACATCATCTCTGGCTTCTATTTCAGGCGAAACCTCTTCCTTTGAAGCTCTTGGTCGAGCCATCATTGGCCTCACTCTTCAAGCTCAGAAGGAAACAGCGTTTTGTGACGATTTGGATGGGTATCCTGAAATTATGGCTAAATTAATTTTTGAATTTACAGTTCTGTGGGTTCTACTGATCCACCAATTAAACTTTCCTCCGAGTATCAACACATTCTTTTGTGGAACTGGACTATTATAAAGGTTTTGCCGAACTTCCCTTGACAATGCTTTTTCTATAGTTGACTTCAAGCATCCTCGTTAAGTGGGTTTGTTTTCGTGTCTCGTTGGCTCTTCTTCGCGAAGAACCACCTGATGAGATATCAAAGCGATATTTTTTGTTGATAGGCAAGCATTTGATTTCCATTCTCATGACTTGTCGCCACAAGGTGAGTTTTAGCCTTCATAGAGTCGCTTTAAAATGTTGACAATTCAAAAAGTCTAGCTTATTTGCCGTTTTCGTTCGTGTGTCCCCTCACTAGGGTGTAGTTGAAGCTTTACAGCAAAGCCTGCAGGATTACCTCACTACTTCAGAATACGTCAATCAACACGTCTCATTGAGACAGACTCTGATTGCACGCAGGCTTGGTGAAAAACTCGTACTACCTGATGAAGTGATTGATATCTGCATGTTAACTGTCAAGAGAGGCAAGTTTTCGATAACTCGACGTGCAGCTGGACTCTGGCCAGCTACCAAGGCGGCTCTCATGGCCGAGTTACTAGCTTCCCCTTCTGATCAGGTACGGCTCCATCCCACTTCTCCTTTTTGAGTCATTTGAGACGGATGCTTATTCTCCACTGGCGCAGCCTCTTCTCCACCGATGGCTGCGCACTATGTTTGAGCTTGGTAGTAGACCAAGGGACACTGCGGAGTCGATAGATCCCACGAAACATGACCCACCGCAGGCATTGGCGTTGCACCTTATAAAGGGTGTTTTCGAGGACGCCCGATTGGGCCCTGTGGCCTTTGCCTCACCTCCGCCCCCTGGCAGCGATGACTGGTTCACCGCCATCGTCTGCCAACTGGCCTTACCCAACTTCACAGCCGATGAGTGGACCATTGCCAATGCCTCCCTCCAGTTATTTGGTGGGCGCCTCTTTACAATGTGTAAAATATGTGATAGCAGATTTAGCGATCCGTAGACTGAGCTTTTGCATAGTAAGCTGCGTTATAAATAAAAAGAATTTGTGGGTCTAATGTGCCATCCCTCATAATTCGTTTCATCCGATGCCTCGTCCATTCCTGCGACTGCGCAGAATATAGATGTTTAGCTTATTTTACAAATTGCAGTCATGATCAATTTAACTTGGCTGTATCCGCACCAAGCAACACCGGTCTTGTGAATCTCTTAGCCACCTGACAGTATTTCCTTCTATTATTTTCTTGCACGTTTATTTTGCTCCCTGAATAATTAGTTGAAAACCAGCAGTTTGTGTTGCCGTCTTTGCGAATACACATTAAAATGTTGGGAATTCCATGACGTTTCGGTGGCTTCAATCTATCGCAACCGTGTTCTACTAGTTTTTATTTGCCACTGTGTTGATCTGTGGTTGAGTGTGCTGTGCTCCTCATTTTAGGGGCCTTAATGAAACGTCTAATTGGTCCACTTCACTCACGTCCGAAAACGACAGTGGCGGAGGTGTTTGGTCGCTATCCTTCTCTTTTCAAAGCCTTTTTGAACACCTTTTTGGCGGATCTCAGTGGCAATCTGCTGGCACGCAGTGCAGCAGTTCCCCTTCTCAGTCTCCTTTCACGCCTTAGTCCTTCTCCTAATGCAGCCTTTTCGTATGCAATCTCTTTTGTTGCATTGTATGGTAATTTGTAGTAAAATCAATGAAATCTTCTTTGGCTTGTTCTAGGTAGTTGCCATTACAACTTAAGATGTCAAAAGCACAAAAAGTTGATTAGCTGGACATAAAGCGAGGCCAAAGGAAATGCTTTAACACCCTAATTAATTTCAACTTGGTGACTTATTGTTCTTTTCAACTATCTAGTGAAGAGAGCAAGGAGGAAATGCGTAACTGCCTACGGCGGTATTTGTCGCATCGAGTGGCGAAGGTCCGCCACTTGGCTGGCGAGGCATTTGTCGCCTTTTTCACGCTAGCTGTCACACCCTCTGCAGACTCTGCCCTCCTTGTCGTACCGGGGGGACTCGAGTGTATCTTTCGAATGAATTGCAGTGTGGATGCCCTCTCCTTTCCCGCCTGTAACAGCAACGCAATCAGTGGTCAACTCTTCGCTCTCGAGGCCTGGCTTCGAGGCGCACTCACCAGTGAAGAAGCCTCCGAGCGTGCAAAGTGTGTCAGCCCTGATTACTTTGCATCGATAGATACCTAAATTCAAAGTTAGTCATTACTGAGGGGAAGTACTTAATATCACATCACGTCAATCACTTTAAATGTAAATTATTAGTCGTACTGGGTCGTTGCTTTATTGAATTCCAAACTTGAGGCCAAAATCTTCAAAATCCTTTTAGCATGGGTTCAATGGTTGTTGTTAATTCAGGATTGTCACTAACCCATTGCATAAAGTGTACTCAAGTGACACCGGTGAACCCGCCCCTGTGTTGGAATTCGAGTAAGGAATTTTCTAACTGATGGCGGAGTACCTTTGTTGTACTAGCAAGCACATTACATTTCACTCTTTTTTGCCTCGCCGCACGGGCTTATTTGAGCTCTGGTACCGATGCTCCGTAATCACGGCATGTGGTTTTGCATAATTTTTTTACGTTTCAAACATATGAATAGTTCAACGTGGCGATGGAAGTGTGCTTCAATTTATTTGCGATTACCCTACAATGTTTGGCGCCAATTTGCATATCTTTAGTACTCTCAAGGTGTATCTTTCCATCCTATCGGTTGATCCAAAGGTGGTTTCGAAACTTATTATCAAGGCAGGGGCATACACGCTGGTTTAGTGCATTGTTTATTGAATGTAGCAAAATTGGTGAGTCAGCCCGTCACAAATCTGGCATTTTACGCCAACTTTTTATCGCGAAAGGTTTTACATTATCATAAAAGCTTAACGAAGGGATTAACATTAATAAGGCAAAGTGCTCTAAACGTGTGTGTTTGCAAAAATGGAAGCAGTGATATACGGGTCGATGGTAGGTTTCGGTTGCGGTATTATCAGTTTGGGGAGCCGTATTGTGTTTAGAGGTTAAACGAACCCTTTTGTAATATCTTTTATCTCTCAGGACATGACGAATATAACCCCACTTCTGTATATTCAAAGCTGTTAATGAAAATTACTCGGGATTGCATTGTATTCAACGCTAATTTATGTGGATTTATTATCATACATTTTATTTTAAGCTTTTTTGGTACTTAAAGTGCTTTAAGTAGGCGAGTTATGAGCATTTCACTCTAACGTGTCAATCATTATTTTACTGTGATTACCTCCTTAAGGCGTATCAACTGGCTTAGTGCAATAAAGTGCATCAACGAATGGACCCGCCCTGAATCAAAGCACTGGTATCTGGCAGCACAAATGGCGGCGGTTTTGCGCTATGTTTTCATGTACATTCCCACTGTGGAAAAGTCTCGATATTACGAGGAATTCAATTACCACTGCACTTATCATCAGTGGAGAGACAGTCCAAATGACCTGCTTTATCAGGTATTACTTCTTTGGTGCATGTTTTCACAAGCAAACACGTTCAGCACCTTAAAAACGATATTTCATCCCTTCCGCTTTACTCCTAGTCTCCATTCCTCGTATTTCACTCGGCCTTTTACGACCTCTACCACACAGTTGAAAGCTTTAAGAGTCTGTCCTTGGAGTCTCACAACATATTTTTCACACGGCCGAACAACCGCATGGAGGAAAATTTGTTAGCCTACCTCCTGGCCAACATTAAATGCGGAATGCCCCCTGGTCTTGACGAAATTGTCTCTGGAAAGGCTCTCTCCCTTACCCTTCTGCGCCTCGCTTTAGATGACTGTGTGGTAGCCTGCAAGAGTGAGGGCTCGGTCATTTGCTGCCTCAAAAGACTAACTACTTGGCCTCTTCCTGAAACAGAGAGAACTTCACTCCTTTCAGGCATTCTTCTGGCTATTGCTTCTCCGATAACTCGTCTCAATGATACGCAGGCACGCTCGTAAGTCATGCTTCCTTATTTGGAGAACCAACAGGGATCCTTTGCAATTTCTTTCTGCCCTTATTCACAAGTTTTTGATTCACTTTAAACTTGGCCTTTTCTTTAATGTAAAATCAATTAGGTGATCCCACTAAGTGAGTTAATCAGCTTACGGTTCTAGCAATGATATCGTAAAATTTTTAAGGTGACTTTTCGGGAGCATCATTTCCTTAATTGGCGGGCAGTTTCCTTCTACGTAGCCTTGTATTCGAATGTGGGCAAATAAACTGCTTTTTGTTTCCCCCTTTTAGCAAGTATACCGACTGGTGGGTGGAGCACTTGAACCTTTGCCTGTTCTCAGAGAAAGTGAATGAACACTCCAGATTGAAGGCTTCGCAGGCACTTCTCGTATGGCTTGATTCCAATAATCAAACTCCTGTTAATGACCTCTCCGACCCCCAACTAGCTAGGTTGGGCCTTTGTATTCTACCCCCTCCATGATGCTTTAATTTCTCCCCTAAGCCAACAGTAGTTAGTGTTTGGTTTAATCACTCCTTCTTTGTTTATTTAGTATTATGCGTGTACTATTTTGCGGACTTTTCGACGGGTCCGCTGATGTACGCGAAGTGACAGGTCGAGCAGTTGCTCGTATCTTTGGTCTCCAACATTCCGTTTGCCCGTTGTACGGGGCTAATCTCCTCCTCTCTGGCCTTCCATCATTCCTTTCAAGGCCTGTCGATTGGCTAGTTGAGACCCTCCGGTTCCAACTTGATTCAATCGTCAGTAGAGCTGAAATTCTGCACAAATGTCGCTCAATGTACGCGAGAACACCTTGCTACCGTTTTTTAATTTTATAAAACCTTTTAATCGCATTGATCACTCTTTCGAGCTCAGTACACTGATTTACCTCTCAGTGCATGCATATGGGTAGTCTGCAGAATCATGCCCACTTTTGCTTCCTTTTTGCGCATTTTAGAAATGTTTGCTTTGAACCAAATGAAGTTAACCCGTACTTGGATGTTCAACTTGTACTCAACCTTCTGTTCACGGCTTTGAAGCACTACAATACGAACACAACGGTAATTTATACCATACTTTCTGCTTGGTGATTAGTCGATTACTCTACCTACTCACTTTCCTCTTGCGATTTCTCCGCTTTGCATCTAGTAGTTTTTCTATCAAAATTACCAAGCCGTTTTCTATAAATTACTCTTATATTAAATCCAGAATTTGCAAATGGTAACTCATATGTGATGCAATCCGTTTGCGCCCTACCTTGATGGCTGCCCATTGTTCCGACAGTTTATTTGGCGTGCTGTTTCAGGAACTCTCTGAAGAGGCTGAATCAGTACTTGAGAACTTCCGCGAGTATATCACAAACGAAGGCAGTCTGCGTTCTGTCGTCCTCACTTTTAACTCACCTGGTCTTTACCAAGCCTCACTGGCCAAACGACTAGCCCTTTTACCAACGTTGACTTGACGTGCTCTATATCGCCAATTGGACTCTTTGACCTCCTTATATCGAGGGCCTTATAATGCCATCCTTGGTGTACAATCTTTAAAAAGTCGTGCAAGGACTTCATGCTTTTTTATCTCATCGCGCACATCGGCTCGGAGAAGTGGAAAGTGATTTAGCATATTGACAACTTCCGTTGGAACACGAATCCTCTGGGGATATTCACTTTTGAAATTCAGGATATTCATGGCGGTGATGGGCTTCTCGACAGACCTCGAAATTAGGCTTTGTTGAATGACTGTGGTACCACACAGTGATGGTCAATGCTTAAGACCAGATTTATACTGAGTAATTTGTCGTGAGTGCTGAAGACGGATCCACGTCTGGGCTAATAAGATACTTTATCCGCATAGTTTAGTGCCGAAACTGAGGTTTGATTAGGCATGTCTCTGCGCCTCCCGTTGGGCGATGTGAAGCTCAAGGTCGTATCACGTGGGGAGCGCGGCTCCTGAACCAATCGATAAGACGTGTCTCCCACGTATTTCGCAAATCACATCGCTTCAATACACCTACTTCCTCAGGACACAATTTCGTTTTTTTGTTGCAGTACCGCTTGCATGTGAATCGTCTTAATAATAAGTGTGCCAGGAATGCAGGCTTGTTGATGCAATCCACGGCGAATAATAGTAATCGAAAGGCCACTAGAAGGGATAGGAAGACACTTGACTCACAAGAATCTCAGATTAATTCCCAGGGAAAGCCTGGCAATTTTTACCTTCCCGACTCATCCACCCGATCTTTCAGTTTCTTCACATCAAATGGAAGAGAAAGTAGCTTTGAGACCAACTCCTGCCCCATCATTGATGATCGCTCTAACTCTGCATCGCCTACAAGAAGGCAACCTCATCCAGCTGGAATGAACAGTTTTAGGGGCTTTGGACAAACACCCGGTAATGAGGGACGCATCCTTGAATGGCCCCCACCTGAACCGCGTCCAATCTTTATCCGCCAAATTACTCCCCAATTTGGAGTGATGTTTGGTGGTCTTCCGCGGCTTCCACAAAATCAAGATGTCTGGTTTTTCGGCCCAACAGCCAATATACAGCAGCTAATTTTCGAGAGTGGACCTGACATGCTAGAACTAGATGACGATAACTTAAATGAAGAAACATCTCCTCAACTATCACAAGATCAAGGCTCTGGATTGCGCGGAACTACAAGCGATTCATCATTAAACACCGATCCACGAACCCTTGAAACCGATGGTGAAGCCCGTGCAGCAAGTCCAAGAACTGATGATACAGGCGAACTCACTCGTTTGCTGATGGAGCCAGCCATCGAACCCCAAATTTCAGAGGCCCAGATGCCCGCTGAGTCGGGTCAGTCCCTGGAAGAAGTCTACATGGAGCTGGCCCCAGGAATCTCTGTCACGCCATCAAACGAAGAAGTGCACAGCGCAATTCGCGCTCAACAAGCCAATTCGGAACCGCCTCCACGGCCGATATTTTTCGTAATTGTGGATACTAATGAAGGTGGGCCTGCCGATGATGAGCAACAAGCCGCACAGTTCCATTTCGCGCTGATGCAGCTCTTGGCACAATTGGAATCCACATCGGACGAAGAGCCCCCACTCGAACGATAGTTGTTGCATTGTATTATTTCTGTTGTCTTTTTAAAATAAATTTATTTGGTTTTACCTCGATGTAAATTAGCTGCACCTGCACTTCGACATTATTACCAAATACTGACATTTGCGAGTTGGCTTTCCGGTATGAGCCTCCTCAGCTATATCTGCCTTTGCCTTAAAGCATAACCAGATGGAGACTTTGGCTGGGCAATCTGAAACAGTGTTGATTTTTTCCAAAGTTAAACGACTTAACAGCATGTTGCGATCCACTCAGCCACTCGTTTTGAGTACTCCCAATTACGAGATGCGACAATTCAATCTTTCTGTGGTGAAGTCGTAAACATCAGAACTGTCATTGAAAATCGTTCAATAGACTCCAAAGACTATTGTTAACCAGCTCAGGACTAGACCTTCGCTTCCAATTGAACCTCCCGTTTGCATTTAAAAATATATTGTGAAAAGACAGATTACGTACAATATCATAATGTGATCACAAAGCTACATTGTGTTTACACAAACAGAGGCTTATCTAAGGAACCGTTTCATTCTAAATTCAATTAGTGAGAATTGAAGCTAGTAGTAACAGAAGTATCACTTCAGTTTCAACTTTGAATCCAAACCAGGATCATGCCAACGCTCTGATGGCTCATCTGACAAAACCACCTCCATGAAAACAGACAATAGCGCACGTGGGCGCATCAAATCAAAACCAATGAAAAACCTTACTTCAATGAATAAGGCGAAAACATCCATATGGGCAACTTTAATGGAGATAGACTTAGAGAGAGAATAACGAGCTGACTATATATACACAGACTCGATTGCATTTGCAAAACGGAGTGGTGGCTCTCAGACAGCATTGTGGCGTTTAGTCTGTCGCAACTTAAAGATGTCAAGAACGCCTCCAGAGGTGACATTAGAGCCACCACCACTACCACCAGCCTCGGCGTCGTCGTTAAAGGTCGGGTCGTTTTCGTCGTCTTCTTCAGGCTCCGCCTCATCCTCGGAGTCTCCAAAGGCGTTGGTGGTTGCCGTGGCGGAACGCTTCCTTCCAGCCATCACACCCTCCTGCTGCTGCTGTTGCAGCTGCTTGCGTCGACGAGCTGCTGCCGCCATCAATACTTGCTGTGGTACCGTATTGGACATCTCGATGGAAATTGCGGTGCCCGCATCAATGTTGGTCATCGCGACGTCTTCCGATTCAGCCATCACTTGCGTGATGTAGTCTAGAAGGTAATGGGAGGGCGGAGGATGGAAACAAGTACCACCAGGCTGCCAACTTAATGGTTGGTTTTCAGAATAATGAGCCAAACGTTTAGTTCAAGATAGCTTTGATGGATGTTTGGCTGCTAAAGAGTCACAACATCTAACAATTTCATGCCTTCAGACTGGAATATCAAATAATAATTTGCCAGCTTAATCATATCGAGCCACATAGTATATACGTGCATTTGGCTAGCAGTTCGTAACGTACAACGAGCAACTGTTGCAAGATCAACAATATCCACAAATATTACGCAGGAAGTCAAGAAAATACTTCCTTGCTATTGAAAAAAGTTAGCCTCCAAGCCGAAGTATTCTTCTCAAACTAATATGCATAATCATCACATCACAAAGCAAACCAAAATAAGCGCTTCTGCATAAAACCTTGATGCAACTAGGCTTTTAGCTACGCCGATTATGCAGTGGGAGGAAGCCACACTGGTGAATTGATAAGAATCTTCAATTTAGAAAAAACCCACCCTCAGGTATTTCAAGATTGAGGAAGTGTTCCAGAAACTTATCCACCTGCACAAAGGGCCCGTGGAAGCACTCGGGAGGAGGAAGCATGTGGATGAGGGCGGAGGCAGCAGGAGGTGGAGGAAACTCACCACCAGCAACAGGGTGGCTGCCAGTACGCGGATAAGCCTTCGGTTTGAAAGGTAGCATTTGCGCAAAGTCCGGCTGTGGGAATGTGGGCTGCTTCGCACCGCCACTAGGCAAGATGCCCGACCCGTCGCCCGCATCGGCGAGTGGCAACGCCGACTGATTTGAACCACCACCACCGACTCCGCCTTGCACATCCTCGCCCGGAGCACCTGAACCCACAGAATGCAAGAAGGCGCCCCCCGCACCAGTCACGTTAAGCTTCGCCAGCTCCTACAACAACGACGCGTTATGTCACTGTTTGAATGACTACAATTATCAAAAGGAGTTAAAGGGTAATAAAAAGTGAGGAACAAGGGTACACCTCACCCGATAACCAAGGGACCTGAGTTCCGATTCTGAGCAAGGAAAAAGGTCCAAAAACCGATAGCGATCAATCAAAAGCGCTGTTTCACGTCCTTGAAATTCCTTCACATTTTCGATCGCTTTGAGTCGACGTTTCTCAATTTTCTGGACGCTGGCAAGGTCACCAACCTAGAAGTGAGATGAAATTCAATAATGCATCGTCTTCAGAGAGGCCAAAAAGCAGAATATCCAAGATAACTTAATTTTATCAATCAAGCTAGGCCCAAAATTAGTTATTCGGGGGGAGGGAAAAGGCGTGACAAACATGTACAGACACAAGGGTAATCTGGTCGACCACAAATGTCTCTTGAGATAAAGAAAATCTTAAGAGTGGAGTTATCACCTGAAGTTCAAACTGTAAGAACCGAGACCAAATAGAACGAGCGCGTTCGGTGGGAATCTCATCCGAACCCAAAGCGCGTTCGAAAAGCACCCGAGTATTGTTATCCTCGTTGAGGTGAGACATATACTCGACGTAACACAGTACAAAATCGGGGTTGCCTGCAAAGCGCTTCATACCCAATGCAAATATATTCTTTCCAACTTCCAAATCCTGCAAAAAAATTAAGGCACATCTTGGTTATGCTACACAGAGATGGGAGTGAACTCACCAGTTAAGATACAAATGTCATGAGGTTATAATTATTGCTTTCATTAGCATTGATGATGACAAGAAACAGATAAGCAAATGACGGTAACAACAGCCTTTGGAAGGCTACTTGAGCCTATTCTAGCATCCGCGATGACTCACCTCCAGTGCGCAAATGCGTTAGTAATGGAAGAAGTGCAAGTAGCAGCAAACGAGTTGAGGAATATCCATTAAAAGCAAGAAAATGTCTACCTTACTACAAAAATACTCCATCAGAGCCGCACTAACGAAGACTTGATAACCGACACGGGGATCCTCGCGAGCCAGCTTAAAGACCAGGCGCGCTGACAGAATGCCTTCACAGCGACGTGCAAAACGCATGTACTGAACGTAAGGCTAAATTCCGTGGGTAATACAGGGAATGGTAAACAAGCAATCGCTTTATGAAAATGCAAAGTAGAGGTGGTGGGAAACAAACCAAAGTTGGATCGACGTTATCCATGGAGATGAGTTTCTTGTAAATGCTGTGAACTTTGGCATATTTGCATCGACCCTCCTCGTAATCCGCATAGGCAAAATAAAGCATAATGTTGTTTTTAAGCAAATTGATACCCCTTTCGTACATCGCCGCTGTGTCATCGGCGAATTGTGAGGCCATTGCTTGGTCCTGTAGAACAAAGCAAGGGAGGAGAAGTTTGAAGCCATGGCGTGTGTAGTTCACTGACTACTGGAATTGCACCCACTTCTTCTAAAAGTGCGTTACGGTACAGCAAAGAAATAGCTTAAATAAAGGATAAAAACGTACACCTTTTCCGGCGAGAAGTTTACTAGCTTGCTCTAGATAGCTGGCAGCTTCGTACCAGATATCAGGATGGTGCCCCAAGCAAAGGAGACACTGTTCGTAGGCAAACATAACTACCGAGGAAAGAAACTTTCAACAATACAAATAACACAAAGAATCCTGAAAAAATGACAGTAAGGGACTCTCACCTCGTTTAGTGATAGTGGTGATGTCTTCAGTTTTTAGGGGATTATCTTTCTCCCACTGAATATACTTCTTCCAGAGTTCTACTTGCTTAACTTCAAGTGGTGTTACTTGAGGTGGTACTGAAGGAATGTTCCTTGACAGTCCTTTTGTCATGATCTCGTACTCCTTAGTGACATTACGCGCGTTCATGTAGTCACGACTACGCTCTTCAGTCAGTTTTTTTGCAATGTGCGGGTTAATTGAGTCCTCGTACATACAGTAATCCCGCCAGACCGTCTCAATACCCAGCATTGGAGTGATGATTGCCCTCTGGTAGACTCTTCGAGTGGCCGTTATTTTTTGACTCTCTGCATACGAGCCCTGTACTTGGCTGCAAATAAATGGGTGTGGTTTAACATTGAATTTTACTGGATAATTACTTAAAAAACACTTACGTAGATCGCAAAAATGAGATATAATCGGCCCATATAGAGTAAGAATTTAAATCAAGACCCATTTTGTCCAAAGTAAAGTCATAGGCTTGGGCCATTTTCTCCCTAGGATATTCGGAGATAAAATGTAATAAGGACTACTTGAAATTCGGATGTTTGCCTTTCGTATCCTTGATATACTGCAAGTAAAGCTTCCATAAGTCTATGTTGAGAATCTTCACGAGACATTTTTGGAAAAGTTTCTCCACACGGTCATAGTTCTTTGCTTTCATCTAAAATTTTAAATTCAGAAGAAAGATCCTAGGCGGATGGAATGCGCCGTCTTGCCAAATCCCTAGCGAAATACTAATTAGAGGGGTGATAACTTGATGCTGGCGTGAGAATTCGCAACACAAAAGCCAGATCATTAACCACAAAGATACGGATAGCTGGGTCAAAATACAGGAGCGAAAAAGAGCCCAAGAGATGATATACCTCCTGTTGGATGTATATTTTCCAATACTGACCCGCTGTAGGAAATTGAGCAATAATCCTCTCGAATGATTCACGTGCGTCCTCAATTTTTTTTGACTGCGCATCACGCAAAATAACACTCCACGCCTCTATATCCCACACGTTATTCTTTATCCTTTCCTCTGCACGCTGAAGCTTATCAACTTTAAGCGTGCGCCGTTGAGCGAATGGCATACTAATCATGATGACAGACGGAAACGCACAACCTTGTATAGTTCGCAGGCTAGTAAAGCACGGCACTTCGTATTACTACTGGTCGGTTTAAAACTCGAGCCAGTATTATCAATTGATGTTGCGCATAATTCTAAATTTGAAAACGTAAAATGGGCAGTGCATTTATTATACCAGGATATGCGAAAGTAGACAATGAAAATATCTTCTGAGTGCTACTAGCTTTACAATTAAAGAATGTGTCACTACAAATTGGAATGCTTAACCGCGTAAATTATAGCGGACAACGCCAGCTCCTTCAGTGATTCAGCCTCGCTACCCGAATGCTCTACGCAAGAAATTACCATATTGACTATCCTGCCCACTATTGGATGCCCATACCCACGTCCAAAACTGGTACTTGTCGCAACCGCCGACTTCCAATCCGCCGTACTGCTCCATTTACGCAGATATAGACGTGCCAGAGTCCCGAATGGAAGACGTCGGCCCAAACGGACCCATCTCTCCGCAACACTTTACTGCGACTCAAAACAACGATGAGACAACGCAGCCAGAATGAAGCACAAACAAAAAGTGAAGAGTGCAAGCAAACTCAGCTTGAATGTATGGTCAGCCATGATCAAAGAAAAAACAAAAGGAATTCAAGCAACTGGAGAGGTGTGACGAGGTACGTTGCCATTACGTTCGGTGGCAAGGGCTTTAAACAGCTCCTTCGTTCCATGCCAATTAAAGCTGACGGTTTTCCGCGGCCCAATCTCAGACGAAGAATAGAGAATCCGGAGAGAATCCACCTGAGCGGATTCGAATCCACTGGCGGACAAGTATTTTGACGTTTGTCGCAGCTGTTCAGCTTCGGCCAGTGGGTCTAAAACAAGAGAATGTGGTGAGAACTTGATGAGCAGCTGCTGGAAAACTTGAGTTGGGTTTCCGCCTCATCTACTTTCTCTCAATAAATTAACAGATGATCTAAAATCATGTTATTTGGCTCAGGTACTCTATTGGTATACACGGGCTTATTAGGGCGAAAATAGTTAAATCAATCAAGAACCTCCAAAATGTAGTAGGTTTGATTTGTAACCAAAGGCATTTCAGTATCATTAGAACTTTGCCAAAGAGCTTTGGCTCGATTAGCAGGCCATTACTTGTCACAGATGCAACGCCGACCTGCTCTACAGTGCTCGGGTTACCCGATCCCGTAACAAATGACTTAGTAGTCACACAACTCAGCAGCCTGGCTGAAAGAGAAGGCAAGCCCAGGTTGTGTGCTTCCGGGATCAGCAAAAATTAAAGCAATAGTGAGTCCTATCTATTACTTTCGTTTTTTTTTCCTACCACCTTACAGGAAAACGTAGGTCCAACAGCGATTGCAGTCATTAAAGCACTTTCTATAAACCTTCAAATGCGTTGCCTTTCGCTGCATGACCATGCAATAGACTCATGCCAAAATTGGGAAGGCATAAAACACTCAACCCCCGATATATTTCAAACCTGGGTGACTAATCAGAAGACACTCAACTACCACAACAAAATATCAGTCTTCTGAACGTACTGACATAGAAAATGCACTGCAAGGTGGCATCAAAATTCTGATAAAATAGGGTGATTCAGTAACATTTTAATATACAAAAAATTGGGAGACAAAAGCAGCAAGGAACTTATACCCATTTAGACAATAAAAGGAGTAAAGCTACTTGTTGACCCACCGAATTCTTGAAGCTCTTTCAGGAGTTTACCGACCTCTGGAGACTCATGCAAGGCAGCTAGTAAAACTAAGGAAAGGGAATGAAAAAGGGTTAAGGATATAGGCCAAAGAGCCACATTTGTCCTGAGAGTAAATAGCGTCAAGACTTACTTTGATTAATTATGCGCAGCCTTGGAGGAAGCCAAGAAGACAATCGAGAAGCAGGAATGGGAATGTGCAATTTTAGGGACTAAAAAAAGGCGGAATTAAGGAATGCAATGCAAACCACTACATCGTCTAAACTAAAGCCATGGTTAATCGGTTAAATGCTGACAAGCTAAACGTCAATAAAATTTGATTCTCCAATGTCCAGTGTGTGCTAAAGGTGAAGAGGAAGACAGAGTAAGCAATCGTTCACGTTCGCGTTGACACATCTTCTTTCCGTAGGATAGCAACAGAAAGTGCGGAGCTGCAGGTGAATAGTGAGGTTGTCGAAGAGAAAAACTTGAATGAAGACGAATCACGTTGCCTAGACCAATGCGAGGTAGCTTACTGCTTGTGGTGGGCGTAACAAAAGGTAGTGATTACCAAAACAAGTCCAGCACAAAGCCTATCAATGTACCTTACATGGAGCATACAAAAAACCCAAATTAGCCTTATTCTAAAGCATACAATCACTTAAGATTGATTCAGTACAGTTGAATCCAACTTGTTTGGCTAAACCACCATCACAAGTGTTAAACTACAAGACAACGAGGTCTTCGTACAAAATACGTGCACTAAGTTTTTTGTGCAAAGTGAGACCTTAAGTGGAAGGCAAAACATACCTCATTTTCTGTATATCCTGCAAAAAGATGGAAAACTTCCTCAAAGTAATGGCTGAAGAAACCTTGCACTTAGAAGCAAAATGCTTATAAAAATGCGTCCGGTCCTATCGAGAAAGTTAAAGACGGCACAAAGATGGATGACCAATGCACAGTACTGGTGCAAATAAACAGAGAATAGACAGAAATTGCCTCGCAGAAGTATTGTACATAGAGATGAAACCTCTATTTGCATGGGAACAGCAAACGAAAGGGCAGCACAATAGTGATGGCCTTGATGAAAGAGGAAATGTACATACATTTTCGGGTGGGGAAGTTAAATTGAGTGAAAATAGATAAAACTTTGAACACTGTAACCCAATTCGAGCGCGAAAATGCAATTTCTCAAGTCTAATTTGGGTATCGATAACGACAGTAACTGCTTCTTCACAAGCGAGGAGTTTAACTTGCACCAACGTTATGCCTAAACCACGAGCACGGCTAGCGATTACCCATTACTGCTGCCACTGAATTTATTGAGTGAGAGAATGAAGAAATGGGCAATATATTAGCAATAACATATTCTTATAGTCGGACTATGCTTCTACTTTGATAATATTAATAAGATTGACTTTGGAGCAGCGAAATTGCATTAAGAACACCAGTCTTTGCGCACTCGCACACACTTCAAGAGCTCGATAAAAGCAATAGACAAAATTCAATTTGTTATTGCTGGAGCAAATTAATGTTTTATGGTAATCAAGGTAACCCAATGCGTAAGAATAGGATGTTTAAGTACTGAGCTAAATGCGAATGAACAAAAGCCATGCGTTATGCGAATGACCGAGGCGCACCTGGCTAAACTCTGGTCGTCCCATTGGCCAAGGGAGGTCATAAGGGGGCAGTTTATGACCAGGTCTCTGCGCTCCCTCAATCAAGCGTTTCGGGACCTTGGAACTAGCCAATCGCCTGCGACTTGCCTCAGCATCGGCGACGGCTCGTGTGGCCAGGGTAACTGTATCCTCAGTGAGAACCGGTGCCGCCGTGGTCTGGCCTGTAAGCAAACCGGAGAGACGACTAAATGCTGATCGTAGACCAGGGAATTCGATAGGCTCGCCAATATGATGGCCGCGTGGCATGCGTTCAGGTTCCTGTCTCTGTAGATTTAACGAAACTGCGCTGCCCGAGAGACCATCGCCCCGCTTCGACAAGTCAGACAACTCAATCAGACTCCCTGGTGAGTTCGAACGTGGCATCCGTCGATACATCGCTGAATGACTCTGTAAATGAAATCAAAACATAGCTTGTAGGTAAAATTCACAGTTTATCACAGAGACCTCGCAACGGAAAAGCCATTGCCACCCGTGCAAGTAAGCATGCATGCGTAAGGGAATGTCCTTAGTGTAGTGCTAAACGCATGGAGATAATGCACCGAGACTTGGAAGTAGCCCGTTGCGCAGACATTCAAGAAAAAGCATGGAAATTACTGGAGTTTTGACCTTATAACTCAGAATGGAAAATTGACTGCGGAAAATTTCAGTACATCCATTCCAAAATATGAGTAAATAGATTACTAATAGTTACTGTGAGATCTAAAAATACCTGGTTGCGACAGTATGATGCAGAAAAGACTGCGTAGACGGTGACTGATTTTTTATGCGTAAGGGTAAGAGGAGATCTACCAGGTTCTGCTTGAGATGAGCCAGGGTGAATCGGGTGGCAGTGGCGAGCACGGCTTCAGCAGCTTTGCGTCGTCGGATCTGGAGAATGTTGTGAAGGACGACGAAGTCGTCTAGAACTTCACGGAAGAGACGTAGCTCCTCGCGCTCCGCCAGAGAGGCGACAAGGTGCTCGGAGATGCTACCCGTCTCTGTCTCTAGCTCGTTCACATAGTGACGCAGCAACTGCGGGGATAGGTGCTCCAACTCTGCAAAAGGGGAGGCACGCAAAACGGAACTCGACCACTCTCACATCGTTCACCTTCTTGGCAGTGTAGAAGCAGAGTCGAGTATACACCTCAAGCTTACATCCCCTTTCGGCTTCACGGGGTTTAATCCATGCCCACCTGAGTAGTTTCAGCTGCCCTAATTCAAGCTCCATTCCTACCAGTAATGCAATGAGATTAACCAAGGGAAAAGGGAGCGCAGAATTAACGCATAAAGTATTGGAAGACCATTGAGTTGCTTCAGACTTAAAGAAAGTGTATAAACTTTTAATCAATTCGCATCCTTGTAAAAGGGAAACATTTCCGTTTGGCCACAATTGTCTTAGGCGTTTTTTCTACAACACCACTCATTTGCCTGAATGAAGGCGCTTTGTGGGTGTTTCAACGTTGAAGAAATGCTGTTTTACTTTGACACACTACATTAGTAAAAATGAGGGAGTGAGCCTGTTACCGCCAAGGATAGTAAGGAAAACACTACCTGATATTTTATTGTTTCGCGCTTCGTGGTGAGCTCTTTCATTTATTTTTTTCCACGCTAATGAGAACTGGTTACCAGTCCAGTCTCTCGGTTCTTTTACTTTAAGATCCTTCCACTAAATTCACTTCAATGACGTTGTTTGAATAAAATGCGTGGTTTTTCAGTAAAGCGAGTAATAGAGCCCCCATTTTCGGTAGCGTTGGTAAACATACTACGTTATGCGTTTCAAGCGTCACAAAAAATTTCCCCCATTCATGACATGACATGTACTACGGGAACTAGACGAGTTGGCAGTTAACTAAAGCCGAATATGCGGTCATAAGACTGAAAGTCGTTATTCACGGCTGAAACACAGCGCTAAACTAGTTGACTAGCAGAGTAGTGAAGTATAAAAATGTGGACATCAGTGAAGCTGCTGAACTAACTGATGTAAGTATATTTACGCTATGCTTCAGTGGGTGAGACAGTCTGCATAAATAAGCCAACAACCCGGAGAAAGAAAATATCTTCGGGACAGAATGAAGATAAAACGTGCTTGCCATGGTTCCAAGTAGCGCCAATGGAAATAGCTACGGCGATTAATGGTCAGTTCAATGCAAGGCCGGAAAAAGCTAGAAATTGCCTCTCAAAGCCACAGTGAAATTCTGAAGATGCATGGATAATGCGTTATCGGCCGTCCTCTCGGTATGAATCTAAACCCTTGATAAAAGCCACTGCAATTCTACTTCATGTATTTAGCGCCTGAATTCACAAACTCTGGTGCCATAAAGCAATTCAGATGAGTGAGAAATACCACAGCTATTACACGAATAAAAGCGCAATGATTTGGGAATAAGATTGTATTAAAAATAGCTGAACCCAAGCCTAAATGTATGTGGAATACTGTAGTAACACTAACAATATTAAAAATAACAAGAGCGTTGGAGAGCTCTGATGCACATGAAACACTTCGCGTTCCAAACCATGCTTCAATTAATTGGCGCGTTGAGTGTGTATCCAGTCTATCAGGTTACGCCTTAAGAGCTGAATATTCGAGGTTCAATCCTAAAACCATTATTCATCAGAAATCAACTGGTAGCAAACATTAAATTACAAAGAGAATTACCTTGAGCCCAATCAGGAGTTTCAAAAAGTGGTAGAGTTGGATGACGCGCCTTGAACGCCTCTAGAGCAGCATGGAGACTGGCCCACCCCAGGGAGGCGTCTAAAGCCTGGTCCTCTGCCGCATCCGGCGCTGCTGTCGCCATTGCCACCGAAGGCTGTTGGTCGAGAGGGGGGTGCGGTGAGCGCATGTCCGAGAGAGAGTATGGAATTGATTCGCAGGAAGACGAGGAGAATGGGTCAATGGAATTCGTTGCCACAGTATCATCATCCCCCACTTCCCTTTCTTCAATAACAGCAGCCTTCCCAACCGCTGCCAATTTCTCTCGTTCCAACTGGAAGAAACGGTAAAGTGCATTGTGGCACGGTCCAAAGTCAATTATTTCGAGTATATAGACTATCCACAATTTTGACACCCTAATAGTAATAAAGACATTTTTAGGCGCTACAAGAGCTTTGTACAAAAAACCCTTGTCAGATAAAAGCCATAATACTAGAGTTGGGCAAACGAATAGTTTAAATACTTAATTAACAGTCAAGAGGAATGCGCGAGACAAAAATGGAAACATTGTTAGCGAAAATACTAAACCAAAACTAACTTATCGAATGGATGATTCGTGCGTCAAATGACGCTTAATTCGTTTGTATCTATATCAGATGCCTCCACTTGCTTGCAGTTGTCGACGTGCAGTAATAATAGATTAAGGCAAAGGATTTCGTCCACGACGTCAAATAAGGTGGCAACTAGATATAAAGCTTAATAATAATTGATGCTACCATCTTCAATTATCCAGCAAACCTTCAACACTAAGCGCATAAAACAGTTTCGTCAAAGTCAAAATGCCTAATTTGTATTATAAGAAATAGGAAATCTACGGTTGGGGCAAGGCTATTAAGGAGGCTCAGAAAAGTTAATTGTCCATATCTTTGAGCACTGAATACTTTCGCAACCAAAAACATTACAAATGTTAATAAATGCCTCCTAGTATAGAGAGAAGTGAATATTTGCTAGCAGTGCGTAGACGCTGTTAAAGTGGCTTAAAGCCTTTCAATAACTATTGAGCTTTTCCGCAAGACACCTAGGCGACTCAATACCCAGGTAGAGCAAAATGAGTCTGTGGTAAAAGAAAAGTAGGAAAGAAGGGAACACAACAGTGTTGTCAGGGGAAGATAAAAGGTGCTACACTCTCTAAAATAAAACATCAGGTATAGTTGGCCTGGCCTTAGCCGATGGCGAATGGATAACTAATAGTTTGAAAGTAAGTTCTTATTACCCCAAGTACATAACTTTCTGATCAGTTTGGCTTATATATGGACAAAATTTAATTCTACGCTGTTGAATATTGCCTGTAAAAGTGCAACGTAATCCTCCAAAAGAATAAATGGGAAATAACAAGTGATCTGAAAACTATAAACAGGAAGCTCCCACTTGGTTTGGCAGATGATGGCCCCTTAAGGGTATGCGTAAAACAGGATAAATACAGATTCTGTTAAATTTAAACGCTTCCATCACAGAGTTCAGATGAGGAGGAGGAACAGCATTAAGAACTATCTTCCTAGGTACGACAGCACTGATAAAGCAAACTCAAAACTTGGTGACCAAAACACCGATTAAGTGATGTTTCACTAAAGCCGTAAGCAGGTAGCGAACACTGGTAGTACAGTTTGAATGGTAAATTGGCAGAGAACTGAGTTTTAGAGCTTTTACGTTTTCAGCATTGCAAGGTGATACAACTGTCAAAAGATACATATAACAAAGCCTAAAACACCATCAAACCATCCATGAAATACTTGTTTCTAAGCAAAGCACGCATTAAGTCATCGAACGCACAACACCACTCAGTCGAAATTTTTCGAAGAAATGGAAATGTAAGGCACTCATAACGGAGAAATACATTCACCGTTCAAAACGAGGTGGATCTTATAGTTCAGAAAATATACTGGATGTAGGTCTTCCTAGGCATTTTTTAATTCTCATCATGCAAACTTTTACAATGCACTATCAGATTCACATTTTTTGGAAATACTGCGCTGATTACAACGGGCCTTTGTAAGCGAAAGAAATTGACCAGATAAAGTCTGCCTAAGCATTTGACAGAAATTCCCTTATTTCATGGCTATAAGGCTACGCCTTAATCAGACAAAGCATAAGGTTTGCGTTTTGGGGTGTGACGTTTGGTTCACCTTTTATCAAATACCGGCACAATGCAGCAATCAGCTCAAGTATGAACTTTTAAACCACCATTTAGGTTGGATGTAAACCTTCAAAAATGTGATTCAGAGCTAGCCACAAAGTACTACTTTCTACCTGAAAGGGACAAAACCCTACCCACTAGTAGTGCGCGTTTAAAACAAGGCAATGTTCAGGAAATATACTTCATCCATCACAAGGCGCTACCGTTTTCAGCACCAGCCTTGTGGTCACCAGGAGCGCAGACGCTGAGGTGCGAGAAACCCCTTAACCGTCAGTAGAGTAACGAAGCATTCTCAAAACGGCAGTTTAGCAGTAAATCATTTTGACTTCAACAAGTGATTCATATGAGTGTAACACGAAGCGAATTCTTTATTATCAGCAAAGTCACAATTACTGACACAACCTTTGCGAACTTTGAAACTCACTACGTCAATTTCGCGTTGATTGCGAAACCTTTTCAGTCACTTTTAGCAGCCTACAGAACAATCCATATGCAATCATCAAAAGTTTTTCAACAGCAAGAAAATGTAATGAAAATTCCTTAACTGTGACAGCTAAGTTCAACTTTCACTCAACCCAAGAACACTTCTACACGATCAATGCAATTGAACAGTGGGAAAAAGACTAAATTGAAGACATGCGTTGTTTGGACACCAGAATATATGGTGATAATTGAAACTTATCTCCGCGAAAGACACATAAAAATAGGATAAATCCGCTGAAGAATCTTAGAAACAAACTATGGTTTCTGTGCGTATTCCGGTGTACCACAGTATTCAAGAATCAAAAATTATTAAGTCTGCGTTTTTGATCGAAAAAATTTTTCCACAACTCCCACAAGGTTATGGAAAATAGACGATTTTTCCCATATACAAGCCCGTCGTTGGATTTAGTCTGAACAAAATACTATCAAATAATAAGACAGTGGATGCGAGCATGCCAGATAAGAAGTCAAACGCAACCACGACATCTTACTACCTTTACTTCAAGTTCATCGTATGCTTATCAATCAACAGACAATAAATACAACCGACAGTCTTATTACACACCCTTAGTTTCAATGAGTGAGAAAGGGAGAGGAGAGATCAATTTGATAATAGTCAAAAGAAGTTAAATCGAGAAAAAGAATTGCGACACCGTTGCATACGCAATATTTTTTTAAAAGTCCTGCAACTTATTCATGGGGACATGAAACTCGTATATAATACTTCGTTTTTACCGTAGCTTAGATGGAACTTGTGCCAATTTGAAATATGCTCTTGAGACGTCATAAATCTGCAGCTACCGTTAACGATTGACTGCAGCTCTCAGTAAATAATAGCAATGGTAGTTTTATCCCACGAATAATCAGGAAGGCATCCTTTAAAATTACAAAAGCAAACCGATTTTAAAATGATCTCCTCTAGCTATGCAATGATACGCTGGCATGGTCATAAAGAAACGGAGAAAAACACAAAGAATCGAACACTCCCTGATGAAGTACACATGAAAGATTGGTCCCTACATCCGAAACCGTGCAGGGTGAGGAAACATAAATGAAACTTATCCAAATGGACCAAAAGCATGTCATCCAAAGCGGCACGTCTTAATCCACAAAGCATAAAAAGTTGGAAATATTTTAATGATAGTAAAAGGCGAATCAGCATCATAACGAGTATCATGATCCAAATGTCACTATTAGAAGACACCCGCTTATATGAAAAACAATGAACTAAAATGGTAGAGAATTAAGACTGTATCATGGTAAATACCTTAATCAAGGTGAGTGTTCAAAACTGCTAATTTGCACTGAATCGACGGACATACCTGCCTTTATTGCAAAACAAGACACCAACTACATGAACTTTTCCAAAGTCACAAAATCTAGAAAAATCGCACATTACCGACGCAAGATAAATTCCTACGGCTAATCGACTAAAAATCCATCATATAGACTACTGTGCCTTCTACGATGGCGAAAAAATCAGGGTGTTCCCGATGAGGTAGTTGGTAAACCAGTCGTAACAGACTTGGATAATAGAATAATGTGGTGGAGACGACGTCAGGGTTTATTCTGGCGCAATTCAAATAACTCAGTTTCTTGCATAGGAGGTAGGAATCCTACATATTAATATTCAATCTGTTGTAGCAGAACTAACAATGAGTACAAGAAATGGCCTTTTGATTAATAAAACTCAGTTAAATATAAAGAATTCGTGTGCACTCACGAGTAACTCAGTGTTCGGAGCAAACGCCTCAAATTCTGCATCAGAAACGGAATCAGCATCCGCCATGTGAAGATCCTCCTACATTCAACAGAAACGAAGTTTTCCACTTGAAGCAAAGAAATACAGCTTTGACTAAAGCTAGATTGGTCCGACTGCAGAATGTTTCGAGGTCTTTCCTAGGGCATTTTGCAGCAGCATATGGCAGATTTTTTGGAAAACCTACACAGTTAAACTGAGAGTGACTCCGAAACTGATGCCCAAGAAACAGGTTATTAAGACACTAGTACACACCAATACCAAGAATCCCATGTACCAACGAATTGATTCGGAGGAAAGCGAATTGCACTTGCCCATAGTGAGTTATTTTTGTAGGAAGATGAAAAAAATGTGGGTAATAAGTCAAATTTAGCAGAGCATGTAAATAGTCAACATGACAAGTAACGGCCGTTTCCAAGTAATTTCATCGCAGGAAATTTTTATGCACTAACCATGTTTAACGCTATAGGGCGCTTTTCAAGCGGATAGGAATCCCTTGGATTTTCGATGGGTGCAACGCTCATTCGCCAAAACGACCTTATTCATTATTTACAAAAATAGCCATACTTAATAGCATCCAATGATGTTTTATTATTTTGGTGGCCCTTAAACTCATCAGCATCGGACGAATCCAGCAATCCACGGGAAACATTGTCATCAAAAGTCCATATGAGATGTTCGAGCGATGCTTCTAGTTGCAATCCACAGGATATATCAAACGGATCAGACAGGGAACGCTTCAATACCCCCTCACACGGCTGGTCTTCAAGATCGCTTTTGCCAGTACATGACAATTCATCAACCTCCAGAACAGCAAGAGGCGCATTGGAAAAGTCCATTCCCCTAATGCGCCATGAAAAAGCCCAGCCACCTTGATGAACGAAAACAAATCACAGCTCACTTAGCCATTTTTACGTTTTATTCACCCGCCGCAGATAACACCAAAAAATTTTGATTCTGTACAAAAGATACTTTTTCCAATTATTGAAGAGCCTTTAAAACTGAGAACAAGGATCCGTAGTACAGCAGACTTCCAGCACAGGCAATTGCAGATTATCCATCGTTTCGTAATCTTAAGAAAACTTTAATTCAAGGCTCATTTTTTGGCCTAAATGGCCAATGGCTATAGTAAAATCCTTGTAGAATAATACGAATGATAGAGTTGCAACGACTTTGCCGCCTCACATGTAAGAAAATCGATACAACCATTACAAACACCAGGAGAACAACATCTTTTAGTGTCGATAAAATCGAATTTCTCCCTGAAGTACTTTGTCTGTTTAGCTACCAGTTCAAATCACCTGGGCAGCTACACTATCCGGGCTGGTCTTTGGACTATGCCAGCTGCTCCTACCCCTCTGTTGGTTGAATACGTGTATCCTCCTCTGGTGTTATGACTTCTTGACATGTCAAACTGATGGCGGTGGAATGCAAATTTGACTTTGTAGGACTTCAATCCCGATCTATACCACTCGCGACAAGCTAGCGGTGCAAAGTTATTCCAGGAGCTTCGTATGGGATAATCTCTGACACCTCGTAACTTAAAGACTGAGAATAACCTATGCCTTCTGCATATACCAATACCGTGTTTTACGAGAAAGCTGCTAACAATCCAAGCAACGCTGGCCGCAAACCACCTAAGTAAGTTTCGCACAGAAGATTTCATTTACGCTCCTACTTAAGGGTACTGGAGATCTGAGGCCTCTATATGGAAACACCCTGGGTTGACAGAACCCCTAACACTGAACTTATTTTTTGAACTGGATGAAACTGCAGATTCTGTTGAGCAGCCAAGAGGGATCGGTGACGTAATGGTTAAGCATCACCTCGGTCTGAGCTCAAATCTCCACTAACACAGCTAGTTCGTAGGTGTTTCTTACCACACCAAACATGTTGTGATAGCTGACGCAGGAAATTAATCAAGAGAAGAGCTAAAGACGCTCAAAGGAAGATAGAGCTCTTGTATTGCTTTGTTTGTTTCACTGCTGTTTAAGGCCACCCGAGCGGCCATATATTCCCATCCGGTAGATGGCGGATATTTAAACCTTGCCAGCTGCCTAAGTAGCTTTAGTAGTTGACGATAGTATTTTTAGTGTCATGACCTCTTTTGTCATTGGGGAGCTCTCGAGACGCTATAAGCACTGGTGATAGTAATTCTACTATTATCGTTAGTAATTCAAGCTTTGCAGATATGTGTTTTTATTTAAAGCCGACATCGTTTGCCATTGCATCATTACCAAACGAGCTGGTCTGTATGCGCTGTTAGTGGCTTAAGCCTCTTTCTCCAAGCCCAATGGCTATGAATGTGTAATTCTTTCCAAACGCCTCAACGTTTTGCATTAGCAACAGGGTATGATTTAAAAAACAAATTTGTTAAAAAAATATTTCTTTCTACTCTGATGTATGCCATAGTCAATGACCAGTACCTACATCATGCGCTTCTAATCATCTGTTTTGTTTTAACTCATCGATCTTAATAGCCTGCGTTCCGGCGGCTGCTTCAAAGGTCGCAGATGTCCAAGCGTTTGGGCGCGGTACATTCTGTTTGTCTCGTCTGCATGGGTTAATACCTCTTGTTTTCCGACTTTATTGGGAGTAATCGTTGTTGATGTTGTCGTTTCTATTGCTTCATTTCGATTCGTTGGCATTCTTTCTTTGACTACTTTACATCCGCCTTTTTTTCTGTATAAATGTTTCGAATATATTTAAGTTATGTGGTTAATATGGTTGCCACATGACGCGGCCACTTTACTTTACCTTTTATTGTACTTTTCTAGGATAACCGTTTTTCCATGGCCGCTAGGCGGACCTATTCTTCAGTGGCAGGACAACCGGATCGAAACTCCGTGGGTTTCCCACCTGGCAGCTCACAATTGTGTGTCATTATCGGTTTTCACTTGTTTGAGCATTGTTCTTTTTGCATGCTATTACTCTCGCTATGCGTTACTGCATGAGCCAATACGCCACAACTAATTCACTTGCCATTGTGTTGCTAGGTCTGATTTAAATTATAGAATTCTTTTTTTGGTGTTAGTTTTTTCCACCATTATTTGGTACTGGTATCTTGGACAAACGATTTTTAAAATGACTTAGAAGTATTTTTGTCTCTTAGGCCTCGACCGTCCGTAGCCGTTCCAGTCAGAGCGAAGCCAAAAAATACCACTACTGCGTGCATATCAAATCTAGTTGAGGTAACTTTTTCATGCATTCCACTTTCTCTTTCAATGTAGTTCCTTAGTGACACAGGTTACGAGGGTCAGGTATCCCTAAAAGCGCTTCAAAGTCCAAGCCAAAAATTGGTCTTCTCAATTTTCACACACATAATGAATCACTTCGCTCCCAACTATTTCATACCTCTGGATAAGCTGGCTTTCGAAGACTACTTTATCAAGTAATATTTTAATGCACATGCATTACCCATGGTCTGCCATATTAATATGCGCATTCATGCTCCCCTAAAACTATTGTTTTACTATATATTTGTTATTACTTCTTCAATTTGATTTTTTTTCCTAGTCTTTCATAGTTTATTAATGGATTTACATTAGTGAAAACTCGCATTACATTCATGTTCTGTACTTTACGAATTTAGACCAAATGCATGAACTATTAGCTTTCATTAACAGGTGCATTGGTTCGCAGAAATGTTGTCTGATGGATCTATGTCACGTATATTATCTCTCAAACTCTTGAAAGAGGATAAGTTGTAGTCAATTACGTACAAATGACACTTAATAAACGTGTAGTAGACGGTCTTTACTACAGTTAACGTATTTGTTGTAAACGTGCAATCCAAGCACTTTGAAGTCATTTGGCTATCCCGTGGCGTTGAAGCGAAGTACTGTCACAACACCAGGGGCTCCGCACTCCGCGTCACAGATCTTAGCTGCCTTAGATTGGCTCCGTAACGAACTCTCCACCTCTATGTCCGTAAGTCTCCACCTTGGCTCCTTCACCTCACAGCTAGGGCCCCAGGCATGCTATCCAGTTTACCTGAGGTTATCATTCTATTGAGATTTAAACCTGTTAGGTCAGGCTTTCAATGTGGTTTATTCAAACGAATTTACTGACAGTAAAATGCAGTAGATTTTCGAATATGCTTTCCTGATTTATCCTCTACGGGATTAGTTGGAATTTTCCCGCACTAAAGTCGTTATTGTTAACTTTCAGCTTATACATCCTCTATTCCTTATTTAGAGGGTGAGTGAAATGCCCCTTATTTTTGTAGAAAATGGATGACATTCATTTTGCTGCCGAAAACGAAGGAGGATCAGTGAGCAAGCTGATTTTTGGTCTATTGCTTGACTGCGCTGCTGCGAATACCGTAGAGCCGTCGACTGAAGCTCGCAAGGTGCTTTCAGACTTCACGCTTTGAGTCAATAATATTTCGTTTCCCTTAGTAACGTCCATTGGAGCGCCTTACACCCGGATTTTATGTGGTGGTAGATAGTTGCATAAAAGGTAGTCTCATTGCAATGAAATTGTTAGGGGAATGCTATCACACGAAACGGGATCCTGCCTTACCTAACTACCGTTGCCTTGCATTGGCAGCGTTTTGAGGCAGCATGTGCACGCAGTTTGAGGTGTCGACCGGAGGATGTTGCGGAACTAGAGGCGGAGTTGGAGAAGATGGAGAACCAGCCCTCATCAGCGAACCTAATCCAACAAGAGCGCGACCTCCGGTGTCGCCTCTCCGCTACTGAGTGCGAATTGGTTGAGCAGAGCGACCGCCTGTTACAACTTCAATCTCTTCTACCTGAAGCTGAGGTTTACCCTTTTGTACCCTCAGTGCATTGCGTTTTGCTTTTTATCTTTCACCAGAAAATATTTGAGGTACTTTCATTTGCTCTGCGTGCAGCGGGCACTGAGGAGCAGTAATTTTGGTAGTCGAGTTGGGATTTTCACTTAATTTGTATATTGATTGACCAGTCCCCATTGGTCGACTACATAAGCTTATTTAATGATTTTCAAGCTCACGCACAAATCATTGCAGGTTATGTGGCTTCGCTTTCCACCATTAAGTATCGCTTGCCCCCACCAGTGCAATATATCGCTCACATTAGAGTTCGAATTATCTTTTAGTTATAAATGTTCTTTATTATTATGGATCCCACGAGCATTTGAAATATCCGATTTTACGCTGGAATAGATGCTACCAAGTTTGAGGCCTATGATAGATTGAGTCATTACTTTAGGCAAAAGCTAATGCGGCGGCATCGAATGTGCAGCAAGTTCGTGATCAGGTTGGTGAAGTAGCCGCTGAGGTGGAGAAGTTGGAAAATGTGGTTTCATCACAGCGGGCTAAGTGAGTCAGAACCTTCTTTCTCATATTGGAATGGCATCCATTTTTGCGTTACGACAATTGTCTTTATTATCACCGTTATAATAGCGAGTTCAAAATGTGGTCAAGATTTTCGTCGAAATTTCAGAGAGTTTCCTCTGTAGTTATAGAGCACTCGTTGCAATTTTGATTATGCCATGCTGTTGCTTTGGATTACATAATTATTGCTGGGCTAATCTAAGTTTTTTTAATACCATCTCATTGCATATTCGCTTGCGTTGCAGGTTTGGGGATATCGTTACCACTTATCAGCGCTTAATGGAGCACTATCAACAGCGTGTTCATGTGAAGGAGGAACTGGTTCAGCTGTTGCATGAACGCTCAATTGAACTGGGGCGTCTAGACAAACCCGTGGCACCAGCCCTTGATGAATACAACTCTCTTGCCGTCCGTTTGGCAAGTGCTTATTTTATAAATGCGTGATTTTTGAACTTTAATAATTCAAGTCTTGGCTTTTACTAGGTTACTACGCTATTTTTAAAGGGGAATGGGAGTGTGTAATAACATTTTCGTTGTTCCCAGACTGATCCATCATTACCGCAACTGAAGATGCGCTCCTATCTCCATACCTTCGATCCATTGAAGGAGATTCCTGCTATTTGTTCCGAACTCGCTGATGTTGAAGAAAAGTTAAAACGCTCAGCAGAATCTAGTGCAGCTGGAGTCGCTCGCAAGCGTACTGAAGTGGAAGGCTTAGAATCAACTTTGAACAAGAAGGTGGGCTTCGAGATCGTGTTTCTAGATTATGATGGGCAAACGTGTGGCCTAACAGGAAACTCTCATATAGTCATGTTCAATAATTTTGCTTTGAGTGTTATCAGCTATAGAGATCAGGGTGAATCGAGGTATCTTCATGCTTTTGGTCCAAATGTTGTGACTTGTAGGCTGCAATGTATGGTTTGACGAAACCATATATCCAAAAGCTTACTAAAATTTTGATGTAGTTATACTAGGTAGTGGGATATGAAGGTCTATAATTCCACATCTCTGAGAGGAGATTTTCATTTTGGTCGCACTCTACTTAAACGCCCTATCTAAGACGCTTTTGGAACTATTTATCCATTAGACAGAAGAGCTGGATAAACTTGAGCGGGACTTGGTTGAATCAAGGAAACAACTTGAGGATCTAAAGCAGCAGGCATTGTCGAAGAAGGAGGCATTCGATCAATGGATTGTTGAGACGGACGTGGCTATCTCGGAGGCGCGTCAGTCGGCTGATGCACGACAGCAGTATCTGAAAAGTCTACAGGCCGATATTCAACAAAATCAGGTTTTTGTCTGCTTTAAATAATTCGTTAATCTGTTTCATTTTACGTGTTTTAAAATGCAAATGCTCATTAATTTGGCGGTTGAATGTGATTTGCTTTGAAAACCGAATGTAGCTTTTCTGGTGCCGGTTTTTACTTGACTTAACTGATTGCTTGGGCTGACTGATCGCCTAGATGGCATTTTCTTAATTTTACAGAAGGATTATGAATACTACCTTGATTTAAATCGGAAAATGGGCGTCTACGTGGAAAATTTTCAGAGAGAGGTGCTGGAATTTCTGTGCTTGCTGAAAGTGAGTGCTCAACTCTCTTCGAAGGCGTTCCCTCGAGTGCTACTTTCAAAAATTGGGTGTTTATCGCCACAATCTTTGGATTTCATTAAAATATTAGTTCTCTCTGCCTCCTAAGCTCGTCCATCTACTTCAACGGGCTTCCAATTATGCAATGCATGAGGTCATAAGAATTGGCAACTCATTTTCATTGTTGGTTTTTGAAAGTTTTCTTAAACGAAACCCTCCCACGTTTTAATTGGGATAGTAAAACTAACTGTATATTGTGGTGAAATCATGATTACTCTGTTTTAGTACTAAACCTGCCCTGCGGCTTAAGCATATTATACATATATATATATATATATATATATATATATATATATATATATATATATATATATATATATATATATGTTGGAGATCTTTGATAGATAGGTAACCTTGCGCCCTCAAAATGCTTTATTGCTAAAATGAGCTGTAGAAAGTGGCCCACAGCAGAGGTCAGGTTTTGTTCTTCCCATTGAGCAGGATCGTCTGCAAGAGAAGGCGGATCGACGAAGTGCGGAGGAGAGCAAGTTTGAGGAGAACATGGAAGAGCTAGAGTCAAAAGTATCCCATCTCGCCAGCCGCACTGAAGGCCTCATCAAGGAAGCCAATCTACTCGCTAAGAGGGCCTCCGTCTCATTTCCCACTCCCTTTTGATACACACCCCTTCACCAGCGGAATTTTTGTACTAAATGAACATGCATTTGACGCTTCAATACACGCACTACTAAGTGTGCTCTCAACTTAGATCGCCGAGCACCGAGTTCTAGTACTTCACGGGGAAGGAGTACCATGCGAATTCCGCCGTTGACGATCTGACGTGGAATGGTGCACTTTCCGCCACATCCGCGGTGCCTCTGCCTAGTTAAATAACATTTCATTGCCCTTCGTTTTTAATCTTTGGTTATTGAACCAAAATCACAAAGTAGGATTATCCTCGTTCAGTGTAGTCTAGCATTTAAAATACGCTTGGCACCACCCCGAATCCTCAATTATGGAGCACCGGATTGGGTGATTCCTAGGTGCGCCGGTGGTGTGCACCCGCTCGCCGATGTTCACCCGCGTGGAGGCCCTCAAACGTATGGATATTGAAAGAGTAGAGAATTCAGTTTATCCATTCTCTTTGTCGTCCGCAGTTTCTATGGCAGCCAAAAATCCAGTATTTACGGAAAATTGTAATTTTATTAACTCACACAAAAGGGCTGTACAAGAATGTTTAGTTATCAGTAAAATTCTCCGGGTCAACCTCCTCACTGTCCTCTCCTAAAATAAAAGCAAGACAACGGGTTCGTGCACGTGCAAAACTGCAATTGGCAGCGGGGGCGCCATAAAATTGATTGGTTCAATGTGCGCGTAATCACGAACACCAAATGTTATCGATGTAATAGCAATAAAAAGGATAGGAAGACAAACCCTCGTTGCCATTCTCGTAATCCTGAATGCTTCCAAATTCATCTTCGGATAAGTCTTCCGGATCAGGGTTCAAGGCCTGACATTCTGCAATCGCATCATAGAGGTCATCCAGGTCACGTTGATCAGGTAACACGAAACGAAGATTGAAGGCAGTCTTTTCTTCATCGATGCCATAGTCTCTATCTTCCTCATCACTGTTATCTAAAAACAATAAATTAGTCGCAAGTCGCACAACCTTTATCATCGACATCCATTCCGTTATCGCCACTACCGGATGGTGGGGGCTCGCCGTTTGACCAAACGCGTTCCCCATCAACCATAAGAAATACATGTGGATGAGGAAACTTGACATTCTCGTCTCCACCATAGGGATCACGACTGACAGCATGAAGACAGATATTTGGGTAAGAAAGAGAGAAGTTACGATTTTCGCCATCCCAATCTATGGAGCTACAGAAAAAGTAGAATGAACAAACATTAATGATCAGCTATGAACTCACAAAATAAAGCGCCTCAAATACAACGACCCACCTTTCCCTGACTACCAGGTTACCCTTATCTAAAAGTCTGATGTCCTCGTAAAAGGAGACATTCCCCTTCACAAGATGTACATCGTTACCCAGAGCACCCCCAAAGCTCATACTCAACTCCGCGTTCGTTTAAAGCACTGCCTCTCAGGCTATTTAAAACAAATCGACCCATATTCCAATGCATAAAATCGCATATAAGTAAATCCTTTGTTAAAAAATTTAAATATTTAAAAAGATTTGCTGTGTCGCGCGTAGGCAAAAAGTTTACCTTGGGTTATGCTTGTGTCTGTAGAAATAGGAACAGCATAGAAGCTTGAGTCTTCGAACATACATCGTTATATTACAGAGGGTTATAGGAATTCTTTTCTTAAAAGAAATTTTGCTTTATGGTGACTAATAAACAAACAAGAACTGACGGCACTGCTCTTGGTTTTTCTCATTGAAATATGTTTTACTCGTAATCCAAGAGAGGTTTATGTCCTCGCCTACGACTTAAGAAATGCTTTCACTTCTTTGGTACACTTATTCGTAGTTTTTTTACCATTTGCTTTTGCTTCTAACGTTTGTTTATAGATACAATCTATTTTTATGGAATACATTGTCTAGATGGGATATAGCGGACCACTCTTTTGAGCTTATCAATAACTTTAAATTTTAACGGCGAATATTCTCAATAAAACCTAGTTTAGCCAAACTCTTTGATTTTTTAGGTAAGCGGAGAAATCGCTTTGTCTGATTTTATGTGTACAGTACAGGCGTTGTTATAAGTATGCTGTAGCATCCCAAGACATCTTTGAAGGTAATAACGACAGTATTCATCAGGCAGAGGGATTAGGGCTAAGTGACTGTAATCGAAACCAGTAGTGAAACAACGCGTTTTGCGTGGTAGGCGGGAACGCAAATCGAACGCAGCACATAATAATACCATCGGGTAGTCCAGATGGATTCGGCCTAAGATTTTCACATTCCTTGATTCTCTGCTGTTAATAAATGTCCCTAGTAATGATCCTTTCCCAAATCATCCAGTCTGTTCATTCTTGTTTTAGCTGTAGGAAGAATAAATTGTGAGAGGAAGGTGCTAATGCTTCTCCAATGTTTATAACTATTCATAGGGAATGCCTCACACCTTCGAATGAGGGCTGATGGGGTCAATGGGAGGCAGATCCGGCACCACGTTAATCCAAATATCTTAAGTTAAGGTTTTTTAATCTTTTGTGCTTAAAATCAAGCTGGGCCGAAGTTGCCCCCTGTCTTCATGGTATAAATTTTTAACTGTTATAAAAGGGAGAGCTACTTTGGTGTCATTCTTGAATAGAGTGAAAGCTGGTTTAAAATACAAATACCTACATGAACGATGCAAATGACCAATGGGTTAGGGATTACAGGGATTTTGATAATCCTTAATGTACGAAGTAGGTATCGATCCATCATTTAAGTTGGAGATTAACTTTGTTTTTTTATCGATATAATCTGCTTTTAATTCAGTGTAGTTTATAGGCGAAGAAAAACCGAATTCCACATGGAAGTTTGAAAAATCAGTTATTATTTACCAAAAACGTGCTTTAATACGGGTAACTACCTTCCTGACAAGGATGGCATTGTATAGCCAAAATAAAAATTGTAGGAGCTTCTCTGATTTAAATGAATGAGGGAATCCTATTGGCAGCGAGGAGATGGTTCTCTGTCAGGTGCATTATCAGTCCGACTAGTCAATGCACCGCCCCTTTGAGGTTGACAACCGATACACACAGTGGCGCTTGGCTACCCGCCCAGTTACCACTAATAACGACGATGGATGACATCTTGGTTTTCGTCATAATAAATGCCACTAGCAGCTGGACGCCAGTTCCAATACTACATCGTTTATTTATTCTTACGCAAGACTTGCAGATCTAGTTCATATTTATCAGTTTTAACGATAGTATTGATTTAACTGTGAACTTTACCAAGTTTTGCTCTACTGAGGCAGTTTCCTGGTTCTATGAGTTAAATTAATGCCTAGAAATGCCGCTAGACACATAAATTCACTACACTCTAGAACTGTCAATAATGCCTCAATGACTTTATAGTGCAAATGAGCGTTAAAATCCATCACACACAAAGATCGTTGCCTAAAATTTGAGCTGCAAGTTCTCTACTCAGAGATAGTAGCAAGAAAGTTCGCACCTCTGTTGCGCCACAATTCTTTGCCATTGTTGAAATGATCCAACACGGGTACCAGAACATGCATCACTAGCGCGGAGGAGAGTTTGACGACTATCAACATTTCCCGAAAGCCGTGCCACCGAATGGAAACGCATTCTGTGGTGAATTGCTTACTCCCGTTCTTCGCTATGCAGTTAAACAGAATACAACGGGACCACATGTATATTTTAAACGGTTGCTTAAATTCAGTCCAGAAATAATTAGTATTTGGGTACTTCATCCAGTTGAGCTTTCAATTGTTTCGAAGTTTTAATAGCTTTGCCAATACGGAAGCTGATTTCCTATTGGTGTACAGGGAGACTGAGGGGTTCTATGCATGGTCTTCCAGCAACACCGCTAAGGCGGCTGTTAAGCCTCAGGGAACGCGTGGTCTGCACAACTAAATGAGCAATAAAACAATTGTTGGACCATTGAAATGTAGATTCCACTGCCTTTGAGAACTTAAAAGGACGATAAATGATGTGTTTCACCAGCAAACGAATGAGTGAGTCAAAATTTTCCGACACAATTTACAACTGAGCTTTGGGCAAAAGCGCTGTTGCAGTATAGTATATCTAAATAAATAATTTACTATTTACTGCTTTAATAGTGACGGTGAGATAATAACAGGACTCGTTGAAGTAGCTTTGTCGAAAATCAATCCATAAAAACAATTTTCGGTTATACATCCACCCGTCAAAACTTGCGAGGTGATTTACTTCTTGATACTCCTTGGTCCATGCTTCGAATTGTCCCTGCAGAATCTTTTAGAGGCAGATCATATCAGAACTCGCAACTGACACGCCATTCGGTCGATGATCTTGTGGTGATACTTTGGTTCAAAGCAAGAGATCAAACATTGATTTAATGTTAGGCACGCAAAAAGTTTTGCAGTATTAGTTACATATGGTTGGCTAACTTATGGAACTATTGAAAGAAAATAGAGCTCCAAATACTTACCAGCAAACGGTGCAGGGTATGAGCCTATTTACAATATCATTTTATCTAGCTTATCTAGAGTGTGCGAACGGACTCATTCATTTGAATTCCAGTTATCCATAAGCCTCATCTCGCACATAAAAGGCAATGCAAAACAATTGGGAGGTGTTACATCGTTTTGCACTGTTGGAGTCGACCAAGGCATAAAACCATCTCATTTGAGCCTATCCCCTATATTTTCAATGGTAGAATAAGTGGGAATGAGATTTCACATTGAGAGATTTTATGCAGAGTTATTTACTATTGAACGCCCGTCCACATGGGATCGTCCAACCTCGGTGGCAAGGCGAAGTAGTGACCATGGCTTAGGATGCGATGCGTCCGCAGTGACTTGTATTTTATAATTGCCTGAAGTCTGCACGGTCAGCGGACATGGCACTTCGGAACGGAATGGAGATTGCCAATGTGCGGCGTTTTGAGACTAATCTGGTGGTAAAAGAAGGCATGATGTGCGAGGAGAACGCATATTGTGAAGGAACAGAAGAGCTGCAAGGGGCGATTTTCACTGGAATAACCGGGTGCCATAGCGCCCAACTGAAGTTTTAGTTTATTATCCAGGAAATGGGAAGCATTTCTGAAATAGACTATTTTTGCTTATCGTTTACCAACGCATTTTCAATAAACTGAACGGCTTTTTAAGGCGATGTACACACAGCACTGCTGCTAAATGGCAAAAATAGCATTTTTTTAATCTTGAGGAGGTTTAACACATGACATTAACAACTTTCACTTAAAGTAAAGTTAATATCATTTATTAGCAAGGAATATTTAATTTGTTTTCTCAAATAAGAAAGATGCAATCTATGAATGAATTCGCCATTTCACTAGTCAAACACGTGACTGAACGACACAGCGTGGTGCGCTCACTAAGATGCCACTGATAAGTGAAAGATGGGTTGACAAATTGGTCAACTATAAAAATTTGCAGTCAGTTTTACATCCAAGTCCAATGCTTTGATTTAATATGGCGTAAGTTAACCCAAATTTTTTCATAAATCATATTAAGCAGCACTATGCGTTTAATTTGTGGACTGAGGATTTATCAAATGAATTTTTGAAAAGTATTTTGTTTTTGTCTGTATGGGTAGGAGAGGGTGGAAATAGTACCACAAGGGATCAGACGTTGTTGCGCTTAGGGGGTTAACCAAGTACTTTCATCACTCATGACTAAACTGTAACGTTTACCCAGCAAATTTGTTACCATTTTTAACACTCTAAAGGTGCCACAAAGCGGACATGCAGTGTTGGGGTACATTTTGAGCAGGCAGCTGCACCTACGCCCATTCCCACGTGACCTGCAACAGCAACAGCATCACCACAGCAGGCACGAGAGCCCATTATCCCACCCAGTGGGATGGTGGTGGGTTTGGCCTCGGCGGCAAAAGCAGGCCGAGCCGCGGTAGCAATGGCCCTCTGGTTAGGGTAGAAAGTAATGAAAGTGGGACACAATTGCTGCACTTTCACGCATGGCCGTAAAAAACGACGTTTCCTCAGTTGAGGCGTAGTGATTCTACAGAGCCTCTGCATTGCTGCAGAATTCTGCTTGACTTAAATGGGCTCCTATTTCTTCGACGGGGTATATAGGAGTCAATGACATGTCTCATCAACTGAAGGACACTAGCTTTTCGAAAGATATTCGAAAGCAGAATTTCATTTACAATTTGCTACTGTTTACCACATCTTTTGCATAGAATAAGGCTGAGTATGTAATGTGCATCCTTTAGCTGCACTGTTTGCTGGATTTAAAATTCACTGTACAAAACAATAGTGACACTCTGCTTCCCTTTGGGTGCTAATACTGTGCAGGGGCAGATTAGCTGTATCTTCACTCTTGTGATGCTGGCATAATCAGCTTTTTTTTCACTTAGTAACTCTGGAGTAGATGAATTTTGAACCCGACTTAACTCCTTACGGCTTATTCGCTGAAGGCCATGAGAGGCTAAGTTTAGAGAGCAATTGGAATTAAGTTGCTGAACAAAGTTTTTTAGGAAGTAAATTTATTTATCCTCTCTGGTAAATAATGAGGCAGCGGTACCATACATTTTTTCCAAGCCATAAAGTAAAAGTACTTTTATCAGCTTCAATTTTAATGGAATCTAAGCTGCGGCAATAATGACGCTTGCATTTTGACTGCCATTCAATACATTCTATTATTTGGGTGATTTTTTTCACCTCAAAATGTCTCAATGGTTATGAAGCGCTCAGGCGATAAACAGAGGTATTCAGGTAGCGAGAGGAAGGTGAAACAACGGCTTCACTTTTGCATGTTGACACAAACTTCGGATGAAATTGCAATGAGCTACCAAGTGTATACGCGGTTTGGCAGATCTGTAAAGCATGTAACACATGGCTGGTGTTGCTGTGTGGACACGTCAGAGCGCTGCCAGTGCTACGTCTGCTTGCCCACGCGCCCGGAACCCAAACCAAGATGTACACATGGTCAAAGCCTCTGTTAGAGCTATTAAGAAGCCTTTTAACTTGACTCACAAAGTGGCTTACAATTCAAAAGAACGATTTGCCTTTAAATGATGGCAGAGAAAACTAGCCTTCAAAAAGGGACTTTATTTAAGCAGTTCGTTGGCAAGACGGTATTAACTAGCGACGAAGTCCCCAACATTCCTAACAGTATTTGAATGCAATAATTTGTATGTACTGGCTGTTGCCAAACTTTTGAAATTCTAATTTGAGGGAAGTTAGACTCATGCACTCATGATGATGCAAGCCAGGGTAGTAAGGAGATAAATGTCCGAGCTCCAAATATCCACGCGAATGCACGTCTTAGGTGCACCATTAGGGGTGACCCTGAAAAGGCCATCGTCTTAGATTTCGGCCGAAGCACCTATCACCCTCGCCAATCCCGAGTGCGGTGCAGCGCCACTGTCAGGTTTGATAGGCAAGGTAACAAAGCTTGATATGACCCAACCTTCACATTGTCTGTTATTTTGAGTATAGGAAATTGTTTTTTCGTAAGAGAATAACCGTTTAAGGTATTTTTTTCTAGAGAACTCTTTGTAGAGCGGGTACAGCACATGCCATGGAGGGAAATCTGCAATGTGGTGTAGGATAGAATTGGAGGTGCGCAGGTCAACTGACTTGATAGGAGCAATGTAAAAAAGCTATCACTATTGTCTGTGGTTTTTAGACAAACCCGTTTAAGCATTTTAGAGGTTGCCTCCTAGTAAACAGTAGAAAAATGCATTTTTACTTGAAATGTTAGGAAAAGAAAATGGTGCACGAGTTGGGAAATCCTTCCAACAGAAATTCATGAAAAAAATAAACAAGAAATAATTTTAATTACACACATTAATATTGTTCCTCTGCCCTACAGCGAGCGAATCCTGCAATCTACTTTTGGAAACTTCAAAAGTTCATTGTGAGAATTTCATCATTACAGTCAAGACACAACAGATAATAAGACGGGAAATTGTGCAGGTAGCACTTGAATGGAGAATATGTTTCCCAGCCTTTACGCCAGATACATCACTGAGCACCTCGAAATGGAAAAGGCCTTCAAAGCGTGCGACAAACAGTGAACAAATCTCATTTGTAATGATAGACAGTAAGCTTATCAACGCAGCTTTTAGCTATTTTTAGTTAAATGTCAGCTAAAACGTCCTGTACGGAAGTAAAGGAAAGGCACGGAAACCCGAGTGATACCAGTAAGGCGCACTAACTTTTATCAGAGGAAGTGCAGTGTGGAGGTGTATGGCATGAAGAACTTTTGGTCAAATCAGCTTGCCAAACGAAGCGCAATGCCAGCAACCTATTGAGAACATAAAGCGCGTACGCAACCAACCCGGTGGAGAGGCTGACACTTGGTTGCAAACTTGGGTTTAAGATAGCAGAATGGCCGTTCATTGTTTCAACGATTCGTACAACGGCTTTAGTGGTGTAGGATGGATAACCCGCACCTTCCAATGCAAACCTTGCCCCACAAAACTCGTTTTGTCGTGAAGTGGTCACTAGTTCTACTGCCATTATTAGGAGATTGGATACAAGTAAGAATGCGGAGGTTTTTGGTTATTACCACAGAGGAATATTTACATCTGTTTATCCAACATTATCAGTGATGGCGACTTGGTTTTGACGAAATGGACGACACCATTAGCAAAGAAATGCCAAGTCAGCATGGCACTACAGTGTTGTAATTAGCTAGATCAGTTATTTGTCTAAAGAGGTAAAAAGACTTCGAAATAGTGAGCCTGCCTTTTCCTATAGATATCCAGATACAGAAAGCTGCTTCGTTGCCACCCGTGCTGGTAAAACTTTAAAGCGGATTTTCACACCGTGGTACTTATTCCACAGTCTGTACAACTGCTAATTCTAATAATAACATTTACACACAGTTGCAACATTGTGTTATGTCTCCGCCTGTATCCAAATTCTGAGACGGTCTGAGAGCCCAGTGGATGCTAAATTTGTCGCCGACGAAGTTTGCGACACGACTAGTGGGGTAGGCTTTAAAAGCACATCCGCCTAGAGGAGAAATGCAAATGATTGATACAATGTTTTGAAGGCGCCAACGTTCTCCCATTCGAGGAAGTTGCACTCGCACTTTTACCAGAGTGCTGGTTTATTAACGAAGTTCATCGCTGCTATAAATAACTCCGAAAGTTAAACAAACATTCGCCCCATTTGTTACCAACCCGTACGCAAAGTTACAAACTCATCGATGAAAAGGTGTGTAAAAATGACAAGCTTTTAATTTAAACCCCTGGTTTGTGTACTTGTGCATTACAAGCTTTGAGTTCTGAAGTAGTCAAATAAAATTAGTCCATTTTTGAGAAATTAAGTTCATTCAAGCGCTTAATTCAAACCTTCTGACACCATAAACATGTGGTAAAATTTACCATACTTCATATAAAATGACTATTAACTTTTTTGAATAAGTTTCCACTGGCAACACCTTAACCGAAGGCGTTGTCATTACTCTGACCCTTTCAAGTGAATCTTAAATATGATGTCAGTTGGAGAAGCAATGCCCCAAAGATAACTGCCACGGGCCTGTAAAACCAATTCTCTGGCACCGATAAGCGGCACTTGCTCCATTTTGCTATCTGAGAGGAGCACTTACAAGGTTTGTGGGTTCGCAAAGAGTGAGATGCTCCATGGTGTTCTAAAACCTCTCTAAAGACTGGATAAAACAATTTTCGGGTGAAATGCAGGCGCGCAATCGCCATGCAGTAGGACATGGGGCTACTGGCATGGCCCAGAGCCCAGCCCACCTAGCGAAAGAGCAATGGCAAGAATACAGAGTGGCTCCTTTACCGAAACAAACCGACGCATTAAAGTCTACCTATTTTAACAAAAAAGGATTAATTTATGAATAAAGTGCTTGGCAGTGAATACCTCGAGGCTTATTTTTGGACGTGGATTGAGTCAGTGTCTGGATAAAGATTTGGTGATAAGAGAGAGAGTCCACAAGCAGGGCTGTTTGTCCATTTCCCCATTGCTAATGATGGGCAAATGGCCTTCTTGCAGGTGTTTAAAGAACGCTACCATCGTCATAAAATGGTCCGAATGCAATCATGTACGCTTGACAAAGCTTTGAACTCGCTCACCAATTTGGAATCGGACTGGCGTTGATAAACGTGTGTAGCCGGTGAATAGCCTTAACAAAAAAGGTAAAATTAATTTGTTTGTGGTGGATCGTTTCGAAGTAAGTTATAATGGACCATAACTGGGCTTTGAAAATTCGCGAGGCAGCTACCCCTGAACTCGTTGGGATCATGATTGAAGAACAGAACATGCACTACCGACGTGTATAAGAGCTGAGGCAACTGGCATGGCCCAGAGATCTTGGTACAGGTGGACGTACAACATGCAGAGACTTGAGTGTCCGTGAAATTAAGAAAGAGTTGAACAAGCTACCGAAAATGAAGTAAATGCATGTGTGCAACGTAAATCAGGATTGTGCAGCAGCTCTAGGCACAGGGGAAAGTTGCACTGGGCATTGGAAGTCGAGGGCAATATGCCCACAGGCTTTCACACTAAAAATTAGTAACCTGATTCCCTTAACTTCTAGGAAAATGCTGTACATTGGTGTTAAGAAGCAGCCCCAAGACAGCATAAGGAGATATTTAACAAAGGCCTTTTATGTCTGGTTTTTTTAAAACAAAAAAATGCTCCTGGTGTCCAGGAGCAAAAAAATAACGAGTAAGGCAACCGTATTAATTGTTAATGGATCACAAAGATTGCGCGATTGGAGGGGTCTAGCAAAATGCAAGTAAGTTGCCCTCTCGTTAATGTTGATTTAAAAGATAAAATATGAGAACTTTCTCAAACGACTTTACAATAACTCGGTGAACAAGTTGTGCGAATGCATGGCTGAACACATCCCATCAACTGTCACAGTGCAAATTGTCAGTAGAAATGCGTAATGAGTTCCGGTGTGACCTGTTTAATGCATAGGCTAAAATATACAACTAATGCATTTGTAGTAGTTTATTTATATACATAACATGTATAGCCCATGAATGCATGAACCAGTGTCACTGATATTAGTGACAGGAGCATTCACATTTTTATCCACACATATATGTCGAAACCGTTGCAAAGCTCAAGGGACATATGGTCCACACCACGAGACACATCTTCGGTTCCTAGCCTCAGTGAAATGTCCAGATGTTTCCAAGATGCAGCAAAAACGAGTGAAAAATATTTTCTTGATTAAGCATTTCTGAGGAGGCAAGTTACAGCCCAGAAAACTTCAAAGGTAACTTGAAAAAACGCTTATGACGGCGAAAATAATGGGTTTTACATTGAACAAGAAAACTCATTAAATCAGTATGCATGGGAATATCTGTGCACGTGGGAAACGTTTTTCGCCGAAAATAGATCTACAAAACCTACCAGCCTTCACGAGTCATAGGTGACGGATATACAAAATGTTTTCTGCTTCAAGAATCACAATTCATCCTTAAAGCTGTCCATGATGGTGAAACCTTAAAGAACTTATCTTAACCACTTAACAGCGCCAAGTTGCATCAGTTTAATAACTTTTCGTCGCAGCGTAGCGCGTTTTAGATTTGGGGAGTGAGTAAAATATGTGCGTTTGTACGTTCTGCCGTTCGCACGGTGGCTTGTGTGCGTCCGCTCCTGAGACAGCTTCCACTTCTCCTTCACACAAGCTGCCAAAGTGGCAGTAAATCCACTTTCACACCCCTACAATGAATAGGCTGAAATTAGAGCTAACTTACTTCCTTCGCGAATAGTGCATCACTGCAGTCGGAGCGTAGCCCTACCCCTTGGAGGGAGCTTTGAACAATCCAAAATAGTCCCAAGTTTAAAGTCAAACCATAAAAGAAGAAGTATTCCATTTTGGAAAAGTGACGTAGACAAAGGTGCAATTAAAATGATTTCTCAATTTCTCAATGCAAAGACTAACAATAACGGCAGTTGTTGGTGCAAGTAAATACCCGCTATCTGGCGGAAACACGTCTGAACAGACAAACAAACACGCACTCAGGAGTATTTACTACTTTTTAAGGTACACACAAGAAATAGCTACGCTGATCAACCACAAATGCTGTGCGTTAAATGATTAGCTGAGAGCTTATAATTCTTGTAAAATATGTTGAGCTGTTTCTCAGAGAAAGTGGTCTGCTTAATATCCAATACTTCAAAACGAATTAGCACCTGCCAGCTTCACCACTTCGGCAATTCACTGAGAACTCTGCCTTTGGAAATGATGGTCGTAAGTTAATGCACAAAAATGAATATATTTATTTTGAGGAGGGCCTCGTCTGTGGGGATAACTCTGAAATGACCAGCTGGTGTGCCTCACCTTCAAAATGAACTGGTAGGATCGCTTTAGGAGTTTTCACCTAAGCACAGTATCAGCTTTTGTTGACAAATTTAATGCCGGTAGTGTGCTACATTTTCAAATGTGTTTGACAAAATAGAACCTTTTCTCTTTGAGATCAATAGGGAATCAGTCTTTAGTCTTGCCGATGCAAATGAGTGACTTATTCCATATTACATCAGGAGAAACTTGCTGATGCCAAATTATTCTCAGGCAATAACATTATGGTAAAGTTATAACTCGCATTGCATTCAGCAACGATGTGAGCAAATAATTGGAAGGGCGTTATTCCTGGGACTACGAGGAGCAAAAGCAAAATATCATTGATCTATTTATCAAGAATAACAAAAAAACAATCACACTGTTTGCGAGGCATCAAATTACTAGTAGCCTTTAGAAGTAAGTCAAGTAAAAAAGACCATCGCTTGATAAGCGGTTGTATCATAATGACACGTTACAATAAAGTCCATAAATTTAAGACATTCCAATTATAAGCATAAGTGCACAAAGCTTCACTGGATACATTTACGGGTGCTTCAGGTTATCATTTCAACTCATTACCGAGAAAGCGGGCAAACGCGACTTTTTGCAATGTATGCACGCCTTGGGTTACAGCTAGTTGCTGGAGGGTTTCACAACAAGGTGAGTAGCTAGCGGATGTAGCGTACGAAGACAACCCTCAGAGGCTCCATCTCTTTGTATAAGATTGACGAATTTAGTCAGTTTAACAACATTTTTTCCCAAATTTTCAACTCCACACCCTTTATTGGACACCTTCACGCAGACCGTAGAACCGTTCATAACATCATGGCTAGCAGACGCTAACCGACGAAATCGAAGCCGATGCTCTTAAAATGCCACTTCTTTGTCCGAAGTCTTGCATGCTGACTCACGACGTAGCAAATTTGATGCACGGGTCAGAACACCGCTAGACCGATCCACTGCACTAATCGAAAGGCGAATTCGTTTAGCCCACTCCCCCGGCCAGCCAATCAGACAGCGGCTAAAGCGACCCGCGGACACATACACGCGTAAAAGGCAGCTGAGGCATCAAAACATACAAAATTGTACGCTTTCAGTGGCTAGTGCCTGCTTTACCACGAGAAGAGAAAAATGAAACGACAAAATGTACGCACTCTAGCCCTCATTGTATGTACCTTCACCTACCTGGTTCTCGGAGCAGCCGTCTTTGACGCTCTCGAATCGGATATGGAGGGCACGGAGAAGGAGAGACTACAGGCGCAGGAGAGAGAGTGGCAGCGGAGGTACAACATAACAGCGGAGGATTTCGAAAAAATTACCCAGCTGGGTATCCAGTTGAAGCCCTATCGTGCGGGAACACAGTGGAAGTTCGCGGGTGCCTTCTACTTTGCCACAACAGTCATAACAACAATTGGTGAGTTCTGTGATGACGCACCGTATTTCGCAAAATGTTGTGGATGCACAAGTAGGCGGAATGTTTTGCAGCGCTGACTCAGAGGTATGGAGAGCTGTCAATTTTGAAAAATATTAAGTAAATCATGCTGAAACCATCTTATCTAAACTTAGCCAACCGATTTCTTCATGACTGCCAAAAATCACAGAACAAAAGTTATTTCCTTCACTACAATAAAAAGACAACTGAATGATACCGCAATATAGCTTAAAAGCCGAGCAAACAATCAGCTGGAAGCAACTATTGTGCATTAAGATACGATGCCTTTATAGAACAGTGTGAGGATGTTTCCCATAACCTGTTTTCGTTGCCTGGATATAGTAATGACGCTCGTCTAAAAGTGCTTTTTAAGTTCGATGGCTTGCTTTTTTTGCCACTCTTGAGAAGAGCGGACCTAAGAGATGTTTGTTACTTCGTGTGAGCGTGCATCAAGTCAAGTCACTTAGGATGACAACCATCAAAGGCAGGTTGAAATATGTCTCGAGAAAACTTATTCAAATTGAAAGCACAGTGTTGCCGGAATGAAGAAGAATTGTGTGCGACTTGCTGACCGCTAATTGACTGATTACTGCAAAAACGCAGTTTCTTCCCAAGGAAAAGTGCCATGCGGTAGCTTTTTTGCGTTTATGCAGCAATTGGTCTAACGGTTCGTTTTCAAAGGCATGACAAAAGCGCAAAAACAGCAAATGCTAACGGGCTCAAATTTAATTCAAGCCAAACCGGTGGGACATCCTCGGTCTACTCGTGGGTCCGTAATCTCCATTAGAAGCGAACGGTGGGAAATCCTCCCGTTTAAAGGTGCTTCTTAACTGCCACTAGGCGATTGCTCTTTCCGACGTTTCGCGCTGAACGGTCGGTGCAGCTGGTGCGCTCATTACTTCGCGATGAAAGTACTCATAAAATGGAATCTTATTGAGTGCATTCAAAAAACACTGCCACTAAGACGTAAAAGTAGATATAAACTGGCTTGAAACAGACACAACAGAGACAATGTTATTAGGGCGTAAATGTACGTGATGCCGACTTCTGAAGACCACTTCACTTGAAAAACAATTTATCAATGAGTATTTTTCCAAGACTCTGCGGCGCGACATACTGGAGATTGGTAGTAGGGAGGAAAAATCCACACAATTTTAGTATTCCTAACCATCAGTAGAATGAAGGCTTGAAATCAACAATAGCAGTAGCAAAGTAGAGGAGGTAGGTATATTCAGTCTCATGATTGCCCAATACTGCCTCAGAGTTGAGAAATGAATTTTCAGATTGGATAAATTGAAATGCCATTGGTTGCACAAACAAAATAGGCACGCAGGCTTTATGATAAACACTTTTACTGGTGGTTAATTTGTTGTTTATAACTAGAGCAAATTTAAACTTTGTAGTCATGAAAGAAACTTTTTTTTGATAGCCCAAGCACAGTTGTTCACAAGCAGGGCTAATTCGCTCGCACAAAGAAATCGACCATAGCACGTTTAAAATCAAAATTTTCCTACTATCATATTGCATGCAAGTACATTTGGGGAGTGAGGACATGATGCATTGCATTCAACTCGGTATGGCCCAAGTGATAATTACAAGTCGTACAAGTCCGGCACCACCTAGCGATGTGTTAATCGTCTGACTCTCTCAATGAACAATTGCGGGACCTATCAACTCAGTGCTAGCAGCTGTAGGTTGCCATTGTGAAACTAACCATGTAACTATGGGATTAGCTCGGTCAAACCTTAGCATGTGCTATTTTTAAATATGCGTATCTCCCCATCCACAGTGATGTTGACTTCCACAATCATCACTCATTCTGAATATTTTTTTGCATTTAATACTGCATTATTTAAGGTGATTAACATATGCAAATTGTCACGTAATGCTTCAGTTACAAAAGCGCACATACTTTTAAAAGGAGCTTAATAAAATGGAGGCAAAGCTACCCCATAAATGTGGTACTGAGAGAAAGTGACCGGTGCCTCGACTGACTCCGAACCTCACCTGCCAAGTCAGGCTGCGTTCGACTTCAAAACACTCGCACCTCAAGTTGCGTGACATGTCGATTGTAGCCACAAGTAAGCAAGCTTGCACTTGACAACTAATGAATATGTAATGTTATGAGAGAAAAGTTTTCGAAACTGAACATGACGTCGCTTTTCAGCGTTGAGGAAGTGAATGTTGTGCCAGATGGAGTCTTGAAGGAAATGCTGCGCATTCTCCAACGGCTTATACTTCCTTTCCCGTAGCAAAGGCCGTTAGGTCAATACGGAAAAACAACACAGTAATTTGTATTCCTAATGGCATTAATTTACTGAGGAAGCACATTCCACTACTTTAGCGTAGTCGTAAAGCAGACAAATGCATGATTATCCCTAAACGCATAAAGACAATTTTATGAGCTGCACAGTAGGGAGAAAAGGCTTTCACTTTGGCCTGCTATCCCGCATTTTGGATAGTCCGGATTCGGGCCTAGAACTCCCTTATCCTCAAATGTTACTGTTCCGTAATTTTAATGAGAGCAGGCAGAGGTGTGCCTTAGAGTTGCGCTGTGGCACATTTCGCTCAATGGTCAACTCACTTTGAAATTGAAGGCGTTTCACCTGAAAGGCACACTGGCGCATTGCTGAAAGTGCTGGCATGTTTATCAACACACCAACTCGTGCTTTCATACGGATAGCTTTAAGTTACTCAAACACCCACCATATTGCAACATGTAGACAGAGTTTCACATTAAATTGGCATCCTGACTAAGCATTTGCCACTTTACGGCGCCATGGCTTGGCGCGTGCCCACTCCTCATCCTAAGGGCTTTACTGGTCCAATAAAACCGCATATCATGTGCCATTTTATTGAACAAGCTGAGCTACAACTGACTTAACCATTTCATTTTGATGAAGCAAAGTTAATTGTTGGAAACTTATTGGACGTTTTGGATTTTACTTTTAGGCTATGGACACTGTACTCCCAAAACCGTAGGAGGCAAAATATTCTGTATGGTCTACGCTCTGCCTGGAATCCCCTTGTGCCTTGTCATGTTCCAGAGCATTGGGGAGAGAATAAACACCCTCATAACACGCCTTCTTCGTCGTCTGATCAGTTTATTGAACTGCAAAAGTCGAACTGTCTCTCAGACTCATTTGATTTTTGTCAGTGCGAATGTTGTCACCATTGTCCTGACTGCTGGTGCTGCGGTGTTTGCTCAGTACGAAAAGTGGCACTACCTTGATGCCGTCTATTACTGCTTCATCACTCTTACAACCATCGGATTTGGCGACTTCGTGGCGCTCCAGAGAGAGGATTCCTTGGCCAAACGGCCTGATTATGTTGCTTTTAGTCTAATTTTCATTCTATTTGGGTTAACAGTGGTGAGTTCTGTGATGAATCTCCTTGTATTGCGGTTCCTTACAATGAATACGGACGATCAAAGAAGGGATGACTTGGAGGCAGCAGCTCAAGCTCAGGAATTGAGACGCCTTCATGGCGATGTCATTCATTCCGTCATCGGAATGACCAGTCATCTACCGCCAAATTGTCATGATGACGCGGGGGAGGTCACAAATCCCATTAAGTGTAAAGAAATATCACATGTCAAAGAAGCTACAAGCATGAAACACCAACCTGCCAAGTATTCTTACGGTGAAGACGTAATGGTTAACCAATTTCATCCCATTGAGACTCATCAATCAGCAGTCATGCTACACGTGGAGAAGTATTTTCGGTCATTTGCGCGTCTCTTCAGTCACGAAAGTCATCAGAATGCCAGCCCACCAGCCGGAAATTTCCTTCAAAGCATGGAAGATCGAGTGTCGCCAACTGCCTCATACACTGAATCTGAAATCTATGATGAGGAGTACTCCCCTTGGGTAAGCCAATCAAAGGAAAAGACTGAACGTGAGCATGGCCAGCACGTCTTCCGATTCACCGACTCGTGCTACAAAAACCTGCAGAAATTTAAGGAATCAAAGGCATGCATTAGAGCTGACAATGTGGGATGCAAAACTGAAGTGGGCAACAAAGCAATGGTAGCACTTCAAAGGAACTGTGAACATGAGACTAAAAGTGAGACGTATACCGATCCAAACCCAGACGACTGCGAGTCACCACCTCGCAAGTGTTTTCGATATGCTTCATTTGACCGAGCGTCATGTTAACATAATTCCGTTTTTGCCATTATTTTACTGCATTTCAACCGGTAAATGTTTGTATTCTGTGATTTTATCAAGACATGCTAAATATTTTAAAAATATCTATTTATCTCGCTCAATTTCAACACTTCAAAAGTCATGCGTTTGGTAAATTGAGGTGCAGAGCGCTTCAGCTGCATCCACTGTTTCGTTCAAGGTCCTGAAATTTTTTTTTCATAACAGTTCTGGATAATTCTGAAGCTTTGCTTAGCAAGTAAATAGGATCATTTGGATCGTGGGGTGCATTTTTTGCTAAAAGATTGCCCTCTGCCAGTTATGTTTCCAGACTAGTTTAGTCGTGCGTCTATTTCATCAATGCAGTTTATGCCAGCATAGTCGTCAATAAAATGCCTTCTTGTGTTTGGCCGTGCAGATGTGCCAGCTTTTTCTCCTCGACTTACTGAAACCGATAACTTTTTACGAACATTTCTTCAACTTGTCATTGGGGAAGCGTTCAATCACAGATTTCTAGCTTAGGACCAGAGCACTTTCGATAGAGCTAAGTCCTCCAGCTTACCTTTTTCATTGTTATGCTTTTGCAAAACCAAGCGTTGATTTCACTGAATTGTCTTAATTAAGGAACTGTTCCCTGGAGGAGAAGGCGAAATTAACTGTGCTTTGGTGGTTTCCGAGAGTTTTCATTTTATAATTCCAATTTTCAAGTACATCTGCTTAAGTATCACCGCTTTGGTCCTAATAGCATCGTTCCTCTTCGTCCAAAGCAGACACATTCCTATTGATCACAAGAGTCTGCCATTCCCAACTCAACTTTGACTGTGAGTACCAAATGATTGTAGAGTCTAATCAGCTCTGGAGGGGTAAAATGGAAAATAACGGCGCCTACATAATAAGAACCGTTGATGAGGATGTTACTTAGTCAGTAACAATATTACGATGCAGCAGACTAATCCAGAAGTTTTTGCCCACTGGGATAAGTGATGCGTCTCATCTGGCCACGTGTAGACCTCCTCGTGCTCGTTCCCACCCACGTGCTGTTCCAATATCGCATTCTTTCTCGGAGTGAGACGTTGCAGTTTGCATTCAATGTTACACTTGCATCGCTGGGCTCTGCATTTGCAGCCGCTACGGCTTCGTGAGAGTTATTGTAAAGGTGAGACGACAACCCCTTTTGATCCAAACCTGTTGCACCTAACAACACAGCAACGCTATAATTTTACTCTACTTAGTCTACCTTGATGGCCATTCATATGGTGCGACGTTGGAAAAAGTCTTCTGTCGCGAAAAACTGTGCGGGGATAATGCAAATATAGCAGAACTATGGCAAAATCGAATTAAGTCATCAGTCAGATGTTTTAGGAGGAACACCCTTTGAAGGAAGCGTTTTTTCCATATCCTTCTTAATTTACATCCAATGACCATGGACGTTGGACAAATTGGGGCTAAACAGGCACGCATCGGAAGGATGCCCTTTCTTTTGTATTTGATTTAAAAAACCAGCTTTTGGAAAGTAAACATTCGGATATGGCGATTTTACACGTCATTTGGGTAGAACTGGAATACAATTCGCGATTAGTGAAAAAAAAGTGCAAAATGCATCAAACATACTGCCTATCACAGATAAGTAAAAAATGCTGGAATAGAAATTCACTTTAAGGAAAACTGCATAAATCCTGTTGATGTGTGCTCCCTCTCTGCGCCCAAGTACTGCACAAGATTTTGGTATGGCTCCACCGTGGCAGCTGATCCACTCCTTAGATTCCTCCTTTTTTTGACAAGGAGGTTTATTTGAACAGACAGGCACGAATGTTAGAGAGGCTTTGTCATGGGAACCAGGTAACCGGTTAGCATTAGCATTTGAGGATTAAAGGCACAGCACTTGATACTTTGACAAAGGGACAGCCATGTGCACATTTCGAGTGGTAAGAATTTTGCAGAACTTGAACGATCCTCTTTGCTGTGTAGTGCTTTTAGCGCGTGTACAATCATCCACCTTAAAGCCGATCACTGCTAGCGATTCCACCTATACGACTCTGATAATAGTGTTTGATGGAAAGTGAAACTACTAATTTCTTGCAAAAGGGTCTTTTTCCAGTCTTCCAAGAAATCTTAATTACGAAATCAAACAAAAGGTTATAATCTACCGTTGATTTTACTTAGCAGTAGTAGAGGAAAGTGGGCATTCTGAGTTGATGCAAAAAGAGGACGCTGATCATGCATTGAGATGAATGCTCGGTGTCAAGTCAATCTGGGATTTCCCGTTTTTATCCAGGTTTGATACTTGTACTTAAAACTTTTAATGCATGTCGGACGCATTTTGACCGAAAAATAAAACTTTTATAATCGATTTTGGACACTAAACTGCCAAACGTGGAGTCAAGTGCAACTGAGCGAATCATTCACTAGATCCAGTTGTCCTGCAATCCACTTTCAGTACTTCAGCTCAATCACTTTGTAAGTGCAGATACAAGAGATCGAAGTAACAATTTGGGGAGAGAAATCATTCACATAATAAATAATAATGCTAGCAACATACCCAAATGCTGAACACCAGGGAAGTAAGCAGTTTTGCAAAAAGTGGGAAGCCAGCAGGCCTCCTTCTCCTCCTCTATGTGTTAGCAATGCTGTTAAAGAAAGTTGATCCCCAAGTCATCTGAAATCCCATCAAATAGCAATTTATTAATGGCCTTAAGTTGCAGTCTCTTTAGGCAGACTTTCTTTTCATCTATTGCCACATTATCGACGAAAGTCAATGGCCCTGTTCGTCGATGTTGGGGCATTGAGCCTCCTGGGCAGTGCTCTTGCGATTCCATCACTACAGTGGCAACTCGATCACCCCTGAACAACTTGGTGCACACCGTCCCACTTCAATGCAATCAACCACATCAGACGCATTGAGACGCGTTAAAGGTTATATTAAATTGGCCAATTTCTTGCAGAGGTACTGTAGACATCTCAAATTTTGGTGAGGCGAAACTTGGTAACGGTTTGAAAGACGTTGACATCTACACAGTTGTGTGATGCACTACAATTCAGCTAAAGCGCATCTCAACTAAGCAATTTTTTGCATTTTGGCGTATTCATTTAAGAATTAAAAAAATTATATTAAGGTGAGATATCACAACAGATTCAGGGTAAAATGACAGGGATTAGAACTTCCATATTCTTAAAAATTGTATTGAAAGACCAATTAGTGAGACGGTTAGAACAAGGGCTACTAGCTTAAGCAAAAGAAGAGTCCCTCGATCCAACATTTTTTCTAGTATAATGTTTGTGAGCCAGCAGAACGTGCCTTTTTATGATTTACTTAGCACTTCATACGAAAGAGGTTGAGTTGGGTCAAACTGTTGCGAAGTGAATTGAGTATACAAATAACTGACTCTACTCATTTGATTGTTTCACTTTTTGTCTCTCTGAAAGCGTTAGAAGTGGACCACACATTAAGTCTTGCAAATAAATCTGCTATTTCGTTTAGCGTTTTGCCTTTAGAATTTAATCTCACCGGCCTGGCGCAGAAGAGGTCGGCACCCGCCAACTGGCTGCCACCGGCACCGTGATGCCGCTGCAGCGCCCTCCTGGAGATGCTCAGCACGGGCGTTGAAGTCACTCTCACCGCTTCAGAGGCATGGATGCTCGAATGCTCATTAAAAATTCTGGTACATACTAACGAAATTTAAATGTCCTAAGTGAAATGCAAAATTGCTATTCCTTTAGCATGGCATTAATGGTAAACTGGTGAAAAATTAACTTAGGTGGTCATGTGTGAAGTGATAATTTGTTTGCTCAATCAAAATACCTCAAATCGAGTCTTGCTTTGGAAACCTGGATGCCGCAATTTATTCTTATATGTGCTAGCGGTGAAATAATAGTTGAAAAGCCTTCCCTTCTTTGCTACCATATTCATGGCAATGTTTGCCTTTGCTATCAGTTAGATTGGAGAAAGCTGGCGCGGGGAGCATTGGAACGACTGGCACCTCGAAACGCCTCCATTTAGTGCATGGTGCTTGTCCACTCTGCTTTAAACTGCTTAATCAGAGTTGGAGACAATAGTTCATTTCCACTTTCATTCACACATAAAATGATTTAACTTGGACGCGAATCCTTTCAAATCTATGAATCCGTTTCATCATTTACTAAGTTCCTGAATAATTTGGTGATTCTGATGCCCTTCCATAAAGTACTAAAGTTTCTAGTTGTACACAAAACTATCAGCACCAAACAGTTCATCGTTTAAACAAATAAATATTTTACCAACGGTCAAAACACTGACGTAAGTGATCCTTTCAGAAGGCAAACACAATCGCGCAATTGGAATGAAAGATATGCCATTCTCTGTAAGTGCGCTTTTTGTCTATAAAGACGTTGTTGCGGCACAAATCGCGTTGCGTAGAAGGACGAGGCACAACCTACCATCCACAACCGCCTCTGTTCCCTTGGCTGCGTTTTGTCTTCCTTCTCGTTGGAAGATTATTTCCACCCTGTAGCAAGGTAATCCGGAGCAACAAGATGAACCGCCGAACCAGTATGAAGCGGAGGGCGTAGGAGGGTGCTCTCAACCACACTTTTGCGTGATATGCTCTACGCACCAAGTGCTCCACTAATTCCCCTGCACTTGATGCGTCCACTAGGCCGCTAGGTGAAATGCTGCCCAGAATGAAAGTGGTTCTTTTGAAGTCAAAATCTACAAATAAAATCAGTCTTTTACACGAAGCATTTTATGTGACATAAATTTGCTTAAACAGTTTGCAGGATGCCACGTCGGTTTGACTGAATGGCGTTTAAAGAATCGGCAGTAAGGAGGCAACTGGTTGTGAAAAAGACTGTATGCACTCAGGTTTTAATTCGTTTTGTTGCAGTGCTGAGGCGAAAGCTTTGTATTTGATTGAAAAGGCTTAATATGAATGCATTGCAATGTTTTCACCGATATTCTACTAATTCAACGCCTTACTATATGCAGTGATCGCGTAAATAAGAAAACTTTTACCAACAAATAAAACATGGCAAAGCATAGCGTCGAAAATTAGAGACTAAGTTGATAAAGCGGCTTTCGGGAAGAGGCGATTGAGTGGAAAAACGAGAGGCTGGTTTGAAGTACCGACCTCGAAGACCAACACAGGCTGGGACTTTTGAGTAAAGTAGGTAGAACTGAAGTGGAGCGGATTTCTGCATTTCGCTCTTTACAAAACACAACCTTAGGACAAACAATAATATTTGGAAAGTCTCTTTCAACCAGCGGTCTTTAGGTTTGGGGAATCTTCATTTCGGAGTGAAAAATTGAAGAGGTGGATTTATTCATGACAGTGATTTAGTAATCAGGGATTTTTATTTACGTATATCTGACATTTACGCGACAGTGCGGGATTTTCAATTCTTCCCGAAAATTGTTCAATGAAATATGGGCCAGCTTTTGCAATGGTCCTTTAAGGACCTATCGAGAGGGATCGGCGAACCTCCTTTAGGATGCACTTGCGATCAAGTACTACCTGCCAGTAAACGGTGCTCCCCAATGCCTTATCCAACAGGTTTCAGCAAAGTTTTTATTCTGAGAATAATAAGAAATATGGGCATAATCTTAATTTATGCCATAAACGCTCAAGAAGTGCGCCGTTATGAGTAGAAATAGGAGTGTATCCCAAACACAATTCCCATTTCAAGGCTGCAATTTCGCAGGTACGAATTTCACCTTCAAAGGTGCATAAGGAATCTGCGTTAATACCCAATGTGGATAAAATGAAATTCTGCCCCATTACAGGACAAGTTGTGCAACGAATGACACTTTCCTGTCACGTTTGCAAGGTTTCGTCCTCATCAAACTGTCATTTCAGGTTTTTAATTGTGAGAAATCTTAAATATGGCCATGAGTGTGAATAGACAGCGTAAACAACGAAATAAACTGCAGTGGACACTATTGGAGCTGATGCTATTGAGTTTACTCTGCAATATTGGGAAGCCAAACTCTTTCATCCCTATGTGGCTCCCCGGGACTTCCCCAAAAACGAAAGAGGACCTAATTTTGGAGAAGATTGGAAATTCTTGATCTACCGAAAGACTTCGGAGATACTGGTCAGACCGCTCGACAAAGGAGCTCCTAAGTGCTCCGTCATCAAAATCGTAGGCACAATAAACGACAAAAGTACTACAAGCATTGCCTGTTATTTAGCTTTCCTCAAACTAAATCACTTCAAACAGGTTCGTTTTAAAAAATATTAGCGAAAACAAAAATATTGTAAAAATTTTATACTATCCAACAACACAATAAGCGTTAAATCGGTAATCACATAGGCAGGTTAAATAATACACTTTGCTAATTTAATTTTAAACTATGCAGCGATACGGGAAGCGATCATTATTTTTACCTGAGTGGCAGAAAGCCTCGAGAGAACAGAAGAGCCCTTTTTGCAGCGTTTCTTTGGCTACGCAATAAATCATTGCATCCGTTAGGTCCCTTAAAAAAGAAATGCAAAAAAGGGGATAGGGCTCGATTTCTTGCTATGAGTTATGTATTCCTTTCGAGCAAATTTAACCACCTTTTTTATTCACCAGTTACGGCAAATCTTATGGAAGTGCTGAATAAGACTTCCTGGGAATGTCTGCAAGTCAACACAAACTATCTTCTTTAAGTGTCTGTAACACCCTATAAACCACCTCTCGCCCCATCCCTCCGATTAACCTCGATCAAGCCTAGATACACAGTAAATGGAATAAAACCTCACTTTAAGATCAAGATCAACACATTATTATAAACACATGCGGTCAGACCGTCAAGTAAATCTGACCTGATCCTCGCCAGCCTCCGCTATTGAGCCACCGAGCTCCAACAAGCACGCCCTAGCCGCGCGCTCGCGCACTTACACTTCGTCACTCAAGACATCTGTCCTGAGGTCTTGACTTGTTGGCCGACCAGTTGGTAGCCTCCATCGAAGGTAGACGGCTCAGATAAATAATATCGTTGAGTTATAGTAATTTTTGAGTCTATTAATGAATAGCAGAGAAATCGTGACGAGAGTAGGTGAATAAGCTTAATGGCAAGTCTCTCTTAATCGCATTGAGTTGCAGCATCCTCATTACTATTTTGTTGCATCGGTATATCGACCAAGATTAGTGTTTTGAAAAGTTACAAACACGATTTTTGTATTTTTTGCTGGTAGCAGAGTTCGTGATTAAATCCTGCTTTGAGAAAAATGGAAACCCATCCAAACAACACACTGATTGAGGGTGCAAGGATAGAGAGCGGCATACAATCAATACCACATTTTCAAGTTCACTTAATAACTTTAAGGCATCGATGACAAAAAACTTGTGATTTGGCTGTGAAGAAGGGAACCAATTCTGCGCTAAACTGATGCACAGCTTATTTAAATGCAGTTCTATTTCAAAGTGCTTTCAAAAATGTGTTTACTACAGGTAATGCCATATTAATAAATCAGTTTCATCCATCGGGATGAAGGTCAAGGCTCAAATATGAAGGTGCGAGGCCATCTCAGACGGTGCCAATACTGCAGGAAATATAACCAAAAGTCTACTGCTATTCAACTTATTGCAAAGATCAACTTTACAACCAGTACTCATGCAGCTACCACTGCCAAAATAGATTGTAGCGGCCGCGCCTTGCGTTACGTGACAGGAAACTCGATCACACTGCTACAGAATTACCACGGGGAACAACAAACAAATCCTGTATAGACTCACATGGCGGGCTACCCCTTTTGCAACTTAGTTACCCACTCATGCTATAAATCAACATGTGAAATCTCCATTACATCTAGCATCACATTTCACCGACAGACCGACCCAATAATGTTGCACAAGATCAAAAGAAACAAACATAAGATATTACAGCACTAGTTACTTATGGGATATGAGTAAAAACAGGAAAAATTAGTCTCCATTAGCATCAGTGTCGGAGGTGAACGTGAGTCCAGTAGCTGGCCTCCGTTTTCTGAGCTGCGGGTTGGTGAGACTCATGCCGGAGGTCTTTCGCTTGTGCGACGCCGAGGAAACCGAGTCTTGAAAGCTGATTGAAGAAGCAAAACGCTATATGAGGAAGCCGTAAGATGGGAAAACATGCCAAGTGCAGGTAGATCGTGACAAATTAATTAGTATGCATTCATCTCGATAAAAAACATTTGCTTGATTTTAATGAAAAACCAGTGCGAGAAGTCTGATAAATGATTTCCATGAGACAGCTTGTGCAAGATTCCCAAGTATACGGTTCCGAAGGGTACTGGTAACACTTTCGCAAAAGTAAAAAACAAAAAATTTGAGCACGGTAGCAGCAAACCGCAAATTGTTTGAGAGGCTACCATGAGTGGAGTACAAAACGGAAAAGAACATAAGTGTCTAGAGTACATGTGAATGACCGCAAAATCACTATGGGAACAAAAAACACTTCCAGACATGCGTTATACAAATGACCACAAATTTTGAAAAAAATTGCAGGTAGTCGAGACGGTCTAGAAAGCATGACACAAATCAATCAACAAGTTGGAAGTGCAAAAAGTGCTTTTCGAAACAATCGGCTCAGTCAATAAGAAATGAAAAGTTTATGAATGCAAGAAATTTTACCCACTTTAGATGACTGAGTGATTCCTCATTTGCCTTTTCCAGCTCTTCAAGGCAGGCTTGCTTGCGGAGAAGAGCTTTCGCAATTGATACAACCAAATCAACCTCATTTCGAGATCGATAAAGTTGAAATGTTAATGGAGCTGAGAGAACCGACTCTATTATGAAATCAACTCTTTCTGAATCAACATCCTGGAAGACAAATTTCTCTTCAGTGATCCGATCTTTTACCCAAGCAAGGAGCAAATGAATGTTGGGAAAGTTAAATCTGCGAGCCAGTTCTCTAAGGGACAGGGGTGGGAATGATCCACTGTATCCATATCCTTTGCTAGGAAAGAATGCGAATATACGGAGTGCTTCATCGATCTCTGAAAAATATATAACTTCCTCATGGACATGAATAAAATCCCTTGTCTTTGACACATCTAAACATCGAGATAAAGCCATAGACCATTCTAAACAAATAACAAAGAAATACTTAAAGTCATCTACACTTGAGGCCATTCAAAAAACCAATACGTCATAAAGTGGCACTTAAAACGCAGCGAAACGCCCTAAAAGAGTCTTTAAACTACAATAAAGCTACTGAAGAAGGAGAAAAAGTCGGCCAGTAATGCAGACTTGCCGATAGAAAGTAGAAACCCCACCGTAAGGAATAACCAAGGGGTAGAAAATGAGGCGCTTCTCCGACAAAGCTAAAATAAGAAAGTGGAACCTAATTGACGGTACTTCGGTTTAAGGCATTTTAATATCCATATCAAATGGGAGGCATTCCAATTACAATTTTATTAATATAGTTATAAAGCAAAAAAATCATTAATTTTCTGTAAAAACTTTTTGACATGATTTTTGTAAGCGTAATAAATTACTAGCTGCTAAAAAATCAATTCCGTATGCTAATGTTTTCCTAATGTGTGCATTTCATCACATTGTATTAAGTTTACAGAATGTTGAGAAAGTTGAATGAACATTAAGTGAACACTTTACATTCTAATTATTTATTTAAATCATAAAACAATTAGTTGTTTTTCTTTTCCACATTTAAGAATGTATAAATAGCGCCGCATCCTACACCTCAAGGTTAGAGATCTCTAGTTGAAATTACCGAGGAAGGTTTTCCATGAAACAGTTATTCGATCTCTATGTATGACAATTTAGAAGTATTGGATTTTTACGATGGAGGTAATGCTTTATTCAATGTAGCATTTCAGACGGCAAGCCTAAGCGCAGGGCCGCATCACTGCCCAAGACATTTACAATCGAAGAAGCTGTGGAAGCCTATGGGTTGGGATGGTTCCAATTCAAAGTAGTTTCCATTTGTGGGGTTTTACAAGTCAGTTTTTTAATAAACCTTTAAAGGTTATTGTGTTAAACGAGCGTTTTTTGGCTTGAATCATGCAATCCGCTAAGGGTTGCTTGTGTCACACTTAGCAAAACCTTGGATTTTTTACTTTAGATGAATTTTAAATAATTTTAAGCCAAAAAAGTACCGAATACTAGTTTTAAAAATGCATGCGTTTGCTTTTAGTTTTTTTGTTAGAGTTTTTACAATTCCTTTTTTCAAATTATTATGCATGAGATACATACTTCCTTGCCTTTAAAGTGCTTGCCGAATGTAAGCACGCCATTTTTTTCTTCTTAGCTTGGTCAAATTTTTTTGTGTGTTTGAAAAGGTCTTCTATATGCATGCAATGTTGTCTAATATTCAATTCTTACTCTCTCTCTTTTATTATTTGTCCATAACCGCGTACTTTATTTATAAAATTTTGTTGTTCATTTCTTTGTTAATAAAAATTTGCTTTTAATTAATTTGTAGAGCTGAATTATTTAAAAAACTTACCTAACCTTAGTTATGGGTCTTTGTTGCATACACGTAAACTTGATTTTCCATAATGTAAATGCATTATGTTTCTGTCAATCCTTGTTAATTCAAGTATTAAACCACGTTCCAGAAATAATAATAAACCAGGTAGTATTTATCTCATTTTGAGTCAAATTTTATCAGCGATTTAGGAAATTTTACTAAGAGCTTGATGTTTTTCGTAAAAGTAGATGTGGTAGAGATGTGCCTGTTCTTTCTGCTCACAGAATCGCTATCGCAAAAAAATAAATATAAAGCTGACTCTTCTCTTGGTAAATGGCGCTTAGCCTAATTTTAAGTGCGTAGCTTTCAAGTTTCTTTTCATTTAATTTTTAAACCCTTAGAAACTTCTTTTTTCATCTTTTTTGTAGGCTGCAAACGCTATGGAAATGTTGCTTCTATCCGTGTTAGGACCGGTGCTTAGATGCGCTTGGCAGCTCGATTCCTCCCAAGTGGCACTCATCACCACTGTACGTCTTTCTTACATATTGTTGTTCCATTTGCAGCATTCTTTAATGCCTACAAATGCTGAGCTTCATGAGTTCGTTGCATTAGTTTTAATATTACAACAGATTTTGATTAACTTATCCATGTCTTATGACGTAATTCCAACTTCCTTCGTAAGCTAATGAGTCCTAATTGCAATCAGTGATGATCCTGCATTTAGTGTTATTTGAGACACACACAAATTTTTCCCATCGCATAATGTAAAAGCGTTCTCGACAGTCTGACTGCACACAACAAAACGTCACATATACTTGGGCTTAGCTCTGTAATGTTAAGATTCAATCTACGACCTCACCTGTCATTTGCATAGCAAAACGCCTACTCTGCTTCGATTTTGCATGGATCATGTTCTCTGAAACTGTGGTTGTAAGAAAGTAATTGTTAAATCGCAGGTGGTTTTTATTGGCTTCTTTTTCGGTGCGCCAATATGGGGTCTGTTCTCAGACAGGTTTGGTCGCAAGAGGGTAAGTCCCAAAAGTTTTCGTTTAAAAAATCAATTTTATTCAATGAAAACATTATTTTACGGGTAAATTTTGAACGTGTTTTCGGCCATCGGCAATGCATATCAACTCTGTCTTGTGTACTTTCTTATAATTCTATTTCTATGTTTTTTGTTTGACTTAAAATAAAATAGCTAGAATAGACTGTCTTACAACCCCGGCAAACAAAACAACAGGCTTACTTTTATGCACTTTTTATTAAGCTAATGCAAAGCAAAGCAGATGTTGTGCTTATTATTTAAAGTGAGATAGACATGAGCGATAAACCAATAATTGAGGGCCACATAAAAACTGTTTTTAAGGTTAAATGACTTTGTGGGAGTATAAAGCACGGGAAAGCCTAACTTTGGGTCGATTTCTTCGTTTAATACAGACTGGAGTCTAGGCAAGCGCAGCAAAGGGAAAGTAAGTGAGAGACCTCAGAACAAAGTATTCGCATAGGAATCTAAGAAATCCTGTGCGCTCATTTTATGCTGCCGTAGCAGTTAGGTTTTATGCCTAAGGGGAGAAAGCCAAAATATAAACGAATCAAAACATCGTTGCAAGCCCTCTTTACCTCATTCTAGTCTAATTTACTTTGACTTTAGTGTTTTGTCCTCGTGCTCTCGTGGGTTTCATACACAGGTCTCGCAACCGCTGTGAGTCCTAACTTCATCTGGCTGATCATTCTTCGTGGACTGGTCGGATTCGGTATTGGTGGAGAGGGTAGCGCGTAAGATGGGGGAAATTGGTGGTTCTTCGCATCCCAAAATTATTGCATTACATTTCGTGCAGATTTAAATCACAGTTGTGTTTCTTGCCCTCCATGAATACGTTGTTCTTACGGACCCAGGTGACTGTTTTGAAATTCACTTTTATGCACTGTGCATCACGAAACAGCGAAACATCTGGTATCTTAACCTTGAAGTCTGTAGGCATGCGTGACCGTAATTTTGTGTTTGCTGTTAGAGCACACTACATAGTATTCAGAACAATAGGTTCTAAGTACATTAGATACCCTCCCTGATGCTACTACAACTTAGGCGTTGCAGTCATGCGTTGACTTCCATGTCTGGCAGCTGATTAATGGCCTGGAACAGTGGCACTGCGTTTATGAAATCTACTCACGTTATTATAAGTTTCTTGCAACTATGTATTGTTGACCAAACCCTCTTTTTAGATACACCTTGATGTCTGAATTCCTTCCAGTCAAATATCGCGCCAAAGTTTTAATAGGTATTTCGGTAAGCTAAGATTCTGAAGGGAAAAATTATTAGTATTGTATCGCCAGTTTTATGAATAAATGCATGCACATTTTACAGATATTCTGGGCCATCGGCAGCACCCTTGAAATTGGCCTGGCTTTTGCTGTTCTGCCCAAATTAGGCTGGCGTTGGTTGGTCTTCTTTTCAGCAGTACCTCTTGTCATATTCTGCTTCTTAACCCCGGTACTTCTAACTTTGTGTTTGCTTAAAGTCTTAAAGGTCATTTTTAGCAGTTTTTGAGAATTTGCAACGGCATCATTACTTTCTGCATTTGCACAAGCAGCTTTTTTCTTAGGGTGAAAATAGAGGATACGGTTGTCTACGGAAGTGTATAGCGGTCGTCAACATTAAAATTGTATATTTAGCTATCAAGGACACCTTAATTGAGGTTTCTTACTCCAAATCTTAGTGCTTACCGGAGTCGGTGCACTATCTCATGTCCGCAAGCAGGAAGGAAGAAGCAGCGCGAGTAATAAAGGAGATGGCCCTGTTGAATCGGTGCATTCCATTGGAGGGCGAGCTCGTCCACTCCGCACCAACGGCCACCGTGAGTTTGCTGCTCCACATTCTTGCTAACACCTGTCCCCTGCTCAGGCTTCTTTCCTTCAAATTTTTAAACACCTTTTTACACCTTTGCAATCTCGCAAACTAATGGTGTGTTAGAATTGTAAAATACCGCTTGAGATGAGACCTTCTGGTATATTTCTATAGGAAGAGATGGCTTTAGATTAACCCAAATCCGTTTGCCACAAGGAAATGGGCCTTTCCATTCACACTCCAGTGCTTCTTTTTAAGGAGCGTACCGGTGTATGCTACTTAAGACTAAATCGGTAAATCTGCAAATAAGAAGTCCCGCTCTTTTAATGCTGGTGTCAAATGCGTAGTAAATTTTTCTGTGCTGCTTACTTTACAGACAGCCACAAAAAGTAGTGACAGTTAACAAAAAGCCGAATTTTTTAACACTTTTCTTTTTTGTGAAGCATTTGCGTAAAACATCGCATAGCTTTTTGTGCAAGAGGCTTCAATCTTCCTGTTGGGGTGGTATTTATTTACAACGCGGTGACGTCGCCACACTCAGCTTTATCGCTTCATGGGAACGATCTCCCGAACTCACAGTACCAGATGCGTGAATGCTCCGAACCTTGTACTGTTTGTTTTAGCATCAGTAGATAAGCTACTGGGCAAAATACCGGTCACACTTTACTTAAGTAACACGAACAGGCTTGGCATTAGGCAGTGCTACAACTAATTCTTTTAAGATTTGCTTGTACAAGTGTCCTACTAATCCTCCATTTTTGCTTGCCACGTGAGGAGATTGAGCTGGGAAAATTGTCGCATCTATGGGCTCCGGGCTATCGGCTGCTGTCGGCAATGCAACCAATTTTGTGGTTTGGAGCCGCCTTTTGCTACTACGGCATCATTCTCGTCAGTTCAACTCTCTTCACTGTGCGAGGGGCTTGCTACAAAGGTAGCCTGGTCTGCATTCACATTTGCCACAAAAATTATTAAATTTGCTGCTGTAAACACCTGTTGATGAAACGATTTTCCCTCTTTCATAGGCATGCACGCAGAAAAGCTTTATTTCAAATTTCAAATTTGTAAAGTTATGCTTGCAGCAAGATGCTTTTTAGTGTGCTTAACTGAACAAACTGGTTTTTAGAATTTGGAAATCGAGGAAGAAGTTGTATCCTTTAGACTCAACAGTTTAGCCTCCAAGTTCTTCCAACTAGCGAAGGAAGACAATGCCAAAGTGGTCGGCGAACTACTGACCAGCCCGAAGCCTATTCCATCTAATGAAAGCACAACATTGCGACCCTAATTTCCCCACGAAAACGAAACAATGTGTTAGCCACCCAATCAGAGTATGATGGTAGTGGGATATGCTAAACTTTGATAATCAAAACCATTAGTAAGGAGGCTATTTTGTGACTATATTTACCACAAGCTCACATACAACGTTGTCTCTCTGAAACGCATTTCAGGCATGGAACTTCTGTTGTGCTTAAATTAGCCCTAACCGGGTTAGTAAGGTGTAGGCGGAGAGGGGGCTGTCTGCGTCTGTCAGTGCGCTGTGCCCAGTGGGGCAGTGGAGCACAGAGTCTGCGTGCATATCGCCTCTGCCAGTAGGTTTGTAAGCTTTTGTTTTCCTTTGCTAGATTCGGTATTGCACCCGGATTACAATGGCTTCGGTGTGGATGGAGCTGCTGTGGTTGACCAGTCATGCTGCGCATCTTTCACCCGCGACGACTACTTGTCCATGCTAGCGTCTTCCTTGGGTGAATTTACAGGTGTGCAGCTGTCTGTTCTTTACGAATAAATTCACTTCGTTATTTGGGAAATTGTTCGTCTTAAATAAAAAAACAAACATAAACTAGTAGTTTCAACCTACCCATGGGTTAAAATGCAAACTTGTTTCAATTCCTTTTGAATCACATTGTTTAAATTAACTTAACCCAAAGAGGTGTTTGCTTTGTAGAAGCCCTGCACGGTCTAGGGTTCAAAATTTGGCTTTTGAACTCTAAGTCATTCAAGGAACAACCTTTGAGCCTAGCAAACCTCAGAGCTCTCGCGCAAATTTCCACAAGCAAGACGACTGGTGCACATCACATTTCAAAGCGTGAAGCCTACTGCACCGTTGTTAAACATGAGAGTAGTCATGGTTTGCTGCCAAGAGGGTTTTCTTTTTCTCGAAAAACTGAAAGATTCAACAGTTATGCGAGTTCAAGAGGGAATTCGCCGACTCAATTTTTTGTGTAGAACGTCCAGCAGCCAAAATAGATTAACTCCTAAAAATTTACTCAGGCGAGTTAAAATACGCGCTCAGTTTAAACATTTCTTTGCATTTGGCAGTTATTCCGCTGATCATTATCACGAATGACTTGATGGGCCGACGTATATCTCTCACCCTCATCTCCGTTCTCTCTGCTCTCCTCTTCGTGATTTTGGATATCTGCATGCCGAAGGGGGCTGCCATTGCCGTTCTCTTCGTTGCACGAGCACTCTCCTCCGGCATGTTTAGCATCGTCTACCTCTACACAAACGAAGTGAGGGCACCTTCATGTTTAGGGACGTACATTTCCCCTTCTCTCTGCTTGATGGATCTGAATATCTTCGCTAGGACGATTTTCGCATCAATTGAGCTAAGAAAGAATGGCAAATATGTAACACATTTGGGTTCATGAATCATTGCTTCTCAACAAACCTCAAAGACCCCTTTCATGGGCCATTTTAAACTTAGCTCTCCATACATGACCACGCCTTTAATAAGTTCTCCAACTCTGTAAAAATTAGGGACCACGTTTTCAAAATTCTCGCCTCAAGTCTGAAAACTTGGCAGAGTTTGCATATATTTAAAAGCGATCACAATATCGGCTATGACGGTGTACCATCATTGCACAGTGCAAAATGTTTTCGTCCAGTTTGAAAAGGTCAATGCAGCACTCCCAGCCTTCCATGCAGGTGCAGAGCTGGGGGCTACTGCTCTGTTATAAGCAGTATAACCCGTCGCCGAGCGAAGGTGCATTCTGCGGAGGCCTAAGTGCTCGTTCTTCCGCTTGGAGTTCGCGTTGATATTTTAGGCGGGATCGTTGTCAAGGTGCTCGTGAACGTCCAAGTTGGAGCCGCAGTTATGGCGCATACATGCCAAGTGTCTGCATGGTTTAAATGTGCGCTGGACAAGGATAGATAAATCAAACAACAAGAACATGAAAAAGTAATCATATCTGATTCATCTCTTACTTCTCCCCTTTAAAGCCTGAATTTCACAATGCAATAAAGCTAAGAAAGCAGATTCGGTCATTAACCAAAAGGACACCTACCGATACTTGGAAATAAAAATCTGTTATTTGAGGTAGACAACTAATAATGTTTTTCTCCTTCTACTAGGTATATCCAACAACAATTAGGTCTCTGGGTCAGGGGGTATGCAGTTCTTTCGCTCGTCTAGGAGCGATGTCGACACCATACGTGGCTGAGATTATTATGCCCGACGTGTCAGCCCTTCTTGGTCTTTCAATCTATAGCGGTGTTTGCCTACTCTGTGCAGTCATAGCCCTTTTTCTGCCCATCGAAACGAAGGACCGTGCACTTAAGGTAATTAGCAACAACAATTAATGTCTTTGTGCAACGCAGCTACGCGCGCCTCCACACCTACATATGCGAAACACTCACCCGTTAAAAACACGTCTGTCAGGGTAGCCGTTGATTTAAATGTACTAACTCACCAGCTCCATTCACATAGAATAACTATTAACTCAGTTGCTAGTGGCCTCTTAAATGGAAGCTAATGCACGATTGACGCGCAACAGAGGTCGAGTGTCTCATCGGCGACGGTGATAGGCGTGTGGACTGCCTGATTGGCATAATAATAGCACCAACGGACGCCAATGTTCACTTCAACTGCGCATTTTTCGATTAAGCTATAAAATAAGCACATTGATACAAAAATTTGACATGAAAATTAGTTGATTCGCGCCAATAAATCCTCGTTTCGTACCTAGAATTCGGTTGAGGAAACAGTTGAAGTCCACTTTCGTCGATCTTCAAACGATGGAAACGCGCCCAATTCCACTCTCACCACAGCGTCCTAATCCGACTCCCATTCACGCCCTACTTCTGTACCTCAGAATCAGAGCAAAAGCTCAATCACACCTCGAGTGACTTGAGTGTATTATATGGAATACAATAAAGCAATATATAAAGTACACTTCTTCGCCGGATGCAAGAGCTAGTCAACTTTATACCATTACTACAAGAAAACATTTATTTGCATAACCATAATACTCAAACACAAGATAAACTGTGTGCTAAAAAAAACAAATTCAAGATATATGTTTCTGTGATGTATTTTGATGGCTAGCAAATATCTCAATAAGTACAAACAAAAATCCGTTTTAACAAAGCAATTTTAGCATCAAGAAAACTCCAAAGCCAATTTTTCAACTGCATCAGCAATCTCGTCTGGATCCCACTCCTGTTTATTGAGGTTTGAGCATCGACCTTGAAGGGGCCTATTGGCGTAGGAACCACCGTTGAAAGCACTGCCATGTCGAGAAAAGCCGTTAAAAGACCTAAACTGTTTACCGCGGTCGATTCGAAACATATTCCCATTATTTCTGGGACTTCCAAATGGATTGTTGCGATTAAAAGGCGCGCGCGGCCCCAAGGTACCATTTTCAGGATCGCTTCCTTTAAACCGGGACGTGCCCTTACCTCTTTTATAACTTGCATCCCTGCAATATCCTCTAGAGTTAACTCTGACCATTGTTTCCGTAGCATTATTTCTGCCGTAAGACGGGGTAGGGGACACTTTTTCTCCAACCACACTGTAATTATCAGCCCGATTGTTTCGATTTAAGAATTCATCGCCAGACTTTGAGATCGTTGATCGAAGACAATTGCCTCTGTACATTCGAAAACCGTGCTCGGACGCAGGCAAGGTGACCGACTCCCTTTGTCTACTATAGGGAAGGTGGTTTACTTGGCTTGAATCCTGTATTTCACAGCACTCGGAAGCAGGATGTTCACAACTCGGATCAAAATCCGATAAAGGATTCCCTAGCTTGATGACGTTGGGAGGTGAAGAGCGCCGATTGGGGTCAAGTTGAGGGATGTAATCCGGCAGAAAAGGGTTAGTCGAACGCCTTTTACTCTCATTTTCGTTACCAAACCCGGACCCTCTTGGACGAAATGGGCGACCAGGTCCCATCTTCGGATAAAAATCGAAACTCCTCCCCCATTTCCTGTGAGAATTATTAGAGACTCCTTGCATAAATCGAGGTTCTTCTTTATTTTGGAGGATCTTCTCATAATTAGTAGCGCTATTTATAGTCGATTTGATGCCTAAGCTATTCGCGCTCTTGCCACTAGGTTCACAGGAACCTACATTTTGGGCAAACGCCTTATCGTTTGGTCTGCTTCGATCCAATCGATGCGTTGAGGAACAAGATGCATGTACGCCATCTCGACCGTTTCGTAAGTCTGATTCGTGAGAACATGGACGCATTCGCTGTGAGGGAGACGTCCCATTTTTACCTTCGTGGTCCCCACTATCAGAAAATGGGTTCCTTGATGAAGAAAAGGGGAGAAGCTCGCATTGCGACGAAAACTCAATCGGTCGCATAACCCACATCTCGCACAAAGTTCTGGCCAGGTAAACCATGCTTTCAGTAGCCTGCTTCACATATTCAGCGTTTTGGATGGGAGACAAAAGTCGTTCAAGCCAAATATTAAGCGACTCACGGTCCTGCGACCCCTTGAGAGTGACAGCCAAGTTATGAATAAGGCGAGAACTGGGGAAGATGCGTCCTCCAAGTGGGAAGGATAAAATTTCAGGATTTTCCTTGTTGACACCTTCACAGACGATAAGAGCATTGACCAGCCGCAGAAGAGAGAGCATTGAAATATAAAACAGCTGAAGTTCATTAATTTCATGGACGACGTCCACATTGTAATCGCAAGCCATGCCATCGGCCAACTCATTGAGAAGCCGAAAATTCAAATCACCATTCGAGGCCTCTACAGCACAAACAATTAAAGCAACAGCCAAGGCGGTAGTCTGATTTAGAATGTTAAATTTTACACCTGGGTGAGTACTGACATGCCATAGTGTCAAAGTTAACGCCAGCATCTCTACCCAATTACCCACAGATTTCATTTGATAACCAACATTTTTGTAAACGAATGAGGCACACGCCTTTGTTGGGTCTTCAGAGGTCGAAAGATGGGAAGGCCTTAGTGTAAGCATGCGTCGACGATAAAGCGAAACATCTTTGGATCTCGAAAATTCAAGAATTGTGGGCTCTGCAAACCCACTAATGGGAACAACTTCCATACCATAGCGTCTAACGAAATCGAATGCCAAACAGTACTGGAGGTAGCGAACGCCTATAGAGCATTCCATGGCAGAATCACGAGCTGGATCTTCTTTTAAAACGGGTAATACCACGATGTTTGAAAGAATACGGGTAAAAACGACCGTGGAGAGAAAGCCCGAGCGATACAACTGGAGGAACCCGGGTGGGACCTTGGACAAGAAATTTGCCATTCCACATTTCGCCAGGTTACCTTCAATCTCATTGACACTGACATATTGCTTTATTTGCTCGAGGAAAGATGATTCCTGAGTCAAATATGTAATCAGATCTGCTGATATTATTAACTCTTGCTTTCTTGGCTTCACGTCAGGAAACAGATACCTTGCAAGACCCTCACCCTGCCTCAGGTCGATCTTGAGAGCTGAAGTAATCTCCACAAGTTCCTTAATGAACAAAGAAATCGCACTTCTTTCTAGTCGCTTCACAGACTCGTCGAAAGCATTTATGGGAGAGTCAATAGATTCCAACCAATTAACGAGCTCCACCGCACGCTTAACCATGGGTCGAACGGAATCCTTCGAATCCGAATTTTTGCGGTCACTGAGATCACTGTAAAGTCGGTAAGGTAGGGGGAAGTAAGAACCATTTGGAGGTTTGAAGTAAATTGCAAAGAAAGGACGCAAAGCGTATGGTACACGATGGATACTGGAATTAGATGGAGAAAAAGCATGTGCAACGAGACACAGAGAATGTAGGTTCGAAGAGTGAGGAACCGGTTGGGAAGAGAGAAACTTAAGAGGTACGTAAATAAAACGCTCAAGACAAACACTTGGTTCTTCAAGCTCAAACAAAAAAAGCTCATTTGAGTTAGCTACTAAAGGACAGCGAAGGTACGCTGCCAGAGCGACGCAGGCGGAAACGGTATCAGCATCGCAAGTGACGTGCAAAAAGTCCATAGCATCTAGTTTTTTCACCAATGCCTCCTTTGCAAAAACAGGAGTACAAAATAAGCCATTGCGATGATCAGGTTCCCAGATCAGATTTGATGCGTGATCTTGCTGCAAATCAGATTCCAGAATGCTGGTCCGTCTTTGGAGACAGCGTATGTTTTCTTGCAATCTAGATGCCTGGATATAAAAATAAGCTACAAATTACTCACGATCTAGCAGCGTTGAATATACGCTTTATACAAAAATGATAAACGAAATGACCAGTTCGTGAGATAGAATCGAAACAGCGTACCTTCAAAGTGGATGCACCTCCAAAGATGAAAATTGGACGAATATTGCACTGACTAAAACTGCCCAAAGCCCTCACCAAGTCTTCTTCAATTTGTAAATAATCACCGCCATAGCGCAGGTGTTGATCAGACATTCGAAGAACATTGCTCAAAAAGTCATGAGCATGGATAACGATATTAGTATCGTAAAGCTGAAGTGTTTGGAAGGCTGAAACTTCCTGTTCCACCAGAGTCCAAATCTCACTGTTGATTAGCATACCGCTGGCAACCGTAGTTACCTAAGGCATCATTCAAAGAATGAGCTTCAGGAAGCACACTGCGAATCAGTCTAAATAAAAAAGTTATCTTAAATATGGCCCGAGAAGAGTGGGAAGCGCACCTTAAGAAGCGATTGAATTAAGTATTTTATTCAACAAAATGCATAAATCAGATAGTAATTTAAAATGAGGAATACGCGTAAAACTCAAAAACTAAAATATGGTAAAACATTGATGCAAAAGCGCATACATTCGAAATAATTACACCCTACGTGACCAAACTAGGGTAAAAGATGAGACTGAGTTCGAGACCCTAACTACTAGTGATAACTATGTGGATTACGAAAACCCCACAACGACGCCTTCAAAACCGATAACGAGCGCGCGCAAGTAATCCACCAACGATAAAAAACAGAGCACGCCTCACCAACCAATAAAGGCAGCCCATAGCTGAAGCATCAACATAATAACTTAAAACAAGCGACTCATGAAACAAGATCTAATTTAAAATGCCAAAATCATCACTCGGTAAATACAACAGGGAAAGCTGTCTAGCAAGATGCCTAACCGTCCGACCTAAACATAGCCAGTTTACTGGACCGTTGCTGAACTGACAGAACCGCACCTGACACTGACGCCGCCGGACCCAACCCCCGAGCCCGGAACTCACCCGATACTCACACCTATCAGTCCAACGACACCGCAGCCGCCCTATAATGCGATGGCCCCTTGCACCCACCGAGGGACAAAACGAGAGCCGCACTACGAAGGACAGCGTGGAACCATGCTGCGGCACCCCACCCGTCCAAATACCCACAAAACCACAAGAGTCGCAAGCAGGAGAATTTTATTCTATTAGTATCACTACCCCGAAGTCTGAGTTTTAAAAAATTCCTGAAGATTCTTTCGCGAGATCTAGGGCCCCTTGTACTCTGAGAAAGCCATCATCTTTCGCAGTACAAATAGCGGTGGGATGAAAATAGAGAAGAACGCTACGCACGTACCGACACGTTCCTAAAGGTAAGCTATGTTTATCAAAATTACCTTTGTCGTAAGAGGTCTTTTGGACCGAATAACGATTGGCTTGTAGGCCCTCTTACACACCAAAATCGAGAGCCTACTCGCAGCCACCATTTCTTCGCGCCGAACGCAGACAGTGTGGCTCTACACCAAGAAGTTATCCTGCCCATCATTATCAATGCTACGGTGCAAAACTGTCACGTCTAGTATTTTAAGTCTATTTTTCAAGTTTGTAAATTTATCATTTGGTGACAAGCAGGTCCGGTGGTCTGAGAACGAATATTGTGATTAGTCGATCATGGCTTAACCGGAAAAATTTCCCTGACGTTTTGCTCTACCCTACAGGATGCTAACGCTTCCCTAAAGACGGAAAGAAGTATAACTTTTGGGCGACTATGCAGTGCTGACCTGCAAAGAACCCAACCCTACCGGCATGGCTCAGAGTTCATGCCTTCAAAAGGAGGAACAATAGCGGGGCCGAAATGGAGAGCCATACAAGCGAAAAAGCGTAACGGCTGTGTTATTCGTTTGACATATAATGTGTTCTTTTATAAACCTATAGTTTTATGCTCGTGGGAATGAATGATTGAGTCTTGGCGGTCATCTTTTATTCATTAGGAATGGTGGAATTCCAAGGGTTTTCAAGGCCTTAAAGGAGATCGAAGTCTGATTCCTTTTCAAAGGCTGCTCGTTCCATCGAGTTTTGAGAACTGGGTCATAAAGTATGTTTGCAACTTATTTTTGCGTACAAAGTCATTAGCGCCTAGCGGTCAATTTTATATCAACCTTGTGTCTATGTTTGCTGTGAATGTTGGCAATGAGTGTTCACTGATAATCAACTTTTGCATTACCGGCTTCCCTACAATTTTGTTGAAATGTTTGCTCCTGTATTTTAATGCCACATGTATGCCTAGCTTATTTGCTTACGTAATCTTTTATTTTTAATAATGTGGAAGTAAAGTTAATACATTCTAAATCATTTTTACTATTGCAATTTAATAATTGCAAAAAAGTAAATATATTGGGCCTACTATTATGTCGATTGCCTAAATGAATGTAGGATTCAATATCCTTGCTTCGAAGAGGGACAAATGAGCTGCCACATTGATAGAGAGGTAGGAATCTGAACTTTTGTAATCAGTTACTCGTTGGTCATGGCAAGTAGGGAAAACTGAAAATTTTAAGCTAAACTTCTGATTGGCTTGCGATAACATCGATTGAGAGTTCGCCCGCCTCGCGCGCGTCTGTGTCGTCGCGACTCCTCCTCCTCCTCCTCCTGATTGATTCTTCCAACCGTAACACGCGTTTGCACTAATTTTACGCAACAAACGGCGCTACACCTCTCTCTCCTTCACGATAACCAGGAAATGGAACCGTACTCCCGTTTCCACTTTTTAGTCTTCTAAGTTTTCACACGGAATGTTTTAGCTTGACGACGATTAAACAACCAAAGTATGGCTCCTTGTTACTAAAATACTTGTATGAGAGACCTCATTGTAGTATTTCCCTCGAATCATACATTCGCGTACTGATTGTGTATTTAATAGAATCTTGGCTTCTCATAATGCAACAGATTTTACTGTTAAGCATTTTTCAGGCTAATGATGCATTTTTAGCGACAGAGACAATGCTTTGAATATTCATTCTGTCGGTAACCAAAAACCAATGTGTTTTGAAGGTAAAGATAGAACTCATTTTCTTTTCCAATAGTGCTCATCTTAAAATCTTGTTCACAAATGCCAACCACGTTAGGAATGTTAGGCGATAATTTTTCTCCCGAAGATTATAGTGCAACGTCTCTCCAACGGTCTAACTTCATCTTATTGCCAATACTTATTTAATGTGTCGAAGATGCCACACTTTGCAGCATTGCAGACATCGTCCTAATGCAGCATGGTAAATCGTTAGATTTTCGTCGGCACGACGATTGGGAGCAGTTAGAAGTACAAATATTATTGCACCTCTTCTATTTTTGAAGATCAACCGATTTATATCCTTCAGAGTGTAGCGAGTTCGGAGCAGGCGTGTATTGGGATTTTTACAAAATAAGCAGATCGAGGCACATCTACAATAAGTTAAGCAGTGTGGCCGGGAGGAGAAAAGGAGGACTGAACAAACCTGCACGTCATTGGGAAGCTGAGGATCTGGTGAGGGAAGATAGGGAGAGCGGTGTTGACGTAGAACGAGACAGGCGAAGCGCTTGCCAGAAGACCCTTGATAGTGAAACACGCTATCTAACTAAACGCCGGAAAGTGCCCCTCTGGCTCTAAGTGGACCTTACCAGGGTGAAATGAAGTTGGGAGGATATAAGTAGGGGGTGTGAGAGGTGGGGTGAAAGAGAATGGGAATTTAAACATCGGGTTTCACTTGAGCGGTTTAATTGCGTGTATGCATGTGCCTCAGGAGGGAGATCCTCCGATTCTTCGAGGGGACTGTAATGAGATTCATGCATGAGAAGACGACGATATGAAGAAGCTAAAAAGGAAGTCAAAGAAACTATTTCGCCATATGCGAAAAACGTTTAATAGCAACTTAATCAACTCACAACTACAGTGTTGTGCTAGCATTAGAGTTGTCGGCAGGGTCTTCTTCGATTACCCCGCATAGGTTTTTAGCATAAATGAATGCAACTGCTATTTCTGTGGTTCAGGTTAGCATTCCTTAATGAATTAGTGCCCGCATATAAAAAATCTGAAGTGCCTTTTAGAAGTAATTATTTAGTTGGTAGAGTTTTGAGGTCATTGAGCACTGTCAGTGCTTACCAGATTTGAGAATGCGGTTTAATTACATGCTTAACTGTGGATTGAAATGGGTTTGAACAAAGTAAAGTGGTTTCAGAGCACATAACTGATACTTATTTCAGAGCTCGACCATTCGTCGTCTAGCAAAAGTCTAATCATGGGCAAAATAGTGGGATTTGTTAAAGGTACTGTTGTACCTTGATTATTTGTTCCATTCTTCATTTTGCTTACGTGGACACTGGTCACCGCCCACTTTTTTCCATTGAGTTACACTGGTAGGTTCCCAGGTCTTCTGTATGCCAATAATACACATTCTGCCCAGTATTACGCCTTCTTACATCCTCATAAAAAACCAAGGGCGGTATGACGGTGACAGTTAAAAATAAACCTGGTCTTAAATGATTACCATCCTGATTCCTACTGTCGAGTAATGGCTCCCAGTGCGATAGGAGAGAATGTGCTGTGGGTGAGAGAATCTGTGTCGACTTCCAAAAGACCAGTTGGAAGGCGTCTACCTTTGGCAACTGCCTCAATCCCGTGTTCGGCAGGAATGCTGCTAACAGCTGAAGTTTCGATAGTAGCAAATCATCTAGACTAGTTCATTTTAGTGTTGGCTGCATTGCTTGCATGAAGACGTTGACTCAATGACTACTGGCTGGGTAGGACCCAGATTGATACGGCTGGTCAGTACTGAAGTGTGAGCGATGTGGCAAGGAGGAATAGGTGCAAAACCTGCCCCATAACAGATTTTCTGATTCTGAGCCAACGTTCCCCGAGATTAGCGATGGATGCGTTTAATAGTCAGTATAATTCCGCTTCTCCACTTCAGTTTCCAAAATGAACGCAAGTTAAGATTTGGTGGATTGAACGCAAACCTGATGACCGGCATAGCTGGTTTGTGAACGCTTTTCTTTTTAAAGCACCAACTGTGCTGCGATAACCTAAGGGGGAGATGTCGCACTTCATTATGGTCTCACAGGCACTGAAGGCCCTACCTTTGTAGTTTCTTTGGGTAGTATGGCCTTTGGATCATGTCAGCAGTTCCAAACCCTTCTGTGCTTCAATGCTACCTATTCTGCCCTAGTGTTACGTCTTCCTTCGTCTCCAGGGCAATTTCGGGGCGGCGTGTTGTCATATCGTAAGATCAGGAAATGCTATCATCCATAAACAACAAAGTTAGAGAAATACGTCACGGTTCACAGTCGTAGGATAGGATCACAATATACAATCTTAATGCATGCGAAAGTTTTTGAGAGGTCTGCGCCTAAAAGTGGCAATGTTTAGTTTAGAAAAGGCATTTTTCTCTAAACTAAGGCGTAAAAAGCAAAGGGAAGTGAGGGCTTGGATCTAAAATTCATCTGTTTTTGTATATAGGTACTTAGTAAATGGAAGGCTTTCTATTTACAAATTAAATAGAAGCAAGTTCATCTCGCCTTCTTCTGATCACCTACTGCCGCCTACTTTAAGAGAAAAAAATAGACTTTTCTAGGTCTGCTCGAGTTTCATCCAGTCTGCGAATGAATCAAGTACTAGAGTATTGGACTCGCTTGGATTCTTTCGGTCCAAATTGAATAGAGGGCATTGTTACAGTGTGGTTACGACTAGCCGGAAGCGGATAAATCTGAGAACTCGATTCGGTCTCTTTGGGGTTAATTTTTTACACATTAAAAGTATCTGTTAAATGCTCTACCAATTTTAAAGTCAAGTTGCACTTCTTTTGTGTGGGGAATACAAAACCCATGGGCATTTGAATCCACTAATAACCTCAAATGAAAAGTGTATTTTTCCAGTTTTAATGGGTTTCCAGCTCTCCAAAATACGGGTAATTATACACTCTTGATTGACAGTAAGCTGGTGCACATTTTATAAAATATGATTAAGAAAAGTGACCACACAGTTTTACTACTTAAATGCGAAGAGAATGAGCATTTCAGTTGGAATTATCAATTAACTTTCCAACAGCATTTCCAAAAGTCATAAATGGTAATTAGTGAATAACTTAAAGTTTTTATGGTAAAGAAAGCAGCAGTAATTGTAAACTAGGCACAGACCACGGCCTATTGGTGGCGATATTTCCGGAAGTTTGTGTTATTTGAGCAGACGTGTTCGGTGCACTAGTTGTGCCTCCCTTCCAAATTTCTTTTATCGGACTTAAACTGGACTGATTTAGACTATTGTGACTTCACTCCTTCTTGATTGATCATGGCTATTCGTACAAGATCCTTGAGTGATGCCAGGGATGTGGCAAGGCGCACTTACATGGGATGTTTTAGAAGTTTTCAAATTTGAGCTACCGGCCAGCCAGTAGAATAGAAATAGTCATGGAGAAGAATATTGGTAGTGGTGGTGGCGACGGCGATGAGTGAGTCTTCACGGCCAAATGTCAAGAATGCACTCGAGAACGCTGACCATCTTGCTGGGCTGTAGGAGACCCGAGTCCATGTCGCGGGCCGCAGTGGGCGAGGGATGAAGGAGGCAAGGGGCCAGGCAGACAGCCAAATTGTGGGAGTTCATTTTGTTCACCACTGACTTACTTGTTATCCGCTTAAGGTGGTCCAACAGGTAAAGGAGGACTTCCTGTTTACATGTTTTTTGAAAAAAGAAACAGCCAATTCGTTGCATGACAAATACATAAACTAAGGGCAGGTCAGCCATTACGTATTTTACTCTCCCTAATAATGAGGACTCTTGGTTATCTATTTTACGCCATTTCTCCTCAAGGAAAGTTAATGAAAGCCCTGACAAAACGCACATTGTTCACCCGGCGAAAATTGCCTTTTGTAGAGAGCAGGCAGGTCAATTAATCACTGAAGCGTCGTTGCCGTACAAAGTAAACATTGGTGCGAGATGCTATCAATTGAAGGAAATGAGTCTGCACGCCAATGAGACCCGTAAAATTCGCTTTCAACAGAGTGACTACGCAAATGTGATTATTTAAAATTGGTTTTAGATGTAATAAAAACACAAAACACTCGGGGAGGAGAAAACTGTACCTGCCAGTCATTCACGCAAATGCGGACTTTCTGAGTAATACCCTAGTCTAGAGTTTTAACGATGCTTGCAAATTTGTCAATCTTAGTAACATGCAAACATTCTGTTTAAGTTGCCGAAGCTGGTGGACAAACGCCACGCCGAGATATAAGGTAAAAGTCATGGGACTCAATTAGCATTCAACAGCTTCGTTGCTGTGACGTCAGGCAACAGCGTGGATTCTGTGCTTTAGCGTTAAAATCAGGCAAATAAATTTTGCATTTATAAACTAGACAACAAAGGTTAGGAATACACGTGTATTTCCGAAACTAACGATAAGGAGATGATTACAAAACCGGAAGTTTTGGCCTGACAATATTTTCAGTTGTTATGACTCCCCACTTGAATGTGTGACCACTACAAAATAGAAGGAGTCGAAAACTCAAAATATCCATCTATTTATAACTGTGGAAAGTGGGTAATGTAAGCAAGCTTCCTTTCTAGCCTCTAATGACAGCAATCGTTTAGCCCAAAAGTGTACGAAGGGCTGCTGTCCCACAGCGGGACTGTTTCTAGATAACTTCAGTACCGCTCCCAAAAGAGCGAAGTTAAGAGCACTAAATTTTGATGATTTACCACTTATTTAAAAGAGAACACTTCAGTCTACTAGCTGGGCAAATTACAAAAGAAACAACTTAAACACTGAATAATAATAATAATAATGACAGTAAAGGCATCCGAGGCGCACAAATTCGTTCTCAATCTTGAGATTTAGAATACTTTACTAGAGTAACAAATATTCAATGCTTTATAGACGAGGAACTGTATTTTTTTCGCTTCTACCTTGTCGTCGATTAACTGTTTGGTTGCTGCGCAGATTAAATGTGCATGTGTAAAGATACTGTGAAATGATAGGTGCCAATTGACTATTGCCAGTCATTGTAGCAGCCATGATGGAATCCATTATGCGGTATTTATAACACGGAAGTAATGTTACTTTCAAAGGCAGGCTTATTTTGACTGAATTCACTTACTAAAACAAAAGAGGAAAGTGCGTTCATGCCCTTTGTTAGTGGCTCAAAATGCAAATGTTAATTAGTAGTTTAATGTCTGCGCATAAGGCTACCCGTTCCTCCGACCATTCGCAAGTTATTGTGGAGCTGCAACACTTAAGCTTGCCAACCTCTTTACCGTCACTTTCATTTTTAATTGGAATCTTACGGTTTTTCACGCCAAAATGTGGTCATACTTTTAATCAGTGTATGAGAAAGGAAAAACCGAATTCCTTTTGACTGAGCCCGAATGCTTCCTGTGCTTCCTCTAATTTTGAATTAATACTCCATGTAAAACAGATTGCGGGGATTAAAAATGGCAGTAGCAATAACACGCGATAGGCTGCGATCAACTCAAAAGTACATCAGAGTTTTCATAACTCAGTAAATGCTGTCCCACAAACGCCAGTTTCCAGTGCCATGACCAAAAAGTCTGGCTATGTAGGTGTGAAAGTTTTGGCTTTATAATTTAGCAAATGATTCGCAGAACGAGCTATTCAGGACAGTCGCAGAGGAATTATAGCCCTGTGGTGGGTCGTTAGGTTAGAGCATCCAGTGTTCAATCAGACCACAAAGTTAGAATTAAGTATCTACCCAACAACTCTTACCACCATAATGGTGGATTGGCTAAAGATGTGAGTTTGTCGTTAATTTGGGGTTTGAATATCTATTTGCGATTGCTTAACATAATCGCACAATATTTTACAGATTGCCTCTGCAGGAAAGGAAAGTTATCTAACGCAATGGTAGGGTTTCAAATCTAGTGAAGCACTACTTGGGTAGATGAATGAAATCAGGAGAATAGAATACCGAATTGTGAGTCTTCCTAAAAATTGCTTTTCCTTACTTGATTAGAAGTTGGAAGACAGTCCAAAATGTTTAGTATGAGCTTAGTGCCCATGTGCGAGTCGCCGGGACTTGCGACCTGTGTCGCCTCGTAGACCATTGGGTAGAGGGCATTGGTGAAGAGAGGCTCGGGCAGCTCTCGGAAGAAGTCTTTCATTGTAGCTGTCAAAAGTAAAGCAGATTGCTTGGTTCATTAAAGCTCGCTGGTTTGCAGGATGTAGATGCCAATATGCTATGCCATCGCAAATATGCAGTATTAGAATAAAAGAATTGACAATGCCTTTGGAATCTAAACCATCAGTCGACACTGCTATAGCAAATGTACACTATCTGATTGTCAAAGCGATCTATTTGCTTATTTTACTTAAGAATGCAATGTTTAAATGCAAATCACTGGCAATACTGTTTGAACAGCCACTGTGCAATAGTGAGCGATGCGAAGATCAACCGATTGGCGTGAATGGCAAAAATTACGCATCACAGGCTTCAGCTAAAGCTACTGAAAAAGCGCAGATCTTATTAAAACAATTGCAGTTTTTAGTGTAAGATGCCATATTTTCAAGGCTAGTCGTAAGAAAATCATTGATCTCTAGTCCTGACCGAGTATTTTCTGTTCTCCTCTTAAATACTACTTTCTAAGAAACTTCATTGTATTCGTGGAATGTCCAGTCTTCATGGATTTATGCAAATACAAATGTGACATTTGAAGAAACTGTAATTTTTTTCATTTGTAAGAACTGGTAGTAGTCATTGACTTCAAACCGCTTAAAGGACAATCAGTATTAAAAGCAAAAAACGCAATTAATAAAAGAGGGAAATGTTTCGCAGGAGAACCGAAAAGAATCAGAGGCGATCTTGAGAACCCTTCAATTGTGCTTGAAGCCATTAACCGCAGTACACTTACTAACTCGTAAAAATAAGGTCTTTTGAAAGGTCTGGGTTTCCTCCTTTACGGCGTAAAAAGAAACGGAAATGCACTTTCACGGTTAACAGCTAGCACAGACTTGGAACGAAAGATCTGGTGCATCGGAAGCTAAAGTTAAGTTCCGCCTTAAAATCATTTCACAGCGAACATCAAACAAGGCGTTTGGAGACATAAATGGTTTTATGCTGCATTAAAGCAGGAGGAATTACTGAATGCCTTTATCTCTATCACATCGTTAGGTGGCGACACTCCCTTCGCCACCTTGCAGGAATAAGGAATAATTACTCAGCGACCAGATAGTGACAGTAAACATCAACAAATTGCGTACTCTTGATTTGATCAAGCCAATCGCCCAGGTGCCTCACTTTCAAAGAGTATGAAGTACAAAGAACTGGCGGAAAGTGTCGGCAATATTAGGCCTAGTATGTGTGGCCACTAATTATCCCGATGGTGAGTAGGGCGCTCTGACTTCCAACAAATGGAAATAGAGGTTATCATTTCCTCGCCCGCTATATGATGTGAGTGTTGCAAATCCCCCATTTCCTCTTCCCTTAACCACAACCGCTTGCATTATCAATGCCGACATTCGTCATTCAGGTTACTTTTCCACGTACACTATAATTATTAAGGGGCGGTTTGAATATTATTAATGGTAGAGTATGCTATTCTCAGTGAAGACAAAACAAAGAAGTAAATAAAGTGACTTCGCGTTTCCAATATACATACTTAAATTCAAAACCAATTACTTTTATTTGCATATGCTCCGCCCTTTGTATTTATGAAAATAACTTAAAAATTCATCAATGTCGTAAAGCTGACAATAAAAAAGACATTTTGCGCATATATGCGTGAATGATAAAAAAACCCACTCGGAACGAGCGGAAGGTGTTGTGCCAGATCTCAGTTAAGGATGAGGCTGTAAGTTGCGGCTGTCTCATGACATTCTACATCTTCGAAATCAGCACTACTTTTGGATACGTTCGTTCACTAAACGGTTGATGTCGCAAGGTGTCGCATAAAAATCGACAGTGCAATCCTGACCTAAAACAGAGTCGGAGAAGCACCTCGTTTTGCATTTATCGGAAGTGTGAAGCACTCAGGATTTGGAAACAGTATTTTGTAAAGTAAAATAACATTGACACCCATTTTTGAGTTTACAAGTTCTTAAATATCGAAGTCAAAGGGCACTCTAAAATGGCCGCTACATAACCGGATGCCGTGTTCGGACTACAAATTGCCCTACCACACCTTGATAGAATTTGAGTAGCAATAGTTTACCAGTTAAAAGGAAGTAAATTTTTCGATTCTGGGGAGGTTGTTATGTGTGCACGCGCTGTTTTTTCCGAAGGCTTTGCTAAAGAGCATTCATAATGACAGCTAATAATCAAAAGTGATTGCTAACTTAAAAAGCCAGGCAATATTTACGAAACGTGAGGGTCTTCATACTTAAACCTGCCATTAATAGGTCTGTGCTGTGGCTGATATTAACTTGATTTACTTAAGTATTTCCGGGTGTGTAATCAAAAATATGTGTCTCTAATAGGAAAGGACGGAACACACCATCATTATATGGTAAATGAAGCAAGGTATAAGAAACATCGAATTGTCGACCAACAGCTTATTAATTTCATTTTTGCATGAAAGAGGGCTTTAGTAAATAAAAAACCCCAAAATCTGAAGTTATGTTAAGATGGATCAAAGAGTGTTTTTTAAAGGTGAATATCGGGAATGGAAAGACAATTTGCAGGTGGAATTTTAAGCTGGCTGTTCTGTCTTATCAAATCGGTGAATTAAGTTACATCCGTATCATTGACAGCCGTTAGACTGCTTAAACCACGCACAAGAGACCTAATCGCTAAAACTTTTAAAATATCGTAAAGATGTAACTCGCCGGTTATTGCGTGTATGTCAGGAACAGCATCAGCTGAGAGATCCAAGGCAGCAAGGGCTCCCCTTACCGCCTTTTCGCTCCGTTTCACCAGCCCTTGAGCAATCTTTTCCGCGGCGCGAGTGAAGAGGTCACGCACCTGTAATTTCATCCAAACCGATCCCGAGAGTCTGTAGATTCCGACCACCTCTGTGCCCCGCCTGTCCACCTCTTCGACGCACTTTCTTATCAGCAAGGGGACTACTGAATCGGAAATGACACCGAGACTGGCGAGCATGCGATCTCTATACACAAGCTCGTCCAGGCTCACTCCAAAGAGGGTCGTGTCATAGGCGGCTGACAGATTTCGCCGCATGTACAGCGCAATCATTGGGAGAAAGCCCATTTGCAAATAGAGAACTCCTCTTGGTTCCAACTGAAGAGCAATCTTCTCAAAGCGCATTCCTGATCGCGCAATCAAGGGGCTTGTTAGCGGATGACATTCGTCCTCTTGTTCTTCTGTCTCCTTCTGTTCTCGATTAGGTGATGTTGGGAGATTTCGCTGTGTCAGGGAAGTTAGATCAATACCACCGTAGAAGCATAATCTGTGACGTGTACGTGCGTCCCATTGGTAGATGAGGATAGAGAGAAAACGTGATTCCTCAATTTCCATTTCAAAAACTTCATCCCATTCAAAGTAATCCGTGCTCGTACGAATCATTGATCGTGCTTTGCGTACAGAATCTGTCTCTATAACACAGTATAGATCGCGCAGAAGCATTTGAGTGGTTTTGAGACCACTACCAGCAATTATGTTGACAACAAGAAGTCCTCCACCAGTGACGCTACCGGCACATTCTCCACTTCCACCGTCCACATGTGTGTATATTCGGTGGCGCGGAGAAGACGCCTCGTGCGAGGGCGATTGGCTCGGGTTGAAAGGGTGATGAGTTTGGTTGGGACTAGGATATGGTTCACTGGAAAGCAGGTTGAATTGCGAAGAGTTGAAGTTGGAAGGAAGCTGAGGTCGCGGGATAGTCGAGCTGACGCCCATACCACTACTGCCTGGTAGACAACGCTCCTGACTACTTCCGGTAAGGGCGTCGGGAAGATGTGGCTGTTGCATTATGTTTGCCTCCTCACTCAGGGGATATCGCATTTGACCAATTGGGATTTCTTGAACTTGGTAAGAAAATGCAAAAATTAAGGAAGATTAAGGCTAATTTATAAGTAAGTGATTTTAAGTTAAAAATTAAATATCATCAGGTTGTGACCTTTGAAAATAACGATTTGATCGGCTGTACAGAGAAACTGGACTTTTGCCAAGCACGACTTGGAACGTGTATCGCCCCAACCCCGATTCATCTTAGACGAGGTGGTTTTATGCTGCATGGTGGAAAAACGCATTTCATTAATATTTATGCTCCGTAAACCAAACCCACTACCTTCTCCGTAGATGTCAAATCATTTTTACTAAACCCGTTTTTGTGTAAAATCCAGGCAGAGTTCAAGTTTAAGTGTCCTAATTTTGCGTCCTGCTCATTCGCCGACTTTGGTTATTTTCTGCTGAAGAAACGCTCGTGAGTTTAAAAAAGCACTGACGCTTTGAATAAATAACCTAAAATTGCATTCCCTAGCACATAAAAATTTAAAAAAGTTTTTTAACCCTCCGAATGGGAGATCAAACCATGAATAGGTAAGAAGTTGTGCAATGTCGATTGTGCTACTACAATTGCGGGTATTTATACAAAATAAAATGTTTATAGTTAGTTTTAACCTTTGTGCATATTTTTCCACGCATTAGCAGAACGATCTAACCAAACGCGTTCAGAAGACTTTTGAAATTTGCAAGCAGGATGTAGTAGCAAGGAAAAGTGCGCACGACCAGAGTAGTAGCAAATTACGTTCTAAAGATTGCCTCCACGCGATTTAAGTTTCAGCCTGTATTACTTCGTCAGCATTTTAAGATTCAATTTTACTGAAGCAGTACTATGAACATCGGCAACTTTAATTAAAAAGGCAATTTAAAGGCTGTGGGGCTAAATGCTTTTGCGATGGAGTTCTACCGCCTCTACGCGTGTGTGAGCCGGCGAGTGAGCGCGCCCGAGGCATGGTCCTAATGGCATAAAGTTAATTCACACACACACATTGTCTTCTTCCGCTCAATTGCCTTCCCCCACACGCTTCTTAAACCGCCGTTGGCGTCACTGCCTTGAGGAATGCACCCCAAGATGGAGTAGTCGTAGCTGCAATAGCAACATCAAACTAATCTCAGCATCACTGAATTTCTCGGACTCGAAAATGACACAAATATACCTCCACACAGTCCTGCCACCAATGCGCAAAGAGCATGGAAATCGAATGTAGAGGCCTTGTGTGTCATGAAGGCACTACCCCTATGGTTTGTACCCCTTCTGTGGAAATCGCTTTTATTCTTGTTAACAGGCTAGTTCGGTTTTATTTCTTTTGTGCTTTATTCAAATTCATCCCACTGGTCGTAGGCCGATGCCAACAAGCAAATAGGCACCACTGATGAAGCCGCTGGACTACTCTCAGAGAAGGTCTGCATCAGTTTAGAGTAAAATATTGGTATCTTTGCAGGGCTAGTTGGTTGTGCTTATAAGAAAAACTTCACAATGAAAAAATAAACCTGTATCCGAGATTGTGTTATGGGATTGCCAATCAAGCGGCTTGAATACCGGAAATAAGCACTTATGGAACCGTGGAAAGGTGATATTTCCTCAGATCTATAGGCGGCTTGAGTTGGTCTCTTGGAGATTAGAATGAATTCAGTTCTACGGGCTGTCTACAGAAGGAATTGCAGATGTGAATTAAAAGAAGTGGATTAGAAGCGCCTCAGCCTTCGAACGTGGGGATTTTCATTCTGTGGGGTACATAACATTTTACTTATCCCGTTATGCAGATAGACTTAAATCAAGTCTTAGGATGTAATTTTTTGGCTAGTTAAGGCTAATGCATTAGTGCCTAAAACTTTGATTGGCTAAAATAAAGGTGCCTGTTGCCCATTAATTTAGGCTATGGAAACCCTAATCTCGCATAGTGCTGGGAATGGGATATCACAGCCTTTAATCTTCGCAGTACAGTAAACCCTGGAATCGCACACCGTCACTTCATGTTAAGCTACGAGGACAATTATTAGTCCTTCCAAATTCACCATTAAATACTGACGAAAATTAGTAGCCTAAACTATCGTGAGTAACCCCTTACATCCACTGCACTTTAAAGGCGATTTGTGAATGTTTGCGTCCCACACAAGCTGCATGGATTGCTTTGCATCGTTCTGGCTGTTGAAGCATTAAGAATTTCACAATTCTAAAAGTAGCATCTGGCAGAAACCGTAATTATTCTTCTTGCTATAGTTTCTAAAGTCTAAACTTGAATGAATGCACTATTCTAATATCCCACAAGCATTACAGAAAGATTCCACTGGGCGATAGCATCAGTACGGAGCTGTGCGCAATGTGCTCACGTCAGGGGCATTACTTTGAAAGCCCACTTCTTAATCTCCTGTCACAAAGTAACTTCAGGGATTGCAATGTGAGATTTTCATGAAGCATTTTCACCAGATGAAAATATTTATTATTCTACTACCCTCACGTTGCTCAATGAGCTGTAACGACGTAGTAGTGCGATATCAGAGATTCTGCGATAATTCAAAGCATTATCTGAAATTTTCCACAGTATTTATACACGACTCAACGGGGCTTGTCATGCACTATTCTGGAGTTAAAGCTGATTGGGGTAAAATTTACACCAATGGATCGTAATTTATCAAATGAAGTCATTATTTGGGCACTGAGACAACCCTCGGCCAGCAAGAAATATTGCAAAACAATTGGCAGAAATAAGGTGATTCGTGGTTTCTGGAGCAAAACCGGTACTCCTCCACCTTTCATTTCGATGGAAGTCGCCTCTTCCAGTATCATTGCCGCTTTTTGCTAGGAGTCGCTTGTGCCCGTCTGTCTCCCAGACCACATGCGTAGCATTTTACGCTAGCAAGAGAACGGATTACTTTCCGTCTCTAATACCAGTTGCAAGCATTTAAGGATTAAGTAAGAATTTCCCATCAAAGTGTTTGCTACTACTAATTACTAAAATCTGCCCTACACATGCCTCCTAGCATAATGGGTGAAGTTTTATTCCGTGTTCAATGCTTTTTCCGCGCAACCCAAATGGACTCCATTTAAATAACTATAGTTTTGTGCCGATTCCACGACTGTCACCGTAGGGCAACAAGATAAAATCAGTTTCCGATTATGACTAAAATTTAGCTCACTATGCCATTTAGGCACTGCATGTCAACTTCATGCCCATTCAATAGCACAATACGAATAAGCGAGGAAATAAATTTTCTATGAATTTATTGTTACTTGGATACTGACAAATCCTTTTATCGGTTGGCTGGGTCTTTGGTGTGTAGGATTTGTACTACAACAGTGCTAGCTCATTTGGGAGAAGGAGAAGGATAAGAACTTCAGTCAACCATTCTTTCATCCTTTTTCATTGTGATATGGTAAACTGATTTGGTTGGTGCTTTGAAACACACAGAGGAAGTATAGCCGTGAAGGGATCAAAGTTGGCTAACCAATGTACAAATGAGTCCGTTTAAATGAGTCTTGCAAGAGGATGCTCTTAAGCATGGAGTTTGTAAAACTAAGTATCGCATCTATCCACTCCTCTCCCAGAAGGCATTACACTGGTTGTCATTGTTTGAACCCAACAGTTTTAATGAAAAATGGCAATGAATTTGTCTTAAACAGAAAAGACTTATTCGCATCTACAGCAAGTAATTGACGGTGAGTATTGGAAAGAATTTCCTGCTTGCAGATACATTTAATTATGAATCAAGAAAAGGAGATAAAGATAAAGTTGGTGAATTGGAAGAAATTGCAGAGCTGTGCGACTAGAGCGCCTCACGGAGGTCTTATTCTCAAGCATAGCTTCTCATTACAAATCCTCTTGCAAAATATGGGAAATTAAGCTTTACGGTAGTCCTTACTACTCTTTTATGGGCGGATAAAAATAAAGTGCTGTAATAAGTTAAATTTGTTACAACATTCGCAGTAAACTTTGTGTCCATACCTCCTTGCTTTCATAGTTCAAATAAAGTAACCAACTATTTTAATTGCTGAATAAAAGTAGATGTTTCAACTTTAGAAAAAATCTGCAGCCGGATGCTCCTTCATGTGGTAAATTACGACCAGCAACAGATAAAGCAGCTTTATTCACTTAACTCTTCTTTTTTAAACACGTATTAGCAGGACGACAGCTATTGTCGAGGTGCTTAAATCGTACAAAAGAAACAAAAGGAATGCCTCTGAAACTTAGCACTGACTTGTAAAACAGCTCCAGCGGAAAACCTTATTGCTAGACTTGGAGTGGATTTGTTGCAAATAGTTTCGTCATGGGTGGAAAGTGAGCCCTTTCACTTGCTGTTTCCTACCACCTAAGGAACGCTCTCTAGCGAGTCGATGGGCCTTCGCCGCAATAGCCCGCATTAACGGCACTGTAGGATAAAACTGTCCGTGCTCTTTTAATTTACTTAATAATGTAGATTCTTGAATGCAGACTTGTCGAAGTCTTGTGGACGGGAATTACTAAAAGGGTCAGTGTATGAACTGTATACAACGAACGCTTATGAATAAAAAAATGAGTAGAGTATTCAAGAAAAAAATGCATCCACAAGCTGACTATAAACTTACAATAGTGAGATCCAATATTTATTCTCTGATTGTTTGTATCCAATAATGAAGTCGATGGAGGTGCTTGTGAAGTAAAGTGCGTTATATCTACGCCTGCGTTGCCATAGATATCCGGTTTCTGTAAAGAAGCTGCATCAAAATTTACAGATTTCCTTTGATCAACACTTGCGGGGAGACGTGGATACAAGGAGGTATCTGCGAATTGGCCAGTCAAGCTTCGCATAATGGCCGCTTCGGAAGTCATATCCTCCAAATGGAGACTGGCTCTTGACATGGGGGCACCCATGGGCGGTTCCAGTGACTTTGCGGCAGGTCCTCTCGAGGTGGACTGTACGGCTGCCAAGGCCATCGCGGCTGCTGTGGCGGCCGCGGCAACAACGCTGGCTGACGGATACGCTTTGTTTCCCCCAACCATTCCCAGACAATTTTGAGGAGTGGCGTTGAATGCGTCCAGGGTGTCGTAGGCATTGACCTCAGAATCCGACCAGTAGGGGAGAGTTCCGGCCCGAAATTGTGGCTTCCTTCGAAGGGTAGGATCCACTTCTGATGATCCTGGAGGGCAATTAACCGTGGCGTTAGCTGCCGCCAGTAGTGCCGACAAAAGGGGATTTGAGTGGGTTTTTGCTTGTTGAGTAACTCCTGCCTCTGGGTCGCACTGTATCCCTTTATCCAACAGTGTATCACGATGGTGGTAAACAAGCTCGTGTTGGGGGCTTGAAGGGCGCGGTACAGAAGGAGGAGGCAAACCATCAGAGATGTCGAAGGCCTTTGAAGAGAAACTTCGAACAAAAGGTGGTGGTGCCCGCACACGGGTAGATTCCGATGGATGACGGAATCGTGATCGTCCCTTTGTGTCTCCGAAATGCACCCTTGGAGGTGCCTGTTGTATCTGAGAGGGAAAACGCGGGAAAAATGTCGTAGCGACCGCAGCAGTGCTTGACGGAGGATTCTGGCCATTGTTGTTGCTACTAGGATTTATTCCACCACCTGTGGACATTCGATAGTCCCCTGAGTTTACGACGGCATACGTCTGTGTGCGATTCCGTTCGGCAGAGGGCGATAACAACTGAGAGTGTTGTCGCGAAGGCTGTGCAATTGAGGTGTACTGGCGAAGCGATGGCAGCGACGGTTGTGGAGGGCAGTTGGTTCTGGATGTCTGAGACTGCTCACTGGATAGACCGCTGTCGACGGACTCTTTAGCCATCAGTGGCTCACTGATGGCCACATAACAGCCTCGTCCATCACAAATAAGCCACTCATCTGCATGATATGAAAACGGTGCATAATTACCTTGTTGACGGCATCCGAAAGACTTCCTACATCAGTGAATGAACGACCGGGTTTGTTGAACGGACGCACGAGACGTGATAAAGCGGGCGTGGGCACGACGTGTGCACACCCAGTGGAGGAGCGTGCGTGTTTGTAGGTGCGCCAAAGCGAACGTCCAAACATACGCACAAAACTGGCAAGCAAAACCACAGGGAAGCAGCTGCGTGCGTGTGTGTGTGCCTCTCGGCCTCGGTGATTGGACGGGAGGGCTGCTCCGCTGCGAGTCGATCGACTTTGCCTGCGCTCACGCACGACAGCTCAAGTGCGCACGTGGCCGCTCGCTTGCATAACGCTGTGGAGTTGGTGGGGTGCTTGTGCAATTTCCGCTCGCATCCTCCATTTGCGGAAAATCATGTTATACTCATAATTTCTGCCTTGGCCAGCGTTGGGGCTTTCATCACTCCCTCTCCACAACATTCATCTAGACTTATCCTAAGTTTTGCGCATCATGGATCGAATTAAGCACCCCAAACGCTTCCACCGGGGATAAATAGGATTGAGTCACAGTCTTTTCAAACAAAATTGTACAATACCTTTCAGAAGCGAGGATTCACTTTCTACTGTTCAAAGAAATAAATTTCTCCACTTCCGTTTGTAAATAAATTTTCGATCATGAATAGTGGGAAGGTGTATGAATTAACAAGTAAGTCAATTTCAACTTTGCGCATGTTAGTATGCATTAGGTTTGCTTCAACTTCCCTTCAATGGTCGCTCACTACACTCCATGAATTCTGTTTAATTAAAAAAAGTCAAGCACCTACCCACCTTACTTAATCATATTTAGAGAAGCTGCTGTGTATTCTCCAGTATGATCTTTTTTAACCAACCCGACAACTTTTCATGCACTCCCTTATGATGCTTATCGGAGAAATAGAAATTACAGCTTTTATATCTCGGATAGTGTGCTTAATACAACATTTCTTTCATCTCGAATACGCTACCTTAAGTAAGGTGTTCTGTTCTCACTGCCATTCAGTCGTGCTTATTTCTGTTAAAGCAACATCGCAAGTCATGCATTTATGACTTTCATCCAGTGTCACATTAACACAGAGTGAGCAAATTCCCATGGACCCTGCTAACAATTAATTTGGAGGATCCTGTTATTACCATTATTATTTTGGGCGTAGCCAAAACGTTAAATGTGTTTTTTTGTTTGGCTGCCATGACGACAGTTTAATCCTTAACCGCCTCTTATCAACGTCGACACGATAGAAGAGGTACATACATTAGCACTGCGGTGCTTCTTTGGCGCTTCACTCTTACTGCCCAGACGCATTGCTCTCTCGACTACACCCGCGTTGAGCTCAGACGGGACAACTGCCTTCAGCCCCGGTATCCGTCTACCAGACAGCATTGCAGGATCGCTCTTCGGCAGCTCTGCCGTGGAATGCAAAGCACATAAATGTGTCATTGCTCCAGCCGTAAAACGGTTTGTATATCAATTAGTTAGCAAATCAGTATGCTATACAACCACATTTCACTTATAAGCAGTCCAATTGGGGGGGATTGCAGCCCAAAGGTGATATTTAAACACGCTGCTAATGCTTGGCTGTCTCGTCTCTGCGTCTTCTAGTGAATACAAAAAAAACATTCCTAGATAAACTGCTTTTAGAATTGTCGCAATCATGCTCATCTCAAAATCTTGTGAGCGCTCTATCTGCACATTTATTGCAAAGAATATGGTCTTAGAATGTTAGTAGAAGCATTAACGAATATAACCAGTAGTAGCCGAACAAAACATGGGAAAGGTCGTGCGAAAAGATCACTTACTTTCGTATTTGGTCATTTATGCGCAATTTTGCACTTCTGTTTACACATCTATGCAATGGGTAAAATTCCATGACAGTGCGGAAACCCGTTTCTGTTGCCAATTCAGTGCTGACTTTTGCTGCCCCTGCTTCTTCCAGCACCTTTTGCTAGAGAAGGCAAATGAAATGAAGCGCTGATATGGGCGGCCCATGCATTTGGGTCGGGTACTTTGGGAGTGATGCACATAGCTCAACCGCTGAAACATTTAAGTGGTGCAAAATACGCTCATTACCTGCTTACTTTGAGGGATCATTGTGCTTGATAACTCAACGGGCTTTGTAGCTATGGCCAAAGGTAAAACCAGAAACTGGAGTGTGCATCCGAATAGACGCCTAATAGATGCCTAGCCTTATTTAAAATCCATTCCAGTGCAAGATATTTTATTTACGAATCTATCAAAACACTTTATACTAAAAGAATTGCCTTAAGAATATTGCTTTTTCGAGCTTTTAGACCGTGAACAAATTAAGCCCTTAAAGTGCAGTTTCTCCCAAGTTGAGCTGGTGCTTTCTTCCCATGGCAAACGATTTATCACTGCGGCTTTAAGTGATGATTTGCTTTTTTATTTATGGTAAGAAGAAGTTGGTTTGGAGGTTGTAAGAACCGATTATAAGTACTGGGCTTGATGAGTCATTAAAGTTCTATTGTAGATTTGAAGTGGCCTGCTAAAATGTGGTGGCAGTTTACTTTGTAAACACTTTCAGATGTATCCCACCATATGCAAATTGCCTGAACCAATTATAACTTTCTTTTTAAAAGAACAAAAAAACAGGACAATTTTAGGGAAAGTAAGTAAAAGTGAGGGGCGATAGTATTTTGTGAAATCCTAAACAGCGCAGATTTCTGGTTAGTAAAGAAGCCTCAGCCGTATCGAATAATCGTGTATCACGAAGCTGGCCGATGAAATGGAAGCAACACTCAATCCATCTTCCAATTTTTACTGACATTATGATTTTTTAAGTATTTTTAGCTTAAATTGTCGTATTCGCTGCAATTTCACCACTTTGTCGCACTACCGAGTGATTACGTATTTGCTTCAATTCTTCTACAAATTTAAGCCTATTCTGCAAAAATACTGATAGCAAAATTAATATGCCACTTCGCTCGTATGCTTGGGCAGATATTGGTGTAGGGTGGAGGGAAAGTGTTTTCCACCAGTTATGTTGGTAGGGCCAGGGAATCCTTTCTCAACAAGTGCTGTGTCACACAATATTTCTAACGTTTCAAAAGTTCCAGCTTCTATGTAGCTGCAATTCAACTAATCGACAAGCGAAACAACTTCTCCACACCTGCGACAGATGTATTAAAACATGCATGCAAAATTCAACGGTTAGAAATTCTAACCGCACCTGACGTGTGAAGCAATTAATGTCATTGTGTGTGGATTCACAGACAACTTTACGCACATCAAAATTTCATCATTTCGGTTAAATGTATTATTTAGTTTTCGGAAAAAAGCAAGAATAAGCGGAAAATGTTTTGTTTTGTGTGGGACCAATTATCAAACATTTTTGGCAAAAATAGGATGCGAAGAGGTGAATCAATTGTTACTTTTACGTTGCTCCTCCCTCCTAGCTCTAGTGCCAGGCGCTAAGATTAAGGAGACCGACCGGGGGGGGCAAATTACCATAGTTTTGGGTTGCCCACTTGAGGATCGGCTTCGGCTGCTCACCCAAGCGGTTGGTGCGAGGCGACCACTCGTCGCCTTCGAAGTACACTCAATCACTGCTTGCAAGATTTCTTGTCAAACTTTATCATCATTATCAACCTTAAGCTGCTAATGTAACCAAATTTTGTTTAGGCTTAATAGGAAGACCTGAACGTTTGAATCGGCGTATTATGTGATCAACTAAACTTCATGTGAGTCTGACTCAACTAGACTTACGAAGTAGGAGAAGACTGCTTGTTTTTATTGTCCCCACAAAATACACTCTAAATGCAAACAGATTCTGCCTCTTCCTACTCCCGTAATCACAAATACCACAATATTTGTAGAGGTAGCTAAACGTGTTTGTGCGGAAAAGTGACATGACACAGCCCTGCTCATGTCATGCAAATTAGCTTAGGAAGTAACGCATTCGTAGATGTTATTCTTCAAAGCTATTACTAATACCGACAGCATTTATTTGCGACAGCCCAACAGAGAGCTCAAAGTTGCAAATGCCATTGTACAGACTCAAAATTCACGCAATTGCGTTTGCTGCTGTAAGTAACCAACCTAAAGGTGGCAGGAAAATTAACCGAACACCTATTCCCAGCAGTCATAATCTACAACGGTTCGTAACTTTAAAACGCCTTATTACGTTTAACTGGAGAAGTGGTATTCCATGACCCCATAAATGAATAAGGCAAATAAGCTACTGTTATAATTATGACAAGAAAAGAAATTAAGTGCAATTTATTTATACAAACACTTTTTCCATGATGTCTGAGCAGGGCTGCAATAACGCTAGCGCGTAGTACTGCACCTCTCCCGCGGTGCGAAGGACAGACCAAACAAACAAACAAGCAAGCAAACAAACCACTCCTTCATCCTCGCGAGGAGCCAATGCGATTACAGATGTGGTAGCAACGAGTAGCTACAGCGTCACGATTTTGAGAGCTTGCAACCTCAAATTTTGTGTTGACCTACTACGCAGACATTTTCCATGCAAATCTTGGGTTGACCAGGCACGCTATCATCAAAACTAATGTTAAAAAGGTAGAGTAACCTAGAAAAATCGTTTTTTATTTAAAATACGATGGTTCGGCAGCCGTTTCACCTAACAGGAGACGTGCCGATGAGCGGCTAACGGTACTTCCATCAGATTGCACCATATGCCATTTCAGAGGTGTGCAAATAGGGTAAATTTATAGCGCCGAAATTTTATTTTCATTGCATTGTGCTAACTAAAAGACTGGCTGTGACTGTTACTTTCACATGAAATTAAACTCAGTATTAGGCTACGGATGAAGGCAAAAGCTGTTATTCCTTAACTTTTGTAAGAGTGTAGATAAATTAACGAATCACAGAAGAAAATAATAGTGAGCGAAACATTGCATATTTTGCATGATTCAAAAGGCACAACATTGAATCATAGCTTTGTTTTTTCCACTTAGGTATTGGCAACATTGTTTTACAATGATCTGCGAAACACGAAGAACATGACTTAAGCAATACGGTTATTGCAAAAGTAAAGAGGATCGAAGAGGAATTCAGAGGATTGCATTTTATTTAAAATTTAGGTAAACCATCGAACTACAGAGCCCCTCCGCTTTGTTGAATTTGCCAATGTACCTGAAAAGTAAAAATGGAATTAAGGTTGAGATTGCGATGCGTTGGTAGTTAGTTTACCCCTTTGTTCTGGTTTTGCGGGCACTCAAGACTCAGTCTTTATGTTTCCGCTGGGTGGCCCTCGGAAAAAACGATTCATTGAATTGTTTTCCAGTGGAGGAACGTTAAAAACACGTACCCAATTCATTTTTTATTTGACTGTTAATAATAAACTATAAATTTGGATGCATAAAGGCAGTGAAAAAGCTAAGATTTTAAATGTATGGAAAAGATAATAGCGTCGATTATGCTTAGGCTACTTCATGATAACGCTAATTGCCAGACCCACATCTACCACATTTATATCAATAGGAAGGCATCTGGTTCAAGGAAATTTGGGCAGTTTTTAAGTTTACGCAGCGCACTTTTACTCCATGAGACTGGAATAGCGCATGGAGGATACAATTTGTCCAAACAGAGAATTAAGGTTATTAAGATCATTATGGGATTGAGATTCTGTCTCTTCCCTAAAATTAAAGACGCCACAAGGCTAGCATTAGGGGAATGTTCTTCGTTAATAAAACTTCTGAAAAAATCATATAATTCCTTGGTTTCATATTTAAATCTCTGTTTTTCGAAAAGGCCAGTTTAGGTCAAGTCAGTTGAACCATTACCAGACAAGTCATTTTGTCCTGCCCGGATGGGGCTGGCCTTTAGGGCGTGCCGGCTACCCCTACCCCTGGGTTGGTTGAATATACATACATTCTATCCTTCAAGGAAGTCCTGGAACGCTACACTATGTCGATAGCTCCAAGCCCTATCATATGGTTGATATGTATACTTTCTGTTGGGAACCGCCAATATTACCTACAAGAGTTATTTAATATTTGAACACAATTTATTACATATTCGCTATTGTCAAATAAACCACATCTTAAAAATGTTTAGTATTCGTCATGCACAGCACTCGAAATTAATTTGAGGTTAAAGCAAAATGAAGGGAATGAGATCAAAACACGAACACAATTATATCCCTGCTAAAATTATCTAATCTGTAACAGTGTACAAACTATACCGTTACCTTATGAACCAAGCACTTAAATAATCGAAAAAAAATTTTTTTAAAACTTGCAGATATTAAGATTGAACAAAACGAATAAACTTGTTAATAGTTATATCAAACTACTAGTTTAGCCGCACACTTTGGGCTTTGTTGGCTACCAATAATGATCAGACGTCCCGGCATTGCGGGAATAAAGGAGCGAGCTCAAATGCAGGCTAGGTATGAGGAAAAGCGTAAACAACTGGCTGAGGACGCCGCAGTGAACCTTCACCGCCAGTTGGAAACAGTTAAATCGTCCCTAGAATATTTCGCGTCGAAATACCAATCCAAGATAAGACAGGATCATGCTTTCCGGACGGAATTCCAATCCATGTGCGCTAATATTGGCGTTGATCCTCTCGCGTCCAGCGATGGCTACTGGTCGAAGATTTTGGGCATTGGTGATTTCTACTACCATCTCGCGGTCCGTATAATTGAGGTACAGCGTCTTAGGTAGATCCCATGTTTTGATCTCATGCGTCGCTTCGTGTGTATTTGCTGGGTTTTGATTCCTTTCCTTTACTTCAATTGCTCCATGGTTATTAGTTGGCTGCTAGCCACCGCTAAAATAGCATTTTCGTCAGTTTGGCCATTTTCATAAAATTTTAAATAATATTTGGCAGTGCAGCTTTTCCTTTGATTTGTCTTAGATCAATTAATGACCAGCGGTCATCACAGCAAGCGGTTTTAGCCTTAGTAAGTGTTCAAGCCAAATGGTGCCTTAGAATATTGTGAGCAGTGATGAAATTTTGTGCTCTCTGTGTTCTTTTTTGTTACCCCTAAACACGCCAACCTGACACGCTCATTAATGTTGCAAAACAATAAGTCGTTATTATTGAACGTAATGTAAGCGTCGGTTTAGTAGGATCTTTCTTTGAACAAATACATGGTGCTACTGAACTTCTGTTTTCTTGTAGATTTGCATGGCAAACCAGCGGAAAACTGCCGGTTTGATGCCCCTTGAAGAACTCATTTTCGAACTAAATGAAACAAAGAGCTCCCGCGAAACCGACATCTCTCAAGACGATGTTGCAAGAGCCCTCAAAAGGCTACAGTGTTTGGGCAATAGTTTTAAATTAATCAGAATTTCTGAATCGCGTCAACTAGTTCAGTCAGTTCCTGGAGAACTAAGCATGGATCAGACTGAGGTTTTGAAATTGGCTGAATCTCACGCTGCTCATGTTAATGTACAACAATGTGTGAGAAAGTAAGATGGCAAATCTCACTGCTTCTCAAAAATTGTTGGTCGGCACGTTACACTTGACGTCTCAACAGATTGTTTATGGTTCTCATGCGGTACATGGGTACATGCCTAGTTATCCACCTTGTCGTTGGTGATGTTTTATGTGATGCTGCTAGCCATGGATTCCATTCCCTAGATCACCGCTGAAATGCTTCATTCTTTGAGTCCACGTTTATCTAGACTTATTGTAGCCCCTATGGATTTTTCTACTCACACAGACGCTTTTCGTCTTTTTAAAGCCCAGGTTAAACAGTGTATATATGGCCTTTTAGGTTAGGATGGACAGATGAACGTGCAGCCGCGGCTCTGGAGTACCTCATGCAAGAGGGAATGGCATGGGTGGATGAAAATGATAATACTGGCCGTTCCTACTGGTTCCCTAGTTTATTGGGCACTAAAGCGAATTGATAATTTTTTCTTCTCTTATCTTGCGACTACCAAACAAGTACCAAACGCCGAACACTTTTGTCCATTTTCATTTCCACAATAGTAATTCACTTTATTTTTTGTAATGCTAAGGAGGCTGCCGATTTGCTGTGAGACGCCGAGAAATGCCAGGGTTTTGCGACTGCTACTACGTTAGGCATTCTCATTGATGAGTTTGAAGGTATGCCAACGCTCTCCTAGTTTCATCGTCAATTAATATCCTTTAACTTTGCTTCCCACATTAGTCAACATCTTTACCCAGTTCACCACACTAGAAACCTAACTCACAGAACACAGCATCTCCACAGTTCTGCGGAGAGGTAATAAGCACCAAGCTGAGTGAATGGACTGCCAGCTGTCAGGGGGAAGGTAATTGGCACTTACCATTATAATTACCAAGGTTGGACTTCTGCGTGTGTCCAAGTGCCTATTTCTGAGTGAGAGCAGTGTTATTAAGAAATCCAGGTGCTTTAGCAGCTACCTATAGCTTTACGTTAAAATTAGTCTGTGTAGGCTTAGACGTCAATCGCAAGGAGCGAAGTTGTGCAGCCGAGCTTGTCGCTAGTTGCCGACGATGGCTTACCAACAGCTCGTGGAGCCACGTCCACCGCCTGCAGATATCATTATTCACAGTCTTCACAATATTGCACATTAATTATTCCGTTGTTCGTAAATATCATCGAGCAGTAATCTTAAGTAGAAAAGAGCTACAGGCCACCAAACCTTTTTGGCAACTAAAAATAGCTCCTTTGTTCCTTAGTCGCTCAAATTCGCCGACTAAATTAAAGCAACACGATCAGGTGCATTTTGGAATGAGTAGGTTTTCGATCCCAAAAGACTACGATGCATTGCTGTTAAAGGTTGCTCCCTAGCCAATCGAGGCCTCTCAGATCTTCCCCGAAGCCGCACGCATCTCGAGCACCGCGAAATATAACGTATAAATTAATAAAGTAGCCATGATGCCATCAGCACTACCCCAGAGATACTTACACATCCCACACATCGGATTATTATGAACGTTTATTCATTAAAACAACCAAAAAGACAGGGTATATTGGAATGGGCTTTATTTAAATAAAGCAGCTGGTTTAGTCCGATCTGCCAGCTTCTAAAAATTCAATAATATGAGGGAACAAAATTGAGGATTCGTATAATCAGAAACAAAAATGTAAACTGCATCTTTAACTTGTGTATTTCATTTTATGGTTACTGTATGCAACACACACACGTCAGTTGTAATCTTTGTGTTTAATAATTAAAGCACTTAATTAGAGGTTGGGAATTCAGTTAGTTTAATATGATCATATATTGGCCTGATATCGAGCACGCATGTTGTTTATTGGTTGGATCGGCTGATGTATTCTCAAGCAGGCCAATGAGATTTCAGAGAGCATATTTTTTAAGCGACCTCGTCATTAGCTGATTTGTCGTGAGCGGTGCGGTTTCAGTTTCACGTGGTTTACTTTATCAGCAACATGAGACACCAACTTGGCCAACCGAATCCCAATTATTTACGAGGAATCCAAAGAAAGATGCTAATGCGAGAGTTGGTGACGAATAAAACGTCGGAAACCGAAACTGTCGGTTATTTTATGAATGTTATTGAATCTCCTCTGCGAAGAAGTTACGCAACAAACTCGCAAATGAGAGTTAGATATGATGGACTAGAACACGGCGAACCGGTTCTGGCACCGTGGGTAATTTTGAAATCACGATATGCGCGTGAAGAAGGAGTAACATTTCCCATCTCCATGTGCGCGGATTTATACAGTCACTTGCTTTCCTGTGCCCAATTGAAACAGGACGAGCTCGATAGTTCGGGGGAAGCTAATGGAGCGCATAACTCCGAGCAGATTGTTGACGAAAACTGCGTTTTTGACCTTTCTCAACTCTCCTCGATGGATTTCAATGACGAAGCAGTTAATTGCTCTCTCAAAATTCTTACGGAACAGCATGCGGTGAAGGGGCATGAAGCAGAAAGAGGATCCGATTTCGCGAAGGTTAGGCGATGGATACAATCAGGACCTCTCAATGAAGCTGGAGATAGCTCAACAAACGGTCCCCGTCCGTTGCCTATGCACATGAGAACTGTGCGTTTGGAGCTTTATGAAATGCTCCTTCCAAACTTGGTTACATTCCTGAGTAGGTCGCCACTTTCTTATGTCTTGATCCCATTTCTCTCTTCACCGTTAGTTTGCCCTGATTAAATGGTGCTTCCACAAAGCAACTTTCCAGACCACAAAATATTTTCCGATCATATAATAATCAATACGCAATAAACGCTTAGAGCAATTAATTTTAAGAAAATCGATGCCTCTTAATCACTTTCTTCTTCAGTCACCATGGCGAATGTCTGTTGAAGCATCATCCTTCCAGTTAAAGCTTATAGGTCTACATATCCAGAATTTTAGGCCTTGTGGTGAATGGCTTGCACTCCCTTTGGCCTCATTTTCTTGTTTGCCAGAAAGAATGCGAATTATTCATTGTGGACTTTAAGTTATCTCCCCTTTTTCTAGTCTTTCCTAAACTCCATATTTCATTTTCCAATTTACAACCAGATCATAATCGTCTTTTAGCTGGACTGTATTCGGCTTGTTTCTAGCCGTCGTTCTTCCTTGTTTTGCTATTTATTTAACATTGAAAGCAACCGGCATCGCAAGATAAGGCATTTGAATCGGTTTGGACCCTGACAGTCAACATTACGTTCCCGCGTGTGTTGCGCGTAGCTTTGACGATGTGGGGGAGGGGCAAGCGGAGGGGGAGGCCGGGTGTTGCTCAGGTGTCAAAGGGGCGCCTCTGAACTCGGCTTGTGCCGCGTCTGGTACTGCCTCGATGTGTTTGAGCACCTGACTAGGGGGAGCCTCTCTCTCTCTCTCTCTCTCTCTCTCTTACGCTGAGATGCATCGCCTGATTGATCACATTCAAGTGCGTGTGGCAGTGCCTGTGCGGAGCCTAAGCCTGGCATACTCCTTCCTCGTGCAGTCAGACCTTCTGGCTTTTCTTTGAAGTGTGATAGTATTTGCCCGTCAATGAGTATACCGTCCGCATAATCTAACGAAACGATTCTTCCTCTTCATTTGTGCATAATCCTTGTGGGAAATAGAATACATCCGTCTCAGTGTAGCCTCCGTTCGAGAATTTTCCGGTCAATGGTTGTTTTCAAATTATTTTAAAGCTATTTTAACGAGATTATTGAGATTGGTACTTTCAAAACGTTCTTACTTTATGCATACAGTGTTTGGAGTATTTTAGGTAATTTAAAGAAGCAACCTAATAATTAAATTCATCCTGCTTGTCTGTGATAAGCTTTTATTCAATATCAGTCGTTGCTTCAATGGAATGTATTTTTTTCTTTTAGGCGACATTTGTGTTCGATACCAGCATCTTGACCAACCCCCGCAGCTCAACTTTTTGTACAGTTCATCGGGTGAGCGCAAGTTCTTCTTTGACATACGCAACACTCCCTATGGCAACCGACTGCACATTGCTCAAGTCACTAACTTTCATCGCAGTGTTATTGGCATTCCACTAGAATCATTGGTGACCTTTAGGAATCGACTCACTATGCTTATTGACGCTCTGAAGCTAGAGGAGGGAGAAGTAATGCGAGAGACTCTGGGGAGGTACTCCAATCGTCCGAGGAGGCTTCGGTACGTCCGTCAAACCTCGGCCAATCGACCAGCAACCAGCTTTAACAGTCGGCAGACTCGAGCTGATCAAGAAAGTAAAGGAGTACAACAGCACAATAAGGTGGAGGAAACAAAAGGTACAGTGAAGACTAAGCGTCCACCGCGACAAAGTGGCGCAGCCTTAAAACCGCAAGTGAAGCCTCAAGAACCCGACGCTGAAGGTGACCATAAAGCTGATGAAGTGCAGGAAAGCACAAATAAAGATGCAAAAGAGGAGGATGAGATTAATAAGAAGGAAGAAGTATTGAAAACCAAAAGCAAGAAAAAATCAAAGAAACGTGCTAAAGCGTTCGACGCTAATAAAGAGGAGAAAAAGGAGGTTGAAGCATAAAGGACTGCACTATCTAGGCTTAGTGTTTCTGTCAATTTTCTACTATTATGTGACGTTTGTGCTCTTAGCAGTTGTGCTTCTATGTGATACTTCGATTTTTATACGAAAGTTGGAAGTAGAATTCCATTATTTTATCGTTCGACATGTAGTAAGGGTGGAGTTCAGTATGATGCATGCAAATACCCTTCTCCTCAATACACGAAGCTATTTTGTATCTATCTGAGGTTAGCTTTCGATGGAATAGATACCAAAACCAGCAATATGACACAATGCTGGTCACCTGGCAGTGCATGCTGTAGGATACGGACAATGTTGCACATATTTTATAGGCTTTTGGGAGGATTAAAAGTGTGGAACAAGCGTCAGGATTCGTTACGGTTCAGCATTTGAAGCTTCGCCGTCAATATCGATTCGGCTTCGTCTCATGACAAAGTCGAGCCGTTGTTTGTGGAGGTTAGAGTAGATGCTGACTCCAACTCATACTAGACGAATGCAGCTCTCCTTCCCTCCCTCCCTCCCTTCCTCTCGCCCTGCCACTCTCCCGCCTGCTTGCCTGCCTTGAGCTCCTGTCAGTGAGTAGCGATCCCTCGTATCGGGCGGTCAAATGCTCGCCAACGTCGAGTCCTGCATGTGCTCATGCCTGACACTCGCTCATCACGTGCTAACTTCGTCCGAGTGGTGATGCTTCAAGCAAAACAGGCTAGTGCCTCCTCGCTAAGCTTTGGGCCTTGCACCTTTTTCTATGGAAATATTTTAGGCTGCTAACAATAATACTGCCATGATATAATTGAGAATCTAAATATATTAGATTCTGTGCAAGCATAGGTTTTCCTGTGCCAAGTTGGACTTGGTTTTTGGAAGCAATGCGGACGACATATTTTATCGACTGTAGGAATTAAAATTAACTTTACATGAATGGATTTTATGATATTAGCATACCGTTACGGGAGTCGTCGCGGTGTGATAAAAAGCAAGACCTAAAAGCACGACAAACCCGACTGTGCGTGCATGTTCGACTCGGCATCCACGGAAGCCCAGAGGACATCAGCACACTGTGACTCATCTGGCATGTCGTGCAATCTGACACCCAGATAAATTCACGTCCATTCAAGAGTTGATTATTAATTATACCTTAAAGGCGTCATTTTGAAAACAATTCTGTGACTTAGATACAAGGCCTAGACATCCAGGTCAGCACTTTGGTTCTCTCCCCTCCCCCTGCGGTGGCATGACCTTCGAGCCATGCCGTCAGCCCTTATGTACACAAATAATACAAATTCCGCTCTGGCATTGAGCTTTCAATCGCCTTCGGAGAGGGCCTGGAGTGCCATGCTGATATTCACAACTAGCGAACCAGCTGACGTAGCGAAGCTTAATTATGGATCAAATGTTTGGGCTCGGGGAAGAGGTGCTCTGAAAAAGCCATTTTCTTGAGCTCCAAAACCCTTGTCATTATCCTTCATTCTGTTTTGGCAAACATCATGACCATGGCGGGCACAGAATTCACCCCACATGTCCGTAGCATAATCTACACGTACACGCCAACAATTGTACAGAAGTTAATAAATTTTTTACAACATATCATCCCACTTTATGCTAACTTGCATTTGATGACCATAGAGTATCCAACACCACACCAATGGAGCTGATATTTTGGTTCACAGGTTTAAGGAAAATTAACACTACCTCTCACTTGCCCTCTTAAGGCCATCCAACCAAAGCAATTTACTACCGTATTCATTGGTAAAACAACACTCCCCTCCCCCCGAGATAAACTTTTTCAACACTCAAACGTGTTTTAGGGGATAGAATGCGCTCAAACCACGCTTTTTTTGTAACTGCTTTATCTTTTTCTGCATTGGTTTGATAAAGATATTCTGTTGTGCATCCCACAATATCGGAAGTTACAGAGCGAATCTACGTTGCACACCCGATAAATTAATACGTTATTTTTGATATTACTTAATAAGTGCTAACTGAATCTGCCACGAATCAGTAGTCTGCACCGAAAAACACTTTGTCGGACTGAAAAGCGGTTCCGCAAAATTATTTCATAATATTGGTCACAGATCGGAAAAGGCGCCAATTCAACTTATTTCAAACGGGTCCAAACCAATGGATTTACTTACTAATTCTTTATCCGGTATCGAAATTCAAGTTAGTTCAACACAAAGGTGTTTAGAATGATTAATACCCATGTAACGCTACGCACGGAGCCGAAAGGATACACCTACGACCTTAGTTAAGCTAAGATTGCAGAGACTAAGAGTGAGTAGAGGATTTATTACAATTAATATGGTTCCCGAAACATAATTGCACCGCGGCTGACATCGTAGATAACAGAAAGCACGGCTGTTGCCGACCAGTTTTCGTGCTTTAAGCCTTCAAATGAGTTCCGACCTCTAACCAGTTATATTCCACTGTTTGATGGAATGAGGCGAACGCCCTCCATATTTAATAAATGAACCACTTCAAGTTAAGTTACAGATGCAATGGCAACATATAGGAACCATATTCTACACAGTCTACATAGAAGTATCGTGACGCTGTGAAAAATTATGCATCGATCAGTTCATCCTAAGAACGACGAGAATCTCATTAAAAATGAGCGTTTAGAACCAAATTTATCAAATCACTCTGTTGTTAAAACACATCAAGGTCTCAATGGTTTTATTCTAAGAAGTTTAAGAAGACATGTTTAGGCAGATCCAGCAAGGCTAAAATCTCAACAAAATATACAGGAGTTGACTACGAGCATTCACCCGGCCACCTCGCAATTGTCATAAAAGTTATCAGTGTAGTCTATTGCATCACGAATGCGCCCGTACATCTGGTTGATTAGTTTGTAATCGGCGCAGGAGACAGAAACTTTTCGAACAGCCAGATACGGACAGTACGATTCGTAGACGTTGACGCCTCGAGACTCCAAGCTTAGGCGTACATTGTTGACATCATTCGCATCGCAATGAAACTGTTATAAGCACACTACTTGTTATCTTTGAGTAAACAATATGGATTTTCAATTCAGATCATTTCGCGTGAAGAAACAACTTTGGCCTTTGTATATCAACATATCTCGCGTTACAATATCATAACCATAGCTCAGTGTGAATTCTCAACCAATACGAGTACTTAGACAAAAACACGGACCATACCGACAGAATACACAAATGAGTAAAATCAAAATAACCGAAAAGCTAACGAAATTGCCCAAAGGGGGACCAAACTATTGCTATAAAGGTATGCTTGGTGCCTTAAATAAATTGAATAGAAACCTACTTCGAATCCTTCAACACCAGCATCAATTTCTGCTTCTGCCACGTCATGCGCGCCACAATCAATAGCCAATTCAGTTGCTATATCGATATTTTCCAGGCTTTTCTGTGGTATAGCAGAAACAATACCTTTGTGCTCAAAAAATTCATTCGCGATCGATCCTGGAGTCGACCTCGATACCTTAAACCTATTTCAGTACAAGCAAACATACAAACATACCCATACTTTTTGGCAATGCCTTGCACCTTATCACGCGCACCCTTTACAGACTTGCAGCGTGTCTCAATGAGAGCAAAAACACCACCAGGAGCTTGGATCTCTATGATGTAGGGATCAATCATGTCCTGGGCTGAAAGCCGTTTGTTTATGGTTTCCATTGGTACGTTTTTAGACTTGGCATCAGCGATAACAGACGCAAGCCGACTGTTAAGTTTGGGGTCACGTACCCCTCCACTAACTACATTGAAATAAGTAAAGTAGATATGTTACGCTTAATAGCAGCGTCTATCTGTAAGAGGAAACCGGACGTAACACGTGCGCGTTCCTTATCCTTAGCCTCCTTCGTGTGTCTAACGTTTTGCCAATGAGAATGACCGGCAGATCGACATGGTGTATAGGTAAGCTGGCGCGGACATTTCTCAAAATTAACAAGAATTCTAGGAATGATTCTCAACGAAAACAGCGCAAACGCATTGGCGACGGCCATAGCAAAGCGGAGAAAACACAGGTCCAAAGCCGCCGCGTTTCTCCTGGTTTGGCAACCAATAATACAGCGGTAAGTAGTGCGATATAAATACTGAACTAAAAGGCGATAAAAGGATGCCAAAGGTATTAAACCCTTGCAAACACAAGATATTATAAGTGTGTGCCGAATTATTTTCCATTTAATTAAATTGACTGCACTTATTATAGCTAGAACGGCAAATTTATTATTGAATTTTATTAAAATCGATTTATGCTTATTGCCCCTCCGTAGACGCGCTTTAAATATAATTCTAAAATATCCAATTCCATCGCCAAAGGAAGTTTATTCCTTTTTTGCGTTGAGATTATGCCTCAATCCTGTGTGCGATTATTTCAAATCCTTAGTTAACCAAAAAGAATTAAATAATAATGGTTAATTGATAGTTTGCGCAATGTTTTCAGCAACTGCGCATCCCTATCGTTCGATTATGATCCGTTTTCGTCTTCTGGCACCAAATCAAAACCTACTACTTTGTGCATACATACGGGGTGTAATAATGATTGTCAAAAAAAAGGTGGATAATGTTGCTCAAAAACCAAATGCTCTCAGCTTTCCATGTCCCACGATTGTTAGAATGAGCTTAGTTGCAGCCACTTCTTCAACTATTGCTTTGTATTACCGTGGTGTTAAACTGACTTGGGAATGCCATACAAAAGCACAGCTGATACCGACGCTGACGTACTTGCTGAACGTGAAGCTGAATATGCTCAACTCAAGCATGCTCTCCACCTTGCTCAAGCAGATCGTCAGCATTACATTGAAGAGATGCAATCAGCAATGAGTAAAATGAGGTGAGGTCCTTCAAGGCAATGTTCGCGTTTTCCTTTATTCCTTCAAACCATTAACCTCAATCGATTCACATCAATTATGCATTTTTAAAATCAAAGCGTAAATTGCGCTCACATGCCACACCACTATCTTGTGGACAATTTTTTTCTCCATCTCTGCCATTTCTTTGGTTTTCACTATCTATTTTTCTAAGACTATCTTTCGTAACCTTCTTCTCTTGACATTTTTACGTTACATTGCATTAAATTATGTGCAATATATATCATGTATCACATTATACCCATGGGTTGCCATGTATTATGTTTAAATTAACAGAAAAACCATAGAGAAACTCGAAACTGAACGAAATGAAATTTTGGAGCAAATATCGATCGTTGATAGCAAAATCAATCAAGCTAAGGATCAAAGAACGTGTGAAGACCTAGCTAACTTGGCAGATAATAAAGACTGGTTGCAGCAGCAAATTGCTAAGGAAAAGGCAAAACACGTCGAGCTAGATGTAAAGGTAAGTACGAACGAAACCAGTACAGATGTGCCACAAAGCCTTGTTCACTGCCATGCTTTGCGTCGTTTTTCATTGCAGAAATCCATTGCTAATATTAAAACGTTAGTATACATACCATCATACATTGCCTATCTGGTCATTTTTGCAGACACGTGAACTTGAAAAGAATCTCTGGTCATTAATTCATACAGCTGGAACAACTCAAGGTGCGCAGGAGGCCATGATTAAGCTAAGGAAGAAGCAGGCTTGCCTTGAAGGCCGTGTGGTGCATGCTCTTAAGACATACAATGATGCTCTTGGGAAAAATATGCGTAAGTTATACAAATTTTCATGTTTTGTTCACTTTATTCCTCAAGTATCTCCAGTTGTTACTTAACGTTTTCTCTTAGAAACGGTCGAAACCTAATTGCTCCTTGCACTGCAAAAAGTAACAGTCCCATTAACATATTTATCAAAAAGTGCTGAGAACTTTGGTAACTATCTACAAGCAAAAATTTAAAAAAGTTTGTTCATTTTTTCACCAAATGAAACGTGATTAGTGATTAGATAGGAACTCGATTGTTGTGTTTGGTAACAAGGCAACATACTGTTTATGTTTTGTTAGAGCGAGTAAAACGTGAATGTGAGACTTGGGTTTGTAGTTTGCCAAACATAGCTGGCATTCATTTTCGATATACTGCGTATAAGTCCGTTCAATCTCAGCAGTAATTATATACTCGAGACTTTTTAAAGAGAAAGGGAAGGTATACTACTCGAATATATGACGTAGCTCATCCCACCTGGCACAAATTGGCCTTTCCACCAAAATCGGGGTAAAATAGCATACTGCACCATCAGAGTGATTGCCGCAGTGAGAATACCTTTCAGGGTAAAAATTTCACCATCAAAACATAACAACACACTACACTGGGGCAAAAATTCGAAAACCTGCGCTTGTTCTAGGTGTCTACTAGAGAGTATTTAAGAAATCAGATTAGGTAATGTTGTATTAATGCCAATGGATGTGATTTAGGGTTGCGAAGTGAAATTGATACGCTGAGAATGGAACGCGGACGGTTTGACTTAATATATCGAAAGATCGACTTAACGCTAACGAAAATGAGGAACGAGATTAGTCGACTAACTTCTTTTACGACTCAAGCCTACGACCAAAGGTACATTTACACTAAAAGGCACTGCATTAAGTTGTCAAACATTGTGCCTACCGGCAATACTTTAATTAATACAATTTGACGTTTATGCGTTACTACCACTGCGTCCAGGAAAATCCCTCAATATGCAGCCTAAGTTTTTCGTTCTTACTGCATGATCTCCTTTTCGAAGACGCTTATTAAATTTGCGAAACATTTTTAACCGCTAACTAGCTTAAAATACCAGTCCTACAGGATTGTGTTCAATAGTTTGATTTTTTGCATTTAGATATATTTAGAGTTCAAACTGTGGATAAATTTCAGATTTTTATTGACACGCATTATCTTTATAGCATGAACTGAGGCCTTGACATTAGCTGAAGCTTATGTAATCAAAGAATTTTCATAGAACCACAAACGTAACTTAACTTTGTTCAAAATACTCTCATAACAATGCAAGTAATGTTTGCGTAACGCTTAGAGAAGAGGCAACTCAGAGAATCCAAGCTCTAACCGATAAAGCCGAGAAGGACAACCAGCAGCACAATATTGAGATGAAGGAACTTGTTCGACTCATCGATCATGAAAGAAAGCTGAAGCAGTTTATGAAAATAAAGGCTGCTGAACGCGAGGAGGATCCACAGCTTACGGCATGGAGGGCAAGTTAATTTATTAAAATAAAAACGCATGTTTGAAATAAATTGCTTTGCTTGATGTGAATTCCTAAATCTGGTTAATTTCTATATGCATATTTTAACAAGCCCCAAAAGTCCAACCATGCAAGCGAAGATAAATTTGTCCATGCGTTAAAATGCAGTAAGCAGACGTAGTGGCTATGAAGAAAAATTAAAACGGTTTTTTAGGCACTTAAAAGGCTATTGACAACAGCAAAGTATTATTGGTAGGCCAAGAAGGAGGCGGAAGCAGAAGAGAAGCGAGAACAAGTTGAGCAGACTATTCGGCGATACGAGGAGTCCTTCGATCGAATGCTCGTCCTCGCCAAAACCTCTACCACTGACAAACTGGTGGACAGCTTCCTCTTTAACGAAGATAGAAACTTTGCTCTATTTAATTACGTCAGCGAAATTAATGGTGAAATCGAAAAGCTTCTTAATGAGAACGAGGAGGTTAATTAATTTTATCTAGTTTTTGTAGCTTGCAGTATGAAATTTGAAGTTTTCATATGATGAAACGATAGTTTGGTTATGCTGCCATTTAGTTCTGTATAAAAATGATTCAGCAGTTTAAAATCCTAACTTAGTCGCACTTCAGTTAAGTGCGAATCATTGAATAGCTAAGGAAATCTCTTGGGCTTTACAAAGTGAGGTGGTTGTTTAGATCGACTCAACTACACGCTTATAGCGGCATCGGTAAAAGTTTACCTTACCTGAGCATACTTCCTTAGAGTTGATGCAAATCCCTTCAAAACTAACCTATGTACACGACTTAGATAAAGAAACAAATCGATGACTACAGAAATTCCATGAATGATACGATTACGGAGAAACGTCAGGAATTGGAAAAGCTTGAGTCCACAAATAACAAAATTGAGGAGGCAACAGAAAAAATTCGTGCAAAATTGGAAAAAACAAAGCAGCTTTTACAAGAAACTGGGGTAATGACAGGAGACTTGGCGGAAAGACTTAATTGCGATACGTATGCGACGTCCGATTTAAATTTCTTTTGATTCATTCTTAAATAGCGCTTCGCCATTTATGCGTAAATAACGCTACCATCACTGTATCAAAGCTGATGCACAAGTTAGTTGACATTTTCTTGACTTTCATATCTGTTGGAAGAAAAGCCATTGCAACACACACGATGATCAACATTAAAAAGGCAGTGCTGTAAGGCATTGTCATTAATAATATGAACCTGGGGAAGCCAGGATTAGCAAATTATGACAATCATGACAAATTACTCCCACCACAATTAATCGCTGCCCAAATCATTAATGCAGAAAATAGACTTTAATGGGTGCCTTTTAAGGAACATCATTGAAATGAGTGGACAACAGGGGGAAGTCACGAAAATGGGGTGAAATAAGGCACAAAGCGAATAGCAACACACCAATGTCCAGACGAGACGCTGAGAACTTAATATATTTTATTGTAAATATACTTTAGGAGTGTTCTCGAAAGGCGGCTGGCGGCTTCCAAGGATCCGACGCTTGAAACGGTTCTCGATTACCTAGCATTGATTGAGGAGCGTATTGACGACCTGCTCCTAGTTCGGCAATACATAGCCGCCATCGACCCCGACGCTCCTTACATCGCAAAGCCGATTTTGATGGGCGGTAATTTGCTTCCACTAAGCTCTTCATTCCCCACCATCATTCCTCCCAATCTGCATGCGGATTTTGATGAACGTGAGTTAATGAGATACTTGGTCAGCTCCTTGTGAAAAATTGTGCTCCTCAAATTATATCTCTTTCTGACTGATTACACTGAAGCCAGGGTGTCAAATGGGATTTGTCTAAATTATTTACACCAACAAACTTCCATTCCTGAGACATTGCTAATAGTGCTTCCTCAGCGATAATTAAAGCCACGTCAGTCAACTATGCGCCGCATGGCCGCTTTCGCCGTAAACACATGGCAGGTTCACAATTCTGAACCGGTTTCTCTTGTTACAAGTCTACGTATTACGGTTTTTTATTCTAGCCGCTGATGAAGGTGAATTGAAAGTACCGCTGTCAAGAGAAGAGCTACATAAACGGGTCATTTCACAAATGAAGTCGAAGCATACGGAAACAGTGAGAAAAGAAACCGACGTCGACGAGTAGGAACCAAGCAACACAGGTAGAACTAAAAAGCTATCTCTATTTTAAAACTACAAGTCTCAACTATTAAAAATGACCTGCTATTGTAGAATAAGATGTTTGGCCACCATGTGCCATGACCCGGGTAAACCGATCCATATGATGCAAAGAACTTTTCGAAACGAAGTTTCGTAGAGTCGAACATGGAGTTGGGTTCTAACCTAGATATGTCGCTGAGCAAACCAAGAATGCAAATCTGTTAACAAGACGACGAGTTTGTCAAAATCGGTTATTTTACTTTTGAGTTCTTGCTCCTGAGTCCTCAGCAAGACATTGCGGGCTGTAGTCCGCTAAGCAAATGCATGTAACGCGAGGCGATGACTGTCATGTGCTATACGTGAAACTTCCAAATAACAACGCTAAATAACTGAGGGCGCCTAATTGGCCGCTGTTATTGACTCATTGTCTTCAAAAAGTCCATGCCGTCGTGGGGTCTTCCATAAAATATTTCCCATTAAATGACTTTAGACCTTCAGACAGTAGTACTTTCAACCACTAGTGTCCAGCGGCCATCGCATAGTAATAAATAAGCCTTATTTTGACTAACAAACCCGCCCAACTCCCTACTAATTTCCGATCCGTCTATATAAGGTTCAGATCTGCTGCTATTTGAAGTTATAGTTGACCAAAGTTCTTTTATCCATATTAGCGCGCAGGCTACGACGAACTGACGGTTCACACCGATCAGCGAAGTACGATAGGTGAAATGCAGAAATTCAAGCGGTCGTCGATACTTCACACTTTATTAACTTATGCCATTTCCATTCCGCCTCCTTGGGTTGGCACCTAAAAGGCTGTTCAGCTAGGATTGCTGAATAAAGCGCCAGCCCAAGACATGTTCAAGCGTTCTTCAGTCAGCGGTGAAACAGCAAAAATCTAATCGACAGTGTATCCTCAGAGATTGAACTAAATAGATAACAAGGCGCGTAGAATGCAACCCAGAAAAGAAAATTCCTATGTAAAAAGAGACCCACACCAACGTCGTATCTCAGTTACTGAAAGGCTTGGTTTTAATTTACTGTCCAGTAAAATCATCGATTAGATTAGAGCACGGGGAACCACACAAACATCGTTCAATGTAAAGGCGGACAACACAGGATGGGGAATTTGGAGGAATCAGCTAAGGTGAGAGGGATCAAAAAACGCTTTACAAACAAACAATCACAACAAAAAGCTATCTGAGTAGGGTTAAATGCTGATTTTGGGGAAGAATATGTTGGTGTGGAAACATACCGAGAGCTTTTGAAAAAAAGATGCGCGGGACTTCAACACCGGGTCTCGTAAAGACCACTTTTTCCAATGTAGCGAACCCATTTAATGACATCGTGATCCGAATAATTCAGTTTCGGCTCAAAAACCTTCAGAAATCGAACTCGAAAGCCCGAAGGTGCAAAGGGGACCTACAATACAAGTGTATTAAAATGCAATAAATGTAGCAATGGATTATGCTACGCAGCGTCAAAGCCGAAAGAAAAGATAATCGGTGGATTCTTCAGCTAAAAAGGGGCTCCGGAACGCGTCTTAAAAAACCACTTTCAAAGTGATACGTTATTCGTTTTAGACAGGCCGGATTACCAAATGAAATATACATTAGCGCGCTGCTTTCGACCCTATCAGCTATTAATGATACGAGCAAACTTACACTGCTTAAACCGTTACAGGAAACCCCGGTCTTTATGTGAAAAAAATCTGGGCATCCTCAGCACGTCGCTGAGGGGTAGGAGCATAAGGGACCTACTATAAGGCGTAAAAACCTAGGCTAAAAAAGTGTGTACCATTGCCGAAACAAAAGGTGGTAATCCTCCCGATCTGAGCTTCTTAAAAAACAATGTGCAGAAACACACCTCGAAATTCATGGAAATTGGTGAGCGACTAACACGCTGTGGTTTGTCCGACGACTGAAGCAACTCAACTTCGGCAGATAGTTGGGAGTCTTTCATCCCGGCTATGCGTGGAAGTCTAAGATGAGAAAAGGGAGGAAATTTAGTTTAAGGCGCAGACATAATCAAATCCTAACTGTTAAATATGAAATCCAATTTCCTGCAACAATGTGCTTCGTTGCTGCAACTGCTCCCTCTGATGGAATAGGGTGTTCAACAATGCAGTCTCAAGTGGGAAATATGAAATCTTGCATACTGGAAATTGGAGGGTAAAGGAGACTCACTTCCAAACAATAGCATTTTCTGTTGCCTTGTATTTGGCTCTGCCCTTTGAACAAATCACCTGAACACCACTGGTATTATTCGGAGTGGGAATGCGCACCTCCACCTTCTGGGCAAGGAGGCTGGGCTTAAAGGTGGCCTTAACGACAACTTTGATTTCCAACTTATGCTTCCCAATCTCGTGCACCAACGGAATAAGTCGGAAAGGCAGTGTGATTTCCTGTTGGGCAAAACAACACAAGGGCGAGATTAATCTCTTTAGCCATAACATGCCAAAACGAGCAAACAAATTGCAATTTGAGCTGCAAATTTGAAGTGAAAGATGAACGGTCAAGCTAAAAAAAATATCTGAAGCGGCTAGAGCAGGCTTCCAACTTGTCTCAAGTGCAATATTGACAATAATTCAGCAAAGTCTATGCTAGGAGAGAATTAACATAAGAAAACACATATGGGGTTTAAGGAAACTGTTAAAATACTAACTTTTCTGCTAAATTCAGCCATATCTTGACGGTTCAGTAAATACCATATGTACGCAATACATACATGCATGCATGTGAATAGAAAATAAATTTAACTTAAGTAGTCATTAAATCTCATCACTAAGCAGCCATAAACCTCCACACCAGAATCGTGCCAATCCTAGCCAAGTTTTTCAAAAACTACCAATAAGTGGGGTGACTAGCCAAAAGGGCATGAATGAATTCACCTCATTGAATGTATCTTATTAAGTCGCATCAAACCCGATTATCAAAAAAGGAAGCTAACGCGAAAATTCACAGACTTAGTGGGTCAAAAGTTGAATAAACCTACACGAGTCTTGCGGTAACGCATGAGAACAAATTCGCCATCTGGAGGAATGAATGAGATCGCTTGGTCGGTACTGTACTTGTTTAATTTCACGCATTGATGGAACTGACAGTCATCGATTGCGACACCACCGACGGACTCAGGAGCTCTACAAGAGAGATCTACGTCATTAATATTCTATCTATCCGGACAAAACGCCCGAATATAAAAAGGTATCAATGGGATCCCAAGTTAAAGTCAATCGAACACGATGCATGGCAAAAACGATGTGAAAGGACAATACATACAGATCGTCTCCACTGCCAATGGCACTGGAATTTTTGGGTCGGTTGTCAAGGCTAATTTTGTCATTGAATCCGAACTTGCAATCAGGCATCCCACTGAGATAACACTTCATCACTACTTTACCGACCACATGAGCCGACAAAATCTGGCCTAAAAGAAGCCACAAAACGACATGATTGAAAGGAATTCAAGTTTATAGTTCAGCATTGGGCAACAAATAATACCTTGGGGTGACATCAGTAAATTAACTGACTCAGTTATATCAAGGAAAAGCTCGTTCCGCCTGTACTTAATGCCTTCGCGGCGCCAGCTAATCTGTCCAGTGACCTGATTGGTGATTTGCGTAGTTTCCTCTTTGTTTGCTGATCTAATAGCAGCTTGAGTAATGAGATTTCGAAGAACGTCGGTGTCCGTATTTTGAGCGTAACCGTAGTCGATTGCTTCGTCAAGAAGCTCATAGATGAGAACAAAATTGTTTTTAATGTTCTCCTCAGTTACGCGACCCAAATGTTGTTGAAAAACACCCAGAATGGCGTGCAGCAACTCGAAAACGGCTGCAGCATTAAGGTTACGCCGACTAACAGAACAAAGCCAGATGTTCCCTCGTTTTACATGAAAAAAACTAGTTCTAGAAATGTTAACGATCGGAGAGCGGATCTATAAACGAACAATAGTAACTTTAAAAGCATGTGCCTGTAACCATCCAAAGAGGAAAAAATTAAAGAGAGGAAATATAAAAGATTTCCAAAACGTAAACAGGGAGAAGGATAAATAATCTAGTCACCAGGCAGGCCCTGGTATGCCAGTGTTAGAAATGGAAGCTATATAAGTCATCAAAGTAAACTGGGAAGAAATCTTAGCCAACACAGCATAAAGTGATCAGCATGAACGACGCGCAACATCATTAATTACTTGATGTCTGGAATGTATGACATGGACACGAAACACGTCAACGGCAGTTTTCGGTATCTCATCACGGAAAAACCGCTGAATCAGAACCTCCCCTTTGTGATTATATATGAACAAAGCACCGATCATTTCTGCAGCCTCGGCAAACCACAAAGCGATCGGACGACAATTTGCGAGACAAACACGGCGCAATGTTTTCGGAAAACTAAAATAAATTTGTAATAATGAGAGATATTGCCTAGCTTTATTATTAGTGCTTAGCTTTTTTAACATAGCAGATAACAAACAAATGCGAAAGTGGTCAAAACATGTGTGGATGATACGTAAATAGTGATGGCTTGATAAGAACCAAATAGTTGACTTTCTGTTTTTCCACTAGTCGTAACAATATTTGAGATTAAATGTGTTTGAAAGGCACAACTTTTTTTACAGCTTTGGAGTATTAATATCGCTTATGTTGCGGAACTAGCACTACTGTGGCGCCTCTAAACATCCCCTTATAAAGAGTAATTTACTCTCGAACTGAACGTACAAACCGGAATTACATTAGGGATCGAAGCTACTGACGTGTACCGGAGACCAGTCTATCAAGCAAAAGTTATACGGACACCTAAGCAATCGAAATCGAGACTGATTATTAGTCAGTATCTCTACCTTTGATTTTCGTCCTGCGGCACTCCTTGGTCACCCGCTTGCAGTAGGCATCACAACCTATTCAACGATAAACAAAACACTCATGATCCAATCATTCTGGTCGTCAAATTACTCTATAATTATTATTATCTTTGATTTTTATTTTTATTAATTTCACTGAGTTTGCGTTCTTATCTGGATTGGGAACAGGCATCAGGGACGAAATGTTGTGCTGAATGCCACGTGTGTCCACACCTAACCGCAGTAGCACCGTCCATAAGACGGGATCATGTTAGGGAAAACAGGATTTGACTCGTTCTCCTTGGCTAGTATTTCGCGTCTGTGGCTACTTGCAGGGCTTGAACAGTTCAGAGTTGTGGGCATTACCTACCTAGGCCCTATCCAGGTATCGCAAGTTTATATGATCGCGAGCTCTATATGGGTACAGTAGAAGTTAGTAAAAAACAATCCCGTATTATTCACGTCTAGTATCGTTTCCGTTGAAAATAGCTTTCCAGCAGAACGCAGGATCGGGGCGGTTTCCGAAAAGGAACGCCAACTTCACCCCTTCTGTTATGAATCGTCAGCAGTTTTACCCATCCGTGACCAATAGAGTTTGCTTTGATCGAGACGCTTCCATACACTCCTATTTTCTACCACCTGTGGCAACCTTGATTCTGTTTAACATAGGATTTAAAAGTCACCATAAATTTTCAGCACCTAAGCAGACCTTTCGTCTTTTATTCAGCCAATCTTCGGTTGTCAACCTATTGATCGTGATGAGTAGATTGATGAGAGTATAATACAGAATTCGAGGAGAGGACCATATTGCGGACCCAGATTTTGTGAGAAATCAGGCTTTCTATTTTGTTCACAATTGGCAATGTTACACGAAACACTAAGTTTGTCAAAACAGCTGGCTCATTGCTCCGAGGGAATATATCTCACATATAAAACATAAAAGGACTACTCCATGGTAAGGAAGGAGGGAGTTCATTAGCTCTACAGCCAAATTACTAGGATAATGCATAATTCCAGTTATATTCGCATGCTTGTATCGTGTGAGACCAAATGTGAGATTCAACCAGACTCTGGGGTCATTTTTTTAATTACCTTTACATGCGCACCAATTTCTCTATTGATTTTGTTTAGGAAATTCCTACACCCATGGGCAATTGATCAAACCAATTTTGCTCTAATATTTTACTTATTTTGTAAACACTCTGTGTTTGGAAACTTTGCCCTTTCTTCAATTTTATTTCACCAAGGAGAGCTTAAAACACACTGACGCATGTAGCATTTCGAGGTACATGTAGTGTTTTCACAAACTCTTCACTCTAAGACGCTGCGACCTTGCGTTGGTGGTGGAACTGCTGCAACACGTATGTCGAGGTTTGGGAGAAACATTTGAGCATGCGGAAACTCGTCGTGGAACGGAACGTTTTGTTAAAACGAGCGCACTTTTCAGATGCTTTCAGCCTTTTTTAGATTATTTTTGGTAACGATTTGGATGAGGAGACTCGTATACTCCTCGTATCCTTGTTGCAAAGGTAGATCCTTCAAAGCTTCGTTATAAATGAGCATACTTTTGTATGTAGATGCGGGGTACAGCAGTTCGAGCATCGTGGAAACGCAGTAAATAAACGCCTAAAATTTTTTTATGAAAAGATTTACTTGATACATTTTTCCATTAAGATTTATTAAACCTATTGTGGCTGAGATCACGGTACACTTGGTGTAGTGGAGGTAAAGTTAAGCTCATGACGGCCCTTGCCTAAATCGACATAAGGCGTGCCGTTTTCATCATAACCTTCCCTTTGACGTCGCGCACCCAGTTACTCGTGGTTTAATTCCACCATCAACAATAAGGAACACGCTCTTAAGATCCGTGCCTCCAGCGGCATATCTCACACAAGAGAGCGACCGGAGATTCGCAGCGGTCAAATCTGATTCCATCAAAGTGCTGATAATAACAATTCGGTGATTATCTGGAAATGTTAGAATGGGGCGGGAAAAGGGTTTAAACTCACCACACAAGTTTACTCAGACTGGGAGCAAGTTTTAACGCGCTCGCTTTGTTCAGAGTAGTTGGCTTACCTCAGTTTGTATTTTCATTTCATACTACATTTTCATGCAGCTAAATAATACTTACTATTTTGGAACTTTTCATTGCTGTGATGGCTAACCCAGTGTGGCTGCTAGTCTTTGATTCTGTGAGCTCAGACGTTGTGTGTTGAAAAGTGTTGTTTGAACTCAAGGCAGAAGAGCTGCGGCGACCAAGAAAAGCAGCTACTAACGCGTAAAAAGCCATTTACCTATTTGAGTCAGTCTATGGGCATGGTGCCTCTTGCCAGCAGTACTTGGAGTCAAAGACCTCATCATGATTGGACAACTTTTCGACGGCTGATATGCTTGCTTGTCTTAATGCGTTCAAAGGCTAGCACATGCAACACCCTTGGTGTCCACTGCACTATATTCGTGTTCAATCCGAAGTTTGGGCACTTTCATCACACTATACGTATGCTCCTCACTACCACCTCTGGCTTACACCACATTAATAATAATTTTAGTACAGTCGACAGAAAACCAAAGTACCATTAAGTGATGGCATGGAAATGGGTTTGTCAGGCATCCATTCGCCTGATCAAGTGTTATTCCGAATAAAACAAAATTGACACATCAACCAGAGGGCGAGACAACTGCTGTATCCTAAATTAAAAATAATCACGTTCAAGAATGATCTCACACCTCCTCTTCTGCAGAAACACGACGGCCTGATTCGTCCCCCTTCCACTCCACCCTCACCTAGACAGTATAACTATTAGTCAAAACATGATTAATTGATGCTTTCCTGTTGGACAGCTTACCAAATACTCGCGATGAAAATCTAACTTGTTATCCATCCTCACCATAGCCAACGTCAAATGAAAAACACCTATCAACAATTGCTTCTTTCGCTGAAGCGCGTATTCTATACTGAAGTTCAAGCTGTTTGGGTGAATACACCCCGCGCAATCTGCAGGAAGCCGTGGATACGAAAATTCCGTACCAAGCGAAAAGCAACTGCGACCGATGTCGCGCGATCGACCGCAGATGAGAAACGCCTCTTCAACCGGTAGCCCCTAAGGCCCATGACGGCATTTATGTACGCGAGCCAACGAATGCGACCCTCAGCCGAGCCTCAGGATCATAGAGAATTCCAAAACCGTAACAAGGTTCAATGGTTAACATTTCGGCTCCGGTTCCGATCCAAAAAAAATTACCTTAACTTTCCACCTGGTCTAGATTGCAAATACGTACTTAAAGCTATTTTAATAGACAACACAATAACCTAGCTGTTCAAATCCATAAACTGGCAATCAAGGATGACTCACGACTAGTTTGGAAGTGGAGACAATGCATGAAATACCCAATAAGTCGGTAGATGGATCGTCGATGCAAAAGAAAGTGATATTGAAAATTTGCGATAGTGTACGTGAAAACGGAGGTACACAATTGCACAAAATTACACAGGCTTGTAATCCAGTTTCGTCTCCAACTTTTTAGCGTCCGCCAGTTTTCGAACAGCCTTCATAAAGTCCTCCTCGATGGTATAGTCACGTTCAGCACGAATAGCATACATACCTATCGTGAAATAAAATGAATAAATTCAAAAAACCAGGGACTAATAAAGCTTATTAAAGAATTCCCTTTACCAGCTTCAGTGCAGACATTTCTCAGGTCTGCTCCGTTGAAACCGTCAGAGAGCTTGACGATTGCCTCCCAATCTAGAAAAACGCAATTAAATAGCGAAATTAATGAAGAGTCGGCTATCAATTACCTATTTCACCATGCTTAGCAATAGGAGCAGCATGAATCTTCAGAACGTCCATACGAGCTTGTTCGTTGGGAAGAGGAATTTCTAGAAAGTATGGAAGAACTTGGAACAGTGTAGTATGATCCTACGTATTTCCGCAATGTCGTTGGGATACACTGCGAGCTCAAGGTATTGACCAATTAAAAGTAAAATATAGGAGAATCAAAGTAAACAGTAATGCCTTTAAATGCTAGTCGAAAGGGAAGCTTTTGCAAAACTCAACACACCTATCTTCCTGTCTAGTCGGCCCGGACGGAGAAGAGCTGGATCCAAAGTATCTGGTCGATTAGTTGCCATTATCATTTTCACCTTTCAAGACAAAACGTATTCACCAAACGACGAAAAATAAGCCACGTGTATTAAATACTTCTTACTTGTCCAAGGGCGTCAAAACCGTCCATTTGGTTAAGAAGTTCCATAAGAGTACGTTGAATTTCTCTATCAGCACTTGTACCCTCAGTGAAACGACGACCACCAATGGCATCGATTTCGTCCATGAAAATTATACACGGCTGATGATCTCTAGCGTAGCTGAACATTTCACGAATAAGACGAGCTGATTCGCCGATATACTTGTCGACAATACCACTGGAAACGACTTTAAGGAAGTTTGCGTCCAGTTGTGAAGCGACGGCGCGTGCAAGAAGGGTCTTGCCGGTACCAGGAGGTCCATACAGGAGACATCCCTTGGGTGGGGTGATTCCGACACGCTGGAATAGCTCAGGATTCAATAAAGGCAATTCAATGACCTCACGAAGTTCGCGAATTTGTTCCGTAAGACCCCCGACTGAAGCATACGAAACAGCTCCCGGGTCTTCAACGGACATATTATAAACAAGAGGATCGACTTCACGTGGCAGTTGGCGCATAATCGTGAGAGTAGTCATGTCGAGAGCTACACGAGTACCAGCCTTCAGCTTGCTTTTGGGCAAGTTTCTGCGACAGCCAACAACGTAACGGGGGCCATTACTTGCCTTCACGATGACTTAAAATAGGCAAAAGGGACCACCATTAAGAAGAAACGAGATTATTTTAACGAAACACTCTGCTGTGAGCAACACTTAAAAATAAGTAGAATACAACCTACAATGATCCTCGGTCAGCTGCTTCAGGACATCGCCAACAACCTGACCAACACTTTGCAATGCCTTTAAATCATTTTCTGCTTTTTCATATTCCTTATCAACGGCCTTAGATTTTTCACGAGCTAGGTGAGGAAAGATAATTTAGAACACAAGTCGTTATGCTTCAAAATATCATAGCAAACAAATTGATGCAGCAGGTTACTATTTTTTGCAACTTTCCCAAGACATCAATTGAGACAAGGGTTTAAAAGCAACCCGGTACTAAATGAGTAAAGTACGATGCTAAAGGCTCCAGTAAAAAAATCGGTTGGAGAATCAGACTAAATGGATCATATACTCATGAGGTGAGTGAACAGCAAAATAGTGAACAAGAAATGCAACAAGTATTTGTATGAAACCAAGTTCTAGAGAACTGCAAGATTTACAAACATACCTTCCTTCAGTCTAGCCTCAATTTCTCTATGCTCAATCAACTTGCGACGATAGTCAGCAAGTGCCCTCTCCCTTGCTTGATCAGAACCGCCTTGCTCAACGGCCATCCCAACCTTAACAGAGTAAGCAAAGCAACAGCGGCTAAAAGAGAAGCGAGTGCAACAACATGCCAACCAATCAGGTGAAGCAATTAAAATTACAAAAATATAGAAGGAGAGATTTTAACCGGGAAAATAAAGAGGATTAAAAATTAATACCCCCTACCTAAAACTAATAAACTTTACGACAGTATATCAATGTAATATTGAAATAATTCTCCATCTGTCACCCAGTATCACGTCGAGCAGATTGACCGACAAATGACCTACATGCACAAAAGAGATATATTCAGCTAATTTCGAATAACGTTCCTTATAAATTGTTCATATAAATGCTTCATTTTTTCAAAAACAGTATTTAAAAAGCCTTTAAGCGTTGTAAAAGCCAGGACCTGGATAAACTTGCGAGTTTTTAATGTTTATAGTACATATAGAACACCGCTGTTGAAGAAGCAAATAAAAAATGCGTTCCATGTATGGAAGTACACACATGATTACAACCTAAAACGGATGTACTCGCATCTAAAGACATAGACCTCCGGTCGCGACATTAGCTCCATCACTTACCCACAGTTCCTATTCGATTGCTCCAACAATTGGGATGTGTTTGGCTTGAAGGGGAACTAGTGTGCTGCATTGGCAGCAGTAGTATGGGGTTTAGAATCATGTCTACAAATAATTCACAGGATATAAGCGAAATCCATCACAAAAAATGGCAACACAAGCACATGTGCGTAAAACTCTCGAAATTGTGAGGAAGCCTAAAGCAATAAACCCTCACATGCATCTACTCTTGCGTTTTGCACAAGTTTCCAGGTTAGAAGGATTGATAACATTCGAATTAGTGTTTAAGGCTCATTGGTATAGAGATTAACCTCGCGGAGAAGCAGAATGTGCTAACGCCCTAATCACGGAATGCATCACGAAAAAGTTGAAAACCCTGAACTTGTCAAAAAATTTAATTGTTGTTGACCGGGACGAACTGAAGTGAGGACCCGATGACGAGGAGGGGGATATACTATTAATTGAATCCACGAAAGTTAGTTATACTAAAACCTTTGCGATGGTACTTTTATTGACGCTAAGGTCATAGTAACTAACAGACCGTGGGCTGGCTGTCCTTGCTGCGGGAGTTTTTTTTATGTAAGGGGAATTGAATCAGGAAGTATGTGTTATGTAAAGGTGGGTTGTGTGATTACTTCTAAATTTCTAAATAATGTTTTAAATTGAACAAGGCAAAGTATGATATGCTCTGGTAGAATACAAATATTTGGCAAGAACAAAGAAATCAGTGCTGCCGGAATTTTCAAAATGCCAATTTTAACAGGTTTGATAGATTGGGTACCAAAGGGACTGTAATAAAATACGACAGTTTTATTAACAAGTTTATCATGCTTGCTGACCGTCGTAATCTTTTTTAAATAATGCCACACCATAATTAATTATTCTTAATACCTATAGATGAGCCTGCGCGCTCCTTAAGCCACGTCTGTGGTAAAAGCCGCCGTCTTGGGTATCGTATATTTCGTGTCCAACATTTGGCCTTATTGGATGGATTCTGGATGTTCTCACCTATTACGTCCTGTTGTTATTGTCAGTTTGTATTTTCTATTGGGCATCATTCTCATATGAGTGCAGAATGCGATTCTCTGTTTTGTTTCCTATTTTATCTGCTTTTATTTTCAGCTAATCTTTCAATTTTTTCTTCTCTAGTCTTAATGGGCATGAGGCCGTATATTTTTTGGCGTGGCGTTCGGAATCATGCCACCTTCCCTTACTACGGACGACCCGCTGCCTATGGAGAATGTGCAGTTGATCACAAGGTGCCGTTTTCTCGTAGAGTGCCACTTGCCGCCTCAATGAATCTTTCTGTCACAACCTCAAACGATATTCGTGCAGAATTTCTCTCTTTCTTCAGGGATAGGGGCCACACCTTGGTTGCTCCCTCAGCAGTCTATCCTAGACATCAAGAAGGCTCCTACTTTGTCAATTCCGGTACGCTGCCTTACTACTCGCTTTTTGGCATAAATATACAAAACTTGCAGGAATTTAAACATTTGGATTTGTAACTGTAATGGCCATTGCTTTGACGGTGATTAATATATTTGGAAGTACTTTTTGGGTAAGTTAGTGCGATTAAACCAGACTTGAAGCTTAATATATACGGTGTGTAACTGTCCCAGGTTTAAAATATCAGCTCATTCTGTGCTTGATAATTTGTAAATTCGTATTTTGGTTGAGTTAAAGTGATTTACTAGTCGTTTGTCCAAGCTGCTGGAAGATTGTTTAACCTTTACTGAGCATATCATTATCTTCCCCATTTTTTGTTCTCTTCAAAGGTATGAGTCAATTTAAGCCCCTATTTATAAGGAATCGAAAGGATGATGGTGGTTGCGCCCCGGAATTCTTCCGCCTTAATAAGGCAGCCAATTCGCAGCCCTGCATTCGTATTGGCGGCCGCCATGATGATCTAAATGAGGTAGGGTATGACACTTCCCACCACACAATGTTTGAAATGCTTGGGAATTGGTCGTTTGGCGCCTACGGAAAGGTACGCTTCCCGCACACGATATTATTTATTTTAGAAATAAGCCTACCCTTTATGACTTCCTCCCTCCGTAGGAAGTCGCTTGTCGTCAGATATGGCAATTCTTGACAGGAGTCCTTGGTTTACCCCCCTCGTGCCTCTACGTCACTTACTTTGGCGGTAGTGATGTGCTCGGTCTACCCGCCGACGATGAGTCACGGGACATATGGCTTAGTCTTGGGTAAATTCTTTTCTCACTATTACTTCATTAGCAAAAGCTACTAGTAATACCTCCCACTAATAATAATGATGGTAGCAGGAGTCTTAGGTTTCAGAACTTCATTCAAATTCTTTGCCAAACTTCACAGTGTAAGCGACCAGAAGTTGTTGCCATTTGGAGCCGAGTGGAATTTCTGGCGTGCGGATCAAGCCAGTGGAGGTGGCCTTTGTGGTCCCTCGACAGAGATTCATGTGGACTTTGCCGCACTCTCCGGTCGCAGGGATCTTAATTGTGCGCGTTGTATGGTGAACAGTGGTGGGGCAAGAATAGTCGAGCTCTGGAACTGCGTTTTCATTACACATCGGATGGTCGAAGAGACCGATTTCCGAAGCGCTCTCCTTCCTCTTTCCTATCTTTCTGTCGACACTGGTATGGGCCTTGAACGACTGACCTCTGTTATGCAGGTTCGTATCCCTTCCACTGCTGTTGTTTGCGTTTACATAGTTTTTTGTTCTTTCATTGTGAGGCATTATAGCCAGTAAACTCGCTTTTGAGCGTGGTTTTTTATTTTAGGGTACAATGACCACCTACGACACAGATGTATTTATGCCTCTCTTTGACTTCATTCATTCGGAGGCGCTGCGGATCACGGGCCATATAATCCCATCCTACAGTAGCTACTATATCATCCCTGCGGAATCAGAAGAGGAATCATCTGATCATGGAAAAGTTGAATCTGATCATCCTATTCCTAGGCAAAACAAACCTAGCAAGATTTCAAATTTTCTGCGAACCTTTCATCTTGGCCACAAGGAGTCTGATAAACAGGTGACGAAGTGTTTTGGGCATGTTTCCAGTTTTAGCTTTGCCACGCTATTTGCGGGGCACCAATTTTGACTCCTCACTTTTTTCTATGGTTGGTTTCGGGTAGCAATCTCCACGCATTTCCGCGCGCATTCTAACGAAATTCACAGGTTCATGGATTTTCAGTTACGTTATCGAGTTTACCACTAGGTGCCGAAATAAAACGTCTACTAATAACGTCTTAAGTAGCTGAGAATCTGTCTTCATCAGTTCTGTGAAATTGTTGGCGCAAGCGAATTCAAACCCTCGCATTTGCGTTATTTCGTCATTGTTAATAACAAATCAAACCATCCTCCAGTTTGTAAATCTTAACGCATCTACTACAACATTGGACGAGGAAAATGCTATTTAGTTTTCCTTTTATGTGCTATAGGCTGAAATGGATCATCCTGCTAGGGCAAGTACAGCTCCGATAGAATACGAGACTCTTCATCGTGACGTAGCTTATCGTCTTGTAGCAGATCATAGTCGAGCTCTTAGCCTTGCTCTACGGGACGGTTTGCTGCCGGGCAGGCAGGGTGTGGGGTTGAAGCTGCGTCATCTCATCTATCGGGCCACCCGAGCTGCTGTTCTCACTGGTCTTGACTCTGCCACAAAACCGTCTCTTTTACAACGCATCATTGCTCAAATCCCTCCCGCTGCTCCCTTCTCATCCGACATTGAGGGCCCCTTGGCTCGTCCCTCTACACCGGTTCTTTCAACGGAACAGGTACTCAAAATTCGTTGTGATTTCGTAAATTTCAAATGCCTACCATTCCATAAATGCTGTGCTTTAATTGCATAGATAAGTGAAGTGATTGAAAAAGAAGTGAACCGATTTATCCCTCGCCTCAGTAAGCTTGAAGACGCTTTCAACACCTGCCTTCGTGACGCTGCCGAATTGGGTTCATTGTCAGGTAGTATCTTTTTCATCTTTTAAAAACGAGACAGCTCGGTCCATTTTCACCTGGTTACTCGATTTGATGCTTTGGCTCTAGTTTGCATGTGAGTGTGTATATGGCTAGGGTAGAATTTGGACTCGTGTTCTAATTGAGGCATCCAATCCAATTCCATTTCTGAGTCGGCTAGCTAATGAATTATTGCCGGTTATTATCATCACTTTGTCGTGCCAATCCAAGATTGTCAAGTGGAGGGACTTCAAGCAGGACTCTATGGTGAACCTGTTAGTTGGGATATGATCTGTGCCCAGGCTCGGTGGTATGGTTTAAAAACCCCACTCGGGCCACCCCAGCCGAAGGCCATCAGGCGATCATCGGTATCACCCTCTGCGTCTCCGTCGTTGGGCAACTCCAACCGTCTGCGTACCCTCCTTGATGGTCTACCCGCTACTCGGGATCACAGCAAATACCAGATTGAACGCGTGCTTCGAGCTAAATCGTCATCATCAGGCTACGACTCATCGTACATCTATGGTAAGTCGAACTCAGGGGAATAACATGCATTTTATACGCATGCGGTAGTATAGGAACGATCTTTTGTCTTCTATTCCATCAGTATTACTTGTCATTCAAATAAATCGTGGCGTTTCAACTGTTATATGGTGCTTTAATTTGTTTTTAACTGAGTTTTTGCATTACCAAATGAAGGTATTAGGGTCAAAATGGAGACATTACCATGCTACGTCTCCACAACTTATGGATGGCGAAAGCTAAACTGCCCTTTTGCAGAAGTGCTGAACTAAAAGTTCGTGAAGTGCATATAGGGGCGATGGCTGTTTTATTTTTTGCTTCGTGAAATAGGTTGGCATAGGTGTAGGTTGTGACCCTTTTTTTACTAAATGCAGATAAATTAGTTTGTTGATTTGTTTGGGAGGTGTGTTGTACGTATCCGTCCAGCCCGATTCATTTTTTCAAAGGTTGTTTTTCATAGCTGTTGCGTTATTTAAATCGCTTCAATGTTAAATATTCTCTGTTTACCATATCCTTTGGGCGTATAATGATCGCGGAGAAACGTACTGCCTCATAAAGCGTGTCCAAGTAATGCGACACTGTAAGACACCTCAATGGCAGATCATCAGCACATTTAAGTGCCTTTTTCACTGAACTTCTGACATGGCAGAAAATAACACAATGATGTTTGTACCTTTGTTAATTCTCCAATTATTGCCACTAATAAGATTGTGCACTAAGGGGCAAGATGGCAGCATTTTACTCAGTAATGTTTTCACTTTCTGGTCGTTTTTCTCATTTTGGGTATCTTGCGTTTCGGCAGTTCATGGTGTGTTTGACGTGCCTCCATACTGTCAGTCAGAATATGATTTACTAGATGTTTGGTATTCCTCCATTTTGATTAAGCTAGTCTCCCGATATTTTAGAGGTGCCACCATTGAAGGCGAAACTGGTTGCTCTCATTCATGGTGACTCCGATAACCTTCAGCTGGTGACCGACCCCGTACATTTTACCAAGGTCCTCTCTTCGTCTCAATCAGGCGGAAATCAGCGAGGACTGATATTTGACCAATCAAACTTTTTCAGTCCTTGTGGGGAACAAATAAGTGATGTTGGGGTTATTAAGGCGGAGGCAGATCAAGTATGGATTAAGGCTAACTTTTAACCTTGTTGCTCATTATTTTACTTCGAATAATGCAGCCCAAACATTCCCTTTGTAGAAATCCCTATTTAAAGTATTGTTTGCCGAGAAGATATTTGAAAACAGCTCAACTCTATCCGATGGCGGTTGGGTGATTCATTGGGTAACGCCCTATGGTTTAGTTAAAGAAAACATCCCGACAGATTCGCTCTATCTTTGTCCAGATTCGGTAGGTAGTTTAATCCCATCGGTCCTCTTGCCAGGCCTTCCTTTTTTATTTCGTTTTTCTAGTTTTAATCTGTTTTATTATTCGAATCGGTTGAACGAAAATACAGTCCTGAAGTGTTTGTTACCAAATAATCGGTTACTTAGCCCATTGCATGCTAAACGATCTGCTCTTCTTTATGCTATTGGTGGTTTAGCTAGCAATCCTGATTGTGTTGCGCTTTCTTGATGCCTTCAATACATTTAAGAAAAAGCCCTGCCAATGTAAGCCGTTATAATTTTCAGGACCGCCGTTTCAGTTTAATGAAAAGCCATACGGCACAGCACCTTTTGCATTGGGCATTCGAGGATGAGTTGGCCTCGATGAATTCATGCGGTAGAAGTACCAATCCAGACAGTTCCATCCAATTGTCCACTTTTCATCGTGGAGGCCGTGTGGAGCCCGATCACTGCTCAGTTCGTTTGGCCCTTCTTGAAACGCCGGCGAAACTGGAGGCACTCGTTGAGGCTGTGCAGGCGCGTTGTCGCGCTGTGATTGAGGCCAAAATGCCAATCGTTTGTCAGGAAGTCGAATTGGGGCAAGTTATTGAGGTAGTTTTCCCTGCTTCAACTGTTTCATTCGCTATTTTGATCGTGTAATCGCTTACGACTGCAGTAAATGTGAAAAGTTACACCTTCACGTAAAGGCTTGTTGCTATTTTTTTGCGAGTCCTTGTTTTGTTAGAATGAGTTGATAAAAACCAGTTATAATCAGCATCTCCAAGAACTAGATGTTTAAGCGAATCGATAAGCCCTTGTTCCATTTTTGTTGTCTGGATATGCAAAAGATGAAGGTCCTTTTTTAAGGCATGCTTTCAATAATTGCACAAAGTGGGTTATTTTCTTACCTTATATCGTGTCAAGAATTTCAAAAAAATTTCAAATCTGAGCCATTCGACATTTCAGATATGTGAAATCTAGGCTCGAATTTGTTCTATCATTCAATTTTCCTAGTCTAGAACTGGTATATGCTAGGCAACTTAACGGTGGTTTGTCACTGTTTTATTGTGCAGAAATCGTTTGTGAAGCGATTCGCATGGGCCACCTACCCTCCGATGGTTCGTGTGATTTGTATTGGTGGAGACTTGCAGACAATCGAAGAAAAACTTGACGGTCCTCCAGCCTTTTTTTCGGCCGAGTTGTGCGGAGGAACACATCTGCATCATACAGAGGATCTTGTAGATGTTGTCATTGTTGGGCTACGGTGTCGCAACCAGTCAATTAAGGAGGTCTGCAGTCTTTCCATTCATCCTGCTCTTCTGATGCCTTTCGACCATAGATGCTTCTTTGACCCCTAGATAGCCCGTGACTGGTCATCCCGTTGCAAATTTTGCCTTATTCAGTGATTCTTGTACTACTTGAATGCATATTTAGTCTTAGAATTATGCCATTTATTGGCATTGCAAAGTCATTCAGGAAGTCATAGTCGAATTGATCGCTTTATTCGTCTTTTTCATTTGAGTTTCTTTGCATCCTGCTAACCGGCAGCTCATCACTCATACCTACTAATTTCGCATTTGTCATTTTTGGAATAATTATGCTGGACCAACATTTTCCCATAGTTGTTACCCTTAGTTGCTATTGGCTTAGTAATATTCACTCCCCGACCATTTCTCATGTCCTTGTAGTTTGTGGCCATATCGGGAGCGAGTGCAGCCAGGTCAAGGGACTATGGAGAACGTATGCTTTCGCAAGTATCAAACGAATTAGAAGTCCTCCGAACAGAGAGTCGAGAGGCGGAGGGCTCAATGTCTTGGCTTCTTGACTGCGCGGAGCGCCTCATTGCCCTCATGTCTCAAGTGGATTCCATCTTGGGTGGTCTAGAGGAGAACTTACCGTACCTTCATCGTAGCGCTCTGATGCGCTGTCAGAAGCGTTCATCGACTCTGCTTGGAGGGATTAAGAACGCCATGCGAGACTGCGCCTCCATTCCTGCCCGTGTGGATCCGCTTATGGTTGCACAACTTGAGCGCCTTTTCAAAGAGAGCCAAACTGGCGCTGAAGGCTCCCCTTTTGTTGGAGCCTTCAGTATTAGTAATTTTGATAAGGTGTGCATTTTTTGCACGTCACCGCCAGTTGTAAACCAAGTCATTACAATTAATCCAGCTTGCGACCTCTAAATTAAGCATATTACCGTAGACGTTATTATATCCGTTTAGATATTCAATCGGCTTATTTTAACTTTTCTTTTCTTGCAGCTAGCTCTGTCCATTCTGCATCTGTCACCTAAGACGCCAATTATTCTCTATCAAAAGGGGTTGGCTGTCTTCTACCATCCAGAGGTATAGTTGTGTCATCAAAATTTTTGTTGATGACAGCTTTAAAAGCCTTACAATTTGCAAGCATGGAAAAGAACTTGAGCAAGCGGATATTGAATGCTTTCGTGATTACATTGGTATTTACTCTAGGCTAAAGGAAAGGCAGTTGAGTGGGCGACGGCAGCGACGGACCGGTTGGATCTTGGTGACCGTAACCTAGGTATTTGCGTTGAAGACTTTAGAAAGGACAGCTTGGACTCCGGTGCAGATCACTTTGCAGTCGTGCGACTCTTTTCTCTCAAAGATCAACGCCAGCGCGACTGGAAGCCCCACTTTGATAAACTTTTACACTCAACCACTGAATCGTTGTTCACATAACTGCTTCCACCCATCGGAAATACTATTTTTTTATCCCAAACAATGCATTTCTTTCTTTACGGAGGCAATTGCGCTGCTCGAATGGTGTTAGCCCAGAGACAGGAAGCCCATCGGAATTGTGATTAGTTTATTAGATATTGAACAGCTGAAGTTATGACTTCAATTAAACCGTTCAGTTGGAGTGGATGATTTGTTTATTGCACAATCGTTACATGCTGAAAAGCCGTGTTGATTCAGCTGAGCAGCTTCAATCACCCCGACTACATGAGTGCTGTGCTAGCACGCCGCACAATTCAATGGCCTTGTGGTCTAGCGAAAAATAATTTTGTATAACATGCAATCAGTTTGCTGTGCATTCCTCGTGTCTGTTCAACATGGGGTCGGTTTCTGCTCCAGCTGGGCCAAGTCATGCCCCTTCGAGCAAGAATATCCAAACAGTGCCCTGCAACGCTGTGATTTTCCTTCCATTAAGTCACTGAGAGAGTACGTCAAATAATTGTGTAATCAAACCGTTCCCCATAAGGTCGCTTTCCTATAGGCCAAGAAAAAACTTTCACTTATTGAAAATTACATGAAGCTGCTAATTTCCTCACGAGTGACCTATACTTTTCCATATTCCTCAGGCCAAAGATTACTATTTGGATCGATACGAAGTGTTTGCACTTTTGCAGTACTAGACCTCAAAGGAGTGAAAACGGGTGTCAAGAGTATACAGAAGAAAGTATAATCGAAACAAATATACAGATCCAAATAGAATGTAGTGTGCTTGCGGGCACATATATCACAGTGCTACCTGGCAAAGAGCGTTTAGAGGGTAGGTGCCTGTTAATGTGAGTGGCCGAAAGAGATGAGAACAGGCACGCAGCTGCCAAGGACGAAGGCGATCGACTCTACGGGCCTGAAGGTTGTACTGCTTTGGTGGCGATGGTATGAGCTTCCATTGAGGGAACTCGAGGAAGAGGGATTCTCTGTGTTCAGATGGGGCAAAATGTGCGCCGTGGCGACGTAGAGGAAGGTCCCACCAGACAGCAACAGTGCAAACCCTGTGCCCGTGGACGAGGTGCTGACTACTCCCACTGATAGGGCCTTGGCAGGTCGGAAGGTTGGTAAAACAACACATCGTTGAAATTGCAGATTTGACGCATTAAGTTGCGAATTTTAAATGATTTAGCAGGTTTAGCTGCGATTAGCAGAACGTAAGCATAATGCAATAAAGCAGAAGAAAGGAGGATCGTCATCCTAGCCGCCACACCAGAAGAGCCGTTGGGTAGATGGAAACGAGAGGAGAGTGCAGTAGAGGCTGCGCCCTAGGCGGTGTGAAGCACAGTCTGACAGCAGGCGAGGAAACAGTACGGCTGTGCATTCATGCTTCGCCTTTTAGCACAATGCTTTGTTAGCACGAACAAAACCAACAAGCACAACCTTAATGTATTTCATTCATTTTCACTATGCTTATGACTTAAGCGTATGTAGACGCAATGATTCATTCTGTGTTGAGAATTTTCCAACACATTGCCCAAATCCCTCATAAGATTAAGTGGAAGTAAAACTCAATGAAAGCACAAGTGAAATGCCGGGCCGATGAAAGAAAATTAACCTGCCTGCTGATCAGCAATATAGGCGCTAGCGCTGACGACCAGGTGGGTGAGAAGAGCGCCCACAGGAGAGGCAAGGGCAAATACAAAGAGGTACGCCTTGACTCTATTCCGAGGCAGACCCTCATGAACCAGGAAGGACACGAAGCCAAACGCCGCTGGCGCCTGAAAGTATATTAACTGGATTAGTGCAACGTGTCCAGCGTTTAATCACCCTCTTCTGCCCTCGAAGATTGTAAATCCAGGGCATTTAAAGGCGGGAATAGATGTTAACGCGTGAACCAAAGGCGACTTTGCAGTGACTTGGGGTGAGCGATTTGAGGTCTCACACAAACCTAATCTAGTTGCGACCCCTAGAGTCAGGATCGTAAATCACGGAAAATAAAAGCATGTAGCCAGATTAGCGAATGCGGTGGGGCGCCAACTAGGACCATGTTACTCCAGCAGTTTATACAAAGACTTCGAACAAACCCACTAAACAGAGAATTGATTGTTTAGTGAGGCATCGCACTAATTGTCACCAAAGCTTTACGCGACTGAATTATAGTACGAAAGGCGCCGTGTAATCCGCGCATATTTTTAGAGGGTCATGATAGAGTTACCGCCACTACGCTCCAAGTGAACCAGATATGTGCAATGAACATCACGGAAAGGAGGCAGAGCAGCCGACCAACCTTGTGCAGCATGATGGCGATGAAGAGAATGAGAGTGAGGTCAAGGGTGAGCCCGAAGGCGGCGCCAATGGCCAATCCGTCCGCGAGAGAATGCACCACCAAGCCTAGCGTGGTCGTTTTGGCGCTGTGCTCTGCCGCCGCTAAAGCAGCTGCCGAGGGTGAAGACGACGAAATTGATGGAGGCGACGAGCCCCCTCCCTCTCCGTCCGAAGTAGTGGCTATGTAGTAAAAAAGATATTTAGTCCTGGGTTTTATCAATACGATAGTGCTCCTCTTCCGTCAATGCCTAAAGCCGCCCAGCTCCTCTGCACGCCGCTAGTATACATTACTAACACTTATTCAGGGATCACTTCGCACTGCAGATACAAAAAACACCTCTTCTTGACTAGCACTGAAAAGGCGAATGAGACCATCTTCACACCAATTTCTATTTAAGTTATCCGTTCCATCACCGTTAAAGAAAACATTACCAGAAAAAATAACTCCGGTTTGAACCTTTAAAACAAAGTTCTACCGTATCTTCCTAAGTAAATAACAAATCTAGGAGCTAAGTATCTCGGTCTTGTGTTCCCGAAGGTTAAAATGTAAAACGACAATGTTGCATAAGGGTAGAAGCTTACGTGAAAGCAAGTCATTAGATCGCCTCTGGCAACAGAAGCAGCGGAAAGCAGAGAAAAGAGGGCGAACACAGGCTTCGTTGCCCAGATGATCTACCAAGAACATGAGCACGAAACCCATAGTGAGAGCTAATCCGATGAGGCCGTGGTTTTTGCTCATTATCGGTGCCGCCGCCTCTACCCTGTTTACAACAGGCGGTAGCGCAACAGGTTCCACATCTGGCAGTGGGGCATTCTGCTTTACTTCTTCCAAATGATTCAGATGACGTGCCTCGAGGCCATGGACTTCGTGCACATTATCGTGATCCACCTAATATATGAAGGAGGCATGTTAAAGGCAAGTCATACTACCATGAGTACTTTCGTGTTTTCCAGTTTACTTTACACCACGAAATAACAGTGGACAGCAAAATACATTGATTTGGCCGCAGAACATCTTCAGCCTATTAGGAACGTCGAAAACTGAAAGGTGGTTGCATGCTACCACTTGATGGCAATTACACGGCTAAAGGATGAGGACATTCCAAACTAATTTGGGTATTTAAGTGTGAGGGTGAACCAAAGGATCAAAACTGTGCTTATCAAAAAAGTAAAAAATAAGAAAACCATTGACACAAAGGGAGTGTAAGCTTCTCAATCATAATATTGAGGAATTGAAAAAAGCACATACTTCAGGGAGTCAAGATCCACATCAGCGACGCAAAACAATCACTTGCGCGCCTAATGCCAGCAAGAAACTCATCATATGCAATCAATGGGTGTGATCTTGTCTACAAATGCCTCGGCAATGACATGATAAATTCCTGTGCTTTTACAAATAAGAATAACCGTCATCTATACCTGTAATATGAAGGTAATACGGTATAATAGAGTAGGTTAAGCTCTATAAAATAGTCGCAATTGTTTGAGACGACCCAGCACTCGAAACCCAGGGGCCATAATCCTTTGATCGCATGGAGTAAAAAAGGTAGCCACACTTTTGCGTTTATCCATATATGCATATACATATTCGAGCTGAAATAGTGCTGTACGAGGCGATACTATGCGAGATCCTTACGTGTATCTGCTGTTGGGCAGTGTAGATGGTAGCAACGCCCTCAGGTATGATGATGGCCAAAGCGGAGCCCACAAGAAGTCCCGCACCGAAAATCGTAACCAGCCGCAAATTGTGCTACAGTTAGGAAACGCTTGGGTATCAGACATCGGCCGTATTAATACCCCAACTGTTAACCCAGAGGAGGTTGAATGACCAAAAGCCAAGTTCGTATTTGTAGCAACTAGTCTTAATTTTGCTGCTTTCAACTGTTCTGGTTTATCACGCTGTAACGTCCCAAAAGCAATCAGGAATAAACCAAAACCATAGCAGGCACCATGTCAGAAGTGGTGTGGGAACAATTAATACACAATGTGCGAAGGTAAAATAATGAAAGCAATGAAGTCATGACCACACATTAACAGCTATACGAATAAGGACAACAGTCGAAACAATATTCACCGACTTGAATGATGGACACCTAAATGCAGCCAAAGCGGGTGAATAGTTGAAGGGTAGTGAAATGTAACGAGATTAGACAATAACTTCGTCATGCTCAACTCACGGGTGAATAGCTGAAGGCTAGCGGAATACAACCCGCAGCATAGCAACCCACAAACATTAGAACGCACAAAAATACTAATGCCAACATTTATGGCTGACAACTTCGGAATGCACCGCAGGTCAATGCTAGCTGCTGGAGCTGAGAACCAATAAACGGACTACAAATCCCACGTTCACAGGAGTAATATTGAACCAACTTCTATTAAAGAAGCCACACGAAATTACTCGTTACCGTTGGCTTTCACTAGATTATACTAATAAACTGCGAAAATTGTTCGTTTACGCAAAAAGTACAGTCGTATGGCCAACAAAAAGTGGCTACGCAGCAGCAATTTAGTGTTTTTTAACGAGTTCTTTGAGCGAATAATACTTTATTATGCACAGTTTTAAAAACATTGACACAGAAAAATCAACAAAAATACGCCGAAAATTGTGTTCCAAAGTGATGGGTTATCCATTGAATCTAAGCAATTCTATAGTATTTCCTTGATGTGTTTAGCTACCGTGCGCATTATTTTGCTCCCAATCTCTGCGTGCTCCCCCAGCCAAAATACGAATTCTCCAACTCTTTTGTTCTTCCGTTACATGTAATCCCCTGCAAAACATCAGCTTGCCACATCTCCTCTACGGGCATCATGACGCTCAGGCTTAATATTTTTGATACAGACCACCGGCTTTAGCAAAGTGTTCACTGTAAAATGGCATTGCTCACCCTGTCGTTCGGCCGGCAGCTTGAATTGCATTTTCAGTGCACACGTTTTTAGAATTATCAGTATAGCTAGGGGAACTCACACTTCAACCTCAACTTTAGCTTACCTCTTTGTACTGATTTTTTCCATTGATAATTTAGATTAAAAGAATTCGCTCACTTATGGAAATATTTAATGCAAATATTACGCATGTCATGCATTCTCGCTTTAACTCATTTTAGTGCCTAAGCAAAGTTCGATGAATTTTTTTAAACTAAGCGGACCTTAAAAATTATACGTCGTTGAGCTGCCTTGATTTCTACTGGTCTAGAATCGTGCCAACATAGCCTATTTGTAGTTTTAGCGAATGTCTAAAAAGAGTGAAGATGTTTTGTTAATGGTTAAGCATGTCCGTCACAAGAAGGTTGATGGGACCTTATACGTTAACTCTGGAAGAATAGCCTGGAGGAACCAAACGTCTGATTCGTTTCGAATCAGTGCGGCTTTCGAGGACATTCGGTTGCAGCGCGTCAGCTTAGACAACAAGGAAAAGGTTCAGCTACAGTTGTTAATGCACAGCGGTGAATCATTTACCTTTCACTTTGCCGATACAACTGGTCGTGAAAAACAATTAGAAATGCGCAACAAAGTAAAGGAAATGCTGCAGCTTATGCTTCCGAAGTTTAAAGATAAGGTAACTTTCGCTGTTAGTGGCCTCGACGTTGTGGCATTTTGCTTAAACATTTCATATTGTGCCTAAGGCATGTATGTACCTTCGATGGTCTTGTTTTCGCGTAAACTAAGTTGACGCTTTGTTGTGTTGCTCAGCATTTGACGTAATCGAATTGCGTCATGCAGTTATCCATACTTCTACCCCCCTCTTTAAACAGGCTCACTCCGAGTTGAACGAAAAATTCCGCATTTTGGAGTCGAATCCTCACCTGCTGTCCCTCTATAAGGAGCTGGTAGTTACTGGCATACTGAGTTCTGAGGAGTTTTGGGCTCGACCGGAATTTTCGCAGGCTAAGTCTGTGGGTTCAGCAGCTCCTCTGTTAGCAGGAACGAAGGATGGGACTGCACCATCTCAGTGGGTGTCACGTTCGGGTATAGCGCTCAACTTAATCCAGGAACGTACCCAGATTGCCGGAGTTCCCAGCTGTTTGCTGAGTGACATCAAACCGGAAATGGATGGTACGAATAGTATCAAGTACAACCTCACCAAAGAGATAATCGATGCCATCTTTCGAGCTTATCCCGCTGTTCGGCAGCGACATCGAGACCTTGTTCCTGATAAACTCTCCGAAGCAGACTTTTGGAACAAATTCTTCCAATCACACTACTACCATCGGTATGTTATCACACTTCATAGCTACCTACACCTGCTACGGTTTGCTTATTTGCCGTACATGTGCTTTGTGATGTCACGTATTTTTGTTACGTTTGAATGGCAAGGGACAACATTTAGGTCTTGCTTGGATTATTCTGCTCACTACGGCGTTTATATGTGGTTGTTTTAGAGATCGAGGAATTATCAATCAAGATGATGTGTTTAGTGAGTGTGATGGATTGGATGAAAAAATCCTGCGACAAGAGTTACTCAGATGCAAAAAAATGCGCTTGACGAGTCATCTAGATGTTGGCGATCTCGAAGATCATTCAATAGGTGAAGGCTACGGTGTTGAGCCTCCCTCTCCTCCTCCTAATTCCACCTCCAATACAAAACAAAAAGTAGACACAAATCAACTCCTGCTTCGTCGCTTCAATAAGCACTCAATTCTGATTATGCGAGCTCTTGCCAAGTACTCAGCTGGAACAGCGTCTACTGCTGCTACCAATGAATCCGCTTACAAGGATCTTGCAGCATCTGGCAGCCTCAAAAGGCGATTTTATGAATCCGAGGCCCGCAAAGACTCCAAAACTTCAAAGTTGGAGCTTGAGCTCGCCGTTACCAAAGATTACTTTCAAAGTCCGTCGTCAGTCATGCAATCAACGGCCTCCTCTCTCACCCAAAGTCAGGCTCGTCAAGCCTTGGCAGCTTGTCGTGCCTCTCTTGCTGTGCCAAATCGCGGTGGTCGTTTGCTGTTTAACAACAGCGACGTCCAGCTGGCCATCGCAGATGTCTCAGCCGGTGGCTGTCTCATGGCCGGCGGAAAGTCGGCAACTGGTGAGAAAACCGGCACGCCCTCCTCTGTGCTGCTTTTACTTTCCCCGGAGCAATCAAAGGAGCTGAGTATGCTCTACTCAGCTGTAGGTGAACTCCTACGTCACTTTTGGGTTTGTCTTCCCACGACTACCGTCGCAATGGCGGAGAAGATTGTTCGCATTCATGAGAGTTTGGGTCGCTTTGAGACGACAAAATTGACACCCTTTATCGAATCGGTTGAGTCAACACTTTCCAGTGCTGGTGTTCGAGGCAATGGAGGCAACGTGAATGGTGTCTACAGGTGTCGCGTCACTGCGCATTTAGAATCACTAATTAATGCCGCCAAAGATAAATTTAAAGAGTGGCATGCAGGCCAACAAAGGCTAAGCAATAGTCAATAAGATTCGTACAGGGAATGGTTGTATTAAGAAACTGTATTTTTGAAGAGATTTATTTGAGTGCCTTACATTTGTTGCTAACTCGGGAAATGATAGGCCGGGTTTTCCGCTCGTTCGAGATCCTATGAATGTATCTTAGGCAGTGAGTTTGGAGTGTATGGTACCATGTTTATTGCGCCAGCTCTAAATAATCTGATCTACTGATTATTTAAGGTTTATGCTTTAAAAATAACATTCTTGGGTGGGGAGGGTTTGAGGTATTTTCCTCTATTGGGAGCTTGTGGCAGCAGAAACAGAAGGTAGAATTAGTCATTTAGACTGAAACACTGGGTGGAGGTCAATTTGGGCGGTGATGTGGAGGGATGGAGCATGTCACTAGATAGTGGTACGATAATTCTGACCAGTCAGATAGCAACCACCGGAAGAGTTACTGGCGCGGATGGACACCTCGCTTGAAACAGCTAATCAAGCATTCTTTCTCGACTAGTGACAAACAGGAGTGTCGTTAACAGTGGTGGGAAATGTGTACTTAGGAATGCTCAGTAGTAACTTGACACTGCATGTATGAATCCGGATTTCATCGGAAGACGAGTTTTATGGCGCTAGCTCCCAGCCCTCGTGCAACAATTCACCAGAAATAGTGAATTCCAATTTTTTCTGCTACCAGGGTCGCCACTAATGCGAGAATAAGCAATTATTAATTAACTCAAAGCCTCAGATCCCAGCCTAAACGGTCTCTGAGGCCACCAAATGCGTGTTTGCATTGATTTGAGGTGAATTCACGAAAAACAATTAGATAGCTATTTTTGTGTGACGGTGGTTACAAAGCATTGTTAAATAGTCTTTTAGTAAAATTAAATCCATTCAAACTCCACTGATTAATCCCTCCATGAAAATTTGCCACCATTTGGAAGAGGACAAATTATAAAACACGGCTAAGCTATATGCATGTATTTATGTATATGCAAGTGAATGTTAAAGAAATGGGATGCATTTGTACAAACTTAAGCATACCACGACTTGTCTTTCACAATGCACTACCGGCGTGAAAATGAAGTGGCATGAACTTTGGAGGGAGGGTAAAAGGAGATTAAAACGAAAGAGAGAAAAAATATAATCACAGAGGGTGGTCAAGGTTAATGATTGCATGGACGACATCACAAGTGTGTCCCTTACATTAGGACGCAGCACTTGCCGCTGTTACCAGAACCGCTCTCCTCCACTTTCCTCGAGTCGCTAATTAGGAGGTCGCGCTTCAGCGGCGGTCGAGTGAGGCTGGCACCGGGCTGGAGAGGCGAAGCGATGACTCCAGGAGCTGTACTGACCACGGGCTTTGCGCCGGCGGAGAGGAGAATGTGCGGCGGGCCGCGCCTTTGCGACCAACCCTTCGTTGCTGTGGGCGATTGCTGGGAGCCCACAGAATAGTAGGCATTGTGCAGGTGCACATTCGTCTGGCCCACACCGTTTACTGAAGTCATAGACTGCTGTTGATGAGCCGGTGGCGGTGGCGCTTGGGAAGTTGGCTGAGTTTCGTTAGGGCCGCGGTTGGGTGCAAATGACTCGCCTAACCGTGAAGTGAGGCGCGGACGTAATTGTGGCGACTCAGTGGCTCGCTTTCGACCGAGAGAATCTGCTTTTTGTGAGGATAATCGGGGACCGTCAACCGCAGGGGGGTCCTACAAAATAAATCAGGTTTTTTTGAACTTAAATTAAAAGGACATCGAGAGTTGAGCTTCCACCTAATTCAGACTATCAGGATCGATATGCTGTTTTTCTCCCTGTTCACGGTTAGAATTCTGTACTTCTACAATCTGTTTGTAGGAATTAGGGATTTATTACTAGATTTTTACTATGCAGCATCAGAAAACAGTATCTTCAGAAATTTACATTCTTTAAAATTTTGGGTGCTTTTAAATCTGTGTTTGTTAGTACTTTTCCCTGATACTGGTGGATTGTATTGAGAAAGCTTTTGCCTTCAGTGGACCGTAAGCCATCTTGCATATTTCGATTCCTCTTCTCTTCCAAAGCTACTGTGCTACTTAAACTGCTCCTTAGAAGATGTCTAGCGCAGCACTGCATAAAGTTGCAATAGTGAGTTAACAAGTTCCTGGCCAAAGCGTTACTACTAGGCGTTGTTCCACCAACTGAAAAGACTTGCGTGCCGAAACTGAGATTGTCTACCAGTAAAGGCATCATGGAAACAAGTAAGAGAGGAAACAGTCTCCCTTCTATCCTTCTCCTATCAAAGGCAATTCTTAATTATCGCTGAATTTACGCTCCACTACCAAAAGTGACTTTTGCTACGGTACTTATTTTGCTTAACTTCTTGCTTCTACTAGTTTGAACTAAAGAAGCCTCCACCTAAAGCCCGCAGTTCTTAAATTTTGAAAGGAAAATGAAGTGAAGATAGCTTAGAAGATTTTGGCATTTCTGCCTATAACTAAATACCACATTTTGGTATTTTGAGGTATGCTTAATTTTACCTAAAATGCACAACACACGAAAGAACAAAAACTCAAACATGAAGCCACGCAATGTGCTATGTGTGGGAATTTATTTAAGCCTTAGTAACCGATTTTTTTCCTCAATGTATTAAAATTTTGTGTTGTTGGAAATATCGTGATTTAAAATATGTAACTCAAAAGTAATCAGCCTGTGGGAAGTCCCGAAAATTCAGTGCTTGCTTTCGAAAACAATACCATCACTATTTCTAGTAGTTGCAACGACTGCAAAAAGTTCCTAGCTTATGGTCAGCTTTTGTCGTGATTTGCTTTTGAAGTTGCATAAAAATTGGTCATTTACCCACAGCCACCTCCTTTTTGAGAGGGTGTAAGGCATACCAATTTTTAACGAGCTAAAAACCAACAGACAGGCGTAGCGAATTTAGAGAGAGCAAATTTAATCCAACTTCTCAACTATATGAGATTTTCAGAGACGCCTTACAAGCATCCCATCATCATCCCAAGTCAGATCCATCAAGATTAAATTCCAGGTATTCGAGCGAACATCAGCACTCACCAAGCTTCTTGTGTAGTGTGAATTTGCTCAGAAACCACCAGGATTACCAGAAATGTCGGTAAAAAGCATAGTAATGACGAAAGATTTGCATTTATCAGGATAGTAGAAGGTTCGACTAAACCTTTTACGTTATATGATGAGCCCGTATTCGGTAGTGGTGGCATTTCACTCAGAAGCAAATACGCCAAGCTGCCTCCCTACAGGGTGTGGGGTAGCAACACATCAGACACGGGCAACTAACTGTCAGCGCTTATTAATAATGCGAATAATAAGTTCTACTACAAAACAAAACGCACTCACCAATTCTTAAGCTAGTAAGATATCAAGTCGCAAACAGTAAACAATGAAGCTGGTCAAGCACTTTTTTCACTGTAATTTATATTTGCTTGAGAGCGCCTTTTAAGCAGCAAGTGAATGGTGTAAGTCAGCCATGTGATTGAATGGATACCGTCGACCTTTGGGGGGGGCCGAACCCCAATCCTCTTTAAATCCCTAAATTTTCGTCATGCTTCCCGAACAAAGGATTTCCTCCTCTGCCTACTCTCTCCGTTCCAAGGGCATAAAACCATCGGTGGAGGATAGAAGTACGGAATCTGGTACACCAGTGACAGCATCGGAGGACCATTTCCTTTCAAAGTCGAAATTAAATTTTGGGAAGCAGACCATCTGTACTCAGCGCTAAAAAACACACCAGATCCCAAGCGTTCTTCCTTAGAACCCATTTTGGGGTGCAGTAAATGGCGGAATCACCGCAGATACCGACTTTTAAGAATGTTGCAATATCATGACCCAACTTGTCGCATCTTGGGAAGAATAGCCGCCAGCACAAAATTTAATCTCGAGTTGACAGAAATTAAAGTAACTGACAAAACACAAATTCCATGGCTCACTTACAACCAAGGTCGAAGGATGGGTAATCGCCTAGTTTAGGCACGGAGTCGATCCGTACGCCACGGTCAAGAACCTCTGGAGCATAAATGTTAGCTTCTTCAGTGAGTTTGCAAGGTTTGAAGTGAAGAAAAAACATCAGAAGTTAGCTAAAACTCCACGTTACAACAACTCTAACGGTCGACCAAACCCAACACCTTTTTGCCAATCAGATAATTTCAAATACTAAGAAAATCCCAGGAGTTCAATTAACAATTGATGATACATATGCGTACACACGCCTACATTAAATACGTTCCAATTCGTCTGTATAACAGCTGACAATGCGGTATTACTGCCCCAAAGCAGGATTTATTAATGTGCTTACAAAATGGCTTTTGCTTGGGAGAGTATTGGAAGGCCTCGAGCGCACATTTGATGGCAAGGAGTTGACGGGCTGCGTCACCCATTTCCGGTGGGCATCAGAAGGAGGATGAGGATCCTCAGGGGGATTGCTCTTGAGCACAATATTGCCTCCATTGGAGTCGTCAACAGCAGTCATCCAAACTGGCGTCTTCACGACCTCTTCCACAGAATCGCCATCAGCCGTAGGCACGACCAGAGAGCAAGTCTCTGCTTCCTGACGCGCCTCTTTCCACGACAATTTCGCCTTGTCTCGCATGCTCGTACGTCGTATAGAGGAACTGAAGGATAGACAGTTAATTATCTTAAGCACATCAGGCTTGTAAAAAGGTTTTCTAAAACACCGCAGCCAAGAGAGAGGCTGTCGCACACACCTTAATAGCGTGGCCAGTTGCGAAACCATTAGGTAACTGTAATTTAAAGGCGGTAGATATAGGGGTGTGTAATCGTCATAACAGCTCTGGAATATCGAAACAAAATCGCCTTACACATGATTGTCAGGCACAACACATCGACAAAGCCACGTCTTATATTATCCGAACCGCTATAAATTATATGGCAGATGCGACCGACATATGGGTGCCATAATTTCATCATTTTGTGATAAATTCCTCAGTTAGAACTATGAATATAGTGGCGTATATTCTAAAAGCATTATAAAAGGTTTAGACGGTGGCTAGTTGCCATTTGCCATAGCATTACTAGATTTGCCATGTTACAACAGCCGCAACGTTTCCTGAGTAAGAAAAAAACTCTAAGTGGAATCCTGACTAACTTTAAAATTCTATCTAGTCAAAGCATTGAAAACGCTTTAGGAATTTAAGTAAATCAGATTCGAGTATTACAACATGGAAAATGGTCTCGAATTGACTCACTAGAATCATGGAGAACCTGAAACCAACATTTAGGCCCAAGGAATAAAAACAAAATTATTCAACGAATCGGGCACCGCCGGAGATTTAATTTTTTTCCTAACACCTGATCTGCCAACTTTGCTGATGGTATGGTAGACCTGCTACCGACGTTAAATCTGCTGTTCTAGAACTGGGGGAGTTGACTGCTGCAGTACACAGTCTATTGGCTTCAAAATAAGCAAATCTTTTACAGCATGTTTCCACTTCGTTGTCGACCGGAGAAGTTAATTGTAATATTGCTATAAAACTGCTCTGAGGTTGGGAAAAATGTTTTGGTCGTGCTAAGAGTACTAAGCCAGAAACGAATACTAATTGACATCAATCTGTATGGTAAAGAAATTACCCAGCCTAGTCCAAATCCAAACATACTAGCTATTCCCCATCAACCAGTGGAAAATCAGTCCGCAAACAGAAGCTGAAAAGGAAGGAACACAAAACAATTACCACTGAAAAGCATTAACAATTCAACGAAAGCAATGGTACTTAAGAGCCTCGAGAGTTTGTCAGTTTCGAGGAAGCGCTCAATCGAACCTGCATGCAATGGAAAGGCCAGAGGCCAAGAACCATGTACGATTCGTAAAAACATCGTCGTTAGAGAACGTTTAGCACTATAGCAAGAAGTTTTTCCCCGAGATTGCGACCGCAACGCGACTGAAGTGAATATACTTTACCCAAATTTGCAGTTACTTGGGAAGTAGGGAGGTGAGCTATCATACAATGGAAAAGGTGGTCCCTTTCTATCAAAGCACAAAATAGAGCGCTTAGTGAGTTCGATTTCAAAATTTGAATTTATCCCCAATCCAGGGCACCCTGTCAATTATGTGGAATAATTGTTTATTTAAAAAAACTTTTGCTGAAAAATAGTGGGAAAACTAAATTGAATGTGTTGTAAACAGCATGAGCATCAAAACTGATCTGTTGTGAAATGGCGATCTCTGTGGCCCAACACCGAACACTGCAAGGAGCTATGCAACGACATTTAGAAAGATCTGAGAATGAGCAGGTCTTTGGAGAAGATCTTTTAAAATGTTTGCAATCTTATTAGAGTATTTACACATCCCTTGAAATATTTATTGCAGCTCCATGTTTCGGCTTAAAATCCCAACATGGTGCATTTAATTGGCCAACAAATGTTCCCCGTCTATTGCTTATTTGAGCTTGCCTTCGCGGATTACTGCTTCGACGTCGGCTGAGTCCACTGCGGTTCCTGTTGTTAAGGTCATTGTTGCCATTGGATGCATTGATTTGATTTTGGATTAAGTGGAATGATTGCCAGCGTTTCAATTCTTCCCTCAGTAGCACTAGACGCTCATGCAGCTTCTCGTCCTCGCAGATGTCGAACACCGTCTCTCCGCCATTCACCGTCGGTGTGTCCAATTTGGCACCGAAGTTGGTCAACATCTCTATCACCTCATACTAAACGATTAAATAACGGTGCTTGCCTATGAGAATGCATATAACCTTCATATAGCACGTTATGCCAAAAGACAGGGTAAACGCTACATGCATGATGGACATAAGATTGGGCTAGAATAACGTAATTAAACTTCAAGCTCGGTAGTCTTAGTAAACTAATGCGTAAAAATTTCCTTTTAGATAAGGAATCTATAGGATCATATGTATTATTTTATTTGAGCATGCGCATTCATGGCAGCTTATTGGCTCTTATCATTTTGAAGTATCGTAGACAAACCAACTGCGGAAGGATTGCTTTCGGGTACTGAGGGATAGTCTCAAACAGATGCGTCCTATCTTACCCCAGATAAAAAAATTTGGAATAAAGACAAACGTGCTCGTGCTTCGTTGGAAGGAGGTAAATACTAAGGTGGAAAGAGGAAGGAAAAGATGAGTATCTTACCTGTCCCCAACAAGCGGCCACATGAATGGCCATCCACCCATCTCGGTCGGGCAAATCAATGTTCGCTCCGTGCTGAAGGAGGAAGCCAACTACGTCCAAGTAGCCACATGCCGCCGCGATGTGCAACTACAAATGCAACTTTACCATTGTCTTTTACATCACCAAATGGCTTAATTCACTCCATTACATACCTCAACGAGATTTAGTGCAATCGCTCATTTCGACCAGAATTTTATTTATGACTGGCCAGTTTCATAGAGTGAACTTGTTTCTCAGAGTGAATGCATCAAAGCTAGACCCCAAAAATTACCTAGGGAAATGTTTAACCGCTCTTAAAAACATGTATAACGTTGCGAAAACTATGAGTAGCAGGAGCATGAAAGCGTTTTAGGTGTTATCTTGAAATGCCAAAACAGCGCTGCTCGCATTGTGCTACTAGTGAAGGCTGATTAAGCTGCGTGAAATCATAAAAATTGGCGTAAAAAAAGCAGTTTTTTGATTTCAATAAGTTGAGTACCTTAAACATAGAAGTGCGGGGGCGTTTTTCGTTAAATCTCTGTGCCACTTTGCGTGACAAGAGCGCATTCAGATTTTTGAAAAATGATATCAATTTATTCCAGAGACAAAAAACCATCATTTTGTAATTAATACTTAAAGTCGTACGATAATATGATGCATTTGAAACATTCAGTTAAAAGGAACTAGGTAAAACGAAAGACGATGGCTAAAAAAGCTCACAGGAGCTGCGCCTTGACTGTCAAGTTGATTTAGGTCACCGGAGGTTTTAACCAAATGCTCCATTGCCGCAAGCATTTCGCGCTCGGGTACACGGCGTTTCTCGTCGATGTCCTCTTGGGTTATGCCTACGTATAAAAATATGACAGCTTAAGAAACCCACTAAATATACAGACCATCTAAGTGGTCTCTAGGGTGTGGTACGCGTTTGTAGATGAAATTCCGATCTACAATGCATTATATGTGTTAATACAGTGGCGTGATGTAAAACTTGGCAGCGTATTGAATGACTAGCAAATGTCCGGATGTAGGCTGAAGCAGGAAACGAAATTGCTTAAGTAGCTTGAAAATGGCCTCCCACTCCCTTGCGCTTAGCCAGTACTTTTGAGGACAGTTCCCAACGAGGAAATAGGTTGGACGAAATAAATAAAAACACGCATAGCTTTGGGGAAGAACATTTTTGGTTGGATAAAAAATAGTCACCCAATTCTGTGAGCTTTCTTTTTTGATTAAACAATTGAGCCTTACCTGTGTAAATGTATAAAGAAAAAGAAACAATTTTTATTCTCAACAGTGATACCACTAATGTTAGCCTGGAAGTATGCCACTCTTCAGAAGTGCGTATTACCTCTGCTTGCCATCTCGCTTTCGATGAGATCGAGGGTGGTGTCGTCTTCACAAATGTCGTAGGGCATATTCCCATCAGCATTTACTGCGAGGAGGTCGGCACCGCTTAAAGAAAACGCGAAGCAACAAGTTATTTAATCCTAATTGTATAATCCGAAAGGAGAGCTCAACTACTGTTAGTTAGTGCTTGCATCTAGCTCAATTGGTAAGTCAGGCAGAAGATGGTGAACAAGTGGTTTAATGTGTCATACCATTTTTACTTTTATAAAAGGTATAAGGCCCTTAAGTACACCTGGCGCAGAATAAGCTGAACGCTGTGCCAGGCATTGAAGCGAGTTTCGCCCTCACCGGCAAGGTTTGGGTGCGCGATACCTTGACATTGTAAGCACCTCCTCAGCTACTGCACACACAGGTACACTTCACTGAGAACACTGTGCAAAGGGGAGTATTTCTATTGTTTCCGAGCTTGAATGCAATTTGTGGTTCCATTAATCTCGTACAGCCGCATAAATGTTTACGAAATAACGCAATCCGCCACACCTTGGAGTCATCTGTCGCTGGCGTCTCAGATTGCACGATGTTGGTGCAATAAGAAAAAGCGTGTTACGTTTCCGACACGCCTACTTCTGCACAGCCATTTTACGTATCTTCCAAATGACCAATTTCTGTGCCTCTGATGTGTCAGAATGTGTAACGTTCTATGTCCTTTTCATTAAACTCAAGGAAATTATTTAATGTACGAATGCAGGAGAAAGCTCAATCTTAACTGACGTTCAACGAAAGAAAAACAACCAGTAAATTCGGCCACTAACTGGTTTACACTCAATTCAAAGCGACACTGGTAATTTTGACAATGACGATAGTTACTGTTGAACAATGCATTCATCTAAGCCGACTCAAAATAGTGGCCAGTTCACTTTCAAGCTCCCCTTGGGCAGAAAAACCGCTGTCAAACCTTGCGGTAAGAATGTGCTGCTGTTGGAGAGCAGAGAGAGATTGTCTACTGAGCGAACTTGCACTTTCCTTAATCACAAGAATTCGGTCCAAATTGAAATAATAGTAGCACGTTTCCAATTTCAGGTTGGTTGAAGTTACGCCCGTTTTAAAGCATTACTCAGTCTACTCACAGCAGGAATGGAAGCAAAATGAGATTTATGCAGTTTCGAAAATGTCCCAGGGTTTTATGGTCAAATTCGTTTGTCGGTATCTTGAAGAGAACAAAAATTGCGACAGATGGGCAATGCAATTTCGTGCCTGGAGAATTTACTTCCCAAAAGAAAATTGCACATATAAGCATTGAAAAATGTAGAAAAAAACATTCCATTTTCTGTAAGTCTACTTTTGAGTCACGAAGCAATTATGCATGGCAACGGCAAATCATCCTTATTTGTGTTGTATCCGCTCCGCTGACCTGTGAGGACGGAGGAGGGAAGAGGTGAGGCACAATGCGTCACATCTGTTTGTGGCCGCACAGTTGTACTGCCTTCTGCCGTCTAATTGTGCACCTTTGGACTTGGAGGCATTCCATTCAACCCCTACTGCCTTCCACTATTCCATGATTGTGGTCATAAAACACTACTAAAAGCATATTTAAAAAATAAGGTCTATTTAGCTTGCTAAAGTCCCATTTGCCTTAATTTGGGATAAAATTTAAAGAGTCTCCTTGAATTCTGAAAAGATTAGGCGATACCCGATTCATAGAGCTTGGTTAATTTTGTTAAGAAATTAAAGTCGAATAAGAAACCTGGTGTGAAGTAGAAATGGCGCAAACCTAAAGGGGTTGAAAAGATATTTGACCATTCTAAGGAGCTAGCACAACCCTAAGAAACTCAACCACCTTACCGGTCTTATCCGTGTTGTTTATTTCCTTCTATACTACGCGATTACTCTAGCAACATCACAAAGTAACTCGTGTTTGTCAACAAGATTGTGATCACTGATAAGTTTGCAGGTGTCTCCGCGGTTCACCACGCCGTCGAATTGGTGTCCACACTAACCTGAATTTTCACAATACTTATCACATGCATCTGAATTCACATGGACCAACATGATGGAAGCGAGCCAGCATTCACATCCACTTTTGATGGTATCTTGCAATGCTAAATTTGTAACAATTTTAACATTCATATATTCACAGTTACGCACTTTATCAAACAGTCTCTTATCCGAACAAATCACTTCAAAAACATCACGACATTTCGAGAATTTGTCCGCCAAAATTCAATTCCCTTGGATGGAGCACATGAATACTCCAAGCCAGATACTTAATCGAACAAAAGTTTAAGCACATTTTTGTGCAAACTTGTGCTTCTCAGTATAATTTTAGCCCTCAATGGCGCAGACAAGGCCAAGAAGACTCTCAAAATGCGTGCACTTCACTGGCATTGGAGCGACGTGTTGAGGACGTGGGGTGGGTGGCGCGAGCTGCAGAACCGACGGCATCACGACTGCTGCGTCGTCACGTGGAGAACGGCTCTGCCGCACAATGCTCGAGCACATGCTGCGTGTGTGAAGCCGTGGTGAGCTGGCAAATCGCCGATTAAACATCACCCTGGTTCCAATGCCCCAGTTGGAGCAAGAGTCGACAACGCCTAGCAGTACAATAGTAGGATGAATTCTGAGTAGTTCGAAAGTCTGACTAACAAAAGTGCGTCACCGCCCTTTTCCTACACGTTAAAGTGGAGAAGGAAAGGATGTGAAAAGAACTCAGGCTAATGTGCCCATGGGACAAAAACTTATTTTTGTTTCTGAATGGCCACGTTGGACATCATCTTTAGTTCAAGTAGTGGAACCCGACGACAAACGCAAGTATGAGGCGACCAAACAATATTGTGCAGTTTTTAAAACAGCAATGAAATAGCAGCAGACAATTTTTTGAAAATATTTTTCGACAAAGTGAAAGGCAATAAGGGAGAATCTCGTATTTGAAATTGATATTGCGCATGTGGTTCACCAATCCCAACACTCGCTTGAAGGAATATCAGGGAAGTATGGGGAACTGAATAGTATCTCTTATCTCAAAGTAAATTTTTTTTCCGGAGACGAACCTTTCACTTTCGAGTTCAAGGATTGTCCACAAGTTCCCTTTTAAGAGCTCTTGCGAATATTCGTTGAGTCCTCCCTGATTGTTCAATAATTATGCAGATGCACTTCGAGTGTGCTAATTTATACAATCAGACCGAGGCCAATCAAAACACCACGCAAGGACGGAACCAACCCAAGCCTCGGCGTTCCAGACAACAGACATGAGCGCGGGGCCTGTGTTAGTCTCGCACATGCCTTACTGTGTTGGAAACCCCGTCTCCCCGAGGTCTTATCACCTGATCGCTCCCGTGGGGACGCCGATGGTGCTCGTGGTCGCAAAGGTGAACACCAGCCACAACGGAATGTCAAATCAGGTTTAAATTCAAATATGAAGTCTTGTTTTCTATAAAATTTAGGACTTCCTTGTGATTAACTAGTACCAACTGCTCCAGAAGAAGATTTCCTTGCACATTAAGTTACAATATTAGCGAGCCAATGGATCTCGATAAATTCTGTGGTCTTCATGGTCCACCAAACACACAAAGCATAATCTATTGAAGTTTAATTACCTGCTTGGGATTGCAGAGTAGTGAGTGTTGTTCGAGAACGGCCAATGACACGGTCGCTTGCTTGAAATTGGAGTACAAAAGCCATTTGTTGTCACAACCCAGTCTGCAAGTACCTTCTCCTCGAAGCGCACTCTTTGATGTGAAGGTGATTAAAAACCCACTGACAACCCTTAAAGCCAACATTGCCATTTATTAACGCATGCAAGACTCATTGGCTTGGGTTCTGAGACTTTTACTTTCCAGTTGACGTGACTGTGAACGAATTCTCAACATCGAAACTCAGTTCCTCACAAAGTTGATTCCTCGAGTGATCAATCATCAGGACAATCAATCAAGTTGTACAAATTATTACCAGGCCCTCTCCAATCACTTTACAAATGCTACGAACAGCTTTTGTTTGGCCTTGGGACGGAGTTAACCTCAATTCGTAAAGCTAACAGATTTGGATCACATCCATTACATCCAGGCGACTTAGAAGCATGGAAAAGGAAGAATACTAGCAGACAATTGCATATTCATGCTTAAAAATACGTATGAACAACTGTTTACCCTAAAAAAGCACAGGAATCAACTTTTCAGCCACCTAATTGTTAATTAATTTCTAGGCGGCAGTTCGGAGTCTAAAGCGACCAAATTAATGGGCGGTTGAGCGTGACCCAAATCTGCCCTGGAGACGTACAATGGATACATACCTCACGCAACATTTTATGTCAGCAGAGGAAATACGGATCGAATCCGGTCACAGTGCACACGTTCGTAATTTCATCACTTTCCAATCTTATGCAATTATGCAACGGAGTAAGTCCCACAATCAATTACATGAATGCCAATTATGGCCGAAAAGAAGGGACGTTCTGTGAGTAATTTTGTAATGGAATTTCGTGATTGGAGCGTTAGTGCTATTTTGAAACCTGCGGTTACCATCATCAATTGTGAATAGTGCAGCGTCGGAGACCATTGCCGAATACATGCACTAGAATACAGAATCCACTCTGAGAAGTATTTGATTTAAAGAAAAATGCTAGTTTTTATGCGCTTTTTAAGTGCATCACGCATGCATTTTGATTCGCATTATCACCATGACAAAATTTTAAATGGCTACTCCTTAACTGTCTGATGAAGCTATGAATTTATTCTAGTTGCCTTGGAATAGATTCACACCACATATTTCCCAATACAAATTAGATGCCTGTAAGAGATGGAGTCCATTGCCTCAAATACCTCTATTTATTCCACAAAAAATAGCGCGCTTGTTTTTGAGATAAATCCATTTCTATTCAATGCACATAGTTACTAACACTGTGTGTTGGCGAACCGCTGGGCTGTCGCTGCACGGTGTTATCCACATGAGAAGAGAAACCAGCATGTAGATGTGCAAGCTAACAGGTACCACGTGGCAACAAATTTTCCACTGAGACTAATGACTCAAATTTGTCTCTTCCTCACCACAGCACACATCTCTCGGTCGTAAAAGGCACACACGCTCACCTGATGCTTCCGTGCTATGGAGGAGGCTGCGCTCCTCATACCGCCTGCAGTTTGATTACTGATTGGCCTCTTAAGGCGTCTCGAAAAGCAAAACAAACACCTGTACATTGTAGAGATGGGCATATGCAAGCGGAAATGCGCACTAGTGCCAGAACAATTGAGTTTATGAGAATGATATATCAAGAAGTACGGTGAATGTTAAAGTGAAACTGAAGACTTCACCTTACAATGCTCTGTGTGCTATGCAAGATGCAAGGGACATTCCTCTCATATTAAGGCTTTTAATGAGTTTCGCAATTAAACATGACACTCCGCATCATTACTTTGGCATATCGCAAACGGAAATACATTTGTACAGAACATGGACATTTCTAACTATACATTAATACCCTTTCACACATTTCCATACATACCAAATTTAAAAAATTATCAAGCATTACCATTTGACTAGTTTTAGAAGTTAAAATCAATTCCAAGGTTTCTCGTAAATCTTCGGAGAGTATATTTAAAACGAAGGAACAAATTCAACGACCTTTGTTTCGTTCTCCGGTTCCGGTGTTTAAGCATTGCAACCATTTTCAGTAGAACAACCACTTAGGTGGCACTACGCAGTAACGCCAAGCGCAGCATTCAGTCCAGTGGAAACAGTCAGTAAATTTGTAACCAGAATACATTAATCGGACATGCGACAAAAGCCCTACGCTTGGTCAAAAATTTCGCTACACACCATCGCCATACAGGCAGATTGAACAACGAGGAGTCATCATTCATGGTGATGATGGTTGAAACTTGGAAAAGGAATTCAAATGGAGACACACGGCGACTCACCTGTCGATGAGGAGCTTGCAGAGATCGGCATGACAGCAAGTGGCAGCCGCGTGCAGTGGTGTCCACAGCTCCGTGTCCCGAGCGTTCACGTCCGCTCCAAAACGAATGAGCAGACGACACATCTCCTGGTTGTTGTCGATGCAGCACTGTACCCCAAGCAAATGGCAAATCAGACACCTCTTAATTTTCCGGCGGTGAACCACCGCAAACCTCCAGCAAGCGCAAAATAAGCAGTCAATTTCAGTTTGGTTTAAAATACCTAAATGCTTGGTAAATTTGCTGTCGTCAAAATTTCGACAAAATCGTCAAGTAATCATAGAGACAACATTATAAGAGACTGGTTTTTTATTAATTTATGTAATGAAACTGCAGAATAGATCATGTTCTATACTTATCAAGGCAAATTTTTGTGGGTTGAACTCAAAACCTTGCAATAGGCCAGGATGGATGGTGGGATAAGCTATCTTTTACCATGACTTTATATGGTGTATTTTAAAAATGGTAAAAGGTGATGCATGAGAATAGGTTTCCAACTCGGCAATCGTAAAGTACTTTCTTCGATTTAATTAACTTCACTAATTCGAGAGTGCTTCAGGCCAACACAAAAACCTCGCCAAAAAGTGCTATGCAACGTTGTAGAAGACTATCATCTATTTTGACGTTTTAAATAGCGTAAAACATGATACATTCCTTTCGATGATGAGAAGCTGGAAATAGCTTGGTTCTAACCGAAAGAAATTGGCACAACGAAAACAAATGACAGAAGTAGCAGTTGAAGCAGAGAAAGGGACCGAACGCAACACCTCAGAAGCTGAATTAACATTAGCTTACGCTTCTCACATAGTGACACTTAAGGTCGCCAAAGCCGAATTCACAAACACGAAGAAATGGCCTTGAATTAGGGTGGCGTCGTTCTCACCCTCGCAATAAAAAAGCATGGCCCGTGCATTTGGCTATGCAAACACCAAATTGTCGCCTCTAGCCTGATACTGGACATCGAAAACACCAGAAAATCGAGTAGCAGTTTATGGAGGGAAACGTGATAGTGAAGCCAATGAGGACTATCGCTGTTAAATGGCTGAACCCCCTTGAACCAAGAGGCTGAATTCGCAAAACGCAGTGTCAATTAGCAAGAAGGAAGGTGCATCAACAAAATAAGTGCGCCATTCAATTTTCTTCATTAGGCAAATTTTTGATGATTTTTTGCTCACCTCAACGATCTAGCTTTGGCATTCGCTTTCTGGATTTTATTTAAAGCGTTAACAAACTCCTACTGGATGGTTTAATCGTCAGGAGTTGTTGATGTTCGAGGGTAGGAGGGACAAAAATCCAGAACTTACTAGATGCTTTTAAGTCGGAAGGACATTTACAGCTCAAATCGCTTCTGTTGGCATTAATAATAGTTAAAATTTTGACGCCGTTGAATGAAACTGTCATGCTCAAGCTAAATGGCTTGAAACCACAACAAATAGATGGGCTTAATGACAAACAAAATCAGAAATTGAAGGTAATTTCGTTTTAAAGATTTGTCAATTTTCTCAATTAGCCCAACATATTCCGGAAATTGATAATGGCTGGATTTATTAAGCAACTCCGAGGTTAGAAGCACCTGTAAGCAGGCACATAGCGTACAGTTTGAACAACTTTTCGCTACAGCCCGAGGCGAGTTTCTTGCTTTAATGACGGGGCGATTTATTTCAATCACCGTAAAGCAAAGACTCACAACCCAATCGCAGCTTTGAACCTAGTGCATTTCTCGAGAGGGGTATATCAGTTTTAGCCGACAGTAGACGACGAACAGCCTCCGTAAAACTACCAGACACCACAAAAGTTTAACTTTCACTGCTGCATCAGAACTGTACGGCACCGCGCTAGTCAAGACCTGCTTAGAAGAGAGTTAGCAATCGGATGCATCGTGATTACGAAAATTAACACTCTGCCATAACACGGAGTCCATAAGGTGGAAAGTGTTCGTATTCCTTGATTTCTGCTTGTTTCTTTCCCATACAGCACCCGAGGATGTTGTTCAAACCGTTTGTCATGGATGTTTGATGCAAAGCGGTTGAGTTATTAAATTGCAATCTTCTTTCCCAAAGACTTTTAAAGTTCACATCGAAGGGACAGGAAATGCGGTTTTTTTTAAACTCCGACTGCAAGGTAGCACATTTTGAGAGCGCTGATCCGATCGGGGAAAATCAGCCTGCCAAAAAGGTTGACAACCACAATGGCACTTACGTTGTGTCGAAAAGCGCACTCGTTGGGTTTTGATACCGTTTACCACAGCCATCTCATAAATTGCGGAAATTTTGTAGCAATGAAAATGCTATTTACCATGCAAAATTTTTTGTTCAAGAGCCCTTTTTTTGCGCAGTGAAGCAGTGTTTGGCTTTGCGTTTGTCTCACTTATCCATAAAATGAAGTACTAAACTGTTGTTTTACCCGCCGTACAAAGGCAACAAGGAAAATTCAGAGAGTCAAAAAGAGTGAGGCTAGCACGATAATCTACTCTAGCAACTCCGACAGGAAGCATCCTAGTCTCCTTATAACCGTCTTCACGTTGAGAAGTTTGGCAAAGTAATTCTTTGCCCTGATGATGGAAGTTCACTTTTGTTTTGTCCTAAGCATTTATTAAGAAAATCGACGAAACAATTAGGATTTCTCAATATGAAGGTCTAACCCTCATAAGTGTCAATCTGGTGGCTCACTTTGACACCTATGAGGGTCACTGTGGTCGATTAGCATCACAGGAAATGCGTCGCCTTGTTCTGTGCCATGAACAAAGTCAAAGCAATGCACATCCCATTTCCAACGAATGAACAAAATAAGTGTTTGGATTTGCCTGAAAAATGATAGACCCATAACCTATAACCACAAGGAATCTATATGGTACAAAACTAGTATATTTGAGTGCATAATGCATCAATTGATATAAACCATCACGCATTATTAAGCAATTACACCTTATGCTAAAGTTTCTTAAAAAATGCTATTGTATAAAAATACTTTTGTTGACGAAAATCGTATGCTCTACGGTAAATCGGCGACAAAATACAATTTGGTGGGATATTTAGCTGGAAAAACCACAGAAATTAAAGCTGTCAGGACGTACTGACACAACACGACCACTCATGTAGCCTATGCATCACTTTTAGCAAAATATCACCAGAGGATAAATAATCCTCCATCTGCAAAATATGGCTTAAATATCCTTAGCATTTTTTTGCTCGTACTCGTTGTCGTGCAGAGCTAGCGCTCCAAATCGACGGATCGTATTGGGCTTGACAAAAAATGGACGAAAGAACTGCCCGAGTGGAACTGTGAGGAGAGCGGAAATGTCATCTCAAGTAATTTCAGAAAACGCATAGAGTTTTGCGCTAAAAATGGTTTACAAACACATCCTCTGGAAGGAGGCATTGCGTAATGAAATGTGACTGGCCTCTCCGCTTAATTCATGGGAAACAATGTTGAGTTTCCCATAACTTGGATATTTTTAATGGCGAAAACTTAATTCCAAAACACATTATTTTACCAAGACCACACTTATCAAACATTTTTAAACAAGTATACACTAATCACTTGATAGTGTTTAAACTGTAATTATACAAAATGGTATTTTTGTCCATAGTAAAGGAGTGCATTAAAGTGAATTGCAGGAAAGAATGAGACCATGTTGATCTGCTTAGTTTTTGAGGCTGGAGCCATACGGCTGTGGTAATCTGTTGTTCATTAACGTGTGCATTTGGTTGCTCGAACTGCTCAATCCGCAACTCTTGAAGTCCCACCTTTTTGGCATGGTATCCCGGCTAGCCCTTCTGTAGGGCGACGACAGACGGTTTTCCACCCTAGCTTGCCACATCACGACTGTGCGGAGCACTGTGGGCGCTGTGCACGTGTGTGTGTATGTGTGTGTGTGTGTTTGTTCACTTGAGCCGAAATGAAAGCAATTCAAAGTCCAAAATGCGGAAAAAAAGAAAATCCCATGGACAGGATTTGGTTTGAGTAGCAATAGCACAATTGGCTTGTTGTTGGATTTGAGACACCCAGAAGGGAATCGTGCTAGTTATAGATTTCAATCTAGTTTTTTTGTAAACTGACATAAACTGAGGTTTAGTTAATGGATGCTAATGAAACGCATCAGCCTATCTATAATGAAGGTTGGGTCCCATTGGCTTGAAAGGGTATAACACAGGAAGACGTGCGATTTCGAAATGTTAACGAACCCTAAAGCACTTAAGTAATTATAAAATTCAACTTCACAGCTTTCAAAATCAAATGCGCTTGCACCTTGGCATGTTCAACGAAATAAGTCAACAGCATTTCCTTATCCATCAACTATTCCAAACCAGTGATTAAAAATGTCATAAATTATGACTGAGGGTGAAACGATGGGATGGTTTTATTATGAATATGCATAAAAAATTTATTTCAAAGAGTGTATTTGAAGAGAGATTGATGGAGATCGCGGACAAATATATCGGTGAAATTTGCACTACATCAAAGAAATATTAAAGCTGATTTTGGCGTGTAACTACGGAATCAACGGTAAGTAACTGAACTACAAAGTGAGCGTACTTGATGCAGCGCCGTCAATCCGTCCGTGTTGGTCGCGTTGGGGCAAACGCCTTGGCTCAGCAATTTGCGCACTAAAAGATGCGTGAAGAGATTACCACTTGTTGAGAGGACCGCCGTATCGCCATAAAAATGCTCATTTTAGAGACGGCGAGGCATGATGGAAAGCTTGTAAGCGGAAAATTATGATCTTCAAACTTATGAGTCATTTTTCTCATCAGAGCGCAAATGCTTTCAAAGTAAAATTAATCGTTTGCAAATCAAAATGAAGGTTTGGCGAATGAATTCTTCCAAGTTGGATTTATATCTATTCTATCGTTTGTATTAATCTGAGGTGAGAATGCTTCGGAGGATGCAGTTTAAATTTTAGCAAAAAAACAACCTGTAACACAATCTTGAGCACTGGTGCAACACAATTGCGAAGCAATTCTACACTTTGGTGGGAGGCAGAATAAAGATATGTAGGAAGTGTCAGTCCAAACACACGCCAAGTACCTTTCTTCCAATGTACGCTCACACCAGCAGACTCAGCCAACAGTTTCACCTCATACACCCAAAGGTTGCAAGCAAACCATCGCAATTACTAGTTGAAGACATGAGTTTTATCTGTGTCAAATTATTTCAGTGAATAAAAACATAAAATATTTACTACAGTCTCATAAATCTGTTCCATGATTAAGTTGACAGGGAAGAATTCTGCTTACTATGGTTTGAACTTATAACTGAGCTCTGAGGGAGCGAAAACAATTTCCTGCAAGAATGGCAGGGTGCTGAGATTAAAATGCAACAGCAAATAAAAAGAGGCGGGGTAAAAAATAAGCACGGCATACATGAGCAGTATCATCAAGTTCGCCGTTATTTCAGAGTACTGAGATTAGGCATTTCAGTTTGGTGACTACATTAAATCTCCGATAAGGCCTGGATTAAATGACTGTATTATATCCGCCCGTAAACTCCTAAACAAAATGCCAACTTGGGAGCGCCTAATTTAATCCAAGGAGCGCATTCGTAAGTATCGAAGAGTTGATACTTTATCTTAATTGTTGTGTTCACTCAGAGGGGTTTTTTCGATTTCAGTGCTGCCCCGATTTACATAAAGATTAATTCGGAATGCATTACACTATGCCTGGGGGACTGCATGCAATCACTTTTGGTTTGACTTGTTCATTATGACCATAGAAACACTAACTTATGGAAGAAGGATAAGCAACATGCACATTTCACTGTGACGGGGTGAAATAGCGGTTTATGAGGTGAGAAAATACTCTGTCGTAGACGAAAGGTAATTATCAACTCCGAAATTTCCAAATTTAATTAATGAAAAGTTATATCATTGTCTGAAAAACACGTTACTACTCCAAATTTTGAGATAGACGCAGCGTAACTTGATTCCGAGTTGCCATTAATAACGAATAAGTTATGAGAATCGGTATATTGATATGATCGAATCGTTTACATTTTACGAACAAAATAGCGTCAACGCGCTCACTAATATACTCTTTATTCATCCTTCATATAAAGAGGGGCAAATCCAACCTTAGCCATCTGTAGTGTGGAGCTTAAAAGAACCATATTAAATCGTATCAAATTGATTGGAGCAGGTCATTATAATAAAACGGAAAAAATAAACGTGACGGGGGTTTTTAAAGCTCGTGCGAACACAAGGCGATGAGGACCAAAAAGCTCAGAGTGCGTTGGAGTAATTATACACAGTACACGACAGATTATGCGTTGCAAATAAAAACCTCAAGCTATTGTACTACCATTCTTCACTCCGAACGCAACGTGTGATTAAAAAATGTAGCTAAAAAATTCTGCAGGTTTGATAACAAGTAATTACTAAAACCAACGGAAAGGATTAAAAAATTTCGATAAGCGGTAAACGTAAGGAAATTTAGTAATACATAGGTCTTGACATTTGACTCCAAAGGAATGGGTAGTTAGAACGACGGGTTACGAAACTGCAGATCCTTGATGTTGGCTGAGAATGCAATTTTGGTAACACGGCTTTCCTATGGCAAAATTAGCGTTGTTGGCGTTTTTACGAAAGTCACAAATGCACTAAGTACCGGTCACTTTTAAAATGGTGCAAAGTCCACATTGTAGTGATCGCTAAACAGTTTCACCTTCAAAGTTCGGTGCGTCAGAGTCCCATTCAGCTTATGCTAATTTGATGCAAAGTAAGAAATATGCAATCCTTTAACAACGTTTTACCACAGCCTTATGGAAGAAGCACAAAAATTAAACTGTGGCACGATTCGAGCTCAAAACGATCGATTGCGCAGGAGGCGCAAGCATAATGTGCAAGTAGAAAAAATAATTTACAAAATCATAAAAAATAATCTAAGTGTTGCTAAAGGGTTAAAAATAATAAAAACTCACGACCAAAAAGTACGATATAAGTCTGCGTAAGAGTTAAAAAAACATTAAATGCCCAAAAATATAGAATTATTTCAAAAGCAAAAAAGATAAACAATAACAATTTTAATCCAATAATCTAGGCAGATTCTGGATTTTGTCACCAAAGTCAATCTCAACTGAAGAAACCAACGTTCGATAAATAAGGAGATATACGCAAACCCTTTAGACGTTCTAAAAGCATATAATATTCACCTTCATTCAAATCATCGCGAGCAGCAGCTTCCAAAAGCATTACCGCCTGCGAAAACTGAACTGAACGCACAAACCCAGGATGTTGGCGCCCACCAGGATTAGAACCTGGAGGAGGAGACGTTGCAGTACGGCCCTTTTTCTCCTTCTTCTCCATAGTTTTATCATACTGAATCCATCGTTTAAGTTGCTGCTGACGCTTACGACGAGCAGCACGAATCCGCTCCATATCTGGAACGCGAAGAGCTGGTACATCACAGTTTTCCAAAGAATTCATTGTTCCTATGTGTACAAAAGTACTAACAAAATATAAATATACAAAAGTAAATTAAAAAGTAAAACTTATAACAAATTAACAAAAAAACCTATAAATGAATTCAAAAACAGGGGCAAAAAGGAGATAATAGTTACATATAAATAACGAAAAGTAAAGCAGATTTAAAAGAAAACATGACACTTACCGAATGCAAAAAGGAAAAAAAATCAAGCTTAGAAGGCAAAAAGCGTATTTAAAGCCAAATAAAACAAGCTAGGGGAAAAAATCATCCCTGAATACATAAAGCCTATTCAAAAAAAGGCGCTTAAACAAACAAGCATAACGGCCTAATAATTTGAAAAAGCCAAACAAATTTTACAAAAGCAAAAAAAATGCAAAATACAATAACACAGGTAAAAAGTTAGCTGCAAAAGCTTTATTTGCTAAATAGGTATAATAAAACATTAAAAAATTAAAAAAATATACAGGCTCACACGAAGAAGTATCTACAAATAATATCCATCAGTATTTTTCCAAAGTCATTAGCCCAGAGAGCGTGCCTAACACCGAAACGGACGGGTGGAAGTAGGAATGCAGCCGGCGATGTCAGACGAAACCACACAAACTCGAATGAAGAGGAGTGCAAACCAAAGCAAGAAAAGCAGCTACGTGCCATCCAAAGTGTGTTTGGAGGGCGAAAAAAACAAAAGGCCAATAAAAATGTGACACAATCGGTTGATAGGGAGGAAAATCCAACACCACGTATAGAGCCTCCTGCTCAGACTCTGCCCAAGTCGGTCCCTGATTGCGAAGACCTTATTGATCGCGATTTCAACATGCTGCTGTTCAAGGTGGCCAAGGACTTAATTATGGATGAATATCAGAAGAAGAAAAACAGTGAACTCGAGGAAAACGATGAGTGGTTGCGGGCCTTCGAAATGGTGGTTAAATTTGATAACGCCAAAGATATTAGAGCTGCACAATTGAAACATGAGGAGATGAAATTAGAATCGAAATACCTCAAGAAAGGACAAGCGAAGCACTTTAAACGAAGAGGACTCTGTGGTGGTGATGGAAACGAAGCATATCGAGGCGAAGTCACAATTTCCAATGGTGGGGAATGCGCTGCTTGTGCACGTTGATGACAAATGCTGATTGTTCTACACTTAAATCATAAATTTGGACGTATCGACCAATTTTAGCCTAATTCTGACTATTCTTATCAACCTCCCCAAAGGCCATTATTTCCACAGATCCAACTGGCGATCTAGGTGTTATCCACGATTATCCACTTTGATCGACGCCTGTTTCCAGTGGCGGATGATGGGCACGACTTATGTCTTTTTAAAAATTTGTGGCAAATTAATGAGCATACTAATATTTGACTTTGCGGCACAATGTCGAAAAGAGATTTCTGAGATTTTTGGATGATTTCTTCTCTCCTCGAATTAATGCAAATTTTTGTCTGCGAATTCTACTAGCTCTTAGTTTGTGCAGGGAACCAAAATGAACGCATTTTACTTCGTTCCTTTTTTTTCACACCGCAGTAATTTTTGTTGTAGTAATTTCTTCGTTAATGTTTTTTGCAAAAGTTTATAATATATGCTAATTGAAAGTTGAATATTTCAAATTATTGTTTTGGATCCATACTCAGTAATTTTTTGAATTTTAAATGCTTGCTACTTTAAGATTACTGAAAACTTATGTTGGAGTCAAAACTCGCAAAAAATATTTCAAAATCCATTGCTGCTCTTAGTGTGATCTGATGCCATTTTAAATTTCTGAGCTAACGTGTGCCGCATAATTGGTGGCACTTGCTCATTGTCATGATTGTGAGTTTTCACCCTGTAATTTTTTGATCTCAGTTTCTCACATTGTTTGCGAATCTTCGTGACAGGCTCCACTCTTTCCGAGTCTACGCATTTCTGGATGCCACTTTCTGGCTGTGCATCTCTAAAGCCATTGCCCTTGGGTTTCATGTTTTACTAGGTTTGGAAGGAATTTGGGAATTTTGTTTTTCTCCTACATATTTCCTGTTCATTCAAATTATGTTATAGATGGGTAGCCCTTAAATCCATCTAAACGTTCTCAAGCCTTATTTTTCGTACTTCGTAGTACGTTGAATTGCGACAGCTTTGTATTTTTAGAGACATGTGGCTTAGCTTGAAAAAGTGCCGTGTCATTCTCACTTCTCAGTGAGAATTTATGAGTTAAAGTCACACCTGACTCATATTTTTGCTAGTAGGAGTTGATGGGTGGTAAGAAGACCTTTGCGGTTATACGTGCCGTCTACGAGCACCGTTTTTCACCGGAGGACTTTGTTCGTGAATTGGATTTTGTCTTAGAGAAAAATGTAAATGTCGTGATCATTGAACCAGATGACTTGGGCGAGGTCACTTGGCGCTGGATTTACACCGGAAACTGGCTTCACAAGACTGCGGTAATTTCTGGTAGGCAGTCACTTTAAAATCTTTGGGTTTTCTGTATTTTTAATAAATGTTGAAGTACTGCAAGTATATTCAACGGTTTCACTGTGCTGTAGTTAGAATGCGTACATAGTTCTGAACCATTTCTGCCTTTTTTAGTTGCTCGTTATCAGAAAAACAGGCTTTGATAGCGCCACATTAACAATATTCAGATTTTCACTTTCCACCACAGGCGCTGTTCTCTTTTTACGAAGCGACTGGAAAAATGGTTGTACTTGAGGTCGATTGAAGGTGGATCGGGCTTGAATTTTTTGCTACGCCTAGAACTCCGAAGCTTCCAATAGTACATAGGTCCACGATAAGTATGTCTTGAGGTTGGCACATGTTTCAGCGTAACCTAAGGCCTTTTTCGGCGTTTTCATTTAATCTCAATCATCTCTCCGTTTACCTTCGGTGCTACTTGGTTTCGATGATTTTGTGCTGCTGATTTATTACACGGAAGTTTGACTTGGCCAGTAAAAATACGTTAAAAGAACTTTGGTATTGATCGAAGGCCGAAGAATCACAAAATTCGAATGTGAATTATTGAGTTATTCTGCATTTGACGCTTTGGAGCGCTAGTTGCTGGTTATCCATGAAGATTAATGCCAATTCTTACACTCGTATTTGGTAGTTCTTGTGGATAGAACGAATTTAAATACTCTATTTGTATTGCAAGCAACATATTGTAGTTGTGTCTTTGCCAGCGAATGCCGCGTCATTGGAGGCGTGGCATTCACCTGTGGTTTCACATAACCTAGTTTTCATAAACTCAGTGACTTGAACTTTTAATGCATCTTGATAAAATCATTTTTCGCCCCATGAACCTAGACCGATCATTCACTTTATGGAATACCGGTCTTCAGACTTTACTTTTATGGTGAAACAAGTGCGAAAATCTGTATTATGGTTACCACCATGATCCGGAGTCAAGGTAATCAGGACAGCACCAGTTAATCCTTTTTTAACATTACTTTCGGACCTTGGAATCTCTTATCTACAAGTCCCATGTATGCATCCTCTATGATTGCACTTATGCAATATCTCTAGGCTTGATTTGGTTTTCCCTTGTCTAGGTTTAGCGGCTATTGCAGGTACCCTATTGGCGTTTTTATACGAAAATCGCACCGAGAGCATTATGAGAGCGCCGCTGCTATCAGTACCGCGTGGTATCTCTACAGGCTTGCTCCCGAGCATTTTTTTCGGTCTGGTTTCGGCTACATCGTCTAGTCTCTATGCGCTCTTTTGGCAGTGGGATCCTTGTGCCAAGTATCAGGTGGCCCAGTCACTTTCTGTCCTCCCTGCTTGCGTTGTTGCCGCAGCCTCAGGCTCCTCTAGTGCGCACCCCTCGTCCGCCTCCTCGACCGAAAGCTCGCTTCACCCCCAAGATGAACAGCAGCAGCAGGGTCGTTTGCACAATTGCCCCTACGATTGTGCCGTTTCCGAAGCTGGAGAGCTTGGACAGCGCCCTGTAGTGCTCATCCGGCGGGATGACTTCTACCGCAAACTATTGCATAACGCTGTCTCTATAGTTGCTGTGCTCTGCGTCGGCCTCGCTGTCTACCGGCGGCGATGAAAGCTCTTGCTCTCCTCCTTCTCCTTGCGGTTTTTTGTTACTTTCTGTATAGAATTAGCCATCCTCTTCCTCAACTGCACTCTAGTCTATCATTCTGCCTGTTCGACGGCACTACGCGTGAGCCCGCAGAATGGATTGGTGGGTTTATGCTATCCACTTTGCGTTCCCATTTGCTGCATCGTATCACTCCTCCGTTGCGTTATCGTCTGTAGTTCAAGTCAGATCATAGCGTAGCTCCTTTTCACCTTATTGCTTGTGTTCCTTCAATTTGTGATTACTGTGAGTTTTTAACACTTTTCCCGGCTGTGTGGTGTAGCTGTTGACATCCCTGCAAACAAGATATGCTCTCCTCAGGAGCGCAATCATTGAAATCCACTTATGCAACAAACTTCTGTTTATGTCAGCCGAGAATATGCGCGATTAAACGCTGCAATTTTGGACAGTCCATTATCCTTAAAACTAACCTCGAAGGCCATTTCAATCATTCGAAAGTTAGTGGACAAAGCTGTATCGACGCCGCGCCGCGTTGCGGTGTTAAGCCGCACAACTCCACCTTCTAAAAGGCACCAGTGGTTTGGCTTTTACTTATCAGCTAGAGCATTTGAGCTGGTGTCGAAGGGACAACTTTGCTCTGCTGCCGTCACTCAGCTTGGCGTCTCAGATGTTCAAGTGACGCATCCCAATAACACAATGCTATCTTACCGGTTAGACAATAGGAACACCTCCCATACCAAATGACGACTTCAATCCCATGCAAACGACGGAGCGTTTACCTTGGTTGCATGTAATTTAGTTTTCACGGCCGTAGCGGCACCCGCGACTGTGTTCATTCCGGCCGCGAGCATGTACATGCTGCGACCGGCCAGAAAAAAAATTGCGCATTAGTTTGGTGACCTACTCCCTAAACAGCAAGACGTGCTGAGTGACGGTGACGCCTAGTGATGGCTGAAATGCGGTATGCGGATCCTATCAAGGAATCCGGCATGCTGGGGCCCGCACGCCAGAAGGAAAACAGGAAGGGGAAGGATGTGGAAGCCCGTAAGTGCCGACATCATCCTGCTGCCGTACTGGTGTCCACGATATTAAGAGAGGAGAGCCGCGCCGACTACTGCGTTAGGAAATTGAGGCGAGTTGAGCGTGAGCATAATTCAGTTAGTTGGTCAAAGGGAAGTCGATTTGCTAAACTGGATGAAATAGGAAGTGACTATCATGGACAGCTCTGAAAAAATGCCCAATTCCCTTAAACAAAGTGGATTTTAGCGGTACCAGACTGTGTATCACATAGTCAAGCGATGGAAAGGTCGAGAAAAGCAGTTGAGGTGGGACGATCCCTCAAGCCTTATTTACACAATTTTACAAAGAGCATTCTTAGTACTTTGTAGTCAGTAACTCCTGATGCCTATCGAACATAGATTTGACACACTCCCTAAAATCACAGCTGGCCTTCGTTGGAGGCAGAAGAACAGGCAACGAAGTTCCACTGGGTACTGTTTCTAGGTCCTTTTTTCCATCGCCCACCAAAAGCCTGGCAGACAGGAACTCGATTTCCATAGGATGCAATTTACCAGGAATGATCATACTGTGCAGAGGACCGCCAAGAACTTTTAAAAGGTTATCGGAATCTCCAGGCGATAATGGTGCCGCTAGAATCCCCATCGTTGTAACTAAGATAGCCTGGGTAGGAGATCCCACCCGAGCTAGACAAACAGCAAGACAGTCAGGATGGAGGTAGCTCTCTGGTTCCGGTTCGCAGGGCATCTCAACGTCTGGGTTCACGGAGGCATCCATAAATCGTTTATGGATGCGGCGTCCGGCTTCAAGAATTTGATAGGCAGCTTCCGAGCAGAGCATGAATCGCGGAGGCTCATAGATGTCACGATTGTGGAGTAAATTGTCCAATGACTTTTCCTTCATCTAAATGTGAGCAGAAAGTTAAGTGATACAGTAGTTAACTACAAAAAATTCCGCAGAACCCTGAACACCAAAAATGCAATACATAGGTGAAACCACGTATACACCATGAGCAAACGCCAATAAAACACCCTCCCAAATTACTCCCTAGGTGTATTTTTTTGAGGCATACAGTTTAAGTATTTAAGCGACTAAAGTGTAGCAGAAAGGAGGCTCAATTACACACATATACCAAAGAACAGCTTGTAGATCAAGCAAGGAGCTCGGAATTTCAAATAATTCCAAAACAGTAGATTATGACTTGTCGATACGCACTTTAATGTCCAAAAGGCATAACGTGTGAAGGCCCCGACAATAGTTGGATACGATTTTAGAATAAAAACTTTCAGGACAACCAAAGTCGGTCCAAAGAGGAATAGAAACTGTTTCGCCCATGCGATACAATTGTAATCCACAGCAGGCTACAGACGTCATTATTGACGAATTATGGATGACTTTGTATGGTATCCTTTCCTTAATTGCCCGAATAATAAGATCTACCTCAAAGTAAGTATAGGCTGTGAAACTACCTGTGTGTGTAGTGGCACAGAGAGGATCTCCCACCACCAAAAAGGCAACATTCTCACTTTTCGCAAGCGATATTATTAGAGAATCCTGTTCCGTAAATTCACGATCGGCTGTTTTAACGTCTTTACCGCAAAATGCAGATATTCTCTCAATTCCATGAGTAAGAATTGATGTATACGCATCGATAAAGACATAGTCACATTCTTGAATAGCGTTTAGACCGGATACGGTAATATCCTCAACAGTTGACAAGCCTAACCCAACTATGTAGAGCATCACAACAGCATTGAAACATAAGATTAAACGCGAACGACTTTTCGATTCCAAACCAATAAAATAGGCTTCTGCAAAACGTGCTTCAGATATTGCTCGGAAATTACTACATCAGCTATTAATTAACAGGCAGAATACGTCTGTTTAAAAAGATACAGTTTAACTTTGGTGAAATATTTTAACTGCACTAGAAACAAATTGCACTGCCTAAGGCAAACAGCAATTATTCGTAGGTAAAAATACTAATTTTTGAAAAGTATTTTAGCAGTCTAGCTTTTTTTGAGGACTTAAGAGGGCTTATTTTTAGACAGAATATGCGTACTAATAGGGAGAGGTTTAAGCTACTTTGCTGTCTTAAAAGCCGACCCAAAATACAAGTTTGCCCTTAAACTAAGCTGAGGATTGAGAACAACAAACGCACTACACGAGATTTTAGAATTTGTGCTGTTACCAAGCGAGTCTCTGGTGTCTTCTTACTTTGGAGTCACTGTTGCAGCGCCCCGAGACTCTCGAAAAGGCAGAAGGCATAGCAGTGGAACCGAATACATATATATATACCAGCAGGGTGGTAAGGGCGACCGCGATCGGCCCTTAGGCCGATTGCACAAGCACCCACAGGAGGCGAGGTTTAACCAACGGGATAGAAGAGCATATGAACTGTTTGTTCGAATAAAGCAATACGGGCAGTAAAGAACACACAATGTTCACGAGAAAATCATGGAGGAAGATGGGCTAGAGAACGCAATATTTTAAAGTATGGATGAAAGACTCGTAATAATATCAGGACCATTCAATCTTTTACATCGCATCAAAGTGGAACCGTTGAGATTCCTGCATCCTTTCCTTTTGGTCCTCACGAACTTCGAGACATTGGAGTACAGCGACAACGATAAGAAGCACGATGCAGGTGACCAACAACGTGATTGCCACATATATGACCTTCATGTCGTAGAGCGGTTGCAAGAATAGCTTGGCTTGCCAGCTATTAAATGAAGTAAAAATAAAGGTGAAGAAGTGTTTCCGCTTAAAGATAAGATGTGAACAGTGAAATTACTAGAGGAACTCACTTCAAGGGGTTACTAGGAGGGTACGGGACAACAACCACTTGAGCATTCGGAACAATAAATGTGAGTTTATGTTCCCGAGTTTGCTGCATATAGGAATAAAAAAAATGAAGTTAAACGTATACTGTTTTATGAAAAAATCAACATGGGGTGGTGCAAGGTATCACATTCTTGAGGCATACAAAACAACTGGTGGATTTGCTAGTTTGCAACGAATGTTGAATGGCAAATCACAAAGCCCCGACTTTTAAAAGTGGAGGTTGGCGCAAGCCAACCATTTCTATATGGGCCATAACCAGAAAGAACTATCTTTCTTGGTTTTGATCAAGTGAAGCCCTTTGCTAGAAACGTCTGAACTTACCTGGGCGGGGGCGGGAACAGAAACGGGCACATTCTCGATGTAGGTCGCGAAGTCACCGAAACCAAAGGTCGTGAAAGGTAGTTGGAGGGCACCGCAGCAGGAGGAGGTGACAAACACACCACTGGAGCGGATGCGTCCACCATCAGCGCCTTGAGTTTCATAAGAGGCGCGAAAGCCGTAGCCTGGCAGCCCATAGGGGAGAAGACCACCGGGACACTGACTTGGGCTGCCACAACGACCAGTTGTCAGCATGACCTTGAAATACAGTGAAGCATGAAGGTCGCAAGATACGGTACCGTAGGTTTTCCACAGCAAAACTTAGCACATTAAATGGTAAAACGATAGGAGTTCCTCTAATAATGCCAAGAATGCCGAAAAAGTAGCTCTGCTTGCAACTATCGTGGCGATATGCCCACATTACTCAAAATGAAAACGGACATAGTACCAAACATAACAGTACTCTTACCTTCAAAAAGTAGGCTTCCTTTGTAAGCTTCTGCATATAAAGAGAAGTACTGACCCCCTCTGTGCTTTCGTAGGAAACGTATAAATCCAAAATACCCTAAAATTGAATAAAAAACACGACCCATTAGTAGGAACAGATTCTATATCCGCCAACTCCACAGTGGACTATGTGAAGAAATTTAGGGACTAAAACGCACATCCTCATTGTAGTCATAGAAAGCGATTTGCTTCAACGGTTCTTTGGATTCAACGCCGGGTAAAAGATAAGCCTGAAAGCGGACTTCCCCTCCGGCACCTGCAAGATTGCGCAGAATGGCCGGGAGAATGTCTGAATTTGAGCCATGATTGCGGTTGCATTTGAGGCCCACCGCAAGGTCTGGATAACCGTCGAGATCGGCATCGCCCAGAGATAGGCCTAGGATGGCCGAGGACGAAAATTTATCAACTGAGGAAGGCGCTAAAGAGCAATCACCCTCCATATCTAGGGGGTTCCACTCCACAGAAACGGTCTTCCAGGCCTAAAAAGTGAAAGCGACAAGTATCACATAATTAATGAAGAATGAAAAAGGCGTCTTTTCCAAACATACCCCATCCGGAGTCAGCGGGTGCATGAAAATGTAGGACTTGCTACAGGTGGCATCGTTACAGCCCGCAATTAACAGTTGAATTTTGCTCGACATATCTAAATAAGAATAATTAAACATGGTTTTTAAAAGGATAGCTGATACAAGTGTTACAGGAGATGGCTAAATTGAGATTCGAACCTTGGAATTTTTGTGCATTTTAATGAAATTCGTGTACCACAGCCAAAATAATTTAAAAGTATCACTTTCTAGAGAATGAAATCTAGAAAACCACCGCAAAACCAGTTTTAAGCGATGCATTAAAGTTGGCACTTTTAAAACGCTCGTACGAATGCCCAATATGCAGGAAGTTTATTAATTGAATTCCAGTAAACTCTGCAAACAAGTATGCGTAAACCGACTCACCGAAATCACCGAAAACGAACTTCCCTATGACTTCTCCATTTCCAATCTCAGGTGGCAATGGATAATTACTTTTCGTCAGGCCATCAAAAACTTCGATTCCATTGTTAGTAAGGACCACAAGAGCTAAATCCAGTGCAAAAACAACGTAGTCAGTCGTAACTCACTACAACAATATTTCACAACACTTCCTCTGTGTTGAAATAATGGTAGCTGCGAAGATAGATTGAGAATGACAAATAGCATCAACCACAAACGCCCTTCTGTTAAAGGGTCGACCACGTTGCATTAAATCCAAAATGAGGATAAGGCTTTGATGCTCTCTTAAAAAGGGAAGCGTCATTTCGGTGAAAATCAGCATTAGGGCGAAAGATTGCTTCAAATGACTATGGGATGTGTTCAAGCAAATTGTTTTATTCAAAAACAGCATGAATTAAGAACTCCTTGAGAGCGGTAACGAGAATTTGATTTTGACAATTAATCACCAACGCCAGATGCTTTTATGTTTCAAGTGTTGCTCTGTCGTCGCAGTGATAATATCAGAAAGCTGTGCAAGTAAACCGCAGAGCGCATAATCTCATATTTAAATGAAACAATATGAGCAGAAGGTCAGTTCCTATGCCTTCTCTTCGATACAATGAACCACCTGGTCGATGATTAAGTAAAAAAAATCATTTTCATTGGCGTACAATCAGCATAAAAATCCCAATAGCACTGCGGTAGAATCGGCACTCACATGGATTGGAGTCTGAGGCCAGAGGTACAAATCCAGCACTACTCAGTTTGGACAGGAATTCCCCTGAGTTCGTATAGTTTTCTTCCGTAAAACCAGTTGGTCTAATGCAAAAAATGAACGAACTAGGATTTAGCAAGAACTCCCCAGCATAGAAAGTAGCACCACCCTATAAACACAATTTGCCCGAATCCTCGAGTCAACGTCACTTTAATGAGCACAATGTAGTGCCCAATAGTCTCGAAGACATTAAAATTAAGAAAGAACGTCAATAGCCAAAGTCAATTGGAAATGGAAATTTCGCGAGGAAAAGAATTAGTCGAAAAGACTAAATAATAGAGTCCAAATACAGTGTGAAATCTCATTGCCTTTCTGATACAAAGGAAATCACCGGAACATAAGCCATTCAAAAGGGGATGCATTGTACTTACCCGCCCAACGCAACAACGCGTCGATCTTCCCTTTCACCATAGACATCGGCAATCATATCCGCATTGACATCACACACTAAAGGTTGGGTTGCAAACAATCCGACTTCAGCGGTTGCTAAAGGGTAGTAAATGAGAAATTGAAACTAACGTGATTCGGTACGATTCATAGCGCCTGTTTTATGCAGCAAGCTTAGAGTCGACGCTCGAACGAAAAATAATAAACAAGTACGTTAGAACGCTAGTTTGAATCGTATTAAGAGCAATTAACTGCGTTCGAGGGGAGGCACGCCCTTACTAGATGATGCTTCGCCTACGTGCTCGGGAAAGAAGCAAGAAGTTTGACGACACCACCTAACTTACTGTAATTATAAAGGCTAACCAAATGAGTTGATGTGTTGCGACATTGAAGAAAGAAATTTAAGACGGTATAAGGATAAGGTTACCATTCCTTCCTCCATAGTACACTTCGACACGAAATTTAGAGTTGTCGTTGAAAACAAGAAGGTAATCCGCTACAGAGTCGCCGTCGAAGTCAGCCACTGCGATGCTTCGGAGAGAGGATGGTTGATCCAGGGAGATTAGTCTCTCCCGCTTGGGTTTGCCATCAGTCTGCTTGGCATTTGGCGCTAAGAGGGCATAGAGGGCTTTGTCCTTCAAGGATAATACGATGGCATCCGTTCGCCTGTCCGCATTAACATCAGCGAAGGCAGCCAGATCAGCGTCCATCCAAGAGGAAACCAAGGAGAAGCTTGAGCTTCCAGGGCCTGTAGTGACCACAGATTGCACGCCCAATAACAAAACAGTCAAAATATACGCGCACGTTCGCATTTTCTACAGAATAAAACAAGTCCCGTGTCTGATGATGCGTTCACTAGCATATCGTTTAGCGTGAAAATGCATTGGTGTGTTAGGTAAAAATGCTTACAAGCACGTTTTGACAGGCTCGCAAAAGCTAAACTTAGAAAACCGAAAGTTTTTATTTTACAACCTTTGTAACAAAAGGAAAATAGGAAGGCACAGAGAACTTTAAGTAGTTGGAGAAAAAATACGATGCCAAACTAGACCGAGAATTAGGACTGCAATCGCTCCGTAGAGAAACAGTCTCTGATTAAAAGGACCCGGAATGGGAAAGGAGTCTGAAGACCTTTTGGCAGTGCGACCGGCTGCTCGTCGATCCTCAGCCTTTTTGAGCAGCCTCTCTGGTCGTATTTTTAAGTAAATGTCAAGTGCACACTGAATTAGTTTTTCAACATCGTGCTTCATCGGAAGGTGAGTAAGTGCATGATGTAGTTCTCCGAAATCATCGGAAGTCGAGCTTATTTCCTCTGTGCTGCATATTATCACCTAAAAAGAATGATACCGTCAACCACGGGGTCTGAAGTAGTTCCACTAAAACGCAATATAGCGTACTAATTGTCAACCAAATAGCAGAACGAAAATCGACCTTGAACAATGACTATCACACATAGGAGCTAGCTGCAGTACAAATACTGCATAAAGCTTCGGAAATTGATACTTCTACCCAAATAAGCTTTGATCAGATGAGCTTTGTGATGCAAATCAAAACCTTACCGAGACAGAAAGGTAGATCAACATGCTAGGCTCCGAGGCCATGAAGAGATCGTACAACCGATGAATATCGTTGCTGTCTGAAAGGATGTGAGTGAACCAAGTGAGAAACCATGAGAGTGTGAAAAAGGGTTCAAAATTCAAGGCCCGAAACCTGAACCAGATCTCCGGGGATGTAAGCTGAAGGAGATCGAAAACTAAATGAAGCGTTTCCGAAGTAGCATCCATTGTCTCCTGCATAAACACATTAAAATGTTTGGGAACTAGTTGTTTTAGGACTGCAAAAGCTTCATCTGGACCAAGAACCGCCAGACAAGTGTAGCAAACATCATGAAACCCCTAAATGGGAAGTATGAATTGTTACAAACTTTGAAAAATACCTGATAGTAGTGAAGGTCGGGGTACTCGGCAAGAATAGACAAAGCAAGCCGTTTAGTCTCCGTAATTAAGCTCTCATTCTCCTCTGATGATAAGCTTTTTGGAATCATGGATCCCATTCTGCGTACATCCAATTCAATTTGTTTTGCTTGAGGATGGTCCATCAGATCTGACAACTCTACGAAGAAGATACCACTTCTCGATTGAGTGTTTTCAAAGAACCTCATTGAAGTGGGAGGCTATAAAATAGTTCTTTTGAATGAAATACACCAACATCTGAATTCAGCAAAAGGGAAACCCCAAACGTGGTATTAAATATGATTTGAGAAGGGCCACCATACAAGTAATGTTTAAAACCAAAGAGGCATGCCGATGGTTTTAGACAGTAAAAATTCTTGATATTCACTTAGATCTAGAGTGAGGTGAAATAGAATGCGATATAAAATAGAAATTCTCTTGATGAAACAAGTATAGAACTAAAAGGGACTACAACCTCAAAGGAACAAACTAGAACAAAGGTAAGGAACATTACTGTGTGGATTCTTAGCACCAGATAACTCGAGTCCAGATAGAATGGGCCAAACTTTACGCCTTACGGTATCATTCACGAGACCATATCGTGATAAAGACCAAAATTTGAGACGTTGCAGATCGCAACCACTTTCAAAGTGCTTGGTAATAATATCTGCTTTTTCTGATTGTAATGCGCAGAAAGAGGGACGCGGGCCCAACGCCATAAAAGGAGGAAGTATTGGAGTAAAATGGAGCGACAGACAGCTAACGCAATTCGAACCACTCAGACATAAGGTAAAATTGCTTCAAGCTACCATCTCTAAAACAAGGGCAAAAAAAGTCGGGAATAAAGGAAAATTTTGGACTGTATTTCTGTCAGAGTTATGGAAAATTGTTACATTTGTAACTGAAGTACGCAAATAGTAAAACAATACAGTGAAGTAGTAAGAGAAGGAAAATATTATTAGGAAGGCAACACATAAGCTGAAATCTTGGCTTAAAATTATTAGTAACCCAAAAAAACATACTATAACATGTTAAAAATGGCTAAATTGCAGACATGTAGTCCAAACTTATGACAGAAAGGAAAATATTTAAACGTCCTTTGTGACCTTGAAGGGCTCACAATTCAGTTAGAATGTACTGTTATTACATCTTCGACCCAAGATGAGAGAATCTATGCAATTGTAGTGCATCGCCTTTAAGTTTCGCAAAATGTGTTGGGTCATACTAAACTTGCAGAAAATGCATTTACAATGTACAGAATGAATGGGGGCTTTTGTCGCAGACCATAGGCCAAGCCACCCAGCAGATTGTGCAACGGAAGGACCTTAAGCACCCGCAGAACCCAAACAACACAGTAAGCAATCAATCAAAGCACCAAAGTATTGCTTCGATTCTACCCTAGACTCACTACTGACTGCAAAATGACTGCAGGCTAAATTACATGACCTTATCGTGTCGCTGAGCGGAGCCCTAGCCCGTAGGGAATAAATAGTCTATGCAATAATTTTTTTGTTTGGCTACCAGTAAAGATCACTTGGGGGCCATATTGTCCTGCCCGGCTAAGGTTGGCCCTTGGGCCATGCCAGCTGCTCCAGTGCTCTGCTTTCTTTTGTCTTTTGGGAAGTCTTGGTACGCTACGGTCCATTTAGTTAAAGATTGAGCTAAGCGAAATGCAAGATCATTTTAGTGAAAGAAGTGCCTAAGTCAAATGCTTGTCGATTGTTTAATTTAAATGTTTTGAGATTATGTTTTGGCATTCAAAATACTGCGATCCGGAATTGGGTTTCGTAAGGTCCAGCATCATCGTGGTGCATTTTGATTAATGCATATATGATAGTCTGTTAAACCGCCTAGTTAATTTAGTTAGCGCCTGCCCTTTGGGTCTTACCACTGGCCTCTAGGTCCTTCTAAACGCTAACAAAGCGTGCCCTTCAATGGTACTTGGGACTGGTTCGACCTCAGCGAATATTCTGAATGTCCCATTACGCCAAGTGTATCATAGCAACAACATTGAGGAAGGATTGAATTCAAAAGCGCTGTAACTTAGGAGCAGTTTTCAGTAGCAAATACCGAACTGATGTTTTCTTAAATGTTCAAACTCAGTTTAGATACCAAACTAGCCTCGAGCATTATAACTTCGATACATTGTGTGAATTTCGCCCGTAAAAACAGTTAGCGCACCCTTCGCACCCCGACGCAACTCACCAATACCTTACTGCCACTTTCGTTCATTGATAACTAAGTCGTTTCTGCAATCTACATGGCCATTAATCCTATGCACTACATAAATCAGAACCCCTTTCCCACGCACGATGGGGCCCGCATATCACCTTTTTAAAGGTCCGGTTGATTTGACACTTTTTGATCTCAAAAATTAGAAAGTGCTCTGCGAACCCAGAAAACTTTTTTTGTGGAGAGCTCTGATTAGCATTGTTGATAATAACCCTGATTTTCATACCCATAGCTGTCTGTATAGTATGCGCTATAGGGGTCGTTTTGAGGCAACTCCCATGGCAAATAGACAGGCACCAACTGGGTAGCAGAAGATTGATCAACATTTGAAGGCAGAGCTAACTGATTTTTTTTCCAGCCTCCCTTTCTTGGCGCACCTCGTAAGGCGTAAATTAGGTCGTAGAGATGGTCAAGTTTGCTCCTACGTTGGCATTCTCCCTCAGCACCCCCTTCTCTACCATCGGAAATTGTGACTTCGCCTCGATATGCTTCGTTTCCATCACCACCACAGAGTCCTCTTCGTTTAAAGTGCTTCGCTTGTCCTTTCTTGAGGTATTTCGATTCTAATTTCATCTCCTCATGTTTCAATTGTGCAGCTCTAATATCTTTGGCGTTATCAAATTTAACCACCATTTCGAAGGCCCGCAACCACTCATCGTTTTCCTCGAGTTCACTGTTTTTCTTCTTCTGATATTCATCCATAATTAAGTCCTTGGCCACCTTGAACAGCAGCATGTTGAAATCGCGATCAATAAGGTCTTCGCAATCAGGGACCGACTTGGGCAGAGTCTGAGCAGGAGGCTCTATACGTGGTGTTGGATTTTCCTCCCTATCAACCGATTGTGTCACATTTTTATTGGCCTTTTGTTTTTTTCGCCCTCCAAACACACTTTGGATGGCACGTAGCTGCTTTTCTTGCTTTGGTTTGCACTCCTCTTCATTCGAGTTTGTGTGGTTTCGTCTGACATCGCCGGCTGCATTCCTACTTCCACCCGTCCGTTTCGGTGTTAGGCACGCTCTCTGGGCTAGTGACTTTGTTAACCGTTCTACATCAACGCTACCACTACCGTTGGAGACCTCTTTAATGACTTTGCACAATTCACGCATAGACATGCGCGTTTGCGGTGATGTATACCGGGAACAGCAGTCGGATTCGTCGATTCCTCTTCTGTCATAGACCATAGCGTTTCTTTTTCTGAAGCGTATGTCACGCAAACTGACGCACACTTCGTCATCCGATGATGCGTCAGAACAGTCTGACCTTCCTGACTTCTTATCCTTTTCATGTTTCCACTTCCTTCTATTTCGTTTCCTCGCTTCATCAGCTGTATATTCATCGTCATCACCGGATATGTCATGCTTTCCCTTCTTTTTCCCAGATAAAGCCTTTTTGTCCCTTCTCTTTCCTTTTTCGGTCACATTTTCACATTCCATGTCACTTGCATCTGAAGCGTCCTCCGAATCAACTCGTCGCACATTTCCACCTTTTTTACATTGCTTTTTTTTGCCATTTACCATTTCAGAATCGCTTGTTTCAGATAACGAATCTTCCAAAGATTGATTAGAGTGCCTTTTACCATTTTTTTTGCCTTTTCGTTTCTCTAATTTTCTTGTACCCTCAGATTCTCTATCAGAGCAGTTGTCATCTGGCCTCTGCTTCTTTTTCCTTTCGTTGTTCTTTTTATCCTTCCTGCCTTTATCTCCTTTATTTTTGGTCCTCTCTGATTCGTCTTCGGAGCTGTGATGTCTTTTATGCTTCTTGTCTTTTTTATCGTCCCTAGTTTTCCTTTTAGACTTTAAATTGGAGTCGCCACTTTTAGTCCTCTTTTTACTTCTTCCTCTACTCCTCGATCTTTCACCATCAGAATCATCGGTCCCACCGTCGCACTCCGAATCATCGTCGATGCCCTGTCTCCCACGCGATGACCCATGTGATTTTGATTTTGCATAATTTTGCATTTTAGAACCTATTTTGGATTTGCTACTGCTGGGTGATTCGCCAGACTTCTTTCCGGGTGATTTGGAGCGCCGATCTGGTGATTTAATTTGAATGGGCTTCTTTGACTGTTTCCCTTCAGATCCAGGGCCTTCGTCATCACATCCGCTATCAAGCTTACTCATTAATGCACCTTTAAGCTGACTTTCTGCAAACTTTTTCAGTTTTCCATCCTTTCCACCGATGAGCTTTTTTAAGCCTTTCTTCTTTCCCATTTTACCCATGCCCTTAGCCAGGCCCTTTCCGCCTTTCTTTGTCACAGTTTTCGTGGCAAATTTTCCACCTGTCTTGGCACCCGCAGCTGCAAATCGTCCAATAACAGCAGCCATTTTTTCACCAGTTCGACATCAAGGCGGCTTGAAGACGTCGGCCAAGCACGTCGCAATTCAACGCATGCGGAAAAATCGTCACGTGAAATCCATCACAACGCGATCACATGACTTTTTGCGCAAAATTATATAAGCAGAAGAAACAACCAACTGGTCTTATGCTGATAGATTAATGCGGATAATTCCCAAACTGGCTTTTGTTTGGCTAATTAAATCACACCCAATGGTAAGTGCAAAAAGTGGTGTCTATGACCAAACCGCTGTTTTTGAAAGGGGATGTTATGAAGAAAAACGAAGGTAAATCATACGAAAATAACAATGTTCTTGCACTGCTAGACGACCATTGGAGTCATGATGAGCAACAACCCTGATGCATTAGCAACTTCTGCGCAAATTTTCGTCCTCTTTTCAACTTACGAACAAGGGCTTTCAAGAACGCAAAAAATGCTAAATGGACTCGAAAAGATTTATGTAATTAATCGAGCTGCAATTTTGTACGAAGAGCTTCATCTACAAGCAAATATTGCAACTAGTTTGCTTTTGTTTAACTCTCGGGTTGGGTAGAGATGGACCTGGTTTACCATTGTACCTTCACTGAGTGGGCTAATTGATATGTCACGCCAATAGCCTCAATCCTTTCTTTACGTCAAAATGTTTGCATTCTACCCAAATATTGTCTTCGTCTTCAGGAAAGTCTCGGAGCACCGCATCGGTGACAGCAGAAAGTCAATTTGCTTCTAAAGGACAACCGTCCCTATATCTATCGCTGGGTGAAAAAAACTTAGAGGTGCGGAAGAAGCACATCTGCTGTGGGTGGGAAAGTCCGTGATGACCTCTGACAGAAGGGCTGGAAATAACGTCCATATTCGGCAACTACACCCAGTCCCGTGTTCTTCGTAAAATCTGTTGACAGCAGCTGCAATGTTACTAATTCGGATAACTTTTATGAAAGTACTTGTAAAGCACTCTTTAACTTCATCACATTACTATTTTTCAAATGAATAAAACTTGTGCGGTCCCATCTAAATGACTGAAAATGGATCCTCTAAGTGACAATTTGTGTAAAGATGCCTTATTCCGTCTTTCAGTATGCGGAGTTGTCGGTCTCCGCGTAATGACCCATATTTATGACCTCTGGTTCCGTGCGCTAACAGTGAGCTATTGTCCTACCTTGGTGTTCCTTGTCACCACCTCAGAGATGACCCGAGAATTACCAGTGCTTCACGAGCTTCAAATGTGCCTTTAGATATGTGCAGTTTGCATGCGTAACTGGGGGAAAATAAGAAATGTTTGCGTTTAGCCGCCTTTTGGTTTAAATATACTCTTCGAAGGAGAAAGCCCTCAGAAGTAAAGGAAATGAAAAGGAAACGGTTAAAGCGATGGACATCTATGCTGCTAACACCAGTTCAAGACTCCATAATAAAAAGTGAATAGTTTACATTATTATCAATCTTCAAATTATCCCCTGGATGAGTGTAGTTGACTGATATTACTTAGATCCATATCAGTCTGCAGCACATGCATCACAAGCGGGCACTCTACAAACCCAGTTTTGGATCAACAGTTTGCAACTTCTGGACGCTTTTATTTAACGACTTCTTAAAGCTTCCGATGAAGGTACTAATTTTACTCCAAATAAAGGCACGATCGTTCTATACGTGTGGATTTTAATCAATTTGGACCGTGCTTTGTATTCTAGGGAAAGCCAACAGAGAAATATTCAACCGAATTTTCGTACTTTGATGACCACATCAACAAACCATGCATTGGACAGTGCACCTGAGTAAAAGAGCCTTAAAACTACAGCATCAGTCTAAATGAAATGAATTGGTTCTTTACCTGCAGGTCAAGCTTATATTGGCGTATAGCCCCTCGTCGTGCTAACAGTCTCTTTGTAATGCGTTGTTTGTTTGACTGCCAGTTACAATCACTTAAACGGCCATATTTTTTGTCCAACTGAAGCTGGCATTCAGCTCATGCCAGCTGCCGCGAACCCTCTGTTGGTTAAATATACGTGATTTCCGCTGAACTCTTAGCTCTTCAACGCGATAGCGGCACGCGTTTTTCATTATATTCTGACTTTTTACGACTTTGACGAGCATATATACCGACGATAACACAATTAGCAAAGAGAAAACTGCATTTGTTTAAATAAATGTGGCATTCCAGACTTACATATCACCATAGAGAGGTTTCACGTCTTATCATTGCCCCACCTTCACTTATTGCGCTTTGCTAGCTCATTTTAACACCACTACATCCTAGCAGCACTTTCCTTCTTCAATACCTTTGCTATCGCGGCTTTCAAGAAAGTCCAGGTTTATGCAATCAAGCGAGTTGGTGATGAATAAAAACTATGTTGTTTATAAATACTACTTTCCAAATGCATAACACGCAGTGTATTACACCTCCCAAAATAAATCGGTATGGCTCTTAGCACTTATAAGAAAAGCTGATGTCTTTTATTTGAGTTGTTTACATAACTGAAAATACTGCTGCGCAACCTTGAGTGAAAAAGTCACGAAATTAAAGGCTTGAATCATAACTACGAGTTTGTAAATGATGGCGCATCATGATGATATGGATGGTATCTTTTTCAATTCCCATTCATCAGGTAATATTTAGAGGTTATGTTTGCCCTGCAGTCTTGCCTAAATCAACTCATTGCCTTATCTGACGAGGCGGAAAAAGTTATTACTTTTCACAAAACACTTCTCCAATGGGTAAATACTGTTTCTTCACTAGCGTTTTAGGAACTGAAAGCTGATAATTTACAAATGGCATACAGTTTTGCAAAGAGCATAATTTGGAAAACAATAGAGCATGATTTTTATTTGTATGTTTACAGTCAATTATCGACCTGGTTGAGATCAACTTATGAGAATGCGAAAGACCTCAATGTAATTTCAAAGCACAACAAATTCAGTTTATAGATCACGCCGCAACTTCAAAACTTGCTAAGGCGTCTGAAGCTGGTAATGCATACTTGCGTCGGTCTGGAACTTCCTTCAACCGTACTTCGCTACCGGACACTGCTGAATGAATGTGAAGGCTGTGAAAGTGGGCTTGAATCTGTAAATTTCGATGAAACAACAATCGAATCGCAAATTTTGCAACTGTTAGAACAGGTAAATATGCTATTCCTTTGTTGATCTTCCTTTAACATGGGATTTACGTGGGTTTGTTCAGTGGGATCAGTGCTTATTGAAATGGCTTTAATTAAATCGCCTTTTTACTGACTAGCTATTCGAGATAAAGAATGAGCAGTTAATTCTACGAAGTTTTGCTAATTTTTAGACGGCGGTGGAACTGGGACAGAATTTGAAACTCTACGACAGATTAAATGAACTGTCAGGGACGGGAAGCCTTGATCAGACGACGAGGTAGGTAATACGACGATAGAGCATATCCTATTAAATAAGTAATCTTAAGTTCCGTTATTAGCAATCAAAGGCGCAATATTGGATTAAAAATGGCTTATTGGGTGATTACCAAACTTTTTATCACTTTGCGAAAATATTATACACAAAAAATGCTTTCCATAAGATTTTTGAGAAGCCTGTGAAGAGTAAAGCAGTACATTGAAATCAGGATATGCTTATTCAAATAAAACTCTTATATTAAACAGTTGTGCAGACCTAGCACCGCCTGCCCCACCTCCTGTGGTCGAGGCCTCCCTACCTGATCCACCATGTACAAGCACTGCAGGGTTTCCTGCCTTTCCTGCCAACAAGCCGTCGGCAACATCCCCACCCATTACCGGCACTACGTCTTCGATCTCTCCACCTACTATGGCAAAACCTACTGCCTCGTGAGTAATTTAAGCTTCACCCAAATGGCACAATATCAATGTCTTTTACTTCTCCTTGAAATTAATTTTAAACTTGTTGATCCGATTATGAGCCTAGGAATGCTGCACTAGAAATTCTTGCCCTTGAAATCCACGAATGCATGGAGAGTGCGGATGAAAATTTGCAGAAATATACAAGTAAAATTAACCAAAGTATTGAAACTAGAAATGCGCCACGAGATAAAATTTTGACAAAACTAGGGGTCTAGGCTTTTATAGATTAATACAAATTGTTGCGACGCAAAATGAGCCAAAATGTGTGAGTTTTGCGTTGCAAGTTGAATGTGCGAATATAGGAACTTTTTTATTGAGGACAATTTGGCATAAATGAAATTAAAAATGAGCCGAGGTCTTATAATGCATCAGAAAATGGTATTTATTTGCGCTACATCCACTGATTTGATTTGACAAAGTATTATTCTTCTGTTTATGGTTAAAATGCTTGCTAAAGTCAAAAAATTAACAATTATTAATGCATAGCTATCTTTTAATCTAAGAAAACATTAGAACAAATTGCAAATATGTATACAATCTGATAACAGATTTTAAAAGCCTCCTATTTATTTTTAATTTGCTGAAATTGCTTCCCCGTTGCTCACAAAAAATGACTGATTTGGATACACTTTAACAACGCTAAAGCTATTTTGATGAAACATTAATGAGCTCGAGTCCTACTAGTTCTACGCTTTATCTTAGTGGTCGCCTCGCCGGTCCCATCGGACCAAATCTGCATCAACCACTTCGACGACCAACGGTTCCCAAGACTCTGACGACTAAATTTTCCAAACCATATTCGAATCTTCATCAGACAAATGACCAATCTCCGAAACTTGCAGCATCGCAAGTCAAGGAGAAGACTCTGCCGTCGACCCCCAAATCACCGGTGCCTGCTCCACTGCCGGCTGAACCTATCGTTATGCCTTCGTAAGCACTCGAATGTCATTTTTTAGTAAATTTTTAGGGCTAGGAAGAAACTGTTATAGAGTCTCAAAGCTTCCCGTTTATTGTCTCAAGCTGTTCCACACAAGCAAAGTCCACCATCTTCTTAGTGGCAAAAGCCTTCTGCAAAAAATTTGAAAATGTGGACCAAGTGTGTGATTTTTTACCTAAATTATCAAGCTGCAAATTGAGTAAGTAAAAATGCTCAAATTACCAAGGAAGGATGAAAACTCTTGCTAATATTAGCCTTGCGACGTCGATCTGACTAGGCCTCGCCAAATCAGTTTGCTAGCCTTTCGCTACTGGAAGGCGCTAAAGGCAAGCTTCAGGTGGCATTTCTTCTATCTGTAAGTCGTCAACCTTTCTGCAACACAACATTTGAGGCACCAACACTATTTAGTTACAAACTCACAACAGTGTCAAATCTTACAATTCCGATTGGTTTTCCTTTTATCTGGAATGAAAAATAAATCTTTTAACTAACCAGCCACCTTCATTATTGAAAATCTCAGGCTCCTCACCTTCCACTTCATTTAGGCTGCCAGTCGAGTCAAGTGAATCGGAGGCACCGCCAGAAACACGATCATTTGGGTACGTCTTGCGAGGGATGCTTAGAACGGAATTGGTGGGGTACATATCATAAATTAAAAAGATAACGAGTCAGTTTCGGTTTAGATCAGTCACAACTGGATGAAATGTGCACCACTACGATGCCATATATGCATTGTCATATCCAAAGTAAATGACCAGACCTAGCGGTAGCTACTCCGTACTAGCAAACTTGGCGCACCTATTCTTGAAATAAATTTGGCCACCTAGGTCCCGGACTTGCTTAGAACTGCACATACACTACTTCTATGCTTCAGTTTAGATCGATTTCACTCAACTTTGTGAATAAAAGGCTGCTTTATCCCAAGCAATTTGCCCCTTAATTTGTAATAAAAGCACTGCGTAAAAGTAAACCTTGATTTTGCTACAATCAACTCTACGTTTGCCAATTTGAGTCGTGTAGATTAAAAGAGTGCTAACATTAAATAAGTTGAAATAAAAGTCAATTTTATGAGCTAGACCGCGTTTCACTGGAAGGCGGAATTTAGCATACAGAGATGACACGAATGAGGTTATTGTGATGCTCCATTTGCTCCACTGAGCGTAAAAGTCATCCCTATGGAAGCATTCTAGTTCCCATGTCTCAACTCCCGCCAGCGGATCATCATCTCAACGAACCTCAAATGTGCCAGTGATTGTTGTTTTGTATTTGTACGAAATGCCGCGAACTTGGGATCTGGTTTCAAGTCAGAGTTGGACTGATCATGCAGGCCAGAGTTGCATGAGCGCTGCAAAGTGAGGGAGTCGAGCTCGCATTTGCATGACGCTTATCAAAATTAATAAGTGTATTTATGCACAGTATCCTTTTTTTTCTTTACAGAACAAGTGATCGTTTGGGTGAACCTTGTGATAATCTCTCTAGTAATGCTTATATGCACCTAACAGGCATAGTAAATTCTTTGTGCCTTGATAGCGCAAACATCATAATGTTTATTTATGCAAAGTGCGTTTTTAATCACTGCATGCTACACTTAACCGCATTTCTTGCCGCGTCACTGGACAGCTTCCGCGCGAACGTGGCCTACTTCCAACAGCGCGACCAGGGAGCTCGCGAGCCAACCCAAGGAAAGCCTCCTCTGCAAACAGTAATCGAAACGTTGGTTCTCGTTTTAGCATACATTTACGTTTTATTTAACGGAAACAAAGTTCCTCAAATTCTTTAACATCTATTTAAAGTTTATAAGCTGTCTACTATGACACAATTCTGCAACTTCAAAGAGCCACCCAATGCCACCATATTATTTTCACATCACATTGTTATCAAATCCACCATAGAAGGAAGTATTTATGCATTAGAGCTTCCCTTATATTTTTACTTATTATATCTTTTACTACTCCTCCGTTTCGCACAATTAGCTACAACGGACACAGGCATCAGCATTACGCTTAAGTTACTGAAACGGCGGTAAAATATCCATGTAACATTAATTTTCATATTGCTATTTTTTGGTTTATATAAGTGCATAATAAGATCGCGTTTAAGTGGGACGACATTCATGCAATTATGAGGAGTTTGAAACATCAAAATTATTGTGCAAATTATCGACACACCCGAAAACCGAGTAATATGGTGCGTGTCACTGTGGTTGGCTTCGTTGGCACACGAATTCACACGTGTTTAGGGGCATCTAGCAAGATGCCTCACATGCTGCCAAACTAATTACCTTTGGCATATCTATTGCCTTGCAAGGAGGTGGGCAGACTGCCTTCTGCAGAGTGAATGGGTGTCAGGTGAGGCCACCGCTCAAGAAGTTCTGGTGCAACCGACTTACCTGGTTAAGCAAGCTGCTTCCATTCCAGTAGTGCAGCTGACGAGCAGCCCAAATTCTTCTTGTCACTTAGTTCCACTTATGCAAATTCTGGACTTTGCGGCTGGTATTCCCCTTGAAAGTATAGTGAAAGTTGAAACTATTTTTATTTTCGCCATTTTTGGTTAGTGTTTTGCTCGAATATTGCACAAACACGTAGTATTGTTGAAATTAATGTCACTTTCTTTCGGTGTGGTTTTGTGTGCTATTGATGCTCCGGGACCTCTGCATTCACTGCGATTGGCCCAATTCCCCAAACCCGGTAGCGCTCACCCTGCATCCTCTTTGTGCTGACATACGCAACATCACAGCTACTCTGGCTGACTTTCCTTTGCAACTAATTAGTAGAAGCCAATTGGAATAGTGTTAGATGACAACAACCTAAAAAGCTGGAACAAATGCCGTTGCTGGTTGGAATTGACCTCTGCAAACTTGGATGATAGATGACGCGAAACTCAGTGGGTGGATTAAGTACCAGAGGGCAGGCCCTTTGGGTAAAGGATTTTGAGTGCTAAGTTAAAAGCTTTTCGCGAATTTATTGTCTATTGCCGTCGAAAAATAACACAAACTACAGAGGAAAATAGGTCTAAGAATGTTTTTTATGCATTAATATGAATTGATTTACAGTTGTTGCTTATCTGCGTATTTCATCGCTAAGCTAGGTGTTACCGCCCAAAAGAAAATACTGCAGTCGTAAATTGGTGCTCTGATATTTGCGAAATTGACACTCAAACCTGCCACTCGCTAGCGCCTTCTACACTGGTTCTACCGCCAACGGGGTCTGCCTAGGGTTGTGTAGGCGCATAAAGCTTACAGTGTCACTAGCGTCGCCTGCGAGATGAAGATTAACTCGTCAGGGACCTGTTCTCATCGAAGAGGAAATGCATACCTTTGTCAAAATGATTTACGTTAGTGCTATATTGCCACTTCTAAAGTAACTAAAGCAGCTACCTTTGATCGTGCTTATCAAAATAGTTATAGAGAACTCGGTACGGTTGCTTGCATCAATGAGCTGTGCATACGCTTTACATACACCACCATCACCCTTCGCGAATGGAGAAAACTGAATCAGAACAACACTTCGCAAAGCATGTGCTAGATATCTGGCGTTCCGCGACCGATCGGTACAATTCCGGCATGAAAAGCCATAAAAGGCCTTTTGAAGTTAATAATACGAACATAGCTTCTATGTACAAATTGAAGGGGTCGCCTTTAAAGCCACACATTTTTTTGTATTTGGGTTCTGGCTCGAAGAAGATTTAGTCCTAGTACACCAATAATTGGTCAGAACCGACTGCTGTAGAGTGCATATGCATGGATTTGACTTGTTTGAGCGCTCTCTCTGCCTTGGCTAAAAGATGTCGCACAATGAGTGTCCTGACTTATTCCATTGCTCCATATTATGAGCAAGAGAATAGTAAAGTTTAGTGCTGATTACAGCGGGAAGCATTGCATGTTGTTCTCAACTTATTGATAACTTCTATGCAAATAACCATAATAATTAAAAAGCTTTTAGTCTCTTCTCGAGTTATTAATGTATTCATAGAACATAGGTAAATGATTCTTTAAGGCAGCCTCACTATTCCCACCTGAGGCATCATGTGAAAGGGGCTGAGTGCTTGATGTTTGCAGTGAATTGATTTTTAGTATGTAATTCTGCATGCATTACGAAGCAGATCTTCCCCGATCCGTTCACAGACTCGGATTTTCCATCAACCTAACAGTAAGCAGCAACACCGCATCTTTTCTAGTTATTTTGCGAAGTTTCGAGTTGCCAGGAGGAGGAGAAGGGGGAGGAGGCAGAGGCAGCGTGCCTGTTGATTGGTCATTTGGTGGAGATTGTAGACAAACCATAAACCGGAAGATCGGTAGTTCACACAGATCGCACTAAAAACGCACTTAACATATGAGCACAGTAAATTGGGAATTCTCTCACCTCTTTTCAACCTTATCGGTTTCATTCACTTAAATGTGGGATTCTGATCTAGTTTACATAAGTAGGTCACAGGGCGAAGCTAGAATGGAGCCCATTGCAATCAAGGAGAGAGAACCAGACATCTACAAACGACTATACAAGTCGTTCCCAAAATCCCATTTTTAATCTTGCCACGTTTTGGGCCAGATCTACACTTGATTTGCTCCGTAAAATTTTACAAATGATGCAAACAGTACATGTGCTTTATTTCTTATGCTGTTGAAATCCTTAACTGGGATTTTATTTCCTAAGCAGCGCATAGATTAAAACTCTCCTTAGTTAGTCATTATGCAGTGAGGCAGTTAGATATATCTATTGCGAGTTTCATTGTCCACAACTTTGCAAATTCATTTTATTCTTCTTGTAAAGCTCACTGAATTACACCAACTCAGTTTAAGGCTTAGTGCAAGATGACGCTTTCCAGCTCTTACATTCTCCGTCTGTGCATGTCTGGCAACAAATTTGGCATCGACCTTGGCTACAGCATAAAGCTTTTGCTCACTCTCCGCCAGTTTAATGCCTTGAGACGGAAGAACTTTTTAGAGATTGCAATAGCCCTTAAGTCCCTATCTCCCTCATTTAAAAAAAGGGTCGTAAGGAGGGCTTACGAATTGGCAGTTAAAATTAAACACTATTTCCCACAGTATCATTGCTAGTGTAACCCTCAAAGGAACTACAAATTGAACAAACCTCTTGGAGGTGCTCCTTATTTTAGCCACCCGCCATTTAGCATTGTACTTTAAAGCTGCTTTAAAATGTAAAATTAGTTAAAGTATTTTATGGTCCACACCATAATTAAGAAGGAGGAATGCCTTTTTAGTGATGTCGGCGAGCATCCATATGAAGCCACTCCTCTTCCATCCAAGGAGGTAGAGCGCCCACCGACGAAGGTTTTGGAGGCAGAAGCCACCAGGTTATGTCTAAACAATGCTTTATTCTAGTGCAGCATTCAATGTAATTAATGCTTACCGACCGAAACTAACTCTTCAGCAAAAATTAGCATGATTTTTTCCTTGAACTAACAAAGTACAGATCGTTCACTCTTCCGTCGCCAAACGAAACGACAGAATTCTTCAAAAAGGTGGAAGCAAGTAGGTAAGCACCTGCCAATTTATTATTTACCATTTGCTAGGCAAAGGTTTCACTAGTCTCTTAAAGAAAATTTCTTGTGAATTGTGAATTTTTAAAAGACTTCACTTTTACTTGTCACACTCCTTCAATGAATTTGCTTAGGCGAAATGCCGGTGAGTTCCAACAACCTCAGAAGGTGGAAACAGATTCTGACGACCGTGCGAGGTAATATTTCTTCTCCTTCCCCATTCCTATCTCAACTTGAAGCACACGCCGAATTTTCGAAACAGTTATTTTTAATGCAGCAAAGGATGATAAAGTGGGCTTTTATTTCGTGTACTACTGTGCCATTAAGTTAGGAAAGTGTACTAAAAACGTTTAAAAAGTCAAATATTCCGACAACTTTTGCGTATCGGTTGCATCTTTGAGACGTTTTTACGCATTCCATACTTTACTGTTGTTTCCCAAAGTCACGGTCACACCGATCTAGGTGAACCTTGCTGTGATAGACAGTGACGGTTAATAAGTTCTCACCCGTATGTCTTGCCTCATTCTTATCCGACAGGGTTTTGCATTCTGTTGTGGTTAAAAGTTCGGTGCTTAGCAGCAAAATTTGATTTGACGATCCTCTGATATTCACGTGTTCAATCCTGTCTTATTAAAAGATAAGGCTTTTCTGCATCACTGAGCTATGGGTCCAAGTTCAAGTTCAAGTCTCAATCTCTCGCATAAATCCTTTTGCTATTGGCACTGTATTCGTTGCAGTTGCTCGAAAAGTGAAAACATCAGCCTAGGCCAAGACGTCTCATAAATAGACCATTTTTAGAAAAAGTTAATTTGCAAATAGGTCCATTGACTTCCCTCTATGATATTACAACTGATACAAAAGATTGCATACGCCAGTTGGTCGTAAGATGGGCAAAAGTAATTCGGCTCTTCCACGTGATTGGCCTCACTATCGGTTAATGACTTCATTGTGCAACACCATTGCACCGGCAAAATGTCATTTTGGGCATTGGAAATGACATTAAATAGCAGGTGAAAGTCTGCGCATTGACTCGATTTGGCAGTAAATAGGCGTTAACTTTAAGCTTTCATATTTCATAAGTTGTTCTTTGCTTTTTAAGGCCATAAAAATAAAATTATATGCGTAAAATGTAACCACTTCGTCAATCCACCTTTCCCACTAGTAGGAAACAAATTTTCTAAACTTGGGCTCGAAATCGGTTAACTTTCGTTTCTTTGTAGCATGAATGGCAATTGAAGCTTTCGTATATAGCCGAAGAATACTTAGCGTTGTCAATAAAACAGAACTTTAGCTTGTCAATCCACAATTGAAATAAAAGGGGATAAGCTAGATAGATTTTAGACGTATATGTATCCGTTGGATAATATAATGATTTGTTAGTAATTTTGCGGGAAAAAGGTTTTGTCAAGACGCCTGCCTGATCCATCAAAATGTTGATGCTTGAAGCCTGATTATGTAGAACCAATTCCCAAATATGCAATCTAACCTTGTAATCACATAGCTCTAGGCGGCTCTTTATTTCGCATTAAAAACAAATTTTCCAGCTCTCATTAAATTAAATCTTTGGTCAAAATCATGGCGCTTTTAAAAATTTGTATTTTATGCAATTATTTTACCAGTAGCCCTTCTTTTCTTAGAGCTGACTCTGATGAAAACGTTTCCACGACCTTTACGGACTTGCGACTTGATAACAATGAAGTTCCTGATAGGTGTGTGGTAAATTACACCCTGTTATTTCATTTACAGTCAGTAATTACCTCTATCTGGCATTTTAAAGTATTAGTGAGTGGATTGGGAAGTAGGACTCATTCTCATCCATGCGATTCTAGAAGGTGACCATCAAAGCCAGTTTATTTCATGCTTTTCCCAAACTCCTTGATTTACCTCATACAAGTAATTTTTTCGTTTGTGACAGGCAAAATTCAAATGGACAAATGTACGCGAGGTATGCAGTTGTAATGACGACTTGCGAATCGCCTAAACCAATTACACTGATTACATTGATACTACTTTTAAATATCAGTAGCAAGTTTCAGCACGGTTCTACTCGTAAAATTGCTCCCAGCACTTGGAAATGGTTGAATATCTTGGGTTACCATTATTGTCAGAACTGCCACATTGATTTCAACTTGACTTTATTAAAGGTGCTCGTACAGCGTTAAAAACTCGAATTTTGTACTGCTATAGTTTACATAATGCGAGGACATTTATTTCGTCACATAAACGCCAAATCAGTTTGTCTGAATCAGCTTGAAATCTTGATAACTTCGCGTGATCTCGTTGCGCCATGAAAAGACTTCACTAAAACGTAAAATCAAACAGACGTTGGAACAGATTTGTTTTGTTAAATGACATTTGACATAGGCACAACTTAATGAATTCTTCATTGAGGATGTGGTTTGTGATACATTTTATTGTGCTATTTATTTCTGCTATCACTATGAAGGATGCATTTAGCCAGCCCATTACTATCTCTAACAAACTTTACACGTGAATGTGACAAAGGTTGGGTTGAGCGTATTTCTATGTTCTAATGAGTCCCTTAAACACTTACTTTCGCTTTTTTGCATAAGCATGATTGAAAAGCTGTCGGTAATTGGGAGTAATCCTAAACAATACTTCTCGCCCCTTCTACAGTGTGTTTTATTCGTCTCTGCACTCTTCTGGTCCTGCACGAAAAGGAACTTTCTTCCTTTTCAGCTTAACGGACATTACCGGAGTTCAGAGATCAAGCTCGGATCAAGGTGTCAAAGCTGTCGAAGTACAGCTACCAAAGAACAGCGAAATCAGAGTTCCAGTTGCAGTAGAGCCAGTCAATCTCGATGATGGTGAAAAGGAAAGGTTGGTGCATTAAACCTTGTGCCACATGCATTAGCATCTTATCCTTCCTCCTCCACGTATGCACAGCCTAAATTTGAAGGGCACTTTGGGGTTTTACGTCACATTAATGAATTTTATTAATTAGAATGCATGATGTTGCAAACCCAGCCCAAAGCAGATCTTTTTAGTAATTTTAGAAGCATATATTTCTTACGCTGGGCTTCCAAAGCCTAATTGCTAATGAAGAAGGGCTTGATTGAGTAAAATGCTGTTGTTAACTTGTACCTATCTTTGATGACACATGTGAACGATAAGAAAGATGAAAGAACCTTCAACTCTCGGCCTCTAGTAACAGCATAATTATAGGTCCTGACGCTAGAATCGTGGTAAGAATGTTACTAAAACTCCAATGAAAAGATTTTATTTGTTAAAACACAACTGAATAGCGGGTGGGATCCGCGCACGGTGTGCTCACATGTTCACGTCAAGTGCCCCGACTCTCCGTTAAATAAAGTATGAGTAGATCGGGCTTCCGCATTCTGCGTCAATTCATTAATGTGAGGCACAGTTGGCGCAAGCGATTAGTGTCACTCCTGAATCATCTGACATAACGACTTTGTTCTGTGGGTGGAAGAAATCCCCACTAACACCTCTACCAAATTGCCCAGCCATTTTGTGGTAGAAAGGAGTTAAGTGAATAACCTAAGTACTTCTGCTAAAATCTGCATATATTATGAAAATCTTATTTAAGTGGCTGAAAAAAGTCCCTATTTCGGCGTGGCTAAAGGATATATTTATCCACCTACTTGAAATCCCCATTGGAGAAGGTCAAATTGGGTATTTTTAGGCAGCAAATGTCTCGACAAAAATTTCCATGCAAAAATTATAAATGAAGCAATGGATTCGCGTAATAAATGCAGCAAGGAATCTCATCAGATAACACGATTTTGGCTTTTTGAAATGCGGTTTATTAAATTCAGGTGAGCTTGATGAAAATTGGGACTTCAGATGAAATGAATGCTCTTATAATAAAATTCTTCTCATAATTTAGAAAGGGTTTGATGATTTTTCACATATGAAATACTCAGCTTTGGTTGTTCAAGATACTGGCCCTTAAAATAGACGCCTTTTGTCGGCTTAACATCGGCAATGACGACTGATGGAGTTAGCAACTCATAGGAGGAGATTTCACCAATTCCGACTGTTTCCATCGTCACTAACACGGATATAGCCTTAGACCAGTTTGACCAGTTTTTTTGTGAATCCTGGGCTACACGTGCTACCACCACCCAACCAGTTTGGCTATGAAACTCTTACAATGTGGCGCTGAAATTAATGCAGGAAAATCAATGCTTGATAATTCCTTGTTTTGGTGCTCACTTGTCACATGCAACCCAGTGAGCTAAACGACACCGAAGCTAATTTTATTAAACCTTATGTGTTGTCAACTTGGGAGACCATTGAGAACCTGTGTGTGCGAGTGGCCCTGCGTAGCCTAAGAGCCAATTGCAATGCTCACATTCGCAGTCCCGATCATCATGTACCTAGTTAAAGCAATTGGTGCGATGTGAGATCACACTTTTCGACGCCCTTCGTGATCAGCCGCGATTGTAAGTTCTCCACTCACTTGCCTATCATAGACTTATGTGGTAGTGCTTTATAAGCACTGCCACTCCATGAGCATATTCAGGTTTGAATTTGTTGGTCTTCATTACAGTCATCGTCTGGTAACTTACTGCATGCGTGCACAGATACGTAAAGCACTGTCAAGCCTAGCAGAAACTGCTGCTTGAGACGACTAAGTGATTCGCCCGAAACTCATCAGAATTTTAAATGGAACGTAGTTGGGAAGAAATGTTACTGATAACATCACGTAACGTTTCATGTAGCCAAGCTTCTCGTAATCGCAGAAGCATTCTCACTTAAGCAGGCTCAATGTTTATTATTTCTGGAACAGTAAGCGCTTTCTGTAAGGATACGTCTTTTACCAAGCCTTACAGCTGCTTCAAAGTCTAATCCATTGAGACAGATGCTAATGGAAGTGCTGTGAGTAGTATTTGACGCGACGGGCGACGCAAAGGCAAGAGCTGGACGATCTGGCAAGGTAGTGACGTACTTTGAACGCCACTGTGTTTGCCCAACTGCATGTAACCAGCGTAAATTTATGCAAAATAAAAAAAGCTTGGCAGATGAACACACTAACAACTCCGGCTAAATGAATTGAATAGGTAATTAAAAATATATATGCATATTTCCAAAGCCGATTTTTACTACCTCTGCCATTTTTGACACTGCAATGGAATCCAATTAAGAGCGCTCCATCAGTCGGAAAATTTTTTATCATATTCTCATTGACACTGTCTGTCGTATCCATTTTTTGACTAGCGGGCCACCTAAGTTATGATGCGATGCAAGGGAGCACGCCACCTGTCACATTATTGCACCGCTAAAGTGACGACGCTTTGATAAATTGCTTCCCATTGTTTCTTCGGAGTAGCATATAAGTGGATTAAATGTTTAGCTTAAGCATTTAATTGTTTTCTCATCCACGTGACTAAAAGCTGATTATGCTTATTTGTCACTACTTCATGTTGTCTTCGTAACCTTTAAAAAGTATGTTCTGTGGTCGTTTTTTACATTGCCACCTTTCTCTGCAAAGCTTCCAAGTAAAAGTAAGAGCAATAAAGAGGTATTTTGAAGCTTAAATTAAAGTTATTTTGCAACCCTGGCTAGTTTGTGGCGGATGCAGGGAAGCATACAGCTGTATTGTGTATTTATTATTTCAAGATCAGAATTAGTTTCGTCAAGGATTCTTGCCGGAAAGAAAATGCCCAAATCGTCCCATAAGAAGACACGTCCAACTACCGTTCAACCAGGGTACGTAAAGTGCTTTAAAGTCAATCTTTTCCGCCTTAAATTTAAGAAAATAAACTACTCAAACCCAATACCTGCAATATGTCCATAGTTAATGTTTCGCTTATTTGCTGATAACTTTACATAGTGGAGCGGCGCGATAAACTGCCTTTCCGGTAAAGCCGCTTGCCTTTTTTAAAATCACTTCCGAATCTCTGTTTGCACTTACAAGCGTTATGCTGGCATTACTGCCCTCTAGCGGACTCAATCAATTCTGCCTGCGAAATCTCATTTAATCGCACCCGAAGCGAAATTCTTCGTGTTGCGCCCTGGGATACAGTAATCTCGACCTACTTATTTTTCTTCTCCTTTGTAATCTTAATGATGGTAGGAGCAGTGTTATAAATGCCTTTGTTTTCTTCTAATTGTAAAGCAGGCCTTCGGAGCGCAAGTTTAGTTCCGTTTTCGAGAGTGGCAATGAACGCGTGCACATGAGTTCGGCAACATCGCCTTTTGAAGAGTAAGACCTTAGAATTTACTCTCCGCTGACACACCAACCGCTTTTGCACATCTCTCACTCATATCGCTGAGATAAGCCACTCATATGACGCCTCCAATTAGGCATTGTTCAGCACAAAGTGAAAATATGCTTTGTTATAGTAATAAGAGCGCTCTGTTTTGATTAAGTGTTGCAAACAAAAGTGCTATTCAAATGGCAGTGCGCACACTAAAAGAACTTCGTTTAACGTTGTTGCAATAAGTTTTCGCCCCCTGAGCCATTGCCAATTTTCGTGGAAAAGAGGGGTTTGAATTTGTCCATCGGTTGTAGTACTAAAACAAGCAGCTGCACAGGACGTTCAATTAACACTAGATTCCATTCCATCTTGTCAAATGACAACAAATACTTCTCTTTTCTGCACCGTGTATCACTTAAAATTTAAAGGTGAAGCATGCGAAGGTGGGGTGCTGTACAGCACTTATGATACGCCATGCCATGGCAATGCAAGTCATGCTGATGAAAGTCAACATTTCATTACATCAAAGACAATACAGAGCTTAAAATATTCACTTCATTTAGTCATATCATCCAAATATTGATAGGAATGAGCAAAACAATGCATGCTCAAATACCAATTCTTTGCTAGGAAACTGTTCAGTCCTGAGGAGTCAATCGACATTTCATTGGACTATCCCGAACCAAAAGGGTATGTGACAGAACTGCAAGTGTCTGATAAGCAACTTGTGAGTCCATTGTAAGGCGCGGGCCAACGACTTAATTATTGCAATTCCCAAAGGCAACGAAGTATGTTCGTATTCATGCAATTGATTCAAATCCGTTTTTCGTGGGGTAATTTGTGTGATTCTGCAGCATATTATCCAAACTGGATCAGTAACTGGCGTATTAGGCCTGTGACTAAAACCATAGACTCATCCTTGGTTGGCTGGCTAGTATTTTAAATTTTTGAACGTTCACATTCTGAGTTTGATGGTGCAGATAAAGGACTTTCCTTGCTTAATGGTTGAAACATGGTCCCGTGTATCACGGTAGCATGGGCCTTAAGCGCAAAAGGCCGGAATTTGGTTGCATTCTTCTGGTCTACGCTATGCCTTGATGCATAAAATTGAGCGATTCGATGGCAGTCGCGTGTGTTTTACTCTGGGCCAAAAATTAAAAAACGAGGCATATTTGCATTTGTATTCAAGAACTGTGTTGATTTTAATTTACTTAGTCCAACATCCCGTCTGTCAGCATTCTCGGACTCGTCCGCTGATGCTTTGATTGCCACTTATCCACCCAAGGCTGTTCCGCAACCTCATCATCACCATCACCATCAGTGGGTTTGAGCTTACTGCGCCACAGATACATTAAACTGAACTAACTAGGAGTTCAAAGAAGCAAAACAAATGATGCCCACTTAAGAGAAGTTTATGACCATTAGGATTTTGAACTTCTTTAGTATTAGACAACAACAACGAAGTCATTTCAGTGCTCTTTGTTAATTTACAGGCGGTCACAACCAATATACCTCGTTGCTGAAAGCAATCACACTGCCTCCCGAGGTCAACCGGCTAAATTCACGTGAGTTTTGCGCTGCAAGTCGAGTAGGTGGGCCGAGATTGACCCAAAGCGTGCGAATATGAAGTACTAAAATGGAATCATTGCACCATGGAACAAATGACAAATACTTATGAATAGTCATTTACAAGGCGTATGTTACATTTTTTGCGAAGCACTCTGGAATTAAAAATTGTTGCCTAACGAGCATTCATAAATGACATTGAAACACTAATATTTGATTGAAAGCAAGATGCATTGAGTTTTGTAAGATAATGATCACTTGAAAGGTCTTGATGTATTTGTTGAAGAGTATGTAAAATTTTACGTTTTCTACATAACATACTTCTAAATAGAATCGTAATGAAACCCAGCGGTTCCGAAGGGAAGAGGCATCCTCCAAGAGCCAGATCTTCTAGTTCGAGGTGAGGGTTAAACTGGTGGAACTACAATTGCTGTTTCATTTGCCTTAGTAATCTCAAGTTTATTTCCACTTGAGAAATTGAGATAAACGTAATTTTAATTTGTTTGCACACTACGATCTGATTTCATTCAAGGTTTATGTTGAGTCCTCGTAATTTCATGAGTATATGCCCAACGTTTCATCTCGTAGGAGCAGAATTTTGAAAAATCCTGGGACGGAAACAATTTCAAGGGTATCTGCCTACAAAACTCTTACTTTGGCTTCATAGCAAGTCAAGTTTGCATATTTTTTGCAGTAGTAGCAACAGCTCTAGCAGCAGCAGTAGTAGCAGCTCCACCAGCGGCAGGGGCCGTACGAGGAATGGAAGGAGCACAAGCAGCTCTAAGAGTTCAAGCAGTTCCAGTAGTCCAAGCAGCTCGAGCAGTTCCCCCAATGGACGTAAAATGGGTGCGCGACAGAGTCCCGCTGCTCTCATCAGGATTGAGCCACTGATCTTCGAGACTATTCCTAAAAAGAAGTAAGTGCCGCAACAGTGGTAATTATTCCAATTTTTACCAACCTAACCACAAGTATTAATACTTCAAGGTGAGAAACATTATAAGAGCAATGTATTTAATGCACTGCATTAAATTACCATGTGTCTTAACATCTGTTGTCCACATTACATAATGTCAAAAATAGGGTCATGAAAAATGTTGCACGCAAAAAGAAGAACCCAACTGGCGGCCAAGGTCATTGCCACCATCAGCATCACTCCCATCACCGCGATTTCAACCGGCAAAAGCAGTGAGTTGTCAATCTCACCTTCTATATATTCAAGCAAAGAATTAAACGAAATTTAAGAGCTACCAAAGACGATAGAATTATGGCTTTTTGCATAGCGTTACCTCATTTACGATGCTCCCTAATGTGAGCAGCACTTCGTTCTTTAATAACATTCACCTGAAAAGGTACTCCTTTCGCCTGAAACCGGTCTATTTTTATAAAGATTTATAATAAGACGTACCAAATATGTTCATGCGCATCCCAATCCTTCATTTTCTCCTTAGTCACATGCCCCCAATCGAGCAAATTGTGGTGGAAAACTGTGAACCCGAGTTCGAGACGTGCCCGCATGTGTGAGCGCAACTTTTTACCGACTTATCATTTGCTCATACCTTCATGCAGCAAAATGCTAACTGTGGAATCACGAACACTTTTATTTATCCTTTTTTAATCATCCGATGGAACAGAAAACTTGTGTCTACTTTTTGTTCGAGGAGCAAGGGAAATTTGGCAAAAAATGATAAGGGAGGACAGAAGGCGCATGAAGATTAGTTAAGTTGGCAGCGTCATGGTTATTCATAGTGCATTTTGCGCTTATTTTTAGGGAAAGCGGTAAAATTCCAAATCCGTAAGTATCTCATTTACTTTTAAACACACCTGTGCACACTCCAATCCCCTTTGCCGTCGTTTGAGGAAGCTTGATTTGCGTTTCATCAAAATGCATAATTCCTCACCGATGGGTGAATACCGGAAACTAACAGTCATAAGGTCATTGGAGTAATGCGATTACGTTAACTTTTTAGGACCGACTGCCAGTCCAGTGTTGTTCTCCGTCATGTATGCATGAAGTGCCAGAGGAACTTAGACAGAGGAAAAGCTGTTGTGAGGCAAGTCCCTACGACTCCCTTCACCTTAGTTCTTCTGACATTTGATGCGCTTTTATAATGCAGTTTGATATAAAATGATTATAGTGTCCTTCACACGATCAGCTTATGTATCTAGTAAAAAATGGTGAGGAGGATTTTTTGTTTCATTCCATAAAGTAATGCCATGATACTATATTCAAAAAAAGCGACACAATTGAATTTAACACTGAAGTGGATTCACCAGTTGAAACAATTTAGAAGTAGCGAAAAAAATAAAAAAACGATTGCTTAATTGTAGACGCAATTCTATTGGTGGAAACGTAAGCCAGAAATGCAGGTCTCAAAGCAAGTAAGTGAATGTATAAATAATGGGTTTGATCATGAACGTGATTATTCAATTTTAATTTTACTCCACCAACTTGGTTATTAATTGTAAACATTTTCTTCTCCCTCAACTTTTACCGTTTTGGTTTTTAAAAGACACAAAACACCCACTGCGGGTTCCCCAATTCAGCGTCCTCACAGCCGCTCGCAGTCGAAAGCTCGATCGAGGATAAGCAAGTCCCCGACGTATGTTAGCCTGCGGTTATCTCCCTTAGAACAATAAGTTGTACAATACATAAATCAGGCTTTTCCACCCTCGCACATCAATCGCTGAATCTCTCTAAAAATAGTGCCAATCTTATGTGAAATGATTGCTTAGAAGTGGGGTGTGGTCTCGTCGGCTATGCCACCCTAAGCATCGCAATAAAAAGTGCACACAGTACTGTCCACTTCTTAGTTATTATCCTTAATAAACGCCCAACAGGTGCGCAGCAGAGAAGGGTAAAATATGTTGAGGATGTATCTCACCCTATCTGTCAAAAACACTTGCCCTTCATTCAGACTGTTTTTTAATTTAAGGTACTTGACTAGACGATGCTTATCACTGGGTTGCATAACTTCCACTAATCTGTTGTCATGTCAATGACAGTGCTCCTTTAATGGCCATGTTTTCGTTAAAATGGAAGTCTTTGGCTCTTAACCCAATTTTCCATGCGCCTTTGCAAGGTCGATGAGCTAAGGCATTGCAAGCTCCGCAGACAATACAAAATTCAAGTGCGGGCTACCCTTTACTGAACATGATTAATCTACCTCTATCTTACAGGGCAGTTGCGATACATCACGGCCCAAAATACACTGACGATGACACTTCCAGCAGTGAGGGTGGACAATACCATTTGGGAGATGGTGAGATTTTCGCAAATCGGTAAGTTCTACATCATTACAGTTGAGTTCAGCTTTTAGCAGCGTTCCTATCTAGGGTAAATTTACTACTTCTCAATGCAACCTTTTTCTTAGTCTAAGTATCACGGAGCCTTACAACATTAAGTTCTGATTTATTTGTTCATTTTCATCCATATTTGATTCCTAGTTCAAATTGCCATTTAGGTAGAACGGTATAGTTTAATATGCTCTCAAGGTCTTTTTAGACGTCTTTTGGAACTTACGTTCTTTTATTTTTAACAGAGCCTTTATGAAATGCTACCAATTGCACCATAGAAGCAATTCGTGTAACAGAAACAAGGCATGTTTCACTAGGAACTAACTTTAATGGAGCCGCAACGCATTGGTGTTCTAACTCTATCATTTCCTTTACCAGTTGCTGTGGTGGCAGTTCTTTTAAATGGTTCTAACTTATATGACGAAATTGCTATTAAATGCGCGTCTTATCCAATTCAGTCGGTGCCCGTATTCACCGTGAGAAGTATTTCCGATCTCAGAAGAGGTAAGTTCATGTTTAAGCATAAATTAATACATCCGAATTTGCATGAGGACAATCGTTAGGTAAGGCCGTACTCTACTAGTAGACCTAATATTTCCCAATCTAAGCTTCTACTGTGGGTCAGTAGAGGAGGAATTAAGACCCATGAAAAGTGTGAAAGTCTGCTGGGTACAAAATAAGTCAGCTACTTTGGCTTAGTCTGGCTGTATATCCTCATAACATAGGCGCAATTGCCCAAACGGTTCACTTGGCTAATAAACTTTACTAAAGTTGGGAAATGCACTTAGGCTGAGTTATTTTGTGGATTGCGATTATTTTCTGGGACTTTTGCCCTGACCAATGCCTTGACTTTTTAGCTCACTTTCATTCAAGCATGTATCCTAAAAACGCTCCTTTTTCAATTAAGGACTCCGTTGAGATGATCGAGCTCAATAGATTAGTAGGCGAATTTCGTTCAGCATATGGACGTCTCATTTTTTGTTTTTCCCACTCCTTATGCAAACATTCTTCCGTTTGACCAATTATTGCTATCCTTGTGCCCTAGAAATATCTATTTCCTGCCTCCTATACTTGTTCTGATTTAAAATGGCCTCCTACTTTTGGTTCTTGTGCTTCCATTGCACCCCAAACAACATGTTAACCTTCTGAGTACACTTTGCATAAACAAATGAAAGCTGTGAATTGAATCACGAGCATTTAAATGCAACATGCCGGTTTAGGAATTGTTAGATCACGACTGTAGGCGGTGGAAGATGACGGGCTTACTTAGGATGGGGCAATTCTGTCAACAGTGTCTGCTTTTAATGATTGCGTGTTTCATAAAATAACATAGTGTTTCAAGTAACAAACAATCATAGGCCTAAAATATTGAATTACATTCTTTTGATCTGTGAAAGCTAATAATGGCATAAATTACAATACTTTGCTGGATCGCAATACATTGGATGGAGCGTCATAGTCGCAATGATGCCTTGATACCATGGAAAATTGTGCAAGCTCTTTGTGAGCTGTCAGCAAGATAACTTGGCGAATGTGTTAATCAACTTTTTTCGAAATATCACTACGCATGTGATAGCCATTTGGAAGGTTGTCACATGACAAGTTGAACAAGAAATTGGGGAAATTTTTTACGCAAAAGCAAGTCATGGACTTAAGGAGATGGTAGACTTAAAATCAACAAAACGTTGAGTCCTCTAAACCCACAACTTTGGCGATCTTCAAAGCTTTCGTTTTAAAATATTTATAGGCAAATAATATTAATACTGCATTAAACACTATAAAAACGCTCCTTGAAGATAAAGAGGTCAATTTTCACCTCTTTCTTTAGTGAAATATCATTTGGAAACTAAAAGTGTTTATTTTTCATAATCAGAAGTGGTGATACTGACTTGAACTCCTTAACACTGTCCCTGTAATTTCGGCTTCCCCCGATTGTCTCCTAGTGGCTAAGCAACTTCCTAAGAGCGTTTACGTACCTAATGAAATTGCTGCGTAGGAAATGCTTTTGACGTGAAAGTTCAAATCTTGCCACCGAGTTGCAACATGGCAAAAACGACTTGTGTGCATTGTACGTAGGCGAGACCACGAGTGGGATGGTAGCCCACAAGGAATCATTCGTAGCCTCCTGGAAACAAGAATTCACCACCAAATTTTATTAGCCAAGATTTGAAGCTGCTGACCTTTGAGACATTTTCGAATGGACTTCGAAATTATGAGGGCATCCTACGCGTTGAGTAATAAAATTTGAGACCTCCTTGTGCTGCTAGAATTACCGATATTGAAAAGCGGCACTAAGAATCAAGGTTTTTAGCAAACAAGTATCACTGTCAATTTATGCACTATGATCCTATGAAAGTAAATCTGAGAATCCCCTGTGCTAGACTGTCGAACTGGGTCTGGAACCAAAGTCTATTTCCAGTTGCCAGTCATTTAATGGGGCGCAGATGCGTTAAGAGCCAAAAAAAATAATGACACAGTCGACTCAGCATCAAAAATGAAAAAAACAGCAGCTTGAAGAGATGCACACTTTTATTTTGGCTAGGTCGGGTTAAAGGGTTATTTTAGGGTTTGATATATTATGGTATTTCAATAACTGTCTTGGCACAAATTATGCATGGATTTGCGAGACGGATTTGTATTAAAGAAAAATAGTTAACAAGGAGGTCCCAAACCGCATGCAACACTTATATTCCACAAACTCGATACAATTTTCTCGAATCCACCAGAAGATAAACATAAAGCATCATCAACGGGCATGAAGTGACGGGGTGATTTAATTAAGCCTTGACTTGTGCAAGCGGCGCAGGTAATTGCGATTTGTCAAGCCCTGGCTCAGCGTTGAAGTGTGTGTGTGAGAGAACAATTGAATTTACTGCTTTTTCATGATCAATTTCATGGACAAAGCAACTCCTTTTTTTGAGTTGGTAGGTAGACCTGATGGCTGGCCTGACTTTGACTTGTGTGCCTGAATACGTTTTGACACTTTCCAGCCCACGTTGAGCCTTTCATGAGGTTGCAATAAGGCAACAAGTATGGAATATGATTTCATTGACGTGTTTGAGGAGTAGGACACTAGTGATGCACCTGATACACCACATTTGCAAAAAAAAGCTTAAATAGTAAATCTCAAGGAGCCCGAATGGTTTTGCTTACCATTCGTTGCACAGCCAACTCCTCTAGATAGGAAGTCCTAGAGCATCTATTGACTACTCTTCTCCACAGTTGTCGGTACTAGAAAGGTTATTATCAGCCAGGAACGAAGTCAAAGGACCCAAGTTACATTTCTCATTAGTTTCAATGAAGTGCACTAAAGTAAGAGAACTTTGGTTGCTTTGTGCTACTTAGGCCTAAACGATACCTAAAACATTCTTTTTTGCAAGCCATTTGCTACTGGTCGACATTTTTCCAGAAGTACCGTTGAGAAAGTCTCAGAGGATTTTTCATTTAACACTTCATTCATTCCGTGACCCCGTTTTAACTTTAGTGCAGACCCGTCGATACTCCGCGCCCATTTAAGCTATTGGAAGCTTGGAGCAGATGTCTATTGTTTACACCCTTCTTATGTCATATGATACGCAGCACCATAGTGTCCCCTTTGGAGTAGTGCAGTGCTAGCATCGTGTCAGTTAGTAATTGGTTTCTCGTAAAAGATGAGATGAGGATGGTTGCCAAAGGTGATAACGAATTTGGTGCCCTTCTGTAGTAAGCTCCTCGGTATCAGCGATCCCCAAAAGAGTGATTTGAGAATCAATTTACTAATAAAACAAACAAACAAATCAGTGTATTGGTTCTTTCCGTAAGATGAAAAAAATTGCTTCATTATGGAAGAAAATGCTAGATTTCAACGTACAGACGCGCTGGAAGACTGTCGACTCTACCGACACACCATACTACAAAAATGGATGTACAAACTCCAAAGATAGATGCTTCTGTGAAGTTAAATACAAAGTTAGGCAAATGAGAAATGATTTACACAGAGAATTGATCGAATTTGCCGATTTCGAAGGTAATTTTAAACCTGACTATGCCCGCATCCCAATCTTCCAAGTTCATTCATTAAGGATATCCAAAAGCGGTAGTTCCAAAAGCACATTTAAATAAATTATGGTATTTCGATGGCGTTTTAACCATGCAATGGATTGCATGGCCTCTGAACCATACCAGTAGCTTCGACTCTTCTATCATCAGTGGTGCACACTCCACCATAGCATTGCGCGCTCCTTAGAACACCAGCAACGAAAGGCATATCCGGACAATATCAGAACATCGGTAGGTGCAGACATGCTAATAACATTCAAAATATAAGATTTTGTGGTCAGAAAAAGATATTTTCTGATAAAAAATCTTAGACTACACTATGAAAATAGGTTAGCTTAGTATTTTTAAAAAGTTCCCATGGAAAACTTTCCTGTTCAGCCTGACTGTTGTGTCGTGCCATTCAGAGTCTAACTTTGACTTCCAGGGACAGAAATTTAGTAAAACCTTATAAAAATAAAATCTACTCATCATGAAGGCAATGAATTCCGAAACTTGTACAATGCGTTTTTGTGTGTCATCATAAAGTGAAGTGCGTTTCTACCACCCTAATGGGATGTCACTGGAATTGCATGTTCTCTGTACGCTTATACTTAAAGGTTTTTGAAACAATATCCTCAGATTTTGAAAACCAACAGTTTACTTGAAGATTTTATATACAACTTCATTGTTAACGGTAATGAAAAATCATACTATTCTTGCAATTAGATTGGCTCTGTCAAATGAGTTCTTTTGAGCCCTACATTTCGGCGCCTCCGAGCGGAAGAGGGTTCATTTTTATTGGGTATTGTACCAATCTCTTTTTTATATTTAAGAGCTTTTGGTATTTCACATCTGCGCGCATGTGGGCTGCATGATTGTATTGGTGCATGCTGAGAGGAGCCGGATGTACAGCTACTCTCAATAGTTACCTTCATCACTAAAACTAATCGTGTAATAATATGCTCTTCTTGGCCATTTCATCCTCCTATTTAAGTCAAGAACCCTTGCAATAATCGAATAGCGAAAAATGCCTCGTTCTTCTAAAATTGACCATTTTGGAATAAGTTGATGTTTTGCTTCCTTGCCTACCAATCAGAATAAGGAACCTCACGATAACGTAGGGGTGCGTATATTCCGTGCCTAGACCTTTTGGTTTACACCATCTCCAGCCTAATTAGGTTTGCATCGCCAACAGCACAGAAGACTTTTTTAAGACCCCAAAGGCGTAATGTTTTGTGTTTACTAGGTATAAACAAAATCAATCATTTATGCATTTCATTGTATTTGAGAAGGGGCACAAATTACCCTCATCCTTTCCCTCTGCTAGCACTAAAGTTTGGAGCTCCATTTTCACAAGGATGCAACTTTCGATGCTAAAAACGTACATGCATTTGACCTTGCCCCAGTGATATCTGCCGAGTGTATAGGACATGGGTACTGCATATAAAAATTCCAATCTTCATCTCTCTATGGATGTCATCACCCCACAGGTTTGGTCCGTGTTTGTTCAACTTTGTGTGTTTTGAGCAAAGGCTTGTTTTGGAGCTCGACCACAAATGTTTTGAACCATTTTTGCATAAAATGATTGAGTCATCACCTCCTCAATGTATTTTTTATCACTAGCTTCATTGTTAGCCATCGCTATGGAAAATTCCTTAAAGGAATATTTCCCGACACTGGAAGTCATTATCACACTTTATTACTGCTGCGGTTGAAGCCATGGATGAATCAATTTTTTGCATTGTCAATGTTTAATCGTCACTAGGAAAGGAAGGTACCTTACACCAAGATGCTTATCAGTGGCACGTATTGTTAAGAATTTAGATGTGCAAAATCCATTGGTAGAACTTGCTCAAATGCCATTAAATATTTTAGTCCTTTGTGATAGTTCCTATAGAATGCCTTATCAATTCACCTTTTTGCAGTTTGAATCTGTGTGCACTTTAGATTCCATCCTTAGAAAAGTATCCGATTTTGCGCCAAATGTATCAGCGCTTGGTACATCCCATGTTGTTACTTATGATGCAAACTGTGCTTCGATGGGAAACAATCGGGAAAAGGACCTGCCTGTGTAACTAAAAATGCTCCAGAAGTAGGGAAGAATGCTGCCACCCAATAAAGTATTGTAAAGTTTAGCAGAGCAACACAAAGTGGGCACAGTTCGGAGTTCAGTACCACTATTTTTGTCCCAAACAGACAATTTAAGAAAGTCTTAAAGAATGCCAACTTGTTGCTAAAACTCGTTGACCTGACAACGCACCTTACATAGTCACTCCCGGGCAGTCCACATCATGACGACTGATAAGTTTAATATGACTCAGGTACCCGACTTTTTCCACATTCCTTTGATTAAGTGATAAATACCAAAGTGCATTTTTTTACGATAGTAAATTTTACATGGGATGCACAGCACAACAAAGTCTCCAAAAATTAATATCTTTAGTTTAAACTTAAAGGCTCAATAAAATAGCTGTAAGCTATCTCCCAGGACCCGCTCCCAAAAAACAAAATACAATAAATTAAAAGTGTATATTTCAGTAAAGAACAATTTTATGCATTGCAAAGTTATTCTCATTGCGTGGGCTCTTTTGCTATCTCGCCGTACTATGCGTTTACGATCACATCACTCACTTCCACGATGGCTCATCCTCAACACCGAATACATTTATGCCTTAGAAGTAACAAAATTGTATCAGGCAGTAAGTGCACCGTAGAATAAAAAAATAGTTGCTAATTTTGAGGCAAAGAGAACTAGAAAATTAACAGTATGCATACAGGTGGACTTCACACTTATTTTGTCTTCAATGAATTGCAGCGCTGCCATTAAACCTGGTGGCATGATGAAACAGAAAGCTGTAGACAACAAAGTGGAGCCCTATGGACAGAACCATGAGCCGTGCACATGTCATCTTCTCCTGCCAATATGCCGGCATATCCCATCTTACTAGACTGAACAGGTTGAGCCAAAAGTGCGAAATAGTAGAGTAGGTTAAGCAGGTGTCATTAGGATTGCCTGTCAGAAATAATAACAAGTTTACCCGAGCTTAGCGTCGCTAAAAGTCATTATGCTACTTAGAAGAATAAAAACTCATGCACGCTTTATCTAGGCGAATAATACCTGTTACTTTATTGTGTCACAGTAGTAGGCGAGGATTCGTCGTTGACCCCAAACACCGCACGTGCAACAACTGTCATCTAACGCTGGAAAAATTCCTGACAAAATTCCTTGCCTCCAATTGGAATGGGTACTAATACGTTGGTGAATATTCAGACACCAATTCTCACCAAACTCCTTACTACACTTTTTTGCATGTGCAAGTAATATGAGTGTACCTTTTTAAGTTTACTGTAACTTAAGTAGCTAATTTGTAAACAATCAACACCCTTCAGTTCAAATAATGCTCACAAATGATATTAATTTTAATCTCAACTAAATATTTGGTTATTAAAAGTCAATGCCGACTAAATTTATCCCAAATGTGCACTGAATGAGGGGGGAACTACCAATTGACAGCATAAAAGGCGAACTTTTTCCCAAGCCACGCAAGGAAGGAAAATTGGGACTATTCAGTCCTTCTTGTATTTTAATAATGTCAGCCACTCGAGAAAAATTCGACATGTCGCGCGCGGTCCGTATGCTTTGCTGAATGGGAACAATAAAAATTCTCCCTCACGGGAAATAGCTAGCAGGCACTATAGGTCTTCGCCCATCAACACAAAAATATCTGTTAAACAAGTCTCAAAATAAGGTAAGACGAACTCCACCAACTTTGCAACATCCATTAGGAGCTTGATCCACTCCCTAAAGCCATCATATTCCCCAATCCACATATCTTAATCTATCTTAGTGCTCCAACCTCTCTGACAATTCAGTAAACGTTGCACAAATTTACGAAGTCGCTTTCAGACCGCATCCCATCCTCTAACTTAAATCCCTCGGAAAATATGGTCCTATGTAGTTTGGAAGGCAGAGCCATAAAAAGGCTTGCTTTTGGCGTCTTCTACATGCCAAGCAAATAGTTGCAAAGAGAATGAGAGATGAAACAGATTAGGCATTACCAGTCAAATAAAGGGAATCAATTCTCACACCGTTCAAACGCTTATTCCTTCACCAAGTGTAAGAAGTTGTGTTAACACTTTGGAGCTCGTAAACTTGGTGACTGAGGATTGGAATGTGGTAAATGATCCTTCAGTTGGAAATTGGACAGCACCTGAATTGACAGACAGGCTAAAGTTATGCACCAGTGTTCTTTCAGGTACCACTTTATTGGGATGCACTGTCTCACCCCTATCTCAGCGAGTGTCCAAGTTGTATTTATTGCTGTCCATTATTACTACAATAAATCGTTTTGCTTGGTTTCACTGATTTAATCTGGCAAGTAAATTGGCGGCAATGTGGACCTATGGAAAGCCACCACTTCGTTCCAACCAATCGACAATTCGCAACTGGATAGCCAATGTCTTCTTCCCGCGGTTGGACAAAAGTGCACAAAACAAACACTTCCAATGCCGAAAATTCGAAAGTAGGCAGACATCTTAGATGCTTTATTTGATATTCACAATTTCGGTTGTCTTTTTTACCCTGTAGACTCAGTGTTGGACAAAATTTTTAATCAGGATTGTATGTTAATTTGAAGATACAGTACCAGTTTTAATGCTTTTATATCCTCCGTCTTTTACTTTTAATTCGCTTTCAAAGAAGTCCTGTTATGTATTAAACACAACTGGTGCTAATCTCCTCTCGGAGTTGCAAAAGAAAAAGGCCATTAATGTAAAAGAGTGTAGTTATTATTTAAATTAAATAACCTAGGTAGAAGCGGAAATCTTATCTTAAAAAGTATTACTCGATTTCGCTTTGTTCCTATAGGCAATTTTTTTTTAAATTGCAACAAGTTTGCTGCCTATAACCATTGCATGAAAGAAAGAAGGCGCTGCACCTACTTGCGTTTTAACTTACACAGCTCAAGGAATATCAAGATTCTCATGTTCTCATAAATAACCGTACTCTTTTGCAACAGTCGCACTGAATGCTGAAGTCTTCTGGCTGCCTGTCTTTCATTTTTTTTGGCCTGTGCGGCAGTCGGACTCGTGGACCATCGAAACAGCGGTAAAATTCGAATTTGGAGTGAAACGACGGGTGCAGGAGCCATAATAAAGAGGTCAACAAGGTCTAGTTGTAAGTAGTCGTGATTATTACATTCACTTGAGATAAAAGCCACAAAATTTTTATGTGTACCTTGATTGAATTGAAGGTAAACACTTTGATAAGGCCAAGTGGCGACTAGTGCAAAAGTCTTATTCAACCACGGACGCGGTGTTACTGGCAAACGCCCTCTATGTAGGCAAGAACGCCTGATACTTTACCATGAGAACAAACTAATTTTTATTCTGCAGCACAATCTTATCCAAACCATGGCGAGGGCTGTCAAAGTGGCGGACTCAACAGGCTTAAGATAATTGCTGAATTATTTTAGCTGACGAGAAAAATTCTAATTATTTGGCGTTTGTCCCGTGAATGAGCAGAGCTTCTCAAAAAATTTTAAACACAAGCATGCAATCGTTTGTGACTAAAGGATTAATTCTCTTGAAAAACAGTGCAGAATCAGCCAATGCGCTTCGATGTGCCACAAACGCAGTATTCATTAGCTTTTGTGGTTCCATTATTTCCACTAAATTCGATTTTAAAGTGGAAATTGCGACATGTTGGTTACAATATTGATGTACAGGATGTCATTAATTTATTCAAGCAAGAACGCAAAATGTCTGAAAAGTTGTGATTAGTGACCTCTGCTATCTACGTACGGCGCTATGGTTGTGCGTAGGAAGAATTTCACTTTGCTGCATCTGTTTCGCATAAAAGTTCAGTTTGGAAATGGAATTGAGTATGCAACAAAGACTGTGCACACATAAGCGCGCAAGTTCTGAGGCAACGAGCAGGAGATCAAAATGAACATTAATATTAAGAATCTAAGGTTTTATTTTAAATTGATTTTGCTGGGGCCGCAAGAACAACTTTTGTCCTTAGCCAGAGAACACACCTGCAGAGAACTGAAGGCAATTTTGGGGTTTTATTTTAACACTATCAGTTCATAAAATTCCCCATTTTTCATTATTACGCATGCCAAGTAGAGCAGTTACCGAGCGGCGATATGTACAATCGCCTTCGCTGCTCCAGTGAATGATTGTATCAAGTGAGCCGGAATTGCAGGAGTTATAGATTTACTATGCACGCTTCATGTTTTATGATTTTTTTCAAATTATGCTAAGGAGAGATTTTTGCGCATGCCCTGAACGCGGTGTTTAAGCTCTCGGGCCCGGCAATTCCCGCACCATCATAGAAAATGCTAAAATTCACGAGTTGGATTGGACCCTGCCAATGTGAATAATGCCCTTACTTGATTAACGCTGTCTGCGGAGGTTCCGTTTGCTCTATTACTTTCAGAAGAGGTCTATTTTAGTTATGGAGAAGCGTAACGTTGACTATGCAATTTGATAAAAAGTGGAAGAATTATTGCACAAAACAATTAAGGCTGTAATGCAGATACTCTTTTAGCGATATCAGTTCCAAAAATCTTTTAATTTCCCCATATATTACTTTGTAAAAATGAGATTAAGGGAAATATTCAGCATTTAGGTTAGCATTTGCTGTACCAAATTTGGGTTAGACTACAGACGTTTTGTGTTTTCTCAGCGAAAAATTATCTTTCATCCTAAAAAGCACCAAGCGTGATGTAGATGCAGTGGAAGTGTTAGCTTTAACTCTCATTATTTGATAGCGCAAGTCTAAGGGCACGAATTCATATTTCGGACTTGGCAAGTCCCTTTGCAAAAGCCGAAGTACTTTGGATGCTGCAAAGTAAACAAACAATGCCGACTGTCGCCATACACATCTCAGCCTGCTTTACCCCGCTGAAAACTCATGAATTCAGTGGCTCGCGTTTTTGGTGCCCTCATTACAATCACGTTGAGTGTTGAGGCTATGCAATGCAGTGCAACACAATGTGACGCACATTTTCCTGACGCATTCGGTTAAATACTCCTTCTGAAAAGACCTAGAAGTACCCTAAGCCATTGTAGGTGAAGTTTGCACAGTCTAGCACGCGCACAACTTGATCTTCTCCTATTTAATTCATTCTGATTGCAACTGTTTTGTTATGCATTTTTATGCAAACTTGCCTATTCTTTGTTTGCTCTTGGCAATGTAGATAAATTTGATTACAACGAGGTGAATGAATCAGTCAAGCATTTTTGCGTCCTCTTTACGAATGCATTTGCTTTGGGTGGATAAGCGTAACAACCCAAATTAAATTCTTCGTACTACGAACTGCTGCAGAAAAGTGGGTATATTTTTTTAAGAAAGTAGCTTGAAGAAGACATGGGTCAAAAGAATTACAGTTTTTATTATAGCTAAGATAATACAGTAACAGTTAAAAAAACCAAAAACATTTGGTTACCGATATGCCGCGGAAAAACGGCTTCCTTCACAATAAGGCATTACAGTAGGAAATGCACTGTAGTGTGCGATGGTGTAGGATTCCCCTATGCAGCGCATCTGCGAGTTTGCACAATCTGGTCCTCTAAAGTAAGGGAAGATTGAAGTATAATGCCACCAGGAGCTCCACAGCCCATCCCGTGATGTTGAATGGGGATTGAAGCGTTAGCGAGTCAGGCTGAAAGGCCAAAAAAGGCCTAGTTCCCTTGGCGTGTTTTGAGCTGCCATGCCGATAAAACTGCATGCAGCAAAAACAAAGTAATTTGCTGTGTCTTGAACTGTGGCGTCAAATGATGCAATTTTTGCACAGCACGCAAACGAATGGACCGTGTTTCGGTCAGTGCTTTAGTAGTTTGCATGGCTTGGGTAATAAAAGGTCTAAAATCTTAACCGATTGCTGCCAGGGCTTCTCTTCTAACCTTTGGAAGTCCGAAACCTGCACTGCTTTTGCTTTACTGTCAACGTTTGCCTAAGTTAGAACTCCGTACATTCCGGTGCGAATGAATCCCTTCTAGCAGGTTCACTTTTAAAGATGAAATCGCCTATTGAAAAATTAGCTAACCAAAAAATTTTCAACTGTTTCGTTTGATAAGCTGGCGCCAAAAAAATTCATTCAACCCAAGCTACAAGCGCCAAGATCAAAAAGCGTATCGGGGAATGAATGTTAAAGGCTACTGGGAAATCTGTTTGAAGTTGGAAGACTCCGTTGTTTCCTATTCTTCGAATATAGGCGTTTCATATTCCGTTTCTTTACATGATGATAAGTGTCTTTACTATGGAGAATATGGAACGACTAGTTTAACTTTAAGCGAATGAATTCGTAAAAGCAGGAAACGCCCTTCGACGGCAAAGCCGCTGAATGTTGATTCGTTTTATCCTGTGTAGGACGTTAAATTCGAACCGAAGCACTCTTTTTGCTTCACGTTTTGAGCGTATTTACTTAGCGTGCCCACTTGGAAACCGATTTCTTAAAAGACACTTTCCTTAATTTTTCACAGTTTATATACAAAGAAGCCTACACAAGTCTTCATGGTAATCAACAACTGCTGTTGCGTATTTTAGCTAATGGAGGTAACTCAGCTATGGAAATGGTATGCGAAGCGCCAGGACGAGGAACAAGTGAATTTTCCGACTGTCCCAAGCGCACTTGCCGTGCAAACGTCGATTGTTGGGTTGCCTACGGCAAACCCCAGCAATGTGTTTGCGATCCACATTTTTGTGGTCTAGTTTGCCTTCCAGGTGACTATGTTTTTTGATGTAAATTTCAATGCGGCATCAAAGAGGAACAACTGACCGAATCGCATGAATATGGTTATAAATCGAATGCATAGTTCCCCAGAGAGAAGCAAAAAACCGGTTTGGAAACCACTTGCTTGTCGAAAATCATTTCCCTAGCCACTTTGCATATTTACAGAGCGATGAGGCTTTTTAGTGTTAATGAGTGATATAAAATGCGCCATAAGCCTTTTAGGATGTTATAAATCAACTTTTATATGCATGGGGCTTAGTAAAATTACTTAAACCCCTTTTTGATGGGATATTTTAGACGCTGCGCTTAGCAAAATCACTTCAAATTTTGTCTGTCAGTCAATCATAATCTTTAGTTAGACGCAAACCTAACAACAACTGCAGCTGGTTCCTAGCAAACAACACCAATTATGCAGAAATCGCATGCGTTTTTGCTGTAAGGATTGCAACTAGATTCGCTCCTTCATCTCCAATCAAAGTAAATGCTTTCGATCTATGCACTAGTTGGATCTCAATGTTTCACTCCGAACAAGCCTGAAAATGGGAATGTTTTTCTCCGAGACACAAGAGTTGGAGCTACGGCCGACTACACATGTGATGCGGGCTTCACAGTAATGGGCCCTCGGAAGCGCCACTGCCTGGCCACGCTGAAGTGGTCTGGCCCAGAGCCTGTTTGCACAAATCAAACCGACTGTGAGTTCATCTAGCCTTTTTGTGCGGTAGTATGGGATCGCCATTGCAAGTGAAAAAAGGTTGCCAAGTTAAAACGCTCGTGCGTTCATTGCATGTTAATTGATACAATTTTTCTTCCTGCTGCCTATGCTTAGTTCTGATTACATCCATTACCTAAAACAAATAGGCATGAACTCAAGATTGTTTTGGACACACCGGGGTGGGATGAAAACGTGCTCACGATAAAATGCCCATTTGAAATGCAATATTCAAGGGATGCTTTGACCATTTTTGAAAAGCGCTCGTTTTGCATAAAACATTGAATGGTTGGTCCAGAGGGTGTTGTTATCCTACCAGCGGGTTACATCTTCATTGTGACTAAAGGGTGCAAGAAAGTGAGTCATTTGTGCATTTTGCCTGTTTTGTGTCATTTCGGAATTTTGGCCCAATCAGGTTTATAAGACGTGCTTGCATCGCTATAAGGTAAAGTCAACGCTCGAGATTTAAAAATATTTTCAATTAAACCAACGCATCTTTAACGCATTTAATCAGAATGCATGCAACTCCGGCGGATTTTGTGAAGAAGCCACTTTTGATGGTTTTTTTAAGGAATGTGAATGTAAATTGGGTTGAGGTTAAGATTCTGTAGACTCGTCACACCTAGGTTATCTCCCGCATTCACGAGAGACAATTTCCCGTACAATCAGAGAATAAACAGGTTAGCTCTTCTCATTAAATACAAAGTTTTACTATGCTTCTTGTGATATTAAGCAGCCTGGGCTTTTTGGGTCCGGTGCTTCTTTTGATTTTCGTAGACAGTACGGCTTGGCAATCAGTAAAATCGAAACTTTCACTGTACCCACCATTGGTATTGCAAACGATCAAGCTATTATCCAATGTGTCAAGGCCGTGTTTCATAATAACCCTTAAGTCATCACCTAATTTCGTTCTCTAGAATGAAAAAAAACAAGTCGAAAGGCACTATGCTTCAATGATTTGTCAGTTTAACCAGTGTAAAAATGTAATCACTTTATGACAGCTTGCATAGTTTTTAGCCATTTACCTCCACATTTCATTTAGTGAGATTTGGAACGAGTTTTGGCATTCTTCGCACAAATCCATGACCCATAAACTTCCCTAATAATTCTCCAGTTTTAGTCCCCCCGTGGTAATTAACCATGTAAAAGGGATTTCCGTCAACTGGAAATGCGAAAATATCGAAACTGTTAAGCAGTTATCTTCTGTATGCGCTTTTTATTTGAGTGACCCAAAATTAGTGAGTATTTTGCACTAGTTGTGGAATTCAATGCCATACAATCCCCCTTTCTCAGTAATTACATCGCCAAGAACTGTTAGTGAAGGAATGGAGTTTCGAATCAAGCAGCCATGCTCAATGCAGCCTCCACCGAATGGCTGTGTCAATTTATTGGAATCTGAGTTATTTACAGTTCGACTGTTGCAATAAGAAATTATATCCTCACCTCCTTTACGATCACTTTTAGAGTGTGGGACTTTTATGCAGCAATAAAGTACCTTCTCTTCACATTTTGTGTGCTATTTTCGAAATTACATTTAAGACATTTACTGCTCTCAGTTTTGAAGCAACAACACCATTCCAAGTGGACAACTTTTTGGAATAAAGTAGACGATCAGTGAGTGGAAAGTTAGCCTCTTGATGCTAGTAGAACGTCAGGCATTTTTCGTGTGTCATTCAGATACCGATTGACGCTTCTCTATTAACCGAGAAGTAAATAATTTGCGTGAATTCTGCTATAAAAGCAGAAAGGGGATATAGGAGGAGCTTTCACTGCTCGATGCGCAAAGTGATTTATGCATGCTGTAAGAAAGACGCTTCCATGCCTAATGCACTCTTTATGCGTCTTCCTTTTCCTTTTTGCATTTCCCTAAAAACGTATCTTGACTATGTTCTTACCAATTGTAAATTTGAACACGAATTACAGTGGCATTAATGGTTGCTTCGGAGTGTTCACGATTTCGGAGCTTTTTCCATTCAGCTGGTCAACCATAACCTGAGGGCTACCCCAATTGCAAAGCTGTAAGCTTGTGATCCCAAAGGCAAAAATGCTTCCAAATCACTAAATTACTCTTAAACTGCTATCTCTTTTAGCAAACGGACAATTAACATCGAATTTTTCTGCACCAAAATGCCCTGACAGCGTATCTTTAAGTTGGTTTTTGTATTCAGATTGCTTTTCACCGCCATACATGCAAAATGCAATGGTCGTAGAAGGGCACTGGCTGGAGGCCAAGGTTTCAGGGCACAGAACTGATTATCGAAGCGGCGAGTCAATTACGATGACCTGTCGACCCGGATTTGTGGACGCTAAGCGCAAATACTCCACCGTCGTGTGTGTTGGTAACCAATGGAAGTATGAAAAGTTGGATTGTCACAGTAGGTCTTTGATGTGTTAGAAGTTTACCTTTAAAATTCTGCCTCGTCAATGATGGAATACCCTGTTTTCGTTTGTAATATAATCAGAAGGAAAGGTTTTTGGTGATTTTTTCCATAGAGATTGGCAGCTTTCAATTGGACGCCCCTTGTTTCTAATTTACTGGTGTCAAGTTGTGCGGGTGCATTACAGTAAACTGTAATAATAGCAGTTGTTATTTATTTGAGGGATATCCTGTCCGGAAATAGATGGACCTGAGAATGGACGAACTCTGTACACGTCGGATATGCGCTATCAGGGAACAGCGGTACAATTCTGCAACGACGGATTCACAATTCATTGCCCCGATGATGCCGTTAGCACAGAGCCTACATCATCTAAGAGTATGCTGTTGTCAGTTGTTTAGTCCTACTTGCATCTAAGCCACCTGGCTATAAAGTGCCAGAGTTCACCAGGTCGGAATAGCGAATTTCGCTAAACATTTTGGCAGCTTTTCAACTAGTTTTATTTCTTCCCAAAGCTAGCTTTCCCCGTGTTATCCGTCATTTAGTTATCCACTTGGGGTTAAATAAAAGCACTTCGTTAAGTATGGAACGTTTCGATATGCTTTACCAAACACGCGTTTATTTATCCCCTACAGCTGAGACAAGTTACGATGAGTGATGAAGATAATATCCTTAATAACGCACTGCAGCACTTAACTACTGCAGCTAAGAGCCTTCATTGTTATCTCAGGTTGTAGTCGAGTGTGTCAGGCCGATGGAACCTGGTCCGGGAAGTCTGCCGAATGCATAGGTATGTGCATCGTTATTAATGGTATTTTGCCAGCCATTAGCAAAATTCGCTAGGCAAATGTCCCTTCTCTCAGAATCACGTTTGCTTGTATTTTGTCTTTGCTTATGGGGTTTTAGTAACGGTAAGAGCGTCGCCGTGGTTATTTCCAACGGGGATTCGTCATCAATGAAGACTAATCCAGATTTTTTTTCCATTAGCAACAGTAAAAGATCATTCTTAGGTTGTAAAAACAAACACAAAGTAGGTAGTTTGGACTAAGCCTTTGATCGTCTCTATTGCACTGCTTTTCAAATGTTTATCTTCAATTAGACCTTCAAATAATACTTAGCTTAGAAAATATACAATTCTTGTGGCTATTTCTTTAAGAATTAAATACCAGACTTTTCAGTGTTTGCTCTGCTAAAGCATTTGTTTTGTTACTCTCCTTGGACTGCGTGTGAAAATGCTGTGGCCACATACCACCGTGCATGAAACAGGGTTAACTACGCCCAACCACTTTATGTAAACAATTTCTGGTGAATGATTTATGCGTTAACACAGTTCAGAGTCTGAATTCAATCCCAAAATATTTTTGACTTATCATTGTTTTTTCCGAATAAACGAATTCTTTAGTATTTTATGGTAGTGTAAGGCTCAAGCCTATTTGTTCACGTTTATTTTTTCCTTATGGAGAAATATCCTTCACGTGTTGAGATATTTTTGCTTAATGCCAGGAACTGTTAGAAAGAGATCACTGTCTTTGGTGCAACTTCGAGCAATGGAATTAATTAACACGCACTGGAGAAATGCACCTTGCTATTATATTTCGGTTTTCATCTGTTATGCCGCAGTATTGCACTCAATGGAGACAGAAAGTGCTAAAATGTTGATGCTGTTGAACTCTCTGTGGCCCGAGGTATTTGAGGCGCCATTTCGAAGCTTGATTGAGTGTATTGGGTGACATCGACAATTGCGTACAGTGTTTTTAAGCAAAAGCATAAGTTCTCCCTTTGCGCAGATATGAACAATTTCCTGAAGAATTATACCTTAATGCGATTGCATTGATCATTAAGCCTTCTTTCTTGCAGCGGTCACTTGTCCCAAACTCCAACAGCCTGAAAACGGATTCATCTCAGGATACCAGACAAATGTGAATAGCGTTGTTGCTTTTGAGTGTGCTGAGGGTTTCGAGCTAAAAGGTTCCAGTTTCCGAAAATGTCAACTTAATGGCGAATGGGATGGTGAACCCGCACATTGTCAAGGTGTGTGGCGACTTTACAATGTTTTTTTGCCCCTTTTTGAATCCGTTTAGTGATACAAAATGTTGACACTGTTTTTCAGTCTAATCTTCTTACATTGCCTAATTGATGTAGTCCCCGAAAATTTGCTAAGTTAGCTGTTACGTTTGGTTTTGAGGAATCTACTAACTCGACGGTCAAGTACAATAAGCAAACTCAAGTTGGGCCCTGTAGCACAAAGTAGGGTGCTGTAAGCCAGTGGGTCACTGGTGCAATAATCTGCCAATTTGTAACACTGAAATTTCACTATAATAGGAATTAAATTCTTGTTGCTAAAATTGATAGTTGGATTAATTTGGTATGCTCTGCATTCTGACAGAACAAAAATGGTCAACTTCACTTTGATTTTTTGGCTTGACATGGTGTGACATTTGCAGTCTCATTCCAACTTTCAGGCGACATTCATTTAGGTTTTTAAAACGATTCCGTATCAAAGCACATATTTGTGTTTGCTCCCCAGAAAAAAATTTGTTCTAAGAAAAAATGGTTTGCACAGAGTATCGTCATTTTGTTTGACTCAAGGAAATTTAGGTTCCAAAATGCTGTGTTAGTTGCCCAAATGTGGTGAATGGGATAGAGTTTGCAGAAAGTCGCACCCATTCAAAAAACTTCCATGCTCACAGTTCTAGCATATATGGTGGTATCTATTGGACGCTTCCTCCTGCCAAATCAGCCTGTTTCGGTAATAACGGCTGTGTTCTTTGTGTTGTGTAATCGGTGTCAAGGCTTTTCTCAACAACTTACACTAAACTATAAAACGGCTAAATCCTCACTATCTATCATCAATTTTAGCCTGCCATGTGACACGTCTTGTATTTATTCGCTTGGTACCACCATTGAAACACTTGCTGCTTTCAAATGGAATTCAATACCGCTTTTCGATAGAGGATAATGTGCATGATTTAAAGGTATTGAAATAAATATGAATTCTAGGCTTCAAACTAATTGGAAGTAAGATTATTGTAAACTTCATACTCAGGTGATCAGAGGCTGTCTTCTTTAACTTGAGGCATAACTTTACTTTGATACACTTCAGATTCCCAAAAGTTAAGTCTGTGTACGTTGTACCTCTACTAGACTTTGCTTGCTACTCAAGTAGATTATAACTTAACAAAACTCTTCGCTTTAATCTTTGTTACAATCAGTCTCGAATGCTCTTTGCTCTCGTCTCATGGGAGGCCATGTTCGAGGAAAAGGATTTAAGTGCTTTTTTATATTGTAAGTTCCCCAAAATACTTGGCAAATTGATCGGCGAAACTCTCCCATCATGGTTTTATCTTTCCCTTCTGACATTTATTTTCGTTTACCCTCCTTTCCTTAATTTACGACACAGAACAAATTGACACGTAATAAATTTCACACCTGAAATAACTTGGCATACCGTTTATTTCCGATATGCCAAACAGTCAGAAGCAGTGCCACATTCCAATTGAAATTTTTAACTCATAGAAGATTGTTGTAATCAAAGTAGCTGAGCTCCACTTCAAGGGACTAAATGCTATAACGCGATGATCGTCATACTTCTACCTACACTTTTCTTATGTCCATCTCCATTACGGCTTATTATGCTATTTTGACAAAGTTTTTCCTAAAATTTAGTCCGAGATTGTGGTCCCCCTCCAGAGATCTCTAATGCAGTCGTTAAGTTTTCATCGACTTCATACGGTAGCAAAGCATACTTTAGGTACGTTTATTTGGGTCCCTGTGTTTATGTTCTTGGTCTTTTTGTGAGGCACCGCGCCCTGGTTGTTAGTTCTTCTAATCAATTGCTTCTACACCAACATTCAACTGCCAAACTGGCAATTCTATGAACATATTCATAGTTAGTATTCAATAAAACGTTTTTTAATCGAGTTTACATTTCGCTACTTTAAGGCTTGTTTCATCCAGCCTACAAATAGGTTAAAAGTTTAAACACGTAGCTCAGTAGATGGAGGAGGTGCATTAATATACAACGAAGGTAAAGCTATTTCGAAGCTCGTACTTTCAATAGTTTCTTCCAATTTTTCAGTACGAAGAAAGGATCCCATCAAATGTGTCTATTAATTCTTTAAGAAAGTGGTATTTTTATGAGGCATTTGGAGAAATTTCCAAGTAGAGGATGGTTGGATGTGTTTGCTCCAACTTATAGGTTCTTGCACTTGTGTTACAGAATGTCTACACACAGCCTTTTGTAAACACTCACTTGTAACTTGTTCTCTATCCTTTCTTGCAGTTGCGAGGTAGGCACAAAGTCCTCCGTATCGACCTCAGAGCTGATCTGTGGACGAATGGGCAATAAAACATCGTGGCTTCCCTTTCCCCATCCCGCCTGCTACAAGCATTGTAGTGTGCCTAGCATAGTCAGCGCCAACATTTCCCTATTGAATACAGATGGCAAACCGGATGGAGACAGCGTTGCTAAGGCAACTCTACTTGAACATGGTGTCACCATTGCAGTTTCTTGTCACCCAGGTTTTAGTTTCTCCAAGGGAAAGTTCGGCCTCAATCAAGGCGCCTTTACAACCATGACCTGCGAAGATGGAAGGTGGAGCCGCGAGGTTGAATGCCAACCAGGTGAGCCGGGGTAAAGTAAATTTTACTACGAAGGGAGGGAAAGGGGGGATAGGAGGGTGGTGAAGGTGGATTGGCAGTGCAAATTTCTAGAACTCTTTATAGACACATGGCATTTGGGGTTCGTACTTCTGTCCAGACATCAAGCGTGATCGTTTCGCTCCCCACTTAGGGAGACTTGTAAAATAAAGGGAAACATTAGGAATTTTTTTAAGAAGGGTGCTTAAGTTTTAAAGCAGTCAAATGTAAACATGGGCAGCATACGACTTTGCGTACTTTAATTAATTGTTGCTGCTACAAGACTACGAACAACTGCCTGTCTGTCTGCTGTAAAACTAGCTTCTAATGAAGTTCAATGTGCCCATTTTAAGCCTCTGCAAACAGCAATCGGAGCCCCAACTAGGCCCTTTGTAAGGCCCTAAAAGTTGTGTGGGAACACTTTGCTTCGAACCCTCCACAGTAATAATACATTCACATGATACAATATGCATTTTTTGTGTACAAATATATATTCTTTCATGAAGTTTTATTGACTACACATTTTGTGGACCTGTCAGTACATTTTTACCACAATGTGACTAACAATGGATAAGTTTAAAAAATTTAACCATTCGTATTTCATCATTCTAGATTACATCTCTTTGGCTGGTTTAATTGCACTTTTTGTATTTTACTTTTCTACTTCAATTTGATCACCACCACTAATGTGTTAAACCCTGTTTTTAAGCGATTTCATAAAAATAAGCGCCATCGCCAAAAATTTGCAATCCTCTCGTTGAAATAAAGAAGCCAATTTTGTGATTTGGAGTTTTTCAGGCGCAATTTTTTAAGGATTTTGGTCACTGACTCTTACGGGCAATGGTGGTGTTACCTTGGCTCGGTCACACACTGTTGAAAAGTTCGAGCATATCAATATTTTCAATTAGAAACTTATAGCATAATGCTACAGAAAGAAAGAAGTATGAATGTCGAGCAAAATCAAGTTTGAACTAAATAAAATTACTCGTCTGAAGCTATGACCCTTGAAATGACATTCTAAGTAGCGGCTCAAATATACTAGCGATGATTTGAGTCCGCCAGATCGACACATGTTATCAATTTTAGCTCGATGCATTACTCGGCCACCAAATATTCCAAACGCATTGGCCCGCTTTTACGGACTGCATCATGGCTCAGTGGTGCGCTACCAGTGCTTTCCGGGCTACGAGCTTGACACCAACCGAACGGAGGCCGCATTGCGAAAGACTGCCAGTGCCGGAGGACTTGCGAACACATGGCCTCTCGCACACGATCGCTACAGCGTCAAGTGCGAGTACGGTGTCTGGAAAGGGGAGCTGCCCACTTGCGTCCAAGGTATGCCTCTCAGTTTTCTGATGTTATGGAGGTTAAATGGACGTAAGCTAGAAAGGGGGGGGGGAATAATTATTATTCTTTGACGCATTAATTTGGCAAATGCTGAAGGAAGCGAACACTTGGCTCATAATAGCTATTTCTTTCCTAGTGCTAACATGAGAGTAATCGCAGTGAGCATTAATCATAAAATTGTCTTGTTTTTAGACTCTTAGACTAAGAGAAATGTATGGAGTACTAGGTGAAACTTATTTCCCAAGATAATAAAACCCATAGCATTTTTGTTGAACGAAGGATATGTGCCTTTTTCAATTCCTTAAATAACTTGATGCGCATTTTTGTAGACAACAGCACAGTGGTAACTTCCACACTTAACCAACGACTGTTTTGGTATTGAATTGAAAAAAAATTGCCGTATTACTCTAGTCCTGTAATGTTTAAATTTTTTAAGAGATTGCAGTCCAAATAATCTAACACTTTAATCAGCCAATTGGAAGCCGTCACTGGGCCTTCGCCATAAAACCATAGCAAATCTGATGCTGGTTGGTCTCATGTAGATTTTAGAAAGTAGTATTTTCTGTCTTGGTAAAGAATATATGAGTCCCACGTGCTTCATTTCGTGCCAATATTTTAGAATATTTATGACAAGGACAATGCGTGTTTCAGTTGCCAAATGCGCATTAAAAGGAACTAGAGGAACACTCAATTAAAAGCTGATTTATCAAGCCGTGCTGTGGCCTTAGTGAAGACAAGTCCTTTAAATCTTTCAGTGCGTTGTAGCCGGCCTCCTGTCCCTGGAGGGATGGAGATATACTTGGTTGGCGCCAGGGGCCGGTGGCCTTTCGACAGCAAACAACTCCTCCCCACTCAGGGGGCCGTCGTGGAGTACAGCTGTCTCAAAGACGACCACCGGATAGAGGGACCCAGGTACACCTTTTGCATTGATGGGAACTGGAGCCCCGACGAAACACCAAGCTGTACAAAAATAACTCATGACATTATCCCTCCGTCGTGGCTATTTTACAAACCCTGATTTAACTCTGTGTAAATTTATACGTTCCTTGTGTACGGAATTTTTGCTTACGCGACCAGTAGCAACATATGGGAGGGAGGGTTTTAAAAGTACGCCAGACGTTTAACATTTCCCATTTTTGTGCACTTAATGCGATCATTGACCTATAAGAAGAGCACTTTATCATCATGGACAGAAAGTATGCTGCAATTGTACTTATACTGCAGTTATTTATGTAAAACTTGACGCTTAAGACAGGAGCCGTATGATATCTGTTTGGCAATAAGATTTTTTTAAGATCCAAATTATGCGCCCAATGTTTGTAGCCTTTTTTCCGCCCGCTTACTGTCAATTCTCACTAAGCTACCGTACAATTAATTGCTTATAAAAGGTAACAAAGTGGTGTTGAGACGAAGCAAAAACTTCCAAGCCTACCCAGAAGGTGTTGCTTATTATTGCAAGGCGGCCAGTCGTGGGTAGGTACGGATTCTGAGTTTTGTCTTTCAGTTGAGATTTTCTGTATGCATTCGCACAAAGACCTCGAGAAATCGAAATTTGGACGTTAGTTTAGAGTGAAGCGGACATTCGGCCTCTAACACTAGGCTTCTAACTTGGCGAAAGGGCATTTAATTCTTAACTTTCATTAGAGTTCGCCAAAATTTGCCAAATTTTCCGCCGAACAGAACTTTTGATGATTTTGCGTTCCACTTACTCATGACTACTCGTAAAGTCAGGGTAAGCCTGAGAAAATTCTCTCTGTTGCTGGGCTAAGATCGCTTGTGTGCTTTCTATGCCTCGAAATAGCCGCAATCAAATGGCCGTTTAACTGAAACGAATACAATCCTTGTAAATCAACAACCGCCTTTTTCGTGATGAGATAATTAACCAAACATCGTCCGTACAGTTTGCCGAAGCTTCTGGTTATGCATTGAGATGCTCAGGTTAGGCATTAATTATTCAAGCCCACGCACAATCCGTTTCATATTTTATAAACCGGATGAATAAAAGCGAGGAAAGCTTTAATTAAATCGTCAAACTCTAACCATGGTAGTTCCTGAGCAAAGAAGCAAAAAAAGGATGACCACTTTTGTGCTTTTGCATTTTTACCAAGTGTCCGGAGTCTTCTAGTCCGACTCCCGATTCAAACGGCCAGCAAACCTTAACAGAATAAATGATAGAAACAAGTTGTATTCCAATCAGTTTTGACAATCTTATGGAGGGCATTTTGCCATTAACTTCACCCACTTAAGCATTCTCTTTCTAGATCTTTCTTTGATTATGCTCCATTCCCGACTTTCCAATGCTCTCTGCTCTAGTAAATATCACATTGTGTACAGCACATTAAAGTGAAATCAGCATGCTCAAATGCACCCACCAACGCTGGTGAAATGAAGAATTCTTAACATCAGAAGACATTCTAGTAATGCAAAAAAAGTAGGAAGCTTTGCGTTCTTACCAGGCTGTCAAAACACATTTGTAGCTTATTTGGGTAAACTCGCCGTCTCACACCCGTCGCAGCGACTCTGCGACTGTGATTTGGCCAATATTTTTAAATGATTTAAAAGTTGGTCTATTTAAAAAAAAGAAAGGTGTATATTTCAAACCTTCACACCCTCACACAATCGTATCAACCATCGGCTACCCTAACTCAGCTTTTATAATGCAAAGATTCTTTTATGGTGAAACACGTGGCAATGACATGCTCATTCATAAGATGCTGTTCTATGTATTCGCTCCTGCTTAGCAAGCGACTGATGACACGATTTAACTGTCGCGATTAGCCTATGAAGTAAAAGTAGCCCTTAAGTTGAACATGAAAGCACAATACATTTTACATCTTTTTTATTGTTATTACTCGTCTTTCCCCTCCACATGTCGTCGAATACAGGGAGAATACTACCATCAGCGCTGTTCCTCCTTTCCACCTTAAGCCTGCTTTTTAATGAGTTTAAAATGTTTCAAATACACAGGCTAAGTTTATTTCTAGAAATCCCATACCCCGCATGCCGGTGCCCCTGAACTCATTTACTCGATCCTTTTGTTGCACTTCCCTTTGACGCCTAGGAGTCACTCCTTCAGTTTAAAGGGAACGTGAGGCTGGCTTGTTGTTTGCTCCTGCTATTGCGATTGATAGTGTCAATACCCAGAAATGTGCACACATTAGACCTTCCATTCTAAAACGCAGTCCTTAATTTTGGTTTAAGTGTATTGATGACTTTATCATTTCAGCAAAGTTACCATCAGATTTGTGTTCCATCCTAAACTAAGCCTTCTATGACAATTATTTTTCTTCGATTTGATAAGACTGCACCACTCATTTAATCCATCTTGCCATCTAAATTTCTGAGTAACCTGATGCACTTCTTCCCATGCCCTACAAGGAGGTCTCTCTAATGCCGCGAACAGTAGTTCATCCTTGCCAAAACATGAGAAACGCAAAAAAATTCATGTAATTAGCGTTCCCAAATCAGAACACTATTTGAAACACACTTGACAAGATGTCGATGTCGCTGTTCCTGATGGGCAGAAAAGAGCTATTTTCTAGCCTTTTACGACACAATTGCACGCATTCCTTTGTGTCACAGGTGCTGCCAATGTGTGCAAAATCATTTCGATGCGTAAAATGTACATAGCAGATTGCAAGTAGCACATCCGTGATCCCTGTTTGTGCTGCAGCATTGACCAGTATTGCTATCTTGGAATTTTTACGACCTCTGTGAGCAGTCAATTTAATTCCACTTAGCCTCTTTGACGCAGCAGCACTTGTCCCCTACCCGCACCTGCAAACGCACATTATGTTCACTTGCCATCGGTATTTCATTCAGCTTTAGTGCATTGCTAATGTTGCACCTTCGTATAACTTAATCAGACTACTCAAAAGTTGGTGTAGGATTTTAACCAGATTTTTAGCAAGTGTTCAGCAGGTCACTCCAGCTCACTTTACCCATCGATGGCCACATATCAAGTAGTTCTATAAGGGTCATTCATTTTGACCGATTTTTTCGTAAGTTGTAAGCAGCTTTGACGACTAGAGGATCTTACTCCCAATTCTGTGTAGGACAAATTAAATCGACAGAAGTAGGCGCTTAGGTGTGTGAAGACTGCAACGATGATTGCATTCAATGTACGAAGTTTGCAATTACGTGATCTCCTCTGTCAACAATCTGTGTGTAATACGTTGGTGGTTTGCTTGCCTCCCTAATTCAATTACGGGGACTCGGTTGGCCGCTGTGCCTTGACTCAGTGGGCTATAGCCGTAGGCCCAACAGCATGTCTTCTTTCGCCCACAAGAGTCTCAGGGCGCCACACGCATGCCTGAAGTCATCAACTCATCCATTCAGTGCTGAAGAAAGGCTCAAATAAACTCAATTTGAGATTGCTGATACCTTCCCTTGCCCTTTGAGTTTAACGACGTCTTGACGATTCACACAATTATATATACTCGCCGGTTTTCTCTGGCACAAATTCAACTGTATTACTATGCCGTACTTTTAAATAGAAATTTACCTTTCATTCAATTGATGCTAATTTGCGATGCATTTTGAACAATTTTGGGTTCCGTAGAAGAGCACATTTCTGCTCCAAAAAGCCGCTTATTGCAAAGTCATTGAAATAGAAGACTACAATGCATGTTTCCTATACACAAATACTTTTTTTTTCTATTGGTAGTCGACAAGTTTAGTTTGTGTTTCGTGAGTGTTTTCAAAATGCCTGAAGTTTAACGAACGCGATTAAAGGAGTGGCAAGAGTGTACATGTGTGTACACGCACGATGCCGAAGTTTGTGACTACACTTGCTGCAAATAACGGAATTTAAGCATTTGCAGACCATTTTAGTTTTGAACAGATATGCTCATAAAACAGGCCTCCATTCATAGATAAATTCATCCACTTTCACTTCTCATTCATGTAGCCTGTGGGTGTCTGGGCGTTTTGCACGCGAATAGCCACGACTACTTCGAGCTTAGCATGCCTCATTGGACCTGGATTGCACACTTATTTTCACATTCACTACAACCTTGGTTCGACAATAAGCTCGGAGCTTCACCTGTCATAAACTGCTTATGCGCTGGTTATTTCACCTACGCAGCTTTAAAAAAAGATAGCAAGTTTTGAAGAGCTTGGTATGATGTTCGAGGGCAATTTGGAATACTATACAATGATTACTGGCATGCTGCCGCGTCTAACTTGACCATCAGTATGGCAAAATTTTTGCATGTGGTAAAACATGTTTTGACGAATTCCGTAGTTATTCGTTTTTTTTTAATAGCGGTGGTCACGGTTAATAAATCACTGCCCTTATTAACATATCAGCGCATTTTCTGATATTAAAGGAAGTGCTAGTGCTGCTAAACTATTGCTGTAGCAATTGCTTACTTGTAACGAAGACCGTTAATGGTTTGATACTCGATGCTAAAGGCCCCAAAGGCCACTTTAAGGGAACTGAAACGCGAGGCGAGTAACAGGGGATTTGGCGACATTTTAAGAGCCAGCATATCCCACCACTAGCCTACCTTATAAGCCTACACGAAGGAATAGTTGCAGATTCTTAAAAAACATAATTTACAATCACATGCGCTAATTTGGTTATTCTTTTAGTGTAGTTATTAAATGAGTTCGGAAACCGACAAGGAAACAAATTGCCTTTTTGAGCTGAATAATTGCTGGTTGCGGTCTAAGGAGGATCACGATTGCATGATAGTCGTACATATACATAGATTGATGGTCGCAATTATCGGATGTTTTGCTTTTCCTTCGTAACAATTTTTCCATACAAAGAAATTTATTGTTTTTTTATTGCAGTACTGCTCAAACCAGACCAAAGGCTCGTTTGCGTGACGATAACCAACCGGGCTTTTTTTAGATTTAGCTTTACGGGAAAACTTAATTCACTTGACGACTTCCTAACGCTGTACCTCACTGCCTTTCAACAAAACGCAAGGAACGACCACCCAAATCCCTTGCAAGCCTGATTCACTCACCAGACGCATTTTGTGGGATTATAAAATTTTCACTTACGCATGCAGATGCAAGCAAGCGCTTACCAAAGAAATACGTTAGAGGCTTGCAAAGTCAAGAGGCCAAACAGGCGCTTAATATTTCATGCGGCCAAAGTTTATCAACCCCTTAAGACAACAGGGGTTGCGTGCTTACTTATTTGTCCAATCGCCTAAAGGCTACACAAGTTTAGCAAAACCCCACCACTATTAAAACACCACGCCACCTCTTGCAGTTGAAACCACTGAAATCATGACTTTAGCATTAACTGCACTGGAAAGCAGTTGGTATCCATCGTAAGTGTCATGTCGCAGACTGGCTGACCTGCCCACCGAATTGACGTTTGTGCAGTCCTTCGAATTGCTGCCTACTACCTGTTTAGCCATTAGCATTAAAAAAATTTGTGAATATAATTTGAATATTGGTCTTTTATGTTCTGAACACAGATGCATAGCCTGTCATTCCCTTTGAGAGGGTGATTCTGCCACCGAGGCTGGCTGGTCGCGCAGGGATAGTACACTCTTCCCCTCTTCCCTTCCCCATTTAATAGCCTTTTTAGTAGTCTGAAAGGCCAACTACTTATCATTCAGGCATGATTATTGCTGCTAATAAACCGTGGGCATGAAAGGCAAAGTTGGGGCTTCGAATAAGCAGAATGTGCGCCATTTTCAGTGAAACTTTAAACAGTCTGACTCCTCTTATTTCCACCCCTGTGAAATATTCTTTGAGTGCCACTTCTTTGCAAATTTCAAGCCACATCTACAAGCACCTCTTTCCTCATGAGCAAGTCCTCCACTCTAGACGGATCTTAAACACAGTTAATTCGATATACTTGTCGTAAGCACTGCACAATTCCTCCTATTACGCTGCATCATGGCAATTTCTGGTGCCAGCACTTTAATTTGTGCTATTTACTTACGTTTTGTCTTTTCACTCCAAATCTCGAGGTGGATTCGTCTGATGCGGTGAAGCGTGGATGACACCCGAGTGAATACTCACACGCTGTCCGTTGTTGTCAAAGCCTCTTAAATTTGCATACTCAGCCAGTAAAAGCATTGCATTAATAATGAACACATTCATTATTTTGAGTAGAATACGTCTTCTAAGAGTCACAATAAAAATTTAAAAAGCCCACGAAAATGAGTTTTGTTTTCTGTGTTCGAGAAAAGTCGTGTCTACTATTCGACGCTTTTAGAGAAGGGCACCTCGACAACGAGATAAAGTAAAAATTCGCAGTTGCCGCGTTTTATGCTCCCTGTGGGGCATGGTAATGCAAATTAACTACCCTTTTATGTCATTGTTAGACTCATTACTGCAAAAACCGTTTTCGTGGTGCATATTTTTGTCAAGGTGAAAGAAACCTAATTTTCTACCATCACCACACTTTATCTCAGACCAACTGTTTCTTTTTCCGACTTCTATTAACTGAAAACCCATTGACCACCTCTACTTGGCCCTCATCACGGGACAAATTCTAAGCCCACTCTGCTCCACCCTTTATCCTAACGTCTACCTGTCTAAATTGCCACTGGGGTTAAAAGGCCACTCCGTGTCCCACCATTGCACCTTTGCCGTGTGAGCCAATCCCTGAGCCCTCCTAATTGTCGACAATGGGTGTTCCGCCTAAATATCGTCTCTTCTCTTCCTCAGAGAAGCGTCAAAGCGCCGCAACAATAACGTACAACTGCTGCATCAAATGTTTACATCACCTTCAGACAGACCCACTGTCGCATTAACCACAGTCTAGAAGCATCACCATAATCAAGGCTGTTTTAATTGAAGCAAAAAACATCCATTCAAGTGTTTTATGAACCTTGTTGTCACACGGTGCACCCCACGCTGGACTATGACCTCTTGCTTTTAGTTCCATAAGTGGTTTGGAAATATGAAAGAGATTTTTATCATTGATAAAATTTCATGACTTAAACTCATGCGCACCCACCTCTGTTAGAGCAGCAGTAAAAGCTGAATTGCGAAGAGGTCAGCCATAAGCCGATCTTGACTTTTGAGCTTCATTCTTATTGTTCATATCTTGACAAAATCTGGAGGAACACTCTAAAAAAATTAATCCTAACCATAGTGAGGCCTTTAGGTCCAAACCTCGAAGCAAGATGAAATAAATTGAAGCTGCAAAAGGCTTCCAGCCCGGGTCAGGCACCATACGATGACTGTGGTGGGCAATGGATATATGGGATTCAAGGACAACCGCCTTTTCCAGAGAAAAGCTGCAACGTTGTCACTATCGGAAATGAACTTATTTTAACTTAATGACATAGCTTACCCGGTGATTAGACAGGCACATGAAAAAAACTAAATTTCCCAACTACTTACTCACTGGCTGAGAAGTGCACCCATTCTGCTAAAACGGATACCTTCAACTAAATTGGGACAGTCTTCTACTTCAAAGTAAAAAATTTAACTGAAGAAGCTGTAACAAGCTGTCAGCAGGCCGTCACGCCAGATAAGCCCCAACTTCCAAATTTGGTCTCAATTCCTCTAAATGAAGTTTGTTAGTAATTTATTGTTAATGAAGCCCATTTCTACTCATTTTCACGGTTTCTTATATGCAGTCTCAATCAAAATCCCTTCGTTTAAAGCATATAGATATGGGCATGCTTGTCCCCTAGTGCAGTTTGTAAAGGTGGAAGCGTTATGGACAGCAAGAAGAAGTTAGCAACCAAACGCCGTCACTTAACAGGCGTTAGGAATGCTGCCACCGACTCCAACGTTGACTAATTTCATGAATTCCCGGATCACCCTCTCCCACCCTTCTTGTGCATCCTTCTTCCAAATATTCCAAACAGTTGGACCAATTTTCAACTCAACTCAGTTATTTCAGATATCCATGTAATACGGTATACCATGCTTCCCCAACCCCTGCCGATTTAATTTTTAGTAGTGCTTACACCTAACATTAGAGATGAATTTCCATATGCGTAAATCATTGCAATTGACCAATGTTTGCTCGACCTGTTAAGAACATCAATTGACAGCAGTAAACTTGGTCAACGTGCCAATGCGGGTTTGTGAAGTCCTTAGAGCGTACTGATTGCAAAGAGATACCAAAGTTAATCAAACGAAGCTCAGTATACTCCGGGCAGAACGCACGCGCTCAAATAGTAGAAAGGGTATGAGAAATCTGCCATTCGCTGTATGGAGTTCTGCGTTTGTTCGCCAATCAGAATAGATATACGCATCACTTAGTACAATAAGCACGAAAATAATACAACTATACTGCCATTCCCTCCTTGTGCCCTGGTAACAATACAGCACAGCGCGTCATCATCCGCCTTTAATTAAGTTCACCACAAGGACCACTTCCACCTGGACATATTTACCGATGAAATTATTTTTTTATCAAATGCGTCAGGCGGCACATGGCGTGCGGGAAAATATTATCTTGACAAATTTGAAAGCACATTTTCCAGTTTTCATCCACCTCATTAACAAAAGCTAACAGAGCAAAGGGACAAAAGCCGAATCCAAAATCCAAGGTGATTGCACCAGGATGGCATCTTACGTTTAGCCGTGACTTCAATCAAAAAACCGCACTAAAACTTATCATCAATGAAAATCCACACACTTTTAAGCAAATTACAACTAAGTTTCTCATAAAATTTTAGTGTTTCGACCTCGTCCCCTGTCGTGGTCAGGCAATATATGCAAATAACGACTAATACAACCACCTTTCGCGAAATGCAGCCGTGTACAAAAGTTCAACTTGCTACGCATAAAAATTGACGCGACTTTCCCTCATTCGGGTTAAAGGCAGCACCTCGGTCATCCCAAGGGGGCGTCCCGATCGCCCGATTCCTTACTCTTACCTTTGCCAGAAAATTAACCCGAGTTCCAAGAAACTCATTTCGAAAGATATAGGAATTATCAATCATACAATGCGCATCAACACCGCATCAGAACCAAAAGGTATTATGCATGTTTTTCCGATTGAATGTTCTTCTATCACCTATGTTCATGCTAATTATCAAAACCTTAACTTTTTATTCAAGCGAATGAGACTTAATAAAAATAATGGTGCTTATCAATTATGACAGCTGAGCCCGCATTATGACGGTTGTCAGCAAAAAACTATCCAACAATGAACTAGAAACCTAGTCATAATCATTATCATGTCAGTAGCTTAGACGCATTCCTTTACCCTCTGAGCAGCATAGCAATTGAAGAGCCTATGTCAGTCTATCAGTGCTCAGCGTCGCTAACCAAAATTATCGCAACGAATTGCTGTGCCGACGCGAACTGCCATATGCAATTTCCACCGCCTTCAATTACCCCTTTTGCCCGCAAGGAAACCTCGAAAACAAGTGTAAAACTTTGAAAAGATAATTTGCAGTAGCTAACATCTTACTCGTACCCATTAACACAAACCTAACACGGTAGGAAATATTTCAATGAAAGACATGATTAAAATATTCCAACTGGATGCCTAAGCGAGAACTTGGATAGTAATTTAGGAAGTCTCAACCGTCGCTTTGATATTCAGATCCTACTAGAGAGTTTCAGTAGAGTTTTTTGCGTCCTAAATGCATGCCCAAGAACACGTTACGATGGCGGTGGGAAACGGCGATTCACGAGCCTATGATTGTAAGATAAACCATTCCAGCAGAACGTATCGGTTAGCACCAGGACAAAACCCAGCTTTTGGCGATACTAACACCACTGCATTAAACTTACTATAAAAACTAAAAGACGACTTTTTGAAGAATGCATCAACAATGTTTTGGAAATTATTTAATGCATTGACATTTGAGGCTGAAGGCTGCGTAAAAACAACCTAACCTACTATATTTGGGAAAGCCATTCATTCAAACACTATCTCTAAACAATGATACCAAATCTAAATGATATACAACCGATTCAAAAAAGAGCATAAAAGCATAGATAAGAAAAAGCGTATATTGAAGTGGAGCGGAAGAAAATCTTACAAGAGCAAATGTCCGCTTTCCGATGTGCAAAAGAGGAAAGCACACTCCAGCCAGTGATATATTCAAGGTCGGAGTCAGAGAAGAGGGCAATGCTAACTTGCAACACACAGAGATAGACGCCCTTCAGCCGGCGGCCCCAGTCGGCTGTTCAAGAAAAGGTCAACATTAATAAAACTTCGATCAATCCCGATAAACGAGCATAAACGACCTTCTTTCAACCATTCTTGGTTTTTTCCAGTTGATTGGTCAAAGGAACCTTATAAACGAAGGCATTTGAGCATCTCCGACCGATTTTTCTGGATGCCTATTTCATGAAGCCAAAGTGAACCCGAAAGTTTCCTATTGTTCAAAATAAGCGAACCACGATCCCAACGATACTATACGAAGGCGTAACCCAAATTTACGAACCAAATTTTCTAAAAACCCAAATGGTTATTGAATATAGCCTTTACAAAGACCTACGTGTCACATTTAATGTCTTAAAGTGGAAAAAGCTGAGGAGTGGGTCGATTTCATAAACTCCAGGGGGGCATCTATCATCGGCGGGCAAAAAGATAAAGCTTGAACCAAAGGAATCCCAGCTAAAAATTATCTTGTAAACTAACAATGGAGTAAGCTACGCATTCACATCAATGCGCCTTGCAAACTAACAAACGATATTGTCACTGAATTCAGTGATGCGAGTTTTCCTGAGTCTAATAATGCAAGAGCTGAAACCATTTAACCGCAATAGCGCGCCATACTTATAACTTACTCTAAGGATTGTGAATGGCGTATCGTGAATGAAGCCTTCAAGTAGTCCCTTGAAAATCATATACCCAAAACCAACGTGGGCTGGAGATCGAGAGGGAAGAAATTGCTGAGGAAGCTGGACCACCTGCGAGAGACTGCGTGCCTCGTCTGTACAACAGCAGAATAAGTACTAGCAATAAAAACCGTATAAATAAAATAAATCCAAACTTCTAAGGCATCGAAACCCTTAACTGAACGACTAATATTAATATATCAAAGCCTGGTCCCGAACCCGCCTACAATAGGCATATAGTTAAGAATGAATACATATCATTAATGGCAATGGTTTCGAAATTTTAAAACTGTAAGTACTGTACAGGTTGGGATAAGCCCGCTTCGATAAGGGGGGAAATCGGATGCGTTTAAGTTAGTGAGACGAGTAGTGATAGCCACTATCGAGCACGATTTTTTGAGACGCTTGAATCGGTGATTCGCTGTCCACCGACATAACGAGAGGACGATCTGGAAGTTTTCCTATCAAGATCACTGCGACTGGACCGGTGAGGAGAAATCCGGCTGCGCGACGTGTGCTTGGGAGGCGATCTATCCGAGCGACTTGATGTAGACGAATAGCTTGATGGCGATCGCGACCTATGACGTCGCCGATACTTACCATCATTGTAAGGACTTCTGGACCGCTTCCTGTGAGTTTCACGGTGACGAAGCTTGCACACGGAACTTTTGCGCACATCCGAAGGTCTACCCGGTGAAAGTGAATCCTCACTATAGCTAGTGATCGACGCGCTAGTCGAGGAATGTCTGTGTCTTCGAACCTTGGACTTATTGTGCCGAGAAACTGGACTACGCGACCGAGTATGAGTTTTGTTAGTTTTCCTCGACTTTGAGTCCATTTCACTGTATGCGCTTGGTCGACGCCTTTCCGGTGGGCGAGAACTAAAGTAAAAAGACATGGGTAAGACGTTGCCAACAAAAGCGAACAATTATCAAAACAAGGAGCATACTTCAGAAGCTTTGGCTCCTTCGCCTCAGTCATGGTGACACCGTTTGTCCCATCCGAGGGACGCTTAACCGATTCTGAAGGCGCGGACACCTCAGCATGAATTGTCTCTGAGATTGGAGCACTAGGAGAACTTTTGCTTTTGACACCATTGGAAACAGCACGCTCTGACTTTGTTCCTGGGCTTTCCGTGTTTAAAGCATCTGTATTTTTATTACTGACAGCAGCTGCAGCGGCGGCAGCTGCCACTGCTGCAGCAGCCTCCCTTTCTTCAGCTTGTCTTTTCCGAACTTCAGCTAAACGCAACTCTAGAGCGCTAACGCTTGGCTTTTCCCTAGCATACAAACGCTGAAGACACAATGCGATTTCGTGCACAGACTCGTCGTCAACATTAAACATTTCCCACCATGGAGGATGTCGAGGGAGAGGGATCCCCAGTCGTCTAGCGGCGAGGAAAATACACGCGCAGGCCACCGCCTCGGGAGTGTGACGCACGAAGACATCCGTCCTAAGCACGTCATTCATACAGTTCCTAAAACATAGAGGACGGACAATGGCGACTTTTTAAAAACTGAGTTTCGTCTACCTGACTCGTCGCCGGATTACTTACCATGATGTTTGAACAAATTCCTTATTATTCTCGAACGAGAGCGACTTGAGATACATTATAATAAGCTACAAAATTTCATGCGCTCTTATTCACCTTACCTTATGCGGATGTTTCCCGTGAACGCAAAACCCCAACTCTTTTAAAACACGGCGTTCCGCTTTAATGATGTGCCTCTTCAAATTGACGTAGGCTTGGTCGAACAATACAGGAGTAAACGGTCTGAACCCAAATATTAACTACAGTTTTGGTACAAACCTTCCCTCTCGAGCTTGTTTCATATGATGAAATACATTAATGACCTCACGAATTCGTCTGGGGCACTCTTCTATCTTTGCGGCTAGAAATATGCAAGCCATTGCGTAGTGCTGACACAATTGCATAAAAGCATCACATTACCTCATAGACGTATCTTACAAATGACTTTGAGTAGAAATATCGCTGATAAAGAACCTGAGCAGTTGCCATAGCCACCTGTGGAAGCCTTAGAAGCGTCCCAGCGTCTTGAATAAGTTCGCAACCAATATAGCGAAGATCGAATTCAGTTTCTGCATCCAGACCATCTAGGTTAGATGGTGTGGGGAATAACTTTTCCTGTGGTATAACGTAGTTATCAATAGACAAGTGAACGCCGGCGTAAGCCCACTCGGAATTCGCCATTTTCAATATTCCATACCTCCCGCTTCAACAGAGGTGCAGAGCAAAACTATCGCAATTTAATGAGCACACTATTTAGTTTCTAGTCTATCCAAGCCTCAATTATGCTCAATTAGCCTCATTTTTTAGAATTTAAAATGCTTAAATTTTGCATGCAGAAAAGGTCATTGAAAAATTTAGGTGACACGATAGGAAAAATGTGACATTAAACAATGGCATTTTACTAAAGTCAGTATCATGCAAATGCGTAAAATTTTTTTTCTAAATTAAACAAAATGCAAAATTTACATTTTTTCATCGCCTAAATTCACGTTGTTGAACATATGCGGTTAGTGGCATAGATTTGCTCTAATCATGCAAGGCAAAGTTAGTTATTAAAAAGGCCACTAATATTACCGTTTGATGATAAGTTGCATTTACGCTGCATTTTTGGTTTACCAGAACTGTGAGTCCACTTTTACGTATTGATATGCAATGGATACCTCTACATACCACTCTATGGCATCTCTGCGGCCGAAAGAAGATATTGGGAGCAGAATAGGTACATTAGGCATGCAAAAAAAAAACAATACCTCAAGGCGCATAGTTATTACTGAATGCATTGCACATATGAACATTTTGCCATGTTTTATCATATTTGTGCTTAAGGTTTTTTTATCAAACCAAAGAAAGATTAAATTAAAGTTATTGATTTTTGGGTGAGTATGCCTAATATGTCTGAAGCCGCGACACAACGGCTGAGAGTAGAATTTATTGGGCAACGTTTGTGATATCTGCTTCAATATTCCCAACAGAGGTCTTGTAGTTAACGTACTAACCGGCTCCCAGGAATAGGACTGTTGCTCGGCCGAGTCTTTAAGTATTATCGCATGCTAGCCAGGCATTTTAGGGATTAATAGCAAAACTTCTGCCATGCTTTTACTTCATGGTACTGCTTTAAGGAGGGCAGTGTGTTGCACTTACGATTCTTGACCATCACCATTCAGCGAAGGGATCAACGCACACTCATAATCGCATTTTTTGCAAGTAGATTTACTTTTCCAATAGTGAACGCAGTCATTCTTTCTGTCCACCTGAAAGTCTAATCGATTCTTTTATAGTTAGAATAATTAATAGGATTCAGAATGAGTTTGTTTAGGTTAAGAAAAGGTGCAATAAAATGTAAGTTGAACAAGCATAATGCTGCGCAGAACAGTTTGTAATGCTTAGCTGTTCGGCTACCTGGCTGGTTTTTTGGTTTGTGGCAGCTGCACCCACCCCAATGTGTTTTCAATATATGTGTATTCTTCCCCAGTGCTGTTTCTTCCTTAACCCCAGTAAGATATTGAAACTTTGTTCAGCGCAAAATTTTTGTTTACGCAAGCAAAATTTCCTAAATGCACACGGATAAATATATATTGTAATTCAAAAAATTCTAATAAAAGGATGCAAATATTTATAAGTTTGCGTTTAAAAATGATTCCTGACAGCGAAATTATTTATGCCTATTAATAAATTTAATTTTAATGTAATCGCTTTGTTTAGGCAAATCTATATGCCTAAGCATCTTTGAATTCCAAAGCTTTGTGCGTAGTTGTGTCACGGCGATGGGAGACACAGACCTAGATGCGAAGGTACTTCGACAGGTGGAGGTATTCTGCATCTGCAGTGATTCAGCTTTCTAGTACTACTTTGGTGATATAAATCTTCCTAAGGACACTTTCTTGAAAAAAACCCTTGAAGAAAACGGTGGTTGTATGTTGGTGCCTGTCGTTATTTGTTTTAGGGATGCCCTTTGATATTTTGTTAAAATTTAAAAGACTCAAGCAATTGTCCACTGACATTGATGTTATCAAAAATGCACTGATGAAGTCAGATTTAGTTGAGGTTGGTGAAAATGGCGTTCGTCGTGTGCCCTCGAATCCGGCACCGGAGACTCTATCTCAGGCTCTCGCCATTCATGGAGATAGAGCCCTTTACGTGAAAGGATTTCCTGTTACGATGTCTCTTGACGAAATAATTTCTTGGCTTGAGAGCACCGCCGGGGAGACGTATGATGTATTCTGCAAGCGATTTCCAAATAAGTTATTCAAGGTAAGCCGTTGGTATGGCAACTGGACTTGTTTTAGGGAAGCATTTACGTCACGTTTAAGGAGAAGAAGGCTGCCGACAAGTTCATGACCTCCCCGGATTGTGCAGAATTTAATGGGAATCCCCTGCTGCGCATGTGGTAGTAAGTTCAGTGTACAGGAAGTAGCGTTGCCAGTGGTAGATTTCGTACTTTTTTTCATTGTGTCGTGTGATTGAGACTGAATAATACTGACGTGTCTCATGTAGCAAAGATTATTTGGAGGACAAGATAAAGGCAAGGGAGGCTAGGATTGAAGAGAAGAACAAAAAAACTGATCGCAAAAGAGCTGAGGTCGTTTCCAGAATGACAGCCGGTGCCCTTATGGAACTTGCAGGGCTTCCACTTCAAGGTTAGTTGTCTTCATATGAGCAAAATTAGCATGGGTTGCAACTAGTTAATGCGCTAGCTCTTCCTATGATGAAAGTAGCTAAATGCGGTACATATGTTATTTGGCCCAATGTAAGGCCAAGAACAATACCTGCTTTTTGTTTAATTTTGATCATTTTATAGGGTGGGCTTTTCTATTGTTACGGTTATTATGTGCATCTTATGGGGCGTATTAGCCATTCTGTCTCTATCCACATCAATAACTTTGTATTGGGTTAAGCGTCCAAAGCGGATGAATCGAAATCTGAGAAACATGCTGACAAAACCGAAGAAAAGGTGGTCGAGGAAAGCAATGGAGGTGAGGCGAAGAATGAATCGGAAAGCAAAACAGATGCTTCGGTTTGTGAAAAAGGTGATGAAAATAGACAGACGGTCTCTCACCTCAAATCATGGATAAACGAAATGGTACTGTTGCCGTCCATGCGGAGGTTTGGTTCATATATAAACGCAGAATTGCCAGCACTGGATGATTCTTTGTATTTAATTTGCCACATTTTATCAAACTTTTAGTTGAACTCCAGCATTCCCCTTGCTTGGATTGACGTCGATCCCTCGGGAAATAAAGCGATAGTTCGTTTTAAAGAGTCCAATTCGGCCGCATCAGCACTTGAGAAGCTTACCAAAGCATTTGAAGGAGGCAAAATTGTGTACAATGAATCCCAAATCACTGCTAGGTTAATTGAAGGTAATTTTCTGTTTTAACCGTTTTGATTACTATGCTGGTCAACAAAGCTGCATCCTGACTCTTAATAAATTTGGACGGCATTAATTTGCTAATTTTCTTATTGCTAGGTGACGAGGAAGTTGATGTTTGGAGAAAGATCCTGAACACCATGAAGTCTAAAAAGCGGAAGGGAGGAAGATCCAACGTGAGTTTGAGCTGAAATTGCCACTGATCCTTATCGCGTTAGTTGGAACGTATAATTAACATTGCTGATTATTTTTTATCTGTAACCTTCACTTCCCACATTATCTTCGACTGTTTGGATGAGAGCACCAAGGTGGATTTGAAGTTGATTTAGTCATTTTATTATGCAAATTTGGTATCTAGTTTTTTAAATGTTCTTAAAACTTCAGTGTTTGAACACTAGGTACTGTGTTCGTAACATAAATTAGTAAGTTGCAACAGCTGTGCCGTTGCCATAGTGGCTGCTCCGCTCCCAGTCGTACTGTCCTGTTTATCGCTCACTAAAAACCTTGTTGTTACGGGCTCTTTTCCTTGTATTAAAACAATGGTTTGATATGCAAAGCTCTTGGTGGTGGTCTGCGATATTTGTTTAAAAATTGATCTTGTTTTTTCACTAGGGTGGAAAATTTGGGAGCAAGCGACGTCGTCACAACTAAGTTTGTACACACTGTTGCCATCCTTTTTAAGTGCTCAATAAAATTGGATTAATTCGTACAAACTTTTGTTTTACCTATGGTTCAGCGTGTTTTGGATCGCTTGTCTTCAATATATCTTCATGTTCGGCCGAGCATTCTCCACCAAGGCAATATATTGCTTTTTTCCCGTTTACTTAGGCATCGAGAAATCCGAGTCGAAGGCCCCAAAGAACCACCACATGTGCGGATGACAGGTCATCTATCGTAGATTCCATCAATTCCAATACTAAAAGGCGCCGCTCAAATCGGCGTTATCCAGCCGGCTCTGCTAGGCAAAGAAGCGACAGTCGAAAGCGCATTTTACAGAACGCCATAAGGGATATATATCAGTTCATTAGGAAACGTCATTTGTTAGCAAAGTGGAATCGCGTGGGAGTTTTGTATCGCAGGAATGATGCCCTCATTGATAAGCAGCTTAAGGAAGCTGCAAATCGTAATTGGAAGAATCTAAGTGTGTCCGGCAGTGGAATTTCTTCAAATGCACTACTTCTGGCTGCACCAGTCGAAATACCTCAACTGTACAGTCAGTTGGGACGATTTGAGGCTAAGATAAACGGTTATGTTGCCCGTGTTGGCGTGTCCATCATTCCTCCTGTAGGTTTTACTCTAGGCGTATTATCAGTTTCGCTGCTTTGAGATTTGTAAGTCTGTGTAGTTCTTAGGCTTCCAAATCTCGACCACGCCTTTGGTCTCGTAGCTGACTCAAACTTCGAGTAATACTGTCTTGATTAGCGCAACTGATGTGGAAAGGGTTCCAGGGTTGGGAGCGTTTTCTTCGGCAGATAACGCTTCAGTCAGCGGGTCACTCATGTGACTTGCAATTCATACTACTGTGCTTGAATTTAGCAATTACGCTTAGTGATGGAAAAGCCTCGGGCACATTAAGTGAAAAACGGGGTCTACCTTTGGTGTCTCGAGTCTTCCATATTTTCGGATTGTGACCACGAAATTATTTGAAAATCAGGTAGATCCCGTTCCGGCGATGTCCAGCTGGGCTCCTGTGCAGTTGAATTATTCCGTAGAGGATGAGCCTGTACTTAATCATTTACCCTACATGGGAGAAGAACAGGCTCAGGACGATGTCTTTTTGGAGGAACTACTCAACAACTATGATGGACGTCTACACGGAAATTTTCCTTTCGACTTTGAGTCGCATCTAACTGTGGAGTTGGTTGACACAGTATATTCCAAATGGGGCACGTTACCTAATACTGAAGTCGTTGAAAGTCCAAAGTCGTTCCATTGTGACTGTGGAGAGCAAAATCAGAAGAAGGAGGTGGAGAATGGGCCTCGTGGATACGTTGCGGTCGAACATAACAACGTAATTCAGAGGACAATATTGCTGCACATATGTTTTAATCAATTCTCAATAGATAGAGGCGTTCCAAGTATTTATGTTCACTGGCGATGCTGAAATGTTATTTCCATGCCTAAATTAGCTTCTCATACTCTGCATTTCACAAATTATGTAAATTTTTGTTCTCTAGAAATTTGAGCAGGAGGATTGTGTGAATGGGGATTGCAGCATTTCTCATAAGTCGAAATTGCCTGCTTTCATTTCAAATGTCTCGAAATATCCAAGTTCCCCGAGGAATTCTGCCGCATCAGTAGATGCTCCCGCTGAAGCGAATGTTTCGCGGGTTTCATCAGATTCGGGCGTCTCTGATTCCGTTTTCAAGGTTTATTGATGATGTTTTTTAACATTGGTATGCAACGCGGTTTAGCAAAGGTGTTAACCGACTCCTTGTTTCTTAGGCGATTGCTTTGACGTTTGGATCTGTCGAAGACTCAAACAAACTTCAAGTCCATTACTGTGAAATGAAAAATGCTGGAAATAACTCGGTCGTGAGTAATCCACTTCTACATTGTATTACTGTGTACCTTTGCTCGCGTAGGGTATTCGAATTTTCCTATTTTTAGTGTTTCCATCGCGTCGCGTACTCACTTTGCCTTTCGAGTGAGAACTTCATGGCAAAGGCCTTTAGCGTTACAATTAATTTTTGGGGGTAAATGGAAGTCATCCCACGAAGGTTATTGCTCTATTTTTGCCAATTTAGACACCCGAGACTGGCACACCATCATGTCCAAATTTGGATGATCCTGTTGAAGTGAAGGAAGTTTGTGATCGGGATCAGAAGAGGCCTTCTCGTCACGACGCACTGCATACCTTTCGCGCTCTATTTTGCCGGCGTTGTTTCAAGTACGACTGCGCCCTTCATCCATACAAGTCAACACAGACGATGTGGAGCCACCGGTGGCCTGTGAAATCGTGGGCGTGTTCAAGTAAATCATTGTCTTGTTTGCATTTGTATGCACCTTAAAACCATCTCTTATCAATGCGTTGTCATTAAATCGGTTTTGAGATTAGGTTTTCCGTAAAATGGGGTCTGTGCTCCTCTTACAGATCTTCCGCTGTGTGGTCCCGATTGTATTCGTGCACTTCGAGGCGTAGGTGCAGAAAACACAGCAAAGGACTGCAAACCTAAGGAGGGTGAGAAAGAACTGGAGTGGGAAATTACGGAGCAGACTCTTTTTGATGTCCTTGCCCCTATTTACGTTCCTTTCGGTCAGCCAAGCTTCCAAAATCATAATTGGTGTTGCGTTCTTTCTGGGTTTATTCGAACTCGAACATGCAAGGAGGTGTGTTTCTCGGTTATGTTGATGCAAATGCTTCATATAGCTTTGTTAAGCATTTTAAAGCCGCTTTTGGATGGTTGTCTGTCCTCCAAAATAACCTTGATCATTCGTGCGCTTCGGTTTTTTGAAAATCCTTTGGAACGCTAGTCTACTTTACAACTAGGTCCTTCGTTATTGCGAGAGTAAGATAGCAAAGGATCCGTTTGCTTTGTTTGGCCATGATGCGGGCCAGTCACGCCTTGTTAATCAGTACAATGCTGAGGTCTCCGTTCCAAACATCCGCAACGGGAAACGATTTTTCGGCGACACCAATTCCGATCTCGATGACCTGATCTCGGATGACGAGGATGGGGTAGGAGCGAATGGTGACCTCATTGGATTCTTGATTGGAGGGAAAAAAAAGCGAAGGAGGGCCAAACGGTCGCGCATCTCCCTTGTAAAGCATCCTTTCGCATCACGTCGACCCGGTGGGTGTTGTTTTTGCCTTTTCAGTTCTTTGCTTTCTTGATTCATTGTCACAGTTGTCCAGTATTTTTTGACATTCTGTCCCTCATCGCTACTTTGCGTGCTGACGGTATTGCTCAAGCCCGAACCGAGTGTTGCATAGGTTCTTAATTAGGTGATACGCGTCACCATACACAAGGATCAACTTTCTGAAATTTGCTCCCTTGCTTCAGGCTCCGTAAACGAGACTAGTGATCCACCCCTCGGTCACGTGGGTAAAGCGGAACTGGCTACTGGATGCCTTTCCAACTACTTTCAGCCCTGTGACCATCCTGGCTCCAGATGTAATGAATCCTGCAGCTGTAGGAAAGCTGGCAACTTTTGTGAGAAATTTTGTCAGTGCTCAGTTGCTTGTTCCAATCGGTGAGTCAGGGAAGTGTCCGGAGTGAACTATCACAGGGTTGTTTGCGCTCAGAAGTTGTCCTTAGCATTTGCTACCAGTGTTTTATAGGTGGCACTCTGGTTTTATCACTTTGGCTCGCACGTCACGTAAAGGAAGCAAATTAAGCGATTTCGCACTAGATCACTGGAACATTTTGTATTGTGTTGGCCATTTTTCCTCGGATTCGGACCCTTGTAAAAAGTTGAATTTTTTTCAACATTCGTTACGCAAGTATGACTACCAATACACTTTGGTCGCAGGCTCTAGACACGTGACGATGTTGTGGTATTCGCATCTCAATGTAGATTTACGGGTTGTCGGTGTCGCGGCCAATGCAACTCACGTGTGTGTCCTTGCGTGTTGGCCATTCGTGAATGCGACCCTGACCTCTGCCATTCCTGTGGCGCGGGCACATCCAGGCAGCCTTTGGTGGCAACTCAAGAGGCTGGTCTGAATGTCGACGATAATGGCAATAGTAGCCTAAGCCTGACCCATGCAACCACCTGCCGCAATGTAGCCATTCAAAGGGGCCTGCGCAAGCATCTCCTCATGGCAAGCTCTGATGTTGCTGGGTGAGCTTTTCCACCTCATTTTTAGCTATCTACATTCCTTCTCCTACTCAATAATTACTATTGCCGTTTTTTTGCAATTCGGTATGCACGTAAAGGCCTACTTTATTCATATTTTGTCTCCTACAGATGGGGCATTTTTATGAAAGATGGTGCGGAAAAGAATGAGTTCATCTACGAATACTGTGGAGAGATTATCAGTCAAGACGAGGCAGAGCGACGAGGCAAGATCTATGATCGAACCATGTGCAGCTTCTTGTTTAACCTTAATCGTCAGTTTGCAGTGGATGCTATGCGCAAGGGAAACAAAATCAGATTTGCTAATCATTCCATTAATCCTAATTGCTATGCTAAGGTTAGTTATTTTAAATCACTATCAGTTTCATGGGACCAGTTTGAGCCTGTTATGTATCATGCATAATGCTTGTGCAGTTTCCTTGCTTTTGCCTGTCGCAGTTGCAAATCCCCTTTAGTGTTATGCATCGAATACGCTACTAATAGTCACTGACTCAAATCTAGGGCCTGATCTTGTTTCACTCTTCGCTTTTTGAGTTGCTTTGACTGTCTGACACTTGAGTTGGTTGACTGTTCGTGTCAGGTGTTGATGGTGAATGGAGACCATCGCATTGGCATCTTTGCAAAACGAGCTGTCCAACCGGGTGAGGAGCTCTTCTTCGACTACCGATATGGACCAACGCATCAGTTGAAATACGTAGGCATCGAGAGGGACGATGAGATGGCGGTGGCCACGCAAGCTGCTGCCGTTGCCCTCATCGATGGCGGTATCAGCTCAGGCTTTGCGCCCTATGCTACAAACAACTGACTGTATCAATTCTATTCCACGTAAGTTACCTTCTAATGATACGCATCGGGTACCAAGCCAGATAACTAGAAAGGAGGTTATCTCTAGCCGTAGCGTTAGACCTATTTTCTTCTCTCCTGGGCAAATTCAGGGTGCGCGACCTGTCGCTCATCCCTCAAGTAATTGGACATTCTAACACCGATAAGATTGCCTCTCAAAACATTACAACCTGAAAAACCTCGGTTAACATTACATTATTAACAATCCGCTATATCGGGCTTCTGCCGGTCATCGTAGCATCCTTAACGGTTTTCAATCATGCAATCTCTCCTTCAGATCATCAAAGAAGTTACGGAGGCTGCGTTTCGGGGGCTCGCTTTCTGTGTAAACAAAATAAAAGCATCTATATTGGCACACTTTCCTGTGTTTTAGTAACACAGAGACTTTCTTACCCTGAGGCAAGACTGCTACCGATGCTTTACGTAACGCTCACCTCAGTGTGACAAAAGTCAGGGCTAAGATAGTCATAGTGCTTGATAGGCCAGGTGAGAAAGTAAAGAAAAGGGTGGTGAGCTTTACAGTATATCCAATAACGGTGGCCTGTGAAGGTCGTCCAGGCGTGTTACGGGCACCGTTGTGGAGACAGTCGACCTTGGGATACGTGTGTGGATATACATGACCAACTCAGAGCTGTTTCAGGGGTGAATTCGAGGTGCGAGGTGGCAATTCGAAATTCGGGACAGCGCTACTCTTTAGCGGAGGCTGGTCGGTGTCCGCCGTCTCATTGCCGGTGTTGTTTTCATCAGCAACATCACCCAGGTCCTCAACTTCCACTTCGCATTCGTCATCCTCATCTTCTTCGTCCTCTGTTTCATCATCTTCCTCACCCAAATCTTCCTCGCCGGCATCCTCGACATCCGCCTCAACCTCCTCATCTTCGCCTTCTTGTTCATCCCCTTTTTCCTCACTCCTAGAATCAATCACTTCTAACACGTCCACATCTTCTTCCTTTTGCTCCGGTTCAGGACAGCCATCAAGCAAGCCATCACCCCAATCAATAGGGAACCGGGTAACACGGGGATCTGAAGCAATAATAGACCTCTCCAACTAGAGGGTGAGGAAGTATAGATTCTGTGTTACCTCGTTCAGAAGGGGCTCCGCGGGGGGTTCATTGCGGAGTTCCTCTGATCTGTACTCATTATTTACGTAATATCCTATGCGAATAAACTCTTGCTCATGATATAGAGCCTGTATTAGCACAACAGTAACCCCGACAAGGTCTTCCGGTGGGATTTTCTTAGGGTCAGGAGCGTTGACCTAAACGTGGTAGGAACGGACGAAAGCACATTACCTCAAATACAAACTGGTGTCTGCCGACAGGGATGGGGCCAACTAATATTGAGTCCAAAGTTTGATCCAGGGAAGAATTGTAGGCACTGCCAACGTAAACGACTTTCCACTCCAGATCTACACAATTTGTATTCGAGACTATTTTTCCCGTTACCATCTTCTAGGGGTTCATGGCACTCAAACGTTATTCTAAACTTAAACTTGTCAAAAAACGTGCTTGGATTATCCAAAACCTCGACGTCGCAGACGTTCACCTTCGCCATTGTACAACACCGTATAAGCCGTGGCGCACACCAAACCTCAACAAGAAAGATTCAAAGTCATTCCTTTGATTGATTATTGCGTCCAGCCAATAGATTGCGAGCAGTTTGTAGTTGGACAATTTTTTTAAAAATTGCATAGATCGCTTAAACAAATGAAACGTATACATAAATTAATCAAATTAATGGGAGAACTTTACATCCAAGGAGCCCTAATTTCACACTTCTGAAAATTACAACAAATATTTAAGACAGACATGATCCTATAAGTGGAACAAAATTCCTAATTCAGTTTTAACAGTCCACTATTGATCTAAGCATCCTTATCACTAGGCTTCATGACTAGTCCGACTAGTGATTACAAAGGCTACGGTAAGAGTGAACTACAACGAATGGGTCTCGTTTTCCAGAGTTTGTAACTGCCGTTTGCTTCTCAGGCTGTAGGATGCAAACAACTCTGTGGTCAAAGATGCATACTAATCCCATTCGACGCTTGCTTTTGCAATAGGCGGTTCAGATGCTACGCCTACGTAAGCCGAGATCACTTGCCTCCTCAATGAAATGAAATGAATATAAATGTGCAATCTGTCCAAAATATCAACATTGTACTCAAACTGTGTTGCTTTTTAAAATTGATTTTTGATCTAGATTCCCAAAAAAATTATGCGCTCTCTAGACACATTACATTTTACAAGCATCAAAAATACTGATATAGCCCTAGCCGTGATTACGTTTTCTTCTTTATTCTAAACCAGAAAATTATACTATCACGCAAAAAAACGACCTTTCCAAGATCTAAAAATGGCTTAACCATCTTTACTACTCGAATTTTTAAGATAAGCAAATTCTATTGGTTATCACCTAATTTAGGAGCATGATTGGTTTACTTTATCTTTTTACTTATTTGTTGGCGTTTTAGCAAACCCATTGGCTACATATACCAATCTCGAGAAATCCTCTTTTGGACGTGATTGTGTGTTCACTGGAGGCCATGGTCCTTTTACCTTTGCTAGCAGCTATAATACTTGTGCCAATGGCACCTACGGTTATGGTCTTGTGGATAGCACTGCGATTGATTGGCTTTTTTCTTCCACTTACTGCCTATCACACCTTTGATGATAAGCTCTTTTCATGGTACCAACGATGTGTTTTGCTTTTTTACGATTCTTTTGTGACAAAGAAAGTAAATTGTCGTTCATAATTGGCACGATAGTTTAGATTTATTTCTATGGGGACCATGATTTTACTAAACGCAAGGAAAATGTGCTTTTCATGTGCAATCACCAATCGACAGGTACGTAGGAAGTAATTATATTTGCCTTTAGTTGATTGGCTTATCTGTAATATGATAATCGCCAGGCAGGGAGGTATTGGTCGTCTTCGGTACATTTTACTGAACGCATTCAAATACATTCCCCTCTTTGGATATTACTTCTACCAGGTATGATGTTTTTGCTTGTCCATCTTCTTCATATTATGTGTGAAAAATCCGCTTTTAGCAAGCTTTTGAATATGCTTTATAGATAGACCTTTTATTTGCGACTTATTTGGTCGTTTAGTTTTTTGCACGATTTGATGTCTATCGATGCTGCCTCTTCTAGCTGTCAGTAACTGTTTTATTCCATTTATCTCTGCAGCACTGCTTCATTTTCGTAAACCGCGACAATTTTGAGGCACACAAGGCTGTTTCAACAATGGATTATGTGACAAAAAACGGTCTCTCAGTGAGTTGCTTCGGTTTTTAAAGTCTTTCCATTTGCCTTCTTTGGCTTCTGCTTCGTCTTAATCGTCATTCCTAAAACTTTATTGGGTGAAGACGAACTGAATAACTGATCTACACAACGTTTCGTTGAGACTTTGGTTTTTTGTGACCAAGATGCGTTACTATGTTTTCATAGACATTTTACGCTTCCTTACAGCTATCAGCAGGTGTTGTTGTGCTTCTATTCTAGTCTACTTTGTGAAACGTATATTTATCCGTTCTCATCATGACTAGCATGTTGCTTTTTTTTTCAACTCGTTTGATGCTTTCTGAACCCATTTAGCAATTTATCGGTTCTGATTTCTTGCATCTAGTAATTTAAACTGCCAGATTCTGTCTTAGCTTCGGTCCTTATTTCTTTATTAATACTTTTTCTTGACGATTTGTCGCTAGGGAGCGTCTTTAATTTATCGGATGCCATTACTTTTCGAGTTGTGCAATTTTCTTAATTAGGACCGCATAATTTGTTGTATAAATTATTTTATTTTAGGTCGTGTGGTTTTTCCTCAAGCACTTTTCTTAAGTTAGCTGTGTGCTTATATTGGTCACTGCCTTTGCTTAGTGCTTATACATTAGTTTATGTAATTTATGCAAGCATTGCTGAAAATTTCACCTTTCCCTAGTAACCATGGGTTGGTCTCATCAGTCAATTCGTCTAACCTCTTCTTAGTTAATTTTTAGGCTTCGCTGCCCCTTTTTTCTTGAAAATAACAGCACATTTGCACATCTTGCATTCCATTCCTTAAATTATTCATCTGAGCTTCTCACTTGCTTTATCTTTCGCCATTATCTTGTTTGCATAGTGCTGGGTTGTTGCTTTCCCGGAAGTTGATCGCTTCAATCCGAGGAAATCGAAGATTTTAGAAGAGAGCCGTGCCTTTGCTAAATCGAAAAGTACGTGATCTCTTTTAAATCCTTGCCACATTCCATAAGCCTTAGGTGTTCATCCACCATTCGCTATTTATTAACGGGTTGTCGCCTGTTGCTATCCTCTTTTGAAGAATTTGCTAATTCATTTCCAAGTATGATTTTGACACTGCTCTTCATCGTTCCTGTCGTTGTGCGTTCGATGTAATTTTGACGATTAAAATGTGCTTTGAGCGCCGGATGTGGAGGTGGGGATGTCTATACTTTTTGTCAATTTTGGGTACCTGTAAAAAAGGCCGCCTGCAGTTTACTTGTTGTTGGTAGCATTCGATCTGAACTTGACCTCACTTGGCTATTTTTTTTGCGGTCTGAGTGTGAATGGGAAAATTACTTTGATCGAATTTGTTTATTGCCATCGCTTCCTCAGTAATTTCCACTTTAACAGTCTGTGGGAACACTAATAGGGCTAATAGGTGCACCTTATGTGCAAAGTCTATGACCAGCATTTTCATTTTTCCTAAACTTGCGACTTTTTTCTCAAACCAAGGTCAATTAATTGAGATGAAATTTCGAAATCAAGAAGCATACGGCCCTAAATTTTCTTCTAGACTCCTTCCATGGTTCATCATTGACTAGTTAGTTTAAATGCACATACCTTTCACATATGTGTCGGTTTACTTTAATCTCTCCCGTTGGCGAAAGTCTCGTACCCGGGTTTGTGTTTATGAGCTAGTATTTCATTTTTTGTTCTCCAACGTAAGTAAGGCGGCATCGGGAGTAACAAGACTTACCTATTTACATTAATATTCAGTTGCTCTGATTCATATTTGCCCTGTAAAATAGAAAAAAACCTCAGTTAGAATGTTTGGAATTTCTCAATGTTCGTCCGAGTATTTCATTAATTGTCTTTCCTATGCCTATGGTTAGTTTAGGCTGTTGATCAGTAGGAGGGATTTGACCGAAATCATTAGTGATGTACGAAGTCCTTCGATTTGTAGGCCCGGCGTCTGCGGAGGTTCCGAGGTTTGTTGGATTAACCCTGTTGCTGGTGTAAAGCGTAGTGCAATACGTGTATCTTAACTTGACAAATTAGAATTACCATGTCTATTGGTTTGAAGCTCTTATTTATTGTATTCTGTAATTTGGGTTACAAGTACGCAGTCAAGCTCTTTTTTCCTATATTGAATGCATCGACTTGGGCCTCCATTCAACACTTACCGATGCCGATGCCCCAAACGGGGTTATACAGGCTAGTAAACAGCACTGAGATCAGTTTTGTTTATCACCATATGAAGTTCGAGCATCTTGTTTATATCTGAATGTGGACTTGGTTCTTGATGTAAACACTGACCTGTAATTAATGATAACATCATTTAGTTCGGATCAATTCAGAAGGGAGTTTAACTGCATTTTTTAAGGTTCTAATGGCAATTACAATCAAAGCTCTCTAGAACTTGACTCTACATCATCCAGAACGTTTTCCTGATCTATTGATGACCCAAACTAAACCACTTTTATGGTACAGTAAGGTAATATCGCAGCTCTTGAGTTTGACGAGTCTGTTTTCAGCTGTGGTAATATTGGCCTATTATTAGAAGTTAATTATGCTTCGCTTCGGTCGTTGGCTTTGTTAAGGGTCTGCTTGGTCGAAATTTGCTGTGGAAGTGGCTTGAGCTCCTCTGGACTATCGTATAAATAGCGCTAACCAATGGACGTGGCAGAATTACAGTGCACTCCACATTGTGCTAGTGTTTTGCGCGTTGGGCAAGGTCATTTTATTATCCATGCATAGCTATTATTGAACTATTTTAAATAAAGTGTTGGGCAGCTTTCACCCCTTCCCGTTTACTTAATATGTATTTTGATCGAATTACTCTTGACTGCTTTGGCCAATAAAGAAACTAATTATTAAATCTGGCTTGAAGACAAATTGTGATCTATCCCACCATTCCACTTGCTTTGTTAAAAAGCGTATAGCGTTGCGATTTCGGTGCGTCAAAATTGAAGTTTATTTCAGGATTTAAACCCACTTTTAGTGGTGGTATTAGAAAATATTCTAATCGAGGTGTTTTCATTCGTTTCTCGTAGGCCTCATTCCTCTTCAATATCACCTTACTCCACGTGTCCGTGGTATGGAACTGCTTTTGAAAAACATGAGTTCACATCTTCATGCTGTGTACGATGTGACAGTTATCTATGCCGATGAAAACGGCAGTTCCTTGGATAAGGACAAACCCATGCCCGGTCTATTCTGTAAGTCCCATATCGGTAGTATTTTCACAGAAGAGGAGCGGTTACTTCAATGAAAAGGAGGCATTTACTTTGCTTTCATCGTTTTCGGTACATATTCACTATCCTTTTACCCCTCAGAGTAATCACAATTTTAGATAACTAAATCTTTTAGCCAGTGTATTGATGCGCATTCGTTCCCCGGATTGCTAACTTTTTCCCTTTTGCTTCTGCTCATGTTACTTTGTTCTCTGAGAGTGAGCTTAACCCACTTGGGGAGAGGGTAGAAATCCAATGCTTCCTAGTTGTTTGTTTTGTTTCCAATCAAAAGCCTACTTAATGAGGCCTCACACGCTACACATTCATCTTCAACGCTGTCCCATTGCTGACGTTCCTCAAGACCACGATGCTCTTCGCACCTGGCTGTCTTCTCATTTCGCTCTCAAGGACAAGTAAGACCTTCTCTAATAGGCATCAATTTGGCTCCTATACGTAGAGACGGTCGACTCGGTTTTGCAAACTAATTTATGCCTTATTTTCATTTGCTCCTAAAATTATTTTATGCTTGATGGGATGTCGTTCGTTGTAATGGCATATCTAGGTTTACCTAGCATTAAAATATTTCTCAACTGCTACCCTAGATTGTTTGCTGACCTCGAAGAAATCAAGAAAAACAAGTCGAGGCAGCCGAACGTGGATGAAGTGAAGAGTGCTTTCCTAAGCAACCTTTCCGTGAGTAAGGTGCCGAATGGCTTTGACGAGCTTCCCCGTTTGCGGCGTCGTTGGCTCTTTACCGCCTTCATCTGCTTGGCCACAGTCACTGCCTTGCTTCTCTTTGTCCATCCCTGGCTGCGATATGCCTATTTTGGTAGTGTTGTTGGTACTACTGTGTTCGGGATTCCCTATGTCTGGCTGACTGTCTAGCAAGCTGTCCCCCTCATTAAACGCAATTCTTATGCACGTTGATTGAAACGTTTTTACATAGAAACATTGCTGACAAGAAATGTAACGGGGAATCTTTGTCTAAACCTATGTCAAAAGTTGGTGGTTCTACCTTCTTCATTTTGATCGATTGAGTCTGTGGGCTTCCGTTAAATCGGGTCTTGGCTAGCGCGTATACGTTAACCCCGGGATGGTGAGCCTGCTAGCACCCAGGATACAATCGGGGAGAGACTAGTAGGAGTCTGTGACTTTAATTACTCAAATGGGCAAATCACTGTGTGTTGGGTTTCTATTGGATGCATTAAGAGTGGTTATTTAGATAAATCGACAAAGGGCAGGAGCCAAGAACTGGGTAAGTCCTCGCGTTGCCTCCAAAAGGAGATGTCCAACCTCGCTTACTTACAAATAAGTCTGTATGGCGCGTTTCACAGGTGGCCAATTATTTTTTGAGCAACAAAGCTCTAGCCTAAAGCATGTAATACCACCTGATTTAAAGCTTCTCATTGCAAATGCATTTGTATGACAAGTAGGTATGGTTTCAAAATATAGATAATATAGGAATTTCTGTCAAAGATAGTAAGCGGCATCGCAAACGAAGGAAACTAATTTATGTATATAGTTGTTTAAATTCGCAGCAACTCTTGCGCCACTATGACCTTTTGGACGGGGGCTAGCTTGCCAAATGGCGCCGTTGAATCAGGAAGCCGTTTTGGATAAACTTTCCCCCGATGAATTAATAGCAAAAGGTAGACGGGAGATGCTATGTTCGCAACCATCAAAGGCCGTAGACTGCTTCCAATTGGCCTGTCAATTACTGTGAGCATTATTTTATTAAAGGCTTATATATGCAAAGCGCCGAGAAGAATGGTGACTTGCACGATGACTTGGCAATCCCAAATCTGTTGTACGGAACAGCTCTTTTGGAATTATCGCGATCCGAAAATCACGTTTTAGGAGAAAGCATGGAAAAATGCGGCGGGTCTGCGACCTCGTCAGGTATATGGTGTAAACCTGTCTTTCACTCCATTCAGAGGATGAGGACAATAAAGAAACTCACGATGAAGTTTTAAAAGAAGTAGGTCAAGTTTGCAGTGAAGGAACAGCTGATGTCAGTGAGGTTAATGTGGGATTACCTGGTGTGGAACAATCCAATGTACTCGAAGAAGCGACCGACCCACCGTCAAAAGAGGTTTTCTTTGCCAATGTTTGTTATTTTTAGTCAGAGAATTCCGGTGATGAAGACGTATCGACTCTGCAACTGGCCTGGGAAGTTGTTGAAGTTGCCAAAAAGCTATTTATGAGGCACGAGGATGCCGAGCATCAATTAAAAACATCTGACTGTTTAGAAAAGCTCGCAGAAATAGGTCAGGAAATTGGAAACCATCAACAAGCAATATCTGACTTGCTGGTATCTCCATGTACATATCTCACCACGTTGCATCTAGGATTGCCTGAAGCTACGGTTGGAATATGCACCTGATAATGATCGTCTTATTGCGGAAACTCACTTTCAGTTAGCTGTCTCTTATTCCCAAGCAGGCGATGCGGTATCTTCGGATGCCTCGTTTAGCGATGCATTGGGGCGCCTGGAGGTATGTAAGTCCAAGTTGGAGTTGCAGTTGAGTGCGTTGGATGAAGTAAACGAAGGTGGAGGGAGTAAGATTAATCACCTGCAAATGCAAATTAGTGAGGTCGTTGACCTTATCGCTGAAGTATCTGAACGCCGAAAGGAAGGTTTTCAGCCTATCCAAATGGTTCGGGAGCCTCAGGCAAAGCCTGTGCAAAGTGACGTCCCTGCCGATGACATTACTCATCTCATCAAGAAAAAGAGGCCAGCCGGCGATGAAAATATTCAACAAGTTCAAAAAAAGTCTAGGGTGGAGAGTAGCTCTCACGGATCCGTGCCAGATAGTTCGTCGTAAATTTTACGCAAACTAACTGCAATCTTTCTGTCGTCATGGTGATGCAGTGTTTCGAGTTTGCAGTTGTTGGCAGCATGTATATTTTTCTGTAACAATGCTCACTTTTTGTTCGTTCCCCCTCGTATTTCTCCGTGTCGCAGGTTTGGGTTCGGATGGCTTGGTTGTTCAGGCGGGGTAGGGCAACAGTGGGCGTGTCTGATTATGTCATTTTTGCGTGTAGATTTGGACCGCCTGGTGGGCGCATCCTCCGGGCTAGGTGGAGCGGTCGGTGGCTTGAGATACGGTTTGGGGGCTAGTTGCGACTTATGCCACCTTCAATTCCTATTGGTGGACGGCCTCTAGGTCACGCATCTTAACCTTCTAAGGGCTGCTGCGCCTGCCATAATTTAGCCAAAAGAGTCATTGCCAGTTCGCGCAGGCTTTTGAGATGATGGTATATCTATTTGCATTTCTTACATTCCTGGGTCTATCGGAATCAGTCAGCGACTGTGATCTATGCCGTAATGTCTTCGAGAAGTACCGCTCCGCTTTTTATGACATTGATCCTGATATAAGCCTCGGAGGTGGAAATACTGATTGGGAAGAGAAATTCATTGGGAAGTATGCTTTTAGTGAACTTCATGCCTTTGAAACTCTGGAAAAGACCCTGAAAGCTCTGAATGATCGCGAAGCTCAATTTCTTTCTGAAATTGAGGGTGAGATTGAGGATTTTTGGGTCGACTACTTAAAGACCGGTCTGTCCAGTTTGGACGATGTTGTTAATGTTTTCTGCATTGAGAAGTTAAATCTTTGTTGTCCATGGAATAAATTTGGTGAGAGGTGTTTGAACTGTGATCCCTGCATAACTGAAAACGGTCATTGTGACGGAAACGGCACTAGAAATGGCAATGGAACATGTCTCTGTCGAGTCGGATTTGGCGGTAAATCGTGTGAAAAATGTGATAGTCTGACTCATTTTCAATCTTTATCTGAAAACGGAAGCATTGCTTGCATTGCATGTCATCCTTCTTGCGCTGGTGGTTGTTCCGATGAAACTCCCGCTTCCTGTGTTTCTTGCGCTAAGGGGTTCACTGATATTGAAAAAGACGGCAAAAGAGTTTGTGATGACATTGATGAATGTGCAGATGGCGACTCCCTTTGCAAAATGGGAACATTTTGCCTCAACTCAGAAGGTTCTTTTTCGTGCGTCAAATGTCCAGACGAATGTCTCTCCTGCATAAATTCTTCAACATGCTTGTCATGTCTGCCTGGTTTTACTTTAAGAGGCGCAAGATGCGAGGACATCGATGAGTGTTCCTTGTCCGATGTGTGCTCTGGATTGCATCAGCGCTGTGTGAATAAACCAGGATCTTACCTTTGTGTGTGCGAAGAGGGCTATCGGTTGAAACAAGGCGCATGTGTCCCTGCCATCTCTCGCGGATCTAATCATCGACATCCAAGTAAAAAATGGAGTGTTCAACAGTCTAGACAGCTTTTAATTGAATTTCTAAAACTTATCATAATTCTGATCTTCTTCGGTGCAGTTTTGTATCTCAACTCAAGTCGTTTAATTGTTTGTACTTCTCTTGTTGTAGCCGCGATTGGCTTAATCTGTTATCAAGCTGCCGTGCTGGATGCTCTCCACATGAATTCGTAGTTTGTACTACTATTACCATGTACATAATATGGCAGTTGCTCTGAATGGTATTTAACAGTTGGTGTCTTGCTTGCACATCATCTGCTTTCGAGAAGTGAATAGCTTTCATCTATGAATATTCCAGGAATGACTTATTTATCGAGCGAATTGCCCTCTGTTTGTCCAATGGATTGCTTCCCGTGCTCCTTTTATTGGCGAGCATATACTTCTGTCTAATAACCATTTTAATTCACGTAAAATAGTGGGTAAGATGTACAAGTGACAGTTCACTGTTGAAGTTGGTGTTTTTTCAGTCATTGCTCCCTGACTCTTGAGATCAGCCGATCAATTCTTCCAGTAATCCGGCATGGCTTCGCTTGGACGCGAACTTGGCCTACGGTGGGTTGCGGAGTTTTGTCAGCGGCGCTGGGCGTGTGGTGGTCCGTGCAATAGTTGGGTCTTCCCACTGAGCGTTTTAGGTACACGTATGGATGCTGCCAAATTCAGGAAGAACCAGACAAGGCTTTCTTTAAAGCTACTTTTAGGAGGTTATTTGTACTTACGCCTTGATTCAATGAGAGGCATTGAGGTCATGTTGATAGCCGCATAGGACTTTGGCTGTAGTGTTTACCGGTTTGTGTAATTCATGCAATCTTACTATTGCCATTGGGACGAATTATGGTAAGGCCGCGACAGTATTTCCGTTCACGTTCTTTAGCTTGCAAGTATGCCTAGTTCTAGCAAGTTATTTCACACCTAGCTTAGGTTTTGGCGTGCTCTTGCAAAAGAATCTATGGTACACCCGCAGTTTAGCCTTCGGTTTCGGCTAAGGGCATCATGGATAACTATTATACCTTCACCAAAAGGTGACTGGCTTTTGAGTGATCCTAACATCTACATCTTGAATGCAAAACTAATTATTTAATTCACTGAAGATCATTGAAGGCATAAGGCTCAAAGACGTACTCGTGCGGCATTGGCTCAGCAAACTAATTGTTCTCGACTCATTGCTCTGCATCATAACTACGAAAACAATGTTCTGACCACAAATTAATTGCTCATGCCATCGGTTGTTTATAACTACAGCACCTAGCTCACGGAACTCGAAATTCGGGCGGTGTGCTTTTTGTGGCGTTTCTGTGCGGCTGGTACTTCTTGCTGTTATATAGTTCGTGCTTAGCAAACTAACTTCGAGTTTGTATTGTGTTTTAAATAAGTGCTGCACGTTGCTGCAAGCTTTGGGAAAAGTGCGCTCTTATTGCCGTCTTTCTAACGCTTCATTTATTGGAAATTACGCTTGTTTTTTGTAGCTGAAAACGATGCCGATTTCCAAGCGCGACAAGAGGAGTATGTCATTTTGCTAATTTTATCGGTTTTCTGTAGTTTCACTGACGAAAACAGGGAAAAAAGCTGGGAGCAAGTCTGAGCTTGTCAACAAGGTACTTTGTGAGAATGATGGTTCTCTGTATGTGGTATATGTGTATGTGCGATTCTGTATATATCCATTCACATCCTACTCAGTTTGTGATGGATACTTTGGCATTTTATAGCAGCTCATCCTTCGTTTTAGGTCCGATCGCTTGTCTCCAACTATAAGTACATCTATGTAATTACATTTGAGAACCCGAGAAACACAAGACTCGCAGAACTTCGTCAGGAACTGCAGGATAGTGTGTTTCTTTTTGGAAAGAATAAGGTTATCGCCGTTGCCTTTGGTCGGGACTCGGCGACCCAGCTAAAACCGGGGCTGTATAAACTTATAAAATATATTAAGGGCCAGTGCGCACTTCTCTTCAGCAACATGGAACTTGGTGAACTTCGCCAGGTTTTTAATCAGTTCAGGAGTCAGGACTACGCTCGAGCTGGTAGCGTTGCTGCACAAACCGTAAGCTGATGTTTTACTACGACAGCCTACTGTAATTAGCATTAGTAAATGCTCGTTAATAGCATAAGCTAACCTTTTAGCTCTCCCAATATCACGAAAGAACGACATGGGAAATATATTGCCTCAACCTCCATTTGCTAGGTTATCCATAGGTGCAAGCCTCATCAGCTTAACACATCTTTGCAAAATTCTTCCAGGTAACTTTGGCAGCTGGTCCCGTGCCCAAATTCTCCCATACTCTCGAGCCTTCTTTGCGGCAGCTGGGTTTACCAGTCAGGCTGGTTCGGGGCATCATCAATCTTGAGGACGACTACCTTGTCTGTAGCATGGGTCAGGCGCTCACACCGGAGCAGTGTAGAATCCTGGTAGTTGCTTATTTCTTTGCATTTACTCTCTAATGGTTAGTAAACACTTTGATCTTTTTTGTTATAGAAATACTTCGAGACTCAGATTTCAGAGTTTCGGGTAAATATTTTGGCTCGATGGAAGGCAGAAGACGGTGGCGTGGAGAATTTATTCATTAATGACGCGAAGGATGTAGTTACTTCCCTCTACCCGAACGTTAGGGTCACGTGCCAAACAATTGAGAATGGATTGCACTGTTTCGTTCCCGAACCTGCGGAAGGTGAAAAATATGGCATGTTGGAGGGCTGAAATGTCTAAATTACCGTTGGTTGTGTTGTACATTACTAACAGTTCACAACCACTGTACGTCAATGTCTTACATCTGTGGAAGCGCTCGCAGGTATCGTACCTTTCTGTGAGATTAATGGTTCGAATTTTTGAATTGTTAAATGCTGTTAAGGTCAGTGACACTCTGTATGTTCAACTGAAATGTTAGATTAAATCATCATGACTATTTAATCAGCAAGCGTTTCAGCCATTGCGCAGTGGGTTACCCGTTCCCTTCTGGGCAATGCAATTTAATTGCGTACACACAAATATAGTTAAAGCGTTATTCGGCTTAAAGCTGTTTATTAATATTAACCTCAAACGATGGGGTTCCATATTAAAATATGTGGACAACTTTAATCAGGCAGGTTTTTAATTGACAAATAAGTGCAGTTGCGGGAGGAGGCCTTGGTTTGATGCGACCCATTTCTTTAAAACATTGGGTGGGTGGCGATAGCAACTCAAGTACTTTCAAAAGGTGCAGTGGAGGGGTTTTAGTAGGATTAGTGAAGCAGATTCCTTGGCTAATATCGAGTGGGGGCTTGCGTCTCCGGAAGGAAAAGTAGCCGGCTCCAGGGAAACAAGTTCTAACCCCTTTTACCGGTAGGGGTCTCATCCGTTTGGAGTCTCCGAGTACAAAAACGCCGATCTGGGTTGCGCAGTTGGTTAGTCGCCTTACTATCACTCTCCCGAAGGGTGGCAAGCGCAACGCTGCAGACAGTAGCGTGGGCCAGCAGGGTTACCTCTTTGGCAGTAAATCATAATCACGGGTGACAGAAGGAGTAGTAGTAATGGTGTAGCTTGGTGATAACTTGTGGACTCATCTTTGGGATTTGGGCTTAGGGGTTTTGCGTCGGAGTTACTAACATATGCCTAGGGCTCCCCATCAGTGTCGAGCAATACTTTGCTCAAAATTATCAGGAGCATAGTGCGCACCAACAACAAACCATCACTAGGATTTCATGGAAGTATTTTGCATATTTCATCAGGGGCGTGATTATTTGCCACGTACACGAGAACAAACTTTGAGCGTCGATTGTTTTCCACACTTTACGCGCCAATGATAAGGCATTTTTTATTCTGAACTAAAGTATCGCTCATGGCAAGGCATCAGTTCACGCTTCATCTGATGCAGTGCATTGGGTGGATAAAGTAAGGGACCTGGACTGAGCTAATATTCGAGAGATTGTACAAGCGCTCGATTTTCAAAAGTAAAATGAGGCAAGGAATGGATCGGTGAGTTGCGATTGAATTCCCTTTTACGGATAAGCACTGGGGGAATAGAGTTTAGTAGGTGAAGCAGTTATAGTACTTTGGTGGCTGCCTGTTTTGATTACGCGGGCACCGTGGGCCCAGTCTTCGTGTTTCTTCGAGACAGCATAGCCCTGTGTCATGCCAGTAACTTTCAGAAAGTCTTAACATCAGGAAGGAGCAAGGTGTCACGGGTAATGCCAATTAATCCAAGTGTTCACAGTACCGTTCCGCTACATAGAGGTGCTTGCTACTTATCTATTTACGGCAGGAGGTATAACAATGGCGCGGAGTCAAGGCAGGAGAGTGACTCACGATTGGTTTTCATATTGTAGCCAAAAGTATCACCAATCTTTTATGTACCGTCAAATTGCGCTGATATAAATTGATTGCGTATGTCCCAAATTAGTTTTTGAAATTAAAAGTCGTGTTACTTACCCAGCACCTACTAAAATAAATACTAATTGTTCTAATTGATGTGTAACAAAAGTTAATGTGTCTTTGTTTGCCTATTCTATAAATCTTATATGTAGGTGATATTTTGTTTGACTGCGGGACAACTCAAGCAAATGATTCAGCCTTTGAGGGCTGTACTGTTATCGCTTGTCGCGGTCATCGCTCGTTCAAGTAATCTGTATGTTAACACTATGTATTTTGCCTTGCCGCTTTGACGTATCACCACTTTTGGAAATACCGTGCTGATGCATCAAGCCTTGAATAGATAGGATTTCTCTTTCACATTCATTTTTGAGCTAAGGTAAAACCGCAATTTTGTATTAAAATCATTATTATTATGTAGTAAGGAAGACCTATAGCTCTGCGCACTTTTTGTTTTTAATTTGGCTGCTGGTACCTAATGATACCAACTCTGAGACGTCTGCAAATCTTTGTTATGAAGTATTTCGATTAATTCGCAAAACTACCTGTTCCTTTTGTTACTCCGTATTGGTGCATTACCTTGATTCTTCTTGAGTTACAGGCTTTGAAACTCCATCCAAGTACTCACTTTCCTTACTCTCATGATTTTTGCACTGCCCGCTCCTCATCGTATTCACAACTAGCTCGTTCTTACAATTTGCTTCGTCCACTCCAATCTAGTTTTTTAGTCATTTTTCCCAGCCAATCTCTAATTTTTTTGGTGCTCATGCGATTTCTAAGTGTATTTTGACATGATTTTCTTTCATTGAGACCCTCATTTTCGCCACCTTTATCTGACGATGGAATTCTTACACTTTTCCCACTTTTTCTCTTGATTTGTAACTTTTTGGTTTGCATTATGCATTGCGAATTTCTCTTTTAGGGCATGAAAGAACCATCGGACTCCTATTGTCCAACTTCAGAGATGCTAGTGACCAAATTAAAAAGCCAAGGATTTTTCGATAAAATACGTAAACGTTGCCTGGAGAATGTCGAAAGTAACTCTGAATATATTTACTTGAAGCACAATTTCGTGGATCGTATCGTTTCGCAATTTCTCTCCACTCAATACCCCACTGGCAATAAACTAGAGTTGCGTGATCAGCTTCGACGCAGACTTCAGAGCGATGCCTCTTTTCAGCACAGTCTTCGTCGGATGTCAGATTTGTTGCTTGCAGCTCAGGCTTCTCCAGAATCTCTTGCCCCTTCAATTAATCAGGTCATTTGTGAGGCTCTAAACGTGGACTATCATGAGTGGTTAAAAATGAGTCAGAAGAGGCGTACGCCTCAGTCAATTATTTTTAGTGGATTTGCTTCTCCGCCCAAGCACATGGAAAACTCCGCTCCTCTCCTGCCAAATCCATCTTTGAGTTCAATTTGCAGGGAGCCACTTCTTCCCACATCTTCAGCCTTTGATTTGGAAAATCAACAGAGTTTTCCGGAAGAAAATGACGTGGAGATGGAGGTGGATGATGTCGGAGATGAGATGGAAGTTGGTTAGTCTATTTCAAACCACTCAAAAGTTGTTCATACCTTATTTGCATCTGTTTGGAGGGGTTGTGAGCCTATTAATTTTGGCAAAAGTACCCATAATAATGAAGCCCCTGGACTGAAGAGCCCGTACGGTGAATTGTACAGTTCAGCTTACATTAAATCACTATGGTGTCTATGCGTCCATGACCGTACCATTTCGAGTTATTCTAAGCGAATATTTTTTTTATTTCAGAGTCGACGGATTCCAACGTAGGAGTGGGTAGCTCTCAAATTCAGCGCCCTTCAAAATATCTTTCCACGAGCGCTTTTGCGTCTGAGTCTGTGCCACCTAATAATATTAGCCAGACAGTTTCATTATACGATAATAAGTCTCCACCAACCATGTCACCAGTAGCTATGAGGAATTCGAGTTCTTTCTCCCGGAAGGTTTCTACAGCCGCCGCTGCAGGCTGGGCGGCGCCTTTGCCTAAAGAACACTTGGATGTCGTTTCGGATAATGAAACAATGGGTGGATACTCACCACTGCGTCGCCGTATGTCTTTAACTGGCAACTCGGCGAAGCATAGTTCACCCCCGACACGTTCATCTAATAACCTCAGTCTCGAAAGAAATCCCTCACCCCTGGCTGAAAGGAGACTTTTGCTTCAATCACCAATCCTCCATAGGGATCAATTTCAAAATTCTGGAGGCATGTTCACTCAAGTCTTGAGCTGTTCACTGCATCTCTCCAGGGATAAATTTGCACTTGTCCTTTAGGAAATGATACTCGACGCCGAGATAACAATTACAATCGAGGTGGTTTCCAACGTTATGATAGAGACAATCAGTATTATAATAAAAGACACCATAGAGACCACCGTGGTGATCGATATCTGGACTCTGGTCGGTATGGTAGAGGTGATTTTTCACAAAGTAATCTGGATTTGGATCGACGAAATTATGTCTCCCAGGTAAGTCAGTGCTTCTGTTTGTAGGATGTAGTTGTGTCATGGCAATTGCAACACGAGCACGAGTCTTTTGTGTCTACTAGAGTCAAAACAGTGGTGGCAACCGAAGTGGTCATGATCGGTGCAATCGAAATGTGTCCCCCATTGAGTCTCGCTCGTGTTTCCGGGATCTCCTGTCTCGCTCTCAGTCGCCCTCTCTATATCGGTGTCAGCGGCAGGCGTCACCCCACTCGACCCACGCTCCAGACACTCATTATTCCAACCCTTATAGAAGTCGCAGGCCCGACGCTTTGCGAGGTTTGTATGTGTGTTTGTGCTAATCTTCAGTTATGAGAATCTTAGTAATTAATGCTGTTGGCGTAATTTGTCTTTCTTTACAGGTCGTCGGGATTCGCCTCATTCGCGCGATTACGAGCAGCTCAAGCGAGAGAGAGAGAGGCGTTCTCGCCATTGTCGAGGATCAAGTGGTTCCCACCGCTCGCCTGCACGGCCGCGTCCTTATCGACGTCACGCCTCCTCCGATTCCTCGTCCTCCCTTTCCTTTTCACACCGAAGTAACTTTTCAACCCCCCTCACTTCATCTCGCCTCTCTGGGCGTCCGTTCTAGGGCTACCAAAAGTATATTCTTAATAGACTCGTATTTGTCCTGGATTTTGAGTTGTAGGAATGGGTTTTCAGCAACATAACTTCTCTATGCCCATCCTCGAGTTTGGATTAATTTCTTTGGTCAAAATTATTCTGTGTGCTGAAGCACGGATGGACATGGATGCCTAAGGCCTTAACTGTAAAATTCTCATTCTTTGAATCGGTACTTTAAAATCCGGGACTTCTTCATAAACAAATAAGCATGTGGGTATTTATCAATGAATCGTGTTTGTAATTAAGGGCGTGGATTGTCTTGCCAACCAACCAGTTTGTAAACCTTTTTTTTGCCACCTCAAAGACGTCATCAAGCAGCACCTTGCAGATATTATTAGCATTGAACCTACCTTGTTGATTATCTTAGCATTCTATGCTCAATGCACTGCTAAAGCAAGATTTTTTTAACTAATCTATGGCGACACTCGGATGGTGGACGGTTGAGTATTTCAGGTTTATTGATTGTATGAAGCATTTAAATTTGCTTAAGCGTCTATTTGATGCGATTTATCCTCGAGTTTCTATTTGCGCTGCTTTGTCATTGCAATGCTGAACTGGCAAAGGGATCCCGATTCGCAGTTTGGTTGCCATCCGGCCGCCTCATTCATCTGCCATGCAATCTAAACGGACAAAAGTTCATACATCTCAGCACACGGACATCAAATGCGAGCAGTAGTGATTTAGTGAGGGCGAGACTTTTAAACGATATAGAACTTGGTATCGTTACTATATGGTACAATAGTATCGGTAGAATCATCCATGTTGGTGGAATACTTCCAATCCATCTCCCAATGATAGCTCCTGGTGAAATGGACTACGAGTTATCGCGAGCTTCTTCTGCTCACAGAATTCAGAATGTTCATACAACGCTAGAGTTACCAAGGGCCTATGCAATTGACTTGGGCAGTAGTCTGGATACACTCCATCGACAAACTATGACTACGGTCACCTGCCGAACCTACAGATCGCAAAGTGTGGGATTCTCAAAGTCTGAGCTACTGGAGGAGAAGCCATTTTCAATGAAAGAGGAGTTAACATGCAATCAGTATTCTCTGATGCACTATGTTCAACCTCTTGTGGTGTGGAAATACGTTATTCCCGACCATCCCCTCATAAAGGAATACCTAGTTTCTGATTGGTGGCGTGGTGAAGCAGAATTGTTCTGTCGCAAGTTGCGAAATGTGAGAGAATATCAAGTCTCACCCTGTTTAACCGTTTCTACAAACCAAATCACAGCAGCTTCTGGCAAACACAAAACTCTTCTCTCCCTGACTATCAATTTGAGTTCTAACCCGATGAACGTACTCTCTGACCCGACCAGCACTAACCTCGAGGGCAACATTACTCTCTCATATATCCATGCCGTAATGAAAAGCCTGCTTGATCGGCATTTCATGAAGGCAGTCTTGCGAAATCTAACTTTTCACAACGTATCCACAGAGGCTCAGATTTCCATTTTTACTTCTGCAGACATGATCTGTCCTACAGGAACTCAACTGAAGCACCCACCCACTCCTCTGCCGCCAATAACCTTTACTCATTTAAGGAATACTTCGTTACAAGGCGTGGACGAGTCTCTCATTGTTCCAACTGAGAGTGCCTATGCATTGGCTGCAGTGTCGTTGAGCTGTGAGGCCTGCCCGCCTGGTCAGGCACCGCGAACACCCTACTCCTTTGCTCCATGTACACCCTGTCCTCGTGGGCTCTACCGCGGGGACACAGGTTGGCCTTCGGCTTCTGGCTGCCTCCATTGTCCAGCCGGCTTTACCACCCTTCAGGAGGGCTCTACCTCCCCCAATGACTGCGTCATAGACGGTGGAGCGCTTACACGAGCTGTGGTGGGCTTCGCCGTCTGGGCCTATCACAACTTCATGGAGCTCATCGTGGCCGCCCATGAGGCCTCAATATCTTACACCAAACGCGCCAAACTCTACCTTAGCGAAGAGAGTAAAATACACATGGCTGAGGAATCCGTTCATTGGATCAATCGAATAAAACCGGCTGCTCTCGCTGTGGGTATTTTTTACAGTCTCCTTGTACTTTTGCTACTGGCTCTAGCTCTCTATCGCCTTCTGCTGATCTACCGCTTTAAACGAACGCATTCCAAACACATGCACCTTCTGCGAAAGAGCATTGTTATTGGTCAGCTCAATTCACAAGATGATGCGAAAGATCTACTGAGGAAGGAATTTGCGGGAGTCAATGAGATAACCGTGACACAGACAACAATTTGAGTGGTGAGATCTCAATTAAAGCAAATGACTTCCTAGCATTACTTGAAAAATCTTATCATCTGTAGAGCTAGTCAATGTACTGGAATACAGGCATTAATGAAGGCCGCATTATAATGAATTATAGTCCTCATTGATAATCAAGACTACATAGATAGGGCATGCTACCAAATCCAACTTTACTTAAGGTAGTAGTGTCATGAGTCCTCTCTAAAATCGTGTAAAACCTAAGTGGTAATGGGAGAACACGTTAGAAAGAACTGAAAGACAGGGAGACAATGGCCCAGACATCGCAACACAGATTAAATTCACAATCGAAAAAGGCTAAAAGATACTCGTATTGTCAAGCTTATTAATGAACAGAGTGTAGCATCATCTCAAAAGTAACTCAATGAAGGTTGTACGATAATATCCAGCCAAAAGCGCTTTCAGCAAAACATTTTAAGTAGTATATGTATTTGGGTTTGCTTTGTCAGCCAAATGGTCGACAAACGATTATTTGGCTCAAAAAAAGTTCCTGAGTTTAAGATTTGTGTTCAGCCTAAATTAACTTATCAAATAGAAAGGGCTCAAAACCTAAACTAGTGGAAAATCACAGGATTCACGTCTCATTTAAGCAGGCGGCCAATGATTTTCACATTGAACAAGCTGTAAGACTCCTCTGCGCGCCTCACACGGTGGGGGAACAGCCTGGTAAGGAATACTGAAACTCAACATTCGTTAGAAGATTAAGTTTCCGCCGCTTGATATCTATAAGTAATGTAACAGAGCAGACTACCCATCAACCCTCTCCATACCCTTGCTCGAAGCCAACCTATGGACCTAGGCAGCAACAAATCATGATCCACCAAGGCTTAGCGAAGTCTTGACAACTCTAAACACCATGGGTAGCGAATTGCCGACGCACAGAAAAGCTATTATTTTTGCCCAGAGTCCAATCCCAGGAGGGTTTCATGGTCTTCATCCATCCAAAAGCTCACTATATGTCTACCCTTCTCGTCTGAGCATCGTGCACAGAGCAGCCCTTTGCTAACTTCCCGCGACAACCATTGGAAATCATTTAGTACTCTCAAAACTACCCGTTAATCATCAATGCTAATCACTCCACTTCCATCCCACAAAAACATATTAAAAAGAACGCATTTGCATTATACACTAATCGCGGACTGCAAAATTGCAGAAATAAGGAAAATGCTATGCGTATGGAGCGTTCGGAAATGTATACGATACCAACATGCATAGTCTCTTTACAATCAGTGATATTCTAATCCTTCTCTTAAGGAACCTCGACCAGATATGCATCTGTACTAGATGTGTTAAAGTTTATTAATGCAATCCATAAAAGTTACCATTGTGCAACATTCTGTTTTTAACTCTCGATTTAGGAAAGGGAATCCTTGGTACCTCCACAATGGCACTTCCGCGTAAAGAGTTGGCTCCTGGAGCATCCGATTAACTTAGGCTCTTCCCTGCGCCAAATGCAAGATTACTTTCTGCTCAAGTAATATCTACTTTCGCCTTCAGGAAATCTAGGCAAGTTGCGGTGCATTTTGGGCGGGATACACAGTTCGACAGTTAGATCATCAGCCTCGATTAAGGGCACCATGGCTGATTCTGGGTTATGTCTGCGTTAGAATTCTACATTCTGTTCGAGTATTATGTCTTCTCTAGTCTTTGGGACAGTCTTGGGGAGAGTGCAGGTGGAAGACATAGTCTGATAGCAACTGTAAGGTGCAACACACCGTTTAAAAGACTAAAATTTGCATGGTACATAAGATTTCACCCAACCCAGTGCACTTCTTTAGCAAATCTTTATTTGGACGTTACCTTTTTATTATATATATTGAGCCCAATGAGATAAAACTAACCGCAACTGATTACGAAAATCGCATCCATCGTTACTGGGTAATTTAAGCAACTTAGCACATAGTCTATGGATTTTTTTGGTTTTTGCTATGCTGTTTCATGTGTTATACCTCTCTAACGCGACTTACCGTTCGGGGCGGTTCGTATAATATTGGTGGTGTTTAGTTATGACCGATGTTTATTTGTTTATTTACGATCTATCAATGGGATTCTCGAAACTGTTATCTCAGGCGCTCGTGGGCAAGCAATTCGATGGTATATGGCATACGGGTGTTGTGGTAAACAACCGTGAATATTTTTTTTGCCAAGAGGGAATAAGTTGTTGCCGCCCTGGGTCATTACAAAACGGCCATTTGGTGGAACGCAAGCCAATGGGGATTACGCACTATACCGATGAGGAGTTGCAAAAATATATTAATACATTGTCGCAGTCACTGTTTAAACCCGGATCCTATGAGCTTCTAAAGCACAACTGCAACACGTTTTCGGCTCATCTTGTGAAGCACCTCACCGGCAAAGAAATACCCGAATACATTACTAGTCTAACGTCAGATTTTCTAAAGACGCCTCTTGGATCAGAGTTTCGAGGAGTATTGGAGACGGTTGCCCCCTTAATCGATCCTCCTACTTCTGGTATTCCCATGCAGACCGGTGTACTGCACCGTCGATCACTGCCGCCCACTGCTCAGCCTATTTTATTCGACGAACCTCTTTCGAATGAATTTAGTCTAGATGAGCTATCAGCTATGTTCTCGGAGGGTACTGGGATCGCTCTCCAGTGGGCTAACGGTGTTCTCCCTTACCTGCTGAAACTAAGTTCACCCAAACTGGATTCGGCGGATATTCCGGTCGAGGCTCTCCGTTTGCTCAAATTCAATCGTTGGGCAACTTTCCGACAATGCGAAGCAATATGTGAGGTGTTTCGTTTAGCCGTGTGGCGCTCTCCTGAATTGATTCTCACGTGTTTGACCGACCCGGATGAAAGTCTGCATAAGTTAGCCGATACCTATCCCTCTCCCACTGGACAGATCTCTCAATCCAATTACTTTGACTTGGACTCAGCTAAGTCTCGCTTGCTGTGCAACGTTCTTGCACTCAGTTACGATTGGGATTTGACCACTCTTCCGTTTATTCCTATGGAGCCTGTATCCTCTCTTTGTATCCGTCTTATCCGTTGTCAAGACGATGAAACTCATTCTAATGATAAATGCTTGGTGAAATCACCAGAACACGAAATGGTCGGTCTTGCCTTGGCGGTGAATTTCGCTATGTGTCCGTTGGTTAATGAATCCGAGGCCATGAAGGTTGCTGCTTCCCTGTTTTATCTTTTGAGCGTTAAAAAAAGCTTCAAATACTCGTGCGGAGCTCTCTACGTTCTGAAAGCTGTTTATGCACTCATTGGAACTTTTCCCTCAATTGCTGATTTGGCAAAGTCCTTTGAAATCGTTAATTACATTCCCGAGCTTCAAAGTCAGGCGGAACATATCGAAAGCGATGTTGATGCTAGCAGATCTCACATTGACGCCGTGAAATCGATAACCGATGAAATTATAAGCCTACTTAACAAATAATTACATTTGGCTTTATTTTGACCATTTCTCTTTATCAATAAAGATTTTTCGTTCTCTGGTCCGCTTTTGTCGCTGTTTCCTAAGTTTGTCACTTTTTTCGCAATTTGAAATTGCATTCAATCACACAAGGCAATTGTTTCGGACTGGAGTTTAGTGCTTCACAGCTTTTTCACTTTTTTCTACGATCGCTTAAAGGGATTTATTGTTTACTTGAGCCTTATCTTTCATGTACTGTATGTGATAAGTGATGATGCCAGAGGTTAATTCCAACATCTGTTTTCGCATTTACGGGCAACATTTTCGTCAAGAGTTGCCTAAGCCCTTTTAACTTGGGAGGTTGTTGAATCTGGCTCCGATACAGCGTCAATTGGTAAATGAAGTTTTTCGGAAACGTGATCTCATAGAGCATTGCAAGGATGGACAAAGTGTTCAGTTTACCTTCTGTTTTATTCCATTCTAGTGGTATGGCTCTAGAGGAAATTTCGTCCAGCAAGTGCTTCGGGGGTACGCAAAAGGTCTTCAAACACGACAGGTAGTCCCCCGTTCAGCCTTGTCTTTTACACTATGTCCGATTAGCTACACGGTAAAGTGCCCAATGAAGTTTGCTGTGTATACTCCCCCATGCTACAGTCTTGAGAAGCCCTGTCCTGTAGTCTTCTTCCTACAAGGTATAGCTAGCTGTGGTTATTTATAGTACGTTTGTGTCCTGAAGGTCTGACCTGTACCGAGCAGAATTTCATCATCAAGTCTGGTGCCCAGCGATATGCTTCTCAGCTTGGGCTCATTCTAGTAAACCCTGATACCAGTCCTCGTAAGTTTATCATTAATCTGATTTATGTTTTTCACCTTGTGTTATTGTCACCTGTTTTTCGAATTCGAGTTGGCAAATAGTTCATTCTTCTGCGGGAGTCACTTTGATGATTCTGTGCAAGTGAGTTGCTTGTGAGATCATTGCACATCATGCCGTGGTTTATGTGCCCAAGTTTATTGCCGTGCCATTAACCCGTTTCACACGCGTGTTAAGGGAGAATTTGTGATAAAGCAAATGTTAGTAAAAGAAGCCAAACAAGTGTTACTGTGTTGAAGCTTGACTTTACGCGTGTATGCAAATTTAGAACTACCAACCCATGAATTTTGAGCAGGGGTCAGAAAGGATTTACAAAAATATCGAGATTGCGGTCTCTTTTGGTAACGAATCTGAAGATCAAAATACTGAAAGGTTTAATATTTTCTAAGGAGTCGCCGATTTTATCAAACTCCAGTTTCTTTGGAACAAATGAACTGGCGAATCCCACCAAAAATATTACTAAGTTTGTGCCATTTTGAATTTGGGCAGCTTTTCCTCACAAAGTGTAGAGTTTATTAGGGTTTCGTTTCTTAGGTGGATGTAACATTCCAGAGGAAGATGATGACTTCGACTTCGGCAGCGGTGCTGGTTTCTATGTAAATGCCACTCAAGATCCGTGGTGCGAGCACTACAAAATGTATGACTACGTTGCGGTTGAAGTAAGTGATTCTTCTTACTTTAGGAGATAAGTAGGATTAGTGCTCATTTCTTTGATTGTTCACCCTCCTCAGACGTTTGTTGTAGTTGCCATGGCAATGGCATTTTGGTGATGGTACTACAGGGGATGAAACTATGTCTGACCGGGATAAATTAATTTCGTTTCAGCTTCCAGAACTAATAGAGAAGAACTTTAATGTCTTCCCCGGTAAATACGGTCTTTTCGGGCATAGGTGAGGGCATTGTTTTTTCATGTCATTTTCTTAAATTTAAGCCTGAGCTCGCATCAATCCACCCTTGTTAATTTTTCCTTTTAAGTTCAGGGTGTTTCCTAATGTTTGAGACAAAGGCGTCTTTCACGTGCCTGCATATTTCTTTCCCTCTTGCAGTATGGGAGGACATGGGGCACTGATGGTGGGTCTGCGAAACTCCGATCGCTTTGTCTCCGTGTCTGCCTTCTCTGCTATATGCCATCCCTCAATTGTGCCTTGGGGCATCAAGGCTTTCACAGGTGGGCAATTTTTCTCCAGTGTCTCATGAAGCGGACATGTGTTACATCCTACCATACCCGCACCGGCTTTTATGCCCTTTAGTCCATCTACATACTCAAAACATTTAAAGTATTCTCTGACGGAAGCTAAACGTTTGAGGTAGGATGGAGTGTAAATGTCTTGTAATGGCAGTTTTGTCATGTGCAACTTGTATACGCAATCGAGTACTAAATCGAATCGATCGGAGGCTATCTTGTATTCCCTAGAAAAGATTAAAGCATTTTGTTTCGCGTTAAATATACTCCAAAATTGGAATGGTCGTTCATCGACAGAGTCGTAAATTCAATGCAATGCAACTCTTGACTGTCAAGTAACAGAACGTGAAATCCTTTGCTTGTAGTGAACAAGGCCTAAAAATTCCAATTACGAAGGTGTTTAACACCATGCCGTTTAAGTTTGACACTTCTAATAACTAGAGAAATTCTGGGATACCTCGCCTTTACTTAGCCTAGAGGCAATTGATGCACAAATCACTGTCATTACTTACTGTCATTTTGTAACGTCGCATCTTCTTTCTAAGTCTAATGCTCTTGTTTGACTTATCTATTGGATGGATGTACGTGGAGCAAACGCGATCAATGCTACCACATATTTGTGTGTCCTTGGTCTTAGCTACAAATCGAGACGTCCAGAATGGCTAAAAGCCATGGCCCATTAATGTCGCCAACACTCATCGCATAGGGCACGAACTTTTCGAGTAGACCGTCCCCTACCAAGATTTCTCGCTCTTTATTATAGCTAGTGTCTGCTTCACCGATTTCGCTTTTACTGTTTATTCCCCGTAATCCTGGTTGTTTGCTCTGATGGTCATAACTGTATGGCACAAAACAAGTTATTTGTTCCACTGCTCTGTGTTCTGGCACCATTGTGTATTTAATATTGTGCGGACAGGCTACTGCCACAGTTGGAATGTCCATTTTATTCAAAATTAGCCTAATTGATCAGGAGACGGTCTTGGATAGACCCATGTCTTACCTCTAAGCAAAGATCGTAGGGGACTGAACTGTTTTCTAGGCTACCTTGGAAGCGATGCGGATTGGAGTATGTACGACACCGTGGAGTTGATAAGGAAGCACCAAATGCGTTTCGCTTCGCCGCCTCTCGTTGACCAAGGTGATGCCGATGAGTGGCTAGAGAAATATTTGAAGCCTGAGGAACTTGCAAAAGCCTGCGCTGAAACTGGTCAGGGAATTAATCTGCGCTACCAAAAGGTAAGGTGTTCGGCCGACCTATTGGTCTAGGCTTTTCTACTTATTACCGATCAGTAAAAAGTATTGCTTATCGTACTGAACGAAGTTCGTACCTTTTTGCACCTTAACTGATTCCATGAGTTTATAAGTTGAAATTCTTGCTTGTAGTGTATAGTTTGATGCCCGACTTGAAGGGTATTTCAGTCTATTCGGTTTGCGTTTGGTTTTGAGCAATAATCGTTTTTTAGGGCTACGATCACAGCTACTTTTTCGTTAGCACATTCATGGAAGACCATCTTCGATTTCACGCGAAGAATCTCACAACTCAATAAAGAGTTGTGGAAGTCTTTTTCACTCGATTGTTTGTGATTCTTTTACAATCAATATAATAAACGACCATTTTCGATACTACTCTTCTTGCTTGAACGACCGCAGTTCAAAACGTATTTGATTTGGTCACTAGTTAACTCTGCTTGGAAAAAATGGCGGTTGGTGTTGGTATTTTTAAATAACACAGAATTCTTCACTAGGCATCGACCCAAAGCAAAAATTTCTGGATCGGAACGAATACTGTTTCTTTAATGAGAAGATTCTAAATGGGTCCTATCGTTGGAGAGTCTTTGAGTCCTGAGCGGGGTTCGGACGCTTTCTTGGCTTTTCAGACGTGAATGAATCCAGGTAGATCGACTTAAACGTATTGTCAGTGTCCTCGTTCCTTCATTCAGTCACGCTCGACCATACTTCTAATAATGTGATTTTCTCAGTTAATTGGGATAATTGATAAAGTCCATCCAGAAATCTGAAATTGTGATCATTTTTAGAAAACTCGGTGTTGCCACAATCTTTAGTCACTTACATTTAACACCGTTTCAAGTAAACGAGTTTGACTTCATTATTTAACTTGGTTCCGTGCATTTAGTAGATGTAGGCTGTCAGTTCATACTTGATCATGGAATGGGTGTGCTATGAAGCTGAGTTTGGATAATGTCCCTGCGCTCCCATTGTACTTTTCCTCACGTAAACTATCTTAAGTATGACTGGTTCAGTTAATTTTAAATCAATTTATCTTACGAGATGCAAGTGACTGGCAGTTTTGCGCAAAATTTAAGCGATGCTTGTTGGACTTTGTCGGGTTTATTTATGATGTCCAATGTGACCTCCATGCATGAACAAGTCATGTGAACGTAAAGCGGTCTCTAAGGTTCTCGTAGACCATCGACTTTCCTTTTGAAGAGTTTTGCCGAGGTTCTGTCGGACATTGTGCATATATTTTCTGTGCTTTATTACCTTCTGCAGTATCTGTAACCTGGTTTTCAAGTGTCCTTATGCTTATTACTAATTCACATGTTTTGTTGCCTCAGTTTTTGATGGAGAATGTAGAACTAGACCGAATTCAATATAATGTATGTGCTAAGATTGCTAGCAAAACGCACAAATGGTGGAAAACTGCAGTCACCAGGATTCTCTGGTTTCTTGTATAAATGCCTTTAACCGATCACAACATTTAGGAGTACTTGTGCCATTCCTATTAAGTGAAATGGACGTTCTGTCCCAAGCCGATAACAGGTACTACAAATTGTGAAGTAGGACAATTAATGATTGATAATGCTGGTAGGGTTTGGAGCAACGATGCAGGATGCCACTGACAATAGGAAACTCGGCCAAAAACTTTCCACTTACCATAGGCAATGGAAGCCGTGTCCATTTGGCCTTCATAGTGTCTTGAAGCTGTTTATCCCAAATCAAGTTTGTGAGTGGTTCAATGTCTACACAGGCAACCATTTTTGATGTTATGAAGCAACTGATGACATTTTCCGTAATATCGTTTAGTGGATTTGGGTAGTGGAACAGAACGAATAATTCTTCGCTTTTCAGATGAATCACATTGCTGTGATGAAATTCTGTTTTAAAACTAACTAAATAGGGCGGTAGAGCCTAAAAGGCAAAGCTAGAACTCCCTAACAGGGAAATAAAGGAAGTAATGTATTTGTTTGTAGATTGGAAAGCATGGAATTAAGCACTAACTTTAAACAACGAATTCTGAAAACATATTTGATCCTGTGTTTTGATGCCCTTGCAATGTGCTCATTAAGACATTACTTTTATGAAAACTTGATCACTTTAACCAAACTATGAGACAGTTTGCAATTCTATCGCCATTTGTGTGAAAGACGGAAAAATCTTATATTGGTCCTAGCGTGTTAGGACAGCGGCACTCACCGGCAATCTACGGCCCTTCATAGTTCAACCTTTCCACTCTACAGCGTTCAATTGGCGTCTGTCAGAGACATTTTTGTGTGTGGAAGCTCAACGAATTATTGAAACGCTTAACCTGCACCTTAATTTTAATTGTTTTTGCATTTACACTTCTATTTCAACCTCAAGTTTTTGGTGATCTATTACATTGCACCGCCCACGAATAGGAATCCATATGATTGTGGCAAACATTGAGTGAATAGTGTATTAGTGATACAAGCATGTTACCTCTAAATAGCAAACGGGTAAACCATCCCTGAAGTGAGTGGAAAAAAGCTTATTGGGTAAGGTGAGTGCGGGGTTCGCATTTCTTCATTTTTGTTATCACATTGTTATGTGCTCACAATAAGATGGCTCCATTTCCTGCGGGTATATTGTTATGGCAGCGCCCGTAATCTGCAAGGTATCATCTAGATTGACCCATTACAGCATTTAGAATGGGATGATTGCCTGCAAAGCGAAAATTCCAAAGGGCACTGAGTTCTATGTCTGAGAAAACAACTGAAAAAGACGCTGTTGCTCTAGCTTTTGGTCACATAAATAACGTCAAGGTGTTAGGTTTACAGTATTTCCATTTATAAATACATAAATGCGGTCACCCGAATACCCGGTCAACAAGTAAGGTCTATACATCCCCGTCGAAGTGCATGCCACCGAAGAGGTTTCCACTTCCGCCGCCCTCTCCAAACGCTGCACCATCCAAATCCCCGAAAGTGCATCCACCACCGCCAAAACCCGTGGATGGCGTCCGGTAGGCGTCAGCGCGTCGAAAGAGACCGCAGAGAATAAACCAAATAGCAAAGAGTGAGGTCAGACTGAGGAAGACAATTAACCAGATACTGAACTGGAGGCTCAGTGAGTCGGGGGCATTTGGAATATCTGCGGTGGTATTGGAGAAGCTGGTAGTTTGGTTGAGGCAACTGTCATTCACCATGAGGATGACTTCCGCCAACGAAATTTGAAGAGTGAGGGTCAAAATTAAGCCGGTTTCACACATGCGTTCCGTTGTTGGTGTTTCTTACTTATGGAAGCTAATGCGATTTTTATGGCATACACGGTCGCGCGTGTTGGTCGGCTGTTGACCAATGATATCGCCGTCCTGCGTGAGGCAGCGCACGACGGTGAATCAGGTAAATAGTGCTTTTCTGGTTATTAAGGCAAACAAAGGGGGCGTGGGAATTGCGCAAAATGCTTCCCAAGCCCTTGCTGACTAATTTTAAATGTCCTTTGAGCGTGCTTATTGACATTAATCTTGCCCTGCAAAAGCCACTTCTTACTTAGCTGGTATGACTCTTAATCCGTTTAATTTCAAGGTTGCAAAATGGCATGGAAAAGCATTAGACATTCATATAAGATCTACCATGTGGTTTTCTAGTGATATGTAGGATATTTTTCTCCAGTTCATATTGAATGACAGACTCATGTTATCCGAAGCACTGATGGAAGATACAAATAGAGCTACACAATAAATAAGTCTTTCGATTAAGGGTTTTGTCAGTGCGCGAGTTTCATGCAAGAATGATGAAGTCTAAGGTTCTAATATGTATCCTTGACTGAGGCCAGGAATGCTAAAAACTCTTTGAGATCTATCTCTCCGTCCTTATTTGAGTCCACAGAATCGAAGATTTGTCTCGCAAGACTAATTGATGTCGGCATATTGAAGGCTTGAATTGCTGACAGAACCTCGTCCAATGAAATAGTTCCAGACTTGTCCGAATCCATGTAGCTGAAGAAATGTTTGAAAGCAGTTTTCCTAAAACGCGCACAGTTTGCATTAGTGGAATGACAAGCAAGGCTTGAGTGTATGCAAAGTGTTTCAGAAAGTTCATTCACTGCTTTAGTTGCCTTTGCACTATGGCAAACATATGACATTCGGATAGGTATACTCACTACACCACTCTGCTAATTACAATTTAACGCTCTGATAGGATATCATTTGTAAGGCAAAATTTTTCACCAGATCGTCTTAATTTAAGTGAAAGATTGGCAAAAGAATCACGAGTGGCTCCCATGTTAACTGCACGTTTTGAAATTGAGAGAGCACTTAAAGTTAAAAACGTCGTGCGATTTGTTGTCGTTGGGCTGTGCTCGACATTGGTTGGGTTGTGGCGGTGTTCTGAAAGCATGCATCATGCCTGCGAGACCGGCGTGTCAGCACTGGTCGTCGCTGGAACCGATTATCTTTCGGCTTGAAAGGCCTCACTCGCAGTTGATTCAAGCTTTTATGTTCTCTTTGTTGTGCGAAAGTTTTGAAAGCGTTCATTTTTTTCCCAAAAAATTATCAAGCAAAGAACATGCTGCATGATGAAAAAAATTGTCCAATGGTGATGGTATGGTGAAAATATGACCTACTTGAATTTTTCCACGCAAATGCGTTTAATCTGCTCACTCATCGGATCAAGGGGAATATTGTCCCCCTTTTCATTAATACCGATTGTGTTCAGAGCCCCCTGTAGGTTAAGGAGATACCAAATTCAGTAGCCGAACGCATGCAATAACCATGACTTTTTAAGGGTTAATTATTAAGTAATTTCCTTAATCAATGGTTCAAGTTAAGGCCATAACTTGGGAGACGGTAATAGTGGGAGGCAAAGTAACACAAGAATTGGCAGAGCGTAGTTTCTTTCCATTCATGGGAAAATGGGATGTTTAATAATTTAACCACCAGTAATGCTGTTGCCTATTTATAATTAAATACAATTAAACAGCGACTGTAAATGAATGATTTGATACTTTCAGATCAAAAGTTGGACCCTAGAGGCCCTTTCAGTCTATACATCCCAACTCCTCAACCTCGCATCGGCCATAATCGAGTATTTCGGAAAGCATGTGCGCGAAGATTTTTTAGGCAATTAAGACTTTTAAACAGTACTGACAGCTTTTTTTAATTACTGCGAAAAGAAAAACAACTTTTGAGTTTGCTAGAGATGACCTACTTTGAGCTCACGAGATCCGATGTCAAATTGTGAGGCGGCCTTCCTAGCCTCGACTTTGGTCAGAAACCCGTCATTATTTGAATCGAACATGGATAGCATACTGTCAACGAAGCTACCGCCCCTGAAATACACCAAATCTCTCGGTTATCGTGATTACCTGACGGTTGGGGGCATAAAGGCTTAGTGACCTCCTCCACATGTCCTATGTGTGAACAATTGATGTGGACAGCACAAAAGACAGGGCACCTAGTCTCCTTTGCATGCTATACTAGTTTGAATTTTCTAGGATTCACAAGGACCTTCAACACGGGAAACAGACATTTTAGCCACTTTATATTACTAATATTTTAAGCATACCGCTGAGGCTCCTGCGTCGTTCCTGCCTGGATCCTCATATCTTGATGCAACCTAGGTTTCAAAGTTTAATTACGCCGAATAAGTAACGTATTAATAATGCTTATAAACTCAGAGAACTGTTATTGCAAACGCTTATTTACGTGAGTCAATTAAAGTGGAAGCCTCTGGAGCTTGCATTAGGTTGAAGCAAATAGGAGGCTCATGCGACTGCAATGAAGTTGTGCAGGAGATTAATGTTCTTCTATAAGATCGGCCACAACTACAGAAATGGAATGTTTTAAAGGGCTCTAGCGCCGAAGGAAACGCAACAAGCGAAAGCGTTTATGCCCTTGCCGCTGGTGCATATCTGGGTCGTAGGTGGCAGCTGTGGTCGTCCTTGAGTGCTGTTGCAGAAAATAATCCCCTTTACACATTGACATTTATATTCTGCCTGGTTAAACTATTCGCATCTTTGGACGGCAAGATAAATTGTTGAACCTCCAAAGAATCAAATGAAGCTCGAGCCGAAATGTGTATCCACTATGTGAAGTGCAACTTCTGTCACTTAGGCTATCAGTACTTATTGTAATCCAAATAAATGAAATGTCGTGAATGATAAGACTTTTTGTCTTAAATTTTGCCTACCCGTTGTCACTGGAGCTATTGGCAGCTTGGCCGCTTCTCACAGGATCCCTAAAGCGGAAAAATTCTTATCCAACTCAAGGCTTAGAGAGTTGTGCTATGCTAGAAATTGAAATAAATGCTTTGATGAATGAAAACGTCGGCTATTAATAGATTAAAAATGTGTGAATCCCTATCCTAGGCACTCTTTAAAAATTCTTAGGCGAATTATGCGATTTCCCGCCAGGGCAAGTGGACTGAGACAATAAGCTGGTAAATTTAAGGCATGAAATACTGATACGCCTAGCCTAAAGTGTTGGCAGCGAATGTTTATTAAGAAGGCAAATTTACTTCGTACTGGCTTAAGTTTAAAAACATCAGAAAGCTAGCACTGCGACTCTAGTAAAGGTCGACAACACGCCGTGATTTGGTAGAGCAGACTAGTTAGGATAGAATTGCTTGCAACAGTGAAAGCATTGAAAAGAATCAGGACTCTGCTGAATGCTATGTAGGGAGAAAAGTATTCGTACACAGGTTTATCAATAGCTCCATGAGGCAATTATTCCTCCAGTCATCTCATCCACACTTCAACTTCTTTTCAACAGAATTGACCAACTACTTTTATGTACTCAATTCTTCGCTACAAAATTCATTTTTTAATTAACCGTACTTCGGGATAACTGCTCCTCTTTTAATGAAGGTTTTGCCTCCCAGTCAAAAGTGGTAAAACTGAGAAGTAGCCGTTTAAGCAGTTGAGTAAGGTAAAGTGTGGCGTCAGTCGAGTTTTGGGGTTTGCCCGTGGCAAATACTCCAATGACGCCAGACGCGCACAAAAGATTTCCCACCTTTCGCCTGCTTCGAGGTCCATTAGCTAAGCAAAATGCTACCTATGTTCTGTCTTTCGCATTGTATTCAAGTGATAATGGAAGGTTAAAAATCTCAGTCACCGTATTCAGTGTACTAAGGTTAAATGTTTATTTGAGTTCAAAAAATCTCATTATATGGCAAACAAGTTTAAAATTCCATGGGAAGAGCCGCTGTTCACTGCAGGTTGTATAAATTTAACTTCCTTTCCTGGTTGGTTTTAATTCCGTTACTTTACGTTCAAGTTATGAAAAAGGGGAATTTAAAGCATTCTGTACATCAGGTGGGCCAAGGCGACCCTTCAAGTAAATAACAATTAAATTGTGCAGACCATCCCTTTCCAATATGATAGCTCATAATTAAATTCCGTTCTCAATATCTTTTACAGCATTTTGACTTCGTGCAATCATGTTGACACCAATTTTGCTCCACCTTGTTAGCAAGACACGCCCATTTTCACTATCGCCGAGTCATAGCACCGGTCAGTATCAACTTTTGCTCTGCAGCTGCAAGTTATTAGTTAACTGTGGAGGAAAAGAAGTGGATTTTCTTGTATTTTTATAGTAACCTGATAATAGTATTTGCAACTTTCTGTGAAGCTATGGGTTAGTAATGCTGACTAGCGTCAACCTGGTGTAAATACTCGGATTGAGTGTTCTTGGTGCAGGAACCTACCATTTACTGCTCCCTAGGAAGTTGGAAGCCAGTTGTGAGGTGATGTCCGGAGCAAACCTGCCATTTTAATAAATAAATTTGGATAATTCCTTGAGCACACCTACTCTGCCGTCAACCACCTTAAGTGGAGTAGAACACAATCTCGTTTAGCTCAGGAACCAGAACGAGATGATAATTTTTAGGAATTTTGCATGGACATCGCAGAGCAATGAGAGACTAGTAACACATGACTCGTGTAGACCACTGGGAAAAGGCCAACGTCTGCGTGGCCTAATCATTGCTTCATCACGTTAATAACCAAAAATTTACCTCCATTTGACCACGCGGCTACATTTATCAGCTATTATTATTAGTGCCAGGAGCTTTAGAAACCCCACAATCAACTTAGTTGAAAAGTCGAAATAATCAACCACCTTCTTTATCCCACGCCATAAAAGCCGAGACCATTAAAATCTATCACTCAATTTACCTCGAAACCGTTTAAGCTGGTGATTCTTGAGGAGCTAAACTAAACACCTTCTCTGTGAGGTATAAAGGAATACTTGTTGAGGAAATACAAATGAATAGCTTGATGAAGTTAAATAAATAGCACATACCCAACATTTCCATTAGGTTGCGATGCCATCTGCTCAGCAGCTCTGCACGGAAACACAAACAGTTAAGCGCACACATTAAATTGCACCTTAGGCAGTTCCCGTTCATAATTTTAGAAAATAAATTACTTCAAGACTTTAAGGTGCTTATCATTTGTCAAGCGTTTTATGCTTTGTCTATTTAGGCGTCTCTGTGATGCATCACACTTGGTTGCGCATCATTTTACAGACGAAAACATGTTTGAGTCATCTGTCAACATACTGCTTCCTTCACCTTCAATAAAGTTTTTTAATAGAAGTCGTAAAATTCAATGATAAAAGCCCTTTAAACTGTGTGCTTTTTCCAGAGACATGCTTGGCGGCCAACCTTAAGCCGTTGCCGAGTGGAGCCTGGGACCTCAAAATTAATAGGAGCGAGGGCAAAGCGTTGCAACAGAAATTTGGATCATGGATTAGTTTTGATGTTAGCCAGACTCGAATACTCGCACTTGTAAATGGGTGAGAGACTTTCTAGTTATGTTGCTGGATAATTTTATCCTATTAACCAATAATTTTAAAGTCATGGATCTGAAAATGGGTATATTGTGCCCAGTTACATGAGATAATGAAAGAATTTCTTCTGGAGTGGCCAGTCATTTGCAGGATAGAATTCTGGAATATGAAAGAAGCCGACCAAAAATGTGGATGCGGGAGGAACTGCGCATGACAGCAAGGTTGTCAGTGCATTGATACGCCCACGTGTCTGTGAGTGTAAGTTTGGATGGATACATTGCAAAAAGTAAGAATTATCCGTTGTTGAACTTGGGCGTTTCATGCATTTACAGATGCAAAAGATGAGCTGCGCAGCCAATAACATAAACCTCCCCATTTAACGAATGCACATGGTTTGAGAACAATTGAGCCCAAAAATAAAATTTACTTGACGCAGCCAGTCGGCAAGGGTGATGAATGCATGATTGCTTTCAACCTTTCCACAGGACAATAAAATTAATTTAATGTTTTTTTTTAAGGTTGAGAAATTGTAGAGTGGTTTAAGGCATTGCCCAAAAACATTGGAATAATTTATCTACGTCTACCCTAAGCACGAATGCATTTCCGTCGCGTCACGGGTAATAATCTAATGTCTGCTAATGCAGATTACTTTTAATCAAAATGTTAAATGCCCTCCAGAAAGTTGGTATCAAAGAGGTAAGTAATTGGGCTTATGACTGCCTCCGGACCTCCTATTTTCAGACGTCCCCTAATCTCCCAAGCATCAATGCTTTTATTGGTTAGTAACCTTTTTGCCCATATGCGCTGAAACGTAACTGCGTTGTGCTGACTTTGCGCAGCTTTGTTGACATGTCTGCCCCATTTCTTTGATCGAATTTTCCAACACTCATTTTCCAGTTGCGTAAGGTGGCTCCTGGTATAGTATATCCAGGCCTCCATCATTTTCCCTTACTCTAAAAGACGCTCCTCTCAGACAAGATATATTTAATTAAAAAGGTATCTGATATCACTTAGCCTCTACCTTTGCCGAGAAGTCTAAACTGAAGAAAATGGGTAGAATGATTCACAGTTTTCTTGGCATGCACAGTTTATTAGTGTCAATTCCTGAACCAAGTCAACCGTCACGCATTTCGAGAAGTCTAAACCTGAATGCAGTGATTGCGGAGGGAAGAACATGTCGCCCATCCTGGTATAGTGATAAGTGTAATCCGCGGTAAAAATTTCAACAGATGGAAGCGATAATAAAACAACCCATTTGCTTAACGCGCCACTCTTTCTTTGCACATCAAGCAAATAAATTCGGTTCATTTCACATCAACAATTTCCTTGAGTGGTTCTGATTATGTCTGGGTGCTAAGTTTTGATGCAGCTCTTCAAAGCCGGAAAGCATCTGAGGGTTTCTTTACCGCTGCAAACCGCATGGGAATTGGAATTCAGCACTGTGTACATTTGACCTCATTTCACATCATTGCCTGTGCCAGTTTTTGACACAAAAACAAAAAATAAGGCAGAAAAACAAATGGGAGAAGTCTCTTAAATTATTCAACTTATTTTGTGCTGGTTTGCTTAGGCTGCCGCAAAGAGATCTCTAGCAGTATTTGACAATATCAACGGTTCAAAGTTAACTTCTTTTCAAAGATTCTACGACCTGCAATTGTGCATTGAAGCTCAACACTTTACAAAGTCGCGTTTGAAGTAAATGTTACAACTTGGAATATCATGCGCAGATTAAGGTGAGACTTATTTGTAGGCATAAAAGCGCCTGTGGTAGTACCGTTAGGCGATACTCAAAGAGAACACATACCCCTCAGTGGTAGCGTCCGTATTAATGGGTTCGCCGTAGGTTTTGAGATAAATCACAAAACGTCCAACCATCGCGTACTAGAATTTTGTATTATCTGACCACAGGCACACTGCTCTCGATTCTCGTCCGCCGTTATAAGGTGAAAGCTTGGGAATTGAAAGCGTTGCCCTTCTTGCGCAGTTGCACTTTTAGTTGTATTCTCGGCACCTTAAGCACTCTGATTTGCTTGAATTTTTGCAAAAATATTTCTCCTAATAACTCTGCAAGTATCAACACATCTTACTTCCTTTAAAAAATGTTTTAAGAATTAAATATGCATCCAAACAGATCAAAGATCAAAGGCTTCTCTCTTTCTATTCGATGCATGTGCAATTCGGTAATCTGTCCAGTGCATAAATCCTCCCTTTATGCACAAAAACTGGTGCTGCTTTTCTTAATGTACTCACATTTCAGTGATTATTCCATACGCAGTCATGTTAGCCACTCTTGGGTCAGATCGAGAAGGTGGAAACAAAAGACCGTGTACAATCCTGCGAAATTTAGCCACATTCAGTTTATAGCAAATTTGAGCTAACAAGAAAATGAGCCTTAAATTTCGCTCTGCACTTGTACAATGGAAAGGTAGAATAAAGTTGCTTTAAAGCTTTTTAGTGCAATAACTAACCGTGCTCAACTCTAGCCTTCAAACAATATAAGCGTGTTGGGCTTAAATGAATTTGATCCAATTAACATCAAATCATCTATATAAGGTATTTTTTATTAAGGAACCTCTTTCTTGTGATTAAAAATAGGGGTAGCGTTGAGCAGTATACTCAGAGCACCCGAAAAGTGGATGTACCTTCCAAAGAGAACATTACCGAGACCGGTGCCTAGGACGTCCTGAAGAAATCCATTGCTTCGACCTATCCCCGGTGGGGCTCCGATGAGCTTGAAAAGGGGTGCGAAGAAGTCCATTTTGGTGGTGCGGTGTGTGCAGACTGACTCAACTCGCAGTGGGTTTCATTTTATCTGAATACGCAGTTCTACGGCCATGCGCGGTTCACCAAGATACAGTTGCTCCGTTTTAAGGTCAAATAACTTACCCAACGTCCACGACCACTCTCTAAAGTACTAGCTTTTGATTAGCAGACCATTAAACCTCGTCAATAAAGCGACTGAACAACTAGGCATCTTTGCTTACTTGTGGAATCAACCTAAGGGAATTTTACAGCCCTTCAAATTTCTATAATGGAAGGCCATTAAAAAAAATAATTAAAAAATTGCAAAATCTGAAATGACTACTCAGTAGTTTTGAATAGCGAGCGCTGTCGTATGTAAAAAGCTACTACGGATTCAGCAACTATCACTAGAGTTGTCTTGACGGGAGAAAATTCCGCAGAACAGAGTTTTATCCCCACCACCACCATAAAGCTAAAGTATTTTCTGAAGCACCGAGATCTGACCAGGTGTCCAAATCCTATTCAAGGACGTGATTATAGTTATCCATCCCGGCTGTTACTCATTATGCAGGATAGTGAGGCCCACATTAATACAAAGGTATGATACAATTCCTTCCCATTAATCCACTCTGCAGCATCGCCTGCCTCTCAACATGGACTACCGCTACTGTGTCGCTTGATTTCAGTTACGAGCCACAGCCACATGCCCCTAGTTGTTAATATGCCCTTTGATTTATCAAAACAACTTAAATTGTTTCAAACGGGCCTATTTATTCTTCGTAAATTCCATCAGCAATGCCTCATATGGTTGTATCACCTCCGGATAGGCTTCTATTTCCCTCTACAATGGAAAACGCATTCTAGGTTGTGCAATAAGGTGGACTTCGAGTCGCTTTTATGAGTAGTATGATCATCACACGGAATTACCGCAATACAATCAAGGATGATATTTGAAAGTCTTCTTTTCTCTTCGGCAGTCTTCGCTTGAGAGCAAATTTGAGAGACTTGAAGGCAGTGTAGGTAAAGTAGAGTCGCATTCGGAAGTTTATCCCGGCTAAGCTGCAAACACATTAGGAAACTTGTATTTCCCTCGAAGATTGTGCGACTCCAGTTATTTGCTTGCAAGCAGCATAAGAACTCTGCCTTACTCATGCTAAAACCTATGTTTATAAAAGCAAAATTTTTCTCCTCGATACTTGCATCGGGAGTAATGTTTCAAACGCAAAACCCCAATAATTTGCCAAATAAAGGGCCAATGCTAAAAAGAATGGGAAGCCATTTGTTTTTTACTATACAAACACGTTTACGACTGTAATATAAATGTATGACGGTATCTGATTCGCGTAACATGGATGGTTTAAGCCTACCTTGCACGCACGCGATGTATCATCGTTGAATGCGTTGGACTGATTTTCATGCTGTTTCATGGGCTCCGCATCCACTTTCTCCCTCGCCTCGCGAATCTCCCGTGCTCCATTGCGAAGCATGGCACAGAGAAGGATTATGTAGACGAAAAAACACATGACCACCACAACCACAACCAATGTGGATATCTTGACTTTCATGGAAACTCCTTCCTTCATTGCACATAATTGTCCTATTCTGGAACCTATGTTTTGGGTGGTAAATACAGGTGTTAAAATGAATTTCGGATGCATTTTGGGTCGTTTCTCTCAGTTCCACCTCTACCGTATAGTAATGTCAAAACTAGCATTTTTGTTGAATCATGGCCTTTGGTGCTGTCCCCTATCATAGCCATGGTACTGCTTTGTCTAAATACATAATTAAAAGTCCACGTGTGAAAATAAGGTTAGACTGCATTCAGCGGAGCAAAATAATAAACTATATAAGTAGTTTCAATTTAAACCCCTTCCAGAAATCATCACGCTGGCGAACACAGGGTCTGATGGAGCACTACACAGGTCCTTCAAGGAGCCGTTGACTGCATTGCAAGAGTGCACGATGATGGTGTAATTGACGCTGCTATTGAGACCCTCCAAGGTGCAGGAATGCGTCAAGGATACAAGAGAAGTTCGGCACAGAGCCACAGTCCTGTTTTCTACCTCCGCCTTTACCAGAAAATACACTTCGCTCCCTTGAAACTTCTCGTCCACCTGAAAATTCACCTCTAGCTGACCCGCACCTATTTCCATAGCACTGACATTTGATGGCGGTAATGGCCCTAAAAAGGCGTGAATTTCAGTGCCTCACTTTAATATTGGGAGTTTTACGTAAATGTCTCTTGCAAGAAGCAGCACAATAGAAATGTTATAAGTTTGCATTTTTTGCTTTTAAAGCAATAAAACTGCTATTTTTCTTACTGTCGCGCACATTACGGTGATATGTGCGTACGGAGGGAGGACTGCATCCGCCACCATTTCCATCGCTGTTGGGTGCAATACAGCCGATCACACTAAGCCTGTATTCATTCAAGTCGGGAATGTTCTTTATTTTACAGGAGAGCGTGCTCGCGAGGTCCTGGTGCTCCACACTGCAAGGTGTTGGCATATTATGACTCTCGTCAACAATCGTCGCCGTGTAGTTTACCATCACTCCTGGAGGGTCCTTGGGCACTTCCCAGGTTACAATCAACTCATTAGGACTGTTAACCTTAGCAACATGTTTTTCAATGGGCTTCGGTCCTAAAAATTGGAAAATATAACCGTCCCAGAAATCTGGAGAAGCACGTTGCCAGCTTCTGTTCCTAGACTTCATCGAGACCAAAACTGGGCAGTTCCACTGGTTTTGCGAATTAAGAAATGTATCATGCACTTCGGTGATTGTACAAACTGCCAATTCTACCTATTGTAAATTAGTTACTACAATTTTTAAGCCTCTCATTTTCAAAAAAATTAGCATCTTTTATTTAAAAAGTGGGAGTCAAGACCGATAATGCGCCCAATTTACCGATTCTGGCTTGTTTACTAATACCTTTAAAGGAGAAATGAAGTTTATGTCTGTCAAGTCGACTTGAGAAACGATTGCTTCATGTATGTGGCAGTGGCGTTGATTAAAAGAAGCCCATGGAGTGGAAAGTAAGCTGACCTCTGATACGGCTTCCTGCTAATCCTTCAGAACTAACTCATTTTATAGTTTATGGATGAGCAAACTAAATTAGTGCCTTTTTTGGCAAAAGACTAAAGGATTCTAAACTTGATCACAGGGTTCCTAATAAACTTAGTTTATCACTTGACTTCGTACACAGTCAGGCAGCTTGGTATGTGAGAGAAGTACTGATTTAGAAGCCAGGCAACGTACTTCCCGGCCAAGTTATTCCTTTCACTTTGACTGCTTTTGAACAGCCGCCTCCGATACCCTCGACTCCTTCACTGCAGGCGGTGATGCTTACCTCCACTTGTTGATAGTCCTTATCAGTTTTGTGTCGATAGACCAATCCATCTTTTTCCTTACGTGGATCAAATGTGATAAAAAATTCTATCTCTTGTGGGATCCATTTAAAAACAAATTCATATAGCAAGTGATTGGGCAGTTCAGCCTTTGCTGGTTCCCTCCATGCTATCTGAATTGTTCTTGGTTCTGGTGTTGTTAGGCTGACATTCAAAGGTTTGGATGGTGCTATAAATTAAGATTAAGATTAAGTTGATTTTATCTGGGGCAATATCAGCATCGAACGGTTCCATACTCAGTGTTACCAACCAGAGATCCAAGGTGTGGTAGAAGTCTTAAACGCTGTACTTCTTTTAAAAGCTGACCATGGGGCGACACATTATTTGTTTGAAATGGATCCAATGGAAGTTAGTTTGTAATTACAAAAACCAATGTTTGGTATTTTCCCCTACATACGTTCGAGACTCAAAGACTCAGATTCGTCTTTCCTAATCAATGTAGCACAGAATCGTGCAGCAGGAAGGGAGTTGCACCTACGTTGAACTGGTGTTTTTATGGTTGACTTGGAGGAAGCACCACTGCACACCAATCGGCCGCGATTCTCCCGATAACAGGCTACTATTTCACAACTGTAGTTCCTGTTGAATTTCACCTTTTCCTTGATAAAATCAATTGCTGTCTTCTGAGCATCTGTGGGCGGCCGGATTTCTTTCTTTCGACCACCAGCATAGAGAAATGTTCTATAGTGCACTAGTGGAATGTCTGTTTTGGCGGGGTGCTTCCAGTAGCACCGTAGGAAACCACCACTCTCATACACCAGTCTCACACCAATTGGCACGGGTAATTCTACAGAAAAGGGTGGTTTTATAAGAGTAAAGTGCGCGAAAAAGGACGGAGTAGCATGAAATGCGGAGGTCTCTGTAGCTATGTTCCTTCATCTGTTGATTTCGATGTAACCTCAGATGTTATTTTTGTGGTATTAACACAAAATTTTACAGTGCGGACCAATGCCATTTGGCTTCTCCCTGTTTTTTAAATCTAATCGCCAGAACTGCAAGAGGTTATGAGCTTCCAAGGGAATCTCAAAAAGGAGGAAGTATTACATTTTGCGCAAGCCATCCCAGTGATAGTTTGATTAATGGCAATCCTTTACAACAAATGAGGCAAAAAAAGCTCACCATAAGTTGGGACAAACTAAAAAAAATGAGTAAATTGTGATTTAATCACTTTAAGAGCCACAACAGTGGTGGTGAACCGAATGACGACAACAAAATTAACTTTGTTAATTCTTACGCCTTTTATCACTTCTGGCTATGGGCGACTGAGCCCTGGGACTGCAATCACCCAGTTCAGAGCAGGCCTCAACTAGGCAGGAGTATGGTGTGTCGGATTCAAGGTCCATGGAGGGAATAAACGCAAACAGTTGCGAGGGCTCTTGCTCACCGAGCAGGTAGGCCCCAGCGCTGTTGTTGATCCAAACACGGTACTTTGCTGGCGGTGTACCCGAAGGCGACTTCCAAAAGCAAGTCATGGAGCCGCCCGCTGATGTCAGTTGTACCCCACTGGGTGAGGCGGCTGGGGTGATTTGTGCGGGGAAGCAAAAGTAGAACAAAGCAAATTTTTCATGTGCAAATGTGGTCGCAAATTTCCAGTCAAAATATTCATGTAAAACAAGAACTTTGTAATTAGACTTCTTGGTACAATCAAACGTAATTTTTTCCTCCTTTTAGCATTATTTTACTTTTTATCTGTTTTAGCACTCATTAAAAAAGTCGAAAGTCTATTTTGCATTAAAAAAGGCAAAGTTTAAAGCAGAACGTAAATAATTTTATTCGCCCATCCCCCCATACATTCGCTCTTTAAGCCCTGATTCCAAAGTGAAGTGTAATTGATGAGAAGTTGTACGAGGCGTCGATTCCTTTTGATAGACTATGTATGGTTATCGAAACCCCTCAGAGAGGATCAAATTGCTTTAAAAATTATAACAAACAAAAAGACGGGGTAACGGGAACTGTTAAGTCAACTGCTTACGGACTGCGCGTTTTTTTCGACTAAGTCCTAAAAAGGCGTGAGTTGTTCGTATTTAGTGGTGTCATGTTTTTTTCGGAAACATCCAACCAATAATTAAAGACTTTCGCTACTTTTCCCCCTAAAACTACGATTGTGGTTTAGGTGTGCACGCAACATCTCTACACAAAAACAACTCCAGTGCTTACTGTTAACAGTTTCAGTACATCGATTGCCTACCATCCATAAATTCTGAGCCTAATTTTTCCTTACCGCAAGGTGGAAGCATAATTTCATTTCTGCTTTCGCATCCACTCGCTTCTCTGAGAACAATAACTATCTTCTCCTTTAAGACGAAACTTTTGGTGTCAGAACACGCAAGACGAATGATACCCTTCGGCAGGATTTCACATCTCAAGTTAAGTTCAAGACCTTCAACGTAACAGGTGTAGCGACTCTGATATGGAGTCACTGTAATTTTCAAGCCTTGGATGTAGTTGCAATCCGAATGCAAGCATGCGACATCCGATGTTAGGTTTAATGTAACGTCGCATCCACAGTCTATAAGAAGGAACGTTTCCACGTAGATGTACAGAAGAGAGGAAGGCATAGAAGTGGTGGTCCTGAAGCAGGCGCACATTTTTAGCTCCAGTAGTTAAAAGTACAGTAATTAGCACAACAACTGAGGTTATTTGGGGGTTTCTATCATTAAATTGCAATTAATGCTTTCTTGAACGCCCACCATTATTTTAAATTCATGAACCTTAATTATCTTTTCGTGATTAGTTCTGCGCGAAAGTCGAGCATCCAATGCGATAATTTGGTTTTTTACTGTATTTGCGCTTGTTTGGCGCGAAATTTGAAATAATCCCATTCATCTTTTTGATGCGTTTTATGTTGTTCTGTCCACCACAAACAGAATAATGTACCCACGATGTTGATGTCTTCCTTTAGAGTTAATGTGTTTGATTCTGCCATTAGTGAATAAGTTCCACAAAAACCTGGTCTTATCTTTACTCTGTTCACTGCGATGCGGTTGAAGTACTTTGTTCTGTCGGGTTCCTTGATCATTGGGCTGCCATCGTGACCAGGTGGAACGTGGAAATGTCGACGACCAATGAGGATGCTGGATTTGCGATCTTCAGGCGGAATCTGTTTTAGGTATTGCATCCAATTTGCGATTTCTTTGGTCCATACGATGTCAGATATTGCAACTTTTGCACTGATCTCATCATTCGGTCTTAGCAACTTTTTCGAACCAACCGTTAAGATGAGATTCACATACGGCTTGAGCGCTAAAGGCAAAAAGGACTTAAGGTTTCCCTTAATGCTTAGAGGAGTTAAATAGTAATCTCTGTGCTTGATGAAACTTGTTTTTTGCCAGGTTATCAGGAAAACCAATAAAAATACTCACATCTGATTGGTTCAAATAAATTAAGCATTATAAGACCAATTACAGAGGTTAAAATTCCACCATTAACTTGCTTGTAGATAATAATTGGAGTTGAAGAATTCACAATCTCTCAAAAGTACGGGATTGAAAAGTCTAGTTAAGATCGGTTTGATTTTGACACTCATCCGATCTGCTTAAACAGTAGTTATCTACTGTGGTACCATCAGATACATTGTGAGGATTATAACCTGCCCTAACTTACACATCTTGATGACAGTGAAAGGCTTCCCATTCATTCGAAAGCACTTATGATAACCGAGAGCAAGCTGCTGATAATTATAAATTTTGGTTTCCGTTCCATTTTTGAATGCAATGCAGTATCCTTTTCCAATGGTCTTTGAAAATTCGCTATCCAACTCCTGTAAAATGAGAAAGCAGCTTGGTTTAATGCATCCGTCAACGTTCGCCTGCGATGGCACCAAGTCCACCCGAAACACGACTAGCACCGCTATTACCCAGCCTAACAACATCTTTAAGTGACGCTCCAAGGTCAATCAATAACTGTCTGCCCTCCACCACTTGCAATTATTGGAGGTAGCTGGGGCACCTGCAAATGAATAATCCTTATCATGCAACAATTTACATTCCATGTCTTCATTACTGAATTTTCTATTGATCTCAGCTTTCCTCGTGGTACACTTTTACCTTTACCAATAATAGGACTAGAGAATTTCCCTCAAAAGTACATAACACACTTGTCAAGGCCATGGCGACTTATTTATTGGATTTTTTACAAATGTCTGAAGCCTTTTAATTTAGTGCTCTCTTTTGTTCTGCAAGACTTATCTTTGTGCAACTGTGATGCATTTGCTTTACGGTGTCTGGCTGTAATACCAAGTTTTTCACCGAACAGAAGGACTTCGAGGGGTCATTACTTAAGTGCTGCTATTGGCTATTGATTGTGACCAATAGACTGCCTTCATCCCATGGGCGTTGCTCTGCTTTAACCAGGTGGACTTAAGTTTCACTTTGCAAATAGATAGTATTGAAACCTAGGCAACATAATAATATCTTTTGCTGACCGAAGCCAATACGTCAGTAACAATTTTTAGTAGCATTTAATAAAACTGCTTCCAAGTTTGTTTATTTTTTTACCCATTTTAAAGTCCACTGCCAGTAACACCCGATTGCGACACATTAGAGAAACACGTTTGTGGTCTTACTTTGAAATCGGTGTGTACAAGCTGCTTAACAAGTAGCGACAAGAGTTCTACAAATGTTTGGGCCTTGGAGGGCCCTGCTTAAATCCTGTTACTAGGTTTCCATCAAATGGCGATGAGTAGGGCGTGGAGATGAGTGGGCCTTCGCCCAGAGTGTCATGAAGCCAACTTCGAAGTTTTGCCTCGTTGTGAGGACTCACTAGTCTCCGCATAGCTGGTTGATGTAACTGAGGCGCGAGCGAAAGCACAGCCGTCGATTCATTTTGGTTGGTGTGACTTAGCAGCAGGTGGCTGTACTCTGTCGTTGAGGTGCGTTGGGAGCGTGAGAGGGGAGCGACAGACATCGAATTTATGAACGCTACAATTTGTAAGACTAAGTTGATCTAACAGGAAGTAATTATGTCGACATACTTTACTACAAACATGGCTTCAGGCTTGAGACTTTGCCTCAAAAAACTTCATTGACTTTGCATCTATGACCTTTTAACTGTTACGTGAGGCTAAACATCGATGCTTCAGACCTACAGTCAGTAAAATGGGCATTACGCGGGCTGATTGACCCAAAGTTGTGGCCTTACAGCAACACAATGATTCAACCTGTCTGCTTTTTACGGCTGGAAACAGACGATTAACAGTTGATGGTTAAAAACTTTTTAAAGATAGACTTCGGCTTTCAGCCTAAATAAAAGTTTCTGTTCTGATAGTGGAACTTCATTTTGAAATTACTCACCTTCGGCAGTAGGAGCGATTGTTCGGAACTGTACAAAGTTCCCAGCATTTGGAGGCTTTTGGAATTTACGAATTGAACAGAGAATGGGAAGAGTTTTGTGGTTGCACCACAACACCAATGTTGCACCAATCCCGACCATCTCAACTGAGATTGCTTTCAAAATCCGTGCTACTATTCTGCCCGAAGCTTTGCCGAAGAATTGCCAGACATCACAAATTGTTCCTAACAAAAGTGGTCCGGCGACAAACATAACCATTAAAATGACTCTGTTTACTACTTTTAGCAGACGCCTTCGGTTCACAGGCGCATTTATTGCTTTCAATGGCAATATAGGCGGCGTGGATGGAAATTTCTTAAGTTCACCGTGAAATCGTACCAAAGAGCCAAGAGCTGACACTAAAAATGTGACTCCTAGCAGGAGAAAAACAGCCTCAGGTAAAAAAACAAGTAAAAAATGGGTGATTTTGTCCAAATATCCAATGCAGCAAGCGTTCGTAAGGTTATCAACGTTGATTCCTCGAAAGATTAGAATGCACAGTGGGGGTAAGAGGGGAGCAACCCAGCCTAGAACGTGAAACCACCGATCTAAGCTTTGAATGACCTCTGGAGCCCAGCCCTTGCAGGCTGAGAGGAACCAGGAAAGGGACACCATATCGAACCAAAGCCAAATTGCAGTGCGAGCATAATATGCGAGAGCGAACTGAATCATGCAGGAAATGCTTGGAATCCTGTAATCCGTGGCTGAGGATGAAGTGAGCCGAAATAGTAGCTGCGGAAGATACGAAATAAGTTCAAGCATACACGCACCCGTTAGAAATATAAGAGGCTGAAGTGGGTGTTGGAAACGACTTCGATTAAAAATATACAAACCCATGGAAACAAGGCAAAATAAGGCATTTAGCGATCCACAGGCAATGAGGCAGTATCTTGCGATTTCCTGTTTAATATCAAATACGCCAGTAAAGGAAGAATTAGATTCCAAAGCACCATCAATATCTCGTATTGTATCGCCGGTGGAGAAAACTGAAGGAAGAGACAGATGGGTGTCTGATTCAAAGGAATGCGGCTTGATGCACATTTCATCATCTGTTGGTAGTTTGGAGCAGTTCAACTCCTCTGGCCAAGGGAAATTGAATCGTAGCATCAGAGGTGCACAACGCTGACGCACGTGATTGCAAAATGAGGCGCAAGGCCTCAGAAGAACCTGCTCGCCCATGCTCTCTGTGCACATGGGGAAATAGACAGAGCAGAGGAAGAACTCTAGGTAGGTGGAGCAGCCTAATTTTACAAGGGGACCATAATCGCGTATTCGCTTTGCCGACTCTGCCTGACTCGTTAGTCCGATGATGTTAGGCAAGTAGGTGTGGGTGTATTCCAAACCTAGACATGAGGGCTCTTCAATGGGAAGACAGTGGCTTCCCGTTGCCTCGTTCAAAGCCTTTTGAACGTACCGGGGAGACTCCAATGTCCTGTTAAAATTGCTTTTAGTGTTCACCGTTGTGAATAGGAAGAAGAGAGATGAGAGGCATACCTCAGCGAAACTCGTGTACATGCTGCGGAAGCTGCGTGAAAGTGACGATGAGATTTTATGAGATCATGCAAGCAGCTGACTGTGTGGGGGAGGTGGATTTTACGACTGACCACTGAGGCTGAGGGAACCGCAATAAAATTTCTCGCCCGGCAATGAGCCAGCGTTTATCGTTAAATTTTAGACAGCATGTGAGTTGACCTCTTCCGACATATACACCTTCCCGTTTGCGGTTTTAATCCATTAGCCTGTGGAAGGCTTACCTGAATTTGTTGAAATTCGGCCTTTACCTGGGGTTGGGCATCTAGTACATTCATGCCACGCTAGATTACGGTAAAACATCTCGCCAAAGCCTCATATTACCGGCTAGACATTTATGAATCTCCCAATGAAAGGGAACTGCTTATAGTTTTGCGTCACATTAGAGTAAAAATAATGCTGTTCTAGGCTGCCCAACAAAGGAGGCATGACACGATCAATAATTCAACTTTGGCGCGCCTCGCAGACACGTCCTCGTGCACAATCCTGGAGCATGGGTGAGGGACAGAAGCTCATTGTGCCAGAAATAAGTTTGCTTAAGTACAAAAATCCCGTGCGTGTCTCTAGCAAATCATCCAAATCCGATGACAAAGATGTGAGCAGCTTCGATCCGCGTAAAATCTGCGAGATGCAGTCGACCGAAAGCATTCTCGCCAGCATCATGCCTCCACGGCGGTTGGAAATTAAGGGAGATCTCTTCATTCAAGAGGTATCTTCGGCTCCAGCGTCTCGTGCAGATGTCGTCCAACTGACGAAACAACTGGATCAGCAACTTGAGGCACGGGGTGCTAAGATGACAGGCATTTGCCCTGTTCGAAGAGAACTTTTTTCACAAGCAAGTCTTTTTTACCTTTGTAAATTCAGACAGGTTTTCAATGCTGGGATTATATAATTAATATTATCTACAAACGATTGGTTCAATGTCCCACCCGAATAACCTTATCAATCTGTGAAATTAAAACGAATTTGTATGGGCAGTGTCATTATTCCTTGTCTATTTTGAATTATGTTGCAGGTTTTCGACGAATTGATACGTCAACTGACAATTCATTGTGCCGAACGCGGTTTGCTATTACTTCGAGTACGAAACGAGGTGCAGACGACCATATCAGCCCTGCAGTCCATTTACGCCTCGGGTGTGGTCTTCGGTCTGCAAAAGTCATTGGCACGCGAGGCAGACCGCAATCACCAGACAAATCGTGTGGCTGAGCTAGAGGCAGAGATAGCCAATCTTGAGAAGAGAATCAAAATAGAGGTACTAAACTGTAAGGCCTTGGAGGAGAAGGAGGCCAACCGGCTGGCCGCAGCCACTCGAAGGGCCGAGGAAGACGTAAACTTCTTACGCAAGGGACACGAGCAACTGAAGAACCAGCTGGAAGACGTTTTGAGCCAGTTCAAAATTGTCAATGAATAGACTCTCCCTGGCCTGTTCATGCGGGCCTTTGTTAAATAATTACGTTTTTGTGAATAGAAGGCATTTCTTCTACCCACTGACACCAAAGTTAACATTGAATAAACCTTGCTACTGCCATGTAGAACATCTGTTTCTTATCCATTTGGAGTCTAATTTCAAGGCGACAGTGAATCATTTGAGGAACCTGATACCTCTTCCAATGCAGCACTCTTCTCACCATTCCTTTAATTTCCCAGTTTTTTCAAAGAACTTTAATGGTCACCTTTAGGCCATGTTGACAGGATTGCTGATGTGGTGGGACTGTGGAGTTGTTTTTAAAAATGGGAGCAGATTATCTTGAATTCAACTGGCAAGACTAAGTTTTGCCTTTCGATTGTCAGTATACCAGGAAAATTAGAATAACACTTTATTCAAAGATGTGACCACCTACCCAATCGTTCACTTTAACAGTTAATAAATTTTGTTGAGTGTCTGTCCAACATAGTCTCTTCAAATTCATCAAGTATTAAATCCGCAAAAAAATGGGAAAGTCAAACTTCACTGTATTCTATTGAACTATTCAAGCGCACAATCCCAACCAAGCTCACACCCTTTTTCTATTGACAAGTTCAATTTATTTTTTTGGTAGAGCGCATTTAAGACAAAAACAGTCTGTGAAATAAACACCAACTTTGAGTGCATCTAATTTATGGCATCATGTACGATCATGCGAGGAGTTGCTGAACGCCGTGATATCCAAGAGACCGGAGATGCTGGAGTAAAAGAGGCGATTGATGTGCTCAGGGGAAGTTCAAAGATTGTCTTAGGTTGGGAAGTTATTTTAAGGCTACCAGAGGCGCCAGCGATACGACAACAGCCGTCGTGTTAGTACCTCGCTGAAGTGTTTAACCAGCAAAGATTCGCTCAGTATTGGCAGTAGAATAGCGGCCATCAGAGAGCACACCAGCCATGAAAGAAGGCAAACAATCTAAAGAGCAAAAATCAAACTCATTGTTTGAAACTCTTTAAAATGAAGTTTTCCGCACATCATGAGTACCAGTTTGTTTATGAAAAAAGCAAACGGATGATAATGAAATAAGCCTTGACGCACGGCATGATTAACTGATAAATTTGCTTGATGCAAATGTGAGTGACAATTAAGCTTCAATCCTATTTAACCGCTTTTGAGAGAAGTTGGGAGTAATCCACACACTAGCAATTGATTGTGAATTCATTTCATAATTATGTCGACTGCAATGCTTTTGCATTTTTTTTTCATTAGTTGCGATTAGTTATCCTCCAATCACCGCTTTCGAGATGGATGTCCTGCCCAGGACTGAACTTGACCTGGCCTACCCCTGACCATAAATCATCCAGTCGCTAACGCGCCGTGACTCAGACCCCAATTAGTTGCCTTCCTTCATCTCCACTACGGAAGGCCCGGGTGGGCAACACCACCCTCATTACAGATCCCAGTTACTAATACCGTCAACTGCCTCCCGGTTGCTTCCTACCTCAGCTCTAAACCTCATAAATTTTGCAATTGCATTTCTAATGTTGGTTTGAACTAAACGTTAGGTTCCAGATGGTTATTTACGAAATAAATCGCCTACGATAAGAGGGGTCTTCGTCACATTGCCCATCTGCCAATATCCCACTTAGAATTCAGCCCAAACTCAGGCGTTTTCATTATCCCCTCATGCTACCATAAACTTTTACTTTTGAATACAATTGTTTTCAACTCCCCCTTAATGGTACACTTACCTGTGACTTACTTTTTTTTAAGAAACTCAGGAATCCATTCACTTATTGCTCATTTAAAGAATATGCTTTAGTACCCAATGGTTTTGGAAAATGAATAAGTATAAACCAAAATGGTTGCAATTTGTGTTTAATAAGAAGTGGATAAAGCAATCTTAACAAATACTTCGAATCTTTTAAGCGCATTGAGCAAAAAATCTTACAATTTTTTTTAAAATGTCAGCTTTTATGTTGTCGATGAATGGGTGTCTTTGTGCCGACGGACATTCCACGCATGAAGTTGAAAAGTAGGATAGAGAACTCGGTACTCTAATCTTGGATCCTCAAAAGCTACGGGTTTAAAGTGCTTTTCAATAACCTAACCCAAAGTCTGGAATTTTGTCTATAATAAAGCATGTCAGCCTATAGACTTACTATTAAATCAACACAGTTGTTTGTCTAGCGCTTGAAAGAATTGCTAATGCGATTGAAGTGGAAGGGTAGTGCACTCTTACCCATGCTTTAAAGTCCAATAGGGTGAATGTCTCTGGGATGCATCCAAGTGCCAAGAAAAGTGCGACCAGGAATACGTACAAGGCGAATGCTGTATAGGCTACCATTCTAGAGGGCTTCATGGCCTTCATGACTTGCTCTCCTGTTAGTAGGCCTGATTTTGATAGCGGAAGGTTGAAGGTCCTACAGGGTACCAAGGATTAGCTATCGTGCTAATTGGTTCACGTACTGTGAATAAGTACGTGTCCAGGGGTTAACTGGGCTTCCAAGATCCAATGTACGCTGCCATGTTAAATCAGCTCTTTCCGCGTCGGATTGTTCTGTTTCTCTCTCCTTAGACGCTAAAGCGATAATCACAGGTAGTATAAAACCACACACAATTCCAGTCCCATTCGAAACCAAGTCTATTTGATCGTCGCCTAAAATTGGGAACAAGTGCACTCATCATTATGAAGACTTATTTTAACAAACATTGAAGTGGAATGCAAACGCCTTTTAAGGTTTGCACAACTGCAATATGTATAGTTTGAATCTTTGAAATATTCCCAGGTATGTCAATCAAACAGGAAACGATTTACTCAAAAGTGAACTTTCATGGTTTTTCAGTTCGAAGAATGCAATCCGAGTTGCGATGGAGAGGGTTGAGCTTGTCAGTGTTCCTATCAATACGGCAGATTCTGTCAGTTTGCTCCAGAATAGTGCTAGAATAGCACTGCCAAGTCCGCCCACAATACAGTGTGTTGGGAATTCGCTTAAAATTAGTTCAATAATCTAAAAGCAAAATGTAGAGTGGAGTCAAAACATTATAATATAATTTGGCAAGGCTTTCCAACCAGCATTCACATAGTCATTTCGCACCACCTAACCTTCCAATTGGATAGGCCTACCACACCTAGCAAACGCCATTTAATATCGCCAGAGGATTAAACTTTCATAAGAGGCGTGTCCTGCGTTTGGTACACCATCCATGGCCTAGAGGAAGAGCCAGTTAATAAACCTGCACTGGGAGAAAGTCACATCCAACTTATATCACCTTCTCTTACTCTCTTCTGGGTTCATATTAGAGTGAGATGTTTTGGATCGGGTTAGCCTCCGTCTGGTCTCATTTGTGATTTGTAATTTTACAAATCGCGGCTAAATTGGTGAGAGTTGTGGGGTTAATACAATCTCGTAAACACCTCCTGTTGTTAGTACTTTGCACGCCATCCCAAGCAAGGGATAATAACGGGTGAAGAAAAGCAAACTCAGCTTCTAGGCATTAACAGTCGCGCTTACCAAATTGAATGCCAATTACTTATTTATTCAGTTTCTATTCAACAGTGTAAAAAGTAACTCTACTAAGTTCTTTGACAGATTCTAGTAATAATATACGATCTTAGCTCCAAATTTTTTTCTTATTTCATGCATACACATGAACACTTACCGAAAAATAATTCAAAATCAAACCCATTGGCACAATTACACAGAGCACAATGAGGATTGAGGATCTGCGGACATTCTTCAACCCTTCCACGTATTTCAAATAGCTGCTGTGCACGTTGCAACCAAGAGCATTATTGTAGTAACCACTTTTTTCGTTCCTTAAAAAATATTATTTTTGTGATTATTTGTTATTCGTTTGGTTCAAAATCACCAATTTAATACGGTCAGACTGTGAGTCATTGGTTTGCTATCTTTGTAATGTCCTACAGAACTTCTGATGCGCACCAATATCGAATGTTTTAACATACCAAAAAATCCTTGCTAAACAGTTTAATTGTTTGAATCACACTGGAAAATGTCATGGCCTACAATCCATTGGAAGTAGCTGGAAAGTAAATTTATGACCCAAAAGAAATTTGAAACTATTGATGAGCACCGGCTAGGTAGAGGGTCACAATTCTCAGTCGTAACAGACTTTAAATCTTCTTGGCACTGCAGACAGTCGGCTGGATCGCAGCAGCGGCATTTGTCTTTTGGACGTGTCTTTTCCCCTTTCGATTTGCCACAAAAGATACAACAGTTGACCTCGTAGCACACTCTGAATGGCTAGTGAAAATGCAGATGCGTCTTTTACCACTGTTTTTGCCCTATAGTCAGTACATCTCACGCATTTTAACTCACTCGCAAATGCACAGCATATATATCGAAAGTCAGTATCTTAGTGATGGAAATAATCTGCAAAAGCGTTGCCGTTGTCACTACAAAAGCGTAGAGAGAGAAGAGTGTGAAGAGGCCATTTGGACCGAGAAGACGCTTTGCTATCTCCACCGTTGAACTCCCTAAATAGTGGGTATCAAATAGCCTTTAAATTGCCTTATAGATAATGCTAATATTATGTGCCTACGCTTACAGACACATCACAGTGTGCCAAGTGAAGTGGCGAGAATGAAGATGACTTACTTTCTGGTGTAAATGCTTCATTGTTTGCATTTAAAGCCAAGCTTCCAAAACCGCAACTGCTACCAAACACCAGAGGAAATGCGCACCATATCAAAGTAGTTGCCATGATTCCCCAACTCTCTTGACCGGGAGTGAAAAACGAACAAGTTTCCCATAGTGCTTGATCAAATATTAATTCCACAATTTGTGCTGAAAAATGCAATGCAAACTTCTCAAAAGCAATTTTGCTTTATCTCTCGTGGCTGGTGTTCTCTTTAATCTCTATTTCGCAAAAAATGAAGAGGTACTTAGGAATGCGGAGCTAAAGAAACATGGAGGAGTTATGTGTGTTGGTATCACCCTGACCAGGCCAAAGCTAGGGATGTGTCTGAATTCGTAGTCCATAAAGGTTACAAATTAAATAGGGCACCTTACCCAAACATTTGCACAGTCCCGATTCAAGTGAAAAGTAGTTTCGCATGGTCAACCGAACGTTTCCATCTTTTTCATGGAAGTTGTCCGCATCATGCGTAGCATTGTAGACCCTCTCAATAGACCCTAGGGAATTTGCGAAACACCAATTTACATTGCATTCTTCTGAGCACACAGAGCCTTTGACAAAAACGTGGCATCATATAATTTTAACTAATAGAGCATATCTTTCCATTTTTGGCTCAATCCAGTATATATAAGTGATCCTAGTCATCCTTTTGAACATGTTTCTGTCTTTGAGTTTACCATAGTTTGCACACCACTGGACCATCGTGATTCGTTGCTAGGTTTCACAAATGGATTAATTGTTGTGCGGTTTCCTTACCCAGCAAGCCAGTCTCGTCGTAGAAGAACACCTTGATGGTAATAACTAGAGTCATAATCAGGAGGTAGATGAACATTACGGAGCTGAATGGAAGGAGGTGGGACATGTTGCCAGCAGTTGCGCAGATTTCACTGACAATCACAGTAATTATCCACGCCAATTCAAACGTCACATTCTGTGAGATGACCGAGTAGAATCCACAACCAGCTATTTAACAAGCATAAAATGTCGAGTTAGAGATCTGCTTATCAGCTTTTTTGACTTTCATGCCAAGGAATGCAGCTGCTTTCGCAGACGCCCGCGCGCACACACACACGCACATGGCATTTTTTTTAGCAGAAAGGTCCACTTTGGGTGCGCAAAATATTTTCAATTGCTTAAATGATTCTTTTGAAAATTTGGTTTTCATTTATTATGGTATAACTGACACTATTGTTGAAGAACCAGTAAGTCACGGCGGATGTAAATATCCTGCAAACTAAATAATGCCTGCAAAAAGCTTACTGTAAATATAAGTTTAAATGCAAATGCGACAGAACTTTTCTACTGTAGTTGGACTCCTCGTTGCCGAAAGTAATGCTAACCATAGTCTTGATCTGACGAGATGTCGGCGACTCAGCATTCAAGTCAGCGTATTTGTCAAGGCATAATTGTCGGACAATTTTTACAAGATGACTTACTGCTCACAACGGCTGCAACAATGGAGATGTTGTTGAGAATGGTGAAGAAACAGAATAGAAGATGTACTCGCTTCCCAAATCGTGCTAGCATCAGTTGTGGGAAGGTTTCCGCTCCCGGAGCCCTGGTTCTAAACTGCGTGATCAGAATTCCTATGAAACAGAGGGGCATTCCAGTTCCTACCATGAACCACACAGGACCGGACAGGCCATACTGTAAGCCAAGAAAGAACACGTTTTCATCACCGTGAGTCTATGCTTCAGTGTTTCAAAACAATATAACCATAGATTCTCTTTTGTAGCTCACATTTGTTTAAAGTATTGACGTATGCACTTTTTATAGATCAAAAATGCTAAAATTTGGTAATAATTCGTTAGGCACCATCGTTTCATTTCTGCGATTTGGGGCTTTAAGAATCTTTTGGTCTCAATCGAACACGGCACATTTTGAGAAGTGAATTGAGGAAACGGAGTATTACCTGCGCGGCCAAATGGCTGCTGACTGTGAGTGAAGAAGCGCCCGTGGAAAACATGGCCAACGCGATTGTAACAATCCCAAAATTTAGTTGACTCCTTTTCCCGTTTCCGAGTGGCTTGGGCTTTTAAATGTAACGAAACAGCTATGATTATAAACTTGCCAACTGCTGTACTATCAGTATGTAATGTAGAAAACAAGCATTCGGCTTAATTGACACTAAGTCTTCAGACTCAGGCACTGAATGAATTTCAGCCATTGTGTTTAATTCTCATTCAAGTAGCATCAACAGGAAAACTCACCTGTTTTTTTACCCATTTCAAGTATAGATGAGCAGCCACGTTGACAATCAGCATTAGGATAGGATAGAAGATTATCAACAGAAAGTGATTAATCCAACCCCCAGACATTAGATTAGCTCAGAATTCTAACAGAAGTGGTGTGATGTTGGTAGGAGGTGCTTTTAATTGCGTAAAACGCCAGTGACTGATATTTCTCCTGCTTCCTCAGCAGCCAATCCGTTCGAGTCCAACTTCCTTTGAGTCAATTGGCCACCCCAAGCTCCCACGCCCACGAGAACATGTTGACAACATATGATCTTTCGTTAATTGGAACGTTTCGTGCTTCCAATGCATTTTTGGGGATATAACCAATTCTTCATGCCCTTGGGAACTATGCTTACTAATTTTTTACGACAGTTAAACACACTGTGAGCAAACGGACCTCTATCTTCCCCATTTATTTGTTGAACTCATGACCATTATTTCAAATGATACCATAAGACGTCAAACTTTGAGTAACACTACGCGTTTGCGACTCTTCAGTACTTTTCATATTTATTGCTTGTTTTATTCGCGGAGGAATTCCTTTGGAAATTGCGAAACTGTTATACTTCCTTTAATCTCGTTGATATTCGAAAAGCACTTCACCAAAGTAGCCCAAAATTGGTACCAATCATGAAGAACCATGCAACTTTAAATTTCGTTTTATCATGCTAGAATAATTTAGGCCAAGTCATTTCACTACAACAGCAACTTCTTACCTTAACAATGTAGTCCATACTTCAACACCCCAAACTTCAACTTATCTGGATTGGTTTTTTTTACTGACAAAATGGTTTATGCTAATCGGGTGGAGGTCACCTTCTTAACAAGTCAAGGTTATTTATGCAAGCGGGACAGGCTCACGCACATTTACTCCTGATTTAATGTGATAAAGATGCCAAATATTCATGTGAGTTGTAAGATGTTCCACGCTCTTTCAAATGGAGTAGGACTACTTTTCGCTCCCCCTCCCCTTTGCTACGAGGATAACACGCAAGGGCTTTTGTTCCACCCATTTATTCCCCTCTCATCCACTCAAAATAAACCACCAATTTCGACAGCATTAAAGTTAAGACCATTTCTTTGCCCCCTCCCTCCAAAAAAAAACTTTCATTTATATGGCGTGCCTACACATCTTCACCGCGATGCTCCTGCTCTCCGAATTTGCGTCAGTAACTCAACATGTTACCAAATGGCACGCATTACGCACTCATTCTATGTTACTAAACCTATTTTAGTAGCTCAAGTTGTTATATTGCCATGCAAAACAAAGAATGGACCTTAAAGTTCTTAAACATCTCACTTTAACTACGATACAACTCATTATTGCCTACTAAATCCACCTAACGCGATTTACCTAATGTAGGTTTTAGCTCGACTTATTTTGTCCGTCCCGCTCAAGCAATGCCAATGCAAACATTTTGCTAAGCAGTGCCATGCATTCCCAAAAAATTCTTAAAGTAAGGACTGAAGATGCGAAAAATGAAGCCGGATTAGCAGAACTGCTGCTCTGTACCGCAATACATTGCAAAATCTTCATCCTTTTTAGGCTTTCGGAACAAACTGTCAGTCAATTATGCACGGGCATCCATGTTTAACGAAAATGGTAATGTGTTAAGCATTCTGAATTGCTAGCCCTTTACAATTAAGATCGCATCTAGTTATCTCCATACCCGCAAAGGCTACTTCATTCATAGATTCGCATGTACCCAAATGGCTCTAGGAAACTTAATATTTTTTATTCGGCTGTTACGTAGAAGACGAGCCTTCGAATCCAGAAAATGTGCATTTTATAGTACACAGCTTTAAAAGTTGCAGGATGCAGTTTTTCACAGTCAATAAAGGACCCACTCGTCAAGCATAGTGATCTTCTAAGAGCGACACTCCTGCTCCGTGGTCAGTAAAATTCAAACAGGATTTGCACAAGCGAAGAGGTCTTATTTTGCAGTGAAGGCTCATCAATATTGTGTTACCTTTTGCCAATTCATTAATTCTCAGATCAGCTTAAAGAAGCCATTTGATGTACCACCCTTTCGTCACGACACTTTCTTGTGTGTGCTTGTGGTCAGGTCACTTGCAGTCAAAGAAAACGTATGCCAGCTCTAGTTTTTCGTGTGTGAACTTAATTCCTTGTTGGTGTAGACCTACTGGGAGGCGTTACTGGCAGATACTTTGCTTGATAAAGGTAATTGGTTATAAAATTTTAACATGTGCCATGTATCATGATTGCTATCATTGCCGTTACAAACTAACATGAGCACCACTGACTCTGCGTTTAAAATTCTTTAAGGTAAACAGTGATATCCAGCTCTACGGCTATATTATTAGTGTAGTCGCGATGACAATGTGCATGGATCGCCCCACTCTTGGCTCTTTTGCATCTTCAAGTCAACTAGGGATTACTTACTCGAATAGAAACCGCATACACACTCCCATCAGCACGTACTAGTGCCCTGTCACCGAGGCTAGGGATATAAACAGCATCCCGCTAGTACCATCACTGGCTTTCACCTTTTAGCCCCTTGCAGTAGCATTAATACCCTATTCAATTCAATCGGATTAACAGGACATCTTCAGGGGAGTCGAACAGCAACAAAGTAGAACCTTGCGCAGCCCTTCAAATGGAGAACCACTCCTTCTCTGTCTCTTGATTGCCTCGCTTGATGGCATTGCCCAGATTACTTAACGTGTCACATCCTCTTTGCCCTGAAGGCTACTGTCCGTCTGGCAATCGTTCATCTACTGTAGCAGCATCCGTTGCGGCACTGCCTCTGTTCGTTTTTGGACTTTTCTATCCTTAAGCGAGTTTGCACAGAATAGTTTACCTGTATTTGAGACAGAATTTTAACAAAATTCAACAATCTTGTGAAAGAACTTAATGGATCTGCGCCACTTAGATTGGGCGTTGGCAAGGCGCGAAGAGCCACAGGTAACGCCCACACTTAAGGCCATTTTCAGCCGACGAGCAGGCGGCCACTCTCCACTTTATACACAAAACTGACCTATAAGATTAGCATACTGACAAAATTTATTTGTTTTTTTTTCAAATGATTATCATGGCAAATGAGGCTCATTAGTATGCGTCGAGAAATGGGAGAAATGTTGTGACATCCGTCGACTGATTTGCCATTAATTGGTCTAAAAAGTAAAAAGATTCACCTGCGTCAGTCCATTTTAGGGCATCGGCTGCTATTAAACTTTTGAAAGTAATCTCGTGATCCGTCATTAACGACTTTTCCTGGCTTTGCTTTATATAAAGCGACTTCGTTAATGTGATGCCATCGTTTCCTATGGCACATGGAATTGCGCTTTGTTCTACGCCTTATAATCTGTGTAATAGTTTTGCACAAAATTGGACATTTTTGTAATTTTCTCCCAATACCTTCAATTTTAACCGAATAACTGCATTGACTTTCCAATTTCCAGTTCATTTTACAATTCTAACTTTTGACTATCAAACTGTTCAAATGATTCTTACCATAACTTCTCAGCTTCAAGGGTATGACGACTGCATATCGTCATCGTGGAACGCCCTGGAACACTCAATATTGGAATTGACGCGCTGCTCATCCCGCGACTTCTTTTGTGTCCGTCGCAGATAGTACAGGTGAATGCCCTCCCAAACGATCGGCATGAAGAGAGTCACAGCTGCAGAGACGACCAGTATGACCAGCACCAAGTAAATCTAGTGAAAAGAATGTCGTGGGGGTTGACACAATGTCCAGAACCCCTCATTATTCTCCGCTCACAGCATTAATGGGATGGATTGCCAATCTCACAAAGTACCCTGCAGTTCAAGTTTGGGTTTTGGTCACACTAAGGCCGTTTAAGCTTTGCGCTTCACTAATTCTGAGTTTTAGATTTTCCTATTTCTTACTCTTACTACACTGAGAATTGTACAAATGCCTGAAAGCTCATGAGCATCTTACCTTTTGCTTATACTAGGCAAATGAAAACCACCTCTGCATTCAGAACTTTAAATATTAGTTTACACAATTTCATTATTATTATGCATCCTCTGACGCAAAAATTCTTCTTGTGAAAGCAGCTTCGTCGTCTTGTTAGCATACAGCTGAGTGTTTACTAGAAGAGCGACCGTGTCAACACGGCATAATCTCATATAATCTCATGTGATCATATCTTTAAATAACAACAAAGCTGTTTACTAGTGAAAAGATAAAATTCCCGCCTCACTATTGTCTAGAATTAACGGCGCGGGAGCCAGTAGAACGTGTACATTTTACTGTATTTTCCTAAGTCAGGCTAAACGAGGATAAGTTGGTCCTTCTCGATAGGTTTAGAGTCGGCAATACCAACCTTTTAAGGTCAGGTTCTTATTAGTACTATGCTTTACTACTTACCCAAGCCTTGAAAAAGACAATGTCCAGTACACTGACGGCGTAAAAGGGACCGGGTATTACGAGAGAATACAGTACGAGGTACAAAATGGGACCCCCGAGGGCGAAATACCAAGAGCGCCTATAGGCTTTTCTCACTTCCTCTGGGTCAGGTCGATTGTAGCTTTCCATGTCAAAATTGCTAAGTGAAAATGATCTGTAGAACCCATAATAAAATGAAAAAAGTTTGTTATTAGGCATTTTTTGGCAGTTTATATAAATATCAAAAAGAAAACTACTTCATGTGTGCCAATGGATTCTTTTATGCCATTGAATGCTGGACAAAAGAGCCGTTTGTTGACTCCCAAATGGGCGCGGTGGAAATCCTCCTACTTGTGGCTTCCATGAACTGCTGCAGAGATATGCAATGTCAAACTAATCTTGGTTTCAAGATGTTTAATTCTGCTCTCTTAATAGCGTAGATGATCAGAAGACGGGTGTTTAGACCATTAAGCAACTCTACAACAGATGGGAGGTCTCATCCATGTTTGGTTTATGAGAAATTCCAGACCTCAATCCCTTAATTGTATCTCGCTGGCTGTTTTAAAATCCACCGCCCACTAGTCGGGCAGGTAACATACCATTTATTATCTCACGGACCCTATTGCGTGTGCTACTTCTTAGCCAAAACGACGATTTTGAGGGTGTTAAGTAGCATCGCACAACGCTACCTTAAGTTTTGATCCGTCTGGAACAAACCGAATTTACTCAGTTTCCAACGGAGGTTACGCAACAGCGATGTTTACTACACCTCCGAATTAGACTTGAATTGGTGCTAGAAAGTACTCACTCTGCGAATTCAAAGGCCCAAGGAGCTAGTGGATTGTCCATTTCGTAGATACGGTGCCATGGCTGGCATCGCAGATCCATGTCGTCTTCGTTGCGAAATCTCTTATGAAATCTCTCAATCCACACCACCAGAAGAGGAAAAACAAATCCCCCCACAATTGCAACCGCAAACAGCATATTGTCTAGAACGTCGGCGCCTGAAATGTACCAGCAAAAAAACCAAATCTAGGATTCTCCACGTTTGACACCAAGTATTAAAGTCAATGGAAGTTGGGTAAATCAAACACTTTAGCGGCATCACAAGGATCACTTGATTCTGGGAGCGAGCATCGGGATACGTTCTTGTGACCGCTGCTTCATTCGTACTTTATCAAACCAATTTTTGAGTTTCATCACACACAGCATTCTCGTATTGCAGTACCTTTGGGTTTACGTAAATAAATTCTAAGATTAGGCAAATCCCGAGGATATTGCAAGGCATCGGGCAAACAGTGGTGTAGCTTCTTTCCACAAATATATATATCGCTGGTGATCATTTTAGAATTGAAGAGGCGAAAACCACGTTCGGTTGAAATAATTAAAAGCACCCCATTTGGACGGAACACGCGATTTCTTCAGAGACAGGGAGTGAATTTCAACCGGTAAATAGCCAATACTGTAATCAACCAATTTCTCTGAACTCAGAGGATTGCGCTTTTTGAGCCATTTGACCTTTAAAGCAGTCTTAGCTAAATAAGATGCTTACTGATGTCGAAGTTGGGATGCAACGCAGTGAGACTCTTCAGTAGAATCCACATACTTCCAGCTACGGAGGAGCTCAAAGCAGTCCCTATCACCACACCTGCCGAGGTCATTCGTTCCCAAAAGAAGGAGTATAGGAGGCTTCCCAGAGTGGCCGACACCACGGTATTGATACCACCATTTAGGGCCACAGATTTAACCTAAGTCACCACAAAATTTTCACGCTTTTCTATATGCAAGCTTTTCATGCGTACCAGAATCAGACACATATTGTATACAACAGAAATGACAGGATATAATGAAGAAGATTTGCTGTATTAATGGCAATTTAGCGCTGTTTATGGGTCGCATGAAGGCACACAGCTTTATGCAGTACACAAGCCTAAATCCTGAGGTAGCTTTACGAGAGAATGGAGGCTGTATTTTTAGGCATTGACGCAGTATCCAAAACGACATTCGACCACCTGCTACTAAAGATTCAATCCTTAAGCATTAAAGTCATCATGTATATCTCACAGCGGGAAAGTTGAAAAGCAGACCGATCGGAAGGATAACGGAGAAGATCACTAAGACTGATGTGCGTCGCATATTTGCCAGGAGTTTTCGGTAGTCCATGTATTTGGCATGTATTCTGCATTCGCACGGCGGCAAGATCGGACCCTTAGCTGCGCAACGCTTTCTTCAATAAGAGAGTTTAAGTGCTAAAACGTCTGCATCACCACTTTTAAAGAAGACAGAAAAAACTAAGACTTAGAACACATTAGCGTTTAATTGATGCCATGTAGTATGGTCCCTGTAACTGTCTGGTGAGTGAGATCTGTCAGAGAAAATATTAAAATACACATTTACTAGCTCCTAATTTTCATTTAAAGAGAAACAAAATGTGCAACAAATCTTGCATGAATAAGCTGCTACTCACATTCGGTCGATCTGGCACTGCCTACAGCATGGGACAGGGACACATTCGCAATTCTCCTTCGGCCGAAAAATGAGGTCTCGCGTTTTACCACATAAGATACAGCAGTTGACATCAAAGCAAACCCGAAACGGCTGCAACATGAATAAAATTTTGGTTTTGAGCGCTAGTCTTGGAGTACGTATTTGCCATTACTTGAGTCTAAAGCTAGCCTCTTTAAGGGATAATTGCCACAAACAAATTCCTCTATACATTTGCCTTCGCTGATACTGCTTTGAATTGCGATAAGTTCAAAGGAGTCTAGTTGGGAATTCTTAGTAGCGTACCCTCATATGAATGGCATAGATGTCAAACGTGAGAATAGAACTGATGGAGAAGAGCTGAAACACGGAGATGTTTGCGATAATGAAGGCGAATATCACAAAAAGCACCAGTAGACCAACTCTGCCAAATAAGGCTTTCGCTACGATCACCGAAGGTTGAGCTGTAAGATCAGAAGAGGAGTCTCACTGCGATGACAGATAAAATTGTAATAAATTCAGGCTTAATGTGCACTCACTAATGACAACAGGATGCACCACTCCACGTTAAGCTTTGTTTAACCTAAGGATCAGAGTTCAAATATGCGAGGGATATTTGATGTTAGCCTGCCTTGTCACATTTTTTTATCACAATTGAAGGACACTAATCTGCCTTCTCAAAGGCCTCAACGAAAAGAGATGGCACAGATGCGACTTCTGGACCTACCGCTTACTATTAAAACCTTACATTCGCAAGGTCCTCTAGTCATCCCGCAAATCTTTCGCCTGTTACGGTGGCTTCGTGTTTTGGATTTTAGTTTGTTCAAAGCGTTTCGCCTGATGTCAACACTGCTGCTTCGAAGGGCCGCATAAAATCTCGTTAAACCATGGTAATTTAGCAATTAGTCGGCAGCACAAGCTTCTTTCTATGAACACTAAAAGTTAAGTTTTTTAGTCAACATAGCGATTCTAAAGAGAGCTTTTGAAGACTACAGCTTCTCCACCACATCTCTGAGCGCTAAAAAAATAAAAATATTTTTAACATCTCATGGTAAATATCCACCCACAAATTTTTCAAAGGTCAAATGTCAATTGGGACCATCATGCGTCTTCGGAGCAGCCTTCAACCGATTGGCCCACAATTCACATGCGATGCCGATTAGGTTAGTGATCAGTTTCCAACCTGGTTTCAAACAACACTCTGACACGAAAAGCAAGATGGGCTGGCGTCCACTTACAGCAGAGAGCACCTCTGGACAGGTTAACCAACTCTTCGTGTGGTGTCAGTGCAACAAAGCCATTGCTGCAGGCCGTAGCAAAGGCGTATGGAATAGTCATCCACAGCATAGACGATACTGCAACTCCAATGCTTTCTTCACCCGGCGCCGAGTAGCAACAGGTCTGCCAAGTCGCCTGGTCCATAAATATTGGCGTTAATCCACCTATTTTAATATTGCACTCAATTAAGTATCGTTCTATTCCAACAGATCATGCACAAATCATGGTTTGCTCTCAATCAATTCTACGAATCACTCGTGCTTACGCTGTTTTGTTGCCATTTAAGTCAATTTTGCCTCTGTCACCTGCTCAATGGAACTTGGTGCATGTGCTATACCGGTCAGACCGAAGCCTAAATACAAGGCTATCTAACATAGATTGAACCATTCCCTTTGGAGGTCAGTCTGTACTCACGGAAGAACTTCCCAGTTGCAACGAGCCAGGTGTACCAGTTGCGAAATGACATCCGGTTAATTGTATCAGAGTATAGATCCTTCTCTACCACATTCTTCTCGTAAATCTTTTCAATTGAACCTAAAAAAGATTTTGTGGCATCACCTCCACCTCCTTAAACCCGTTAATTAGAAAAATGTTGACCACATTTCAAAGAAGCCACTTGCACACCATAAAGGTTGTGATTCTTTTATCAATTTCTTTTGGCCGCATAAGCTACTTCATTTTTTTATTCGTCGCTAATAAAAGAAAAGGAAATGTTTTTTTTTCTCCAAGAAACATTTTTCGCTACAACTTCGAGAAATTCTCATGATACTCATTATTCCACATGAAATGTGTAGAAATACTAAAACTCTAATATCATTGCGACCGTGTAAAAGCCCATTGGAGCTGCAAACCGGTGCTAATTGCTGAAAAAATTACCCAGTTTTGGATTGCTGCTGAGAAAGAAGACACCAATGAAGAACGCCATCGTTGAGAGCATGAGGAATCCGCTGCCCACAATGCAGACAGGAACCACTTGTCGCAAATTTGCACTGCTTACACAGATTCCAGCAATGGTTATGGCGACAATCCATACCAAATCAAAGGTTATTTCTGTGGAAATGCTCGAGAAAATCCTGTTCCCAGCTTCAAAAAAAAGTAAGTTTTTTGCAGTGGAATAAGAGAACACAAGCGGAAGGAGTGAAAGTTCAATTCGAAATCCGCCTATTGGTTCCCATTTTCATAAGTTGACTTTAAACTGTCATGGTTACAAGCTGAAGGTACACTTCATTTTGTCAAGGCTGATAGCGCGACTGTGTGCTCAGGGTCGCATTCGGTGTGTTCCCTACATGCCTGCTCGGTGTTTCGCGCTGAAGTAATAACCTAAACCGAATCTTGATAAACTGTAGCGCCTAAGATAGAAGAGAGAATAATGGTCGCATTTCACGATGCCCATATCAGCTAATGAGGAGTTAAAGCACGTCATTTAGTCACCATGTGGGGGCTGCATTAATATATTCGCCATTACCAGAGGCTGAATGGCACGCATTGGGTTGGGTATCATGGATGTTGTACATGAAATTATGCATAATTTGCGCTTATTCGATGCCTTTGTACAGCTGCGGATTATGAGAAGTTAAGCCCTTTTTAGTGGTACATTCAAAGGGTCTAAATTAATCCTGCCTGATAGCATACTTTCGATCATGGTGGCGACGATGGAGAGGTTATTGAGGAGGGCGAAAGTGCAGAACATGAGATGAGCGCTGCGACCGAAGCGACCGTAGATGACATGCAGAAAAGTCTGCGCTCCGGGTGCAATCATACGACAGCGGACCAGTGGAATCATGAATAACACCGTTGGCATGGCCGCTGCAAGTGCGTACCATGCGGGTCCAGACACCCCGACCTAAGAAATACCAATTACAGCTGGGTTTCCACTGCCCTCTCCGCTTCCACCAGCAAAAACATGTCTTTCGTCTTCTAGTCCTGCTAGTCAACCAGTAGGGACGTCAAGTCATCATTCCCAATTTTGTGACTAATAGTAAAGAATGTTATTTTCTAGCGCACTGCTTATATGTATGAAGTGGTAGCGCCATTTAAAAGAATCGAAATTTTACAATGATGTAAGCAAACATATATCGTGTCCGCACCTTATGCAGGATCGATTCTGTCTGATAAGCAGATTCAAATGTTCCAAACTACATAGGGTAGACCCTCATAAGGAAGCTCATATGTCCAAAACCTATCGGCAGTAATTTAGTCTAACACTTCTGCAAAAGTCATTTAGTAGAGTAACCGCCAGTTTAGCATGTACCTAGGCCCTATTCGATTCTTGTAGACCACAAGTGGACTAAAGACCTAGCCTTTGCAAATCGCTACTTCCCAGAGGAATGGGAATCGCTAATGTCAAATAACAGTCTGTCAGTTGAGGAAACTGAAGCGATTAGCAAAAGAAACACGGTGCTTACCAGCGTCCCAAAAGCTGTGCTTTCAGACAGAGTAAAAATCCAAACTGACTGTCCCAGAAAGGCGCATATGAAAATGTCCAATCGCAACTTCGCCTTAGACTTTGGTACAGGTTCCACTATCTGTTAAGTATCAGCAAAACAGTTGTCTGTGATAAAAAGGACCAAAACTTGATGGATTTTGTTTGGAACAGATAATCTAGTTTCATTTGGCTTGATTAAAAATAAAAGTCAAGTATTGCGAATTTCACAGTGTTTAGGAGATTTGGAATATATACACGTAATGAGGCGTGCGAAAATGTGGTGTACTGGAATTAAAACTGCAGACAAAGTGATTACCAATGTCAACTACACTAGACGGGGACCTTGGGTAGTAATGAGGGTGTCGATTAGCACGTAATCTTTTCTGACCTGGAATAGCACCGTTTATTAACTAACAGGTTGCATTCTTCAGCCAATCGAATAGTTAGTGTCTAAAGTGTCAAAATAGTACATTATGTGATCCCAGGTGGGATTTAGAATAAATGTCCCCACTTAAGATAGACCTCTTCTTTGGTGTTAGTGGTTCCAGGTCTTGCTCAAGGTGCTCGATAAAGCCGTCACTTACTTTCGTCTTCAGAAATTTCTGGTATCCTATTGTCCACAGGTGACTCAGTACCAGAATGAGAGGATATCCCATGAAAATTACCAATCCCTCCACTTTCGTAGCACCTTCGAATGCAATTGTTTCGTTGGACATTTTTAAGTCATCTGCTAAAGCAGATCACATCTGCCATGGAAGGTGATTGCTCTTAGCTACTTCATTGTTTGCTCGGATTGGTTGATAACCAGCCAGTGCCCAACAGGTTAGGGTGAGGCCTTATCAATCCACCTAAGCCATATATATTTACGCCCCAGGCGGAACAGAGATACTGCTCGAATGCCCTGTAGTTAAATAAACCGATCGTTTTAGCACTCAGGCCACCATCAACGGCTTTTTCATAAAGAGAAACCCCTTTACGACAAGAAAATCGGATCCGATTGTAGAATGAATCTGTAACTGAGGTTCACAAAACGGCAATGTAACCACACTCAAATACCACCACTCCCACCTTCATCCAGCCCATATAGCGAAATCGCCATCTCACATATATTCTTAAAAAAGCACATTTAGCTCAGCCGTAGTAATATTTAACATCACTCGATCCAGTTACCGGAATCATAATCTTCTTCTTCTTCACCCGACAAGACAAATGACCACAAGGACTCGAAAAACGATGGCAAACACCTCAAAATTACATCACCACTACCTTGCCAACTGTGTTTTGAGTACTAGCACAGAAGTCATGGTAAAGGAATCTGAGATGGAAGTTGAAACCAGTTACTTCTGGTTATGTGTATGTGACTAGTTCTTATTAGAACCTTTAACATTGTGAATGAAAACGCGCTTCGAGACTTGCAGTCCGGACTCAACTCGTGCTCCAATATCGAATAAAAAGCATGTTCTCCGTTTACACACACAATGTGCATAACTCACTTTGTTTACCAATTTGAAAGACGCACGACGTCTGCACCACATCACTTTTGACAATCTAAAACGAAGATGCTCTGCACATTCTTGACAGACCACCCTGACAAGCGGCAAATAGACGACATTCATCACTTCGACTTATGCTACGAGCATTTGAGCGATAGCTTTATAACCAAGGCTGATGCACTTCTTTTTCCCGTTAAATATGCAATGAAGGATCTGTGGTTGGCGGACTTTCTGGCAAGAATGGCATACGAAAATTTTGCCCTAACTGTAAATAGATCAGGGAAAATAGCGGCTTACCACCAGCTATCCATTTGAGAACTATAGCAATACTTTGCTAGCAAAAGTTCTTTCCTGACTTCGGGACAAATGCCACCAAAACTTCACTCCTCTCGGACGTATGTTAAGCGGTCCTGTGATTCGCCTTAGTGCGGGTCGATTGGGTCCCATGTCGACTCCATCCATCGATCTTTGAAGGCCGCAGATTTGCACGCAGGCATACGACCGCCCGTCCATACAGCCTGGCCACTATGCAATTGGCCATTCGCCTTTAGCCAATCATTGAGGAGCATTACTCATGCATATTTACTACATACGCGCATGCAAGCGTGGTGTCCCACAAACTGACCCGAAAATCGGCTATTGTTGCTTGTTCGTGTGGGCACACACGCGCGCTTCCAACAGTTACTACTCCCCCACTCACCAACTCACAGTCAAATGGCGTCGGCACAAGATGGTGCCGAGCTTATTCTCTCTTCTAGGGGCTCCCTCCCGCATTTTAACCCTCTGATACAGAATGGTCACCCCAAGAGACCTTGCAAACTCGAGGTTCCTGACAAAGAGAGTAAACGCAAGGTGAAGGCGGGCACTGCCTCTCTGTTCGCCTACAGCGTGGCGGAGTTTAACGAATGCAGCCGCTGTGAAAAGGCACGTTTGGCTGGTCTGGATGCCTGGATGGAACACTTGGGTCAGATGCACACATTCCCATCTCGTTGGCCGAGCTCAAAAATCGGTGACGGACTGTTGGACAAAGGTCATCCCTACACTTCCGTCGTAGATTCGCATAAGAAACGAAGAACAGCAGGTGTCCCGCGACCTCTTAATAGCTTTATGGTAGGGGTAATTTTTTGTACTTTTTATCAAAACTGTATCCCCGACGAATTGATCCGTCTCGACCGCTTTGGAAATCGTTTATGTGCGCAATTCATTAAACCATTAGGATGACACTTACTTCAAGTATATCAGGCAATTTACAACAGTAATTAGCTTTTTAAGTGCATTAGCTGATGATGATCATGTCTAAAAAAGTGTTTGTCAGCGGTCATAACAGCCTTTCCCCCTCATTGTCTTATGGGACAAAAGCATGTGAGCTTTGCGTCAGCGAACGCGTTAATAGTAACACGAATGGGCCTTGAAATGTATCCAAGCCTATCTGAACAACGGTTACTTTTCTCTTTTCAAAGCACTGATCTCACCTCCAACTTTGATTCCTTGTGGCATGTGCATAACACTTGCATTTTGGAAGGAATTAAGTGGGACAGTTGAACAGTCTGAAGAAATGCAAAATTGGAGTGCTGAATGGCGTGTTTTGTGCATTGATCTGTGGACCCTCTGTGGTAGGAGGCTTCCATGGGGGAAAAGAGGACGACTTGCATCTTTACGCCAACTCGGAGCGCCTAAAAGAATCAGTGGCAGATTTTCGTGCTGATTAAACGCGCGTTTTATAAAGTGAAGTTGTTACTTTGCTAGGTCGAAAAGGGCAATCCAATTTCATTTCTATTTTAAATGACTTAGTAATTTTATGCTTACTGAATGTGAACCAATGTGTTAAAACAAGGCCAGGGCTTAATCTTGTTGCACCTCAAGCTCACGGACACAGGAACTGCTCAACTACCACGGAGAAGTTTTACGGGCACAGCATTTGTTTATGTCGATGCTTGGTACACTTACACGGCGGGATAAGTCACATTCTATTATCCGGATTGTCTTACAATCATTAGACCACATTAGATTGATCATCGCAATTGCGTCGGACCTTGACCGATTGACAAATAGGCGTCTGCATGTACTATTTCTTGTCGCTTGCCGTGGCCAATGTTGAGCTGTAACCTTTCCCTCAGCTCTCAATATGTGCTTGACTTATTTACTGATGCTGAAGTTCATTTGTTGGTGGCATGATTTATCATTATTGTCGAAAAAATACCTAACTCCTGTTCTCGTACACTTGTTTTCTAGCTTCTGCGTCTACCATTTTTCGTCGGATGGCAGTGGGCTTGGCGAAACTGTAGATTTACTTCGTCACCACAATTTACACGTGCCTGGTTGTCTCCCTCAAAACTGTGAATAAGTGGGATATAGCAGTGTTGCGCATCATGATTTGTTTTTAGACCTAAAAATATTCTACAGCGGAGGTTTGCGCTCCCTCTAAAGTGACTTATTCAGTCAATCAGTCCACTCGGCTTCACTTTTATAGTCTCTACCTTAACCTCCACTTCAGCCCTGAAACCTCGTTTTTTGCAATCCAAATCAAGGTTGGAGTCTTTGATTTGTTTTTAGTTCTTTTAGCTATCATGCTCTGTGCTAGAGCAACCGTTCACATTTTGCCAACAATGTTACCTACCTGGCGTTTAAGCGATTATCCCAGCAAGTAGCTGTGGTCGGAATGAAGTTTACCCTGACAACTACATTTAACAATCATTCCTTTAGAATTGCCATCGAGCTTGTATGCATGCGGTCCATCTCATGCTTTTTACTTGTTTTGCTATGCTGATACCGGCTGTGATATTCAATTTCTTCCACTGGTTTATTTAACCTCCCTGAGTGAGCTTCTTAAACATTGCTTTTGTAATTCTCCTCATATGCCGTAAGATTCACTTTCTTTCCTGAGATTTGAATGCATGGGCAATCGCAGTAAACAGAGGTTGCAAATTGATCGAATCCCCATAATTATCAAATGACCGCCTTTTGACTGGCCTCTAACCTTCGATAGCGACCGTATTCTTCAGTCTCCTCGTACTCATATGTGCGGCGCATAGTGTTCCTCGGCTGTCGGTGTCGGTTTGCCAAGGTGATGAGAGCCGCCTGATCTGATGTTGGATGGACTAGTTCGTCGACAAGTTCACCTACACACCACACCGCCACAATTCGCATGACAGATGGTACACCAGCCGCTCACATTTTAGTGCCTGTCACGGCTGCCTACAACGCACCCTCGCATTCGCATTTCTTATGCATTCCGGCGCTCTCACTACCAAATACGCGAAGGAAATGACGAGGGAATGTTGAGAGGGGGTGCTTGAGGGGGTGGGAAAGCAGGGAACCGAATGAAGGGCTCCAACAACACGTTCCATCTTGCAAGCCCATGAAACTCCGCCCTCCCCTTCCTTCTTCCCCCCAATTTCATGAGTCATTGTTAGTGCGAGGTAGCGCTACTGTGTTCAACATACCGAAGCCGCTTTTACCCCGTACAAATCAAATTTTTAGTTTGTGGCACGGATCACCATCGTTTGACTCCCTGTGTCGAGGTTCGTTTGTCCTCCTACCTAATGGTGGGTTTCCTTGTAGATATTTGCACAATACATCCGGCGGCTAACGCTTTCCAGTTTTCCCGACGCTCCAAACGTCCACATCAGCCAGCAGGTAGGGCGTTTGTGGCGAAATCTCTCCAATGATTTTAGGGAGGTCTACGCAAAAGAAGCACGTCGTCTCCAGAATCTTCACTCTCTTGAGTTTCCCGACTACAAATATCAACCACGTCGACGTCTGCGGGCTCTCGATGGTGAAGAAGTCGATTGTCACCCCTCCCCTTTGCGTCTGGCAAACAATCCTCCACCATCTAATGCCAACGTCGTCAATCACTACCTTGATGAACTCCTTCAAAATGGCCACTCTAGGTGTCAATTAAAGCCTTCACCTCCAAATGAATTAGGTTCTAAAGATCGACCAAGCTTCACCGATGGTCTGTTGGATTTTACTATACTACGCCACAACTCTAATGTGGACACCCTGACGCCGCCTCAGAGTGTTAATGGCCTGAGAGGAACCATGAAGCAGCAACCTGAAGATTCCAGCATCTACCAACCTGCATTTAACTATTCTGCGATCACTGACGATGCTGCTAATCGACTAAGCTGGTTGGATGCCAGGTCGATCGAGCCGTTTGGCCTTCCAGCCCAAACACAAGCAGCGGTCACTGCGTCTTCCTTTTTGCAACCAGAAAACGTTTTCCCATCCAACGAACACTGGCACCAGTACCACAAGGAGGGCTCATTTGGTGACGCGTTACCCCTTCCAGGGATTGAGACGTGGACATTCAGTGGCTCCACCATCTAGATAACCAAAAAATTATACAAAGAACACCATATTTTGATATGAGGCTATCAGGTTTTCCGTCATCTAGATGTCTTCCACATTCCTACAGCTTGAACACCTCGGCGTGCTATTTCTTGCAAAATTTTATCAATTCAAGCAAAAAACATACAATAAAATTTTTTTATCATCCTATTGTTATGACATAATGACTTCTCTTTGCCCTTTAGTTATTTTCTTGGTTCAATCTCAGCCTTGAATGTGTTTCCTTCCGGCTACATTTCGGTCACATGCTTGAACGCAATTCTCCTAGCGCACATCGTTATCGGGCTGCCCTTGATGGGTATTTGGACTTGGTTGATGTCACCTATTTCTAAATCGCTATCAGCATTTGACAGTGCTATTAAATGACATCCCCAATGACTCAATACAGCTCAAATTTTTTATCAAACCACCCCTCTATACCAATATATCCTGTCTTTTAGAACTTCAGACGAAGCTGCTGTGTCAGTTTTTAAAATCCATCTCGATTTACACGAAAAAACAGACAGATCTGGGCCTACCGATCAGTCCTGCTCAAAATGGTTCGTTGATAATCTAAAGGCCTGTTGGGTAAAACATGCTGAGTACTTCATTAGTAGTAAGCGTTCGTGAGAGACGGTGATTAGCGGAGGTACATTGATATGAAGCCTTGTTTTTTGGTCACAGTGCGACGTGCACAACTGATTCTGCGTGACGATGTTTGGACGGGGTTTTGTTGTTGTTGTTGGGCTGCAGGGTAAAAAGTTTTGTTCCTCCTGAAAGTACTCCACTCATTCTGTCAACACGACTTAAATTCGTTATTTTTCTAATCCTCTGCGGATCCAGCCGACAAACAGACGATCATTAAACAGCAATTTTTTGAGCTGGTTGGTGCCGCCAGTATCGATAGTGCAGTTGCCCTTCCATGTAATTGCAGCCTTGCAATAAGCCACCTTAACAATGTTTTATAATCTCAATTTTTACTAGCCTACTTCCGAGGTTGGATAGCTTTTCGTCATGTGGAGGAGGCTAAATTCATTGGTGTGCCATGTTGACTCATACTATGGGTAAATCGGTCTCTTTTAAATAAGCAGTTGAGAATATAAGGCCACCCTAGACCTCCGTTGATAAGGCAAGGAAGCTGTTAAGTGGGCGATTTGCAGTTCCTGATCAAAGGGAACATTTAGCTCGGACGCTTAAATGATCAATTAATGCTCAATTAGATTTATTAAGCATTTACCTATTTGTCGATTTTGTTGCATTCACCTTGTAAGATCATTGCATACGAAACACTGTTTCGTAATACATGTTGACCAAAGAACAGCGGCTTTATCCTTAAATATATTTACGAATCAAAACACGAAATCATACTTGCATTGTTTCATAACATCAATGGGGCCATGCTCATTAGTGTGAACTGGACTGGAGTCCTGAGATGGTAAAAATAATTAATTTGATCCCGGAGTGCCAAGTTTGAAGTCATCAGACATAAGTAGCGCAATCCATACAGGTAGCACACCACTCCAAAAATGCTATGCTTTACATAAGTGCTTGGTTGATTTACCTGTCCTAATTTCTATTTAACAGACATACGGGCTCAATTTCACATTTTTAATTTGCTCATCTCTACACTCCAGTGTGGGGATGGTATGACATTTGGAAAATAACCTCTATAACCGGTGGTAAGTGTTGGTATAGCGATCTCGTCCTACAGCACACATTCCTATCATATTTATTGTTTGAGTTTCGGTGACATGTGGATGCATTCAGCTACATTATGAATGAGTCAATTGTCTCTGACCCCCTTTTAAGTGTTTACCTTAGCACACTTGCAATGGTAGACCACGTTTCGACCTACCCCCACCCCCCTTCCCTCCAATTCTGCCCCCACCTACTGCCTGGTGCAGAGGCGGAGCGCACACGAGGTCTCTCCGTTCCACTGTTCGCTCTCGACGTTGAAGAAAAACCCGATTGCGACGACACAGTAGCGGTAGAGACAGATGATGTGGCCTTGAAACAACCTTGATGAGCAGCATGTCGGGTGGACGAGTGATGTAGCGCAGTCAGTATAAGCCACGGTGTGACAGCAGGATGTCTCATCACTGCATTTTTTCAGTGCAGTTTAAACAACAATGACTCCCATTTCGAACACGGCCTGGATGGTAGTCTAAGTGGTTGCAGCGGAAACGACCTTTCTAATGAAGTAGGCAGGAAGACTGCACTCCATGGCTTGGCCTGTGCACACTAGCAAGACCCAAGCGACGGTTTTTTTTGAGTCGCTGATCTCCGTGATGGAGACGAAAGTAGAAAGCTTCCACCATAAAGTCCGCAAGGACTGATGTAATGACATTCGAAGAGAATGAAGTGTCTAAATATTTCCTGGAATTATTTTAAGTCTAGATAAAAAGCCAAAAAAATCGATCATAGTGAACCTAACAACTCAATGCAGAACCTTCGTTAATATAAATAATTCTTGTACGGATATGGGGACCGCATTTTCATCCTTCATCCTTATTTTGAACATAATCCACTACGGAAAGAATGATATAAATAATTATTTTTTTAATGTTTTCTCCTGCTAGTGTTTTCTCACAATTTACTAACGACTTCGTACGTAGTTTTCAGCAGTCCTTATCCTGACGCTGGGCGCACAACGCACCCAAAGTGCCAAGAAATCAGTCGTTCTTCATGGTAAGATAACAAGATTGGAATTTATTTCTTGGAACTATTGCAATAGGAACTTGTGATCACCCCAGACTCTCTCGAAGACAAAAGAACCCTTACTGCTTGGACAGCATACATAGAATTGGCAAACAGAGCTGTTTGGGCTGTTGACATGTTCCAGAGACCAGCCCACCTGGCTAATACAATATGGCCATCTAGGTGACTGTAATTGAGACCGGCGATCAAACAGCCAAATTACTACAGAACTATTTTAGGTATATTGGAATTAATTATGGTATCATTTGAATCCAGAACTTAGCAGACTACTTTCGCAAATATTGGTTTAAGGCAATGAACTAATTATTCCAGTTTACAAAAAATCACATTCCCCAATGTGTGAGCCATAGAATGCCAAAATAAAGACTGCACAATCAACTTAAAGTCCTGATATCTGCGTAACGAGGTCCTTTGCCTCATTGCTACTTTACTCTAACCAGCCTTCAACAACCAAAGAAAAATTTAGAATTCGTCTATGCCCAAATCTTCTTAGCCTCTCCGTTACATGCATACGTGCCTTATTTCGCCGCTTCAATGTTTGATCTCACTGACACGAGGGAAACCGATTGATTAGTAACGTTTAATTTTGCTCTGAAACACAGAGACAAACCTGTAGGGAGACATATTCTTTGGGGGGAATTACTTTTCTGCTTTTATTCTTCTTGCTCATAAGGCATAGCAGCCATTTAATATAGAAGCGTATTTGAGGTGCGAACCACCTTGCTTGAGTGCAAGGCTGCAATTCCACTCAGTGACGCAGTACTTTGGCTATGCTAATAGACTCCCAGCTCTTCCGTGCTTTGGCAACGCTACTTATGCATGTTCCGATTTCACTAAAGGCTGGGAATTCTTAAATAGCACTTAAGCTGAAAGTTTTTGAGTATAAAAAGTCAAAATCACCTTTTGGGTCAAAAAATCTCCACATCCGATGGAAAGAGTTAGCAAAGAACGTTTTTCCTTCCGGCCTCAAGTACCAAATTTCTAATGCTTTCCTATTCGAAAAGGTAGTGCAGCTCATACATAATACGAAGGCGAACCATGCAAGATATACAAACGATTTTTATAAACTAATGAAAGGAGTATTTGCGTCGATCTATCATAATGAAACTGCTTCCAAGGTTCAGCATTACCGTGTTAATGTTTACAACACACTTCATGCAGACATCCCAAAGAAATTCGAAGAGAAGAAGCATCGAAATATTTCTATTTCTAAGTACTTAATTCGGTAATGAGTTTAGCCACGAAAATTTAATCCCACATACTTCAGTGAAGAGAGGATATTAATTCATATTGATGACATTTCTGGGAGTTCATGACGATAATTTTCTAGTTTATCCTCAATAGAAAAGTAAATGCTTTGCGACCAGGAACACGGAGTGACACGTGAAATTTTGCTTGGCGAATTTGATTGTTTTTAGGGATACTATAAGTTTCTATAGGTAGCCAGCTCAAATGTAATGTTCTTCTTTCAAAACTAAAAAAATTAAAGAAAAATAATGGGTTAAATAGTAACAGGAACAGGTTTGGCCTCCATGATTGATAACACAATAGCAAAAATGTAGAATAAATGTATAAAATGTCGTTAATTACTTCTATAAATGCTCCTAACGCAAGTATTGTTTTAATATGTTTATAGGTTAGGTTCCAGTCTTCGAAGTTCCCAATTTGCCGTGATGGCAGGTGTTGTCGATGTCTTGAGTTCTAGCCTGCTGCATCTTGGTGTTGCCACATCGGTTGTGATTTTCAGTCTATTCATTTTTTTTAAATATCTCTACAAAAGAGGATCTCCTGTTTCTTCACTGAAGAAGAAGAACGCAAGCAAGAAGGGGGAAGGGAAGTCTAGCCAACAGACAGCTAAAGTGAGAAAGATAGTTATATTTAGCTATTAGGTTGCAAAGTCTGCAGCGAGGACTCAGCCACAACTGCCAAAGGAAGCTTCGGTAAATTCAACTCCAAAGGCCAGGAAAAATAGTCCTCCAAAGGCTCAGGTGGGGCAGAAATAACCTTTTTTCATTGGATAGGTGTCTGTGACGACTGGAGAGGACGATTGGGTAAAGGTCAAACCCACAAAGTTGCAATCAGGCCAGTCTCCCACCAAAGAAACCGCTAAGGCTGGGGCAAAAAATAAGAAGCCCGATAATCAGTTGAAGAGGTCTCAAAAACAGCAAAATAAAAAGTCTGAGAGGTCTCCCAAAGCAGAAAGTAGAGATGAGGAGAACAGGAACTCAGGCGATAGCAGTCCGGCAAAAAGCACTTATGTTCCAACGGTCTCAGCTGTTGAAAAGCCCACTGAGGATGAGTGGCAAGAAATCCCTTCTGCTAAGAAGAAGAAGCAACGAGCGAGGAAAGAGTAACAGGAGTATTCTATTTAAATTTACTAGTAGCATGCACCTTGTCGTTTTTTGGACAGGTTGGGCAGAAGTACAAAATCTGACAAGTCTATTAACGTCTAGTGAAATGAGTCTCCATAAACGACTGTGTTCTCGCTTCGTCTTTCCATATTTAAGTTCTTCTAAATCTCTTTCTCTATGCTGCCCTTAAAGCTATCGTTTTTTTGGTGTATATTTCTTTATCCGGTATGTAAATGCAGCATGCTTAGTTCTTGCATCTGATTCCAACGCTTCTTTCTGAGTCACTGTACACAGCCATTTACGCTCAAACTCTTTTGACGTGTACAGCGTCTATGTACTGAGGTTTGGTAACATTTAAAGTTTGTTTATATCATACTTGTGTTATCCAATACAAGGTTTTCTGATTTAGCTTCCTTGGAGTTTTCTCACCTTTCATCTTGATGGGCAAAATATTGAATTTAATTATTCGGTTTGGTCGTCATAAGTATCTCTGAGGTGGGGTTTGGGCCTTCATTTGAAATATGTCGCGGTGGCCTCCGCTTCTATTCTGTCTTTCTGTGATGTATGGGCCTCCCTGGTATCGTTGTGCGCCGGAAGGGTGAGGCTTTAGGGACGGCCCCATTAGTCGGTCTACTTGATGGCGCATTTGGTATAGCCAGTTTCTTGGTAACGAGAGCAATTCGGGTTCTCTTGCAGTCTGCCTTCAGCCGAATGCATAAGACTGTTCACGATAAGTACTGAGGGTCCAAATTTCAATAATGGTGTATCATCCACCTAGTAGGGGGCTTAATATGGTGCCTGGGTTGGGTGCTCAGTGTGTGAGTGCTGGTCTATTCCCTGCTCAGAGCGCGGTGGTCAGGGCGTAGCGGTCGCGTCACAAGCCCGACAGTACGTGAAAGATCTAAGTGGCCTTGTCTTGGTTGGTTCACGCGAGGTCGGTATCAGGCACCAGGGCTGTGTGCACTGCCACATGTTAAGTTAGCGGGCATCGATTGTCATCCGTTCGTTGCCATATAGCTGATTCGTTTCCATTGTGCTAGATTTTATTGGCAACTCACTCTGCATCGATTGTCTTGTTTTGACAGCGTTACAAGCTTGCTAATCGAGAAAAGGGGTAAGACCATTGTAAGAAAGCCTTTTTTTATTAATCACCCAAATGCTGTCCCCTATGGGCTAGGCTTTTATGCTCCCTGCATTAGACTGGAGATTTTGTTCCCTCAGCAGCAGGTACCTTCAGCAGAAAACTTTATGTTTTAACAATTAAATGTACGGGTGTCTCAGCAGTCATGATTTCTGATAATCCAGTGTAGTGTTGAGTTTTCTAATGATTTAAAGTGTGGTTAGCTACGGTGTATCCAAACGAATACCGGTCGATGGCACACCACTGTGAACTAACGTGTGACCTCTCTGTGGTGGTTACCTTCTATTACTCTGTTTGAATAACCATATAAGTAAATATTTTCTCACCAAAGGACCGTGCTGCAACTTGTAAAATGCGCTTAAAAATAGTGGCGTTGTGAAGCCTTGAAGTGGAACAGGTTTAAGAGGTTAACTGTTAGGACAGGACATGCATTTGGAATGTTTTTTTTTAAACCGATACGTATGCGATCGCCAAGTTAGTACCGTGTAAACTGTTGAAGGCTGCCAATAGCAGTTCACATGAAAACGTAAGTACTATGCATTTAAGCCAGTTTGGCGAACATGCTGGTCGCCTTTTTGCATTTGTGGTCAAAATTCTCGATATGTTTGACAGAGAGAGATTTGCAGGTGCCGACAAGTTCCTAGATCAGAACTTCTTTGGTTGCAATTCATTCAAGTGATTAGCATCTTCTCAAATTTTTTTAAAATGTAGATGGCTTACCATAAGCTGTTGCTGCATGCAGAAGATGCTTCCATGTTTGGGGGAATAGCAATGAGTAAGAGTTGACGTCGATCTGATTATAAAACTGCTACAGTAATAAACAGACCTTGGTAGGAAGGCGGTGAGAAGTAGCAAGAATTACTAAACGTACTTTGAGGTAAAGATTAGGCCGGTCACCGAATTACCTTTAAATCGATCGTAACAGTTTTAGCAACTTGACCGATGCTCACATTCAGCCTAATAATATTCATTTGCAATCATTAACCCGGTTATGAGTCCAGGAAAGACTTGAGGCCCTGCAACTGAATAGATATACATCTCTTGTGTTAATGACAAAGATACTTTGTAATTCCAATCTTTTGAGACTAAATATTGCAGTAATAATTTAAGGTTTAAGCAAAGCAAATAAGCTTGGTTTTAGTGGCAGTAAATGCATTATTTATGCTACAATCTACGTTACGCCGCCATTTCAAAAAACTTCAATCCTCTGATTATCGATGCGTGCCTTGCGGCATGGCACACGAATGTGATGCTGCGGCTGTTCGCTCACAATTTATTGAATTTTTCAAATCAAAAGGTCACAGATATGTGCATTCTTCGTCCGTTATACCACGAAATGACCCCAGTCTCCTTTTCACCAATGCCGGGATGAATCAGGTTTGTTAATGTTACAACTTCCTCACCTTATCACATGTAGTGGAAGCCCATAATACAAGGTACTGTGGATCCAAATACAGAAATGGCAACCTACAAACGCGTCGTAAACTCACAAAAGTGCATTCGTGCTGGTGGCAAGCACAACGATCTCGATGATGTCGGTCGTGATGTTTATCACCACACTTTTTTCGAAATGCTTGGAAACTGGTCCTTCGGTGATTATTTCAAGAGAGAAGCCTGCGCTTGGGCCTGGGAGCTCTTAACTAAAGTCTGGAAACTACCAGAAGACAGATTTTATGTTACTTACTTTGGGGGTGACAAAAAAACAGAATTGGAACCTGATGAAGAAGTGCGTCAGATCTGGATTGGTTTAGGGTAAATTCATCGACTCAGCCTCACAGTACCTTTAATTAGTATCCCCCCGGGACGCATTTTGCCTTTTGGAATGAAAGATAACTTTTGGGAGATGGGTGAGACCGGTCCGTGTGGTCCATGTTCCGAGATTCACTACGATCGCATTGGTGGTAGGGATGCCTCACAACTAGTGAACATGGATGATCCTGATGTTTTGGAGATTTGGAATCTGGTTTTTATGCAGTATAACAGGTACTTATACTTTTGACGTTTATTTGGTTTTTCACGCGATTAACCTTTATCATTCTGGTAAACAGGGAAGAAGGTGGCTCATTACGTCCTCTTCCGGCAAAACATGTAGATACGGGCATGGGTCTGGAACGTATCGTCTCTGTCCTTCAGAACAAACGATCCAATTATGATACCAATTTATTCCTACCCTACTTTGAGGTCATACATAAGGTAGTGTGTCAATTTTTTTGTCTAAGTTGATTCATTAAATTGCTCACACTTTTGAACCGCTCAGTAGGTGGTTTTATCCTGCTGATCGTGGCAGAATACAGAGTAAATTTTGGTTCTTTGATGCCTAGGTTACTGGGATCCGGCCATATGCGGGAAAATTGGGAGAGGAGGACGAAGGTAATTTTGACTTTGCTTATCGCGTGTTGGCTGATCACGCACGCAACCTTACTATTGCACTGAGTGACGGCGGTCAGATCTCTAATCAGGGCCGTGGTTATGTTCTGCGCCGAATCCTCCGACGAGCGATTCGCTACTCTATCGAGGTTATCGGTGCCAAACCAGGCTTTTTTTCTTCCCTCGTTGATGTGGTTGTTACCTCCCTTGGTGAAGCTTTTCCTGAAGTGAAAAGGGATCCTGCAGCGGTGGGTTCTCGATCAAAGTTTATTACCATTATTATGCTTTAGCTACCACGGTGCTCTGATTAGGTGCAAGTCTGCCACGGATTGTGACACATGAAATTTATTTACTTTCTTGCTCATTTTACAGGTGAAGGAATTGATAAACGAGGAGGAGCAGCAATTCCTGTTGACACTCCGACGCGGTCAGCGACTTTTACAGCGGGAAGTTGAGCGCTTGAAAAAGTCACAAGTGACCATCTTGCCTGGTGCAGTGGCATGGCGACTCTACGATACCTATGGCTTTCCTCTAGATCTCATCCAGATCATGACAAGCGAGGTTGGCATTGAGGTATGGTGATTATCAAGATTTTTAGAAGAGGAAAGTATTAATACTTTCCCGTGATAGACATTTCTTGCTATCATGATTTCGATGCGCTCTCTGTGTCAAACACTACGCTAAGTTCATGTAGAAATTGCCACGCGTTTGTCGAGACCGTTCTTTGTGTGTCTTAAATGAACCACCAAACTACCAGGTTTGTCAGTCATTTATGACGGCACAATACTCGTTTGGGAAGTTGCATGACCGCTCGCATCTCTGCTTCCACACAGGTTGACGTCGAGGGCTATGAGAAGGCAAAGGGGGAAGCTCTGTTAAAGAGTCAGGGTACCTTCGGCACTGACGTCTTCGGCGTCGATCTCGACGTTCACGACATCGCCACTCTGCAGAAGCGCGGAGTACCGCTGACCGACGATAGCCTTAAGTACGACTACAAGTACAATAAGAAAAAGCGCAGATATGGTGGGCACATTCGCTAGTCTTATTTAATTTTACCCCCCTTCGGTAACTTAGTGCTGATGTGCTGTTCGCTAATGCCATGCTTATTGTGCACTTGCTACCATCTACTCCCATAGTGTTCTCGGAGTGCACAGCGTCGATCCTCGCTATCCGCACGGCGGAAGGCTTTGTGGAGAGCGTAGAGGGGGCAGGCACAGTGTGTGGCCTTCTTCTTGATCGCACTATTTTCTATGCTGAGGCTGGTGGACAGGCAGAGGATCATGGCTTCATCATCAGTGAGGCTAATGCTGTAAGTCTACTCCTTTTTCTGCTATCGCCTCTCCCTCAAATATAGCTTGCTAATGAACAGGCCAAATTAGGATGAGGTTCCCAACAAGGCAGATTTACCACTTGGTGACGCATTGTCTTCCTTGCTACCAGGGCGATCGGTTGGCGTTGGAAATTGCTCGTTTGAGTTGCATGCATGCTATATTATTCTCTAAATGCGGCATCGTGCGTTTGCAATTCATCGGAGTTTACTCCTTATGCATAACCCTTCATTCGATTGTTGGGTTAAAGTACATAATGGGTTCATGTTACGTCCTGGCACTAAAAATACCAATCTAAATGAATACGATGCGTGGAAAAGGATGGATGTTTCATTACCACGCTTTTTGCGCTTTTACCTATTTGCAAACTGGTTTTACAGACACTGCGTTCAGTTATTATTCTCATTTTGGACCGGTCAATAGTGCAAAGGCAAAGTTTTTGAGAGTTTCGCTGTATCTAAATTATAGTATGCTAGTTACAAGGAAATGCAGCGCAAGCCCTAAATGAATGAGACAACAAGTTTTTGGAACCAATTTTGCTGAGTTACAGAGGAAAATTGTCTGTCATCGGAATATCAAATTTAAGGCGGTTTAGAAAGCGAAGCCTAAGAAACATCCGGCAGTGATCGAAGATACATCCTTTTGAGTTCTAGGTTAACGAGTTATCAGTGTTCAGAGTGCGCAACAAGGGCGGTTTTATACTTCACTTGGGTCGATTGGAGGGCAGCCTCTCGCTGGGAGAGAAGGTGCGTATCGGGCTGGATACGGTACGCCGATCGGGTCTGATGCGCAATCACACTGCCACCCATGTTCTCAACTTTGCTCTTCGACGCCTCTTGGGCGAGGCCGACCAAAAGGGTAGTCTCGTATCGCCCGATCGCCTCCGCTTTGACTTCTCTGCCAAGGTGAGTTTTATTTCGTCGGAAAACGAATGATTGTTTTTGCTTTGCATAAAAGTGTAGCGTTACGGAACAGTCGCTAGAACTGTACATTTTAGGTCTGTATATAATTTTTAGTATTCACTCGCAGCTCATAATTCGGTTTATATTAGGGTGTTTCAGGTGTATATTTGTGGATATTTCCAAATAGCACGCCCTCACGAAGAGCCAGGTTCGAGAGACAGAGATTATTTCACAGAGGATGATAAGATCGGCGCAGCCTATTTACGCAAAGGACGTGCCCCTGGCCGAGGCGAAAGCTATCCAGGGACTTCGCGCCGTTTTTGGTGAGGTGTACCCAGACCCTGTTCGCGTCGTCTCCGTTGGTGTGCCGGTGGAGAAGCTGATAGCCTTCAAGTCCAGCGGCAAAGCCACTAGAACCTCTGTTGAACTTTGTGGTGGCACGTAAGCTTACCGTCAGAATAGTTCAGTACCAGAATCTTAGCGTTTCACACCATCAATCTGCAATGCTGTCTGCTCGTTATTTTTTCCCAAGAGTAAATTGGTGCTATCTACCCACCCTCAACTTCAATCTTGTTTTGGAACAGTACGGATTATCTCCCTAACGTCATGCTTCACCTAGCGCACATAATCTCGACCAATTTTTCCTAGCTGCAGTTCCTTTATGCTTATCTGGGAATATTTTCCCAAAATAACAAAAGGGGTCTGTTGCTGATTCCTTTGCAGTGAAACCCAAGCATTCATATTTTGTTTGTAACTAGGCACGTAACAAATGTGGCTCACATTGGCAAGTTCGTTATTGTCTCGGAGGAGGCTATCGCGAAGGGCATTCGGCGGATCGTCGCCATCACCGGGCCCGAGGGTGAACGCGTCAGTTGCAAACCCACCAGAATCTTAATCAAGCTTACTCAGTATTAACATTACTACCTACCAAGAGTGCCTCAAAACCCACCTATAGTTCTAGTTCCCCAAAGGTTACACTCCTCAAATTCCACTTTCGGATGCCGAAATTTATGCAAATATCCCCTCCATTATTCGTTCATGGTGCCCTTAGTGGCTTACCAGACTGCTCGTATCTAGGAAGTGAGTTGTTAGGCCTATTGGTACTGATAAAAACGGGTAGATGAAAAACTGTTGGCGCAAGGGAAGAGAACGTCATTCGGCCGTTTCAGGCAGAGAAACAGGCAAAACACCTTCAAACGGAAGTGGCTGAAATCGCTGGTACCATTGAGAGGACGATCTCTGGCAAGCAGGTGGACGTGCATACTTATCGTCAGTTGGTGGCTAAGCTTGCTGCCGTGGTGGAGAGCGTTGACGCCGCGCAGATCGGAGTGGGTCCGCGGGAGGCGATGCGCGCAACAATGAGTGTTGCCAGAAAGCGTCTAGACGAATTCGATAAGGCCCTTAAGGCGGCGATGGCTGGCCAGGTTTTGAAGGAGGCCAAAACTCTCTGCCAGGGCACCACCAGCGACTTCATAGTTCATATCTTCAATGCGGGATCCAATGCGAAGGTTCTTAGTATCGCCCTGAAGGAAATAGAGAGAGCACTGCCCTCAACTGCTGTTATGGCACTGTCGTTGGATGCTGAAGATGGCAAAGTTCTTTGCCTTGCTCAAGTTCCCAAGGTCAGCTTAGTCGAATTGTTCTTGATGCGAGCACTTACGTTGGTTTGTAAAGTGTCACTTTATTGTAGGCGTTAGTTGCACGTGGTCTGAAAGCGAGTTCGTGGGCAGGATGTGTGTCTTCTCTGATTGGTGGGAAAGGTGGTGGAAGAGAAACTTCTGCTCAAGCCAGCGGATCATCGAGCGGGGTCTCGATGGCTCAGATAGTCGCTGCAGCGACTGAGTTCGTCAAATCAAGCCTCAAGTGATTCGCGGCCCGGCATGGCGCTGCTATTTGCCGCCGTTTTTCAAAGTGAAGGTCTTGTACGAATATGCTAAAATTATACCATCTGAGAGGATTTCTGATTAATGTAACTTCTGACAGGCAAGCACTATGCTCAGCGTTACTTTTAGGGCGTAAGGATCGTGATGGGCGGATTTAATGTTGCCCAAATAAGGCACAATGAAACAACCCGTTATCCGCAACCGATCATCTCACACATACCCGTTTGAGAAAAACTGGATTTAGGCCTACACCGCTATTTGCATCCAGTAGAGCTAGTCTTGCAGGGTTTCTTGTGGAATCTGCAGCGTTTTAGGATGCTATGGGAAGACAAGTGTAGCATCTCAACCCTAGAATCAACCAAGTTGAACCTAGTTTCAAAGTAGAAGTCTGGACATTCAGCAGTGGATTATTAAACTCCATGAAAATGGGACTAGCAGAGCCAGAGCCGCAGATGTCAAGAGCTACCGGGGCTTGTTACCCACAAGGGCGGCTGCTGTGTAAACGATTTGGCTACCTATGTGGGGCGATGGATAGAGGTGAGCGGTGGGGGGCTCATTGGCTCGAGTTTCTTCTGTTTCCGCACTTTTTCCATGTAAAGGACCCTCTTTTTCTGGAGCAGTGTCAATTAAAGTACTATGGAATTACGGATTTTTCATGTGTTGTGCATTCCATCAAGTCCTCCCAGTAAATACGACAAATTCTGTCAGAATTTTGGATTCCAACTCTACTGAGACATCTAAAGGGAATTGGATAACAGCAACAGCTAACCTGAGATAGTCCCGTTCCATAATTTGGCAGAATTTTGGGCGGAACGGACGTAGATTGGTTCCCCAAGTCGTCCCAAGATGCAAGTTAGTAGCTATGAAAGGTCGTCCAAGGTAATTACCGGCAGGCTTGTACGTATACGGGTAACCCTTGTCTAAAAAATAAATATCGGAGCGAACTACCCGAGTGGTAGGGATCGCTTGGGGAAAAAACTCGAGCCAGCCATTTGTCTGTGACAGACATGGCGGAAGGATAAAATCCAAGCTCTCTGTCCGGTTTGGATTTCGCCTCATCATTTAGTTTGCGGAGCTTTTCCGGATTTGTTTCACAGTAAGACATTCCACCCAATGCTGTATCACTTAACACCAAATCACAGAAGTGCACAGCTCTTATCGACAATGAAGCTTAGAATAGGAGGGTAATGGGATAATTCCTTCTATGTCCCATTATTTTTTGATGGGTTGTAATTTTAGCTATATCCTAAGGAAATTGAGGTCACTTTTTGCATAGTTGTGCCAACGCAGAATATGCTTTCAGAATCTAAAAAACCGTTATCATGAGAATAAAATAAATAATTTTCGGCTTAAAAATTTGGATTTGGAGATATTGTGTAACTTGTTTTACTCTCTGACTAACTAGACCACTTCGGGCACGCTGCTTGATTCGCTAGGGAATGGATGAGGTCCCTTCACTGGAGGAGTTGTTGGAGTGTAATAGTTATGTGAGGGGACGGTTTCTATCTTGTCAGAACCGTCTCCTCGTTATACTGTGGGGATCCTTCCAGAAGGCTATTTCCGAACTTGCGCGGTTATACAGGGGTATATTTTGTCTGCACATCTCTCATTGTTGATTCGTTTTTCTTGGAATGCTTTTTGATCAACTAACATTTTCGTTCTGGTTCTGCAACGTAGTACGCTCAGTTATGGTCTCATATGCTTTTTTGTCGGGCTTTACTTTCATTGTATTGATTTTTATCCTTTGCAAAAGCTCCTAGTGTTTATTTTGGTTCTACAACATTACGGCCATGTATCATGCCACTAATATTGGTGTGCTACTTCCTTACAACACTTTTTGATTTTAGCCTATCCATTTTTTAGATAAACTAGACAACCGCTCCGACAATCAGTGTCTTATTCAAACTCTCTTTAGAATCGAGTCCTTCTATCAGCGTAAGTATATGAGTCATAAGTAATCTGTACGTTCTAGTATCTCAAAACCTTCTGAAGTATGCCAAAAACTTTGGTTGTACTTTGGGTTATGATTGTCGCAGACTTTTACTTCGCGATGCTCTCTTTTCATCCTCTTCTAATGATATCTGCGCGTATGATGTTTATGCAGCTGTTTTGCAGCCTTTTATTATCGATAGTGTAGTAACCCGCGGTCACAAGCGGAAAAGGGTGCAGCGCTGCAGCCATTGTTTTAAACGGCGCCGACGGCTTCCGATCAAGCGCTGCTGTGTTATTTCCGCAGAAAGTGAGGGAAGCATCAACGAAATCGTTCAACCATTCCTTAATCATTACGATTTCCCTGCGCCAGCTCTTGATTGTCATGGCAACTGGACCGTATCTATCAATGGTTTTTCATCCCCAACTTCTCCTTTTAGTATGTTTTATACGTTGTAGTATATTCGAGTCCTCGATTGGCACTCGAGTATTGAAAATCATTTGGTTTAAATAGTCGCTAGGTTACTCTGTTGATTTACATCTGCGTAGGCAACTGGAGGTCTTTCCTTTCCACCGATGCTGCTGATCCTGTCGACACGTTGGAATTCATCATGCCTCCAGTGGATGAGCTGCCACTATCTCTCTCATCAAATCGACCCATCATAATTTCTAGAAGGAAGCGCCGTGTGGGTTTTACAGACGATTACCATCCATACAGTACGTTGCATACATTTTCGGAAGTAATTTACTCCACGGACTTCTTTCATATCCTGCAAAGTGCTAGGTAGCTGGGAATTGTTGATTGATAAATTTCCTGAAAATTACTGCCCGGAGCGCGGCTATAGGCTTAAAGGTGCTATGATCCATTCTGACCGAAAAATCATCTTTTTTAACCTCTGATTTTATCAATTTTTTGGAGTTCTTTTGGCTTTTTATATTTTAAAAATGTAATCAGGCTTTGATTATGTTTTGGTTCTTTTCTCATATTCATTTAAAACGGTTTTACCTGGGTTTTATCGAAAGTTGTAATAGGTTGTACTATTTATAATTGCACAAAAGACTGGTACGTCGAGGGTGTGATTAAGTTCAAAAAATCTGTAACCTCCGAGTTAATGAACATTTCAGCGTTTGTGGAGCTTACCTTTTTGCTTTGATTTCCTGCAGGTCTCATCGATTCAATGTCCAAATTTTGCTTGCATTCAAATTCAAAACTCCAACGTTTGGAATCTGTGATTGACACTGACATCCGCGAGGATCTCTCAGAATAACTGATCAAGCTGTTCAATGTAGATAATCAACATTTTCTTCTCGGTTAGTCTATACTGTATTTATGCTGTCTAGAGCTGTGATCTGTTTTAAAGCGGATGTTGCTAGTTCACATCGGGGTTTGGGTGTGGTCAATAGTATACAATCTTCAATTACAGTTGTATGCATGTCAATAGAAGTAGTATGTACTCTGGACTCCAGTCAATCAATTTCAGCTCGAATCAATTACACTTACTTGCATCGGTTTTATGTCTCCATTTTGGGAAAGGTTATTTTAGTGTTAAGATTCTTGCTTTTGTATAGTTAGCGGATAAAGATGGCATAAAATGCCAACTTGGTTGTCTTCAATAGTTTGGTCTAAAAAAGTTATGTTCTTTTAGGACGTACTATTCGCTTCCCATCTCCCATTGCAATGCAAACGGGTGTCCGGTCCTGCTTTATTTTTTATCATTATATGCAAAATATACATAGTTTTAATTTTAGTGCTTGCTTTGGGTTGGGTCGGTGGTTTGCCGATCCGATTTTGCGCCCTTTTTGGTTGCCAGTGGTGGGTGTGCTGCCGAGGCTATTTTGCAGGGCACGAGTATAAATGCTACAGGCATTATGGGAAGGGGCTTCAGTGTTTCTATCGACTTGACTTCGGTGGGGTGGGCCCCACTCCATGACAGGCAATCCATATCAGAGTCTTGACTCAAGTGGTCGCGGGGTGTGGCTGCGTGCGTGTGGGCGCTTAGAAGCGTTCAAAAGGCAGTTTGGTCTGGTGGATTTCCCGCAAGGGGTTGCTGCGTGCCTCTTGGTTCGCCTGACGGGGTTTGGCGCATTGGTGGCCTGCGGTTAGCGTTTTATCGAGCTGGTTGTGTTTCAATTTGGGTGTCCGCTAGGTCTTGGCGGTGGTGCCAATTGCGGTAGCTCGCGCATGATTTGGAGTTAGACAGGATGGGCGCCTACAGCGCGCATGCTGCGGGGAGCCTTGATTTGGCTGCACCTGTTTGATTCCGGAGGGTCGCGAGTACTTGTTGCGCTGGGTGTTACGTGAGGGCGACAGTAGGGTCAGTATGCCAGCCGCACTAGCGTCCTACGACTTTTAGATATTTACCATCATTCATTGTAAAACATTCAAAACGTTTGGTGCATTGATGCTTAAATTTGTGTACAATTCAGGATGAGGTGTGTGTATTTGATTTAACATTTTAAAAAGTGTAGGCATTTATTGATCTCTGCACAGAGTAATCCAATATATTTTATCAACATTTTTAGGAATAGAAAAATTTTGACGCCTAACTAAATCATTTTTCGCCTTTATGTTCAAAGGGACTAAAGTCTGTTTCATCTCACCACTACAAACCTTGTGGGTCAACTCGCGCCGATTTTAATAGACGAATCCTTGGCCTGGTTGTAGCGCCTGTGATGGCGTCGGAGGACAAGGAGAATCTGGTATGTCTGTTTTCCTCTACCGTTCATAATGAATTCCTGGCGATGTTTTACCAGGGTCTTTATGTTCCTAGGCCGTGGAACCTTTACTCATTCCTAATCCTCGACGATTTGTTGTGTTTCCAATTCAGTATCATGACATTTGGGAGTTCTACAAGAAAGCTGTTGCCTCTTTCTGGACAGTTGAGGAGGTTGATTTGGCGAAGGATCTCACCGACTGGGAAAGTCTTAACGATGGTGAACGTCACTTTATTTCGTATGTCTTGGCCTTCTTTGCAGCAAGTGACGGCATCGTTAATGAAAATCTAACTTTGAATTTTTGTAACGAAGTTCAAATTCCGGAGGCTCGTTGTTTTTATGGTATGCAAGTTGCTGTCGAAAACATTCATTCCGAAATGTACTCTCTTTTGATCGATACCTACGTCAAGGATCCGATAGAACGGGACTTTTTGTTTAACGCTGTCCAAACCCTGCCGTGTGTAGCAAAAAAAGCCGACTGGGCGCTTAGGTGGATTGGAAATAAAAATGCGCCGTACGCTGAGCGTCTGGTGGCATTTGCTGCGATTGAGGGCGTGTTCTTCTCTGGTTCTTTTGCCTCTATCTTCTGGCTCAAGAAGCGTGGTCTTATGCCTGGTCTCACCTTTAGTAACGAACTGATCAGTCGAGACGAAGGCTTACACACGGACTTTGCATGCCTTATTTTTAAACATATTGTCAACAAGCCTACGGCGGAAAGGGTCTATGACATCATGAGGGACGCAGTCAGTATTGAATGTGAATTTCTCACAGACGCCTTGCCTGTCGATCTTATTGGCATGAATTGTCGCTTGATGTGCCAGTACATAAGGTTCGTCGCGGATCGACTACTTCTGGAGCTAGGCTACGATAAGGTTAGTTTTCAGTCTACACTGATGTTATTTTCAGCCTTTTGCGTGGTCTGACCCGCCCTTTTAGATGTACAAAGATACGAATCCCTTCGACTTTATGGAGAACATATCACTTGAAGGGAAGACCAATTTTTTCGAAAAGCGTGTGGCAGAGTATCAACGCGCTGGTGTTATGTCACGTATGCGAGGTGAAGACACTCACAAATTTACTACTGAGGAAGATTTCTAGATGTTTTTCTAAATAAATGTTTGTAATAAGTAAAGCATGATAATTTTTTCTCTGGTTCGGAGGGGGGTCGTGTTTATTAAATAACTAGGGAACGGTAGTATCCTGCAAGTGAGTTCTGTCCTTGGACGGAGCTTCCAAGCAAACGAGGTGGCGAGTGCTGGATGTTAGTCTGTGGTGATGATGGTGTAGAGGGTGCGGCGATTTTCCCAACGGTTGGTTCCGCATTTCTTTTGTTCGATGAAAGTTCGCTTTTGGGTATGGGATGATGAAGAATGCAGACCTTGCTAAAATTAGCCAAAATCAAATAACCAGTTGCTTGAGAGTTAAAATTTATAGCAAATGCCAGACTTCCTGAAGTCTGGGCGACGTATAGCTAGCACGTACTCGATAATCGTGATATTTAAACCCAGCCTCCTATTGAAAACCGCGTGTTGACGTCAGGGGGGGTGCATGACTGGCCGTGTTGGGTCATGTCCAAGCCCCAACTCCATGACGTCATTTTTGCGTACTCTAAGCGGATTGGCTCTGCTCTATACCTATCTGGACTATGCAAAGGCACTAGGTCAAGAGGTGCTTCTTGCCACAATACGATTCAGCATCAATTGAGCCTTAACTGTGCTCAGCACATGAGTTCTCGTTGGATGTGGTAGGAAATTCGTCTGCGAATTCAGTGCATAGTGCGGCCCGCTCACCAATAGTCTTTTTGTTATATGTTAAGCACCCTTGCCTTATTCCTTTGAGAATAAATACCATTAGGAGAATCAACTATGGCGATGAATTGTTCACCGGCCGGCCTTCAAATAAACGCTTTGCAATTATTTCGGTTGGTCTGAATTGGTCGTGCCGGTAAAGAATGCTTCAGTCGGCATTTTTAAGTAGCTTTGCCGATAAAATAAAAGATAATTTCTGGAAAAGGGTATTCACAGATTCCAGACCTAAACTCTAACGATTCAAGAGACGCATCAAAGCCCTGTTCATTCATAATAGATAATCAAAAGACGGGCTACCAATAAATCTTCGGTTTTGCTACAACGGAGCATACCTCCATGTGAAGTCAAATCATGTAGAGAATCGCAGTTTTGGACTGTTAGATGCATCACAAAAAATGTTCAACCTTTCTGAAAACGGACAAAATATAAACAATGTAGAATCACGCGTATGGCGATGGAAGTAACACCGAAACTTTCTCCGTTCCAAATCTATGCGATGAGGAGGCGTCCATCTCAAATGGCCTTTGAGTTATGAGCCCCAGACGCCACGCGTCATGTGACTGGAGCGCCGCTCTATCGATCGGGATCAAGCGGATGTCGCTTATCGAGGAGGTTGATTACTAGCCAAGCTTCAAATACCCCGTGGGTGGGAGTGAGTTTACCGATTGGGCGCGTTTAGTGGGACGGAAAGTTAACCAAATAGCATGCAAAACCTTAAAAGATACCATCAATTTGTTTTACAAATGGAAAGGTGTTGCCATATTTGCGCATCACAGTAATTTCCACCCATTTGAATTGCACAAACGGGCTTTTGGTCATCCCCATTTTACGAGTCGTAATTTAATCGCATAAATTCTCACCCTCAATTTTGGGCCCGTTGACCTCAAATCGCTTTCATTCCTGTTGTGGACGTAACTTCGCTTGGTCCACTAGAACTGACCAAGAATAAATGTAGATTTCGTGGGGCTACGATGGGACATGAAAGGTCGGCTTCACCTAGTCTAGACATGTAACCCCGTTGACGGGTCCCAGGTCAACCAAATCCGGACACTGGCCCCGCCTCACTCAGTAAACCTGGGGTCACAGATAACAAGGGTCCAGATGGAACGGCTTTGCCATTAGACTACTCTAACTTGCAAGGGTCGGGATGTGGTTCGGTACATTACGTGACCATAGCCTTTCTGTCAAACTGTCGCTCGAAGGACCAAGCATGGATGTCAATATTGCATTTTGCTCAAAATTTTAGGCTTTTTGTTAGCATGTTCCTCTGTGCAATGAAAGAGAAAAAAATATAGCGCACTGCATTTTGAGGAAGCTACTTTTGCGGCCTAGCTGATGGATGAGGCCGTAAGCTGAGATAACCGAAAAGACGCGCTTACCTTGAAATTCTATGAATACATTGCAGCACATGCGAAGCTAAAAATTTGGGCGCATGATTTGATGATGGGTCTACGGCGACAACGATTCTGTTGTGAAGGCAAATAACTGCAGTGAGAATGTGCGAAGTCAATTGCAGTAGTCTTAGAGAAGTGATAGCGACTGGCCCTGTACCAAAGAAGCAGTAAACCACCCTCGTACCACTAAAGACAACGACCTCAACCAAGAGAGCAAAACCCCGAGCTGTACCGTATTTTAACAATGCATATTTCGCCAGAAAATTGAACCTTCAGGGAGTCTTGAGGTCGCCATAATACTCGTATAGTTTGGCTGCTTTAAAACAATTTGAGGTGTCATATTTCATACAGCAACATTCGCATTCGCCTTCTCTGCCCTGCGACTACTCGTGGTACGAGTTATAACTTTTGCCTTAGATAAAAGAAATCATACGATCGTAGTGGGACCTTGTAGAGAGGCTTCCCGCAGAGCCGAGAGAATCGAACTTTGCCTTAAGCACGAGATTAGAGTTATTCTCCCACCTTCCGTCCACGATATACATCGAAAGAATCATAAGTATTTCATTTTACGGCATAAAGTTTGAGGCAGGATAAGGGGAAGTGCTCAATAAATGCTCACAATTGACATCTTATCCGAACTTTAGTTGTTCCCATCAAAGAAGGGCATATTTTGATGGATGAATTCACTGATAATAAAAATTTGTAGCGCACAGCTAAGCGTCAGCATACCACACTTCAACCAAAACACAGATCAAGACTTGATGCCGTGGAGCTCCTGTAAGAAAGTTTGAAATATTAATTGATAACGTAGACACAAATATGCTGCCTCCGGAACCTATGCTTCTGTATGTTGTCCTACCTACACGCAAAGCCCTATTACTCACATAATTTGATAAGGCATTATTCTCTGCACTTTAGGGTTGTGGCGTACCAACTCTTCCCTAGATTCGCGTGAGGTCCAATTGGTGCGAGAAAGCGCACACAACTAATGTATAGTATAGTAAAAGAAACCATGGCTTGCCCCAGAAGTCGTGCTGAGTAGCGAAGCTCAAAGCGCATATGTAGTTCAATAAGGGAAAATGGATGTCAGACAACAACATAAATACACAAACCGTACGGATACATTACATAAAACCTGGGGAAGCGATTAAGTGTTAAAACTTCCTGACTCATGTAACAAGTTATTTTTTAATATTGCTCCAAGACAGAAAGCAAGAGACTTCCGAAACGGGAGTGTGAAAGTGTAACTTTCGATGATTAAACGCTAACAAAACTGTTTTTAGAAATCAAATTTTTAAAACGTATAGGATTTTTATTTTTTTAAGGTACAAAAAAAGAAGTAGCGCAATGAAAGTTTTATTTTTAAAGTAAGCTTGTTTTAATGGCTAATTTAGTAGGTCTTCATTCCGAAACAAACCAATCAATGGTCTCCTGCTTCTGGCTTTGCCATTTGCTGATCTTATCTGATGGTCTGCTGGGTTAACATTAGTCGGAAAACGTCACTTTGACTCTGGAGGGCTTATGTTGTATGATATTTGGCTCAAACTTGTGCCCTTTGGTTAGTATTATTATTTTCTTATACGCACAGTTATAGCGAAAAAACTTGACAATAATGTCAACAATCACCACAGGCAATTCTAAATCTCAGTCCGCCTCGCATTGGGCTGTCGCTTTACTTAAATACCGGCCAAAGTGTGACGATGAACTCTGCCTCACTACTGGTCAGGCAGTTCAGGTTAGCTTCATGCAGTAGTCTTCGGCTTTACCAAAACGTTATGGAACGTAATGGTCTTTGGGTTCCTTATCACTTTCCATTTTATAAGATGTTTTGGTGTATAAATATCGCGAATTTCCACCCGGTTTTCTATTGCTTGATAGGCTGCTTCTCGGAAGAATTTCCGCTTTTTAGCACGATAGAACGTTTATAATCCTTAATAAACTTGGCTAGGATTATTTTACCTAGGGTTTGAACTTATGTCTCTTAGCGTAACAATTGGTCTTGATTAAGTCTCTTTTTACTTCTCACGCATTGTTTTTTATAGGTTTTATCTATCGACCCTAAAGTATCAGGAAGCGAGGGTTGGTGGGTTGGCCAGGACAGTTATGGGAAAGTCGGCGTTTTCCCTGCCAACTACGTGCAACTTCAGGTATCCGACCCTGAACACGATGACAACCGTCTCCAGAACCACTGTAATCTGTCGGAGGGACAAAGCTCTTTACTACAGAGCTCTACGTACTCTTGTCCAATGGATGGAACTCTTGTCGCCAACCCTGTTGCTTCACCACTTTTGCTCGCCGATTCGACACGTGGAACTGGAGAGGGTGATGCAGATTTTCGTATGCGTCAAAACTGCAAGGACGATGGTTTGCAGGGAAGCTTGTCGCATCTGCGGGTCATTAAATCTGAGGACATTAAACTTGGCGAGGTAAGTGGCTCTTTCCACTTCCGCCATCTGATTTTCTGAGTCGTATGTCAACGCCTCCGCACAACTTTTGGTTAGTGAACATAGAAACTCAACTCCTGCCGATTTGACACCACTTCTTGTTGGCTTTGCTACTATTTTTTGCTTTTATCCATCATTTTGTGTATCCTTGTGGCGGTTTTTATGATTTTGCGCTTCTTGCTTAAGTATTTCAAAACCTGTGCATTTGGATGAAGGCACTTACGTGAGGTTTGAGCACTTTTGCACAATTTGGATTTTTTTTCTTAGGTATCAAAAAACGTCACATTATTCGTCTTGGGCACTATTAAATGTAGTTACAATTCATCTAAGCTAAAGTAGTGTTTTTTGCTTGGCGTAACTAATGTTCATATTCTTCGGTCGGGTACATGGTAAGAAGTCAATGTTTTATGGAAATTGTGTCTTTAAGAAAACTCTTGACTGGTGTGATTTTCTTCAAACAGTTGAACCCAAACTTTAAGTTATTGCGTATTCATTATTTAATGTCCGCAGCAATGCGCAATCTTTCCGCAAGTCCCTTGATTAAAACACGTTGGCCTTATCGGCAAGATCTGTTTCATGATCTAGGTGCATTTCTGTTAAAATTAACTCTTTCTATTTCTAATTTTGATAGAGTAGATTCATCCATGATTGCCTCATCACGGCCTCCATTTGACGCGTTTGCCTCAAATTGGTTGCACACCGAAGGAGCATTTCCATCTTCAAGTTTGAATTGGAATTTTGGATGTGGCTTCTTTCTTGATTGCACAATCTATGCGTATTCCATGCATTTAAAGTACGAAAATAATTGAAGATCGCGTCTTCCTAAAGAGGAGCCACACGCACTTGCGTGGGCACCACCGGTTGGCTAGGTGGAGATTATGCATGTGGCTAAACGACTACTTACAAACACTTGCTTAAACAACAGTAGAGGCAAAAATCTCAGGAGTTTAGCGGTATCCCAAAGTCTATTTTCAGATACCGGTAGTGTGGCAAAACTTTACGGTGGTAGCACTCGCGTTGACGTGTTTTGTGAGCATTGCATTAGTGCTAAATTACGTACGTCTTGCTAAACTGGACATACGTTCCTTCATCTTCTTTATCCCTCTCGCTAAGTGCGCAGTCTTCCAATAAGTTCGTGGGTCTGTTTTTTGAAATTTATCTTTTTTGCATCTTGAAGAGGCACTTGGAAATGTGATTTGCAAACTCGAGCTTCATTAAAAGTTACATGGCCGCAGTTTTTCGGTGCCTAGTTAAGCACATCAATATTCGTTCAGCCTTGCGGACTCATATTTTGCCAAAAAGCTTTTGATCTTTTCTCGCGTGAACGATATATCGGTCATTTCACTACTTTGTCGTTTGCGCACATCGCGCCGTAGTCTGCACCTGTTTGCCCTAATATAGGCGCTCGTATAAGTGCATGTATGTTACCTGTGTATGCGCACAAGCTGGTATTTCCATGCAAAGTAAACTGGGAGTACGTCTCTGGACACCCATTTTTTCCTTTTCCCATACGCGTCTAGACCCGTTTTCAGTCTTGTGAATGTGCAAAATGTCTATTCCTCCTCTCAAGACGGTATGCGCTGCAAATGAGATACAAGCCTTATCCATAAGTTGAATTAATAAATTTAGAACACGCGGTTCGTCGTGATAAAATGTTCATTTTTTGAAAATGTTTAACCTTTGTATTGAGTTTTCCTTGAGTTTGAATCTGCCATCCAAGTTGCTGCCCATATTTTTGGTGCTGTAAAATTGCCATCTGACCGAAGCTGGTCTCTATAATTAAAAGTACTTGTCAACTATAGCGGGTATTCGGCGTCCTTGCTTTGTGATATCCATCACTTATTCTCTTCAGAAGTTTAGGTCAGGTGGATTGTTTTTCCGAAACAGGTGATGATAAATATATTCTAGAACATTTTTTCCTCCAAAGCCTCTTTAAATCCGAGTAGAACTTTTGCGAACTTTCTCCTTCCACCCCGTTTTGAATTTGAAGCGCGCAATATCACAACAATTTTGACGGAGCGAGGTCGTTTGATTTATCGTTGGCGCAGTACTGTCTATTTTCTGATAAGTTATAGAGGGTCTCGTAGTTGGTTACTGTGAATTGTTTGTAATGAACTAGTATTCGCAGTTACTTTGAATGATTGCCACTTAAAAGACGCTGAAATTTTCTATTTACTTTGGCTCTGAAGGTCATCGTCCTCGCATCGATACTTTTTGCCACCTCTGTTTTATTCAACCAGATTTCATTCTGGAGGCGATTACGCAAACTGTCTCACGATTAGCACTTGGGTTTTCTCATAGGAAGGTTCAAATTTTCTTGTATGCTTTTATTTGAATTTGTTTTCTGAAACTAAGCGAATGCCATGAGTCGAATTCTGAAGTTTTCCGATTTTTTCAAGTGCGACTGTGCTTTATTTTGGTGGGACACCTAGAGGCCTAAATACATTTATTTTTTGGGGGAGGAGTCTAGCAGGGCCTCTCTGAGCACTTGCATACACATTATACAAGAATTTAATTAAGAATTTTACTTCAAATCCACTATGTTGTGTGACATCCCGGCGAACCAAGCGTCCGATTACTTTCACAGTTTTTTGAGGTGTAAGCATGTACACACTTATAACCATTCCTGCACTATATAAGCACCACTTAGCAACCAGGTGGATCGTTTTTTGCCGCTGTCAATAGTTTACTCACTTCAGCTTTCAGTTGCGCTCCATCGCTTCGTGGGTACGTTTGCCTCACTTGGGTAACGCCATTGCTACTGTCCCAATGGGTGTTGAAATGGCAGATGTTTACTGAGTATATGCTTACACCCTGAATCGCATTCTAAAGGCGCGCACACGTAGATCGGTTTTGATTGTGACTGGCCAATCAACTTCATTCAGTAATCCGCACGGCCCCGCGCGTATGCTAATTTTGCAGTCATCATCGTACCCATTACCAGCTACAGTTCTTCAGCGCGGAGTGAATACCGTTGGCAGTAATCACGACTTGATTGTGTTTATGCTTTCTTATTCTCCATTGCTAAGAGCTCTGCCAGCCTCTTTTCACCTTCGCTTCTGGATCTCCCTTTTTTCGTTTACAAATTCGCTCCTAAGTTTTTGTCTCCAGCAACCTGGAACACTTTCGGTACCATGTCAGATTAAGTGTTACTAGACAATTACTACGTCTCCAACTCTTGAGAATAGGCTATTTGCAACTCTTTGCCAGTGCCTGTTTCAGCTTTCACGTTTATCGTTGCCTCTAAAGTGCGCGGGCTCTATTGAATGGATAGGGTAGCTTCTCGCTCATCCTTAGGTAAATGCCAACCGGGACACTTAAGAACCTGGCTTCTACCTGCCTTGCTTTCCCTTCAATAGCTTAACAGCAACAGCCGAGGCCCCAGGTTGGACGCATCAATAAGGAAATGGCTCCCTATGAAAGTCAGTGGCCTTGGTCAAGATTATTGAGTGATTATTTTTAATGTTCTACACCTACACTCTAATTTACAGTAAAGTTAAGGCTTCTATCGATGGTCCAATGTAGACTGTACTGATTTGTGCTCCTCTTTGCCTAACCACCGGATAAAAATGTCCCACATATTCTTTTCACTTGAAATACACACATTGGGTGCAAAAATAGCCAATTAGGTTAAAAGATACCTTTATTTGACATACCTGGTTGTGTACGTTTCGATTACCTTTATTTTCGTCGTTTTGATTGTGTAATTCGCAAAACTATTTTTGGCGGCACAGACAAGTTACACCTTACAAAGGGGATGAAATTTGTCATTTATCTGATAGAGGAATGGCAGTACTTTCCTCCTTCCATTTATCCTTCGGGCAAGTTGTGGGGAAGCTCTCTCTTATCGTTACTATCAATTGTGATTTATCCCGCCATTGATTTGGATCTTATCACAGTGCTTGAAACTAAAGCTGTCTGGCTGATATCTGTGTTTATGATGCGGCTAGATTTTAAAGCACCCTCAGGGGCTCATGACCAGGTGGTAATCATAATTACCATTCCGCTTGTCTCTAACTTCGCTCAATTGTTCAAAAGCTTGTGTTGATTCACAGTCACGGAAGATTGCAGAATTAGTCCGATGACCAATACATTGATGCTCTTCGTACCGTGTTTTAGATTACCGCTTGTGTCAACCTTATTCCTCCCTCCTTCCCTTATTGGTAGGACAGTAAGCAGTAGCATTGGTGGCAGTCACAACTAATACTAAGCTATCAAGTGTTCGCATAATATTATGGAAAAGCTTATTCCCTGTTCATCTGTTTAATTCTGAAGATTGGTGATAGAAATATAGCTGCTAAACCTACTTTCCAGATTAGTGAGTTCCTAATCAAGTGTTTTTGTTGCTTTCTTGCAACTTTTATGTGTTTTATCTTTCTATCTCTCCAAGTCGGATTATTGACGATACGCATTTTGGCTCTGAAGATGTAGACAACTGTAAAACAATAGTTATTGGGTGCCCTCTTGTGCTTGCCACTTGTATCTTAACGCAATCATCACATTTTTAGTCACATGACAGCATAATGCTTAAGATGTGCCTTTTGGGAAGATTTGGCGTTGCTTTTGTGGTTTTGAGGCAATGGCGAGGGTAGGGCTGCAATATTGTGAAAATGGTGCTATTTCTGATGTGACCATGGTTTTATGTGAAATGCCTGCATGATTACCTTGTGTAAATTATTAAATGGACTCTATCTTCCGATTTTGTGTATTAGTGTTGTAAGTCCACAGACCCTTTCTGGGTGTAATCGTCTTCTGATGTGCATGCGTTTAGATGCTAGGTTTGGTCAATGGATAAAGTTGAATCATTGTGTATTTCAAGATTAAAGAGGCATTTTATTTGCTTAATATCGTTTCCGGCAAGGGCTGCAGATTTAGCTTCAAAACCATGATTTGGTAATGCCACTGAGTGAATCTGTTTGCTTGATCTGATTCACCACGGGGCCACGTTGCTGTCCCCTTATGTTCCTTTAGTATCTCCGAGATCTCGATAAATGTGTACGAATTTGCTCCTGAGCAAATGCTTGAGTACATTAATTGCCGACTGTTCAAACTGCTACACTTTTGACCACATGTTGATAAGTTTATATTAAAAATTGCAACCCTTTTGGACCTGTAAATTATGTAATTTGATTAGTTTTAGTGCAGGTCATCAAGGCATGGATTTATTCACACCGTGTTCAAGGCCACTTTAGTATGGATTAAGCCACAGTGGCGACAGAGAGAAAGTTAAAGTTATCGATAAGATATGGGCTTCGTACTCATTTCAATCGCTCGTGTATGCGATCATGTGACTGGTCTTTGCGAGTAGAGACGAACACAATCCACTTGTTCACCCTCCCACATCCTAGAATTCACTCTGATCGTAGGTCTTTTTCATTCTACCCCAATTTAGGCTTCCCTTTCCACTTGCTTAGACGTGATTTAATTTTAAGCGAATGCATCTTAGTGGAAAATTGCTCAAACTTTCGTTAATTAAATTATTGTTCCTTTTTGGAGGTATTTCCTTTTCCCCATTTTCTAAGTTTATCACACCTGCCTCATTATTCCTTTCTTTTGAACTGACACCGGGCGAAAAGGGCACATTTCTTGCAAATTCATTTCACTAAGCTGCGTTATAATTCTCTGCGTTGAGTCCTACCCCTTTTCCCTTCAGTCTATCGGCGCGGGCTCCTTCGGAACGGTATATCGGGGCACATGGCAAGAAAAAACAGTCGCACTCAAAGTTTATCACCAGGCTTCTAGTCAAGTAAGTAAATCAATCATTACCTCACTCTCCATGATCATGGTGATAACTTTGCAATGCTTGCCTCTTGGCTATGATAGAGTATGGTGAATGGAATTATTAGCATTGGAACTATTTTGATTTCGAAATTCTACACAAAATGCAACTCCCTGGGTGTGGATCCAATTATTAACCGCAGTTATGACATGATACAAGATTCATTGCATCACCTTTTAGTTCGATTACATACATAATAAAAAACTTTAGGAAAACATGTCTTAAGCCATTATTATGCTTCTATCAATTGTTCTTGTAAAATGGCTACATGTCGTAACCTTTAATTTAATAACTGATCCGGCTCAGCGGGCCTGAGCTTGAGTGTGGAGATTATTGCTATAAACATGCATATTTTGTATTACTCAGTGTTTTTTCCAAGATTTTTCTGACAGTTGATTTTAAACATTATTTGCTGCGTCAAACAAGAACATTTTCTTCGCTCCATGCAAATATGCATCACAAACATTTTTTTCGGAAATCGTAGTGCTCAATATATTTACCCCTAAAAACTATCCATGGGCATGTATTAGTTTGGAGGCACTGTTACCAAGTCAAACTTATGAGTAGCGATTTAATAAATACATTTTTGCGCACCAAGATTGTGCGCAGTTGTGTGGGATGCATGGTGAAAATAACAATTTCTCATCTTGGGGTTCTGCATCTCCTTGCTTTTGGGGTCATCATTGTCAGTTTTGCCAATTTTTAGTCTCTTGGCGCAACTAGTGCATGCCTATTGCTGTGCTTTGGTCTTTTCCAAGAGATCCAGAAATAGGTTCTACTTTTACCCAAAATCGATTATCGGTGTGTCTGACAGTTCCATTGGTTAGAACCAAGAAATTGGAGGATGTCTGTTTGTCCTTTCCTCTCAGCAGTTGTGCAGGTTTTGTCTAGGCATGTGATCTCCAGATTCATCTTTAGATCTCATTGTTTGTGTTCACTAAAATGAATTAAAATTGGTGCTTGGGAGTACTTTTCCTTTGAACGAGTTGTGGTTCCTCTGGCAAGGTCTTTCCACAAACTCCACCTGAGGCTGTTTAACTTATAGTATATTTTTAATGGTTTTACTTGTTGGGGTGATTGGCTTTGTTTTTTTCTCGTTTGTCAATCTCATCCTAAACCCCCCCTATTCGTAGTTTGCTTCCAAAGTTTCATTATGCTTATTGTCTCAATTATTTCAAATGTTACTCTTTTTAGTTTTCCGTTTATTCCAATTAAACGGTTTGTTTTTGCTACATATACTTCTGATTTATGTCCAAACAACATTCGCCGCTTTGGCAAGTTTCTTTGGTGTCGCTGGGGCAACTTTGGTTCTTGGCTACACTGTACAACCAAAGCTCGTGGGCACGCACGTTCATAAGAACTATAATGGGATCGTATTTTCGCAATTGGCGATGGTTTCAATGCTTATTGAATAAATAATACTTTTTTTTGTTTTTCGTCCGAGATTAGTGCTTTTGAAGTGTTTTACTTTATAACGTGAATGATTCTCATTTCCCTCGTCCCGACTCACTAGAAGTTCATATTTTAATGAACTTGTAGAAAAAAAGGTAAGTCTCAGACCCATCAGATCCACCGAACAGTATCTATCCCTAATAACCCGATAAATAGGTTAAAATTGAGCTACCTTTAATAATGGAAGAAGTTAGATGTCTGTTACCATTACTCGATTGCCGTGTTAATGGAGAATTGTAAGTTTTTGATAATGTTAATGGCTTTTCGCGGATGCATGTGGGTTCATAGGGCAAATTAGATCCCTTACGTTGAAAAGCAAAGCACGTAAGTTTTATGCTTTTTCAGATCTGTTTTTTACCTGTCTCATTACAAACGCTGCGGCCTGTATTCATTTTTACCCTTCCATTCTTCCTTTTGGCTTGAGTTTACGATTTCATCGACACCCTCTTCACCTCGTTTTCATCTTTTTATTTGTGGCCTACTGTTGTAGTTGCGAAGGTTCTCAATGCTGCAAGGTCAACATTAATTCCGTGGTCTTATATTTCAACGGGACTGAGTCTCTTTTGCCTTCAAATCATTTATTCAAGCTCAGTTTCTTCGCTACTCGCTATTAAGCTGTGTTCTTAGGCTACTGATCTTTCTCTCGTTTCTATCCGGCCAATCCGTGATTTGATTAGTTTATCTAGGCCTCTGGAGATCATTTGGGTTGGAGGGGAGTATCAAATCTACTACTGTCAACTTCCTGCGCGCTTACTCGAACCACGCCGTATAGGTATACGACTCAATTGCACAAAGTGTAGTTTTCCAGATCAACTCTAATGTAGGATCATCCCATAAATGATTACTGAGGTATTCGACTTCTTGTTGCAAGTTCAGTCTATCCGTCTAGCCGGCCATTGCACTATTTGACAACCTCCCCTTTCAGATATGGTACTAGTTTGCTTTTGCACAAATTGCATATGATGGCAAAAGTGTGTTACGTGCGCTAAGCTGCTATTCTGCGTGGCGAAAAAAGTCTTAAAAACATGCGTTTGTTCGTTTGACGCAATTGTTTTTTTCTTTTGGGGGGAGGAGGGCAATGGTGTGCATCGTGAGTGCTAGCAGAGGCCTGTTGTGTTGTTTCCCCCCCAGCCAAATTTCTGCGTGCGTCACAAATAATAAAATGCTTCACCAATCCAGGGGTGATTTTTGTCATTTAATTATCAAGCCATTAAGCGAGCTATTTAAGTAGTGCTCCCATTCTAATTCTATGGAAATTGTTCTATTTAATCTACCTTGGGTTCATTTCCAGAAGCAAGGACTTCATGAGCTTACAATAAGTTTTACTGAACATGCCTGAGAGACGTTTTGCTTATAGTCATCAAACTACATCCCTTGATTAGGAAGAGTACAGCAATATTTAAGTAACTTGACTCCTTAGGAACTTACAATTCATGCAAAACAAACGATATTGGGTAAATTGTATGTGAGATATGATCTGGCTTTGCTCCAATGGTTCCCAACCGGGGTTGCTGTTTTTTGCATTCCCAGGGATGGGTGCCCTCAGACATAATTGACGCTTTGGTCATTGAAGAATTTTTATTCATCCTATTCGTCTTTTATTGCTATGCCTCTTCCCAAAGTCTTTCACTGTTTGAGCTTCCCGAAGCACTGTAAGAAAAAGCGACAACATAAACGACTTTGGCGAGTGTTTAGTTTCTCTTTTGGTGGAGCTTTTGCTCTGGGGTAGTCATTTCACGAATGCTGTGCCAGACTGGTATCTCAAAGCCTGGGAATTCTAAGCTGGGGATCTGGGCTCCACTTGACGCTATTGTCTACATTCATGAGCAGTCGACTTCTGCTTCCAAGTCGTGCTGTTTTAAGGAACTCCTATGAAGTCTTAATCGGTATCAATTAGATTGCAACATAAAACATTTTCGTTGCATAATATTTACTTTGTGTTTAATTGAAATCAATCACCATTACAAGTAATTCCTTGCATTTTGGAAAATGTTACGCAACTTAAGGGGGTCTTGTGAACTAACCTGGTTCTTACTACCCAACGCTTATCTCCGGGCCCATGAATCCCTTTAATTTTCGAACTGATGTAACATTGGAGTTGGGCTACGTTTATGTGTAAGCGTAACTCGTTGGCCTATATTTTCGTCACTCATTCTTTTGGCTAAAGCTGCACGAATGTTTTATGCCTGTAAATTGTGATTCACCTCCTTCATCGAATAGGTTTTGGTGTTCCAGTCCCAAAACTTTTTCATCTGAAGAGAGGTGGAGGCAAGCATTTGTATTCCTCCCTTCATCACCTCTTTTGCTGCATCAAGTCTCACCGACTTCCTGACACCTATCAGATCCCCCAAGAGTAGTAGCAGGAACAGTTGCATGGTTTTGGAATAGGTTTCTGTTACTTACGTCACAGCAAATGCTAATCATGCCAGCCGAAGTGGCAGTGGTGGTGCTGTCACCACACCCCATTTAGTTTCCCATCGAAATTTTTCGTCTTTCTCTATCAACTTTCTACCCTCAGCGTGTGGAACAATCTAAACACGCTTCATCCGTTTCACAGGCAGAAGCAGCCTGGGCGAACATGAAAGACCGAACTTCTCCATGCTTGCTTCCGACTTCACTTTTGGAGGCAATCGCTCTACCTGTATCCATTGCCACTCGAAAGCAAATGGGAAACATAGCGGCAGGGCCTTTTTCGACCCCTTGTTCTTTTCTTCTTTGTTCATTGGAAAGCAAGTATTTCCTCCATCTTGCACCCGTCTGACTACCAATGCAACTTTTTTCGCCTCTATTTATAGAGAATGAGTCTAGTTTCCTCTAAGTGGGTTAGATTTATTTAGAAACCTGTATGAAACTGTATTGACTACTTCGCTATTTATTTATTATGAGTACATGGGATGAACCAAAAACGCCTCTCTAGTTTCTAATTTGGTGTTCCAGTCCGTGTTATCAACATACATTCCTCTTCTCAATGTGTGGCCAATACCGACGTCTGGCTTGTATGTGCGTCCCTGATTTTGCGCTACCTGCACAGGTGGTACCCCCTCTTTGAAGTGACCTTGGTGACTGACCTTGGCTTTCATGACGCTAGATCATTTTTAATGGCAGAGGTCTTAGCAGTAACAAATAGGTGTGTTGGACGTGAAAAACTAGTCAAGTCAAATTCAAGGTACTATCCCTGTTTCTCTTCTGTAGGTAATCACGCTATGATTATGTATTACTCACAATTTTCAATTTAATAAAATGTGCTACTTATTAAGCGATCTAGTTTGTGGTTCTGCTTCGTTCATTTCAACGAAAATGGATATTGTGGATATAAAAGCATTATCTTTTTTCATTCCAATGAGTTTTAAGAGGAATTGAAGGGCGCAGTTTTTCAGCCTTCGCATCCTAATACGACATAGTGCTATGTGCTTTTGACCAGTGTCTGTCATAGTGAGTGTTCTCAAAGAGTGAAAACAATTTCACTTGGAGTGCGTGTTACAAGAGCTATAGACAATTTTATTGTTGTACGTGACTGATTCTATCTCGCCTTATCTACTGAATTGTGTATATGAGTGTGCATTTGTCTGGTCAAATCCTCGCCTTCATTGCAAACCCATGATCCTAATTTCTACTCGTTTCCAAACTTTTGCAACTGAGGCATCCTTGACGAATTCCTTTCCCAACAAGGTGCGTATGCTGGACGAAATTTTAAGGGAAGGCCATTTGGCAGACAAGAATGCTGTGCTTTAGTCACACTTTTGCAAAGTCGCCTTTCTTCTATCTTAAAATAGTGCTCATGTCATCAATGGGTCTGTGCTTAAATAAATTTAGCACTTCTCTAAGTGTTTGTCACGGCGCAATGTTCTATGCACCAATTATTTCTTACTCATTTGGTATTTCATATCATATCTCGAGAAATATACGAATTTCGAAAACGATTTTCAGCACCGTTGGTTCCTTTTCCTGTAGAAGTTTTTGCATTTGGGTTTGGTATGAATGGGTTTAAAGACGTTTTTTGTTGTGTTTTCAACAATTTTGCATAAGTAGTATCCTTTGTTGGTGCCTGTTATATCAGCTCAGCCGCCTTCCTGATCGATGACGGTGCAATCAACAGTCGTCTCCTCTGTTTCTTACTGGTTTCCCCAACCTCAGTCATATTTAGGGAAACCTGGCTCCTGCTATACCTCAAAGCTCAATCGTGTACATAATTGTAGCTAGGCCTACCATTTAATCGGCTAACTCTACACTTTCTCACAAAATGTAGATTCAACGCGAGGCCTTTAACCTTGGTCAGCTGGCGCACCGCAACGTAGTGGAGTTCTTTGGCCTGTGGCAGACCCTAGAGACGGTCAGTCACTTGCCCGCTCTGGTGATGGAGTTTGCGCACGGAGGCGCCCTGCACACCGTTGTGCGTCGACGACCTACCATCCGACCTCTCACTCTTGCTGATTGGGCTCTTCAAATCGCTGAGGGCATGCGCTACCTCCACGAGTGCGCCGGTCTTGTCCATAGGGATCTTAAGACTGCCAACAGTGAGTGTACTCGTCTGGGCGCCTGAGCTACCAAATGACAGAGACCAGCTAATGTGCACATCTGATAGCGTAACTTTAGGAAGCATGTGATTGTGTGATTCAAACATTATATTGCATAGGAAAATTGGATGTGTTAAAATGGTGTATGGGAAAGGAGGTAGATGATAGATTTTTAGTTCTGGAAAGAGTAGTCCTTTCTTATCAGATTAAAAAATCAGGTAGCCCATTTGAAGAGAAAACTATTTTGAGACCAATAGCAGTTCTTACAACTGCCAATAAAACTGCGGTTAAATACAATTGTTAATAGTGAGTTTCTTTAGCAGCTCCGTGATCGTTCTCAAGCCCAGCTTCATTGTTGTACGTTGGTGTTTTCTTCTAAATTATTATGAGGTGGCGGGGTACCGACTAGGATAATTGAGATCTTGGCTTATTAGTAACTTTTTGTGGGTTAATTCCAAAAAATTTAATGACGTAAAATTTAATGTAATGTCCGCATGAATCATTAGTTGAGTTTCCTCAATTTAAGTTCTCGTATCACTGTTGGAGAAATTCCTTTTTCTACCACATTTCTTTGACGCTTAATTGAAACACCATCTAGAGTGCCCCTAAGTCCTATGACTTAACAAGGAAATTTAGCTGAAACATTCTCGTAGTAGCATTTGAGGCGTCTGTGTCTCAGAGTAAGAATTATAGTAGGATGTTCTTTGGTATAAGTAGCTGAGATCCCCAGTGTTACTGATCTCGGAAATTTTTGCATCAAGGTTTCTTTTATAAGTGCACTTTTTTACGCTCGTATGTTTGAGCGTTCCTATTTTTTCACACAAAGTAGTTATACTGGTTGGCGTTAGTCATAAACAAGCATCGACCACGAGTTTTGAACGTGTTTCAGCCTTTGTACAAATGATTGAAGCTTTGAATAAATCGGCGTATAAATTAACGTTCTTTTCAAGCGAGAACTTGTGGGGAATCATTTCTAAGAATTTTTGGCTAGCTACCTAGTTTTGTACCTAAAAGTATTTCATGCAGTTTTCGCTATGAGTCTGTCCGCACAAGTCCTTTTCTCCATGAGGTTCTTCAAAAAGCATCCTGAATTACCCCCGCTTAAATGGGCTGGAACTTTTGCTGCATGTTTGAATCAAACTTAATTATTTAAAACACAAAAAGTTAGCTTGATAATGTTTACTCGCCCCTCCAAGGCAACTCAAACATGCTTTTACGACTGATTTCTAACACCAAGTCCTTTTTACAGTTCTCATTCGCGACCCCTTGGTTGACTCTCCCGGGCCAGATGATCTGATTAACAAGACTCTGATCATCTCCGACTTCGGCATGTCCTGTCCCACTGACACCATCGACTCTTGGGTTTCTGGTGTCGGTACAGCTGCCTATGCTGCTCCGGAGGTCATTTGTATGGTAATGCATTGTGCACTAGATTAGCACAAGAGTAACTCATTTAAAACAAATAATAATTTATGCATGTATATTTTTGATTCTTCTGAGCTCTTCTTGGTGGTTACACGCCTCGATTGACACTCCGTTTAGTTGCCCCTAGACCTTAGTTGGGATGTCCTTCCTTCCAGAAACGTGAATAAGCTTTCAATCTTAACCACCAAGGTTCATTGAAGGCAAGTGATTTAAATTGTCTTGATCGCATCAACGAACAGTTTTTAATACATTTTAAGGCTTGTTCCTTCAATGGACAAAACTTAGATAACATTGCTTCGCGTAGAATGGCAAATAGTAGAGAAACCTTTGTCTTAATGAGCTTCGCTAAAAGTGGGTACATTAGTGCAGTAGATTAGACTTCTACGTTTTCTTTTTTTCGCTACGACCTAGTGCGTAGTGCCTGGTGTTAATCATATCCGAAATCTTACCGAAAGAAAATGCTTTAGTTGCTTTATACAATTTATATTACCGTTGCATGGTCATCGGAATTTGTATGCCCTTGCTTTTTGAATAATCCATTTTCAACAAATTTCTCTCCGAGACAACCTATTTGCACTGACATATCCGTAATTGAGAAATGGAAATGCAAAATGATTGAACGCCTTCATTTTAGCTGAGCGATTCGTTGTGAATTAGTAGACTCACCCTTTGGCATGATATCTTCAACTTCGAAGTGATACTTATTTTTGTGTTGAATATTTGTTCCAGGAAATATTCAGTCTTGCGTCCGATGTGTGGTCCTACGGTGTGGTTCTGTGGGAAATTTTTACAATGCTGGAACCCTTCAAGGAGTTCGATAGGGCTCAGCAGCTGGTTAACATAGGTCGCTACCGACAGAAATTATTCATTCCTCGACCGGAAGCAGGCTTTCCTGAAGTCATTGGTACACTTCTAACTTGTAGGTTGCTATCACCTCCGTGTCATATTTAATGCATCAGTTATTACTCATCTGACTTGTTTCTCTATCATTTTTAGAAATGAATGATATTCGTAGTTCCAAGACTTGAAACTAAGCCCATTTTAAATGTTAGCATTTTATATTTGCAATTCTACGCAGATTTTTATTAACCACAAGATCATAATCTAAGGGTCCTCTAGACTTCTCGTGCTATACGCCACGCGTTGTGAGCCTCACATCACGGAAGTGAACGAACTTTCGAGAATTTAGATTATCTACGCAGGGAGGTGCAGAATTTGGTTTTTACCAAACATTTGCTGTGTTGTTAACCAACGTTTAGTTCCAATTAGCATTCTCATAGATGTGTATTGTACTCATAAATCGCGATTAGAGGCAGAAAACTCGTTTTAGTTGTTTCCTGTGTGTCACGAGGTTGTTTATCACACCTAAGATTCTCCCACAATTATCTACCAGGGAAAATCAAAGTTTTTAGTTGGCACATTTTCAAAATCTCACCGCACTATCCTTTAGCTTCACTCGTAGCCTATTTTGAGGTGTTAGGTGAGCACTAACGAGCTCTATTTGCTGGCGGCCTTGTGTGGTTGAGTGATCAGAAGCACTTCCTGTGATGAATGAAATATTTATGACGATTAAGCCAACTTGATTTCGAGACATTTATGCTCTGTTGCGTCACTTTTTTATCGATGTTAGCCACCTTTCGTCTCTCTCTCTCTCTCTCTGTGTGTGTGTGTGTGTTTGGAATTCATCCTAAATTCCTACTATTGCGAATACTTTACGATGAGCATGCACTCAATCGTTTCCGGTGAAAAGTTCACCTTACTCTGAATGAATTCCGCGCAATAGATGTATGGATGGCATTAATCAAGCAACTGCAAGGAAATACGCGAAGAGCTTGTCCTTCATAATTAATTGAGCTCATGCACTTTCGAATTATTCAATTACTTGGTTAATTATCAAAACAGAAACATGCACTTGTTTTTTCCCGTGATCATCCATCTCTTGAAGCTGACGTCAAAATAAAATGGGACTTTTATTTCATAATGAGAGGGGGCGATACGAACAGGTCCCCCCGCGCTCAGTCACACAGTTGGCTTTTGGCCGTTATTTTTTTCCTCCAGTTACTGAGTTCCTATAAAATTCCATTCTATTTTAGGTTGCTGGGCGGATGAGCGAACAGATCGACCGACTTTCTGTGATATTTACAACCGTCTTTTAGATGCCCAACATGATCCCTTCTTTTCACTTTCCACGGAAGAGTTCACAACTCTTCAGAGCGCTTGGATTCGTGAAATCTCCGATGAAGCCGAATTAGTGGGTGTTAATTTTTGTGTTTTACTTAAATTTCGTAAGTAGAATGGGCTGAACGAAAGATTTTAACCCCTGAGCGTAGTTTGAATCCACGCTATGTGAAGGATGTGATTCATTTGTTAATACGAAGCGAAAGTTATCCATAATGCATCTTATCCGTTCTATTTGTGTATTGTAGAGCCTTTTGTCTGAATCATGCTCAAGTGAGGCCAGCTCTCCTTTGCGACGGCAAAATGAATACCTTCAGCAAGAGAACGCTAAGATGCGTGATGCTCTCCAGGCTATGCGGCAGAATATGGCGCGTTGCCAGGGCACTATAGCTGGACTCCAGGTGGTGATTGGCCTCCTTCTTTAAGCTAGCTTCACAGACATAGCACCCAAAGCTAACGTGCATTCCTTTTGCTTTTCCCTCTAGAAAGACAATCAAATTCTCAGTGTGCTTGTGGTCAGCACTCTGTACAACAACCCAGCATCGCTGGCAGCACCAGCACCTCGCAAAAAGCCCTTCATTTACAACCCATTTCGTCGCAATGAACAGAAGCCGCCAGCGGTCAACTCGACGTCAGTGTTGCCGGGAGAAAGTGAGGGCTCCTCCGCCACTATCACTGCAACTGTCGGTGCCGGTGTCGGCGCCACTACTGAGTGCTCTTCACGAGACTACTCACCTGCGGTAAAGTCGACCGGCCGTCGTTATGGTGCACGAAAGACCAGCAGAAGTAGTCCTGGTATCTCCTATCCTTCTGATGTTCGCCATGTCTTTCACGTGCCCTGCAATCTCGTGTTCGAGTCAAACAATGAACTTTATCGTGAGTGCTCTTGATTCTTTTGAACTCTTCTCTGGTTTTTATTGCTGGAATACGAGCTTTTTATTGTTGCGGTTGCTTGTTTTTGTTCCCAGCGCCCATTTACCGGTGCAATTTTTCTCCGGGAAGCTATAACACTTTCGTAGGACCCTCAATCCCCTCACCGACCAGTCCCACGATATACGCTGGTGGGTCAGCCTCCTCTTCATCCCACCTTCGTCCCCGTACGGACAGCCAATCCACAGACCCACCCGTCCATCCGAGTAGCATCGTATTCTCACCTACGGAGGATGCTGCAGATATCGCCCGTCACTTCGCCTTCCTTTATGCACAGAATGGACTCACCGGTGCCACTCCACTACTCACGCAAATGACATCTCAAACACTGCAGCAGAGATACCACCAACGTCTTCTCAAATCTAGTGGTACTGGGGGTTTGACAAGCTATAAGAGTGCTCCCGAGCTCTGTGAACAAGTTGACAGTTCCAAGTCTAGACCTAACACCCTTGAAGGTCGACATACCGTATCGCGTGAGTCAATTATACTTTCCCCAGTAATTATAAAACCGTTACTTTGTTTTTACATATAGCATTGTTTGGCAATTTTGGAATGAGATGTATACGCAGCAGCCCTTGGTAAGTAAGGGTATACCTGTGCCTCTAGTTATGTTGTATTTTCACCATAGGGAGCTCCGCCTTTGATTCTGCAGACACTCCAGTGGATCAAAAACCCACCACATCGTCAGCCTCGGGGGCAAATGGTAGTGTCAACACTTCAAAGCGTCATAGAATCGGCTTGTCTGCCCTCTTTCACACTTCAAGAAGCAAGCATAACAGTGGCTCCGGCAAGCCGTCTTCTCCTGCCTGCGAGTCCGTCCCGTTGTCACCCCTGCCACATCCGGTACCTACAGTGACGTCGGATTCATCGCCCTCTTCCATCCCTCCACCTGTTCCTCCCTCTGCCACCACGCTCTCCGGTACAGCCTCGCAATCTGGTCGAGCCTCTGGCAAACACAAGTCTTTGTCAACCACGCCCCGACGCCTCCTGCTCCACAAGCTCTTTCAGACGGAGCGCAACAGACAGCGTCGAGTAAGTGGTGGGAGTCGAAAGTCGTCAGGTTTGACAAAGAAGCAACGCGATTCTGTCTCACCCGATTCATCGACAATCCTGCCCGAAGAGACTGTTCAAAGTAGTCCAACTCCGGAAGACAGGAAGGCGGTAATGGAGCCATCTCAGTGGTAAGCCATAAGGAAAACTTTTTAATACTCTTTCTTTTCTCGACCACGAACATACATGAATTTTTTAGCAACTACGTTCCGGCCACCGTGCAGATCCCTCCACTACCACCCTACCTCTTGCGTCAATCGAACCGCACTTCAGGGCCTCGACGTCGGCTTCTCGACATCATACCCCCACCCCCAGCCCTCATTCCCACCACAGTAGCATCCATTCCACGACCTTGCACCCTCTCAGCCACATCTGACGGAGAGACAAAAGGCGGAATACGCAGACGTCCGTTTACCCTTCGTATCAAGTCGCAAAGCCTCGATGTCCTCTACCAACCCGATGAGGCGGTGGCAGTGGAGGGTAAGGGAGAAGAGAGTAATGAGACTGAAGGTGAAGATGAAGAGGGTGAAGAGACGGGAGGGGTAGCCCCAGTGAACCCTGTACCACTGGCTCTATGGTCTGCTCTTCATGTCGCCTCTGTCGCACCCCTTTTCCTCGACTGTAACCCCGCGGCCCCTGTGCGTTCTTATCCTCCCACGGCTCCACAGTCGGCATCTTTCGCGCGGGTCACATTTTCACCCTTCACTGCGGATGAACTTAATGCAAGCATTCTCAGTGTGTTCCTTTTTTTCCTCTAAACATGCTTTTTATTAAAAAAAAACTTTTCATTTATTAGCATGCAGCTGGTGTGGTGGGAAAAGCCCAGTCCTGTCTGGGTCGAATATCATCCACTCTAGCTCTGACCACAGTTTCGGTTGATCGAAGTCGGCAACCCACTCGCCGACAGTGGAACACGCAACGTGAGCTCTCCGCCCCTGCACCCAGTTCATCGCCATGGCAACATAAGTTGAATCAACTCCCTCCGGTTTACTATTCGCCCCCTCCGGGCGGAGGTGTTGGCAGAGGTGATGGTGGTGGTGGTGGACGTGAGCCCTGCTGTAAGTGCGTTTGCCATTCCGCAGGTGGTGGTAGCCGGCATTCCTCATCGGCTACTACGACAACAACCTCTTCTCAATCCTCCTCCCCGTGGTTGCCCGTTGACAATCCTGTCGCTCTTTCAAGAGACGCCTACCTCAAAGTATGAAGACTTTTCCGTCAAATTAGTGGCATTCATTGCTCATTTAGCGTATTGTTGCTCCGTAAGAATCCATTACAGAGAAGTTCTCTATGGAACTAATAAACAAACATTTTTGCAAATCATTAAGCGACTAAGGTGACGAGGTTGCACCCTTCACATTATGCTAAAATCTGCTTAACTTTGTCAGGTGACTCAGGATGGGTACCTAAATCGTTCGGTGATTGGCGAGGCTCTCGACGATGACGATGACGATGACGGCATTGATATGGCAAGTGGTGTGCAGTCAACCTCGTCAGTGCTGCTGTCGCGATCTCTGTGTGGTTTCTCCCCGTCATCGCTTTTCTCCCCCAACTCCTTCCTTCAGCAACAACAGCAGCCTCGACGCTCCAGCAACAGTCCACCCACTTCCTTTCTTGATTCCTCGGGCGTGGCTGTGGACACCGGTGATCAAGTGATCATTCTACCCGAGGAGGAAGAAGAGGAGACGGGTGAATTGAGTTTTGGCGCCGGAGAGGCTGCTGAAGACACTGCCACCCTCTATGCCGAATTTCAAACCCTTCCCCATCAGGAACTTTACAAGAACGTCTATGATGGAAAGGTGGATGGAGACTGGTGCAATGGCTGTGTGAGTCTGACTCACCTCCGGTGGAAGTGGTTTGAATGGAGCTCTGATCACCTAGTTAAGGCTGTTTACAGCCTAATTTGGAGATTTTTTGTCGCTCTCGACTAAATGAAATCTCTCATTAAATCACTAACTTGAAACAGGCTTTGTTCCTAAATATAATAATTTCTGTGTTCGAGATCTGGAGATAGGTCTATTATGACATTTCAGGAAAATTTGAAGATTGATGGCCTAGACTGTCTAGGATTTCGTTACACACTAGCCACTGGAATAAAATGCCCGCATAGATAAGTACCCATCTGAAATGGATATCGCCGTTAGATTATAGTCTGCATGAAGGTTTATATGGCCTCAAGGGTAGCTTTGCCTGAAAATGGGATCAACGGTACTAAGAGATGACTGCATTTTGTATTTCAGGGACCTGTCTCAGATCTGCCAATCCCAGAACTAGAGGTGATGAATGGGGGATTACCTACAGACCGCCCCATAGAGTTCCCTGCATATCCTTGCCGTCGTAGGAAAGCCTTCCGGCTAAAGGACAAGCCAGAGGGCCTTCTCAGTTCCCCCGACGAAGACAGTGCCAACGGAGCCAGCGACAAGTCCACCGTCCCAACCGCTCCTTGAAGCACTCCATTCTACCACAGTCCCAACCCAATGTGGTCTGCATTTAATCCGTCCCCACCCTTCTCACTGTCATTGCTGGTTTCGCTATTTCGTCTACAAGCACATTATTTTCCTTTTCTTCTTTGTACAGATTCGAAAAGAAGTCATTTTGTGATTGTATTAATAATGATTGCTATCAATTAAACAACCACAATGGCTATTTTCTGTAGCAGTTTTAAGAGGTTTATTATTTACAGCACTATAAGTGGACCATGACAGAATAAAACTGAATCACAGAGGCTCCACATAGTCGAGCTCATTGGTTACTGTGACGTTCGGCTGTTTAGCTCTTCGGATAAGAACGTCGAATGTGCTGAAGTGGGCCAGAAAGGCTGCTGGAACAGCTACTCCTTGAGCTCTGTAGACGAGTTGATAGGAAAGACCGTCCGACTTCGCAAACTTCGCCGCAAGACGACCTAGGAGCCGTAGTGACGCTATCGAGAATCGGCCAACTAAAGAGGAGTTAGCGATCATGGGAGTCTTTGAGTGAACCTAAAAGAGAGTTCGTTGAAAAAATTAAATCCACAGCCAAAAAGGGCAATTTGAAGCATAAATCCCTCCAAAGACGGTTTTGAACTTCTACTGGTTGTCCTATAGAAGATTAGATTCGCTTAGTCTAACCGTGTCAATTAGACGAATAAGGAGTTTGCTCGGAGTACACACTGTGGTACAGATAAAAGCGAAGCCACCTGAACATAATCCCCAACGCGATATAGAGTAGAGGATGTCGAACCAGCCTCCTGATGTAAACATGCTAGCCTGTAGTCGTCTTGCAGGATGTATCGAGTCTCCCCTATGCTGGTATCCAGGACTTCGAAAGGTCGTGCATTGGACGCAATAGTTTGACCAACCTGAGACAAGGCACGTAATTCGCATTCTGCTGGGCTCCAATCAGCCATAGCTTCCAAAGCCTGCTTTGAGCCCAGCTCCATTCGAAAGTCGGCGACAAAACTGCCCGACCGAAGGGAGGTCTCGCGGAAGGAGAGCAGCCGCATGCGAAACTCATCCTTAAATGCCGACTCAATAGCAGCGGCCATTATTATCTGACATGAGTGCCAAAAGGCAAGATTTGCCTCTGTCGGGTCATTATGGATATCCTGCGATAAAAATTGATGTAATACTAGCAAAACGACACGAAGTTTCTATGCTCTGCAACGTGAATAATGGCCACAAAAGGCACAGAAAGTACATGGTATGATCATAGGAGCATTAAAACAACTCAGGATCTGCACTCACCTTAAAATGGATAAAATCAAGTGTCACATCAGCAGTAATAGGCCGATGCATATCATACGGAGAACCATTTACAAGAGCTATTACACTTCTATCACAAAGCAACTGGGACAGATGCTTTGCACAATCAAGGGGTGTTGATACCCCCTTTGCCATACTCAGTTCCGTTTCTGGTTTTGGTAGGCCATTGTATAACACTCTGATACGATCGACGCGAGGAGAAACACACAAGTTTACAGTGGCACGTTTCGCTTCCTGCCATCTGCAAGATCTATTAATGATATCAGGTGGAAACTCAATATTTGTGAGCTTATTGGCCACTTTGGATGCCTCTACGAGTCGAGTAGCAAGACCCCGTCGCTTTAGCAGAAAACTCATGACTCGTCCAGCGCGCTTCAATATAGCCGGTTAAAACAATGCGCGGAGTGAATAAAGTCCCTTATTGTCGCAACAGACCTCAGTATTTTCCGATATAAGTCCAGAGGCAAAATAGAGTTTTTAGCGAAATGAGGAAGGGGTACATTAGTCTTTATGCCTTAAAAATGTTTCCTTTCTGGCACATGCATTCTCTAATTATTCACGTTTCCTTTTTAACGTGTGGTCAGATTTGCTCAAACTGATATACTTATCTGTTTTTGGGATTCTAATTTCGTCATTTCAGTTTAAATCTTATGGAGTGTAGCTTCTTGAGGATAGTTTTAATTAGACGTAATATAGGTATTTTTATACCCTATGAGTGTAGATAACACAATCTCATAAAGTAGTTATTTATGATGTTGGGAGCTTGAGTGTTTGTTACTATGTCGATTTTCAGTTTCAGAAACGGTCTAGAGGGCTTGTTACGGGGCTTTGTCCGTAATACTATGGTTGCTTACATGCCATGTAGCCGTATTGCCTTAGCCGGATAGACTGACCTCCAGGCCATGCCAGAAGTTATAATCCTTCCTTATTTGGTGAACTCATGTATTTTTCTTGGTGTTATGCCTTCTTTTGTTATCATAGATGTCTCGAGACGCCACAGCGTCAGCGGCGCTTGGTCCCACTGCACATCAACCACATGTATTCTGCCTTTATATACTTTCTTTCAGCTTCAGAAAACTCTCTAGATGGCCTGTTTAACCGTTCAGAAGTACAATGCTCGCCGCCCGTTTGTATCTGTCCCTTTATTATTTAATTCAATGTAATAAATGGATCTTGCGTTGTGATTTAACGCTAAACCAATTTAACGCTTTGATTGCAATTCAAAACAGCGATATGAAACTTTGCTTAGACAGATTTACCCACCCCTGCTCTGCACGAAAATTAGACTTTCTGTGATGTCTTGGTGATGTTTTTGACTGCAGAGACGCTTGTTTATAATCACGTCATACTTTCGCTAGGCTTCTATACCCACACTACCAACTCGAGAGTTCAAGAAAGCTCTATAGCACCACGCTTTTTCCGTGCAGAAATGACCTGACTTTAGAGAAAACTTTGAGTGCCTAAACTATGCAAATCCACACTAACTGACGCCGTCAGGCGTGCTGTTCGTCAGTTGCAACTCATTGATTTGCTATGAAAACGCAGTAAATTGGTGGTGAATAGATGCAAGTAATGAAGACCGCTCAGCCTTCTGGCTCACTCCAGAAAGCTAAACTTAAACTCTCAACCCGTAAATGGCATTGTTCCCCCATAAAGCATACCTACAAAATTAATAACGCCCGAGAATAAAACATCCCATAAAATTATGAGTGAGAATAGTAAATAACATGTATTATGCTGCAATCGTAAGAAGTCAGTGGATAAAATGCACCGGATACACAAGCGTACATCCCCACACCTTAAAGATGGAAAGCGCATCAACAAAAAACACGACATCATCGACAGAAAATAATAGGAGGAAGTTAACAGACATGGTGGAGGAGAGAGGAAGAGAAGGTCAAGAAAGACACCGTGGTATGTGAGGGGAGGCAGGGGTGGACAATGAAGCAAACAGCTTGCTATCAGTCGATATCTGAGTCTACAAGAGGAGAGACGGTAGGGCTAGTGGAAGAGGTCACAGCAGCGAAGGCGAAGGGGATAGCACGGTGGGGTGAGTCCAGAGGAGTACAGTTAAAGGCCTCAAAGGCCTCTTTCAGGGTGCTCTCGTCAGCGCGGTGCTGGAAGATTAGCCGCACAGGCGGTCCCTCAATCACGTGGGCACAGAAAGGACATTTGGGTACCATTGGTGTCTGACTAGTAACTGGCAGCTTCAGCTTCGACCAAAATCTGCAAAAATGACCCAAAATGGCAAAACGGCGGTCAAACAACCCTGGATACCGATTTTTCCGAGTGATGGAAACTGTTTACTTAGACCACGTGCGTTCAGGTCCCCACGTCTTGCAACCGGCAGGAGTTCCCAATTCGTTTACTACTTCGATATGGAGAAAGCGCCTACATATTATGCACACCAAAACGTCAATCGCATGAGTGGAGAACATGAATCAAGTTTTTAGCCGAAGAAATTAACTTTAGAGCAATGGACAATGAAAATGGGACCAAAAACTTGTGTTCTGAATTAACAATACTGCTCTGAAGATGACAAATGAGATAGTTGCTAACACGTAAATCACCTAATTCAATTTATGCAACGTTTAAATTATTATCGCGAAATTTGACACAGATATTCATTTATTGTTTTTATAGCATTAAGGTTTCACCAAACAAACATTAAAGCAGAGGTTGTGAAGCAATGACTAGAAGATCGCAGCGGTGGCAATAGACCAACTCACTTGAGAGGCTAACAACGGCTTGCTGAAGTCAAATTCCCCAATTTCAAAACGCCAGGAATTTACATGTGATGAAACAACTACCTGCCAATTAGGCCAAACCGGCAGCTCAACAAGGGGTCGGCGATACTTACAACTGAGGATATGGAGGAAACGCATCAACATTGGTCAAAATAAAGTTATCGTGGCCACTTTCTTCAATGAATGCTATTTTAAAGTCTCGTACCAGAGGTGTGAACTGATTTGTTTTGGAAAACCTTATTTATTTGGATAGACAGTCAACACCAATAGCAGTCAAAATTAGCGAGAAAATCCTCCCACCCCATTGATTAGTTTTGGCAGTCCAGTCGTGTTTTAACGAGCTCATTGAAACCAACCTGACAGTAGCCTCAGAGGCGATGTGACCACAGGGGTTGAAGCAATGCGAGAGGGCGCCCCGATCTACGAAAAAGCCGACCTCCTCGCCAACGGAGATACGAACGAATTGCGACCTTTGCCGACACAAGGGGCATGTTCGATTATCCGGCTCAGACGAGGACCTATGATATAGGCAAAGTGGACATCCATTTACCTACTCTAGGAGAAACACAACCTTGGCTCTGAAATATTGCCTGAGTATCTATCCAGCGCCGGACTACAAAAATGGTGATTAGATTAAACTTGGGGGTGCTTTACCCATACAATCATAAGCCAATTAAACAGTGAGACAAATATCGAAACCGAGAAGACTTTGCAGCAGTCACTTTTCTTATAGTAAAACAAATAATAATGATACCAGAGAAAGGCACTACACATTAGTAGGGCTAAAGAATAGTTTTCTATTGGTGCCGTATTTACATATGCTAATGAAAATCCAAAATACTTAACCGATCGAGGTGACAATACTCATCACCTAAATAAAATTATTATCTAGAATTAACACGTTTTCCCATTTCACACGCTTTATTGACATCAGCAGACCACCGTAGCTTACGATTGTAAGTGAGAAGCAAACTGGCTAAAGAGGCACCTGAGATGGCAGGGAAACAAAGCTTACCCGAGTGGCCAAAATACCACCTTAGAGTACCCAAATCGGATACCAACGTGCAATTATTGTTGGAAAAACTGACAAGGCAAATAATGATTAGACCAGATATACTTAATGCCGGAAAACTTGAATTAACTAAAAAAATAGCTTATAATACTGTAGTAGAGGAGCCCAATGTACAAACCCTACTGCACTCAGTAATAAAGTAAGTAGGCATTCAGACCCCAGAAGGCGCTATTCGCATTCATTTTTAGCTTGAGCAGCAGCGGTGATGAGAGACCAAGTTGACGACGCAACCGAAAGTACTTTCACTTGGCATGGGTTAGCATTGCTCGTAGCGAGCACAAGATCAGAAGCGTGAGTGGAGAACAACGCACCCATATCCTTCAAATGCCAGAGGGACGGTATTAAGTTCTAAGACTCACTTAGACAAAGGACCCAAACGAAACAAATGTTGGGTAGAATGATAAAAACTAGTTTCCTTTTATGAACGTGCGCGTTTGACAACGGTTGTCCGGATATCTGCATTTGAGCAGCGCTGCCAAGATTTGCTATTGTGCTCCAAGGTCATGAACTTGATGTTGCTATGTTAAATTGCCGAATCTGCCAAAGTCAGGTGGTTAGCATGAACGCCGCCCAAATGAACAGAAAAAAGATGAAATGTGGACCTACAGTTGATTGTTGGGCTGCCAGTTGTGGTAGCCGTGCACATGACCGCAGATCAAATATACGTGGGGCTGGCTCCCACCACCGAAGGTGGTACTTATAGAGGAATTTGAAAAGTTCCGACCTAATGCCGCGGGATAAGAGCGTTTGGAGGGGATTCGGGGAGCACCAAGCCCCTTAAAATGGAGAGTTTGCAAGTAAACTGGACATTGGATGTGCAGCTGATTGAGAATATTCACCTGAAGCAAAACAAGGAAGCTTGCTCAAGGAGAAGTCAAGACGTTTCAAACGGTCTGGAGGAGCTCCAGCGCTTGCTTATGCACCAATACTGAACAATGATTCGGTACATGTTTTAAATCTGCAGGTGTGGCTCAACGCGAATACAAAATCGCGTAGTCAAACCGCTAGATAGCTTTATGTGAGCCTTGCCACTGACTGATGCATCGCAATTAAGTAAAGGAACCTTACCACAGCAATAACTTTGCCTCAAGAAATGCTAATCATGGATGTATACACACACCATTTCGCCGATGTCGGTGAGAGTTAAACCATTTTTTAGACCCTCCGCCGACCGCCAAATGAGGATAGCACCGCAGAGGTCAATGAGGGTCCCGTCCTCAAGCACATTGTCTTCATCCTCGACCTGCAAAGGCACCACATCAGCGGAAGAACAATCACAACTTTCCATCAACCAGAAGTTTTTTCAGTGACAAAGAATTTGTGGAATAAGTCACCTTTTAAAGAATCGAGTCTAAAGCGAGGGAACTCTGACAAAGGATTAAAAAGGGGAGCCCAAAGGCTGACCACTTCTGGATTATGATGATAAATATTCCTTGAATTCAACTCGGAAAAAAAGGAGGATAGTGAATTGAGGTAATAATTACAACTAGCAGCGAAAACGAATGCATACCCGATCCGTTTCTCCAGGCACAAACATGGTGGAATGCAGCCTGTAAACATTTCCGCATACACTGACTTCGCGCCAGAGTGAACTGAAAAAGAGTACACCGGATGAGGCAAAATAGTACCTGACTGCGCTCATAAACGCTTACTACTAATTAAAAGGCGCTAAGAAAACACAACGGTTTACGGATGTAAGTAGTATGACTGATGACAGCTTATGCATCCATTTAACAACGCACAGACCCCACACAATTAATCCTTCTTCGTCACTAACGTCTTAATCAAATCGGTAAGGATAATGCCATATTAGGGGGATAAGCTTTCAACTATCTGCAGTTAAAGTAACAAAGACGAATTTTCATTATTTTCGGAGGTAAACTATGATTAGGAAAAAGAAAAAATAATGCATTTGGAAGAAAAAATTATATGACTTACGATTGTTCATCATCTAGAGCAAAAGAAAAAGTGCTTCAGTAAAAGGAAAAAACTCGTGGGGCAAGAAAATAGTGAGGTGAAGTCGACGAAAACAGGCCCCTAATTAAACCAACTGGAGAGCGAAATGAAGCACACTGAATACAAACTAAATCAACATTTTGTGAATCCACTAAACAGAAAAAAGGACACTGAAGCAAACAAGCATAACAAACGACTAATGAAAATAGGTAAAAGAATGAAACCAATGCAGCCTTTTCCTTAAATGTGGTACTTTATGCCTCCGGTAGGGATCGTTGATGGTGACAGACTACATCCAACTGATAAAATGTCATGCCGAAATTTGCCGTTAAATGATGCGGAGTTCACCTGTTTCACCTCTTTTGAGCCATTGACTTGGTCTGAATATCCGGACTCCATTTGTAGTAAACCCATCCATAATATCGCTATGCCGCCATTTGCAAGCGTTTTCCTGAATCGAAAAAAGCACTAAATCACACCTTAGTCAATCGTTTGACAATGTGAAGATAAAAACCACAATAAACCAGCATATCGCTTACAATTCTCTAAGTAAACACTTCCCGTTCCTATGTGGGGTAGAAAATTAGATGAAACAAAAAAGGGAGACGAATTTACGTGACAGGTTGTGCTGTTGATTGGGAGCAATAATATTAAGTGAAAAGCAGCATGTTTGCTGCCATTCCAACACTATAAACAAATTGAATCAGTGAGACAAGTCCAAAAATGACCAGGAACCCTCCAAAATCTTGGATGCAATGTTGAATTACAACTAAGATTTATGGCCGCTACCCTGCAACACATATGCACACAGACGTAGAGATGTGTGGTAAATAATTGTCAGCATTAGATAACACTGCCGGATTCGAAGAGACGGCTGGTTTTCTAAGGTGAAGAGTGTGCAGGCTACACCTACACCAAGAAAAATGTTATTGCGTGTATCAAAGCCGGCTGCGTAGATGCGGGCCTCGTGCGGCGACCTTCGATCGATATCGATGCGACAGGCGAAGCGGGAGATGGTGGAGAGAGCACTCATCGATGTCTTGGTTGAAGAGGATCTGTCTAACATACCAGGGCAGGATTTCCCATGGCTCTTGTATAAGAACGGATTACCCCCATTGGTGGACTTAGACTCCGTCGGAGATGGCACATCTCCGATATGGAAATCGATGATTGAGGACTTACACCGACCGATCTGTAATGTAAAAACAATGCTCACAATGCACTAACGAACAGGTGCCAGTGGTTCTTGCAGCTGTGTTAAGATGAATGGAGATACGCAATCATCAAAACCAGCATCAATAAAAGGGTATAACGTTTTCGGTTCCCACATAAAACAGCTATGCAACTAAGGCCAAAAATTGAGTGGCAAATTCCCAAAACTATTATCGGGTACGCAAAACCTAATAAAAGACTAAGCAAGCGTATAGCGGTTTCAAGAATAACAACTATTTATTGAGTGTTTCAAGGTGTTCAAAAATATAGCTGTGCCACATGATTTAAATAATGTATAATCTGACTTCAAACTGACTCACTTTCTATAGGCTACAGTCAAGAAAAGGCTAACTCCTTGGGAAAAGATAAGTGTAACCACCTGAAAGAGGTCAATGTTTGGGTTAGGGACATATTCCACTACAACCGTGTTGGTTCGATTGAAGGTGAACGAAACAGCATGGCGGTTGGGATTGACAACGACCTAAAAGAAATGCAAGACATATGGTAAAAATTACATCATAATTTGTTAGCGCAAGGAGACATGATCCCAGCATCTACTATTTACATGCCAGTAGAATCCCCACGATCTAATAAACGCTAAATGCCAGAATTCAGCTTTAATTAAAAAAGGAGAAAATTGACCAAGGCTTTGGCTATCCTGCACAGGGAAAATGATACAGCATCGGAATGCGCATCCTCACAGCCACTGACCAACGGAAATAACCATTAGGGCGGAGAAAATCTGCACAATATGTGATCCTGACAGACCATTCATAGCGACACTCAAGTGACAGAATGGTGGTAGACAAAGATACACGAGTTTTAAGGTGACAAGAAGCCATCTGCCATCCTCGATCACTCTGAATCGAAGAATGGCACTAAGGTTAAAGCATTGCATAGCCACTGGAAAAAATGACAAAATGACTAGAAAACGTTGATAACACCTTCAGCCGAGCACCGACAAACAATGCCAGAAAGTTTGCAATCACTTGACCTCAAGTGAATATAGCGATTAATAATTCCAAACAACGCAGTACTTGGTCAATGAAAAACGCATAAAAGAGGTGACATGAGTGACCCGCAGGGTGAGAAAAGATTAAGGCATATTGTATTCAGCCATAAAATAACACCCTCGTCTAAAAGAAGCGATACTACGCAGTCTACTCAGTCTTACGAGTTGTAGTGCACATAAATCCACTCTAAACGCAATTTCGTTAAGCCCTGTTGATATATGCCTCGACCAGGAAACACACTATTGTGCCATTGGTGTTGGGCGACTTCCCAGAAAGTCATGAAGAGAAATCAACGATCATAAAACGTGTAATTTTCAGCGCTAATACATTACAGGAGATACAATCGCGATGCGTGTATGCATATATCATTGGAGCGGGAGAAGTAGAGGAAGCTGAGACAGCCCATCGAAGATTTTACTGTTGAAACTAGTTGCGGAGATCGTCGTACCGCAAGAGATGAGAAAGACTGGAACTTGCCCAAGAGGACTGCAAAACTATCCTATCGTAGAGAATTAGCGCCTCCAAAGTTAACTACCAGCTAGAAAGTAACTTATCCATCAGCGAGCCAACTGGCTCCTCCAGCAAATCAAAAAAAAACTTACGCTGAACACTGAAAAGAAACACAGTTTCATAGTTTTCCTGAATTAAAATCCACGATAAGGACTTTAAAGAGGGAGAGTCATGATTTGTATAAGATTATGCATTAGCTTATATTTACCATCTACAGAAATGGTAAATCGTGTTAACTAAACAATCTAACCAATTCATTACAAGGGGTGATCAGGAATAGCAATAGCATTTTCTATGAGTTACGTACGTTAACACAGTTAACGCCAGCATTCAGTCCAAATATGATGAAATACATGCCACGGGGCTGTCGTAGGTAGCATCTGGTAAAGCTTATGAGGGAAATCCGATGTCCCAATGTTAAAAATGACCCTGATTCAAAGACTGTTAAACTGAGTTAAGGTGGAAGCAGGCTCGTAGGCACCTCATAAAGGACTAAGATAATTGGATAGATAATGATTCAGCTTTCGCGTATGACGTAAGTCGAGAAATACGTATGAGTGCGCAATAAGCCAGCCAATCATGCATACAACGAAGGAGCTACGATAGTAGACATTCAACCGTATAGCAGGCACGCATTCTTAATAAAATAAGTTCAAAGATAAGGAAATATCAAGTTACTTCAGACATTGTCGAGTCGGGAACAAAAGACACGGGGCCGGGAGAAACACCGTTGGGAAATGGCCTTTGGAACAGGTCTAGGCATACATCTCCATTTCTCAATACTTCTGGTTCGGTAGCTCCGCCGTTTGTTCTGGAGTGGAATTGAAACTAAGTTATGAAAAGTGAATACATAAGGGATCTTTACCGAATATCGAAACAAAATCTGACCTATATGATGAGAGTAATGCAAAAAATGTTGATATCATTTAATTAAAGAGATAGCATTGAACGATTGCTTGATCTTTAGATGACGAAGGTAGGTATTAAACGAGTAAACAAATTGGAAACAACTGTGAATAATGCAGAAGTTGGCTAGTGTACAAATGGTAGTTCATGGGAAATCGAAGTAGGCGACACACCCTAGAAGAATAAGCCTTCCATATGATAGGCTACTCATTACAGCTTTATCGGAAATAACCGTTCCCTGCAAATTGGATGAAGCCCCAATCCTACGCCCTCGACGGGTCATCTTAAGTTTAAATAAACGATTCCTGACCTTGAAAGCATAATGCCATCGGCATTAATTCCACATTAAGTAATAAGAAATTTGTGAAAAGCGCACGTGGTCTTTTTGCCAGCCTACTGAAATTACTGCTGCCAAAACTGTGTTCCACCAACGCCAATTTTTGGGATCTTTTGGTCAAGGAGTACATTTTTATGGAACGGCATTTAAACAATTGCATCGCTAGTAAAAAGATGTAAGAACCTATAAGCCAATCCTCTGAACACCTCTGAAGCCAAAGGAACAGGACACAGTGGAAGAAGACAGACTTTGACGTACAAAATGACCGGGAGTAAGTGGCATGATCCGGAGGTCATGCTTGTGAAAACGTACTATGGCGGCTCTCCAGTGTTCATGAAACCAAATGGGAGACCTGAAAATTCAGTCAAAATTCAAAAATTCTTAATTGCCATTCAAAAATTATTAAAATGGTTATGATAAGGCGATGCTAAGCGAAAATTACCCTTTATATGCCTCTAGGAAATTGACAACACATTGAAACTACTGTGGAAAAAGGCATTCTCCGTTTGTTAAACCCTTGATTTCACATGAACATCTACTCAACACGAAAACGAATCGGAGCGGCTGGCAAAGAGCGGCATCGAATCGGGAGTAATATGTATTTTTGTAAATCTAAATTTCGACGAATATATGTAGTGGGGCGTTCCTTGGTTAACTCCTAAACTCTGGACTTCAAATCCTTTAAACTAAAAGGTTGATTCGACAGGAGCATGTCTATCAGCTAGTGTTAACGGGTCGAACATAGATTTAGAGCTCTGGTTGCTAAATCTGCCTCTACCTCAGTAAGATCTGTTGCATTCCCCGTTGCAAGAATTGGGCTTACTGAATGCTTCTCACCCAAAAAGGCGCATTTAACCGACACGATTATTACATACGCAGCATGAAACAAGTACTATTCTCCTTCCTTCAAGCGGGAACCACTCTATATCTAATCTTCTGAGCATCAATGCATTCTTTGAGGTAATATCCTCACTCGAGTTAAACAACACATCCGGAAAATTAATAGCTTCTAGATGCGTCCGTAAGGCTAACTTGTCTGTACTTTACCTTTTGATTGCGTCTTACGGGTTTAATTTATGGTGGATGAACATCACAGTAAATTTCAGAATTTTTTTAATGGAAGGAAGACGTTTGGCTATTAGCAATAGACAACGAAAACTATCTAGGCTTATTCGCTGTCACCGTGGTTACCGTTGTAGCGTCTCAAGACTACCTTGAAGGCAAAAAAAGGCACAACACTACATACATTCAACCAACAGAGGGATCTGGCCAGCTGGCATGACCCAAGGCTCAGCCCCAGCCGGACAGGACAATATGGCCATGCAATTGACTGTAACCGAAACTGACAATCAGACAAGCAAAGTATTGCAACTATGTTGCCTCTTTTCCCATAAACTCATGCGGTTTTCGAGGGGAAGGAAGATGTGAGTTTGTATTCAAATAGTCGCTAACGGGATACCTCGTTCAAGCCTCCTCATCACCCTTTGACGCCGTTTTGATGCTCTCGCCCTTCATGTCGTGCGATATGATAATGTTGAGGTAAACAGTCCTAAGCAGGATTGCATTGCGCAAGCTCTTCGCATTTAGGGAGTGATTTATGGGGATTCTAAAACCGCAATACAATCAAAAACATGTAAGCGAGAAATTTGATCCCCTAATTAGTACCCCTTAAACATCATTTTCGAAAGTTAGCGCATTAACGCATTGTAAGATATTGTAAAATTTTAACACAAATGCAGCTGAAGTTGAAGTGTACCAAGATATCTTGGTCAATAACATATTTGTAGCGTTTGGAAACTTCCCTGGAAGCATAATACCAGGGTAGAATATATATTCAACAAACAAGAGGCAATTGTAGCTGCTGAAATAATCTGGAGACCATGCTTACCCGGTTGGGGCAATACGGCCACCCAGGTTACCGAAACCGAAGTCATCGGTTAACAAAGTATTACAACAGTGGTTGCAGTAACTGAAGCCTCGTAATCATTTGAAAACCGATGAACTGCAACTTTCCACCTTGGTAACAGTGGGCTTGACTGACTCCACGGAAAATACTTGTTTATTTTAAACTGAGCTTGAAAAATGTTTGGTGCTCGACATAATGATGGATGCCGACAGAATTTGCTAAGGGCGGTCTGCGAGTCCTTATCTTAATTCGACTTCTAGTCAGTCAACACACATCCCATTATAACGACACTCATTTTTTAATCATTGTAATACCGAAAATGGCCTAGTACAGTTGCTTTATGACTGAAAACCAACACTTAAGCAAACAAGAATGATGGAATTCACAAAGGGGTGAAATAGTACATTTAGCCTTTAATGATCATCGGGACGAGGGAGCCTTAATCGCGTCAGTATATGGATGCTGAGGAAATGCACCATACCGTAGAGTTATGGAGGCTGAAAAGTGCTTTTTATGATAGCTGTAATGCCTTGTTTAACTGCTGGCTTTGGTTTCGGTAACTTGGGTGGCCATACCGCCCCATTCCAGCAGCTCCAACCCCCCTTTGGTTTGCTGAAGATGCCTATTCTCAGGGTGTGCTTCGGTGGCAGCAGCTGTCGAACGTGTTTGGCATTGATAATTGCAGTTGGTACACAAAAACACCGTAAACCCGTTTTGTGAATTCAATGTTGGCGGTTGCTCTCATCTCTTATCGCCAAATAGCGGCATTAACCATGGAAAGTCGCCCTCAAAATACCAAATCCGTTTAAATCAAAACGCATCCCTGCACTGCAAATTGCGTAAAAGTCAAGATTTACTTCCAACCTTATGGGGGCATTGACGTGGATACAATTTTGTGTGTATACGGTGGGTCGGAAAATCCAAAAGGTGAGCAATCCTCAGATGGCTACAACAGGAAAAGGATGCAGGACGAGAAAGAGTCTCGATTTTAGTAGAAGAGTAGTAGATGTACGGCGAAACAGTTTTTCGCCTAAAGAATATTTTATCATCAAAGTAGCAGAGATCTAACCATTAATACTTCTGTTACATCACCAAAAAGTTTGGAGGAAGTTTAGTGCGATAGGTGGAGAGTCATATATCGGGTACTCATGGCTTCGAATTCTGAGCAATTAGCAAATAATTTTGAGGCGTCGAAACTTCGAATCCGGTTTTTTCTATTATTATAAAAATGGATAATTACAAGTGTCTGGGAATGCGCCTCATCCCATCCTCGATACAGGCGTGTCTCTGCACATTTGATCATTTTAAGTTGCATCGTTTTGCCAAAATTAGCCACCCTTTTTGAAAGGCACGAACATCAAAAATAGAAAAGGAAAAGTCCGCATGCAAATGAAAGTTGGATTTATATTAAACGTTTAAAGGTTTTGGGAATTCGTGCTAGTAAATGTGATTTAATGGCGTCACAACGCATCCACCAATGACCCATGAAGAAGGCTAACCTCGACCGCGCATAGCCACCTGGAACTATCAACGAACCACATCAAATGGAAAGAGATGCCTCGAATGATTAGGCTCAGCAATCAAACAAGCGCGCAATTTTAAGCAGATTTGGTCGCAAATACTAACAAAGATAAGTATCAGTCTTAAAATGCAAGCTAAGAAATCATAACCCCGATCTCGTAAAAATAGTAAAATTATAAGCAGACGTCGTTAACTTTGATTGGCACTGCAACCGAATTGCGCGCGTTTGGTGGATGCCCGTCAGCTCGCCTTCCGACAAGAGGCTTTGTTGGTTTGCACAGGGAGAACCACAACACGTTGGAAGTCGAAATGAAATGTCTACCTCTCCAAAAACATACAGAGTTGTTGAAAATTGACAATTCTCGCATTCTCATTGCAATTGGGCTGACAAACAGTTTCATCCGAGCATAAAATAGACAGCAAAACAGTTTGTTAACTGTCCAAAAATTGGTAGAAAAGGTATACTGAGTTTCAACACAACGCTCTGTGTTAAACTAGCCTCACTAAAAAAGTGAAAATGTGCAGGCTTCTGAGAACAAGAGGATGACAGCTAAAACGTGCCACAGGCGGTTGCAAACCGAATGCATGCGTGGGGCTAGCACGACATTTATAGAATTGGCATGTACTCGTTTTCGAACAAATTCCGTTCTGCCAGAAAATGATTCTGCTTTCTAAAGGCTTCAACTTCCGCAAATAAAAATACCAAATTATGGGAAATTTTGTTTTAATTACCACTGGAATCGCAAAACTAGGTCATGGTTTGAATCCCCGCATCTTTGCCTACTTCGCTGCATTCCCTCTCAATGATACACCTGTTGTGGCCTGTCGCTCGGACAACTTGGCCAGTAGTGAACCGGGTCACAAGTTTTTTTATGTGTCTGGGCAATGTGAATAAAGAGAGACAGCCACTGACGGACTTTTGACCCAATGGTTTAGGCTCAAATTACAGTTCCCAGTTAGTGTGGCTTTCCGAGTCCTTCCTGGTGTAGTAGTAGGTCAAGGTACTGTAGAGATGCATGGATTTCTAATGTCGGAAAGAACTTGAAGGAAACATGTATGGTCTGAAAACCAAGTAGTCCAACAAAGTGCCAATTCACTACAGTTTACACAATATCAAGCATTGCCTAAAACTGGGAAAATGGTCTATTTGCTAGTTGTTTTAATAGGCGTGTTATGCTTTGATTGAGCGGACACTTAAGGCACTGCTCATGTGCTTCAGCTGAGCGACGTGACCTCCAGACGGCGACAATAGCCCCTCACCTCTTCTGCACCCCAGCAGCACGTGTTCTGCCCTGGCATTGTGTCTTCTTTTGCCTGCCGAAGGGTCTCACGATGCATTGTGTGAAGAGGTTTTGCGGCTTCATATATTATGCAAAAAATTCAGGAGGACGTGAAAGTACTCGATGGCCCTTGAATACTTTAATCGTGGAAAAGCTGAAAATTCAGTACCATTGCAGTAAGGATGACGAAAGTTATGGTAGCTAAAGTCGCTTAAAAAGCTATGAAATCTTAAGCCTAGTACAGACAAACGTCTTTTTTGGTACAGCTCAAATTGAGTCTAAAATAAAACACGCTGAGGTAAGTGACAACGTGAGGCATAAATAATGCATGTACTTCCCAATCACACAAGAGAGGTTCTAGGCCCTCTTAACTACTTTCCAACCGAAATAAGGACCATTCAATGATGCAGTACATTCGCGCGCCGATGCCTGCATGGGTCAAATAGGAATGCACCATCCGAACGTATCGTCTTGCAGGCGGTAAGCAACTTGACGATGAGCCTCATTTTCGTAATTATCCAAAGTACATTTCGAAACACGACATCTCCAAACTTAAAAAAATTTAATAAGGCTTGCTTACACTTAAAGAAAAATAAGATGAATAAATCCACACTGATATGAGTAAAGCATTGCATAGAGCTGTCCCATTGGTCATAACTATGAAAGCCTTGTAGGGTTTCAGTCTTAAGCTAAAAAATGCAAGTTAACATAAGAAAACTAAAGGCATCTTTTCCAGTCTGGGGGAATCAAGTGTGCGCATCCACTTTTATTCAAAGTCTAAAAATCATGCATGGACCAAAATTTGTACCCCTCACAAAGTTTTGAAGAACGGTAATATATTAACATATGTACATATATAAAATCGAAAAGGTGGTGGTGAATAGCAAGATGAATTATAAGACTAGATGAAACGCTTCATTAATACACTTTAAAGAATACATTGTGCAAATAGGAGGCACTTTGGAAATATTTTACGCTTGGACTATTTAAAGCGATTGGCTTCAACCAAAACAAATGAGTTGGATGTCTCTACCATTACAAACTTTGTAAAAATTTGGGCAAGCAGAGGAGCAGCATTGCCTGTAGTCACCGAAAGCACACATAAAACATATCGTCCTCTGATTGGCTACCCAAGACAGTGACAGCCATATATTTAGGACAGTGGGGTAAGGAACACACGTAACCACAAGTGCACACGCTCAGCCAGCATGGGTCATGGCTACGGGTGCATAAGACAGCGATTAGTTCTGAACCTCCATCTCATATTCTCCATCCTGATGATGTCAACTAGTCTTTCCACCGGACAGGCTGCACCGTACGGAAGGGACAACGTTAGTCTCCTCTTCGAAGGCCAAAATGCCGTGTTTGTGTGCGACCCCAGTGGCCAAGTAAGCGACAACCTCACCTACCAGTGGACTCTCAACAATACCCACATCATTGCCACCGGACGCTCCTTCACCATCCACAATGTGCGGAGTAGCGACAGCGGACTTTACAAATGCATCGTGCGAGGGAAGATAATGGACAAGGAGGTGGTGGCTGAACACGCCACTTTTGCATACATTAAGAAGAGTGAGTTAACGCTGCAAACCAAGTTGATGGAGCAGTTGAGTATATGCAAATGCAGCTTTTTCATGCAGCTTTTCCACGTTCTGTGCATGCACTGTGCATGGGCAGACGAGATGCACATTTCTTATTCCCGCCATGTTGGTCAAGTCCTTCTTCGAAGGTGCTGCGAGGTGGGATTTCGCACCACGCGGACTGCGTCAAGTAGGACCAAAGCTATACTTTTTCCTCTAATTTTATGTAAGCATCAAACCTGAGGCAATTGGTGATGCTACCTGCCTATACGCGATAGCCAATAGCAGCTGTTTGTTGCTCTGTAGGACACCACAGGGAAATTGCGCCTTTGAGCTAGCAAGGGTTGGAAACTACCTATTTAACGGAGTGCCTTTTGCAGACGCCTCCTTAAAGTAACCATTGGGCATTGAGTAACTCCCATGCTTCTTCAACCACTATTGCATACCGCAGGTAGAATCTTTACAAGGCAATTAATAAGTCCCCAATCAACTAATCCTTCGTGCGCCAAATTCGGCAAGTCTGGTGAGCATGATGCAACAGGTTGAATCGCCACGCGTCCCTTCATCGAGGTGGGCTGGTGGGATGGTTGAGCCATGCCTTGGGGAGGCGTTCGACATTGAAACATCGCATCACTTGGCATGCCACCTCACCTGTGCACGCACGTACTCAAGTAGCCACGGTCAAACTGGAGGAGAGTTCTGCAAAATGATTACGCCACGGGTTGGGAGAGTGGAAGTGGGCTTTGGGACGTTTGAAATGACATGCATTCGCTTGCAATAAGCACATTCCTCCCATGTGGTAGCAGCATTAGGGTAACTTGCCTAGTAAGCGGCAGTTACGAGAGAGGTTTGAGTCCACTCATCTACGAGTTGCCATGTTGCATGAAGGAGTCCTTGCTGAAAGCTCAGCCATATGGAAAGACTGCATTTCAGCGCCTGTAGGACAGTGTGAAGTGGCCTTGCAACACTAGCCCTGCTGCAAGTGAAAAGCATGCACCAGACGAGAAGTGGTGGTGGTCAGGAGGGAATTTGCAAAACAACCCCAAATTGAGGCTACGCTTTTAGTCAGAATTAGTGCACCGCTTTTCGAGTGATGCTTCTATTCACCGAAGCAGCCTTTTACCTTGAGCCACAAACAGTAAGTCACTTTGCCGTGGGACTGTAGCGTGTTGGAAAAAGGAAGTCCCACTCGCAGCAGTGAGGTAAGTTAAATGAGACACTTAGACCACGGGCACCGAAGTGTGTGAAAGGAACTCCTAAAGTCGCTCCTGCCTTCATGCAATTAGCCTCCACACGACGACAGTGCCCTCATTCACGCAACGCAGTTGCTTCGTGATTCGTCCAGTTGAAGGAAAAGTGAGCAATGCGATGCGCATTCATGATGTGCAAAGATCACCTCCGGTCTGCCTATTCACGCAGAAAAATTTCGCATAGGTGTTCCGCATGTTATTGTGTGTCCAGCTGAGGAATGTTCCAGCTGAAGGCGGGTAGTTGCCCACAGACCTGCATTTTCGTCCGCCTTAGCCTCCAAAACAACAGTCGCTGGTGCGTTTCTCGGCCTTCTCGACTGATTAGAGCGTGCGGTTCCTTGGCTATGCCACTTGGACCTTTCCAAAAGCAGGAGTACACGTCAAGTGCCTTTGCTTTACGCACATTCAAGTTCCTGTGGTGGTTGGATTAATAGGAAGCCGTTTATGATTGCACTTCCTATGATTACACTTCCTATGCACAACCTACTCGCTCGTTTGTGAACCAAAGTGGGTTTCACCATCTGCTCTAAGAACTGCATCAGAAGCATATGCCAAAATACTGCCACGTTCGAGGGAGTATTTCAATTCAAGGATGTAATTCCACAATGGTCGCCTATTCTGCTGGCGCAAAGGCATAACATTTTGAGTTATGAAGTGCCTAAGTACGGACTAAGGCGCCCCCAAGGAGCCTTGTCAGTGCCTTCAATAGCGTAAGTTTCGAAACCATCGGAGCCAATTTATACTGATGGGGCCACAAACTACAGCAATAACTGTCGAGGTGTTAGTAATGGCAGAGTTGATAGTGCTAATCACTGCCCCATTCTTCTGTGAATCAAGAACACTAGGATAGGGCTCGACGTCTACCATCATGTAGTGCAGTGCCTGGCTGCTTTCGGCAGTGCTGCGGCAAATGTAGTAGCTTTTGCATCGCCTTCCACTGCACAATCATCACACCGTGCTAGAATGATGCACAACACACCCGGCTTAATTACAACCACCTTAAATGCCTCATAAATGCAGTAGTTAGGAGTTGATAGTAGTAGCACCCCCCAAGAATGCAAGTTAACCACAAAATCGGCAGCATGAGACGTAGTAGCGAAGGCGTGATTAGTGACCGAAAGGTGGGCAATGGAGATCGCTGTTAACAATTTCCCAAATCACATGCGAATAAAAGCTAGCACTTCTTCAATGCAGGTGGAGTTGTTCATTCTGTTGTGCTTGCTTTCAGCCGAGACGATGCACACCCAGGTGGTGGACGAGGGTGTGTCGGTGACCGTCCTCTGCAATGTCACACGCAGCAACGTGCCACAGGGATCAAAGAACATGCGGTTCCAATGGCACAATCCCAACGGAACACTAGTTAGTAACGAGTGGTTCCTGAGACTCGCTGACATTCGCATCCACGAGTCTGGTGTTTACGTCTGCACTGTGTCAGTTGACGTGGACGGCGTCCGGCACGAGGCCAGTCGTGGCACCAATATTCAAGTCAAACGAGGTAAAGCAAGCATCATCATCATCATCACCACCACCACCACCAACACCACCATCATCATCATCATTGCTAGTACTGTTCACCTACCACCTTGCAGCACTCGCATGTGCCAGAAGGGGTAAAATTGCCATCTACGCTAATGCCATGACGCCCCAGTCGATTTGTTCTCACTCCCACAAACCACCTCATTCACCACCGATCATGGCTCTAGCATTAACGTCTCCATGACGATTTGGAGGCAAATGCCAATTCATCAGAATCATCACGTGTGGACAATTCTGCGGTTCACAAGTCAGGAGAGAAGTGCCAACCAGCCTTTGTGTGAAGTGAGCATTAAAGTCAGCCAGAGGTGCGTGGTTGCAGTTGGATCAGTGCGTTTCACGCCAAACCGAAAGTAATGGGACAACAATGAAGTAGAGCAGCCTGTATTGAACCACTCAGTCAATGTTGATTGGTTGGTGGGAGGCAATGCTATTCGTTGCTACTCCGCAATCATAGCTGAGAAGCTCAAATCATGCTAGTGGATCACATGAACTTGCAGCGTGTCCTAAACCAGCACATTCTCGTCTGACCGAGCATCAGCTGCCTTCACTTGCGATCATCACAAAGCACGAGAAGGTGCGACTGAGTGCCACCACAACGTCTGTAGCACTATCGAGGTGCCCACGTGGATGATGAGTTGGCAGTTTCACTCATAAGTCGATTGCTTGTCACCCACTGCGCAGATGAATGAGTCTCGAGAGATCCAAAACGCGTTCTGGCAATCACAACAACGTGCCACTGTGGATGGTGAGGTGCTCGACTTCGCGACCACCTTGTCACCTGTCATTAGCTGTCAAAATTTTGACAAGGGGTCGAGGTAACTTCGTTAAGGTAGGGCATGAAGTCTATCCACTCATGCATTGCATTCACCGCAAACCGATATGCACATTCGCCATGGACACGGCAGAGAAGTAGGAGGGTCAGCAATTACCGAGGATGTCATAGACTTTTGGGGCGCTGTCAGAGGTACTGCTGACAATTTCGAATTCCTCCCCGATGGCTACAAATGTGGCGTTTTCACAAGCAAGGTGACAATCAAGCCTTTAAGTGACAATGTCCAGCATCCACGATACTGCTCATTCGCCCATTTGCATGGCCGTCAACACCACTGCACAATTGCACACAATCGCGCCAACCGGAGGAGAGTCGATCATTGACACATCCTCACCTGTGGTGAAATAAGAGCAAGCATGAAGGAGGCAAGGGCAAGACTGGTTGTAGAAAGCACCGCGCCTTCTGTGCTTGCGATGAAGCGAAGCGTAAATCGTAAACCGTAAATCGGTGTATAGTTGTGCTATGCCTTGTGGTGAAGGGTTGCATGTTTGCCTTCTTTAGCTGGAAGCGTGATCTTCCCCGGTCTCTTAGGCCACACCATCGAGGTGATGGAGACCAGCCCCGTTCACCAGACATGCAGAGTGGAGAAGGACTACGGTGGTGCAAACTACACCTACCACTGGCTAGGCCCCAACCAACGTGAGATTGCCAACGACAGCCAACTGAGAATTGACTACGCTTTGCGCTCCCGCGACTCGGGCGCCTACACTTGTGTCGCCAAGTCCATGCAGGCTGCACATCGCGATCTGGAGGGCATTATCTACCTTATCGTTTCCCGTAAGTCGCATCCACGACGCAAGTAATTGCGCTTATTGTGAATATCCAACACGCCTGCCAATGTGTCATTCTTCCTCATTTGCACTTGCACTATCCTGCCACAGTGCCACCCATGACAAATAGGCTTTTGACGCTAACACCTTCAAAGTGGGGCCAGACAATGGAGGTCATTTGAGACGTCCTTCAGCCTCCTCCTTGGAAGTCGAGTCATGCTTTCACTAGAGTGCACAAATGGCACAAAGCGTGCAGCTCCACCATCGCAACGATGACTGCACAACGTCCCGCTCCTTTCTCATCGCTGTTAAGGGTGCATGAAATAGCAAGTCAGTCTCACCTGTAACATCCACTCATTCATTCATTTACCTACTCATTTGCTTGCTTGTTTACTTTCTCACCGGTAGAGCAACCACCTTGCTTGATGACTGTTTTACCCAATCGCATCAGTCTAATTAGGTTAGCAACCAACACTGTAGCTCAACAACCGAACATCTATACAATCTGTCATGGTTATATGGTAGCGCCTTGGATTAGTCAAGGGCAACAGACAGACTTCAGTGCCTGGTGAGTCAGCAAAGACTAACGAACTTAGTTGAGCAATCCAAGCACCAGTGAAGACCGTGCCTCATGGGAATTCGAAACGGTTTGATGAAGCGCTTTGCTGCATTGAGGAGTGCCGAGCAAAGTGCTAGCAACATCCTCCAAGTATTCGGGATGGGTTAGGGGTGGCAGCAATATCAATAACGTGGAGGAAAGCACGTGAGGTGATCAATTCTACTTGCTCTCTTCCCATGTTGTGAATCGTGGAAATGTAGACAAGTTGATTTAAAGCCTTTGTTTATTGGATTTGCCATCACTGCACTCCACAATCCGCTCGCAACGCAGCAAAACTTCCCTCTCTATGAACACAACACCCAGACCCAACCCATCCTCCTTCTTTCGCACTTCTACTCCTCAACTGTTCACGCACCGCACATGTGGTTATGGAACACTAGAACACGGCCAGCATTGTCAATTGGAAGAGGGTCAGAGACACATAGGGGATGTGATAAGCATGTCGCTCTCGTAAATACTGCTTCGTTTTCGACAAGAAGCTCCTCGTGATCTCATCAATCTCTCCTCTTTCGTGCTTAAAAAGCGTCAACATATCTTGCAGTTTTGTGGTGGGAAATGTAGCACACATAGGTGAGGCAGACAATTTACGCTCCATTGTTGGGCAATCTACTCAAAGGATTGGTTCGAGGTGTGGAAGTAGTGATTTTCCATCCATTTACCGCCACAATGACTCTGAAAGCCGAACCTGTGAAACTGTATTCGACCTATTTCTTGCCATGGAAGAATTTAATATATCAATGAGCATGTCGGATAGCATTTCTACAAGTGAATGAGGTTTGATTATGATTGCCGCCTGTGAGCTAATGGCAAAATACAGTGTTCTTAGTTTCGATTAACACCTATTTGTATATTTATTCAATCTGATTATTCATATTTTACTGTATCTCGGCAAGTATCTTATCACTGTTATGCATTTACCTAAAACTGATTCTATATCAGTGCCATTGCTAAACCACAGTGGATGCACATGATTTGCATATTCTAAAGTACTTTTTCGATTTGGCAGCCCTGCGCTTTCAAATATCTATCCTGTCGGAGGACTTGCGAATAGGAGGCTTCACTCACCGACGGGTGTCGATGTCTCCATCACCTTTACCGGTAGACGTAATTCAGGAGCGGTTCAAGTATAAATGGATGAGCCCCGAAGGCCGACCGGTGACTCCACAACCCAGTCCCGAGATGTACGTCCAACTGAAGTCGCCCCAACAATTCGGCCTTTACACGATTCGCGTACGCGGCATCCACTCCGGCTATACGCACGAACTGCAAAGCGAAGTACTCCTGCACTGTAAGAGCTTTTTGTACTTTTGTTTTAACTTTGCAGTGTGGAAATGTGACTGACTCAAGCTCCTCATGCCAAGGGTTTTGCCTCCAGCCAGGAATGTTGATAAAAGTTAGAAATATTTAATTTGGTTGACATAATCGTACTGTCACTGACTCAAAGAGACATTGTAAGGAATATTTTTGTTGAGAACATTTTTAACTGATAAAACAATATACTCAGTATTTTTTAGTCAATTCGACCAGACTACGGAGGCAAGCCCTGGCATTGAGGAAAACGAACGTTGGCTAGAATAATTTGTACAATTGCATTTCATCGCATTATAATTTCAACTTTACTTAAGATTGGAAAGCGATGAAGGCTACCACGCGTCGCGTTGATATTTACCTTAAATTCAAGGACGCGTGGAAAAACTTGCCAAATATTCAGCGCGCTGGTACCTCCTGCCATAACAGTTTAATTGACAGTCAGTATTCGGTGTGGTGTGATCTTTTCAACTAGCTGATGAATGTATGACATTAGCAAGTATTCTGCTCAAGCCTGCAATATTCAAGGAGCTTTACAAGGAGGATTCATAATTTCCTTATTTTGCAGCAAATACGGATGACTATTCACTTTGGATCTCCGACCAGGGGAGACCAATCTCCCCAAACTCACGGGTAGAAGTGCTATGCGAGGTGCGGCCGGCAAATCCAAATGCCAAGGTGCGGTGGGTGAACGCGCAGAACTTGATGGTGGCGCCCGATAACCGTCTTGTGATCGAGCGCTTCAGGGGCGGCAAAGAGGGTAGCTACTTTTGTGAGGCCTTCCTTCCCAATGGAAACATCCTCCTTAAGGTGTGTCCACCTTTGCGTTCTTATTGCCCTTTTCGGTTTTCCGACGAGTAGTTTTTTGTCCTACAACATCGAAAAACTGCAAGATCCTAAGTATTATATTGATGACTTTGCCACTTTGCATAGCAGAAAGACCACTTCCTGAGAGTGGCTATTGGACTTAGGCATTCATTTCACCTGGTAGTCAAAATTTCCACACACTACTTAAGGGGACTAAAGGCTGCGTTATTTCTTTGTTTCCCTTTTAAAAAGTCTCATATTGCACTAGAGATGGATGCTATTGCTGTCTGTTGGATTTTCTGATCGTATTGAGCATAATCTCTAAAGTGGAATAAAACATCCCGACCACAAAAAGTTTGAGCCTAAGTAAGTGGATCTTCACTTTGATGTTGATTAAGACATTACTAGCGACAGGGGCTTGATAAAACTAAACACACTTTGTCTCATCGTCAAAAAATTCACAATTTCTAACGCATTTTGCGCATAAATTATTCCAAATTTGCTTCACCAGTAAATGAAGGGATGCCTGATACGATTAGCATCCCACAACTATCTAATCTTGTACCTCTTTAGAAGCCATGACAAAGGGTATGTGCTAGTTTCAAAATTCCAAGCATGACGTCCCAATTTTAATCTCACTTGATGCCATCTTGATGGAATTTATGAACGAAATTCCACCATGTTCAGGTGTTGACAGATTACGCACGGCAATAATATGTTTTCAATTTCCTTTAGTGTAACAATCTTCTTCTAAAAATTTTCTGGTATATTTTGCAATTAACTCTCCTTTGTGATCTTACTTGTTACCAAAGGATAACCCAGTTTTAGGCTCACCATCAAAGATAAGCGCTCCGATGACTTTTCTTGGCTCGAGTGATAACAGGCAGTGGAAACATGAATGTGCCTGTGGGCTGAAACGCATTCGCCCACCATTTGCCTCAATTTCCCCAACCTATTATCTCATGCACTTGGCCAATAGATTTTATTCTGGGCATTGTGTATTTAGGTAAAGGAAAAATAACGCAACGTATAGTCAATTGTCTCTACCGAAGTGCACCAGATCATCGAAGCTTGCGGGGCTACACAGCGATTGCATTGGTCATAAAGTGTGTCCGAGGGCTAAATTGGCTCTTCCATCATTAAATTAATGGAAGAGCAATATAAAAATCACAGACAGCATCAGCATACCCCAGCAATTGACTGGAAATTAGTTTCGATTCGATCGCACATACCTGACTTTGGACAAACTTTTATTACGCAAAACCCACTAGTTTTGGTTTAGTCATGCCAACCGGATCAAGATTGCAAATGGAACTCGTCTCAACGAACGACGCGGCGAATTCGCTATCTCGCCGCTTACTTTACGTGCTATCAAGACTTTTCTGACATCAGATAGGCAGTTCAATTATGAATATAATAAAATATCTATGTGCATATAATTAATAAAAAACTAAGGAGCACTTGAGATGAAGCTAGTGTCCGTAGTGAAGCCTTTCCAAGTCGTAGACAACACATGCTACAATCGCTGACTTAGCGGAAGACTCACTAGATATACGTGCTGTTGAGAACTTTCACCAATGTGTACATAAACGTAAACCACAGAAGTGATCGAACCTGGCTTTATGCAAGGAGTAACCAGAGAGGTTACCAAGTGAGTTGCAACACACGCAGGGATTAGCAGCTTCTAAGACCGCTCGGCTGCTTCCTCATGCACCAGTAAACCACAGAAATACTGTAAAGTGGCATTTATTTTTAGAAGTGTTCAACCACTTTTCAAAGCCTTCCCTGTTATCCTCCTTTAAAATTGCTTGGTACTAAGACACTGCATGTTTTCAGATGACATTTTACCTCTTGAGATAGGTTGCTAGTTAGACAAGGAAAGATAGTGCATAGTAGGCTCTATAGAGGCATCATGTGCCGGGTGGCGTTTAGAAATTACGCAAAACATTTTTACGATTAAACGTGGTTATTTTGGAGAGTAGTAGAAAGACCACTTTTTGAAGTATTGTAATATAATGGACCAGTCCATATCATTAACCAAACAAAACCGACTATTTTCCTCACATTTCCTAAAGCGCCTTGCAAGTGTACAGAAAGGTAGGTAAGCTGTTCACGAAGTCGGCAGTAGCGAAACGCATGCCGTCAAGGTGGTGACAGAAACCATAGCGACAAAAGAGCTCGAGCAGTTAAACTGTGAGTAAGACAAATGTCATTATGTTGTAAACAAGGGAAAGGGAATGGCCAAACACTTTAGAAAATGAAAACCTTGCTGCATCATTGAAGTGGTCAATGGGTTGTAGGCAGATTAATAAAACCCCGCATTTCTTTTTAGCAACTCTCCCTCCGAATGGTAAATGGGACAGAAGCCGGTGGAGAGAAATTTGGAGGTAAAAGTGGGAGATCGTACACCGTTCGCGTTGTACGCTACCCGTCGCTGTTCTCCTACAACGACGAAGTTCGACTGCACTGCATTGTGCAACCAAATGCCACTGATGTGACTTTTGAGTGGGTGAAAGACGGCCGAGTGATAGGAAACAGTCAAGTTCTCGACATACCTGCCTTTGGTTGGCAAGACGCTGGCAGATACCAGTGTCGTGCGACCATCCAGTCCGTAGTCAAATATGCAGAGGAAATTTTACATTCATCCTCTGATGATACTAAGGGTGAGTCAATGCTTAGAAGGGAGGGTAGTGTTGATAGAATAATGAACTACTGCTCTTATTGCAAACAGCAATGTAGTCTTTTACACCGGTCATATATCCAAAAGGTGTCGCCGAATTCAACCTTAATGACCATTCACGGTCAAGCTTTAAGGTGCTTAATGTTGTGCTTGAAGGAAACCGACTGTCATACATTGACATAAAAACTAAACAGTGTTTTACCTGCTTTCGAATTGCGTTAAACCGTCCTTACTTAGCTCTTAGCACCAAAATTTTAGTTATACAAGCATTAAAATAATCATAACTCGAAAAACACTTTCTGCATGGCAATCGTGCCACTAAAAATTTGTGATGTAAATCGAATAGTGAATTTAGAACATGTGCCTCACGTTTTAGCAAAATGTCACCTTTGCCTCATTTAAGCCCATCTTGAGGTGCGACAGCAATGCGTCTAAAATTGCCAAGGCAGTAAAATGGGCCTCAATATTAACCCAAATTAAATCAGCATTTCCCTCAAGACGATTCTCAAATGCAATAACATGAAACTATCAACAAAATTACCACCGAAGCAAATAATTTATGAGCAAAGCAGGATTTAGCGGATTCGATTCTCCTAATAAATGGAGTAAACAGTTTTCATTCTCTGCCTAAAAAGAAGTATCACACCCAGTTGGATGCAATTTCACGAATGGGCCAAACTAAATTACTTTTTGGTACTTTTTTGATACTCATCTTAGGGTTATTTGACGTAGTTGGGAAAAGCAGATGGTGAGGTCCGTTAGCACAGCTTACTATTTCGTAGGAAAGTTGCAACCGCACCCACGGTCTTACATCTCCGCTTTCCTTTATTTATGCTAAATCTTGATTTATTTGGGAGGGAAGTACTGAACCTGCCCCACCTACAAATGGTAGAAAGCGAAGGCATCAGCAACGCTAAGATAGGAGCTGCAACCTTGAAGCGCAATCCTTAACACCCTCTCAATTTTGTTACTGTGTTAATACTCCATTCGGTCCATTCTAGGGTTGACTATAAATCCGGAAGCAGTAAATGCCAGTGTTTTCAAGCCATTTGAGATTGAGTGTATCTCCCGCCGTCCAGGAGTTCGACCGTCAGTAACATTCTCATCCGATGCCAACATTACTCTTGACGGGAACTTTAAACTTCTCTTTCCTGATGTCCAAAAGGTCATTATTTCCGTACCCAGGGGCCTTTCTACCGTCTACAACGGAATGTCAATTCGGTTCGTTTCATGCACTTCACCTTTCCCCAATTAAACTACCATATTCCGTTTTTGTACTAAGATGTAGAATTTTTATAGAAATGAGGATTTTATTTCTCAACTCCTCCAAAATCACTTAATTGATCTACAAATTTTGTTATGCAAAGTTTTGAAAGGTGCGTGGACTCCAAATTAGTGTCTTGTCGAAAGTAACGGGAACCCATGCAAACGTCGAGGTACCTCTGCGTGGCTTTACAGTGAATAGACAAACAGTGAATTGCTTGACTAACTCGAAAATTTTCGCTACAACAATCCTGGAAGTTTAGTATAACTGGTACTCACTCTCCAACCTGCTAACTCTCTGGATCCGCAGCTAGCGTTGAAGGCTGTTTATCTTGCAAGGAGAAGAAAAATTTCTGCTAGTCAAGGGGCGCCTGATGTTCCCACTTTAAACTTATACAAACGTTCGTACTTTTCTAAAGAAGAGCGCACAAAATGCCTGCACTTGAAAGACCAATGACATCTCAAATTGGTTGATAATTCTTCATAACGTAGAGCAGACCCTCTGGTCTGCTTAAGAGTAGTTTCTTGAATCGCGACTTAAATAATGCACAAGGGAATATAAGACTTCCGGCTTAATTAAGCAATAGATGGCAATGAACAGTTCGTTGTAGGTCAATCCTCAAATAGTTTAGTTAATGTGCCGAGAGAGAAGCATAGCTAAAAAAGTCAAGCATTGAAGCAGCCTTGTTTTCGTTGGAAACTGCCTCGGAAATCGCTAAAATTATAAATGTGGTAATGTCAGCCATGCAAGAAATCGTAGCACAACGGCAGTAAGCAGCTTATAAATGGCACAACTGGTTCAGACAGAAGTGATTGTTTCAGATTTAAAATGGGTGAAAGCAAACATTTTCAACACACTTTAGTCATCCCTTATGAAGCAATTTTCTTCTCTTTTATGCATCAAGTGATAAGCATCAAAAAATCTGAAATTTAAAAAGCCTTTCCTTTTACTTTAAATCCATGCAAGAATAAAACAGTCTTTTATCGAACCCATCTTTGTGCATGACTCTACTTCGTAACTTGATGCGTCTTTTTACTTCTAAAAATTGCGGCGCATTACATCACAAAGCACGCAGTTGAGTTGGGAAAATTAAAAGCATCCAGTTTCTTAAATTAATTCCTAGATGCCTTTTGAATGGCAACTACTCGAGGCAGTCGCGTATATTCATTCAAGACTACTGCCCAACGAAAGAGGCCAGCTGCCTCAGCGGCGAATGCGTCCCCAGTGACAAGATTTGCAACGGCATCAATGACTGCATGGATGGTTCCGATGAGAGCGAACAATTTTGCTGTGAGACCCTTTGCTAATTTATTCTCCTTGGCCGTACACATCTGTCGCTGTGCACTTTTGTCACCATCAGCAAATAAATCCAAAAAGGCCTATTCGACTTGAATCTGTCTTAATAATAAACCATTATGAATTTAATTTAATAGGCTAAAACTAGATTAGCTGACTTTTTATACCTACCCACCCTATCTGTAGCACATCACTAGCATATTTCCGGCTTCACAATGCCTACTTTAGAACGGAGCCCATAAGGGGTTAGTTACAAAGACCGAGGGTCGAACAAATAATAACTGCGTTACAGGCACAAGCACAATCTGGTTGGATTAAGGTGTCATGCCAATGGTGGTCTTTTTTTGAACATTCAAGGACGTGAGTCAGACGTTTCTCTGGCTGATTTTCTCGGTCTTAAACATCCCAAATGAGGCGATGCTGCGAACGATTGAACTTAATTAGTTTTTTGGGCCAATTTACTGGATGTTACCAAATGAGGTGGCAATATGCCCACAGTCTTGTGCCTTTACATTAATTCGCGTAATGTATTTGAGAGTGGCCGGACATAATGCGGGTAGTGAAAGTGGCTGGTGCCTACTGCTCAGCCGCGTGGAGCAATTGCACTAGAGATTTGCTCTGATTTTCCACCCGGGAAGTTTTTACAAACAAATCCACTTACGAATCGGAGACATTAAAGTGCATTCAAAGTTACTTGCGACTAAAAATAACCTAAATAAAGCCCTGAGAAATATAGCTATTAACCCTTTGTATAATTTGCTGTCACAAAACTGCACGTATCCTAAATTTGGAGATGACTTTATAGTACCTTGTTAGTGCATTTATAGCTGGTCCACTGGTATGCATCATTAGAGCATTGAAAGACGCACGTTATTTTATAGCTGGCTCAAGTATGCCACCACAGACTTCATCAATTGCAGCAGTAATACGCTTGCTAGCGATCTCAAACTGTGGGCTGCATCGAACTTAGCGCTCTATGAAAAAAGCATGAAGTGCATAAGCTGCATTTTGACAAACAATGAATCCTAAGCCTTCCCAAATTACACAAGCCAGACTGGATGTGGAGTGATGGGATTTCAAGTGTTATAAATAAGCACGATTCATCATTAAATCCTACCCGCCAAAACTTACAGAGGTTTTGCGAATGGTGCAAGGCAACAGCCTTAAGATGCACGAGGTGATGCATTTTCTCAATTGCATAATTGAATTATACCTTGATTTTCTTCTATCACATATGTTCTCTAGGTTGTGGAAGTGAGTGCGGCACCACTACTGAGTCCATAAACTAAATCAGATGAAGGTTAGCGTTTTTTATGGTAACTAAACGTTTTATATTAAGTTCTTTGTTTTTGCACAGCCGCAAAGCTCGTGGCGATTCCAGTGAAGCAGGAGGTGCAGCCGATGGAGCGGTTCCAGGTGACCTGTCGGTCGACCACGCCGCAGCAGATCCCGATCGCACGGTTTTCACTCACGGGTGTGTTGGTAGAACAGGACTCGCGCTTCGTGGTGACACGGCCTCGGCCCGAGGAGATGGTCATTATCGCACCCCACGGCCTCCCTCCACAGCACGAGGCTGTCCTCATCGAGTAGGTCCCCAACATATCAGGAATTTGCACTTGGTTTGCTGACGAGAAAATTTCGTAGTGCCGCAAAGGAGCACAAAAGCTTGTATTTTCGAATAATTGCACATTGGAAAAACGTTATGCAGCTTTTTGTGACGTAGATACGCTTAACTTTGTCAAAAGACTACCTCTGTGTTGCAGAACTCAACGTCTCAGTAAAGGAATTCTAACAAATGTTAATCAAATGAACTAAAAATTATGCCAAAACTTACGTTCGCAAACTCTTTTCATTCAACTTAAGCGAAAACCGACGATTTTTAATGGTGAAAAAGTAGTTCTCTTGAAAATGTCAACCAATACGCACCGTGTTAAATACACTCACTTATTACTTTTGAGTTCAGAGAGGGTTACAAATTTCTAAATGCTCGTTTCATAGGTGCTTTATTCCAGACGAGGGCACGCGAACTGCGCTGGTGATAGTAAACGCGACTGCCAGTGATACCTCATGTTTGGAGGGTTTTCGCTGTGGTGACGGATCCTGCATTCCGCCCTGGCAGCAGTGTGATGGCCAAATACATTGCACCGGTGGCCTCGACGAAGTAAACTGCTGTGAGCAACACCTTTCACGGATCCCTTAAGATGCTTTTCAGGCTTTTTGACGTTAGTTTTGATGCCAACATGAGGGTTGAGACCTTCCCATGCACTTAAATTTACAATGCGAAAATCGGTATCTGAGATTACAAGGTTGGGTTTTGTCGAAGAAACGAAAACTGTAGCGATTGTCCATTATGAGAGAAGAGCACTAGAAATTCTCTTCACGTAAAAACAGTTTTTAGCGGTTTGTGAATAGGAAAAGCAAACTGGGGTACTTTCTTTTTTATCGGGTATTTTTGCCAAATTTTAACATATGTTATTATAAAAGGGAATCTTACTTATAAAATCTTTTGACAGATACGACGTTACAGATTTCGCTTAATCTGCCTGTCAACCATTAATATTTTATCTAAGAACATGCATCAGGAGCAAAACTGCTTTGTCAAACAAATATTACCACGTAGACAGTGTATTAATGGCTATTATGGAAACTAGTGGATAATTTCATAAAAAATAGCATCTTAAACACACCTTTTTATCACCTTTTATGTGGAAATGCACATAAGCAGCGAATACCCCATGCAGCACATCAACTTCAGTATGTTTGGGTTACTTAGCCCTTTGTTTGAACACGATTTTGGAGGGCAGGTAGTTGGCTGTTAAAATAACGTGCCCCAAGCAAAAATGGAATTATTTAATTAAACTAAATTCTCTCTCATGTTTGATTTAAAATAGGCGTATTAGTTGGACTAAATATGTGGATGTACCCCTCAAAGCAATAAATCTCGTAAAATATGAATTGCACCTCTAAAGAGAGTGTGTGGAGGTTTGTCATTGCCAAATTCAATTGCCACTGCAGCCTCCACGAGTTTGGCCTGCCGACAAGGAGAGTTCCACTGCGGTGGCGACCGGTGCGTGGCAGCGTCGAAAAGGTGCGACGGTCGATTCGACTGCCAAGACCACTCTGATGAAGTCGATTGCGAAGGTATAATAATTTAAGTACAAGCACTAGCATTAATAGTGTCTGCATATAATTCTTAAACTTATTTGCCCCTACTTAAAAATTATTTTAAATATCGATGTAGTAAACGCAGATTAAAGGAATAAGGAAAAAACAAATCAACTCATTCAATGCATGCAAAGTCACCTAAAAAAGCTGTTAAACACGCAGCTTTGATTTTGGGATATCCGCATAGCGTTAAATGGATGGAAAATCACTACTTCCACACGGCAAATAAATCCTCTGAGTAGATTACCCACCAATGGGGCATAAATTATCTGCCTCGCCTATGCGTGTTACATTTCCCACAAAAAAACTACAAGCTATGTTTACAGTGAATGAATGAGTGGATGTTACAGGTGAGACTGACTTGCTATTTCATGCACCCTTAACAGCGATGAGAAAGGAGCGGGACGTTGTGCAGTCATCGTTGCGATGGTGGAGCTGCACGCTTTGTGCCATTTGTGCACTCTAGTGAAAGCATGACTCGACTTCCAAGGAGGAGGCTGAAGGACGTCTCAAATGACCTCCATTGTCTGGCCCCACTTTGAAGGTGTTAGCGTCAAAAGCCTATTTGTCATGGGTGGCACTGTGGCAGGATAGTGCAAGTGCAAATGAGGAAGAATGACACATTGGCAGGCGTGTTGGATATTCACAATAAGCGCAATTACTTGCGTCGTGGATGCGACTTACGGGAAACGATAAGGTAGATAATGCCCTCCAGATCGCGATGTGCAGCCTGCATGGACTTGGCGACACAAGTGTAGGCGCCCGAGTCGCGGAGCGCAAAGCGTAGTCAATTCTCAGTTGGCTGTCGTTGGCAATCTCACGTTGGTTGGGGCCTAGCCAGTGGTAGGTGTAGTTTGCACCACCGTAGTCCTTCTCCACTCTGCATGTCTGGTGAACGGGGCTGGTCTCCATCACCTCGATGGTGTGGCCTAAGAGACCGGGGAAGATCACGCTTCCAGCTAAAGAAGGCAAACATGCAACCCTTCACCACAAGGCATAGCACAACTATACACCGATTTACGGTTTACGATTTACGCTTCGCTTCATCGCAAGCACAGAAGGCGCGGTGCTTTCTACAACCAGTCTTGCCCTTGCCTCCTTCATGCTTGCTCTTATTTCACCACAGGTGAGGATGTGTCAATGATCGACTCTCCTCCGGTTGGCGCGATTGTGTGCAATTGTGCAGTGGTGTTGACGGCCATGCAAATGGGCGAATGAGCAGTATCGTGGATGCTGGACATTGTCACTTAAAGGCTTGATTGTCACCTTGCTTGTGAAAACGCCACATTTGTAGCCATCGGGGAGGAATTCGAAATTGTCAGCAGTACCTCTGACAGCGCCCCAAAGTCTATGACATCCTCGGTAATTGCTGACCCTCCTACTTCTCTGCCGTGTCCATGGCGAATGTGCATATCGGTTTGCGGTGAATGCAATGCATGAGTGGATAGACTTCATGCCCTACCTTAACGAAGTTACCTCGACCCCTTGTCAAAATTTTGACAGCTAATGACAGGTGACAAGGTGGTCGCGAAGTCGAGCACCTCACCATCCACAGTGGCACGTTGTTGTGATTGCCAGAACGCGTTTTGGATCTCTCGAGACTCATTCATCTGCGCAGTGGGTGACAAGCAATCGACTTATGAGTGAAACTGCCAACTCATCATCCACGTGGGCACCTCGATAGTGCTACAGACGTTGTGGTGGCACTCAGTCGCACCTTCTCGTGCTTTGTGATGATCGCAAGTGAAGGCAGCTGATGCTCGGTCAGACGAGAATGTGCTGGTTTAGGACACGCTGCAAGTTCATGTGATCCACTAGCATGATTTGAGCTTCTCAGCTATGATTGCGGAGTAGCAACGAATAGCATTGCCTCCCACCAACCAATCAACATTGACTGAGTGGTTCAATACAGGCTGCTCTACTTCATTGTTGTCCCATTACTTTCGGTTTGGCGTGAAACGCACTGATCCAACTGCAACCACGCACCTCTGGCTGACTTTAATGCTCACTTCACACAAAGGCTGGTTGGCACTTCTCTCCTGACTTGTGAACCGCAGAATTGTCCACACGTGATGATTCTGATGAATTGGCATTTGCCTCCAAATCGTCATGGAGACGTTAATGCTAGAGCCATGATCGGTGGTGAATGAGGTGGTTTGTGGGAGTGAGAACAAATCGACTGGGGCGTCATGGCATTAGCGTAGATGGCAATTTTACCCCTTCTGGCACATGCGAGTGCTGCAAGGTGGTAGGTGAACAGTACTAGCAATGATGATGATGATGGTGGTGTTGGTGGTGGTGGTGGTGATGATGATGATGATGCTTGCTTTACCTCGTTTGACTTGAATATTGGTGCCACGACTGGCCTCGTGCCGGACGCCGTCCACGTCAACTGACACAGTGCAGACGTAAACACCAGACTCGTGGATGCGAATGTCAGCGAGTCTCAGGAACCACTCGTTACTAACTAGTGTTCCGTTGGGATTGTGCCATTGGAACCGCATGTTCTTTGATCCCTGTGGCACGTTGCTGCGTGTGACATTGCAGAGGACGGTCACCGACACACCCTCGTCCACCACCTGGGTGTGCATCGTCTCGGCTGAAAGCAAGCACAACAGAATGAACAACTCCACCTGCATTGAAGAAGTGCTAGCTTTTATTCGCATGTGATTTGGGAAATTGTTAACAGCGATCTCCATTGCCCACCTTTCGGTCACTAATCACGCCTTCGCTACTACGTCTCATGCTGCCGATTTTGTGGTTAACTTGCATTCTTGGGGGGTGCTACTACTATCAACTCCTAACTACTGCATTTATGAGGCATTTAAGGTGGTTGTAATTAAGCCGGGTGTGTTGTGCATCATTCTAGCACGGTGTGATGATTGTGCAGTGGAAGGCGATGCAAAAAGCTACTACATTTGCCGCAGCACTGCCGAAAGCAGCCAGGCACTGCACTACATGATGGTAGACGTCGAGCCCTATCCTAGTGTTCTTGATTCACAGAAGAATGGGGCAGTGATTAGCACTATCAACTCTGCCATTACTAACACCTCGACAGTTATTGCTGTAGTTTGTGGCCCCATCAGTATAAATTGGCTCCGATGGTTTCGAAACTTACGCTATTGAAGGCACTGACAAGGCTCCTTGGGGGCGCCTTAGTCCGTACTTAGGCACTTCATAACTCAAAATGTTATGCCTTTGCGCCAGCAGAATAGGCGACCATTGTGGAATTACATCCTTGAATTGAAATACTCCCTCGAACGTGGCAGTATTTTGGCATATGCTTCTGATGCAGTTCTTAGAGCAGATGGTGAAACCCACTTTGGTTCACAAACGAGCGAGTAGGTTGTGCATAGGAAGTGTAATCATAGGAAGTGCAATCATAAACGGCTTCCTATTAATCCAACCACCACAGGAACTTGAATGTGCGTAAAGCAAAGGCACTTGACGTGTACTCCTGCTTTTGGAAAGGTCCAAGTGGCATAGCCAAGGAACCGCACGCTCTAATCAGTCGAGAAGGCCGAGAAACGCACCAGCGACTGTTGTTTTGGAGGCTAAGGCGGACGAAAATGCAGGTCTGTGGGCAACTACCCGCCTTCAGCTGGAACATTCCTCAGCTGGACACACAATAACATGCGGAACACCTATGCGAAATTTTTCTGCGTGAATAGGCAGACCGGAGGTGATCTTTGCACATCATGAATGCGCATCGCATTGCTCACTTTTCCTTCAACTGGACGAATCACGAAGCAACTGCGTTGCGTGAATGAGGGCACTGTCGTCGTGTGGAGGCTAATTGCATGAAGGCAGGAGCGACTTTAGGAGTTCCTTTCACACACTTCGGTGCCCGTGGTCTAAGTGTCTCATTTAACTTACCTCACTGCTGCGAGTGGGACTTCCTTTTTCCAACACGCTACAGTCCCACGGCAAAGTGACTTACTGTTTGTGGCTCAAGGTAAAAGGCTGCTTCGGTGAATAGAAGCATCACTCGAAAAGCGGTGCACTAATTCTGACTAAAAGCGTAGCCTCAATTTGGGGTTGTTTTGCAAATTCCCTCCTGACCACCACCACTTCTCGTCTGGTGCATGCTTTTCACTTGCAGCAGGGCTAGTGTTGCAAGGCCACTTCACACTGTCCTACAGGCGCTGAAATGCAGTCTTTCCATATGGCTGAGCTTTCAGCAAGGACTCCTTCATGCAACATGGCAACTCGTAGATGAGTGGACTCAAACCTCTCTCGTAACTGCCGCTTACTAGGCAAGTTACCCTAATGCTGCTACCACATGGGAGGAATGTGCTTATTGCAAGCGAATGCATGTCATTTCAAACGTCCCAAAGCCCACTTCCACTCTCCCAACCCGTGGCGTAATCATTTTGCAGAACTCTCCTCCAGTTTGACCGTGGCTACTTGAGTACGTGCGTGCACAGGTGAGGTGGCATGCCAAGTGATGCGATGTTTCAATGTCGAACGCCTCCCCAAGGCATGGCTCAACCATCCCACCAGCCCACCTCGATGAAGGGACGCGTGGCGATTCAACCTGTTGCATCATGCTCACCAGACTTGCCGAATTTGGCGCACGAAGGATTAGTTGATTGGGGACTTATTAATTGCCTTGTAAAGATTCTACCTGCGGTATGCAATAGTGGTTGAAGAAGCATGGGAGTTACTCAATGCCCAATGGTTACTTTAAGGAGGCGTCTGCAAAAGGCACTCCGTTAAATAGGTAGTTTCCAACCCTTGCTAGCTCAAAGGCGCAATTTCCCTGTGGTGTCCTACAGAGCAACAAACAGCTGCTATTGGCTATCGCGTATAGGCAGGTAGCATCACCAATTGCCTCAGGTTTGATGCTTACATAAAATTAGAGGAAAAAGTATAGCTTTGGTCCTACTTGACGCAGTCCGCGTGGTGCGAAATCCCACCTCGCAGCACCTTCGAAGAAGGACTTGACCAACATGGCGGGAATAAGAAATGTGCATCTCGTCTGCCCATGCACAGTGCATGCACAGAACGTGGAAAAGCTGCATGAAAAAGCTGCATTTGCATATACTCAACTGCTCCATCAACTTGGTTTGCAGCGTTAACTCACTCTTCTTAATGTATGCAAAAGTGGCGTGTTCAGCCACCACCTCCTTGTCCATTATCTTCCCTCGCACGATGCATTTGTAAAGTCCGCTGTCGCTACTCCGCACATTGTGGATGGTGAAGGAGCGTCCGGTGGCAATGATGTGGGTATTGTTGAGAGTCCACTGGTAGGTGAGGTTGTCGCTTACTTGGCCACTGGGGTCGCACACAAACACGGCATTTTGGCCTTCGAAGAGGAGACTAACGTTGTCCCTTCCGTACGGTGCAGCCTGTCCGGTGGAAAGACTAGTTGGCGTCATCGGGATGGAGATAATTTTACTCGCTTTACCTCGTTTAACTTGAATAATGCTGACGCTAATGGCCTCATCCCGGATCCTGTCTACATAGGTGTCATATGGAAGCGGTTTTTGTGGCATTAAAACTATTCCACTTTTCCGTCTTTGTAACATTTTTTAGTCCGTCCATTTGATTTTGTTAACTTTGCGCGGAACTCGAGGGTTTTATGGCTTGTCTAGCTTTTAAAATAAGCTATGATTGGTTTACTTACTGGACGCTACCTCACTGTCGAAATCCCAAATATTTTGGTCAATTTATAGAATTTTGTAAATAAAGTTGCAATGCTGTTAGTTGTGCGGGCTATTTACAACTCTGTTGGGTCAGTTTTGTCAACTAAAACCCTTTCATCTTCTTTACTGATGTCGTGTTTTGAGTCGAATAGATTAATGGAAGAACACTCAGTATTGTTTTAACTGCTCTTCACCTTGTTGAATTAACCCAGCCTTTATAGTCTTACAATTTCTCAGCTTACAGACGGGTAACTGTGGAACCAGAGAAGATTGTTCGACGCCCTTGGGAAGCCTTTAAATTCACCTGTACGGCCTCCGAACAAATTCGTCCAGTTGTTGTCCTCAAGGGTGCCAACACACAAATTGATGGACTTTTGGGCCTTAGCGTGAAACGGTCGTCGGAGAACACAATCACTGTAGCTGCTGACAGTGGCCTTCGAGAAGTCCACGGAAACGTGACGTTTGAGTAGGGTTTTGACTTTACTGCGATTCTGAATTTCTTTTTAGAAACCAATTTTTTAACCTCCTTTTGGATGAAACAAACTAATACGACTTATTAAAGGAGAAAGTGCTGCAGGAGGAAGTCTGCGAAATACTCACGCACAGATGCTATGAAACCAATTTGCCAAATACTGTTATTTAAATGAATGACTAAGGATAATAATGCTTCTAAAGTCGCCTACCTTTCACTCTCTAGAGTGGATGGCTTGATCTGCAAATTTTACTGTAGTCATCATCGTTTGCCAGCAGCCGTTAGGCCATGTTGGTATTTTGCAAAGGCCGTGTGTTGAGGTGTGTCACTTTGTCGCATTTTTACGTATTAACCTCCAGATTGGTGGGTTGATCATTATGATCCTTTCCCAAAAAACGACTTTCTCCTTTGAATGAACTACATTCCTATCCGCTATAGTTGTTAATAATTAGTCTGCAATCGCAGCCCCTTGACTCTGAAATCCATGCTATTAGTCAACGATAAGCGCTATAGGAATGGTGAAGAATTTGCAAAGTTCTGCTTTATTGAACTGCTAAAGTCAATGTCGTTGTTTGTTTTGTCCTGATGTATTTGATCGCAGGTGGTGAAGGATTAGTAGCCAGAGCATATATGCCTTAAACCACGGAAAATCAAACCTTTGGAATTATTTCCTTTTGACAGGAAATTAAATTAAGTAATAACACTTGACGGATAAAGCAAATTAATAGGGGTTGTACTAGCTCTAACACAAGACTAATGCGTCTCTTTGATTCTACCAAGCCACCTTTTCCCAGAACATCAGGGAAAGGTTAATTTTGACAATGTACCAGATAGCACGCCTCTTTGTCGTAACATGCTTCAGAATTTAGGTTGTACAGTGCTGAAGAATTCTTGGCTTGGAAGTTTTTAAGGACGGAAATGCTCCTGCTTCCTGCCAAAACATCATGCTGCAATTCACTGCCACTTCTACACGCTTATATATCTTGATTAGAACACCGACAGAACTCTTAGATGAAGCAATTTGTGAAAACAAATTAACCTCAAGCTTGTGTTAATGGGAATAAACCATGATTAGTTCGAATTATGGAATGCGGAAAAAGGTATGGAGAATTAAACCCCAATAAGACTACTTCAGGCGTAACGCCACCCAACAGAAATGTTAGCTAAAGTTAAGTAATCCCTTCTGTTTTACATTAAACCTTCCTTCCCTGTTTTGATGTAGAAGAGAACTTTTTACTCTCCCAATGTCTGGAAATAAATCTAGAAGGGAATCGAAGCACTCCTTTAATACGCAAAACATTGCCTAACAAAAAATTTATTTGATTTGGCGAGCTCCAGCGAAAAATCTGCCATTATTTTCTGGTCATTACACTCTCCACAGGTGTTACGTTGAGAGAGGTGAACGCCGAAGTGTGGATGTGGTAATTCTTCCAGTGTGTCCAGAGGGGATGTACAGTTGTAGGGACGGCTCCTGTTTCGCCTCCCATCAAATCTGCAACCGCATCTCCAACTGTGCGGACGGCTCAGACGAGGATGAGGGAATCTGCACTGGTGGGCTTCCTTTTGCTCATCTACTTTAATGGGCATTGAGTCTTTCATTTTAAAAAAAAGACTTACTTTCGTTTTCGGTAGCGAATACCAAAAATTTAACAAAAAATTTCATAATCTTGAAATTCTTCTTCATATCTCATAATTTCATCCCTGTGGTGTATTTAACAAAGATGCGAGCACTTATTTCGCATAATTTAAGATACATGGAAATCTTGCTGGCTTCAAGCAGCTACTAGTGCTTCTGAGGTAGGCCGCAGACTGATTATTTTAATCTCTTATTAGTGAGCCGAATTGCAAGAAAGGTTTCTGACAAGCATAGTTGCTGCATGCCAGACGGTGTGGCACCAGGAGAATAAGTAATTACATGTGAGGGGTTTTTGAAATAGCTTGCAGACCATGCCATTTGTGGGCTTCTGGTGATTGGCGGTGCGTCCTCGCTGCAATAGTCTTTCAAATTTTGCTTACTCAAGCCGTTAAATGTTCAGCTTTCTCTCATGCCACCCCACATCACAGAAATTTTTGCCAACTCTTTGGTTTGAAACACTTAACTACATACGAGCAAACAATATAGGAGGAGGTTTCATTTTGCAGGGGTTGAGTTACCGAGTTCATCACAGAACATCACCGTTTTTCCACGGCAACCGTTCGAATTCACCTGCTCAGCACCAGAGGGGACAAGACCACTAGTGACCATTCCAGCCACGCTGAATCTTGTCGTAGAAAATGATCCAAGATTCATGGTAACACGAGCTCCTTCAAACAAAATTCGGGTCAGAGCGGTCCACGGATTGCTGGAAGCTGACAATGGCATCACATTTATGTAATCATTGCTTTCTACTTATTTTCAATGCGCAAAAATGAACCTGATTTAAAGTGTCATACTTTATTTTGACTATTTAAGGTGCCTGATAGAGCCCGGCACTTGGCGGTATATCACAGTGAACGTTAAATCACAGTGCCCTCCCGACCAGAGCCAATGCGGCGATGGTACATGTCTGCCTACCCCTTCGTTCTGTGATGGTATAATTGATTGCTCCGATGCATCGGATGAAAATCACGTTCTCTGCCCACGTGTGATCACTGACACTGCTACGAACCCCTCCTGGCTCTTCCGTACATTCCTTGTTTCTTTGAGCTAAAGATCAGAATTTCATGCATGACAACTAATTTAGGCACAAATTTTTAACCAATTGAAGGTGGGAACCTTCTGAAGATTAAGAAGAATTTGTAGTATATCTATCTAACCTGATTTGTTGACCTAGGTATTAAAATTGCTACATCCTTGCAGTGTCCATCGGCGCAAGGAAACTCATGCAAGAAGCAACCCTTGAATAAGTCAACTGAATTTTGTAAAAACGATTTCCTTGACTGTGACTCCGGGTTTGATAAAACCTTAATCTTACCAAACATTTTCATAAAGACCTTCAAAACTATTGCTTTGAGCTTACGTACGTTCTTCCATTTTCATTCGTTTTTATTTAAATGCAAATTGCTTATTTATGTGGATTTAGCTACAAGTAGGGAAAAACTGACGATTACGCCAAGCGAGATTCGTGGAAGACCATGGGTTCCATTCGCCTTCACCTGCCGTGCTCCGACTGGATTCCATCCCAAATTCATCATTGACGGTATTGGCAAGGCCTTGAGTGAGGACAGGCGTTTTACAGTGTCTAAGCCACGCGAAAACGAAATTGTTGCCAGTGCGTCTTATGGTCTGCGTGGTAAAAGTGTTCTAAAAGTTTGGTGCGTTTTATTGCTACTAGCTAAAATTAAGTAAACACTTTAACTCATCGTTTTTTGAACTGATAGGTGCGTACTGAAAACAGGTGCACAAAAGTCTATCGACATCCTCATCGAGCAGACGTGCCCTAGCCATAGCTACCAATGCGCAGATGGGGTGTGCATCGTGCCCTCTTTGCTGTGTGACGGAAAGCGTGACTGTAAAGATGGTTCAGATGAGAGGTTTTGCAAAAGTAAATGCGTTCGACTTTTGAAGCTTTATTGTAAAGTGTGAGAAATTAGTAAATGCTAATAATTTTCGACATCAGCTATAAAGCCGAGTCTGATCATAAGTCCCGAATCCGTCAGCGTTCGCCCAAAGCAGCCCTTCACGTTTGCTTGCACCGCCCCGGAGGATATTAGGCCAGAGGTCTACCTGGCAAGGGATCAGCGTCCAGTCTCCACTGACCGACGGTTCAAGGTTGAGAGACCTGGTTGGAACATCGTTAGCGTTACAGCTATAAATGGCCTTTTGGAGACAAATGATGGGCTGCTATTTACGTAGGCATTTATCTGTTTTTCTCCCAGCAAAACGCTTGCATACTAATGAATGAGCACCATTCCGAATATTTTTATGGTAAATTTTAACAGAAAAGATAGTTCAATTTTGTTTGAACAATAATTCTATGCTGCAAATGTTTCAGTGTAAATGCTAGACATGCTCAAAGCCATTGTTTCGAAACTAAGGTTTTTAAAACACGCATTGTGCTAGCTGACTCTACTTTGAAGTATGTACAGATGGTGCACTTTAGCAGGATAAATGGATACGCGTTTTGTCAATTGCTATATGAAATTAAAGATGCAGGACGTCAACCGCAGAGCAGCAGCAAATGGTGGTGTCGATCGACCATCCATGCGGCCGGGGCATGTTTCAATGCGACTTGCATTCCTGCATCCCTGCCGCTGCGGTGTGCGACGGTCAGCCAGACTGTCCTGATGAATCGGATGAAGACCGTCGCTTCTGTCTGGGTAGGCCTACTATATGCCCTTGGATGGCACTATTTCAATTATTCCCTGGTTTTTATTGCACCTACTTATTAAATTACAGTTAACAAGTCTTCTGTCTACCTTATTTCTTGTTGTGGTCAGTAAGAGTAGAGGAATAAGTGGTACTTGTTAATGTCTACTTTTACTGATTGTGTGTGCTAATGCGCCTTCATTGGGATAATATTAGAAATGTTATCCAAATATATATACTTTTGTAACGACTAGAGCGACTTCGGAACAGCCTGTTTTTCACCGAAACGGCTTTTGTTCATGCACCATATCGCTATGCTCTAGGAATTGACTGATTGTACTTTAAGAAGTTCTGCGCGCTTTTAACTAGCCATTTGTCTTTCTTTATTCTTTCTATTGCTTTAAGGAAACAAAATTCAGGAAACACTTCTCTTTAAATAATCTTGCATTAACTGGATGGTTCTTTCGATTTGTCAGCCTAGTCAGTTAGTAGCTTTGGACGTATATGTGCACACTCACGCATGTGCATTTTATCAAATTTTCTTAGTTTAAGTCTGGATAACACTTGCATCAATAAGAATTTACGCAATACTCCTAAAACTGCTACTAACTTGGCTCAAAGATGTATCGAACACGCTTATTTTTTAATCTACTGTACCACTTTGAAGGACTTGTTCTATATACCACAAATCGGGTGCTTATAAGCATTTGATTATCTTACTTTCGGCAGCTACGTCTTTGGAAGTGGAAGTGAGTCCAACCTCAATGCGGGTTGAGGCGTGGAGTCCCTTCAATTTCTCCTGCAAGGCGAAGCGTGGTAATGACCCGGTGGTAATTCACACTGCGACTGGGATCCCTGTGGACAGAGATCCCCGGTTCCGCGTGCAGCGGCCGAACCCACAGACTGTCCTAGTCCACGCACCCTACGGTACTCATGCCTATGGCGACATCGCCAAATTCGTGTAAGGCCTTTTCTTCTACCATATTGACATTAGATTTGCTTCTTAGCTTGATTATCACGCCAGTATAATTCTCATAGCTGGAGGTGGTGGATAACATAGCCCTGTAGTTCCATTCCAATTCGGTGTTAATAGTCCGTTGATAACTTCGGGTCCAACTTTCACGCGAATTCCTATAACTACTTTCGAATAATTAGGCTAGCTTAGAGTTAACGTGCTGTTGCTTTAAGTTATCTTGTACATTGTGGTAGACTTTTTTATGTAGTTGTCTAACAACGGATGGAGATAAGGAAGAAGTTGCCGTTTCGATTGAGTCGCATTGCGCCATCGGGCAGTCACAGTGCAGAAGCGGTGAATGCATCAACTCCTTACAATTCTGCGATGGCTATTCGCATTGTTCAGATGCCTCTGACGAATTTCCTGTATTTTGTCAAAGTAAGCCGTCTTTCGGAATCAAACACAGTGCTCGTTGTTCATTTTCTCACATAGCTTGACTTAAATCCGATGTGCTCTATACCTATCCTAAAATGTAAAAGCCAGGTTTTGCCGGTTCTATTAAAATTTTACTGATATACTGATCAGTTCATAAGGTCAAAAATATTCCTTTTCACAATTATGTTTTATTTCTTCTGATAAGAGCTTGCGATAACTCGGCGCAACCTAATGAAACAATGATTTTTAATTGACTAGACCACCGCATTTTATGTTTTAGAGCCGAAGATGAGTGTAATTATTATCCCCAGCTCAATTCGAACAACGCCATGGCGAAAATTCCAGTTCATCTGCATCGGTCCATCCTCCAGCCGCGCTGAACTAGTCTTCTCGCAAACACGCAAACTCGTAGCCGATGATCCGTTGTATGACGTTGTGCGGATCAACGAAAACGTTATTCAAGTGACCGCGCTTCAGGGCCTTCGTGGAAACGACGATGCCACAATTGAGTGGGTTTATGAGTCTTTCATTTACCAAAGCAGTTATGGCTACCCAGAGGTTTTTATTTGTAACACACTTTCCAACGACTGCAATGCTTTGCGTATAGTCCTGTCAAGGAGCTGATTTATTTCATTTTTACCAATTATTGACGATCATTTAAATAAATACTTTAAGTGCTTTGATTAGGACAACTGCATTTGTAAATATATGGGTATTATAATAGCAACTAGTAACCCTATGACCTATAGAGTGTGCTTCACTTACTGCAAACGCTCGCTTGTGATGGATGCAAGTGCTTTTATTTGAACCTGGAACAATGAAATAGCATTCCATTTATTCCATGTGTTAAAAACGTCTTCAGTGCATGCCTGTTCCAAGGGGCATTGCTTTACCATCGGTCACAGGTCGCGTATTTTTGCTCACAGGTGTTTCCTTACCACCGGCGAAAAGGATCATGTTAAAATAACCATTGACGATCCCTGTCCATACGGCCAGTCACAGTGCAAAGACGGCCGTTGTATCAATACAGTGGCCCTTTGCAACGGCCGTAGGGACTGCTATGACGGCTCTGATGAAGATCTCGGCTTCTGTACAGGTGAAAATGATATTGCCCAATTGCAAGTATTTGTCAGCGGCTGTAAAGTTCCCGTTTGGAAAATGATAGATCATCCTTCATTTATCATCACGGTTCTGCTAGTGCACTAATTTTCCAATTTAAAGGTGGTGGCTGCTTATTATGCTTCTCAGAAAAGCTAGTCAAGTAGTATCCTTTCTGCAACATACAGTAGCTATATTTGTTGTGGTGAGATAATAGTCTTTTCTGGCGCCTCACATGTTCAAGAGATTTTTCGAGGAGCATTTTATACTTATTCATGTGTGCATGGTGGATAAAAAAGCTGGCTTTATCAGTATTTTAAATAAGTTTGAGAGATTTATCAAGGTCCTGCTTGGTTGTTTTTTATTCTAATTTAAAGTCGCCTTCTTCCATTCAGCTACCAAATCGGCTCGACAGTTCTCAATCCATCCGAGGTTGATTGTTACTCCTCCGTGGAAGCACTTCACTTTTACTTGCATAACCCCATCGAACGGTCAAGCTACCATTGTCTTCCAAAAGGATGGTCGCTTGATTGATGGAGATCCACGATTTGATGTGTACAGAAGAGACGCTAGTACAATCGAAGTGAGCGCCCCGTTCGGCCTGCGCGGGGTTGATAGCACCACGCTTGAGTGAGTATGGGGTCCGTGTTTTTTTATGCAGCACACTTCACTACTTATCGTAGCCGTCCTTATAAATGGCAGCACAGTCAGCCTTGCCGACAGCTTATCTGGTTCACATGCATTCTAAAACTTGAGTCTCAATCCAACTGTCCTTAAAGTCATCGCTCTACACGGATTATGAGATGGTGACGATATGATGGCTAAGTAAGCCGGAAGTATCAAGTTCAGCAAGCCCATCGTAGGTACTGTTGGCTTAAAACAACTTGGTAACGATCGCAACTCTTTCTAAAAAGGCGTTTTAGTTCCACTAAATTTGCCAATGTTTCCGAGTTTTATTAACTGATTAGTCTGTTTGTTATTTACTGCTGTGCTTCCCCATTTGGCCTGTTTGGTCGAAATCCAGGAGGCCATGGGTCTTGAGTGTTCTAACAGTACACTTTGGTTCTTGAAATCGCAGGAAACCTACTTCAAAAGGTACTCACTCAACTGATCAATCGTCTGCTGTAAGAAATTAGCATTTTAAAGGCAGAAGGCTGCTATGCTAAAAATCATTCCAATTTCCCAGTCCCTTTTTCGACTAACAAACGGTCCCAATTAAATAAAGGAAAAAAGAAATAAAAAATTTCCACTAGATTCCTTTATAGCATTATGCTGAAGAAATTGCACTGTATTGGTTTAATAGGGTGAGAAACAAGAGTGTTAGGGTGCATGGTCCAGTTGTGCGCTTCATTAGCCTTCTTGGGCCATTATTTAGTTGATCTCCAACAATCCTCTTTGATACACTTTGCATATTTCGCTGTCATCAACATGAAAACCCCACTCTTCACAGCGTTGGTTAGTACCATTACCAACTTTTCCTCGGTTCATTGTTTTCAAGGAAAAAAGCCTGATGTCTTTCCCTTAGGCAAACTGAAGGTTGAACAACTGTGTAGGAAGTCCTTTTGCAAGGGGAACCCGCGACGCCTGCTATAAATATAAGGGGCGTCACATTTGTAGTTCGTTCATTTCTAGTCATCCAGTAAAAAGAAGCTAAAATGGAAAATATTACGCCAACTAGCAGCAAAACCCCAAAATTGATGTAAATTAATCACAGTGACCGGCGGGATCATCAGGTATATCATATATCAGTCTATGCTACGTGATGTAATGAACTAGTGGGGAGACTTCGGCTCATCAGGACCTTTTCAGTCAACTCATTTGCCCTGTAGATGTGTGACACGGCTGGGTGAGAGACAGGCTATCTCAATCACCGTCCTCGATCCCTGTCCATCCGGCCAAATGTCGTGCCGCGGAGGCGAATGTATAAGAGCGAACCAATTCTGTGATGGCCATGTCGACTGCTCTGATGCCAGCGATGAACAGGAAGACTTCTGTCCAGGTGATAATTTAGATTAGAATTACTTAAATTTTACCAGACCTTTAAGGAGCAGTTAGTGACTTCAAACCTTAAATGCATCCGATCCATACATTTCCATACATCCACCTCCGCATTACACATTAAAGTACTATTTAGAGAGGTTTTTAGAACTCATAAAACAGGCAAATATCAAGGTCTAAGGGCATTTTAAGGCTACCGCTCTTTTAAATAATTGTGTTGATTTCAAAAAATAATTAGCATGACTTTTTGATAAATAAAACCAGCAACGTCAAATTGTCTTGCAGCGCCAGAAGAAGGTGTGGTTGCAATCCCTGACGTCATCAAAGTTCCCGAATGGACTCCATTTAGTTTTGTGTGTCGTGGACCACCCAATAGCCGGATGACAGCACGATTCACTGCAAACGCTCTGTCAGTGGGGACAGACCCGCGGTTCGAAGTTAGGGGCCTCAACACATCCATCGTTCAGGTCACCGCCCTCCAAGGTCTGCGCTCAGTCGATGACACTGAAGTTGAGTAAGTCTTCTCCCTGCTTACGTCTCCAATGCTCTTGAGTAGCAAAGCACCTTTGGGTTGTGCTATGCTCTTGCAGCTTCATATTCATTGCTTCTATTTACCGTTGTTTGTCTCATCGTAACTGGAAATGTGCGCAGACGTGTGTTGCAGTATAAAACTGCGTTTTATGTACCATCAATTTAACCAAACAAAAGATGCTTATTTAGTTAGCAATTTAAAACCAATAATTTGCAAATCGCTACCGGACTTGACTGTCGATGAAACATGAATGTTTTCCTACTTCTTCCTTTGTGCGATCTGTAAAATACCAAGTGCAGGTCAAATGAAGATCTCGGCAGCAATAAATATAAATCCTATATCTTAGATGTGCGACTGGTCGTGGACAAAAGAAGACTGTCACAATAGCCATCAGGGGCGACTGTCGATTTGGTGAAACGGGTTGTCAAGATGGAACGTGCATACAAATCTTGAAATTGTGTGATGGTGAAGTGCATTGCCCTGATGGATCCGACGAGCTGTCTCAGTTTTGTGGAGAAGGTGAGTACTACATCCACAGGGACTCTCATGCAGAGACGTCCAGCTACTCTGATCTGTGTGACGTTTTGCATATCTCGTCTCCTTTATCATCACTTTAGTGGTACACATAAAATGTTACGTATTAAATAAGATGATTTAACAGTAAGTCGTAATTTTAAGCGTCTTTTCAAAATTCACTCACACTTACACAAGTATTGCTTCGCAATAACTGAAAATAAGCATACCAAGGTAGTTCTACACGGGTTGGTCTAAGTAAAAATAACGATTTGCACTTCACTTTCCTTTAATGTCATTAAAGATTTCTCAACTTGTAATGCTAATTCAAATCAGCTATTCATTTAGAAAATGCTAGGCAATTAGTCAAAAATGGGTATTCAAGTAACGTTTATGCTTGGCATAAACGTGGGTGCTCCATTGGTCGCTGTGACAGTCAACATTGCTTATCCACTCCAGTAATAACACCTATTGTTGATCTCGGTCATCCCAACAATCACCATATCATTAATTGTGAGGTATGTTTCTGTCCCTAGTGAAGACGCCTGTGACGGTTGTGAAAGTCCATCCAAATACAGTGTTTGTGGACGAATGGACTCCATTCAGTTTCGTGTGCACGGGTCCACCGGGCTCGGTGTTGACCCCCACCGTCAAAGCTGATGGTTCTCCCGTCACAGCTGATTCGCGTTTCCGCGTCACAACACATAATGAAACAGCAATTGAAATTGTGGCTCCTACGGGCCTCCGTGGCACTGATGACATGCTCATCGAGTAAGCACTTTTACGGCCTCTGTGTTGCTGCACTTCTAACTACCCATGTAGCCCCAGGCATATTGGCAGTGAATAATGAATCTACCTTAACGCGGCACATATTGCTTAAATTGGTCTTCATTTAGATGTTCGAATTCCGCTGGCGAAAGCAGCATTGTAGCCATCACGGTGCTGGATAGGTGCAAACCCAGAGACTTCCGTTGTAAAGATGGCTCCTGTATCCTACAGTTCTATGTGTGTGATGGCATACAGCATTGTGTTGATGGTTCTGATGAACTGCCCGCTCTTTGCAAAGGCGAGTTTTGGTATTTATTTGCAAAAAAGGGAAAAATAATAAAATCTAGTCGTTGCAATTCGGACTGCCTTTTAGCAGCAGTTAGCGCATGTCGATGGCCACTGCCTTGGGAGACCTTCTAACGCTAAGGTTTATTCAGTCTCAAATCAATTTTTTAATTAGTGGATATGTGGAATGCAGCTTATGTAATTGATGCTATTAATAAATGGTCTACTAATGCTATAAAAGTGCCATCGCGAAATTGGATATGTAGCCGCCTAAATGCACTTCCTAGACCACTGTCCTTTAGTATCGTAGTTATCTGTGAAATCATTTACAACATCGAGGGGGATACTGCTTTTAGCTCTTTACGATCGCAGGTTCAATAGATCTGCTAATGCTTTTCAGAATTTGTACCGCCCATTACCATATCTCCGGAGTCCATTAGGGTTTACGAGTGGACACCGTTCCGTTTCATGTGCAACAGTGCCACCGGTCGTCTCACAGCTTACTTTAAATTAAATGGCGATCTCGTTGAATACGATCACAGATTTCACGTCGCCCACATAAATTCGACTGCCATTGAAGTCTCTGCTCCATTTGGCTTGAGAAATATTGATGACATGGAGATTGAGTAAGTCTATAATTTATCGCTAAAATACGCAAGTGTATATTACTTAACCAAAAGGAATACACTACTAATTGGTTAGTTTAGTCATAGTAAACTGAGGTGTTGAACACTGAACACTTGACACCCAGTTGTTTCTTTGGTTTAAGGTGCGTCTCAACGAGTGGTGATAGGACGTCAATTGGCATAATTATCGACAGCCACTGCCCTGAAGGCCAGTCTCAATGTAAAGACGGGGAATGCATTCCCACTTTTCAAGTCTGCGACTTCGTTACACACTGCAGAGATCACACAGACGAAGTTCCCGACTTTTGTCTCGGTGCGGCACTTGGACATCGTTCACCTACCGATTTTTACCTTTAGAAGACAATTTGTGTGATCGAGATAACATCCAACCCTTAACTGTTCCTTCAAACGGAGTGAAGGTTTCAAATACCTGCCTCTATTCTTTTCCTGAGTTAGAAATGACTTTGATACAATTTGGTTGAGTTGGAAGGTTTTATTTGCTCTTTGATACTTGAAAATTCAAGGGTAATTTTATTCGAGCTTAATAAAACAGATTATGTCGTTTGTACTTCCAGCATGACTCTTTAAGGTGTTCAAAAATTAGCGGCATATTACATATGAATTCTCACACCCAAGTCACTGTTCCGCAAACTGTTTAATTGGCTCTGTGTTATCATCCATTTCTTATCAAACTTGATGGTTTTAAACACCAGGAAATTTGTGTGCTTTGTTCATTTAGTAAAAGCTGTGCCTCACATCACTACTTCGGTCTCTAGTAGTGGCTGCAACGTATGCTCAGTGCTTCATTAGGCATGCTGTTTAGTGGAGCCGATTTTAGTTGGGTTAATATAAACAATTATTTTATGATTTTATGATTGACCAAGCCGCTTATATTTAGTTCCCTCTACCCTAATATAAAAATTACGGCAATTTTAAAGCTGTCAACACTTCAATGGCAAATCCGAATCACACTGCTCTCTCCCTTATACTAGGTCATCCGAAGCCTCCGCTGGTAATAGACCCTCCCATGGTTAACATACCAGCTTGGCAGATGTTTGAGTTTGTGTGCAGCAGCACCGACGGCAGTCGGGTGGAGGCCCATTTCTCGCCTGACGATGGTCGAGTGGACGAGGATCCACGGTTCCGAGTCAGCAGGCACAACACTACAGCAATAATCATTTCCGCCCCTGAGGGTCTTCGTGACATTGACGACATGCGTATCGAGTAGACTGTTTACCTCAAATTGCGATTTTCCCGCCTCATTTCATACAATGATGTATCAATGCTTGCCTTTTGGTAGGTGTGTCTCGACTAGCGGTAAGAAGAAAGATGTTCTAATAACAGTTCATGATGCCTGCGATCGGAATCACTCCAAGTGCAAAGATGGGCCTTGCATACCTCAGTCGCAACTTTGCGACGGAACTCCACATTGTCGTGATCAATCAGACGAAAACGCAAAGTTTTGCAGGGGTCAGTAATCTCATTTGATAGTCATCCTTCTGTTGATCGTTGACCCAAAGAGTAAATCAATTTTAAGATAAGAACTACTAGTATTTTAGCCCAAAAGACTGCGCGTTTGCCGCCTCTTACAATGTGCATTTCAATTCTCGCTCAGAACGAATTAGGCATCTTATTTTCGTCGATCCCCCGCATATCTACAAACCGGCATGGGTCGCCTTCGAATTTATCTGCCGTAGTTCGACAGAAGGTCCGGTTGCAGCCATCTTTGCTAATGACGGCTCTCCAGTTGAATTGGATTTACGATTCAGCGTCACATCACACAACTCTAGCACCATTATCGTCAACACTCCAAGAGGTTTACGAGACATCGACGACTTGACAATCCAGTGAGCGGATTGAATTGCCTGCGCTTCACTGCAAGATATGTTTGTGGGCTACGGGACTCTTGGCAGATACGGCACATTTTGTTGTGATTTTGAATTCCAATTGAAGTTTAAGTGAAGATGAAGCACTTTCACAATATTATTCCCTTAAAATAGCGTTTGGGAAATTATGTTACTTATCGAATGTCCACGACTAAAGGTGTTAATCGGTAATATGCGGACTAAGGTGCACTAAAATTCCAAAAGCCGGAATACTAAAAGCCTAACACCTAAGAAAATAATTGGGATGAATGATCATCAAGTTCATTCCGTCGTAGTTCATTATAAATTAATTACATTTGCTGATTTTTTCGTTGTAGGTGCGTTTTACCAACAGGACAGAAGAAGAACGTAACAATAACCATAGCAAGTAGCTGTGGAGAAGGGTACACACAATGCCGCGACGGAAATTGCATACAGCAAACGAAATTGTGCGATGGCATCGCTAATTGCCCCGATCATTCCGATGAAGACAAGACGTTTTGTAAAAGTGAGCAGATTTATACAATAAACAAATGTAAATAAATAGCTAGGAATAAAGAAGAAAAATCTGGCGATCAAAGGAAAAGAAGTTAAATAGGTTAAATCGTTGAGATGATGTAACAAATTTTTCTTTCCTACTTCCTCCCTAGCAGTCTGACAGTGGAGTAGTTCGGCTTCCAAGAAGAAGGAAATAGTAGTAGGAGCAAGAACGGGATAGAATAGATGGAAGTCAACGTTGATGGTTTCTTGTCTTATCTTTTCTAGAGTCCTTGGGGACTTCAATTATCGTAACACCGCCATTCGTGAAGGTTCCAGCCTGGAATCCATTCCAGTTCACTTGTGTCATTACCGACGGAGGTCCACTTGACGCTATATTCAAGGCCAACGGCTCTTCAGTCTACCTAGATCCGAGATTTAAAGTCACTCGCCACAATGACTCTGCCCTGAACATTACTGCTCCGGAAGGACTGCGCGACAAAGAAGACGTGGAAATCGAGTAAGGCTTCACCTCTATTTAAAATCTTTTAGCAGCTTATCCTTCACCTTTTATCCCAGCCTCACTCGTCGCGTTCATCCTAAGTAGTCAGCTGAACAGTGGCATAAAAGCAGTAACAACGGCAGATCAAGGGAATAGGTGTAATTAATTAATTCACACTGGAAGTAATGACTGCTCCAAGGGTTCCCCTCAGTAATGACAATAGCAGTGGGTTAAACAACGCCAGTGGGAGTTAAAATGAGGAATGGCATTTAGACAACACAGATTTTGACACCACTTCTTTTCTACATTCGTCTTCCTCCATTCCTATCTCCTTTATTTTCGCCATCACCACCACCGCCAGCATTCCTCATCACCAATTCACTGCCTCATTCCAATCTACTTCACACTACACTCTAACGCCCTCAGCCATACCTTGAGCGCAGGAACTCCCCTTAGGTCGTTGAGGGAAGTGCGAGAACGCACGCACGGTTGATAGAATAAGCATAACGACGAGTGTTGCGACAATCTGCGTGACTGTGCACTGTGGCGTTTCCCAGTTGCCGGAAATCTTGATGCATTACTGCTTGGAACCTCACAGATGCGTTACTCCAACGGGCCAAAGAAGTGGCGTCGCCATCATTATTTCCGATGACTGTGGACGCGACTACACTAAGTGCAAAGACGGTGCATGTATTCCTGAGTCGCAATGGTGCGATGGGACAGTCCAATGCCCCGATGGATCGGACGAAAACCAGCTCTTTTGCAAAGGTTGTTCCTATTCCCTCCTTGCGTATTCTGCAAAATCAATTTTTCATTATGAACCTAGATTTAGCCTCAAAATTGGACATTTTTCCCTCACGAATCACTTCGCCTCCATGGAGACCATTTAAGTTCACATGCGCTTCAACTACCGCTGAGCGCCCTTCGGTTATCATTTTGAGAGACCGAAAGCCCATTGAAAGGGATCCACGCTTTTTCGTGAAAAGATACAGAGGCAACTTGATTGAAGTTTCTACGCCGCAAGGTCTTGCTTCCCTGGGACCTGATGAGAGGCTAGTGTATGTCTCGACCCACTTTGAGTTTTAAGATTTTTCTCCATCTTTGTTGTGAGAAATGAAATTTCATGCAAATATTATTTTTAATATTTGTGTGGACTACAATAGGAACTTTTTAAAACCCACTTGATAGCTGCATCCTCAGCACGGGCCAACAGAAGGAAATTCCGATCACCATAACTAATCATTGCCGAATCGGACAACTTCCTTGCAAAGACGGCACCTGTGTGCTCTCAGACGACTTCTGCAACGGTCGCAATGACTGCGCAGATGGCTCCGATGAATCTGGCATCGCCTGTCCAGGTTATGACTTCTAATGTGCTTTTATTTACTACTTAAAAATATTTTCTAAGAAATTTATTCGTCACCTCAAAAGTAATAGCCTTTCTTAGGCTAAATTTATCTTCCCCTCGTAGTAGATAGTGCATTCCATAAGGATACTTTGCTTGAACAGAAGATGCCACTAGAACCACCCGACTGCGAACACTTAACGGTTGTTTTGAACTCTAGACTTACCGTCCGGAGTACGAGTCACTCCAGAAAATATCACCATCTCGCCTTGGCGTGAATTCCGCTTCTACTGTACCGACATCATGGGACGCAGACCACCGTCTGCTGTCATTGTCGGGAGCCAAAAAATCGTCAGCTCAGATCCCCGATTTCGTGTGGTAAAGGTCAATGGCAGCACCATCGAAGTCACTGCAACGCACGGATTGCGGGGCTTGGAGGACAGTTTGAAGATTAAGTGAGTGTTTCATTAAAATCAGAAAGTATCTGAGGGAACATAACGCCTGCACAGTAAGGTAGTGGAGAGTATCGTAATCAGCTCTGATTTTGGGACTATCACAGGTCACCTAATCATGCTAGATCATTGGTACTAGCACCTCAAATGCCCAAGAATTAACCCTTCATCCAAGTCGAATGAGCTTTTAATTAATTTGCTCACCATCTACTGAACTTCGTGGTGAGTGAAGCGAACAAGGACTGACTGGTAGGTTTCATTGCGCCCCGTGGGTCTACATCATTCTTTTCATACGGAATGCGAACCCCTTTGAGCTCTAGTGTAACCTTTAAAACAATTTGCTGCGTAAACGCATCGCAACTGCATCGCAGAACATTTTATGCAAATTACCCATCGGTGGCATCACCGTGTGCATAACATAATAATGTTCCGTTCCGTGACTTTAAAATCTCACCTTTTACTTATCCAATTTTAATGCGAAAAAATTGCAGACCGCATTTCTAATTGTCTTGGCCGATTTTAAGTATTGAGGACTAAGTTGGAATACCCTACTTCCATGCCTCTGCTACCTATTCTGCTGAGCTTCTTCATCGCCGTAATCAAATGTGTTGCTTCCCACTTTCCTTTTCTTCCGGCTACATCTGAAAGCCATCTGTTTGACTCTTGAGTCCCTATCAGTTTTATACGCCCACCAATCACTTACCTTTTAGGCTCATTCGCAATGATATTTGCCAGAACCTTGGCTGTTTGATATGATCAAACCCCGAATGTGATGTAGGTCCACGAAGTTATCACTTGCATTTCAGCTGTACCTCTGAGGCTGGCGACAGTGCAACCGTGGTAATCACGGTGGAGGATCGTTGTGGCCCTGGCCAGCTGCAGTGTCGAGATGGACGATGTCTGCCGGCTAGCAGATTCTGTGATCAGCAATCTGACTGTCTCGACAGTTCTGACGAAGAAACGCCTCACTGTCAAAGTTAGCCGCACATACTCTAATCTAATGCCACCTGTGCTAAAATGGACCCCAAAAACCCTTGATGTTTCGGTACTTTATGATTAGGCAGCATCCTAACAGTTACTCCCAGCTATATTCGCCGCCCGCCGTGGGTACCGTTCTCGGTCGTGTGCGTCTCCCCCGTAGGGCAATGGCCTGACATCGTTTTCGCTGAAGGCAAAAGGTCTGTGAGCCACGATCCGCGCTTTACTGTCCAACGAGTTAACAGCAATTCAGTCGAGGTCACAGCGACACAAGGTTTGCTTGGGAATGAGGAAATGATTTTACTTGAGTAAGTTTTGCCTTCCGTCTCCAAGTCAGTAGGTCCAATAAAAATCACCAAGTAGCATGTGAGACCTTTTAGGTGTGTTACCAATGCTGGACTGTGTAAAAACGTGACGATTTTAATCGACAATATGTGCAAACCCGGTTCAATGCAGTGCCGCAATGGTCGTTGCCTTCCAATCGTTGAATTCTGTGATGGAAAATCTGACTGCTCCGATGGATCTGACGAGTTGAAGGAGTTTTGTGATAGTAAGTTTATCAAATATTCAAATCAAAATAGGCACTACGAACTTACCTGGGGTACCCATAACCCAAAATGTCCTACCATTGAGTTATGTAAATTACTTGTCGAATGTTAGATAATCTACGGATGCAATTCAAAGCTATATCATCTTGATGGATCCTGCAACTGATCAAAACACGTGAATGAAACTTTGCATATCGAAGTCTATAGCGGTACTGAGGAAGTTACCCCCAATGCTTTAGAGGGCGCAGGTGACAGCGAATGCAGAAAGGTTGAGGAGCCGACAGCTTAGGTGTGGAGAAGAGAGTATCACGCCACCACCATAGAACGAAACGCATAAGACCAAAAAAGCCTGATTAATAACATCTGAAATATGACCAAGCATCAGTCCGGTACACGGGTTCAATCCTTGATGAGCTTCGTCTCTACTGCCTTCTGTGGTCATGCTTCTCTGTTGGCAACCACAGGAAACTTTCACTAGTTGAAATAAACTCTGAAGCCCGAACGAAACCTATACAATGCTATCACACTATGTAAAGCTCGATGAGCCCACTCACCATGTCCTCATCGCGAACTGCAACACGGAAACTTATAGAGCATTGTCCAAGATGAGTAACGTTCCACAGTGAGAGCATTCTATAAGAAAATGCCCCGAAAATCGACTAGTGACATAAACAAGGCATCTCAGGGCTGCGTCTCGTTTACAGCCCTTTTTCCTACTTTGTTTCTGCTTCTATGCTTTCAATCACTTAGTCCGATTATTCTCAGCCATTTGGAACATTAGGAGACATGGTGTCATGTTTATAGACTGTCGTCTTCCAATCAGTATTGCAGACTGTCCTCTGATGAATAATTCTATCGCTTCGGATTCCACTTATGTTCAGCGCTGCCGGCCATTATGCTCAACTCAAAATTATAGTATTCGTGAACAGTGGATGCGTCAAAGCATACGTAGATCCAGCCGTCTCCAACGTGTGCCTTCCTCCTATGATGCTCCAGGATGTGAGTTCATCTATGCCGTCGGTCACCCGATACCTGCACTCCTCCTGCAAAAATTATAAAGACACCGGTGTATTGACGGCGTGGCCGAAGGTAGAGCAAGCAGAAATCTACCGGCCCAAACGCAAGCTTTCCTAAGTGTAGACATCAGGTTACGCGTCAAATAGGAATCACCTTCTATTTAACTAGAGATTCAAAAATAACAAATCGCTGAAACTCCTTTTGGGTCTCTTAATATGTACAGATTCCACGACACTATCACAGGTAGTGCCACAGTAAAGGGCCTCAAATTTATGTACAGAGGGTCCGAAATTGATAGCGGGAACGCAATCTATGATGCGGCTTCATCCTCGTGACCTTCCAATATATCTACCCAATTTCGTGTGCAGAGATGGCTGTTTGAGGTGAGGTAATATGGGGAGGATTGCTCATTCCAACTCTCGTAAATCGACCGGACAGCTTCTAGCACCCGGTAGAAGTGCGCATCATCGTGACTGCAGGCAAAATCAGCTAGGCTATTAAGGTGTTGTGAAATAATTTCCAATTTCTCGCCACGCGTCAGAGTCGAAGTAGTGCGCGAAAAGTAAGGTTCCTCTAAGGGAGGAACCGAAGAGAGGGATGGTAGCTCTTTAATATCTAGAATTCTGAGACGCTTCCTCGATGATTTTGGCGAAATTTCCACATACTCAGGTCCAACTGCGTGACAGTGCTGCATGTCGAAGCGAACAATGCGAAGTATATTGTTTTCCGCACGTAAGACAATAGTGGAGTTGCATCCTATTTTAGGAGTCCTGTATAAAGGTTTAAAAATGTCAAAGCTAGGAGACTAACCTGTTTCTGCTGTTCTCCTGCTGTCGACTCTCCCCGTAATGATAGCAAGCATAAGTCAAACGTCGATAAACCAAGGTATCGCGTTCTTTTCTATTGGCCCGGAATTTATCACCTTTCCATTTGTTGTAATGTGTTCCTGAAATACGCTCAAACTCCTTCAGTTTCTCCTCAAATTCAGTGAAAACGGGAAACCACATTTGGGGGAAGACTTCCATAAAGAGTTCCGTCTGGTCGTTCTGACTGTCGCAACTAGTGAACGGTGGAGTAGGAAAGTTCTTGTCCACATGTTCTCCAACCGCAACCCTTGGATTTGAATTTACTCCTTGAATCAAATGATTGTGAACCATATTCCAGTCAACGACCGTCAAAACGCCTCCAGCGCCACTAACTTTTATATGGGCGTTGCAGTCAGTTCCGTGTTTTCTATTTCGAAAATCGGATCACATATTGTGAGAAATACTTGCGATTTCCTTTTCCACTATACGATGAACAAAAGTAGACGACACTACGGTAAACCAAAGTGGACCGCAGGGGATGACCCTCCTTGAAACGATTGCTATTCCCTTTTATGAAAACATATCCAGACTCCTTCACGTAACAAGCAATAAAGAAGTGTGGCAAACACAAACCCCTTGGAAGGCACGGAGGGATTGCTGAAACGCATCAAAAGTGGGATACCTTCTGCAGGCAACCAAATCGTTGAACAACTGACTCGCATCCATCGCGTGCCGACTGGCGAGGCAAGTAACGCGCGCAGATTGCACGATCGATGAATAGACATGGAAGTCACAGCTTTATACTTTATGATGATTGGCCAGCACATATGAAGGGCAACCAATGAACGGGTAGCAGTGGGTGATACGTGCGCACTGAGGCCTGGTTGTGTGCGCAGGCCATTCAACCGCGGCTAAGAGGTACTCGCAAGCAGGTGGTTTAAGGGGGTCTCCTTGCTTACGAATGTCGGTCACCTGGCGCCCCTGGCACCCCAAACTTAACACCCCGATCGGAGTTGGCAGCACTTACCAAGATTATCGGCAGAACATGTGCATACTCATCAGTTTCAAAATAAACTTATGTTGGTTAGGCGTCTTCGTTACCTTAAAATTAGAGCTTTCAGTTACTATTTTAAAAATTGGAAGATGGTATGTCTTAGTGCTTCCTTTGAATATTTTGTATACTTGATACTGGATTCACTCAGGTATCAATCAGTGTTTATTTCGCCATAGTCAAGGGGCCTAACCTGGTGCTCTCACCTCCGCGCATTGAGGCGCAACCCTGGGAACAGTTTCGAACAGTCTGCATATCGCCAGGTGAATCGCGACCATCTTTCGTCTTCTCCAAGGATCTGTCGCCAGTTGAAAGAGATCAGCGCTACCTGATTCATCATATCAATGCAACATCAGTTGAGCTCGTTGCTCCACTTGGTCTTCGCGGGCAGGAGGATGTGGATGAAATCAAGTGAGAAGTAGTCTTAAGCACCTATTCATGCTGTTTTACGAGAACATTGACATCATTTTAAGATTTCTCTTCCACCTAGGTGCACCAACGCGGTGGGTGCTTCAGTCGTTTTTGAGGTCGCGATCGGGGGCCCTTGCAGAGCAGGAAAAATGGCATGCCAGGATGGAACTTGTCTTCCAGTTTCACGATTTTGTGATGGTCATTACGACTGTCATGATAAGTCCGATGAGAGGCTCGACGTCTGTCCGGGTACGGAAGCTTCTACCATTACCAACGACGTACATGTGCTCATGCCTTATCGAACAATTTTCCATTCCATCTGTGTTCCAGCTCCACGGCCCAGCGTGATAGCGAGTCCTGAATCCATCACCACAGATCCCTGGAAATTGATTCGATTCTCTTGCACATCACCCGATGGACATCCGCTCACAGCTAGGTTCTCGGCTACTGGACATCTAGTGAAGGACAGTCCACGCTATCGTGTGCATCAAGTGAACACTACGACTGTGGAGATTGTTGCCCCTCGAGGCTTACGTGGTCCTGAGGACAGTACGCAAATTGAGTGAGCCATTCCCTTTGTCTTACAATCCGCCTTCCTTCTGTCGCTTGTGCCATTGCTTCTCGAATTCTCCTTTCCTTAGCTGTGTAATAACCAACGGTGAAAGTAGACGCGTAACCATCGCAGTCCGAGATAAGTGTGGACCGAATCGGCTTCCATGCGAAGATGGAAAGTGTGTCCCGGTAGATCTCTTCTGTGATGGTAAAAGTGATTGCCTTGAGGGATCGGATGAACTTGCTGAGTTCTGTATCGGTATGTCTTATGCAGTTCCATATTGCTTATCCTTGCCTGCTATTGCTTGATTTCCCCCAAAACAAGTGAATGGAAGTCTACTAGCAGCTGAAAAAACGTTTCAGTATTAAGAATGCACTTAAAGCTGTGTGAACAAATGCGACTGTAAACACGTAAATATTCTCCGTAAGCTCGACACCTACGAGTTACATTTTTTTCAACATCAAGCCTAACTATACTGATCTTTAGGTCTTCTTTTTAGTGGTAGGCAGTGTAAAACCGGCAGAACACGTCACTCAAGTGACTTGCTTCTTTTCAGAGCCAACAAGGACTCCCTCACCACAGCCGATCGGTGTACGTTTCAGTCCAAGCAAACAGCGCGTACGTCCCGGCCAAGAGATTCGCCTCGAATGCAGCGCCCTCTCGGACGATGTACACCAGTATCCGATCATTGAATTTGCTAACGGAACCTCCGTCACCATAGACCCCCGATTCCGCGTGGAATATCCACGACCTGGGCGCTCTGTCGTTACCATACCCAAGGGAACCCAAGTCTCCCAAAGGCGCATGGAATTCCAGTAAGTGCGCTTTAACACTTGTTCGACTTCAATCTTAAACAAGGATGATTTAAACCACCGTTGGAGAGATATTAAATCAGACGTGCTCATATCACTTCGCTGCCTTCAGGTGCTACTTGCCTTGGGGTGACAAGTCACATGCAGAAGTTTTCGTCGACCAGGTGTGTGCTGTGGGGCAAAGACGCTGTGATAACGGTCTTTGCATCTTCCTCGGTCAGTTTTGCGACGGCAAAAGAGACTGTGCCGATGGGTCTGACGAACTGCCACACAACTGCGGTAAATGTTATATGGCACTGCAAGCTTGTGGAATTGTCAGCTGTCATTTCCACATAATCTATTTGGAAGTACAGGGGCTGAAGTTGCTTTATGGTGGATAAAAATTTTGCAACTTACATTCGCAGTTCACCTTGGTTGCCTGGTTACAAAACCACATTCTCCATATACCGTAACTTCATTTTACGATCATAAGGACTAGTCGCTCAATTGTGTTGCCATTCGGTGCAATATGTCGGGCTGCAGCCTGCTTTTAAATGAATGGGTTAGCGACGTTTGTTTTGCTCACAACTTAGTGTAATTAATGTCTCCAAGCTGTCAATTGCCAAAAACTGCACCAGAAACAAATCTGCTACTTGCTCATATCGTACAAGAGTAACCGATACTTTAAAAATTTCACTTTACAACACGTTCTTGAGCAATTTTCACTCCCTGTGTTAACTGTTACTCCAAGGGGCATATGCAGTCAGTGGTTGTCAACACTAGACAACGTCCATTTCACTTTGACTTACAATCGTTCATCACGGCATACATTAACTGCTCACGATTCAAAGGCAGAGTGATTTTTTTATAGATGGGTTAGTCCCGTCAGGTAGGTGATGAAATTCTGTAGAAAATGGGTGGAGAAGTCCAAAAATGTCCACTTAGTATTTGTTTCAGGCCTTTATTTTTGTTTATGATTAATTCTTTCTCCTCCACTAAGAGGTATTATGCCACTCAAAGCTTAACAGTAGTTATTTTTTCATCGTTTTAGATTCCTGCGATCCAATCTCCCGCCCTTGTGGGGTGGTGAATGGGAAGGAGCCAAAGATTCCCTATTTTCAGGAGCACTGGCGCTGTGATGGAGAAAATGATTGTGGCAACGGTTTTGACGAACTTAACTGCGAAAATTGTAGGTTCTGAAATGATGTTCCTCCTCTGTTGGCTCAAACAAAAATACCGAAAATCACACTTTTCTCTAATAATTTAGTCACACTAACCCACCGGTACCGATAGTAACACATTTAATTGCTTCATCTCTTGATAAAGTCGATTGGAAGCCACAAGCATGTATTTCCACAAGTGTGTTATTTTGTAATGTCAGATACTCGGGTGCCAGGTCGAAGATGTGGCAGCCTACGATATGACTGCTCAAGTGATGGCAGCCAGGTGCCCCTCGCCTACCAGTGTGACGGTCAACCTGATTGTCCCAATGGCGAGGACGAAATTAACTGCAGTAAGTTCCTTGGGCTCTAGAATCCTCTCGATTCGCACAAGTATGAAGACGCATTCTCTGAAAACTACATCAAATCCCAACTAACCAATCTGTGCTTGACGTCAAGGTTTAGCCCTTTTAGTAATTCTATTGAATGCCTTTAGTTGATAGACAAGAGCGCACTTAAATCCAGTGAGTGACAATCCACTTTTCAGGTCTACGGAGAATCGAAAGCTTACATCTTCCCTAGTTCTTTCGTATTCAAATTAGAATTGTGCGTTGAGTGTTAAAAGGACGTGGCTGTGATGGAGAAGGGGAAAATGCGTCACCAATGAGTGGAACAGTTCCCATTATCAGGTTGGCGTTTCTAAGGTTAAAAGCGCAATGATAGTGACTGATCCGTGTAACGTTGAGGGTTTAATTTTTAAGCTGTTTGAAATTTGGTGACAAATTTGAGTAAGGTTTAAGCCTCGTTTTAAGCATATTTACTGCCTGAAAAGAGCTTTAGGTTTCCCTAAAACCTCTGGGATTTGGGTCGAAAGACGAATAACTCAAGGGGTTTTGAATTTGCACTATTTTTGAAGAATTGTTCACCAACTTCAAAATTGAAATCAGAGTTGTTGCACAGAAATTTCTGCGATTCAATCAAGGAAATCAGTTAACGTACCTTACGTTGTCCTAGTAAGTGGCCATTCGAGCTTCAAAAAAGGCATCAATTTCAAGGTATACAGACTCCTCCCTGCGGTTCACTAATTCCATGCAGTCATCTGGAATTTCGACTCAGTTTCCATATCCATTCGGACCGTAAATTTGTTATCAATCACCAATGTTCGAATGCTAACACATTGCAATGTCAATACGAACGTCGAATTCCGGAAGATTTGTAAGCTCTTGGGGCACCTTTCTGGATAACATTGAAAAGAGGCTCTAGCGTGTAAAATGAATTCCCATCTAATGTTGACTTTTCAGGAACGAGTCGGTTAAAGCGTAAGCACCTAACGTTTCTGGGATGTTTGGAGATGGAGCACTAAGGGGAATTTAATTGAAACTTCGAGGGAGTAGAGAAGGCTTGTTCTGGGACTAGGAAACATTCCCAGCACTATTAGTGAATTCCATAATCGTAAAACTGCAGTGCGTCCGACCATCTACTTGGAAGGTTGGGTATCGCGTTACGAGGTGCGTCGTGGGCAGGATCTGGTGATTGAATGTGAAGTGTTGGGCGTGCCTCCACCAGCTATCATCTGGCGCTTCAACTGGGGCTGTCTACCCCAGAGTGTTCGCGCTCGCGTAGAACCCGTCTCCAGCAGATTTGGCTGCACTGGCAGTCGCAGTCGACTGACTATTCGCAACGTGCAGGAGGGTGATGACGGCATCTACAATTGCGAGGGTCTCACTGGTGTCGACCGCGCTCTCTCACAGGACATTTTTGTCATTCTAATCAATTGAGTTGATCTATCTCCCCTCCAACCTCTCATTTTTCCCTTCCCACACCTAGGCGCCTTCAATCTCCTTGTTAGTCAGTTTCATCTTAATTAGAAATTATTTTCTAAGTTTAGAGCACCTAGCACATCTTTTTCTACCCTCACACAAACCTAGTACGCTGTTCAACCTTGTCATTCCAACATTAGTGTATTCTCTTCTAAACTTCCATTTTCGCTTTTTAACGTATAAAGCTTCACTTGATAGTATAGTGCCTTGCAAGTTGAGGCAAGAATCGATGTGATCCCGCCAATCTTATAAAATTGGAAGTGGCCTTTCCAAAAGCCTGCCTGATTTGGTAGGGTAGGGCTAGAACTTTATTGTTTTTGAGAGTACTCCGGAGAAATTTAGTGAGACCCTACCGCCATTCAAAGTGCATTAGCTGTTAACCTTGCGAAACTTCGGAAGTCAAACTGTTAGCCGCCCTAAAAGTGAGTTCACATTTGAAAGGTGATAGGAATGAAAATCAACTACAAATTCGTCTTTCATTCAGTGTTAAACTTATGAAAATAACACGTTTGCATACAATCAAGCCTAATTTACCAGTGTTGAACGTCACAGTGTCTAGTGCTTAAACTACTGGTGAGAAGTCAGGATAACGTTTCAGTATACAGTCGAGAGAGTTGATAGATAGTGCGGATAACGAATTGTCTTTGCAGCGGAGAAAGGATAAACTTTGAACGACACTGGCCATGAGCCACCTGAGTATCTAGGCATTCCAGATTTTCTTTGAAATCCATCCGGGCGACGTGTAGATTAGAAGGAAGACTATCAGCAACAGCAGAAAGGCGATCAAGATCTTGATGAGGATCCACTTCAGTTTGTATTTGATTAAGTAGCGAATGGTGTTGAGCGGACCGAAGAAGCTCATAAAAGAGCTGTCTGGGCGGCTATGAAATCGCAATGAAAAGCGCTAATTTGATTCTTGTCGTCAGTAGTGGAGGCGCGTCTTTAGTTTTGTGAATCACGTAAAGACGAACTTATGGTCGAATACAAAGGAAGTATGATGCATGGTTTGCTGTTGATTGCAAATAAAGGAAATTGTTCTATCATAAATTATGCTTATAATTTAAACGAATTAGTTAGAGTTCCTCTTAAAAAGAAGGTATTCAGTTGGGTACTTTGTTTGAAGAAAATATATAAAGTACACGTACTCTGGTTGTGGAAGTGCCTCAGGTTCGTCATGTCCCTTGCCAACAGGGGAGGCTTCGGCATCCTGTCCAGAGACCAGATGCAACTCGACCTCAACTTTTCCCTAAGTTAGAAGTCTTGCGTAGTGATGACGGTAAAAATAAGCATCATAAGCAATCTACAGGAGGTATTAAAAAGGCAAAAACGAATGCGAAGTGTCTACCATGCAACCACTTGACAATAAATAATTTCCAACCGGCATGCGTTGCTCACCAAAAGAAGGCATTCACAAACACTTAGGAGCCAGCATACCTGAACGATGTCCACTCCTTCCTCCTCGTCGTGAATGACAAGTGGCCACCAACCACGGATTTGCTTATTGTCGAATAATGACAGAGTGGGACAACTCTCCTCCAGCTGATGTAAGCCACAGGTCGCCGGTGTCTTTGCTGGCCTTGGCATTCGGGACAGTCTTAGAGCAATTGACCCTATTTTTGTTGATTAACACAGTGGTTAGATCAAAGGAAACTTTATGCACGAAAACAGTGCTCCGCGCTATCAATCAACATAACCATTGTCTCTAAATTAGTGGCACTTGATGTTACAAAGCACTTTGACAAATGTTTGACGAATCTTTGCGGAAATCCCAAACCACGGTTGTTTTAGTTTATCCGTGGGGGTTATTCATCTTCCCAGTATCGAAAACATTGACATGTAAGCAAAATATTATTACGGTTCAAATGAAACAGTCTCAAGAGGTTAAAAACAAAATTACCTTTTCATTCAAATGGATTGTGATAAATTTACAGAGGTGACGACCCATACTTACCCAAGAACTTATCACTGCGAACAAGTTCATTATCCCACACTTGCAGAGTGAGGTCACAGGGCATTTTGACCTCAACAGGATCGATGTCAAAGGCCTTCTTCTGTGCGAATACTAGCCTGTCTTCGTATCGCATATATTTGAAGGGGAAAACAAAGCGCCAGTTAAAGTTGCCTTCACCGGAGAGAGATCTAAAAGGAGGAGAGATTTACAGTCTTTCGACTAATTTACATGCTACAAGACTTGGTTTTCTGTTTTATGTTTTGACCGTCTGCAGAAGATATTACCCACTGTGCTAAGATACAGCAACTCGTTGGTAGATTAATCAATCGAGCGCGTACGGCTAAAAATTACCCATCGACTGTTTAAATATGTCAAATGGAAGCAGCGTTAAGCTCAAATTACCTGTAGTGCACATCAGTCTTCTGATCATCTTCTCCAACACCTAACATCCATCCACGCACGTAGATGTCCGCGCTCTTCTCATTGGAGAACAGCGAGGTATCATTAAGGACCACCTACACCAAAAAGGCTACATAAACTGAGTGCTGACAAAAGCCCTCGAGTCCCATCCGTCATTCAGCGTGTGAGAACCACCACGCACCACGTAATTAAAGTCAAGTCACATTCATACCGCATTAAAATAACATTGTGGTATGCAAGGTATCAAGTTAAATTTAATTAATAAATTAATAAAAGGTAAGGTAATGGTTTATTTTCACTACCATCGCATCGTATAGTACTCACAATCTTACTCCTAAGATTGAAAAGTCAGGGCTTTGAGCCAACTGGAAAGAATAAAATGCATTAAGGATACTTTCACGGAATTAACGGTACATGAAGATGAGCTTTGATGAGAATAAGTGAAGGTGACCCGTAACCAGATGATTTCATTGATTAGCTACTTGTGGGTAATGGCTGTAGAACACTGACCTCAGCGGTATTGTAGATGATGCATCTGAGTTCCCAAGGCTCGGGAGTTCGGGGTGTCACATCGATCGGTGGTGGTGGTTTATCTTCATCACGATCAAACATGTCGACCCACATCATCAGACGGCCCTGCTCCAGGCTGCCCTTCTCTGGATGCAAAAGTCGCCGCACTTCCACGTGCTCTGGCACTAACACATTCCCACCGGGCACCTCATCCCAATGATTCAATGCGGCTAGAGCCAGTGGTTCGTTTGATTTCTTTGTTGACTCTATTTAGATTAGGTACAAATAACCACTCGTGTTTTTATTCTGTTCTAATATACTCTTAAATCTTAGGCCCGTTTCAATGGCAACGGTTTTCACAAAAACTTACCTGTCTCATCCACAATGGTAGTATCTGCATAGAACTCCTTTCCTCCAACTTTAACGGTGTTGTCAATTTGTGTGTAAACTGGCGGAGGAAGTCCAGTCTTTTGGCACAAATCGGCGAGGATTTCGGTGGGAAGTTTGTTGTCCCTCCATTGAGCGTAGCTATGACTATAGGTGTAAAAATTCTAAGGTTTCAGAAACACATCGTAACCTCGATTTTAGCTACAACGTAAATTATTTCAGCGTTCATGATATTTTGGTGTATCACAAAAACGTTTGATCTATTTGAATCCTGGATTGCAGGTTTTGAGCTCAAAGACAAAGAAATTGTTACTCACCTATAGTAGGTCTGCGCAAGACCGCACGTAGCTCTGTAGGGACTGTAGAACCGACTCTCAAGGTCGATTGTGGTTTGTCCAATCATATCATCGGAGCCGAGAATATCGTGATCCATTACCTGCAACAACAGAATGTGACCCTAGCATTGCCCAATTTCGACTTAAACTCTTAACCACCAACTAAGCTCTGAGGTTGTGTGTTTCGTGTACTATGGAAATTAAAATTAAATTAAATGTATGGGAAAGTGGCATTTTTACAGACACGGATCACATATTCTTTATTGGGTGTGATAAGCATGGAACATGACTAGACTACCTCCACAAAAGCACTTTTTTACGCACTGAAATGTTCGCATTTTTCTTGAGGTTAAATGGAGAGTGGTAAAAATATGGACGAAACAAAAAAGTCGGGAAATATAGTCTTTGCATTCCATTTGGATTACTGTAATCAAATATTTCTCAATGGCGGGAATCAGCGTACCTCTATATGAAGGATAGTAGTCGTTGGAAATTCTACCTCAAACTGAAACAATTTGCCAAACGTTGGACGCAGAGTCTTGGGAATATAGTTGGATTTTTCATTGAATACCTGTTTGCCCATACTAACAATGAGGTAAGGATCTGCAAGGCCTGTGGGATCTGCTGGGTGTAGATTGAAGGCCTAATGCAAAAATAATAAAGGTTTTAGGTGTGTCACAAGTTGAACCATTATATTAGCTGAAATTTGAACCTACACGAATAATATAGCACCGAACTAGAACTCGCCAATGGGTTTTTTGTGGGAGCGTGGGGAAGGAATGTAATTCTTCGACAGATTCCGGAGCATCAGCGTCTTCAGGAATGGGGTAGAGTTTAAGGTTACCCTGTAGGTAATAGGAAACACATTGGCAATGCTGATGGGACAGTTATCACCAAGTACGAAACAAAACTAATGCGTTAAGTTTAGAAGCGATTTATAAAAGTAGTTTGATTCTAAATTAACCCTCACTATTAAGTTGCATACTTTATTCTGATTTGGTTGTGTAAATCTAATAATGTTCAAACTGCAAATCGTCATAAAGTGGCAACGAATAATATCTAATTGAACATGTTGATCCACCTCTAAATGGGATGCTGAGTACCACTATGCAGTGAAGAAAAGGGGATTAGGATGTCGGCACACCTTAAAGTAGCCCACAGCACGTTCTTCAGCAGTCATATCGTCGTCTTCCTGTTTTCCCCGAAAGAGTTGGAAATTTCGAATGGGCGAACAAAAGCCCTGGAAGTCCGGAACTTCCTCCAATTCTGATGAATATATCTACAATGAAGTAACGAGTAAAATTCCTGCACTACTTGCTTCTAATTTGACTGGAATGTCAAATTTGAAAGCTTCAATGAAACTCGAAAAGCAGGGGTAGATCCAATAAAATATTAGCATTTATGAAGTATACAACAGTAGGAGAGGCCAATATAGCAAAAAGCGAGTAAGATCACAAGTGAAACATGGTGAAAAAAGATGGGATGGCAATCAACTAGTAAGGTACAGTGCAAATGGGTGCCTAAAGGAATGCCAAAATGGAATGTAACAGTAAAGTAAAAATGCTATTATAAAAGATGATTAGTAGTTGGAAATCGTATAAGTAGTCACTAATAGAATGTCAGGCCTTCAGGTGCACAAGGGGGAGGGGAATCGGCAGGGGCCGGGGGGGATAGAAAAATGACCTTCCTCACCTTGATGCGTTCAATCAGACTTGTGTCAATTCCTGCGCTGGCAATAATAACGTCATCCTGCAGTTCTTTCAGGAATGCTTTCTTGGCATCTCCACGCTATAAAAAGAAGAAATGGGGCAGCCCAAAAGAAAGTTATAATGAGTTCAATGGAATAAGTCTAAATATCTGGAAATAATTCTTCAAACTAATAGTTGTCTCCGTTTCTTCTTTTATTCTAAAAAATTACTTTAGATAGCACACTATCAATTAATACTTTATTACCATAAAATTTGCCAACAAGAAGATCAGATCTATTTATGCTAAAGTATAAGATAATCCCAGAGAAAGCACATGTTGACTTACAATCTTCAGAAGAAGCTTGGGTTCGACTTTGCCCTTCCTATTTTTTTTTGCCTTCTTCTTCCTCTCCTTTTCTTTCTGCTTCTCGAATTTCTCAAGAGCTGTGAGCTCCTTTTTGGGCTTTAATCGGAAAAATCTGCGGATTCGCTCGCGACGGGACTTTCGACCGCCCTGGACCACAACTTCATCCGGAATTTCGGCTACCACTTCTTCCTCTATAAATAGGAGACAAGAAGCTTTAGAGTTGATTCGCAATTTCCTTTAAATACCAGGACCATGCATAACCCCATTTACTCCTACCCATGTCAGCATCTTCCGGCAGGAGCTCCACTTTTTCCAAGTTGTCGTCAAAACGTGAGTCCGCCTCCTCCAAATCGTCATCGGCTATTGACTGCAAAGGAATCATTAATAGTGAGAGAAAAGAGTAGCCGCTGCATTTTCATAATGTGTAAAACACGGAACACAGAAATCACAGCAAATTCACACATTCATAGATGATAAAAAAAACAATGTCCGGGAAGCCGTGTTCTACGAGGCTGTGTGTGGATGGTGCCATTACAATGAATGCAGTCCAATGCCTTGAGGTCCGTGTATGAACGGTGAGGGTAAACTCACGGAAATGTCTTTGGTAGATATCATTGGGGTGGAATCACTCTTTGGCATACGACGTGTGTGACGATATTTTTTTCTACAAACCTGCACAAAGTGAAGGTAGGCACGAAGGGGCTTAAAATAGTCTAGCCTTCCAATTGCGTCATGCTGAAAGAGCCTACAACGCTTAAGGTGGTCATTTGGAGCCCTACCAAATGCAGAGATCAACTGGCTAGAGTTCTTTGACTTGCAAAACTCTGTAGCGATGAATGAAGTGCTAGCAACAATCACAATTGCACTGACATTAGTAATGGACCAGGCTTAATGCAGAAATGGACATCCTACCACCATGTCCAAAACCACCTAGAAAGCACATCAGCAGGTTCAGATTACGAAACGACGCACTGATAGTCGAATCAAAGAGCCTCGATAGCATTAAGTATGATTAACTTGCAGTGTTACTACCTTTGAATTGGACGCATTTTGATTAATTACAATTTCCAAAACAAGTTCACACACGTTTAGCAACCATCATGTACAATGCAATTTTTATGATGAGATATTCAATTATCTAGCAACGATCAGGGAACAATGTATTTATTACCACAGCACGCGGATAAAAATTCAACAAAACGGCACAACCTACCTCCGGGAATGTCTATTGGTAATGGAAGCATGTGAAATGGATCATGACTGCAAATGTTTCCTGTTGCTAGCATTCGAACCCTCGATTTGGTTCAAAAATAGGCACACACGCTAATTCTTTAAAAACAGCTTCAGAATCAAATTTGTTAATTATGCAGCCGTCTGATCGCGTCTAGATGGATGAACTTGGCTGGCCTAACGATACAATCTTTTGCCAGATATTCACCGAAACAACAAAAATCTCTTAAGCAAGTAGAAATTGCCTATGGAATTTTGGAGCGACATTGAGTAGATTAAACCAAAGCCAACTGCAAACATTAGTAAAGATGAACCACTTCAATGTTTGAAACTGGCTACCATTCTTTCAGTTTTGTTAGAAACTCCTACAGCAGCCACTAAAGCAACCGAGATCGTTTCAGTCCTGAGTTCAGATAGAAACGGGAAATACTCCCACGCTCTGAGTTGAAACAGAATCAACTACTGTGAACCTTTGTCAAATCTTGGCCGTCATTTTCTAATCCAAAAAGCTGAAACCACACATAGATATTGTGTTGCTTAAGTCAAATAAACAGTAACGATTAAAGTAGCAGGCTACTTTGGCATAACTGATCGAAATATTTTAAAAGTAATGAATGCAAACTTAATTGTGAATTGACAGCAGTGATTGCATGGTTAGGAGAGCCTAGCTACAACTGACAATTACACTTACGTCATCGCCGATGTCGATGTCGTTCAAAGAGGCAAACAATCTCGACCACCAGTCAAGGGTGTTGAGCTGTTGCTTAGACAGCTTCGTCATAGGGTTAACAGGGAAAGTCTAAAGTTAAACCATCAAAAAATGGAACACTGAAACTGATGAGCATAATTTGTTTAATTACCGTAATTTTGCCGTGAAAAAGAAGTGCAAGACTAGTTATGTTTTGGGGTTTGGGTGATCAACAGATGTAATGAATGTAAGGAAATCGGCAACGTAGTATCAAGTATTACGTAATCATCTGGCACAAAATCACCTCCATGTTTTATTTACTCTACATTGTTGCTTCGGCTAGGCTTTATTTCTGTGCCTCCCCAGGCTACTCAGTATTTATTCACATAGCCGCCTTTATGCAACACGGGTCTGATAATAGGATTTAGTCAACAGTAAACCCACCTTCAGTCCAGCCTGCGGTCCAGCTTTCCTCAATCGTCCGTCATAGCTACCGTGAGTGCTAGAAGCCTTTTTGGGAACGTCTTTCAGAATGGGATCACGTTCAGTGTACATACCAGGATGCGTTCCAATAGTAAGGGTTGTAGCGGTAGAGGGTTTGCTCTCGACTACGCTCTCCTTTCGACTGTACTCATCCTCATCTTCGTCATCTTCGTCGTCGGCGTTGCCACTACCAGAGCTTCCTTGTGTGGGTTGTTGTGGGGCGCCGTACCGGCCCGCCTGAAGCTTTGCATCTTCCATTGGCCGCATAGCCTCCTCGTCGGGATCGCCCAAACCCGCTAACGCTTTCGAGAGCATTTGCGTTTTCCCCTCTGTGTGCGCCTCCGACTCCATCGGTGTGCTGCTCTCCTCGTATTCATCGTACACAACTGAGTTGCAGGAGAGAAGAGACAAATCGAACTACTTAAATAAGTTACCGATTTTAAAGAACGCAGAAGACCACCTAGAAGTTTGCGTATTTGAACGTGTCCTATGCAACTGGCGTGCCAACAGACAAGTTTGTCTTTTTAAGTTCTAGCAGAGTCGAGTCAAAATCAAAGCAGAGATTAATCAGACAAAGAAAATGATAACTTCACCACATCTCCTTAACGGTGCTAACTAGATCGATCGACCGTGCTTAAGGTACTTACTTAGTACTTTAAGTCACATTTTGAGGTAAAATTTCATACTAGTGTTGGAAAGGTAAAAAAGATTATCTTGGAGGCAATATACACTAGATACTGCTAAAGCACAATCAAATTCACACATTGGATCATTCAGTTTAGCCCAAGACGCCTCTTATTAAGAGATAAAATGCACAGCATAATGGTCGTGTTTTCCTCGGGATTTACTTAGATTTACCTGAAATCACTAAAGTGAAAGGCGTGGCCTGGTTGTAGATTTCAGTGCTGTGCATATCAACGATACATTAAAACCAATTTTACACCAGGTCCTGATCTTCATGAACACTTATTTGGAAACAGTAAATTGTAAATAACAAGTGCATACCTAAGTCTTTTTTCTCAAAGAAGTCTGTAGGGTTTGGCAGAGTGCACAGTCCGACTGTTATATTAACACCAAACATTCTGTGATCATGGCACATAACTGTAATTGGGGGCCAGAGCTTTTCATCCAACGGGAGGTACTAAATAGACCAAAAGGCATGCAAATAGTTATTTGGATGGACGCAAGAAGATGCTAACTGGGTCAAAAATAAAAGATGCAATATAGCTGTGCGATTCACTTCAGCATTTGTAAGTGGCATGCGAAGACGGTTTCAATGACTTACTAAATCGACATATTTGAGGCGTTTTTCAAAAAGTGGGTTGATCTTAGCACTGCGGAGAAGGTCGGAGACTACTTTCGTCCCACCAACCTCAATTGTAATAACTGGACGGTTGACAGGTAGTAGAAATTGCCGTCGCAACTCGCGCACACCCCAAAATACCTTCGCAGAAATATTAAATTACTGAAGAAAAACAATGGCAATACCATAACAGCGCTTAACCTAACGTAATAAAGCTATCCAAAATCAATTCTTGTGCCAAAGTCATCTAACTTGAAGTTAAATCAAACAAACTCACCACTTCAAGTCGATATCTACCGAGCGGAGGACGGACGTTTTCTGGAAGCCGAAGAGCATCATCAGCTCGCCATCGAACCAAGTCGGCCGTTGCCAAACCGACCTTAGCCTTCTTCTTCTTCCTTCGTGTTGTGGTGACTGTAGTGGCGAGGCTACCAGAAGTGCCAGCGGACAAGACGCTGTGGGAGTCATCTGTTTCCTCTATAGGTGCGTCCAGCTCTGCCATTGCATCTTCGTCTAAAAGACGAGCTGCCTGCTGCATCTCTTCGTCCCATAGATCGCCATATTCCTCATAGTCGTCTGAATCATCGGAGAAGGGAATTCCACAAGAGGGGCCCAAAAGCACGCGTTCGTTAAAACGACGGGTGAAATCAGCAAGGTCTTCAACTGTGGGAACTGCATCAATGTCATCCAAAGCGTCAACCTGGATAAAGGGGCCAAAATCGGTTGGTTAAATACTTTGAGGCAATGCAAGGAGGGAAACCGTTTCAGCACAGCCTTTAAGATCCCATCTCCTGAACCAATTTTGTCTGCTCCTTTGAGTAAAGTAACTGCTGCTCAAAGTAAAAAGCTGAGCTTTCCATTTACAATTCCGCCAACTATAATAAATATTACATACTTCATTACGATTTTCTTTGCATAAATTGCAAAATCACATGGAGGGATATCACAAATTAAACCAGTTTGAGACTGATCCACTTTACCACTGTCTCAATAGGGTGTATATGGGCTAATGCATCGTTTGCATTAATTCTCGAATCGCTATAAGTGAATCATTAAAGACGAACTCAAGACTCCGCTAAGACGCTTCAGTTCGGCTGAAGTGATGAATTTAGGTACCTCAATAAGGTCGAAACTGGCGAGCAGCTTTCCTGCTGTTGTTTGTCCACGGTAAATCTGCCACCATTGAAGTGGAGGAGGTTTATAATCGTCACCCTTTATGAGGATATTGGGCTCGCAGAAACACCGACCCAGGAAATTGGTGGCTTTCTATGCAAATGGAGCAAAATAGAAAAGCTAAAGTAATGCTAATTCCAAGTCAAGCCACCACAAAGCATCCTTAGCAATTGCATAGAAGTACAGTGATTCATAGATTAGCAACGGAAATGAGGCGTTATTTAACAAGAAAGCTATTGTTAGTGTCTGCAGAATCTCAGATTAGTGAAATATTTTATTCCGACATAAGCGTTTCCCTAAAGTTTTATAATTTTAACGGTCAAGTTTACAACGCCAAATGCTACTCCAACTGGGAGAGTTAAAGAGAGGGTGCTAGTTTCAAGATAGTAAGTTTTAGAAGCAAGGAATAAGCTAACATCGGCATCTCATAACAATCATAGTTTCAAGCAGTGCAATTAATTGTGGCTAATTTGTAATTCGCTGGCTGTATTTGTAAAAGAACAGTGTTTTGATAACCTCAAGCGATCTCTTGGGGCGTACCACATTGTGAGTGTCGTTGCTCCCTGACCATGTTCATAGCCTTTCGGGCCTCCTCCAAGCCAGTTATAAACCAATCCTCTACGCTAGTGCCTTCGTTGCACCCTCAAGACCAATTCGGAGTGCTACACATTGTTTGCTAAGAGAACGTTTTGTCAAGTCGATTTAGATCTTAAGCATTGACAGCATTTGGATTAAAAGTACTGCTTTCAAATCATTCACAAATTGCTTATGAATTCACAATTACTGCTCTAATGCTACTGTCTTTACCCACGCAGTCCTCGCTTAAATAGTATGACTAGGAAATGCGTTAGATCGTGAGATGGTAATTGGGGTTATCTGGTATGCGAAATGTTAATTCCAATTGATGTTTGGATGTGTAGAAATGGGATGAGCAAAACGGGTGGCTCAAATGGACAAAAATTAGTGTTAACGCGTTACGTGCATATCAGTTATTAACAAAAGGGTTGTTCAAAGGCTTTTACTAATGCTCCGCTCTCAAGTGCATGATGCTGATGTTTAGTGCTTCTGCATTAAATAAAGTCAAAATTCTAACCGTTGGTTCCGCTTTCTTTGACTTCTGTAAAAGGTTGGGGAAAGAAACATATTTAGTGAAGGTAAAAATATCTTCATTACTGCACCACTGCATAGGAAGGTGGTACACCCATCTGGATGCTGCCATATGACGGTGAACAAAAGGGAAGTGGGTTTAGATACGCAAATAAAGTGGGAAGAGAAGTAAGCACCCAAGTGATGCAAGAGTGAAGGAAGATGGTAAAATGGGTTCACCTCGATATGCGCACACACTTAGGATCCGGTGGAACCTTAGACAGCATAAGATGGTCTTGTTGCCACTACGCCAAAGTGCCCGAACAAACTTCGCTCTTTAGCCTGAGTTTAACAACCAAAAGTGTGATGCTTTGCCTTCGATGCTCACATGCTATCACAATGAAAGCTAGTTATGAAATAATGAGGTACAAAAGTACGTGGAATGAAGAGTTCACCAACATGGACACCACCTGAAAGTCAGGTCTACTCAAAATTAGGATCACTGTGATCCAAAATGCGTAAAAGCGTTCAACGATGACGTTAAAATCTGCTTGTCTCTGTTCATGCTGACTGCGTGCACGTGACACACGCGTTTTTTCTATCACTCAGTGAAGAAATAGCATGTGATTGTATCAGGATTTGCATCTTTGTCTTCCTGACAGGCGCTTATGAGTGAGGACGAGAACTTCTGTTGGAAACTAATCACTCAAACTCTCGTTTGACTATGAGTTCTCAGGGCTTCAGCGGGTTTGCGCATTGTGTCTGAAAAATTGCAGCGTTTGCTAAAGTTGATGCACATGAATGTATAAAGCACCCCAGAAAATGGAACGTTTGAAGCTGGAAGTAGGTAAAATAAAAGGCGCTATATAGTTTAAAGCAAAATCTGCCGCATTACCATGATCTAAAATAGAAAACAAGAGGCATGCTTTCAGAGTAAATAAGGACTGAGTTCAAACACGACAAGCAACTGCCAAAAATCAACTATTTCGAGATAGAATGCCTGTTTGGATACCAAAATCTAGCAGATATTACAAACTTCTGCAGAAAATAAATAATAACGGTTTCGACTCCTTCCCATCGAACGTCGCACTGTTTTGATTTTCAAAATCACCAAGGCACATGTCTGCAGGAGCTTTTGGATTCCATCATCAAGTGAGTAACTTGACCGTTTCAAGGTACTAAAAACCAACCGCTAATGGCGTACCTTGCTTTAGTAACACTACTTTGCAACTATTTTACCCGCTATCCCTTACCAACTAAATTGGCGCATAATCGTAAGTGGCATAAGAAGGCCTCATATTTGCGCCAAAGTAAGTGGTGGCATGACCTCCATCAATATGGCTACCACTATTTAGTTACCACGTACAGGTGCAGTGACGTCGAAGAATTCCACAATAATTTGTGGTGGGTGCGCCAGCACACCTTCTGGTTTATGGTAGAAGGTGATGTTAGTTTTGATGAGAGTGAGATCCCACAAAGGACTCATGGTGTCGTAGATAGGAAAGGTTTCCAACATCTCATTGTTTATTAGGACTCGGGCCATTGGATCGGAGAAGCCGGTTTTGTTAGAAGCTAGTAGGTTCTTCGCCAGGTAGAGATAGCATCGCAGCTCAAATTTGCTCGAATCTGAAAGGCAGACAACAGATATTCTAAAACATTAAGCATGTATTCATAACTTATGCAAAGTGTAAATATGTCCTGTTGTAATATCAACCATTCTTTAGTCAATGAACTTTGAGGTTAGGCAGACTAGTATATCATGTCTGAGTCAGTCTGCGACAAATGCATTCCAAGTCGTTCAATTTTGGTGTAATGTTTCTTGATAATGCTTCATATGAGTATTAGTCCGTGGTAATTTTATAGTGGTACTAATCTTCGTAAAATTTTGACGCCAAACAACCTGCTCGAATCTAGACTGTTAAAAAATCGAAGTAGCGAATGGAAGTGATTTTTTAACTTAAAATTTAAAATAGGCTATTAGACCTTACCGACATAAACAAGTGATTTTGGAGGATCAATTCCAGCCACACACTCAGGATCATATCCTTCTGGTAGGCCCCTCTTGTAAGCCAGGTAGTCTTTCACGAGACCCAACCACGTATACATTCGCAGCTGGCATTGAATGCGCCAGCCCTTTTCCCCCACTCCTTCATGTCCGGGTTTCTACAATAGGTAGGTAGAGAAAGTAGTGAGCATAGTAGCAATCTTTTTTAAGCACTTCCAAAAATCCTTGTCGACTTCCACTCACTCGCACGAAATGAGTTGTCACTTGCGATGCAAGCTTTCCCCTTTCCGTATCCGACGCTGAGTAGTAGATGTCACGAGACGGAATTCGAACAAACCCAATGCGCTTATTATCCAAAATCATCGAGACAAAGACGTCTGGTAAGCCGTGTTGTGGCTAAACATAAAATATGCTTCTTTTCACAAGTTTTTAGTCAGTATAAAACTTCTATTCGATATTCACGCTATTTGGGCAACAATAAGTGACCTGAAGGAGTAGTCCTATTCAAAACCTGTCTCAAACACGCACTATAGCACTTGAAACCTGTTGCAGAAGATCTGCAACACCCATCTTTATCCGGTTAAATAGCTTAAAAGCAGAGGCAAACTATAAGGAAACTTTGAAGACTTCCTTATTTTTAGATTAAAGCTAACGATAGTTTTAGCCCATGCCAGTCATACTAATCTGCGCTGCTCCTACCACAGTCCTACCCTACCAATTATCCTAAAAGTGAGGACTAGGAGGTGTTTGGAACGTACACAATCCATGAGGTCACCCAGGCGTAAGATCACTGCATTGGCCTCCCGAATGGCCTCGTAGAGGTTGGCGCCAGTGAGTTTGCGTCCGAGACGTCTGAGAAGGATCTCAATACGCAGGAGGTCCGCACGCACTCGGCGCTGATAGCTGAGATCAAGCATCGTTTTGGGAGCCGTGCCCCGACAAGAGCGCACTTCGCTCGCGGCCTTGCGGAAGATGCGACTCTTGTAGAGGAGGATTTGCCGCAATCGGTGACGTGCCGATCCTGGCTTTCGGCGCTGGAGCAGATAGTGGATCTGGTCTACCGCATACGCCTGCGATGCAGCATAACAATCATCAGAAAAAGATCTCGCTCTTCAACCTAAAAGAGTTCTGAATTCACAGTTGAAAAATATTTATTTGTTATTTACGAATATTATTCCTAGGTCTGATGTAGACAATGCATCAAGAAGCGGAACGGATAGGTATTATACTTGTATTTAACGGATTAATGCACCAGATTTATAAACGATTAAGTTTGTCAATTATAAAGAGCCTCAGGGCGTAATCGGTGAAGATTCAAACTAATGACTACATAGCACAGCAAGTGTAATGGCAGTGCAGGCTTTCAGTCGGAATGCTGAAAGTGCTATGGAGTACTGCACAAAGCAGGCAAAATTAGGGCATATTTGTTTCAGGTTTCCTAATAATAAGTCAAGACTATATCGTAAAACGAAGGGTAGAGGAGAATTTTCGACTTCCATGCGCTTTATTCTAAGCCCCATTGTAAAGCGTTGAGTGAACTGTGAATTCGCATGGTTTAATCGCAAAGCACGCATGGAGCCTGCAAACTTACAAATTCCGTTTTGACCTTCTCGATGATGTTAGGGATGCACATTCTCAAGCGGTGGTCTTCGAATTCACTCAAAAGGTAGAGACATGGCTGAACACCGCCAAAATCCACATAATAGTAAAGCCCGTCATCTGACTTGAGATTCATTGGATCGGTCAGGCTGTGGTCCCACTGTACCTTTGCCCTTGCCTCCGATTTCGCTTTAAGAAAATTCAATTTACATTTTTAACCTTCTAACAGGGTGTAACTCGGACCAAAGAAGAGTCTTCTAATGTTAAATGTCAAAAAATGTCTTCACTTTCGATCCGCGTTCCTGTCGTTGGCGGTGAATAAAGTGAAGTTTTATCACATTTACTAACCTAACAAACGTTAGAAAATGCATTTAAATTGGTACTTTAGCATAACCGCATGCTCGAAACCAGTTGTAATGTTATTCATCCCGGTTTCTGAAGGCGTCATTTACAATTGCATCAAAATTCTTAAAGCCTCACAATAAATAACAACGAATTGCCTCAGGTGAAATGGAGGACTAGTTAATTATTCATTCAGGCACACCAACATTAGGCTTTATTAGTGCTGGATAAAGCCAAAAACCGGAACCTGTGAGCAAAGTGTGTTGCATAATCCCCTTTGGTTAATACATGAAAGACAAACTTCGTAATGAGAAACCTACATGGAGCTTCATCTTTCATTAATATTCCACCTTTCTTTCCATCAATTTTGTTGCCGTAGTTGCCTAAAAAGGGTAAAAGCTCTTATTGCCTAAAGAATATCTGTGAGATTTCATTCACAGACAAATACTACAGTTTCTATTTGAAGAACGTGAGGTAAAACTAATTTAGCAGTGAAATATGATTAAAATAATTATTTTGCAATTCTACGACTTGCCGATGCTGACTTCAAATTGAATCGGCATTTTTTCGCCGCCGATCTCCGGATCCACAACCGACACTCCGTAGAAGGCAACGAACAGGAGGTATGGACTTTTTCTGCCAGCGACGAGCTGAAATGCAAATACGCATTCTATCACTAACAAATAAATGAGCCAAAATGAGAACTATTTGAACTCATTCCCTTAAGCGACTGCAAAAGGTGTCCACTCGAGCGATCAGAGAACATCAATTTTACATTGAGGCGCAAATGGCATTCACTTATTATTGCCTGAATACTTACTATCATATAAAAATCTTTCTGTCACATAAATGGAGATTTTTTATCAATAAAACCTCTATCATTTGTGCAGTCCTGTTTTATGGATTACAGTAAATATCCAAGTATGAACGCAATCAACTGAGAATAACAACATAAAACCACTACAATACATGCGACAGAATATTTGTCTATTTATTCGCTTGCAAAAAGAAGAACTTTACAACGAGAAGCAAGATTGAAGTTTCATCTTGCTACAAAAGGGGCCCCAAATGAGTGAAACGAACAAAAGAATGTTAATTTTAGCTTAACCAAGCTTATGAAAATTTGGGCGGGCTATTCCATGCTAAATAATAGTGCCACCAGCTTGTGTTTAAGTCCAATCTTTGGGAAGTAAGTTGGGATACATAAAAAAGGAATGCGTCTTAAGGTCTGATGACCCACTGTATATAGTGGTAGACCGAACTGCAGCAGGAATGCCCCAATTGAGGTTCATGAATCTCGTTACAGATGCATTTCCCAGATTTTAACACAATCAAGGCGAAGACCTTTGATGGATTTCAGCGGCATTTTTAAAAACAGTCCAGATCCTGTCCCAGGCTAATAATATATGCGAAACCAATGGCTATCTACAAATGGAATTGCCATTGCTGGTAGAAACTGCTGCTAGGTGTTGGCTACGGCCACCATCGACACAAACTGTCTGTCTCACCTCAGAAACAGGTGGGGTCGCGCGGAGGATGGCACCTGTTTTCATGGCATCTTTACTGGGCTGCGCTTTGATGGCAATGAGGAGACGACCACGGTAGGCAACACCCTCTCCCAGGCTCCTATTCAACTCGTCGTCTGGGCGACGCGCCTGCTCGTAAGTATAAGTCCTCTGTGAACCGTAGAGGTTTACCCAAGAGGGACCAAATGTTGGCATCACATCTGGCGGAGCGGAACGAGAGTGAAATGGCCAGGTGATTATTTTATTAAGTAAGATGGTTTTGCTCACTTTCACTGCTTTTATCCAAAATCTTCTTCAGGTCAATTAAATGCGTTGCAATTGTTTCGTCCTTTACAGCCTCCCAATCCCTCACAGCGAGTCGGATCGTGTGGGTCAGGGGAGGGAAGAAATCGCAAAAGACAATCTCTTGGTTCCATATCGGGGTATAGGTGTATTTTTTCACTTTAGTTTTTGCCTAGACAAGGAGAACTTTTGTTGATAACTCAAGTTAATATACTTGTCTAGAAGGTACGAGATGAAAATTCAAATGTGTTAATTATAAAATGCTTAATTTTAGGTTATACAGACTCAACACCAGTACTAACAGTGTGGCCACCAAAGGAGACCTCCACGTAGGGATCGCACATCGGAGCAGAATCGCCCACAAAGGCCTGTTTAATGGAGGTGATAATATCCGTATTCATCGGTGGTAGCCCTTCGGCTCGGTAGATCTTCACAGAAAACTCTGTGACGTTCCTCTTCGAGAGGTTCGTTATGCCTTTCGGTACAAGCTGATTTCTGATATTAAATGAAAGGGTAGGGAATGTAATGGAGATTACATCCGAAGATTGATCTGTAATGCCATGGAATTATAGTGAATTAACCAAGAGCTTACCCTTCAAGACTTATTTCCTCGTCATGCTTCTCGTGTTTGATGTGCTGTAGGAAAAAGTGTGGAGATAAAGTGCGGAGAGACCGTAAAGCCTTCATGCAATGTTAGAGAAAGTTAAGCTAACCATTTTGGTTTCCCATAATGGAATTTATAGGTAATATTTAATAGCACAACTTAAAAATCAATTCGTTTGTAAGTGCATATGCACACATGGGTCAGCATCTGGATCATTTGCGACCGCTCTAGAACGGAATCTAAACCGTGCTAAGTTTTTGAAACCTCTGCGATGAATGCTGAGAACAAACCTTAGGAATATCATCTTTGCCAAGGAAAGCAAGGTCAACTCGAACGTAGCCCTGGGGTCCAGCGAGAGGCTTCTTTGGATCAATCAGCACAGCCCACTTGTTGGTGAGTATATGGCCTGCAAGCGGAATTATGATGAAAAGGCTACTCCTGGCTCCTCTTCAAGCAAACTTTTAAAGTAATTGAAATAATTAACATTTCTTTGGCAAGGTTTAAGGATGTCACACTCACCTTTGCTCTCATAGATCGATCTAACGTCAATTACGAACTCGCCAATCAGCTTTCCAGGTAGAAGACGGGCGATCATTTTTGCATTTAAGCTGTATACCTACATGGGAAGAGATGACGTGTGCATTTGTCACAACAAGCCTAGAGACATAGTGGTTGTGTCACATTGCCTATCACGCAACGAATGAAGTGAAATAATTTGTATTGAGAAAGGCAACTATTTCATTTGGATATGATTTTAATCCTTCTAGCTGGTACCATAATAAAAGAATTGCTTATAATGAGTAAAGAACTCGTAAATGCATCTTTGGAACGGGATCAGCATTTCGAAAATCCCACGGAGTAAAAGTGTTCACGTTTGAGTAACTCGTTTTTACATGGTCAATTCATTCATTTTCTGCCTTTAGGCAACCTCGCTACAAATTAAAGGTGTATTATGGATCAGAAAAGTTGGATTAGCAAAATGAACATCAGTGTGTGGTTCCTTAGGCAACCCTGAACAACTTCTGGTGAATTCAAGGCTCTCGAATCCAAATCACTCTAATGTCTCTAAAGAAAGAGATTTAACAGCACTTTACAGAAATTTATGTAATTCACAGGGTGAGATAGCTTTCGGATTTCTAAGGAGAAAAGCAAAACGATCAATCAAGAGTGTCTAGCGAGGTGAGAAATTCAGTCGTCGTCCATTTAAATCATGGGCTACCGGACCAATGATTACCCGCCTTAAAAGTTTTAACATGCCTCCAAGTTGGCTGACTATCTCTAATGCATGACTTTGTGTTCAAATTATTACAACTAAATTTCACGAAATCAGTTCGGCACCACTTCTCACTGTCGGGTTGTGAAAACTTGTGCTGACTTCAGGCAACCTACGCGGATCCAAATGAGTTCATCCAACACCGCGACTCGGGGAAGAAAGTATTCAAAAGAGAAGAATTTGTTATAGTAAGGATTGTTTGTGTAGAATTTAACATCTGTCTTGCGAGTCTTTCCAGCCGCGACGACTTCAACCATGGGATTCACGTTCACACCGGGCAAACCTTTCGCCTCCACAATTGTCACAGAGATCTAGTAAATGTGAAAATTGAGGGATTTAAGGCATACTGTTTCTTGAGTTGCTTAAACTACCAATTTAGAGAAACCTGCAAACACTACTTTTTCTTGTTATTGTGCTTAAGCTGATCAGTTGAAGTAACCAGAAGCTGTTTCGATCCCAACATTCATAATTTGATGCAAACGTTGCGATTATTTAAGTCACCCAACTTTGAATATCATCGAAGCATAAATATTTTGTTAATTAAACGTTTCCATCACTAAAACTTGTATCTAAGGTGAAAGATGTACTGCCTTCCATTCACTCCAACATAATTGCAAAATGCCTTTCCTTAAAACCCATTTTGAGTAGGTTCTATAGCATACTTTGGCATGATGCATTTATTCAGTGACACTTTGGAGGGTCTGTTTCGCAGTGGAGGATAATTTTCAAAAAGAAACTGAGAATTGGAAAAATTACAATTTTTGCGCTTCACATCATTGCGAAATGCGTCAAATACCTTTCTCATGACAACTGTGGCTTTCAAAAGGTAACTGGTAGTCTACACATCACTATATGATCCCTTAATACGGAAATCCTGCTAAACGGGATGCTGCTGCATTCACAACCTCATGCCACAATGAGTATGCATTGTGGATTGCAATGGGCGTCACTCAAACACGTGACTAATCATGTAGGTTGGTCTTTCTAAACCCCCTAAGATTGCCTATTGTTGTGTAATACGCAAAGTTACTTACTGTAAATGTTTCAGACTTGAGAATAGTTGGATCTATAAGTGCTTTTAACTTGGGATCTCTACAAAGAGGAAAAAATTAAGACAATTCAAGATGTAGGTGTTGTTTTATTTACTAATGCCACTGACATTTGACTGCAATGAGCAAATGTCTTATTTCAGAAGGGTGTTCACAGCGAATTTCAATTGCTTCCCCCTTATGATAGCGTCAAAATATTAACCGCTTTATATGTCATAGCGCGAACCAGATCCGCAATGTTGAGAAATGTCTGATTGGAGATAGTTCATTTAATAGCAATGCAGCTTAAAGTCACGCACCTTCGAACCGGGCCAGAAAGAACTGAGGACTTTTCCGAAAGGCCCTCAATGTCCATAGCAGCACCATCTCCCAATCCATATAATTCCATGAGGTCTTTTTCATCTCTAGATAGGGAAGAGAAAAATAGTCTACTTGACGATGTTTATTCTTCCACACTTTTAACCAACCACTCCGCTTCATAGCCTCGCGCTCATCTTCCGAGTTTTAAAAACTTAACTTATCTTCTTTAACTGAATGTTGATTAAACTTCAGATAAACATAAACCTATAAAATCATTTGCTGCTGGGCATTTCTGACACCCATCGGAGCCAGATTTACACGAAATCGCGTCTGTTGATCGCGCATTTGCAGTTTTTACGAAACCATTTACTTGAGGATTATTTTCATCCCGTGCCTCAAAGCAGTTGAGAGTAGAATACTTAAATCAATACACCATAAAAATCTCTTTTATTTTTAATGAAATCTGCAACAGGTACTTAGTGTGGAACATTTTAAAGTGTTGCCTACCTCTGGGCAAGTAAAGCTACAGAAACGTATAGCCGTATCAACTTAATGTGTGATAGGCCTTAAATGAGACTATTAGGAAAATTTTTGGTCACAAAATTAAGAGGTTTACCTTCCCATGGCGTCTTCGCCGAAATCGACATCGCCTTCACCAAGATCATCAGCACTTTTGACTTGATGGAGGTCAGCCAGAGGGTGACCAAACCTGTCAATATCAAGTTCGGCTTCACCTTGGTCCGGTGGTCGGTAGTAGAGATCAAAGGAGAGCGTTACCTACACCGGATAGGTAGAATTTCCCTATGCGCATTACTGTAATAAGTGGGTTAAACGATACAAGTTAAATCTGGGTAAAAAACTTGATGACGCCTTGACAGATGACTTGACTTGATGACAAACGGTTGAAGCCTTGTGTGAAATGTTTACAACGAAATTGCTTTTTGTGTGTATTTTATCTTTTCGCAAGCAGATTGACTTGGAGCTTGAATAAATTATGGGCGAGACTGATTAAGTGACTGAATAATGTGAGTTGGCACACAGAATCGGCGAAAAAGAAAACATCCGCGGTAAATAAGCAAACGTGAGTTAAACAGTTGGCGCGTTGGTTGTGATAAATAACCCCACCTATGCTTGTTCATGGCAATTTTACAGGTAGGTAAAGCATTCACACTCCGATTACACCGATCTATTCCTCTGACAAAGGTTGGTGAACAGCAAACGTGGCATCTGGGGACCACTTACGTTTGTGACCATTTTGCTTGCGTCAACAAGCTGTTCCTCCAAGTTAAGCACTTGCCTCTGTGCGAGAGTTGCCAAATTAACGGTAACGGAACCAATCACTCTATAAGGCATTAAAAGGATGGAGATACAGAGTCAGCGTGTCACGAAAAATCATTTTATTTTAGTGCTCAGCCAAATGGGGATTTCAGCAGCTCCGAAACAGCATAGTTAAGTCCTTTTAGCGCATTTTTCTTAGCAACTATTCCATGAATTCTGCTGGTAATTAGTATAACGGATTCTGTTTACGATTAAACAAGACTTTAATAGAAACTTAATAGCATTCTAACGAACCTGGTGAGACCACAAATAGAGAACTAAGAGGTTCCCTTCTACCTTTTCGAATAATGCCAAGGACTGCGATATGATATTAATACATTTCAACCTCTAAGATTAAGATAGAAAAATAAAAAATGTTTGCTCTGAAGTTAGGTAATTTACTTTTTTGGTCTGTATTTGCTGACATCGTAAGCGGTAATCTCAAGCTCATCGTTGTCTTCAAGCCTGCGAGCAACCCTCCAAATCAGTTCGGCTCCAAAGTAGCAGGCGTTTTGTCCATCTGCCGGTCTGGTAGAAAGTTCGCTATCTTAAAGTAGTAGAACAGATTTGTTTTGACACCTGTCCACCATTAATGCATCGATATTTCTTTTGACTTCGAATCACATCGTCAACAAACAATGATTATGAGGGTTTCGGAAAAGTTCAGGATAATTTCAACCAGAAGAAATGAATGTTGCAGTTCGAGTAAAAGAAAGAGCCTCAAGTGGGACTGTGGAGATAACGATTTGCACCTGATGATAAGGCTGTGTACATCAGGAGTGACATTAAACTGCCTGCGCCACAGTTGCTTAGCTCTTCACGCTGATGCCTAGCATTGTGAATTTAAAAGCTGCCTCTGCACTCCCTTAAGAGATACTAATTCTCTGCTGTGCTCTCCTCAAATAAATTTATTTTGCATTGCAAATGTGGCTTTATTTAAAAGCCATTGCAAGCACTACAAAGAGTCAGTGCGTGAAAAGGACTTAAGTTAGGTCAGTCAGATATGAATGAAGCGCCCAACTAGTTGGCGTCTCTCAGCACGATTAAAGCATATTTTTATTGCACAAATTGACACATTTTTAGCAAAACTTTTCAATTTTGGAGTCATTTTTGGTGAACTTAACTTTTCTTTCGCAACCATCTCTATGCGAGGAGTGATTTAGCAAAATGAAAAAAATTCACAAAGCCTCATTCATATTCACTTCAGCAAACCACCATCGATCGGCCACATTTTATTCCCAGTCCTAATCATGGGCAAAATTGAGAGTCCCATTGGAAATTCGTCTGCTACATGAAATACCTACTCTTGGTGCTGGCGTTTGCAAAACTTCCAAGCTGGGTCGAAAACGTGAAGGAATTATTGAAATTATACCCTTCGATACCCTTGCAATAACTGCCGTTGAAGTGCACTCAGTTAGATTCTATTAATCTACCTCCGCCATTTTGAGCCTTACAAATAAGATATACATATGAAATTACACTTCTGAAATAAAGTTGGCAAGTGGGTTATTTTGTCTAGGAAACTGAAACTCACCACGAAATTTCGCCTTGACGACTCGTTGACCCTTTCCACCTAGACCCTCCAAGAGCTTAACATCCAATTGCAATGACATGGTTCATGAGTCAATTGGAGTAATGGCTACTAATCCACAGGCGATCTCCTTAAACAGACTCGAAGAATGTAACACTTGCGGGGCCAATCAGAGGCCTGCAACTTTTGACGCAGGCACGCACATCCGCGCCAGATCATACAAATTGTGGAGATCGTCTGCGGATTGAACACACGACCTCCATTGGTGCGGCAAAGTGACTCAATACGCGGCTGCACAATTCTCGAGCATTCACACGCACACACACACACAAATGCTACGAGAGTTGTGCAAACGCACTGTAATTTACGATTTGGAAAGAAGCTAGTTTGTTACTATGAGAAGTAACGCTAGAGGGCGGATGATGCGATTTTGTGCCTGTGATTTCCTATCTGCGCAGCCTTGATTCCTCATTTTTTTTAAATGAGAGAAATAAAAGGCCAGTAGAAGCGCTAATAGTATTTCTCTAGCGGACTATTTCCTAATGAGGCCATGCTACGTAGACCATCTGGATCATCGAATCCACCTTGTGTGAACTAACTTAAGACATTTATTTTAATAGCAAGCCGTGCGAGAACAGCGTTGATACGGATGGGGCTAAACAAATTCCCTTTAGACGGTTTAGTTCTGGTGGGGGAATACTAATAGCTGAACAATTTCGATATGCCTAAAGCCAACTGCGACGTATCTCGTAAAATGCGTCACTCCTTTGTGTTCTTTGTGTTCAAATTGAAACCCGGGGATGAATAATAAACCCCATTAGCTGAAGTAACATGAATTACGAAGCAGATTGTCGTTGGAGTGTGTACCCGGGAATGAAACGTTGGCAATAGCAAAGCCAAAACAATTTTCTAAATAGTGCAACTGTTAACTTGCATGTTTTAGCACATTGTGTGGTTGGAACCCTCGAAGTTTAAGACTTGTGGTTATGTCTTCTTTTTTTCATTTCATGAATAAACGACTTTTAATTCGGTTCATTAGCATTTTCGTCCAGCTTTTCAGCACTTCCAGATCCACTGAGTGAAGATAGTGGTGATAAAAACAGGAGCATTGCAGAGTAATTAAATCCACCCGATGATTACATGACGTTAGCTGACACTTTATAATTGTTATTTGAAAACTGCCATAAACTCGCACCCAAACAGAAGCTAACCATGCGCATTGCACAAAGCCCTCTTTCATTAAATTTCCACTCCATTAAATCAAGAAATGGACCAACTGGTACGTCCATTAAACATTGTTTTGGTACTTTCCTAACGCCATTTTCGACTTCTCAGCAGCGGACGTTAGACAACTGCTCCCAGTACCGTGGTTGAACGTAAGATAACCCCAACTCACTAATCCATTACAACCAGGAGCAGATGCGCCGGTGAGAAATGATTCTGATACAATTTAACAAAGCCATTTTTAGGTAACAGTTGCATCAGTTTACCCCAACGCGTGTCTTTTTCACCAACCACCACCTCCAAAGGGTGCATGAACTCACTGGTCCAAAGGAAAATTCCGAGAAAGCAGTGCCATCAGCAGTGTGATGTGAAAGCAAAAAGTATGCGGGTACCTAACTCCAACTACGAGCTAACTTGCGACGCATCAAAGCAATGGAAATCACTGGAGCACGCTAATCTGCTTCAATTTTTCACTGGACACAAACACGGACGCAACCCGAACCAATTATTGCTCTGTGATGTTTTATTCACCAAATGTACAATCGGGCCACGCACTCAATGCTAGTGTTAGACAGACTTATTGGAATGAGAGAACAAATCATCAGAAATAACTGGTTTCGAGGATGTGTGAGGAGCTACGCACTTGTATGCACATGGACACTGCTGCTTACCAACATGACTTAAAATGTTAAAGGCCACGGACCAGAAGTCTTAATTGGCACAAGTGGTATACACCTCTCGAGCGATACCGGAGCCCGCGACGTGTTTGCCATCCCAGCGACCCAATGAACGAAGCCCACAAAGACTAGCGCACTGAGAAAGTTAAGCCTCATAAGAGATGGGTGGATGGTCCTAGAGTAAAGTGGTAAAGTGGGCTGGAAAAGCTAGAACACTCGCATATTCAGCTGCAACTCACTAATCACAATCGCTCTTTCCACTTGGCATCACCCGCGATTTCAAGGACTTCCATGTAGCTCTTACGTGGGCACGAACTTATGGCGGAAGAAAATAACTACTTTTCAAACCATTGTTAATTCAATCATTTATGAAAAGTGGTAGCAGGATAAATACCACTTGCAGCATTTACAAATGTGCCCGAAATTGCCACCTTTATAGTTTGAAGATGGCTATACGGCTTTTACAATTTATCTACACATTTTCTGTAGGAAGGGGAAGGGTCAAAATCAGACGTCAGAGAAGACACCAACACCGTAGTTTGAATTAGAGAAGGTGCGGCGGTGGTGGCGTTGCTGCGACTGATGGTGCATGTGGCGATTGGTGTTGATGTCTCCGAGGAGGGAGCGGTAGGACGTGGGCTGGTTGGAAAGTTTCTCGCGGACCCCCAATCCGCCCACCATGAATGTACTCGGCTTGCTCGCCCACACCTCCAATAGAGACTGGAGGCAATGCAGCAATCCAAATAGACCCACGGTCATGTCCGCCGCCAGCACTCGGGTCACCGAGAAGAGACGATGCTGTGAACCACAATCGATTGACAAATTACCGCCTTTAAGCAGCCATCCATTCACGTACTCATTCATCTACCCAGTGCACTGATTCTTTACCCACTAATTTAATCAACCGTTCTATTTTCCTTTAATCTATCACCCTGTCGATGCGTTATTCCATAGACTGATTAACTCATCTGTACGCTTCCATCCTACTATCACTTCGTAAGTCCAAGCAATATGCCTAAAACTTCATTATTTTGATTTTCGGGTGACTCTTACATCTCACATAGCAAAGTATGACAATTTTTAACAGCACTCTGCATCCGTTTGAAAATCAAACAAGTGAACAATCTCATTATCATTTGCTAACACTTATTAAACCATACGCAACTATTTCTATTGCAAATAAATTGTCATCTTTTAAAAAACTGCCGTGTGTTCAGTCGTTCGTCAGTTTGGGAATCTGCAGTGATGTTAAGCCCATCAGACAAATTTGTTCTATGCATGCTAGCTGTAATGGTTGCGATTGTTCTGGCGAGGTGTTATGTCAATTAAATTTCGATTGCTGTGTCACATTTTACTAAAAATAAATAAGTAGTCCAAACCTTTGGAACGCCGACGTTGTGGATTACCTCTCGGCTGCTGAATAAATTTTGACGTGCACGAAGCCTCCACGAGCTGCCGGATACTTCATAGATCTAAGAACAAGTAAAAATATTTCCTTGTCTAAAATGACCAAGTCTAATCCAAATTGCACTTTAAACTGTGAATGAATCATTAAGGTGTGTAATATCGTGGCTTAAATGCATAACCTTTTTGATCGCCTTGTACCCAAGAAAGTTGTTAAGAAATTCGGCCAGATAAATCCCTGTTTTGAGTTCATTTGCCAATTCTGCCGGTGTTGAGGGTAAGTTGGTATTCAGATGCGAAACCAAAATCTACAAAAAACGAAACAGCACCATCCCTTACTTGATTTAGAAATAAGCTTGGATCAATCCAATGAAATAACACTACAACAAAGTGATGTCCATTTGTAGATTCTCAAAAATGATAGATGGATACTTGGTTGCTTCATATAGCCTCTCGGACACTCAAAAACAACTTTTTTGTATATTTTCTTGTTTTAATCTACACATTGAATGCGCTACATAATTGTGCTTTGTCGGTTTAGGACAGAATGATTGAAAAGTAGCACAACCAATGGCACATCTAGTTTCACTTTTGTCATTTTCAACCCTTTTGCAACTTTGTTAGAGGTCCTGCTTGAATAAGTGCTAAGTTTACCGGTGTAGCACAATGCATCTTATTCAGCTGACAAGAATGCACATAATGTGGACTGGTGTTGCTGCTTTCACCGTCGCTGCTGCATCCCACGTAGCCTCGCCTCGAAAAGCGCTGTGAATCATCGCACCATCGAACTGGCACGCGCGTGCATTATCTGAGCACTCTCGTATCAGCCAAGTGTACACATCTCTCACTCTTGTAAACATGTTTTGGAATTAAAAGTCAATTCATTTGCGAAAAGTGCGATTTTGACTATGCGTAGAATTGTTATCAATGAAGGTGATGTACTATTTGAGTTACAACGGACCATGCGCAGAGCTTCAGCGGTAGATCGCCACAACTCATCGTATTGATGAGTCTGAGAATAGAGAGGCTGGGGAGATCGTATGATTTCGTGGGAAGTGGAGAATGCTTCAGTTGAATGTTCGTTTCTGTACGGCCGCCCCTCTAGCTGGGAAGAGCGCTGTTGATGCTGCAATAGAATAGGATTTGCCTAGGAAATAATACCGAAGCCACTTAATGTCAACGAGGTGTGGTGTAAGACGATTGGTCTGTTTATCACTTGAGCTCATTTGCAATTCCCCCAGCACCACTCACTAGCATAGCAATAAGTGGTAAACAGAAATGCTGACTAGTCGCAACAAACTTAATCATTGCTTCGAAAACATCTGTAAAATTTCCCCAACCTTAAGAAATGGTTTACATGTTGTTTGGTGAAGACATGGGTCCAAAAGAGAATTCTGACAAAAGGATCCATGGAAACTGCATCCATGCTTATCTGATCGGTTAAGTTTGATTTTCCACAATGAGATAAATAATAATGCAGTGAAGTTTATTGGAGAATAAAGGCTATAGGACTTTGTTGTCTCACTAAGCTATTAATGAAAACTGACAATTAAAATTTGTAAAATGGTTTGCAAAGGCTGATTGGAATTGGGATTCAACGCGGTCAACTATTTGTGACGAAACATAGCCAATCAGAAGAAAATGTGATGGGAAGTGTTAGTTAAAAAGCTTAAAGTTCAAAAACATTCTAAAGTGCGTGAGAACACTCTACTGCTTAACTAAGCGAAAGCGATCTAATCTCTAAATATTTTAGTGATATGGCTACCTACCAGTATGGTTGTGAGAATGAGAGAGCTAGAGTAAACGTGCATGCAAGATGGATTAATGTTAGCGCACCTTTGGGTGAACAGGCCCAGTCGTTTGCCCATGCTTTAGGTAACGACGATGTTGTTGTAGCGGCGCAGTTGTGGGTGTAACGGATTGCTCTGGACGGTGTGTCAAGTGATGTTGGATGGACAGTGATGGAGTAGAACTGAGTGGAAGGTGATTTCGAAGACGTGGAACGGGTAGATCCTCACAAGATGAGTCCGTCGAAAAGTCATCCTCAGAATCATCACTTACCTCCACAGAGGTATTTGACGCCCGGTGAGGCGGTCTTGTAAGCTTCACATTCAGTGGATTCAACTGTGGAAAAGGCAATGGCAAATGTGGTGCTTTAGTCATGACAAGGTGTTTAAATACAAACTCGAAAGGAGGTGCTAGTTTTTTCTTTCTGACATTCCTACCAGGTAAAAGAATCTTCGAAAACGCTCGGCCTTCAAGTCTTTAACCCTTTCTCCCCGTTAAGTTGCCCATATTTCTAATGTTATCATAATGCAAACGTCCCGAGTAACGTTAGTGAACCGGGTAACCGCAGCGAAAGCATCCTCAGCGCTGCAGGGACGTGCCAAGCATGCACTAAACTGAGGTACTTTTTACAGAGGTACCTGAAACATGCTAATTTCTAAGGGAAACCACTCCTTGTGTGAGCACGTGAATTAGGTAACTGGGTGTTTGTTGAGGTGCAACAGGACTTTTTTAGACTGTTAGCCTGTTCTCAGCAGTAAACCACGAAGCTCCAAGTAAAATGGCCAACGAGGTACTTAAACTTCTAGCTTTTGACAATAAAGTGCATTTAAGTTAAAAATAGCCAATGCAAAGACCGATTATAGCGTGGAACGTCATTATTTAACGCCGGGAACCAAAAAAGTCGTTTATAATCAAAACCCAGGCTTTTAAGGTATAAAAACAACATTTCACGAGATCACTTTCTTTTTGTGTGGGTGCTACAAATTGTGTTTTTTGAGAGTGATGAATGAATGCGAACGAAGTACACTTGTTTCAATCTCTGAATGTACCGATACGTAAATGCGCAAATTTCGTGCTTTTTTCAAACCAATTGTTCTACGAGGCTTTGTCATTGCACACCCGTAGAATAGCCTCGGCAGCGTCAAATCGACTCATTTGCGAGTGAGGCTTCACATGAAACTCATCTCGATGGCTTATTGCCATAAATTACAAATCATGTGATGGTGACTACCTACTGACACACGGCTTGTGAGCAAAGGCGTTTATTTCAAAGACAATAGCCAGAAGATGAGCCTTTGGATGCAAGTCTCAAAGACGCTCCAACACTCGTTAAGATCCTTCGCGACAAAAGCTTCCAATCGCCTCAGTCGTGCTTTTTTTAATTATCCAGAAATTTCCCTTCTAGGTATTTTGATTGGGATGACATCGATCCTTAATTCGTTTCTACCTGCTTAATTCCCAGTAAACATTTGCAATTATTCGTTTTACTAGCCAATGAATCACTCGACCAAAGTCACTCCAACAGCAACATAAAACTGCATGTATCTTTCACAATTATTGTTGCGGCTACAATCCATAGTACACATTACCTATAACCAAATTATGTTTCCAGTGTATGCAAACTAGCATTTTAACTGCAACAAAATGCCAAGATTATCCTGTTGGTCGAGTAATTTCGAAAACTTGCTGACTGCATAAATCATGCCTTTGTAACAAAAGTCGGGGTACCATAGAGCCCGCATGCAGTTTTTGAAGCCATTCAGTCCTGTGCATTCAACCCACAATGGCAAAACACGACCATGGATTGGAGGTTGAGGTTTAATAATAACTTAATCCCCACCTTACCCACCCACCAATGATTCCCTCCAATTTCCGCACTTAATGATGATGGGTTTCGGACTTTATTTATGACCTATGGTTATTTGATTCGACTATTCCCTATCTAGCAGACTGAGAATTGAATACCTTCATTTGAGACGGCTCATCGGGCGTAAAACAGTGGGGATAGTGCGTAGTGGGAGGGTAGGAGCGCTGAGAACGCAGAGGAGGCCGAGTGCGGGGCAAACTTGCATCAGGCAATCTCGGAAGGGGTGCTAGCGGACGAGATCTCCGCGGAGGTGGAGAAGGTGTCCTCTGCCTAACGTAAAGCTTGCTTTGACCAGCAATTGATGAAGGAACTATTGGGAAAGACAGCAATTTATCGACACTTGTTTTGCACATTTTGAAGGTTACCACCGTTCCAAGGTGTTCAATTACGTCTCCGACGGCGGAAGGTACTGTACTACGGTTTGACAGTTATGTATTCAACAATTTAGCGATTAACTACCGAAGAGAGTGGGGTATGTCATCAATTTCTGACTACTGTCAGAATTGTTATACCATTACCTATGAAGCGGAGCATTCTGTGAGTAATCATCTTTGAATGATGAAAAGGGAAAACTCACGGGCGCTGCGGGGTTGAGGCTGGGGCCTATCAGAACTTCCAGTAAATAGCCTGTGGCGTTCCAGGTCCATTTCCTAGGGACGAATAGTAGAAATCATCATTGAGTTGTTTGCATCCATTCAATCGTGCACATGCACACATCCACCCGATGTCAACGCCTGCGCTGATGCGAGCTACTGGCATGTGAGAAGCTACCTTAGGCCATGGGGGTAGCTGTATGTGTGGGACTGGTGAAGGTGCAGGCCAAGTGGCTAATTGGTATTCAGCGAGCACTTTATGCGACCAATCGCCATAGTTAGGCGATTAAGTCAACAAAGAGGTGGCCAGACGCACTGAAATATCTACTTAGAGCAGTATACTTAAGTTTGCCATTAAAGATATACTATGGAAAAGGCAATAAATTATGCTAATGAGGGATCAGTCCAAGGTGCCTGGACGCAACTATGGTAATGCAAATCAATGCACCGGTTTTTCTTCTATCACGTAATTGAGCCCAAACTGTTGGAGACCTTGCCCTATTCTCCTATCGAAACCACTGTCAGGATGTAACTCTAACTAATTTAAAATATTTGAGGCGTTTACGAGGGCGTCTGCAACAAATCTCGGCGAATATAGAAGGCGCAGTAGTTCAGTGTCTTCATAGCTTAAGATTTCTTGTGTGTTTAGCGTCGACAACAAAAGCTCGCAATGTAATTGGACTCAGCGTCCACCCAGGTATGCGTGGTACTTCCGAGTTCTGACTGAAAACCAAAGGCATTTTATGGTAAAAACTAATTATTAATGTGTAATCAGCAATCCCTATACAAGGTAGTGCTAACAGCGTAGTTATTTACATAAGAAGAGCGTATAGGTGGACTTCTATTGTGCACTTTAGGGGAATTCCATATCCCCTTTGATCTCCCGTACAACGCCCATATGATTACGTACACGCGCACTTTGATGTGCATGTCAACCGTAATCTACGACTCTCGTAGACATCCGAAAACTGAATGTACCCATTTGCATAAGGTACATGAGTCGGGTTATTTTCGTTTCACAGACACTTAGGACCCGTTTTATATGAGAGAAGTATGTGATAGCATGCTGCCAAAAATACTACTGGAAAAAAATTCTAAAATCATGACGTAAATTGCGTCTAAAATGTAGGCTATTTGAAGGCTCATTGAATTCAGCACTTCTCAATTTCTCCATTCCACATCCGTTCAACCGACAGAGTAATCTATCCGCACTACTCACTTCAAAAGTAAACGGGTCCTCTTGTGTCCCAGCCTTCGACAGGGCCAAAGTCTGACTCATTATCACTGTTTCTACAAGTATAAGGGCATTAAGTTTCTTGACACTTGCTATGGCTTCCATTAAACGATCGCTTTAGGTCTGTAGATAATGAATAAGGCATTCAATGAGGCATTTAAGTTGATTGAGGCCAAACTATTAGTGCGTACAAAGGCGGCAATCCCATCAAAGGAAGACTGGAGCAACCCGGCTCCGCCCATTTGGCCATCGATGACTCATTGGGTGAGTTTTGCCCGAGGAATTGCTTCAGTTTAACGTCCTCCATAACATGCATTCACCACCTACTTATCTGTAGTCCCAAGAAAATGCCTTTGCAATTTGATTGTAACTTGCCACCTCCGTGTTGTCAATTTACTGCTACTTTGGAAGTACCATCAAGATTGGTATTCCCACTAGAATTCCCATACGCCACAGCTAGAAGGCCTTACGTGTGTTTTCTGAGAGATTGTGGGATACGAAGAATATGTTTTTCCGTATTGCCCTTTCCCCCATAGTTGCTGTGAATCACATGGATGATGCAGCTCAAGAGCACTGGCCCTGTCCTCCGAGAGTGAAGTTAGAGAGACACTAGAGTAGTCAGTGTCTCCCGATGCCGTGGCACCATGTTTGTAGAATTCCGGCTGACTGCTCCGTCGTCTAAGAATATGCCCTTCCGAGTGACTAGATTCAGTTCTATAAAAGAAAAATATGTGTCCATTACCTAAAAAGGCTCAAATAACTCAATTTATCGCTTACGTATTTTTGGCTAAAGAGCTACTAGTCAGTCGGACTTGTACGCTAATGCAAATTTTGCAACTAGTTAAATAATTTTAGGGCAGCGAAATTTGATGGATCAAGTGTTCTAGAAAATAGACGGGTGCGAATAATCTTCCATAAAAAATGCGTGTCGACAAGCGTGGCAAGTCTTGGGAAACATGGGACAGAATAAAAATACATCACAATAATGCGATAACCTCATTCATAATAACTCCAGGCATAGCCTCTGCCCCCCAAGCCTATCAAGAATACTCGAAGCAAATACGCATGCAATATGATTAGGATGGATAAAATCTCCCCATATTCCTTGTATTTTTACTCTCTTAATATAAAAGATGCTTATTTTTATCCTATTCTCGCCTAAATTCGCTAATGTGCAAGTACATCTGGTTAACAAGCCTCACACTAGCGTCACACCGTGCACTTCTTGTAGAACGAATGCCAACTACCGGCGAAAGCCGCAAAGGTCAAGTAGCCACAGATATCTAATAAAGAAGTGACATTTAATCCTTTTTAAAAACCGGAATAGGTTCACCTGTAGGACGTTGCAACCGGGTAATTTTGTTGCCAAGTGACCATAGCCATAGCAGAACTAGGTCGCGACACGGTTGAGGAGGAAGGTAGGGTGGCAGGCGGGGAAATCAGGTTTTGACGAGAGCTTGATATCTCCTCTGCTTCTTCATCCACAAAGTCTTCTTCTTCATATTGCTGCTGATGTAGAGGTGATGGATACAGCAGCGCCTTCTGCTCATTTCTGGAGAGGAAGGCGAGGATGTGAGCGAGCCCTCGCGAAACAATCTGGCGAAAGGGCGTCCAAATAAAATTTAGTAAATGCAATGACCGTGAATTGGACGCCAAATTCCTCCCGATGGTGTAACTCTCGTTTCCCCATTCTTTCTATTTTCATAGTGTATTATAAGTGAATAGAATAATGGGCAAAGCAAGACAACATTCCAAATCAGCGTTTTGCTACACAAACTAGGACTCTGCAAAAGCAGTCTTTAAAAGTTTCGCGACAACACTTTGCTAACACTTAACTAGAATTAGGAGAACCAATCATTGCCTCCTACGTCCACCCAACCATGGCGACTAATGCTGTGGTCAGTTGTTCAACAAATGTCCTTCCTTATACTTTTTGAGATGTGCTTATTCATACTACTTGCATTTTAATGCATCAACAGCCGAAAATTTCTAGATAATTAAGTTTTCAAGCATGCTGCCAAATGCGCAATTTATTTCACAGTGCAGTAACTTGTCGCCACAAATCAGCCAACCGATATGAAGGTCAGTGCAAGTAATGCAACTAGGAAATTGCTAGTATTTAGCGCTTTCCAGTTAAACACCGATTTGTTGCCTCGTGTTATAAGAATTCAGTGGTTTACTGAGTTCAAAATCGAAAACTGCAAAGTTATTTCGGTCGAACACATAGATTTTGTATAATTTGACTATAGTATGTGCATTTATAAATACTGTAATGCTATAAAGGTATTCCAGACTTTGGTCTCACCAAGTAAATGTTTGCTAAGTGGGAGATCATCGATTAAGTGCACAAAAACCACTTAGTGGGTTTTCTTTCTCATCTATTCGCCCGTATTTAGAAAACTTGTTTAATAAATTCCCCCCAATGTTTTTGTCCAGCCTGATCAAGCGACGCAACTTTACACTTAAAGTCATTGAATAAGATCTGGCTACAAATGCTAACAAAAGTTACGGTAAAATAACACAGTGAGACCTACATCGAATGGCGGAAATACCAATGGATTTTCTAATACATCAAACTCCTGAAGCATCTTCATTTGTACTAGAGAATTGGGCAGCTGGTAAATTTGGTTTCGTTGGCAATTTAAACTGACAATGTTTTCCAACTTGTAAATATCTATAAAAAACGGCAGTTTCTGATTATTAACAATTTGATGAAGTTGTTGAGCCCCGATACGCCTTAAGTATTATAAAGCTCGGTGCGTAAAGCACTTGGAGAACCTCGATTAAAAAAGTTTTATATATTTACGGGCTATTTAGCATTTGCTAAACGCAACAGTAAGAATCTAAGCCGCCCACTATGAGCCAGTCAGTTTATGCTACCAATGAACAGAATAAAGTGACCATATGTAAACCATACAAAATATCAGTGCAAAATGGGTTAGCATTAATAGATTTGATACAAATGCAAAAACTGCAATCAAAATTTACTTAGCTGTGCCATGTATTACATGTAAAAGAAAAATGACTAAGTGGGAATTATTTGAGCATTCTAATAAGAGTTTAAACTAATTTGACAAAAAGGCAAGCCTCCGTAAATCAATTAAAAAATTAAATTATTCAATTTTTTGCCGTAAAAAAAACAAAAACGCCATTTCACTAGTAGCG